>CM062626.1:16265875-17549209 GCA_025617555.3 Puccinia polysora | reverse complement strand
ATTATCTATCATTATTTATTATTTATTATTTATTATTTATTATTTATTATTTATTATTTATTATTTATTATTTATTATTTATTATTTATTATTTATTATTTATTATTTATTATTTATTATTTATTATTTATTATTTATTATTTATTATTTATTATTTATTATTTATTATTTATTATTTATTATTTATTATTTATTATTTATTATTTATTATTTATTATTTATTATTTATTATTTATTATTTATTATTTATTATTTATTATTTATTATTTATTATTTATTATTTATTATTTATTATTTATTATTTATTATTTATTATTTATTATTTATTATTTATTATTTATTATTTATTATTTATTATTTATTATTTATTATTTATTATTTATTATTTATTATTTATTATTTATTATTTATTATTTATTATTTATTATTTATTATTTATTATTTATTATTTATTATTTATTATTTATTATTTATTATTTATTATTTATTATTTATTATTTATTATTTATTATTTATTATTTATTATTTATTATTTATTATTTATTATTTATTATTTATTATTTATTATTTATTATTTATTATTTATTATTTATTATTTATTATTTATTATTTATTATTTATTATTTATTATTTATTATTTATTATTTATTATTTATTATTTATTATTTATTATTTATTATTTATTATTTATTATTTATTATTTATTATTTATTATTTATTATTTATTATTTATTATTTATTATTTATTATTTATTATTTATTATTTATTATTTATTATTTATTATTTATTATTTATTATTTATTATTTATTATTTATTATTTATTATTTATTATTTATTATTTATTATTTATTATTTATTATTTATTATTTATTATTTATTATTTATTATTTATTATTTATTATTTATTATTTATTATTTATTATTTATTATTTATTATTTATTATTTATTATTTATTATTTATTATTTATTATTTATTATTTATTATTTATTATTTATTATTTATTATTTATTATTTATTATTTATTATTTATTATTTATTATTTATTATTTATTATTTATTATTTATTATTTATTATTTATTATTTATTATTTATTATTTATTATTTATTATTTATTATTTATTATTTATTATTTATTATTTATTATTTATTATTTATTATTTATTATTTATTATTTATTATTTATTATTTATTATTTATTATTTATTATTTATTATTTATTATTTATTATTTATTATTTATTATTTATTATTTATTATTTATTATTTATTATTTATTATTTATTATTTATTATTTATTATTTATTATTTATTATTTATTATTTATTATTTATTATTTATTATTTATTATTTATTATTTATTATTTATTATTTATTATTTATTATTTATTATTTATTATTTATTATTTATTATTTATTATTTATTATTTATTATTTATTATTTATTATTTATTATTTATTATTTATTATTTATTATTTATTATTTATTATTTATTATTTATTATTTATTATTTATTATTTATTATTTATTATTTATTATTTATTATTTATTATTTATTATTTATTATTTATTATTTATTATTTATTATTTATTATTTATTATTTATTATTTATTATTTATTATTTATTATTTATTATTTATTATTTATTATTTATTATTTATTATTTATTATTTATTATTTATTATTTATTATTTATTATTTATTATTTATTATTTATTATTTATTATTTATTATTTATTATTTATTATTTATTATTTATTATTTATTATTTATTATTTATTATTTATTATTTATTATTTATTATTTATTATTTATTATTTATTATTTATTATTTATTATTTATTATTTATTATTTATTATTTATTATTTATTATTTATTATTTATTATTTATTATTTATTATTTATTATTTATTATTTATTATTTATTATTTATTATTTATTATTTATTATTTATTATTTATTATTTATTATTTATTATTTATTATTTATTATTTATTATTTATTATTTATTATTTATCATTTATTATTTATCATTTATTATTTATTATTTATTATTTATTTTTTATTATTTATTATTTATTATTTATTATTTATTATTTATTATTTATTATTTATTATTTATTATTTATCATTTCACCCCTGTCCATTTTCACTCCTTGAGGTAGATTCAGGTAACCAAAGAGACCAATGAGCAAAACTGACCAGCAGCCAATTCCAGTTACATCTTGAACATAAATGCATATTTTTATGCTATTAAATGAAAATGATAATAAAGAACTATATTTATTGTGGGATTTTTTTTTAAAAAAAACAACAGCCTTCTTTAAAACCCCACATACAGCTGCATGGACCCTCTGAATTGTGGGAGAGCCACTAAAGCCCAGTTTGGTACTTCCTGTAGCTTGTGCATACTTCCAAAAAAAGAAAGAAAGGGGTTTGGAAGACATTTATTTCTTTTTCAAGTGGATCCAAATGGTTCCACATGGATTCTATGTAATCCAATTGAAAAACTGAGGGGTCTGCAATGGTCTCCCTTCTACCGCCGCTTTCAGTAGTTGAACAGGGCAACCTTCCCTTGAAATGCAGGGCAGCCAGACACAAAACCAGAACTGTAGGTTGCACCAGTTACACCCGCAACCTTGTTTCCAACCAAATGGGGTAAAATAGATGCAACCATGTAGATCAAGAAATGTTGGAGAAAACACATGCATCTAAAATTACTGACTTCTGAGAGCCCCTCACCCCAAAAGGATCCATAAAAGATCACCCAGACACAACAGAACAGGGATTTACACAGGGAGTGATCACTTTTATTGTAAAACACACATACTTTAGCCCTCTGAAAATGTAATGATGGTTTTGTGAGGAGCTTTGATTTTTGATAAACACTTCCTAAAGAACCCTGAAGCACCCCCCATTAATATTTATTGTTTTAAATACCTAAAGTGGGTTTCATTAAAATAGAAGAATTAAATATTGAAAAAAATATGAATTCAAAAATTTGAAAATTGGAGCTTCCACGATCAGATCCCCATCAAGAAAATGATCTCTGGGACCTAATTCTAAGCCCCTAATCATAGTGTGAATGTTATCAGTACAGAAATACCTGTTTTAAGCCACACCAGGGGCTTTTTAATGAATTCAAGATTTGCATTTAAATATGTAAAAGCCTCATTAATGATGAAATGAGGCTTTCAATTCCTCATTTAAAATGAAATGAGGATTTTCATGCTCCCATAATCAAGAGCAGGCTCAAAAAAACTTTTGAACACACCTTGGACTCAGAGTAGGTTTTGTTCAGGAAATTGTGGCTGGTAAGAAACCTGAACAAAGAGGGGATCCAAAGGTATAAATACAGTCCAATTTTCCATCCAAACAATACTCATTCATTCAGCCAACCATTCATTATAAAATAAATCAATTTTTTAATTTTCAATCAATATATTATTTTAATATATTTGTTTTTGATAGGAAACCATCTGAACAGTATTTCTTGGGCAAATTTTGAATCCCAACCCTTTTAAGGCCAATTGTTAATAACCTTCAGAATCAACAAAGTCACCAAATCCCTGCACCCTTGATACATGAAAATTGACCCATTCATCAAAAGTGATCCTGGACCTTGAACTGGTCAGTGAAAACACTGGTTATCCTTCTGTAAGTTTTAATCATCTACCTCAAGGAAATTATCCATGCCCTCATCAAAAGGATTCCTAGCATCAGCATCCAGTACCATAATTTTAGCCAATTTTTCTGATTTGGAAAAATTCTGTGCTTTCAAGGCCTAAAAGCACAAAAAAATCATTTTAGCCTCTCTTCAAATATATTTATAAAAATATATAAATGAATTAAACCTCTACAACCAATAAAAATTGTATTTTTTCCATTTTTCTCCAATCATTCCATCAAAACCAACAACCAGAAGCATTTACGTCCTTGGAATATCATTGGCTGACAGTGTGTATAAATAAAGACCAAAAATATTCATACAATTCTTTTTGCCAATTTTTTATGGAATTTTTGAAATTGTGGCTTTGGTTTGAACCCACCCTTGAAAAATGAAGGATTGTTTAATTCTGATACACCTACTACGAAGGCTGAAAATTAAAAATGAATTGAAAATGGTTAAATTAATTTATTATATTCATGTTAAAATTTGTTAGAAGGGAATTGAAAAATTTATATTCTGTTTTAAAGAAATATTGATAGTAGAAGAATATAGAATTTTCATCATTTCCCCCTAAATCTTACCTGGGAAAACTAACAAAATTTTGAAATATAATTAAATTTAGATTTTATGGTGAAATATCAGCATGGAAAATTTGATTTCACTAGCTAGCAAGTGCCATAAAGGAATATCTTTGTAGATGTTTTCTCTGAAATCTATATTTGAAGCTACCTTCATTCTTCAAACATGGTTTTGGTGCAAAGAAACTGTGAAGTGGAGCTTGATTAAGGCTTGAACTGAGCTTGGTTGGAGCTTGACCCGAGCTTGGTCGTATATTTTTCCTGAGATCCTTGGATAGAAATTTCCATCAGATTTTCTGTGGTGAATCTTGTATGGAATCTCACAATCAGCTGTTTTTAGAAAAGTTATGGATTGAAATCTTTAACTTTTGATTGAAAAACTTTAGATTTAACCATTCAGATAGGGGAAATATCCAGCTCTAGGGGTACTCTTATTTTGTGGAAGTATAAAAATGAATATCAGAGATATTATGAATTTTTTTTGTATAATATTATGAAAAAAAAGTGAGTTTCATATCTGAAGATGTTTTGAAGCTGCTTTATCTTAACACAATTTCCAGAAATTGATTATTTCTGAATAGTATTACATAAAAAAGCCATCCTTAGCTTTTGATAAAAACAAACATCAAAAATTAATTGAATTGGAATTCTTTCACGTGATACTTTAATACGTGCAAAAATAAACCAGGAAAAATCAATGATCAATTGTAGGAAAGTAAAATAACTGAGTAAAAAGGCCGCTTCTCAATTTTGGATGTCACTTTCCCACAAGTGATCATTGATTTTTAATGGTGATGGATTCTAATTTATGAATTTCATCCTCTAATTTCCTTCAGGAACATTAATTTGAATTTTTTGAAGTTCTAAAAGAATAGAGTTTTTAATTAATTCCAGTCCATTAAATATATCACGAAGCCTCTATTTTATTGAAATAATTAAATTGAATTGACATAAAACTAAATATGAACACAAATTCTCAGGATGAAGCAAAGAATGCAACAAATATATGAATTCTTGGATCAAAAAACATAAATTTCACATAATGAAGTAGTTATTCTGAAAGAAATTCAAATATTTATTTGGAATTTCAAATTTAGATTTATAATTTTTCCAAAATTTTGAAGATTTAGAAGTGGTATTCATTAAATTTGAAGGTTTTGTTCCTTGAATTTTGAGAATATAACTGCCTCAACAAGATAATCTTCTTGGAGTACCTCAAGAATTTCTTTTCAATAGGGGTTATATTTTCTTGAGCTTTCTCACTCATTCAGTTTCCTGGATATTATTTATGAGGAATGATAAATAATGAGTAAAATATAAGGTTTATCAGAGTTAAAAAACCACCATTTTTTTAGTGGTGGGTTTTGTAAAATTCCCACAACTTTAAAACTGCCATGAAAAACTAAAGTAAAAAAATTAGTTTAAATGAGGACTTTCAGATTTGATAGGAAATAGATATTGTTTTTAGAATAAATTTTATTAAATTAATATAAACATCAACACCACATAAGATAATATCAAAAAACCCTTTTTTCCCACCTGATTCCATCTCCAGAATCATTTCAAAATCCTCACTGCTTATAAAAAATCTTCAAGCTCATAGAAACTCTCCACTCCATTCAAATAATCAAACCTTAACACTCCTAACTTTATTATTTACATTGATTTATTTCTCTCATAAATTAATTGATCATAAAATATCACAATATCCCCTTAAAAAACCTCCCTTGGCAAATATTCCAAGAAAATGGCCACAATGAAATCAAAAGAAGCCAATATTAAACAAAATCAAAACTTCCTCCCCCACAAGCTTTTAAATTTATACTTGTTTCCCCCATCAGCTTCCAAATTTTATATCAAGTTATCTAAATAAATGTATCTGGTCCTTGCAAATTTTATCAAGATTGTCTTCAACTAGGATAATTTCTTTGGTTCTGGAAAATAAACTTTATTTGGCAAAACTTCATCTTCTAAGGAAAATTTTTATCTGTAGAGGGCCAATGAGATGAAGAAGAAAAAAAAGGTTAGGATTGATTCTTCATAAAAATATATGAGAGAGAAATCAAAAAACTATTGGTTCAAGTTCCAAAAATACCACCTCACGTCAATGTCAACCATATTTTGTGTCACTGATACCATTAAGGCCAAAGGGATCAAATTTTTGGTTAAGAAATTGGGCTTGACCTGTCATTTTTATGTTCAAATGGATGAAATATTTTGGAAGAAGGCCAATATCAACCTTACAGCCAATATTTCTTCCCAAAATTGGAATTCCTTGAGTCTGAGGAGATGTTAGCCAAAAGGCAGCCAATTAATAAAATTTTATTTCCTGGTTCTGACTTCAAGTTATCCTTTTAATAAGGTCATTTGTAATTTCCTTGGGGTATTTTTATTGACTAGAAAGTATCTGATCCAAGGGAGCAATTAATAGTTCAAAATCTGGACTGATTTTTGAGGAATGGTTCAATATTCTGGGGTTCAGGGTGCTTGGATTTTGTTACTGGTTAAAAATGCAAGGATTTGTTGGTAATCAACCTTAACAGGGGCTAGGATTCAATAATAGTCTAAGAAATAATAACAAAATAGTTTTAAAGAACACACACTTATTTACTGATAAGTTTTTGATGGCTGAGGAAAAAAATTAAATGATTATATAATAGATGTATGACTGGATTAATGGTTTAAAAATAGCTGGGAGAAGGGCCTTCATTTATGGCTTCTGAACCCACTCATTTTTCAGGTCCTTTTACCAATCATAAATGGGTGGCAAAGGTCTCCAATGAGTCCAAGGAACTGTAAATGAGTTTTTGTGAACCTTCTTTAGACATTATGGGAGCATTGAAATCCTTGTGGTATCATCAAGGGCTCTTTTAAAGGTTCAACATAATAATTTTGATGAAATAATACCAGCTCTTGGGGTGGCTTGAGCCAGAAAATTCAGTGCTAAGAATATTCAACCTGGGGCTGTGGGTTTGAAAAAGTTCCAGGGACCATTATATTGATGATAATTCTAATTTGGTACCTTTTTGGAGATAAAACATAATTTACAGGACCTTAAATGAGTAAGTGGGCCACTTTAATTAAAATTAACCATACAGATCTTGGATAATCAAAAATGGAATGAAGAAGTTTACCAGGGTAGCTAGAATATTCCAGAAAGAAAAAGGGCCTCCCAAATATTTCCTGTGTTCAGTTTGAATGTGCTACAGTAACATTTAGTTACATTTTCATGGGGTTTAGAATCTTTATTATCCTTTGTTTGGAGGTATCTTGTATCTTTGTTCCTAATTTTTGGGGTGAGGAAGATAGATTTTTCCATATTTTGGGTTGGGTTTTATGTTTTAAAAAGTTTGCTCACCACATGGTGATGCTTGGTTGGCCCCATGTGTTGTGGAGCCGGGCGGCAGGGGGTAACACCTGCTATGGATTTTCAGCCTGTGAAGGTCACAAAGCTGTTGGCAGGACCATGCGTGCATTCTAAATCTCTCCACAGTTTCAAAGGGCCTGGGGCTGCATGCACGATTTGTGGTCTAAAATGTCTTTTAGAAATAACCACTTGAATATATAAAGTCATAGTTTTTTTAACTGATTCCTGGTCCCAAAAACATAAATACAAATGTTTTGAAATAGGGTAGATTAAGTGACATGTTTGTCCCTGAAGGAGTGGGAAATTAGGAGTGGTTCCAGCAGGTGGATATACCTAATTTGCACCAGAAATTTGTTTTTGAAATGATATTCCAAGAATTATGATTCCTTCAATAATTTCTTGCACTTGTTATTTATTTAATACTATTATTTATTTATTATTGTAAGTTATTTATCATTATTATTTATTTATTATTATTATTATTATTTTCATTTATTTTTAATCATTATTTTAATTTATTTATATTTATTTTTATCATTATTTTCATTTATTTTGATTATTTTAACCCTATTGAATCAGTGTTTGATACCTACCATCTGCAAAAGATGATTGTTTCAAAATTATAAGTTTTTAATATAATTTTAAAAAATTTTGAATTATTGGATGAGAAAATTAATTTTGAAGAATGAGGTTTGAAATAACAAGGTTTGAACACTGGCCAATGTTAAATTTGCAACCTAAAAACACCCCTTCAAAACCTAAAAAGGGTTGAATGGCGGGACTTGTAACCAACTTTTGCTTTCAAAAAGCGGCTTCCAATGTGGTGACCAAATTGAAGCACCTCATGACCAAAGAGAAAATTTTAAAATATTTTTTGTATAATCTTTTATCAGAAATATATATATATATATGAAAATTTTTTGCAATCAATCATCCTCAACATCCATGAAGCTTCAATTAAACCTTTGGGGTATCACCTTTGGTATGACCCTTGGTCTACTCTCTTTCTTCAAAGTCAAAACTTGGTCAATCCCTCCACAATCCACCCAAGTTTCCAACTTGTTTTGTTCACCTTCCCTTGAGCACCTCAATCCTTCACCCAGGGAAATCACCCTTGTCAAACCTAGCACCACCAGCATTTTCCCAGTTTCACTCACCAAATGGTATGAGATGACGATTGAACTCTCCTCTCAATTAGGGCCCACCCAAGCCCATTGGATCAAATTAATCCTAGGATCAATTGTTGGTAGTATGAGGTTCAAATCAATCCTCATCCATTGGGATCCTCCTCATCCATCATCCCTCCCAACCTCATCCTTGATCACCATCACCCTTGTCCAATCCAACCTCATCATCCATTGGACCCGCTTTCCGTCTCAAAATCCTCCACAATTGATCATCCCCATCAACCCAATTGTCTTGCACCCTCATCCGTTTTCCCTGTTGCCTTCATCTACTGTTGCTTGTGGTTTTCTTGCCCCCCAATTTGCGTTCTTCAATCACCTGATTGCACCCTTTACAAGCCTTGCAACTGGCTGTTTTCCGTGAGTCTTTCTGCCACTCATCTCCGCCTCAGCCTGTTTCCCCTTTCAGTTTTTTTTACCTTTTTTTTATTTCATTTTCATCCATTTTCAAGTCCTGATTTTCTCATGATTTATCATCACTCTAAAAAAAAAAAAAATCCGCTTCATACCTAGTTGTAAATAGCTGTGGGCCTCTTGCCCACAAAAGGAGGGGCTCTACCCTGCCTTTTTCTGAATCATCCATGGGAGTGAATCTGTCTGTCCCCCCCTTATCCAAGAAATACTATCATCAGTCTTTATCAAGGGTATGTCTATGATTTCCATCTGATCCTTGAGCCTTTGAACTCAAATCTCTGATCTGCCCCTCTGTGACCTTATCCATTATCACCAACCAATAGCCTTTCTGGTTGAAGAATAATTAATTTGGTTGGATTCTTGAGTGTTTTATACCACTATTTGATCCCTTTTTCAACAATACTGGTCTTGATCATTCTTTGATTGTCTTTCTGGATCAGTCAAGTTTGACTAAGAGGTTTTATTAAGCTTAAAACCTGGAGTGTTAAACCTCCTTTTACTTCTTGAAGTTGAATTTTTCCACACTACTCTTGAGTCACTTGAGAAGTGTTGGTTCATTCTTGTTTGAATTTGTTACTGCTTTGCTTCTAGATCTTCATAAGACAAATTTCTTTGTTTTGTGTGGCCACCCACAGTTATCTGGTACCCTTCAAGTGCTTGATTGCAGAGAGTTGGGAATGTTCATTGAGAACATGGAGGGTGGTTGGGATTTATTTGATCTTTAATAATCTTCTGCTGACAACCAGAGTTATTAGCTTGTGGGAATTGTTACTTACAACTGCCTTGTTCTATTGAAATCTGAAAAAACCCCAACTTATTTGGTTCAAGTCTTCCTGATGTTGGATTAATCCCTCTTCTTTGTTCAATACTATCTCCAAACCTCTCTACTGTCAAAACTGTTTCATCATCATAACCACAGTCATTACCATTGCATACTGTCATCCACCAAGATTATACAATAACTGTCTCCACTCCATTCCAACTTCATCTCTATCATCACCATCACCACCATTACCATTACCATTACCATCACCACCACCATTGCCATCATCATCATCATCATCATCATCATCATCATCATCATCATCATCATCATCATCATCATCATCATCATCATCATCATCATCATCATCATCATCATCATCATCATCATCATCATCATCATCATCATCATCATCATCATCATCATCATCATCATCATCATCATCATCATCATCATCATCATCATCATCATCATCATCATCATCATCATCATCATCATCATCATCATCATCATCATCATCATCATCATCATCATCATCATCATCATCATCATCATCATCATCATCATCATCATCATCATCATCATCATCATCATCATCATCATCATCATCATCATCATCATCATCATCATCATCATCATCATCATCATCATCATCATCATCATCATCATCATCATCATCATCATCATCATCATCATCATCATCATCATCATCATCATCATCATCATCATCATCATCATCATCATCATCATCATCATCATCATCATCATCATCATCATCATCATCATCATCATCATCATCATCATCATCATCATCATCATCATCATCATCATCATCATCATCATCATCATCATCATCATCATCATCATCATCATCATCATCATCATCATCATCATCATCATCATCATCATCATCATCATCATCATCATCATCATCATCATCATCATCATCATCATCATCATCATCATCATCATCATCATCATCATCATCATCATCATCATCATCATCATCATCATCATCATCATCATCATCATCATCATCATCATCATCATCATCATCATCATCATCATCATCATCATCATCATCATCATCATCATCATCATCATCATCATCATCACAGCCTCCCCATTAAGCTAGGCAGCTATCCCTGAGGTCCTTGTTGCTCCTCTTAAAATAGGCTTTCATCATGCTAGGCAACAATGCCTGAGGTCCTTGTTGCTCCTCTTAAAATAGGTTTTCCTTCCCCATCTCATATCCTGAAAAGGTGGTATCTTGTCATCCTTTCTGAAATGTGATATCTTATTCTCATATTATTTTCTCATATTCTCATGAATATCTGAAATGTTGATTGGTCTCAAATTGGTTCCTAAATTTTTCAGTTAAGGTGGTGTTTTGTCTTTTTTTCTGTTCATATTTTGAAACTGACAAATTTAGTCAGACTTACTTCTATCTTACCGCTTTCATTATCCTATTATCATTTTCTCAGGCCCCCTCTTGGGGCTCTCTAGTTGTTTTAACCCTTCTACCTTAGGCCCCCTTTGGGGTTCTCCAGTTGTGCCTAAATACTGGTACTCCCCTTGGACCAGGAATGAAATTCATCTGATTACCAGACAACTAAACCAAAGTGTCCCTTCCTCCTCTTCAGATCAGTTCAACTTGACTATACAAGTACTTTCCCTCTTTCCTTGGCTCTTTGTAGCCTTATAAATACATCTCATTTGGCTCTTCAGTAGCCTACCATACTCCCTCCTTCTCCAAATAAAATTGCTTCTCATATTCAACTCTTCACCAGAACCATCTTGCCTTGGATAGTGTTATCCATAGCTATCAATTTATATCAAACTCATCCCTTCCCATTGATTACTTATTCACAATTTTCTGGACCTTGATTCCAGTTAAATTTTAATGTTTTTGTAACACTCAGCAGGGCATCCTAAAAAGAACCTTTCCCCTCCACAGAACTGCCTGCAGCCAGCACTGTTTGGAGTCTTAAATTTGGTCCCCTGGGCCGGGATCAAACCAGAAACCTTGGGATTTACAGTCTCAACTTTTTGAATCAACCTTGAAATCCAACCGTTTGTGTTTTTTGTTTTTGTTTTTTTCTTTTTTTAGATCTGATCCGTGGAGGAAATTTATTCCAGAAGTAATTCCTCCCAATTTTGCACCATCTGGGCAATATTTTTGTTATTTTTCATAAAACCCTACTCTTGCCACACTTGTGAGCCACTTTGGAATTCTTCTCTTTGGATCTTCTAGGAGCTCTTTCATTTGAAATGGAATATACAGGTGCTCCCTCCACCTCTTTTGGGTTAAGATGGTCAAGATCAAACCTCAGAACAAGACCTTAGGATTCAATGGGACAAATGTGGAATGATTCTTGGACTCTTACAAAATGGCTGCTGAAGTGGATGGGGCAAGTAAATACAATATGGCCTACCAGTTAAAATTTTTTATCTCTTCTGATGAAGTCATGGAAGTAATCAAGTCATTCAATTGATTCAAATCCCATAATTGAACCCTTCTAAGGTAAGAAATTCTGGCATACTGGGAAAGAATAGAAATAGCTCAATTTAATTTGCAGGACTTGGATTCCCTTGTCTCTCAGTGGATCTAAATGGTGGTATCTCTTCAGCCTCTGCATATCAGTCTTTTAGGAAGTCATGAAATCCAATCCAATCCTATCTCATCAAAAATAATCACATTGATACAGTGGATGAAATTTGACTTCAATTTTTCCAATATTTTTTGCTAGGAGTTCAGGAAAGGATTAGGGATGAATTGGTCAAATCAAGATCAATGAACGCCACCGGGATAATTGATTCAAGATCCCTGTTTTCCTTGTTCTCAGGAATGCTGTGGATAAAGTTATGAAAGGTCAAACTTCTCTAACCTTTGAAAAACCTAGAACCACTGAACCATTCCAAGTTCCTTCTTTCAAAGAATCAAAAAAAATCATTAATAAGATGGAGGCAAGTTGCAGGCCCAAACCAAATCCTCAGTCCAACAAGGAAACTGCTATTATAGACTAGGTCACCAAACTACTCCAAGCTTTTGAGAAAAAAATTGATCAAAAGGTTTCTTCTCTTGCTACTCCCAAACCCTCTGACTCTGTTCCAAAATCCACTCTGGTCTGATACTGTTGTCATAGGGAAGGTCATGGAACTGGTTGATGTCCTGATCTCCAGAAGGATAAAGAGGAAAAATTGGTGGAAAAGAAGGGGAACAATTTCTTTCTTCCTAATAGTGCTTTGATCCCTTTTTATTTGTCTCAAACTATTTGTCATGTGGTGGCTTGTTTTTAGCCATAAACCCTTAATAAGGCATCTTTGGCTTCTTGGGATTTTTTATATTCTTGTGGTACCCTTCAAACTTTGTTTCCTCCAGCACTCTCCTCCTCTAGCTTTGCAGGAGCTTACAAATATGATCAAGCTAGGAAACATCATGAAGAGCCCAAAACTCATAAAGCTCTTCCATGCCTTCCTCAATTCTTTGAAAACATGTTAAACATCAATTTTCCCCTGGGCCTCCTTCCTCTGATTTGGAAGAAATTGAGATGGAAAAGAACCACTCATGGAAAGCGTTCAAGACCACTCTGATCCTACTCCTTCATCTGTTAAACCACCTCAACCTTCTGATCCTGTCTTAGTCCCTGCTTCACCTGAACTTCCTACCTCCACCCAGCCCAAAGTTTGGTTCAAGAGGGGAATATCAAAGAAGCACACCAATTCTGTGGAAGGGGCATAAAAAAAAATTCAGATCTAAAAATTCCTGATCTATCTGTAGCTGAACTGTTTTAAATTTTTCCATCTGTTGCTGAAGGAATGAAAAAATGGGTCTCTCATCAATGTGTGGAGATTGGTCCTGACAAATTAAAGGTTTCCTCAGGAACTTTGATGAAGGACTCTGGTGGAACAGATCCCTCCTCAGATTCCAACTTTTACTAATGTCCTCTTGGTTTCCTTTGTTTTTATCTTTGTTATTCAGTTAAAATGGTTTATCTCCTCATTGATTCTGGTTCTCAGCTCAACTTGATTTCAGATGCTATGGCCTGAAAACTCAGGTTTAGTCCTAGGGTCAGCTTCAATTCTGCGGTTCATGGGATAGGGAATCAATCTTGTGAATTGGTTTGTATTGCTGAAGATGTACCAGTTTTAATTGGTCAAAATATTTTTGGAACTTTTCATTTTTTGATCACTTGTTTGGAAGGCCCTATGATCTTGGTTTTACCATTCTCAATGGATTTTGGAGCTACCCTGATGTTTTCTGCTAAAATTGTGGAGAGAATTCTCCTCCCTGATGCTGAAGGTAGAAAAATTGAAGTTCCTCTCTGCTCTTTGGATTTTGTTTGTTGGGAAAGAGAATTTCCTGGTCATCCTCCTAAGTTAGTTCAAAAGGGTAAGCAGAAGGATAATTCTGATTCCTCTCATTTTTCATTGGAGTAGTTGATCCTACTGATAGTTTTAATTCTTCTCAGGCTCAAAATTCAACTAAAGGATCAACTTCCATCTCTGAGGCCTATTTTTCTTGTTCATTATCATCTTCTTATCATCTAGAAAATATTAAAAATAAAAAACATGAAAAAGTATAAAATTCCAAAAATATTTCTTCTCTCCCTGGATCTGTTGTTTCTTCTTTTCCTTTTTCTCTTAATTCTTATCAATCTTCCCTTAGTTCTGGTTCAAATCTCTGCAATGAGTATAAACTAGATCATCATCTCAATTTTATTCTTGGATGATTTGGTATGGAGGAACATGGGCTTTAGTGGAGGCCATTTGGGGTCAAAGTAAGTCCTCCCAATTATGCACTACTAGGGTCATCTACTACCGTTGTTTTTGGAACCCTACCTAGTGCCACACATGTGAGCAAAGTGTTACCTCCTGGTTATTTTTTCATGGAAAAGGCACCCCTCAAGGACATTGCAGAACATTGGACGTGGAAAATGTTGGAACTTGTTCCGAGTTCATGTAGCCAGGTCAGACTGGTCAATCTTGGAGGAAGCAAGAGTTTCTTTCTTTTTCTAACAAGTAAAATCCAGTTGCAAAAAAGCTCCAAACATTCAACAAGCCAAAGCCTCTCAACCTCAATCATCCTATCATGTTTCCACCCTTATCCTGTGATCCTTACTGTGGTTTATCTGGATTTCTTGCTGGTCCCTTTGTGCCCTGTAGTTGTGTCACTGAGGAATTTCTGAAGGTGGTCAACTTTAGTCCTGATAGATGGCTTCTTCCTGATGAGTTGAATGTGATAAAAGAATTTCTTATCTCTCAGGGAATAATCTATTGCATTCTGTGAAGAAGAGAGAGGTCTCTTGAAATAATCCTATGGTCTCCCTTACATCAACCCTGTAGTTGAAAATGATCCTTTTCAAAAGAAAAGGATTCTGATTCCTGCTGCTAAATTCAATGAATTTATTAATTTGGTCTGCAAACAAGTTTTTACTGGCCTATATGAACAGTAAACTTCCAGTTATACCATCCCTGTCTTCTGCATCCTCAAAAGTAATGGTAAACTTGAAATAGTTAAAAATCTTCAACCCCTAAAAAAAGTTACTATTAAAGACTCTGGTATTCCTCCTGCCACTGAAGATTTGTTGAATATTTCTCTGGGAGAGCTTGCTATGGTCTAGGGTACATTATGGGTGGCTATGACAAACAATCCTTACATCCTATCTCTTGCACTCTCACTACTTTTGATACTCCTCTTGGTCAATTCAAACTGAATCAATTGCCTAAGGTTGCACTAATTTGGTTGCAGTCTATCAGGCCCATATGGTGTGGATCCTCCAGGATGAAATCCCTGGTCATGCCGGAATCTTTATTGACAATGGAGGAATTAAATGTCCAGTTTCTGACTATGAAAATGAGCTCTTACCTTGGCATTCAGAAATTTGTTGATTAATCTGGGAATATTCTACTAATTTTGAAAGGATCCTTTTTTAAATCAAGGATTCCAGCCTTACTGTCTGTGGATCCAAATTGGCTGCTTGTGTCCCTGCTCTGGAAATTGTTGGTCATGTGGTATGCAAGGAAGGAAGAAGGATGGCACCATCCAAATTCAACAAGATAATCTCTTGGCCTACTCCAATCAATCCCATTGAAGTTAGAGGCTTTCTAGGTGTTTTAATTTATGTTTGGATCTTCATTCCTTCTTTATCCAAATAATGCATCCCTTTGCGGTGTCTAAACAGGAAGGAAGCTGAATGGATTTGGACCCAAGCTTGCAAAAATTTGTTTCAGTTGCTCGAAAAAAATCTGGAGCTGGCAATATAAAGCTGGCATTTAATTCTAGTTATCAATCTGTTGGGACTGTTATTATTCAGAATGATGAAAATGGTTTGGACCTTCCTGCTCTCTATGAATCTTTGTTATTTTAAGATGTGGAGTCGAGATACTCTCAACCTAAACTTGAACTCTGTGGTATGGCTTGAATTTTGAAGAAGCTCCAAAAAGTCCTCTGGGGTAAAAATTTCAAATTACAAGTTGAAACCCAATCCATCATTGACATGATCAATCCCCAGCCTCCCAAATGCTCTAATGACTTGTTGGGTGGCTTTTATTCAGCTTTTCTATTTTGATATTGTTCACAGGCCTTGAAAATCCTTCACCATGCCTGATGGTTTATGTTGACTTCCTTGTGGAGATGAAGAATCTGATGTTGGAGTAGATTTTGATCAAGAAGAACCTTTAATTCATCCTTTCTTCTCCTTCTCCTCTCAGGATTATTCTGGCTTTCAGCAAGGTTCTGGCCTAAATTAGAGAAGTACCCTTTAACTTTTCAAAGACCTCCTGACCTTTTCGCCAAAAAATTTTGATCTCTAAAAAGAAATTCCTCTAATTTCTTTATACAAGGTTCTAGGCTTATGAAAAGAGGAAATACTTGTGCTATCATTTTTGTTACTATTCCTTCTAAACAAGATTCTATCCTTGAAATTCTCCACAAGGGTCTTGGTCATTGTGGGGGAACCAAAACTTATCTGCCCATCCCTGAAGAAATCTGTCTCCCAATTGGGCAAGAGTTGTGAAATTTGTCAAAAATGTGATCTTAGGTTCCCAGATGAAATTTTTTATCCTACTGGGGAGTCCACTGTCTTTAAAAGGATTGCTATGGATGTGTTTCATATCAAGGCAGGTGGTTCTAAGTACCTCATTTTGGCTAGAGATTATTTTTCTGGATGGGTTGAAGCCAAATTACTTAATAATATTAGCTCTGAATCAGTGGCAGATTTCCTTCATGAGACTTGGAAAATGTGTTACCGCTTGGCCCAATCTTATTCTACTGATGGTGTCTCTAAATTTTGTGTCAAACTTTCTTAAATGATCCAATCTCTACCTATAAAACATAGGTTTACTACTCCTTATTATCCTGAATTCCAAGGCATGGTGGAACAAGGCCATGCTCCTTTGAAGGCTGCACTTGTTAAGCTGGCTGGTGAACTTGGAAAGAATTTTCACAAATTACTTCCTCTGGTTCTCTTCTCTGATCAAATCTCAACCAAACAGACCACAAGCTACTCACCTTATGAAATCATCTTTGGTCAAAGAGAAGTTTTTCCTTTGGTTCTTGAAATAGAATCTTTCTTGGGTATCTTGTGGGAGAAAGTGTCTTCAACCACTGATCTATTAGTTGCCACATCCAAGCAACTGGAGAAAAGTTAAGATATTTGTGATGAATCTTATGAGAAAATGATGGAATCAAGAGAAAAATTGGTCCAGTATTGGGAAGATAAGCACTCAAAGAGGAGCAGGGATCCCTTGAATTATGGTGATCTAGTTTTAGCCTATAATCAATCCTTGGAGACTCAATGGGGAAATCTTTTTTTGAATTGCTGGAATGGTCCTTATTGGGTGGTTTGTCAAGTCAAAGGTGGATCCTATTTTTTGTAAGAACTGGATGGTACTCAGTTGTCCAGAAGGTTCTCTGATGATCAAGTTAAAAGTTTTATTATTGTGGAGGCAACTTATCCCAAAATTAAGTCTTCCAAATTGTGCACCACCAGGGCCATCTACTGAGTTTTTGTTGTGAGTCTACTTTATGCCACATAAGTGAGAACCTGGGATTCTTGCTTTTTTTTATCTCTGCTGCTTCTAGGGTTGTGGTGGATGGATAAAGATATTTTTCAACTCTTCAATTGCTCTCAATATCAAGAAATGGCCATTCTTTTATTTCAATTTCTTTTTTCCCTCCTTTTTTTAACATCTTCAAGTCCAGATGCAGACTAGGGACAGTCTGTAATTTTGAGAGAGATTTGGTGACCAGATTGGGACACCTCATAAGTGAAGGGCAAATTTTATTTTTTTTTTGTATAATCTTTTATAAAAAAAACATATATGAAACTTTTTTCCCAATCAATCATCCTCAACATCCATGAAACATCAATTAAAACTTTGGGGTCTCACCTTTGGTATTACCTTTGATCTACTCTCTTTCTTCAAATCCAAAAATTGGTTGATCCCTCCACAATCAGACCAAGTTTCCAACTTGTTTTTTCACCTTCCCTTGAGAACCTCAATCCTTCACCCAGGGAAGTCACCCTTGTCACGCCTAGCACCACTAGCATTTTCCCAGGTTCACTCACCAAATGGTGTGAGATGAAAATTGACCTCTCCTCTCAATCAGGGCCCACCCAAGCCCATTGGATCACATTAATCCTAGGATCAATTGTTGGTAGTATGAGGTTCAAATCAATCCTCATCCATTGGGATCCTCCTCATCCATCATCCCTCCCAACCTCATCCTCAATCACTGTCAAAATCCCATTGTCCAATCCAACCTCATAATCCATCAGACCCGCGTTCCCTCTCAACATCCTCCAAAATTGATCATCCCCATCAACCCAATTGTCTCACACCCTCATCCATTGTTGCTGTTTCCCACATCTGCGGTGGCTTGTGGTTGTCTCACCCCCAAATTCGCGCGCTGTCATCACCTTCTTGCACCTTTTGCAAGCCTTGCAACTGGCTGTTGTTGGCCAGGCTTGCTGACGCTCATCTCCACCTCAGCCTGTTTCCCCTTTCTTTTTTTTTTCTTTTTTTTTTCTATTTCATGTTGATCCATTTTCAAGTCCTGATTTTCTCATCATTTATCATCACTCTAAAAAAAAAAAATCAGCTTCATACCTATTTGTAAATAGCTGTGGGCCTCTTGCCCATAAAAGGAGGGGCTCTCCCCTGCCTTTCTCTGAAGCATCCATGGGAGTGAATCTTTCTGCCCAGACCCTCTTATCCTTGCAATACTATCATCAGCCTTTATCCAGCGTATGTCTATGGTTTCCCTCTGATCCTTGAGCCTTTGAACCCAAATTGCTTGGCCTTATCCTTTATCACCAACCAATAGCCCTTCTGGTTGAAGAAGAATTCATTTGGTTGGATTCTTGAGTGTGTTATACCACTATTTGATCCCTTTTTTTGACCATGCTGGTCTTGATCATTACTTTGATTTTCTTTCTGGAATCAGTCATGTTTTTCTAAGAGGTTTTATCAAGCTTAAAACCTGCAGCGTTAAGCCTCCGTTTATTTCTTTGAATTTGCATTTTGCCATGCTAATCTTGAGTCCCTTGAGAAATGTTGGGTTATTCCTGTTTGAATTAGTTTTTGCTTTGATTCTAGAGCTTCATAGAATAAATTGCTTTTTTTTGTACAGCCAACCACAGTTATTTGGTACCCTTCAAGCGCTTCATTGTGGAGAGTTGGGAAGGTTCATTGAGAACCTGGAGGCTGGTTGGGTTTGAGTTGATCATCCCCAATCTTCTGCTGACAACCAGGGTTATTAGCTTGTGGTTGTTGTTACTTACAACTTTGTTCAAGTTTTTTACCACACCATCTTGCCTTGGATAGTGTTATCCATAGCTACAATTTAATATTGAGTTTATGCCTTCCCCATTGATTCCTCATTCACAAGGTTCTGGGACTTGATTCCAGTTACATTCAAATATTTTTGTAACACTCAGGAGGGCAGCCTAAAAAAATCACCTTTCCCCTCCACAGAACTGCCTTCAGCCAGCACTTTTTGGGGTCTTACACCAGCTGTTGCAGTTGTGAAAGGCCGTTTTCAAACAGCCGCTCATGACACAATTTGGAGTCATGAGGGGCCATTCACAACCCATTCAAGGAAAACAAAATATTTTTTTTTCAAAAAAAGGACATTGAAAAGAAAATAAATGAAAATTAATAGAAATTAATAAATATGAATAACAATAGGTCCTAAATAAAATTTAATAAATATGCAAAAAAATAAGGCCAAAAATAAATAAAAATAAATAAATAAAATAAAAATAAAGAGTCTATGGAGGATCCCTAAAGTAAAAGTTCCAAAAGATACAAGTTCAACTTGACAGGAAATAAAGTAAAAAAACCAAAAAAAAAAGACAAGTAACTTGAATATCCCTAAAGTAAAAACACAAAAAAAAAGTCAATTAACTTGACAAGCCCTAAAGTAAAAACAAAAACAAAAAGGCAAGTAACTTGACAAGCCCCAAAAGTAAAAAAAACAAAAACAAAAAAGTTTAACCTGTGTTAAGCTGATCTAATCACAATAAATACAAATACTCCTTATGATGGGATCCTCTCAACACAAGTTGAACTGACTTCCCAATAAAATCTCATTCAAAACATACAGTTTTGTTACCAGGGACACTGGAGTATGTTGTATAAATTTTTAGTGCCTTATGAGCCATCTAGAACAAACCTAGGCCTCTTTTCATTTTTAGTACACACTCTCAGGGTGTTACAGTAACTAATATGTAACGTTTTGGGTCCAAATCTTCCATACAGGTCCTATTACAGGGGCCCCAACAACCTTTGTTATAGTTTCAAAAAGGGTGCATGGCCCATTTTTCAGGATTTTTTCTTGGTTTAGGCCTTTTCATACTATTCCTCACCACCTTATGGCACTCTTTGGTTCCCATGTGGTGTGGAAAAGGGCTGTGGGGTGTATGTGAGGTACCCCACAGCCCCATTGCTGCTTTGGGAGAGAGCAGCATCACAGGGAGCTGATGGGAAACTTGGGGTGTTGGCCCAGTGTAAGACTCCAAATGGTGCTGAGCCGCAGGCAGTTCTGTGGATTGGAAAGGTGCTTTTAGGCTGCCCTCCTGAGCGTTTCAAAAATATTTAAATGTAACTGGAATCAAGGTCCAGAACCTTTTAAATAAGGAATCAATGGAAGGGATAATTTTGATAGCAGTTGGTAGAAGTTTAACAACACTATCTGAGACATGATGGTGCAGGAAGAATTTAACAGAATAATTGAAATTTTTTTCAGAGTTCGATAGAACAAGGCAGTTGTAAGTAACAACACCCAAAAGATAATAAATATGGTTGTCAGCAGAAGATTAGGAAAGATAAAATAAATCCTAAACAGCCTACAGGTTACCAATTAACCTTCCCAAATCTCTGCATTCAAGTGCTTGAAGGGTCCCAGATTACTGTGGGTGGCTGTACAAAACAAAGCAATTTTTTCTATGAAGCTCTAGAAGCAACACAGTAACAAGTTTGAACAAGAATAACCCAGCACTTCTCAAGGGACTCAAGAATAGCATGGCAGAATTCAATTTTAAAGAAATAAAGGGAGTTTTAACACTCCATTTTTCAAGCTTAAAGAAACCTCTCACTCAAACATGACTGATTCCAGAAGGATGATCAAGAGGAATGATCATACCAGTATGGTCAAAAAAAGGGATCAAGAGGGGTATAATACACTCAAGAATTTAATCAAATGAATTCTTCTTCAACAAGTAAGCCTATTTTTTGGTGATAAAAAACAAGGTCAAAGATGGAAGGATCAAATATTTGAGTATGGAGGCTCAAGGATCAAGGGGCAATCAAAAGAAATACCCAGGATAAGGATGCTAAGATAAAGGGGAAGGGCCCCATGTATTTATTGATTGATTCCAATGATGATGATAAAATGATGAATCCTGGACAAAAGGCAGGGGAGAGCCCCTCCTTTTATGGTCAAGAGGCCCTTTAGACTACTTAAAAGAGATGAAACAAAGAGAGAGGGAAAAAAAGCAGGATTTTTTTTCAAAGAAAATGAAATGATGAGGGAAAAAAGTAATGAAAGCAACACACAAAAGCAACAGTAAGATTTTGAAATGGGGAAAAAAGTTTGAGGAAAAAAGAATCCCAGCCCATCTCAAGGATGATGGTGGGCAGTGGATGGACAGCAGATGGACAGCCATGGCTTTGCAGAGGAAAGGTTGCAGCAGTGGTTGCAGCTGATGAGCATGGGATGTTGATGGCAATCTGGCAGATGACCAGTGATGGGTGTGTGATGGTGCAATGATGAATCTTAATGGGTTGACAGGGTTAACAGGTAATGGCATCAAAAGATGCAAGCAATAGCTTGCTGGCCCATAAGGTGAGGAATTTGAGGGCAATGAGGTGGATCAATTGGACAATGTTGTTGCCTGTTGGCCGGCCGGCTGAAGGGGGGGATTGAGCAAATGGACCAGCCATTGGAGGGGATGATGATGATTTGGAGGATAGGATTGGAACAGGAGATGTTTCAGCTCTATGATACCAGGAACCTTGAAGTCCTTTAGCTACAGAGAGTGATAGAAGATACTGGAATAATAATAATAATAGTGTTCCAATAATAAACAAGTAAAAATCTCAAACAATGAATATGTTAAGAGCTGGTGCAAGGTTTAATTGGTTTGGTTAAAAAGGGCTTTCAAAATTTTATACAAGAGGGGCCACAGTATTATACTACTGGAGGTCTTTACAGAAAAACAACCTCTCTTCAAGGGGCCTCCTTAGGCAGTTTAAAAACATTGGAATGAAGATGGGTGCCTTAGAAAGGGCTTATTCCACTGATATGGCCGGGCAAAAGAGCACAATGGCCAAGAAAGGAAGGGAAAAACTCACTCTGAGCACTTTACCACAAAAATCCTGCAATAATAGGAAGGGTTTCAGAGAAGATGGGGCAGATTTTCTGGACTAACTTCAATGGGTTGATTGGTTTTGAGAAATAAATAATAATACTACAGACCAAGTCATAAATCACTTTCTTATCTCTTCATAAGTACTTGACTAACAATGACATGGTTTGTGATTGATAATAATAATTCCTGGTAAACTGATGGGGAATAATAGGTACAAAGAGGTCTGTATAAATACCTTTTTGGGGTGACTATGAGCTTCTCAGGGTGCCTAGAGAGGGTTATGCTCTTGGGCTGAGGCTGGCAGGCCAGTCAGGGCACAATTAGCACGTCCACTTGGTGCTGTCAATAAGCTGACATCAGATCTGCTGAATATCTGTGCTATTTTAGCCACAGAATCTGTTAATCTGTTATGTTGTAAATGTGATCATTATGCACTCATTCTTCATTTGTACAATCAATATTGGTTTAAAGTGGACAGATGTGAAAGTTTAATAATTTTCCACCATCTGCTGAGCACGTAGGTAATCTTTCATAATTTTTATGATGACTTCTAGTATTGGTTTGTGGTCTTTGAAGATCAGGATCAGTGATTTACGTGGTAATCCTCAATATTTGGTTTATTGTTAAAAAAATATTTAAACTTGACTTCTTATTAATTTTATTTAAGTTTTATAGTTTTTAGACAATTAATAATGCATATGTCAGGTTATTAAATATGCTAGCTAACCCTAACTAACTAAGTTGTAGCTATCTTGAGCGGTACCTGGTTGTCAGATTTGTCACAACTGATCCAGGCGTGGGGATCAGTCAATTCAGATGCGCGTGGGGTAGGATCCGCTGCGTGCATGGAAAAATTAGCTGCGCGCGTGACCTCTGTACGCGGGAATGTGTAGCTACGGGTACGTAGGGATGTGTAAGGATGCAGGGCTGCACGCGAGAATTGTGACATAACACATTTTGGTGTGTAACTCCTAAAATATACACAAAACTCCAATTCTGAGTGAAATTTAGTTGTAAAACCTATATGTGAAAATACATGTGAAACATTGAAATGACCAGAAAGTGCCATATTGGTGTCGTGGCTTTTGGTCCCTTTTTTATTTAATTATTTAAAAATAGAAGGAGTTGGATTTCCAGGGTGAGGTCAGTGAGTGACCCTACTTAGGTTTGAGTGAGGAATCCATTTCTGCAATACTCTTTATGGATTTATCACTCCTTCTTCAGTCAATTGTTATTTTCTCATTTAAGCGTTTCTATCATATTTTCTCTGTACATAGTAGCAAGCTGACAAGATGCTTGATGAGGATGAGGATAGCCCTCCTCACACGCGCTTGGCCAAAAAATCAGGCTGCAAGCCCAATGAGGAGAAGCTGAACAGGTAATCTGGGGATTTGAACGCCCTGGAGAGGCCTAACTAGACCACTAAGACAATGAGAAGTTTCAAGAAGGAAGAATAGAAGGGTAGCCATAGACACACGGGAAATATATCTTCTTTTTTTTGATGAAATCTGGATGAAGGAATCTAAAAAATTAAAAAATTCCCCTTTTCCTGAGGTGTCCCGGATTGGTCACCACACTGGTCAGTTGCCAGGAGCTTGCACAAGTTTGTTGGTCAACTACTTGCATGGCTGGCAACAGGTAGCAACCACCGCATGCAGTAGTTGCTCAAATACCCATGGGCTGGTTGGTAGCAACTACCTAGTGTGGTAGTTGCTTGACTACCCATGGGTTAGTTGGTAGAAACTGCCTTGCACAGTAGTTGCCGGCTAGAAACTACCTCAGGCTCACACAAGGTAGTCACTTGAATGCTTGCAGAGCCAACGCGTGCCATAGCTCAATTGAGCAGTTGCAGAGGGTCTGTGGCTGCATGCGGGGTTATGGAAAAAAAACATGTTTTTGTCCATAACTCCTGAAATAGACATAATTATGGGTTTTGACCAAATTTTTGGTCAGGAACCCATACCTGTGTATGTGATGGGGGGTACACGGGTATGTAAGTTTTCTATCTGAAGGAACAGGAAATGGGGGGGTGGCACCAGTGGTTGATGTGGTGTCATTATATAGCCTCAGATTGGGAACTGATTTGCAGCCTGCGCGCTCAGCATTAGGTAGTTCAGGATCAGCAGTTGGGGTGCCCATTTTCTCAGAAGTGGCTGCTGTAGGCTCACCAGCAGCCGCTGCAGGCTCAGAAGCAGGCGCTGCGGGGCTCAGCACACCAGGTACAAGTTGGGCTGAACCAGATGCGGTGTGCCACGACCCGCTTGGATGTTATGGACCTAGGAATGGAGCCGGTCCAACTAGGTTTTCAGGGTGGTTAGTTTGGGGAGGTAAGGGCGGGGAATTTGGGGAGGCTATGTGAGCGGGCGGACGCATGCAAGTGCGGAACAATCCACAGGAACTGGGAAATCTTGATGGCACATTGGGCAGATCCGGAAAATTGCGGGGGGCTCCAAGTAGGGCGCAGTGGAGGGCCATGTCATGAGAAGGACAAAATGGATGTTGCGTGATGGCAGGCAAGTATAGAGGATAGGGCGGTATGGGTATGGGTTAGGGTTAGGCTACGGTTCTGGGTTTTAGGTTTTCTTCTTCATTTGTTGTCTAGGCTGTCATTGCAATTGTACTTAGGTTAGAGTTGAGAGTGAGGGCATAAAATTCCTCTCCCTCAGCATGGGTTGAGAGGGGGAATATGCTACCACTGATTACGGTGGAGGAAGGAACTCATATCTCTATCTCTCAACTTGAGGGCACATCCCACACCTACCAGAAGCTAGATTCAATAACTTCAAAACTTGAGGACAATTTGTGGAGTACCTTTCTCTAATTTCCACAGTGACCTTACCTGGATTGGCGCCAGGAACTCATTTCTGAAATAATATCCCTCTTTTTCTTGTTACTTAAGGTTTTTTTTATTTTTTTTGTTTTAATTTTTTATTTCTCTACTTTTTATGTCTTATTATATGGATTTATTGTTTATGATTATTTATTATATATTTTGTTGGAGGCTTTAGTCATTTGGTTCTGAATAGTAGCCAGCTGACACTTTTTTCCATCTTAATTGCTCTTTCAAAATCTTTGAATTTTGAAAGCTCACAATGGGTTGCTTTCAATTTTTGTTGACCGCGGCTTGACCTTCAAAACTTCTTATCAAGCCTTGGCTTGGAAATCAAAGCGGCTGTATTCTCAAGCATTGACCTTAGAATCTCCAACCTAACTTCTTTAGGTTGTTCCCTATAAATGAAATTCTACTTGTTAAACATTTGAGATTCTTCATCCATCCCTGGATTGGTTTCAAACCATCAAAAACCAAAAGAATTGTCAATTTTTCAATCCAAAAATTAATCTCTCAATCAAATAATTAATCTGTCAATCCAATAATTGGTACCCTTCAAAAAACCCCATTTACTTTGTTGGAAGATTCATATTCTAACTTCCACTGAGGATGAAAATTCTCAGGCACAATTGATCCTCTTGATGCTAGTATTTCAAATGAAATTTTGGATCAAGGCAAGCCCATTGTTTTTCAATATGACTTGGAGCACACCTTCCCATCATGGTTGTGGTTTAACTTCTCAAATTGTTCCTCAATGATCTTAATTGCCTCAATTGAAAATTTTTAACCCAAAGTTAATAGTTCTGTTGGAACATATTTCCCCAACTTTATTCAAGATTTTTGAGTTCTGCATGAACTGATTGGATTTGAATTTCAATATTTCCTTCAAGGTAATTCCACAAATACAAAATTTTCCTTGAAGATCCCACAAGAAATCCTTTGAAAGTATGATGGGCCCTATCCACCCAAGACTTTGTTTTATTTCAAAAGTCTGGGTAGACACAAGTCCAAGTCATTAAAAACGTCTCTTTGATATGGGAAATATTCTTTTCCATATACTCAAGTAAATCCTTGGGGTCTTTCAAGAAACATTTTATAAAATTTTCAAAGTAAGCACTTCCAGCAGAGATCAATACAAGAAGCAATAAATTGGCATACTCTGAGTTCCGCATCATTTACTTCTACCTCCACCTTGGTTTCAGAGGCCCCATACTTGGCTCAAAGAGTCATGAAACTTTGCCATCCTTCATTTTCATTACTGAAGCGCACTTTACTGTTTTCTTGAATTTTTTTAGACAAGTTCCAGGATAACAACTGTCTGGATTACTCAGGGAAACTGTGTTTAATAGCAAAAATAAGAGCTTTTTCACATTGTTTCACAAAGACTTTTGGAAGCCTCTTGGGATCATAATCCAACTCCTTTAATTTTTTCAATGCCCAACTGTACAACTCATACGTTTATTTAGTTATAAAAGCAAAAGGCTTTGTAAAAGTCTTTTTTTTGGCAGTCATTCCTACAACATGCAATAGAAGGATTTTGTACCTAAATGTTTTATAGGTACAATCCAACAATGTGATATGATGGAATTTTTTTCAAAGTTTTATAGACTCAGGATGAGCCAAGAAAAGGGCCTCTAATGGAACCTCTCCACCAAATTTGTACCTGGAAACCCACTGGGATTCCTGGAGAATTCCAAATAGAATGTCCATAACACCTTTCCCATCCAGTTCTTCTTGCTTTAATTTTGGCTTAGTGTTATATATTTTTCTATTGTAAATGTATTCTCCACCATAAATATTGCTCAATTTCCTTTTAATTTGAACCTTATTGAGACCATCTTTCATGCCTTCCTAAAGTAAATCTAATGCTTGACCAGAGATTCTCCTCAGTTGTGGGTGCACTGAAGGACTTTCAGATGGTTGATGATTGTGTAGGCCATTTCTAATGGAGAGATGGCACATGGGATCTGCTACTTTCCTACTTGCACGGGTCATTAAATGAAACCCAAACTTCCTAGTGTGAGTTTGCCTTTTACATTTGTTGAGACATGGCCCTTCATCAACCCCAAATCTGTCACATGATAGATCCAAGTATTTATCTTTCCTTGACTTGAAAGCCTTCAATGGCTAGCCATGCATGGCTGCCCATTTCTGAAAATAAATCTTGGCTTCCTTCCTACTACCCAAGGCTCTCACAGGAGGAGGGTTAAGTGGTTCTGGAACCCCTTATTTACATTAGTATTTGTCAAGCCAAATCTTTCTCAGTCCAATGACATATGAAATGTAATCCACCACCTTTATTAAATTCAAGTTGTGAAAGAACAACTTGTTCCAGTTGTGAAGAAACATCTTGTTCCTCAATTTTAACTCTAGATGAGGATGCAATTGGGGCTTCCAATGTTTTCTTTTCCAACTCCCTACCCAAATCCCTAGATTCCACCAAAACTTTGTTAAGTAAACTTTTAATTAAGTCTTTTAACAAAGCCTTGTTTAATGTGGGAGGGCTTGGGATTGCCACTCACTGTTCTTATAAACCTAAAAAATCCAATGGCAATTTAGTATTCCATGCAATTTTCAATCCAATTACTCCAAAAGTTTGCTCACTTTTGGGTTGGGGAAAATGAATTTATGCAATGGGTGTGTGCTGTGTGTTTACTTGGTGTGTGTCAAGAGTTTTTGCAAATAGGTAGAATATTTGATTTCCAAGTTTCTTGTTGTGGTCCAATAGTCTCACATAGTATGCCAGATCCCCAAATTTGGGTCTACAGCACTCACATGTGGTCCAGGGGTGCCTAGGTACCCCAAATCCCCCCTCAAATGGCTCATTTGGGGGGGAGAAGTGTCCCAAATGGGCCAGGAAAACATGTACAACCCCTGCTTGAAACTTGCACATCCCCCGGGGTTTTGCAAACCCTTGATCACAACCAAAAAAAGGTTGCAGCTCAAAATGGGTTGCAAATGGGGGTTTCCAACGGCCCAAGGGAGGTGCAAGTTGCTAGTACCCTGACTTGCTTCTTGTTGGGCGGTGATTGGCCGTTTGCAACACGTATGGGTTGTGAGTGGAAATTCATGCCTTTTTTCAACCCTGAGGTTGAAAATTTAGCATTGGCCTCAAAATTTGATGGAATTTGGAAAGGTAACACAGAGGATGTATCTAGAAATGCCAGAAATTGAGATGGTAATTCTTGGGAGATTATAGGCAGAAGCTCATCAGTACCAGGAAAAAAAAAGAAAGATCTATTTGGTAAACCACATGTTCTGGGCTATTTTTTTCAAATCAGCATGCCAAAAAAATGTGATGGAACATGAGCTCTTGCCCAACCAATGGTAAATCTCAGGGTGAGCCTCTAACCAAGCTTTGCTCAAGCTGAAACCAAGCCCTACTGCACACTTGTTTTGCGTTTTTGACATTTACTTCAAATTTTGCAAATTTAATGTGCACAATGATGCCAAGTAAATGTTCCAAATGCACAGTGACATTTGGAACAGTTTGGAACAGTTACTTGGCATCATTTCGCAGTTTGAATTATCAACAGTTACTTGGCATCATTGTGCAATGTGCATTATCAACAGTTACTTGGAATCATTGTGCCCAGTCACTGTGCATTCGGAACAGTTAATTGGAATCATTGCTCCTAGTCACTGTGAATTTTGCACAGTCACTATGTATCACTGTGCACAACTGCTGCACACCAAAAGCTTGATTGAAGAATACTGATAGGTTCAACTAAAGAATGGGGTCCACTTTAGCTGGAGATTCCTTGATGGCACTTGCTAGCAAGTTCCGTCAAGGTTTTTGTGGTGGGAGGTTTCCTTGGATTCCAAAGTACTCAATTGAGGATTATGGCAGCTGGAGAATGTGCCATGTTTCAAAACTTATTTTTGAGCTCATTGAACTTGTACCAGTTCTTTGAAATTTCAGAGTTCCAGGAACCTCACAATCTCTGGTACCTTTTTCCCCAGAAGGCATTTACACTGGGTTATGATGAGTTTTAAATACCAAAGGGCCTCCTGGAGAGTGAATAGGGGGATTAAAAACTTTTTTGGGAGGAATTGGTAGTTATAGTAAAAGATTTAAGTATTTGTTAAGAGAAGCATATGAATGATGAGGCTAGAATTTATGTAGAAGAATCTGGAAAAGGTGGAAAAACTGCTTATGGAGCAAGGTTACCATTTTCTTGATTTTTTGGAGTTGTGGGAAAGAAAAATGGTGGGCTTGGACCTATGGAAAACTTCATTTTAATAGAAGGAAGCCAAGGCATGGCCTGAAAATGAACAAATTTCAAGGCTTGAACTACCACACCATTGTTAGGGCACAGGCCAGGAACTGGGTGAGGATGTTAGGAAGCAAGTTGTAATCAAATTGGAGGAAGGGACAGTAGGGACAGAAAGAGGTTTGAGTTTTATAAAACTTGAGAATCTCACAAGGTTCACCATGTTTTATAGCCATGTCTCTCTGTATTCAAAATCCCTTTTCAGGAGGTTTGAATACATCACAATGAATTAGGCCATGAATAGTAAGACTTTTGAGAGCAAGTCAAGATTGCATAAGTTTGTTTATATTTTTTAGAATTTGAAAAGAAAAAATATCAAGAAGAAATGAGCAAGAATTTCCAAAAAAAAAAACAATACAATCAAACTTGAATTTGATTTGATGATTGTTGGAAGGGTTTGGATTTGAAAGACCTATTCTATTCATGAGAATCAAAATTTCAAAGATCAATCACCCAATCACCAAGTCTGTTCAGCCTACCACATGAGACCTGAGGGACACCCCCCCCCCCATGAAGTCTTCCCTGAGTTGGTCAAACATTTGTCTCTGGATGGAGGTGACTTACTTGGTCAAATTTTTGAACTAGGAAAAAAAATTGAGCAAATGGGGTGGGGATGAAGAGGGGTAGATGCGGTGGCCTTGAAAGGGTCACAGATGTGAGGATGGTCTGAATCAAATGGAAAGATTGATTGATCAAGGGTGGGGATCACTGAGATGGGTGGGATGGGAAAGCCAAAGGTCAATCTTGCAGATGGGTTGGGTTTGGGAATCAGGGGCTTGAGCTGGAGCTTCTTGTCAACATCAGGTTGATCAACCAGGCCAAGGAGACAATTCAGGTGGTGGGCTGATTGGCAAGCATGTTGGAGGATAGATGGGTGTTGATCAGACAACCTTTCAAGCATTTAAAAGCTCACACAAGGGTGGGAGGATGGTTATTCTTTTTCAATGATCATGGGAATAAGTATGAATTTAATGATGTGGAGATGTAGATGGGGGGGAGGGGTTTGCATGCCATCAATTATGGATGGATGATGATTAATAAGCTTTAGATTCAAAACATCAAATCCACCATTTTCATGAAACAGGCCATCCTGAAATACACCAGTTGGTGCATCAAGCCCATCTGATCATTCACCCAATTTCAGAAAAAGAAATCCCTCAAGCTTGCTTGGCCCCTCCTTACACAGCCCATGTGGCATCCACTCAAGCTTTCATGGCACTTAACCAAATGCACTTTGTTTCCTTCCCAAGTTGGAGAGTTTCGGGCCCAAACTCAGCCTGGCAACACCTGAGCCAATTGTCCATGCCTTCTAAACTTTATTGGGGGAGTGAGTGGGCAAGGGGGAGGAAGAGAGTGATTCCAGAAGCTTGGGGTTGGCTGTGGGAAAAGATCCATAGACAAACCAGGTGGAAGCCAGATCAAGCCCACTGGTAACCCTCCAAAGTCCCCTGGATGCTACAACAAGTGGTACTTGGGAGTGCACCTGAATACAGCAACCCACCATCAAAATAACTGGTTTGATCAAGAAAAAAAAACGGGGAGGGGGTTTTATAATTTTTGATTTTCTAAATCTTATCCTCCCTAATAATAGATGATGAATAAAGAATAAAGAAAAACAAATAATAAGAAAATGGATGATAAATAACCAGTCATCAATCATCAATAATCCTTAATAATTAATAAATCATCAATCATCAATAATAAAAGTACTGCTTTCCAAAGTATAAACCAGTTGAACAACCTGGCAGTTGAATCCCAAGGGAAACATTGTTCTGAGTTACTTTTGGTCAATTCTAAGGATGGATGTTCTTATGCAGATGATCAATTATTTGGAAAAAAGAAAGTAACCCTTAAGAGATTTCCAAGAGATCCTAGCCCCCCTCCAGAAAGATTGAGGCAGCCAGAGAAGCTCAAATTGAGCCCTTGCAGAGCCTGACTCAAAGTTCCCCTTAATCCTGGTGAGACTGTGGTGACTCTAGGTGGCTGCAGTGATTATCAACTTTTTTTTCTCTTTTGATGGACTTGAAAGATGAAGCCCAACTGGAAACATAGATTTCCTTTGAAAATCATCATTTATAAATCATAAGTTTAGGGTATTATGATTCTTAACATGCCCCCCAATCCTCAAACTTGTCTGTTTTTGATGTTGTATTGACATATTTTTCTTCTCACCTGATTCTTTTTGTTTTTTTTCCCTTAAACTTGATCAAGATTATTTTTTGAATTATTATTATTATTTTTTAATGCTCACCACAGAAAAATGGACGCCACCTGTATGCAGGTGGCATTTCTGTATCCCATTGATATCTCAGGGTTATGTGATGCTTTATCTCATCATTACCTTTCAGCAGGTGGTGAAATATTGTGACTAGAGATCAGAATTTGCTGAACTTCTAGCTCATTAGTTCATAATAGATTGTCAAGGGAAAGCTAGATATGAGCAAAGCTGTTGCTTCACAAGCAGTCCACATATCATCCACAAATTACTGCAATTGGTGTTTGGGAATTCCTTCAAAGTGAAATTCAAAAATTCCAGAAGAGGCTGATTGTTTCCAGACTTGAATTTCCATTAACTGGTCAAAAACTGAGTAAGTCCTCTTATTCACAGCCAAAAATAAAATGCATAAACATGTATTTAAGATAATACTAACACACCATGCTCCTAGAAATTTAAGAATCTTTCCTTATATAAATGAGCCATTGATGGCTTCTTTTCTTTTGGTTTCTTATTCAATAGCCTATGTTGGTGTAATTTTATTTTTTATACTTCTACTTTTTATCAGGGAAAATACAGAAAGCCAAGCCAAAATTGTTTGTTCAAATTTCAAAAAATGAAGAATATTTGAAATGGAAGATGAACAAAGACCAAGGGAGTAATGAAAGGAAAAAGAAAAAAAGAAGGAAGAAAAAAAAGTCAACATCCTCACTTAGATGTGTTGATTACCATCCCTGGTCTGAACATAAGGGCAGATTATTTTGTTTTTTGAGGGAGAATGACAAAACCCAGGCAAGAGGCAGGCTTCTTCTTTCAATATAGAAATCACATTATTGCTTCCATCACATCCATGCTCTCATCACTTCATCCCCACTTTAATCACATCCCTTCATCACTTCATTGCTTCCTAACAGTGGAGGCACTCAAGGAGATTGCTCAATTACTGGGCTTGTAAACATATTTGATTTAATGATTGGATAAAACTTTCAAAAATGAAAAAAATACAATAGGAACAATAGAAAAAACATCAACCATATTGGGCCTTCTTTTCCAAAATTCTTTCATCAATTTTTGAAGTACTACAATCTTGGAGTTTTAAAGATACATTGGCTAGTTTTTTATTAATTTGGAATGAGCAGCCAAATTGAGTGTGGGTTGAAGAGGTTTTTAAACTAGGAGGAGGAAATATAGTCTGATGATCAAAAAATTGATTCTGCCAAAGAATTTCAATAATTCCCTCAGCTTTTGCAGAGTCAAAAATACAACCAAGTTTTGGAAAAGATAAACCATGACACAAATCATTGCAGGGAGGAAGGATACGCTGTCCTGTAGATCTGTTGATGTATGAAAATATCCCATACCTAAAACCATTAAAGTGATTATTATCAGTATGGAGCTTGTTTGAGAATTCATCAAATGTCACAACCACATTCAAAAAAATGCAGAAATCTTGCTCCTTTTCCATCCACTCAGATGAAGGCCAGTTTGGGATTAGGTATTCATCTGAAAATTTCTTGTTTTGATCATGAGCTGAAGTACATAGTGATTCAATCCTTCCAAAGACAAATTTGTTTTGAGCAGGGAGACGGTCCCAAAGTTCATCATCCTTCTTGATGGTCTCTTCATTCAAACCTGGTTTGCAATAATAGACCCCTATTTTTTAATTGAAGTCAACATCAATCAATTTTTTGAATTTGATGACAAAACCTGACATAAAAAATTGGACATACCTGCAGAGGCACCCCTATTACTTCCAGCACAAAAACCAACGGCATGCATGGAGCCAGTCAAGGCTTCTGTTTTTTTCTTGCTGAGTGAAAGGCCGTTCTTTCCCATCTGGTACAAATCCAAGACAATGTTGCACAAAGTATTGATTTGTGGAGTGCTTTTGGTGGCCTTCAAACTGTGGTATTTAAGAATGAAGTAGGGCTAAAACTGGCGGTTTGTGACAGCATTAACCAGCATGTGAGAGAACATGCGCGGTAAGACAACATGATTGGGTGCAAGATTGTCCCGCAGTGTCCCAAAGTATGTTGGCTCATCACATTCTTGTAAAAACTTTCTCCTGGCACAGTTGAACTTTTTGTTACTTGCAGATGTTGAAGTAACATTCAAGTTCAATAGCCTGTGTCTCTTTCCTACTAAAAGAGGCTCTGATGCATGTTGTTTCTCCTTGGCATCCCCTGAAACGCCAAGCTCATCACAACTACAAACCATGTTTCAGGATGAAACCCAGGAATCACAACATGAATCAAAAACCAAAAGAAAAATATTGCAGAATCAAATGTTCAATTAGTAATTTTATTTTTGAACAATATTGAGGAATAAAATTTGAATCCCATACCCATTTTTACCAGACATGCCTTCATTCAATTTTACATTCAATTCCATCAAGATTGATATCTAAAATACTGATATCTAAAAACAATAAATACCCTCTTTTTTTAAAACAAAAAAAAACAAAAAAGGTTACTTACCAATGGGGTGGTGGTCGTGGTGGATGAGGTGGGTGGTGGTGGTGGGTGGTGGTGGGTGTTGGTGGTGGGTGTTGGTGGGTGTTGGTGGTGGGTGGTGGTGGGTGTTGGTGGGTGTTGGTGGGTTTTGGTGGGTGGTGGTGGGTGGTGTTGGGTGGGTGAGGTGGTTCACCTCATAGTAGGAAAGACCCCCAAATTGGAGCTGACAGACCCCAAGTGTGGTGCAGGTGTCTAAATCACTCCCTAGGTGGGGAGGGGATTTGAAATCCCCCCACCAAGCCACTCCCTCCCCCCTTGATTGCTCTCTAGGTGGGGAGCCGATTTGAAATCCCCCCCCCCTCCCTCCCCCCTTGATCTCCCCCCTTGCTTGGTCACTAGGTGGGGAGCGGATTTGAAATCCCCCTCCCTCCCTCCCCCCTTGATCTCCCCCCTTGCTTGCTTGCTAGGTGGGGAGCGGATTTGAAATCCACCCCCCCTCCCACCCTCCTCAATGCTTCCCTTGGCGGGGGGTGATCAAGTCCCCCCCACTGCAAGCCCCTCCACCCCCCCCCCCCCTTGGCCGCTCGCTTGGTTGGGGGGTGATGAAATCCCTCCAGCCCCCCCCTTTTTTTCCGCTTGCTTGGTTGGGGGGTGATGAAATCCCCCCACCGGGCTGGCCCCCCCCCTTTGCCGCTTGCTTGGTTGGGGGGTGATGAAATCCTTCCACCACAAGCCCCTCCAGCCGCCCCTTTTTGCTGCTCGCTCGGTTGGGGGGTGATGAAATCCCCCCACCGGGCTGGCCCTTCCTCTTGGCCGCTTGCTTGGTTGGGGAGTGATGAAATCCCCCCACCGCAAGCCCCTCCGGTCCCCCCCCTTTGCCGCTCGCTTGGTTGGGGGGTGATGAAATCCCCCCACCAAGCCAGGCCCTCCCTTGCAAGCCTGCTTGCTTTCTCGCTTTCTCACAAAAAAAAAAAAAAAAAAAAAAAAAAAAAAAAAAAAGGGAAAAAAACACAAAAAAAAAGAAAAAGAAAAAAAAAAAAACAAAAAAACAAAAAATAAAGAAAAGAAAAGAAAAATTGGAAAATAAACCAAAAAAACAAAAAAAAAAAAAAAAAAAACAAAAAAAAACAAAGAAAGAACAAAAAAAACAAAAAAAAACAAAAAAAAACCAAAAAAAAAAAAAAAAAAAAAAAAAAAAAAAACAAAAAAAATAAAAAACAAAAAACAAAAAAAACCAAAAAAAAACAACAAAAAAACAAAAAAAAAAAACAAAAAACAAAAAAACAAAAAAAACAAAAAAAAACAAAACAAAAGGAAACCAAAAAAAAAAATCCAGAAAAAAAAACAACAAAAACACAAAAACAAAAAACAAAAGGAAACCCAAAAAAAATCCAGAAAAAAAAACAAAAAAAAACAAAAAAAAAAAAACAAAAGGAAACCAAAAAAAAAACAAAAAAAAAAACAAAAAAAAAACAAAAAAAAAACAAAAGGAAACCCAAAAAAAATCCAGAAAAAAAAACAACAAAAAAACAAAAAAAAACAAAAGGAAACCCAAAAAAAAAAGAAAGAAACCGAAAAAAAAACAGAAAGAAACCAAAAAAAACCAAAAAAAAACCAAAAAAAAAAAAAAAAAAAAAATGGAAAGAAGCAAAAAGAAAAAACAAAAACCAAAAAAAAAAAAAAAAAAAAAAAAACAGGAAAAAAACCAAAAAAAAAAAAAAAGCAAAAAGCAAAAAAAAAAACAGAACTCTTCAATTGATGGCTTGAATGTGAAAAATGATAGGGTATACAAATAAATGAACCCCAGTTCAAATAAAAAAAAGAAACATACTTTTGAACAAGATCTTTACTCACAGGGCCAGTAATTTCTTGTAGTGGCTTACTTGTGGGGTTTCTTCTGTTCATAGATTGGAAAATGTTTGGTGACTGATTTTTTGGAATTTTGGTATCAATGACACTTGACCAGTGATGTTTTGAAGTTTTATGATAATCATGTATTTCATTTGAAGATTAATGATATTAATAAAAACCCATGATTGGAATTGATATCTTTACATCAGGAAATTTTAAAACACCACATTAAGCAAGGAAATATCCCATGCAAAGAGTTTGTTTGCTTCACCAAAACAACAGATTTCATGACTGCAAATATTCATTTTTCATAATTTTTTTATAGAGACTCTATTCAATCATCTGGGAGTGTGGAAACACCAATTCATTGCATCATGACTTCTTCAAATTGAGATTGGCACATTTTCAATTTCAGAGAATTTTGGGTTGCTGTGCCTTTTCCTTGTTACCTGTGATTTTTTGGTTAAAGAGAAGATCCCTGTTCAATTTGTACTGAGCTGGTTTTCCTCCAGAAATCATGTGATTGCAATATGCTTTTGTCCTGGTGAATGGTGAAAGTAACAACATTAATAATTGAGTGGTATGCAGTTCATATTCACCAGGGGGCATATCCATAGCATATCAAATCATAGAATTGCCAAAAGAGAAGTACAGTGAAAAATTGGGAAGGGATTGGGAAAATGTCAGCTTGGTGAATCAACATAAAGGATAATAACAAGGAAAAAAAATTTACGCTTTAGTCTTGTTCCTGGCCATGAAAATATTGATTTGGATGGTAGTGATTCACAGGGAAGAGTACTTGGTATGCTTGGAGGAAAAGATGATGATCTTTAAATGGATGGAAGAGACGGCATTTGTGGATATTAAGAGTGGAAGTGGGAGTGAAAGTCAAGGGGTGTGGTGGGATGGGATGGGGGGAAATTGCTTGAGGGGAGAAAGAGGTCCTATTTAAGTAGTTCTTGATGGATGCTTCAGCAAGGTGGTTGAGTAGTGGGTGGGGGCAAACAATCTGTGGCATTTCAAATATTCAATTGATCTAAAAGTGCTGAGTGGTGGGTTAGGGCTTAAGAAAGTCTGAATCCAAAAGTCAACCTTGAGGAATCCAATCTCACTGCTCACGGGAAATTTTTGTGACTGGGGCTTGCAGTATTGAAAACTATGGGACAATCACTCTTTTGAAACGTTGAATTATGAATTATCATGCAAATAAAAATTTTAAGAAATGTGGCAGATGAAAAATACAGCTAAAATTATGAAAAAAAAAAATTCAAATCACTTGCAAGATGACACAGGAAAGCTAGAGAAACTCAGAGAAGAAATGACAGCACTCATATTAACCATTTGAGCTTGGTAACTCAGAGATTGGAGGGGGTTCTAGCCTGAAAGGCATTTTGGAACAGGATTTTTTGTTCATGTGATTCATGTAGTCATGAGCAATAGCCTTGGCTAGATCATGCCGGGTGGGTAATGTCAATTTTCCAGTATCTTGAGGGTTCTCAGATATACTGAGCATGATGGATCAAATGTAGATTTGAAGTTTAGCCCATATGGGTTCCTTGGCTGAAGGTCTTCCATCTGAGAGAGACTGAATTTTTTGAATTAAACAGAGGAGTTCATGACAATCACATAAAGAAGCAATCCTTCTGTCTCTTGAAGCAATGAAGATCCCCCGGATGCCAGCAAGAAGGTAGAAGACAAAAGGGAGGAAATTGTGGCGGCATTCTAGTTGAGTCAATTCAGTGCAACATTGTTCACTTGAAAACTCTGAGACAGTGAGGGAAGAGTGGTCAACAGGGGATGCTGGAGGTTCTTTGCGCTTGTGCTTTTTCTTCTTGCCGGTGGAGGGCTCCTTTGGGTCTTTCTGGGAATGAGCCTGAAGTAAGGTGAAGCTGATCATGATATCAATAATGATGCTGCGTAGATCTTGAAGACAGTCCCTTGGATCAATGGGCATAGCCTCTGGATGATTGGTGGGCATAGCCTCTGAATGATTGGTGTTGGCCTCATTGTCTAGAACCATGTGATGCTCTATTGAGCAGGGCTGCAGTGAATTTGGAAATGTCTTGATGCTTTGGAGCCAAATAACCATTTGTAGGTTTGCCTTGACATTGGAGACTGGAGATGTGAGAGGATGGGGAGGCTGTGCACACAGTTCATTGGCAACTGTTTGCACTGAGAAAGCCACTTTCTTGGCCCATTTATTAATTGCTTTCCCAGTGGGATGGTCCAAGGCATGAAGAAAGCGCACCAGATTGGATTCCTGATGAGCAGTTTTCTGATCTAGGGGGGGTTAACCAGCGGGACAAGAATGGCTGTTCTGCAGGCGGTTGAGGGCATTAAAATTGATGATGTCTGGTGCCCACCATGGCTCATGTGCATACAAGCGTAGAAACTCTGTTGCTGTGAAATGAAAAAGTGTTCATTAGCAAAAAGAAATCTTGCAAGTTGATGGGATTTTCAAATAAAACTAACCTTGCTCACGGATCTGCCAAACCCAGTTACCATACTCAAAATTGGCTGAATGGGAGATGTACCGCATTTCTGGTGGTTCCATAGTAGTGGTGGCCTGGAGACAGAAATAAAAAAAGTGCTTCACCACATCCCATCCCATTTGGAGTTTCTTTGGAGATTTCCTACCCTTGAAAAATTGAGTGATTGAATGAAGCTCCTTGCGTATTCTTTTGTGGTAAATGATGGTAAATTAACCTCTACTTGCTTGATCATCAAAATCATAAGTGGGCTCCTCATCTTGGGGAGAATCCATACCAGAAACAATGGGCTGGGGAGAGGTTGGGTCTGGTTCAATCACTAATGCTTGATTGAATGTCTCAGGTTGATCTGGGGCCACCTGGGATTGCTCAGAAGTTACTTGGGGTTCCTCTATGGTTGCAGTGGGTTGGGCACATAGGGAAGGTTCAGGAGTTATTTGGATTTCTGGTTGAGGAGAGGGTGCAATGGCTTCATGTTTTGATGCTGCATCAGGGGAGGAGGGGGCTGGATTGTGATTTCCCATGATTTTTAGATGTGGGGTCATGTCCACAGGGGGATGAGTCAAGCGTGGACGTTTTGAAGGTGGCTGTTGGGACAATGAGGAGCTGGGTGTCATGCTCAGCCATTCTCTGCGGGGGAGACACCTTTCAAAATTTTATTCTAAGGGAAAAAAAACCAATCAGACCTCCAAATCTGCAAATTTGAAGAATGAAAGTGGGGCAAAAACTAACCTTTTTGGATATCACTCAAGCTGGAGTTTAACCTGTTCACAGTATCTTGGATTGACCTGGTGATCCTGAGGCAAGCACAGGTAGTGACCATCTCTTGAATAGTATCATCATTCTGATAGAATTCTTCCTCAGTTACTTCATGGACTTCTGATGCGGGGTCAGACTTGTCTGAAGGCGCTGAGAGTTGTTCATATTCATGAATTGATGGTGAGGACTCTGTTGATTATGCCAAGGCATTAGTCAATGGATGCCAAGGTTGGTAGGGATTGTTCTTTCAATTTGATGAAATACAAAACAGGGGGTTAACAAACCTGAAGGTGGGATTGCTTGTGTAGGAGCAGTGGATGCCATTGTGAGTGGATTAATAAATAGATGGGGAAAAGGTGTGAAGTTGGCTTGAGGGGTATTGGTGAATGAAGAAAAGGGGAAAAACCTGAGGGAAGGGAGGGTTATTTATAGAAATTGACAAGAAGACTTGTTTCATTTTTCTTTCCGCAACCCACCAAACAAACATGGCAGCTGACCATGTCTACATGATGAAACATGCAGATCCATAGTCATTTGTGTGTCATGCTGGTGTGATGCATGTGGCTAGCATTATCTGGGGATTGACCTGTGCATATGTAAGCCTTGATGACTTGCTGCATTAGCTGAAAAATAATCTAGCACATTTATGGATGATGACAATTGCTTCTCATGACAGACTGCAACCATTAGAATGCCTCATGGACGGTGACCAATTTTCTTCTTAATGGTTGCCAACAATTGCAGTTCTTTATGGATGATGACAATTGATTCTCATGAGTAACTGTGACCATTAGAATGCCTCATGGATGGTGACCAATGTTCTTCTTAATGGTTGCCAACCATTGCAGTTCTTTATGGATGATGACAATTGATTCTCATGAGCAACTATTACCATTAGAATGCCTCATGGACAGCAAGCAATTTTCTTCTTAATAGTTGCCAACCATTGAAGTTCTTTATGGATGATGAAAATTGATTCTCATGATCAACTATTACCATTAGAATGCCTCATGGACAGTTACCAATGTGCTTGTTAATAGTTGCCAACCATTGAAGTTCTTTATGGATGATTACAAATGCTTCTGATGAGCAACTGCGACCATGAGAATGCCTCATGGATGGTGACCAATGTTCTTCTTAATTGTTGCCAACCATTGAAGTTCTTTATGGATAATGAAAATTGATTCTCATGAGCAACTATTACCATTAGAATGCCTCATGGACAGAAAGCAATGTTCTTCTTAATAGTTTCTGACCATTGAAGTTCTTTATGGATGATGAAAATTTATTTTCATGAGCAACTATTACCATTAGAATGCCTCATGGACAGTTACCAATGTGCTTGTTAATGGTCGCCAACCATTGAAGTTCTTTATGGATGATGAAAATTGCTTCTGATGAACAACTGCGACCATGAGAATGCCTCATGGATGGTGACCAATTTTCTTCTTAATGGTCACCGACCATTGAAGTTCATTATGGATGATGACAATTGATTCTCATGAGCAACTATTACCATTAGAATGCCTCATGGACAGCAAGCAATGTTCTTCTTAATAGTTTCCAAGCATTGAAGTTCTTTCTGGAGGATGACAATTGATTCTCATGAGCAACTATTACCATTAGAATGCCTCATGAACAGTTACCAATGTGCTTGTTAATGGTTGCCAACCATTGAAGTTCTTTATGAATGATGACAATTGCTTCTTATGAGCAACTGCAACCATGAGAATGCCTCATGGATTGTGACCAATGTTCTTCTTAATGGTTGCCAACCATTAATTCTCCTGCCAGTGTCACATCAAGGACAAGAGTGTACTACCATACAATGTCACACAGTGTAACATCTTATCTACACATATGGGAGTATTGGTGACACGCAGTGACACAACACGCGTGATGTGAATTGTGAGCAAATTTACTCATGGCATAGCGTAAAAATTGTACTTCTCAAGAATTTTGATGCAAGAGTAATGTACAGGATAGTGAGGAGGGAAGACAAACACCATATGAGTGAGATTGGGAAGAAGGAGATGAGAAGCTAAGGGAGAGGGGATTTAGGTGTCTTCCTGCAGGGATTGGAACACTTCCCTCCAATCCCTGCTGGTGAGAATAGTTGAACTGAATATGATATGAGCACAATTTCCTGAATCAGCAAACTGTAAGGTTGGTGGATATATTTCCAGTAAAATAAGACTTACTGGGCAAGTTGCTCCTTGCGTTTCTGAATCTGAAGGAGAGATGGAAAATTCAGTGAGGTGCATATGATGAGTAGAGTATGAGTACATTACCTTTTGAATATTCTCCTCAATGGTCTTGGGTGCAATGAGGTAATAAACCTGCACTGGCCTTGTTTGACCCATTTGATACAGCCAATCAACTGCCTGTGCCTTGGTTGTGGGGTTCCAATGGGGTTCCTATGTAGATCAAATGAATGTAGACTAAGTAAATGGCAAAATTTTATAAATTATTGGGTGCTTACCATGATGAATACAACATTGGCTGATGTGATGTTGATTCCAACACCAGCCGCCTGAATGGAGGCAAGAAGCACATAAGTTGTGCTACTTGCTGAAAACTTCTCAAGAATTTATTCTTGCTGTTTTGCAGTTAACCCTCCATCCAGACAAAAGGAGGAGATTCCATATTCATCTAGTGTCATTCCAATCCTGTACATGAGGGGAGAAAATGGACTTTTGATTGGGGTCTCATTGGAAACAGGAGAAAAGGACAGCCAGCTTACAGATCAAGATAACATGTCCAACACGAGAAGACCACAGCTTTGCTTGCTCCAGCTACCACCACTTATCCTGGCTGAATCATCCCTACAATCTGTTTGATTTTGGAGCTCTCAAGGCAGGTGTCAATATCAATGTGGTGGACAATTGTTTCAACTCCCGTGCTGTGATCCTTGGGACCCAGTTCTTCTGGAATGATGAATTGTCCATTTTGGTCCATGATGACATTGGGGTCTGCCAAAACAGGATGATTACATGCGCCTATGAGCTGGCCAAGATCTTTGAGGAGTGACAACCTCATTGGCTTGGATCCATCAGCAGGAAGCTCATTCCTGATCTTATAAATCAATTGGTCCTGGATTTGGCAGTAGAATTCTTCCGCTGCAGGTGAGAGTGGTGTCTTGATGTAGTTGTGAGTAATACTGGGGAGATTTGGCAGCTCATCAACCTTGGTCCTTCAAAGGGTGGTGTGTTGGAGGACCATTTGTATTGGGGCAAAGTCCCCTGCTTTTAGGTGGGGCAAAAGGGAAGTTGCCCAGTCACTGTACTCATTTTCTAGACTGATACCCAGGAAGCTAAGGAGAGAGAGGAGATCTTGAAGGCAGTTTTGCACAGGCATTCCTGTAAAACAAACTCTACAATTTGTGGCAACCTGGGTGACCGCTTGGGAAAGCTTGGCCTTGTTATTTTGGATAGTGCTGTCATGCAAGTGAGTTGCAGTCAGTTTTGTCCAAAAAAAATACTTGGGTAGGAAAGATGGCAAAATAAAGGTTGGATTTACTGTGCCTCATCCAAAATAATACTGAACCATTTTCTGGAGAAGATAATGGAGCCTGGGGTTTTGCGGTTGGCTTGCATTTTGTTGTATTCCAACAAAACCAGGTGATATGATGTGAGAATCACATCTGCATGTTCCAGTTGACAATCCATGGTCTGATGCCGCCATTTTCCATGGTAGGTGAGAAAATTGATGGCCTTTGACTGTGTATGCTTCACAATCTCTCTTTTCCAATTCTTCAGGAGGCGTGGGGGGGTTATCACCAGTGTGGCTTGATGTGGAGGTTTTTCAGGGGGGGATCCAGGGGAAGGCCATAGGTCCGGGCTTGCAGCAAAGTGGTTGCAATAAGTGAAATCAATTGTATTGTTTTACCAAGACCCATGTCATTGGCCAGGATAGATCCAAGTGGGGATTCTGGAATGTCCTCACCCCTTGCAAGAGCTATGCTCTCACCATTGATCTTGTTCTCCCATAGTGCACCACTATCAATTGGGGTCTTCTTCCACAAAGCCAAGGAGGATGCAGCACGTGGTGATTCCCTATCAAGGAGGAAAGCAAGTCCTTGAGACTGATGTGGTAGGAATGGGGTTTTGATGACATCGGCAGGAGGATAAAAAGGGTCTAGACCACACCCACTGGGCACCTCAAGTAGAGCGGGGTTGTAATGTAGCTCTTTGATAGCAGACGGGAGGTCTACAATTTCTGTGGCAAGGTTGGAAAGGGAAATGGAGTTGTTTTTTGCGGGATTGTATTGTGGAGGGCGTTCAAGGGTAATGAATGAGGAAACAATGGAGGTGGTGATGGCCATGAGATCACATTTGCTGCAAAATATCAATAATGCCAAATTGAATGTGACAACAGGCTGGGAGGAGACATGCAGAACTGCCTCAACAAAGATCTGTGAAGCTGTCTGGTTGTGAAATTGCAAAGGGAATTTCCCAGCAGGGCCAAATTATGTTTGATTGGGGATATAAGGGAGAAGGAGACGTGACAGGGGAAGTGGTAAGGAGCCCACAGGTTGATATAGGGTTGGGATTCTGACAACAAGTTTGCCATCTTGGCAAAGAAGGGAGACCCAATGAGTTGATGTGTTGGAAATGAAGTAGGGAAGAACAGTCTCAGGAATCAAGGTGAGGGTGGTTTTGAGGAGGCCAAGAAATTTAGCAGTGAAGGAAGCCATGGCTAAGGTTTGATGAAGTAATGTGATGAGTAAGGGATTTAATAGACGGATGGATGGAATATGTGGGAGATTGTGAGAAGAGCAATAATTGTGAGGGGGGAAAAAAGCATGTGAAGGTGAGTACTTATATCTTTGAGCTGACCAGGAGGTGGCTCTTTGGTGGGAATTTGTGTCAACACATGGCATAGTCTCATGCCAATGATGTACACCATTGTTGAACAAACTATAAACAGTTCTTGAAATGAGTGGCATATGAGGTCATTACATTCAGGGTTATGCAAATTCTCATTGTGGAAGTATGCATAAGGGTGGGAGGGTTGACATCTCACTTGTGTCAATTGTGGTAAATGGTCTGCCGCAGATTGATTTGAGAGCGTCTTAAATCAACTTGTGTGCTGGGTGGCAAGCTTAAAGCTCCATTTTTGACAGATCTACATGGGATGAATGGAAAAGGATGCTGGTGAAGGAACCCAAAATGGAGTTGTACGCTGGGGGGCAAGCGTACAACTCCTGAAAGGACCATGGAGCATAGGACATAATGAGGTTGTGCAATCCCATGGCCAAGGTCCAGCTTGGCTTTTGAGTGCTACACAAGGGTGTGGGCATAAAATAAGCTGTGGGTCAAAACTGGCTTGATATGCCCACACCCTTGTGAAGGAACCCAAAATGGAGTTGTACGCTGGGCGGAAAGCGTACAACTCCTGAAAGGACCATGGTGCATAGGACATAATGAGGTTGTGAAATCCCATGGCCAAGGTCCAGCTTGGCTTTCGAGTGCTACACAAGGGTGTGGGCATAAAATAAGATGTGGATCAAAACTGGCTTGATATGCAAACAGCCTTGTGAAGGAACATAAAATGGAGCATAGGACATAATGAGGTTGTGCAAGTGGGTGGCCAAGGTCCAGCTTGGCGTTTGAGTGCTACACAAGGGTGTGGGCATAAAATAAGCTGTAGATCCAAACTGGCTTAATATGCCCACACCCTTGTGAAGGAACCCAAAATGGAGTTGTACGCTGGGAGGCCAGCATACAAATCCTGAAAGGATCATGGTGCATAGGACATAATGAGGTTTTTCAATCTGTGCCTACAAGGGATCAACTGCAATTTTTTTGGCTTGTACAAGGGTGTGGGCATAACTCAAGAGACGCCTGTTTTGAAGCTTCATTTTGACACACCTCCTGGGGGGGTTGGCATTGATATTATGCATGTTGTGTTCTCAAGCTGCTTGCACAGAATTGCAAACAGAAACAGTAGGGTGCAGGGATCTTGGTGAAAGACAACCTTCAAGCTTGCCCATGGTTGGCCACCATTGGGGCAAGCTAATGGTTGACAATAATTTGGGAGAGCTAATGGTAGGGGACCATTGGGTCAAGCTAATGGTTGGAAACCATGGGGGTAAGCTAATGGTTGACAAGAATTGGGGAAAGCTAATGGTTGGCAACCATTAGGGCAAGCTAATGGTTGGCAACCATTGGGGCAAGCTAATGGTTTGTGACCATTGGGGAAAGCTAATGGTCGGTGACCATTGGGGCAAGCTAATGGTTGGTGACCATTGGGGCAAGCTAATGTTCAGCGACCATTGGGGCAAGCTAATGGTCAGCAACCATTGGGTTGCATGCTAATGATTGATGAAAATTGGAGCAAGCTAATGGTCGGCGACCATTGGGGAAAGCTAATGGCCGGAAACCATTGGGGCAAGCTAATGGTTGGGGACCATTGGGGCAAGCTAATGGTTGCCGACCATTGGGGCAAGCTAATGGTTGCCAACCATTGGGGAAAGCTAATGGTTGCTGACCATTGGGGAAAGCTAATGGTCAGTGACCATGTTGGCGACCATTGGGGCAAGCTAATGGTCAGCAACCATTGGGTTGCACGCTAATGATTGATGACCATTGGAGCAAGCTAATGGTTGGCAACCATTGGGGAAAGCTAATGGTTGGCAACCATTGGGGCAAGCTAATGGTTGGCAACCATTGGGGCAAGCTAATGTTTGGCAACCATTGGGGCAAGCTAATGGTTGGCAACCATTGGGGCAAGCTAATGGTTGGCAACCATTGGGGCAAGCTAATGGTTGGCAACCATTGGGGCAAGCTAATGGTTGGCAACCATTGGCGCAAGATAATGGTCAGTGACCATATTGGCAACCATTGGGGCAAGCTAATGGTCAGCAACCATTGGGTTCCACACTAATGGTTGATGATCATTGGGGCAAGCTAATGGTTGGCAACCATTGGGTTACACGCTAATTATTGATGACCATTGGAGCAAGCTAATGGTGGGCAACCATTGGGTTTCACGCTAATGATTGATGACCATTAAAGCAAGCTAATGGTTGGCAACCATTGGGGCAAGCTAATGGTTGGCAACCATTGGGGCAAGCTAATGGTTGGCGACCATTGGGGAAAGCTCATGGTTGGTGACATTGGCGCAAGCTAATGGTCAGTGACCATGTTGGCGACCATTGGGGAAAGCTACTGGTCAGCAACCATTGGGTTTCACGCTAATGATTGATGACAATTGGAGCAAGCTAATGAACAGCAACCATTGGGGAAAGCTAATGGTTGGCAACCATTGGGGCAAGCTAATGGTCAGCAACCATTGGGGAAAGCTAATGGTTGGCAACCATTGGCGCAAGCTAATGGTCAGTGACCATGTTTTCAACCATTGGGGAAAGCTAATGGTTGGCAACCATTGGGGCAAGCTAATGGTTGGCGACCATTGGGGCAAGCTAATTGTCAGAAACCATTGCGTTTCACGCTAATGATTGATGACCATTGGAGCAAGCTAATGGTTGGCAACCATTGGGTTGCAGGCTAATGATTGATGACCATTGGAGCAAGCTAATGGTTGGCAACCATTGGGGAAAGCTAATGGTTGGCAACCATTCGGGCAAGCTAATGGTTGGCAACCATTGGGGAAAGCTAATGGTTGTCAACTATTGGGGCAAGCTAATGGTTGGCAACCATTGCTGCAAGCTAATGGCCAGCAACCATGAGGGGAAAGCTAATGGTCAGCAACCATTGAGGCACGCTAATGGTCAGCAACCATTGGGGAAAGCTCACCCTAAGCTAATGAACAGCAACCATGAGGCTAAGGTAATGGATGGCAACCATTCAGGGTGAGTCACCCCTTAATGCATAAATGCATACAAGGTAGTGTATAAGGTGTGGGTTGATAGTGCACCCAATTGAAAAATCAATCCTTCCCTCCATCCATCCATCCCTCCATCATTTGATCCATCCTTCCATCCATCTATCCATCCATTCATACCATCCATACATCCATACCATCCATCCATCCATACCATCAACACAAGACTTCTCCACTATGTCTACATCACCTGCACACAGCAAACCCACACCCTCAATTCCCTCTGCCCAGCCCACTGAGCCCACTGGAGATCAACCAACTTCTGATTGCCCAGAAATCATCACTCCAGACCGTGAGTCCTCTTTTCACTTTGTCATGTTTGCCTCAACTACTGACCAGACCTCCCTTAGCCTCTCTTCCACCACCCCCACCATGGGTTGAAGTTGTTGGCATGGAATCATCATCAAGCCGCCATGCCGCACCCCCAACCCCACCCCCAGCCCAGACAGGTGGCTTGATGAGCACACAGGAAGCCTTGGTTGTCTCAAAGTCTAACTTCCTTTCTAATAGCAAGCGGCAAATGGCAAATCTCGTTAAAATGGCCAATGACAAATCACTGCCACAATCAGTGCGAGAAATGGCAGTCAAGGCCTGTAAGGGTCTTCAAGATGCAATGGCCTGTGAGTTGAAACACTTGAATGCTAGTCTAATCCCTGGCTGATCCTCATTGTGTCCTTCACCAGTGGTTGAAAACGGTGATGACCTCCCTCCTGAGGAGGAGTTTCAGATTGGGTCAGGGAAACTTCTTGCCAAAAGACGGGCTGCAACTGCCTCTGCCAATCCCAACAAGAAGAGGCATAAATTTGCGCCCTTGATGGAAATTGATGAAGATGAAAGTGCCCCAGGCCCCGCTACTCCGCCCACACAAGCTTCTCCAAATGAAGTGCCCTCCAAAGAATCCCAAAATCCACTTTTTACCCCTGAAGTCCCAGCAGAGCAGGCCTCCATCACCACTCCCCTTGAACCCAATGCTACAAAAATGGTAACAGACTCCCAACCCACCCAGGGGGCTACCCCCCCCTCTGCCGTTGATCCTGCAAATGAACCTGGTAATTCACTTCCATCACATCCATCTAAATACCTTCCCTGATTGCCAATCACTTTAGCTCCCTCCATAGATTCACCTACACTGTTCAAAAAATACCCGGCTGAACTCCAAGAAGTCATTCAACCCTTTGCAAATGGCATCATCGACTCAAAGTGCTATAAGAGTGCTGTTGAGGAAGCAGTGCACCTCTTTGAATTACGTGAAAAAGACCACAAAGAATGGGGATCTTACCCTCAATTGCTATCTCACACAATCTGTTTCAACACCATCAGTGCTGGTATTAAGGAATGGATCAGTAAATTGGCTACAAGTCGTAAGCTTGATTCCACTGAGATCTTTTGCCCTCACAGTAGCCAACCTCTCCTCATTCCTACAGATGCAAATCTCTTCCCACCTCGCACATCTGAGCCATATTAAATGCCAGATATATTTGATCTGCCTCCTCTACCCGGGTCACCACCCCCACCAGCCACAACCATAGGGTCTAAGCTGCACAATCTCTGGATCCACCTTAATCACCCTCCAGAGTTTTCACAGGTTAGATGGGCACAATTATGGTTCCAATCAGATGATCAATGTGAGATAACAGGATTTCTTATTTATATTCCTACCCTCCTCCTTCATCATTCCCCAATTGTAAACATTTGACAACTGAGGATTTGTCTGTCCAATTTATTGGAAACTAATACAATGCATGATGAAAATTTTAATATCCAAGATTCTGTTGTTACAAATATTACGTCTACCAACCTCACATCTAATCTCCATTTCATCATCCCTTAGGCCCCATTCTTGTCCACACAAAGTGTCATATGGTTGGTGTTTGGTGTCCACTCATCCATGTTTCCTCAAATAATGCTTGTTGATACTTGCTAAGGTTTCAAGTCACCCATAGGCCAAACACCATGGGTAATTTCATGTTTAAATTCATCCCTGCACATTCCACAATCAGTTTTGACCTTGTCCTCATATCAGCTAAAAGGGAAACTCACTACTTGTGCCAGGGAAACCAAAGTCATTGTCTTGCCTGGATAACCAAATGTCCCCGCAACATTGTCCAAAACAGCCACATGCCCCACTATCTCCTTTCTTGTCATCACCACAGTCTCCCTTAGATCTGTTGAAACCACTCGCACATTCAAGTTGGGGTGGGCTGTGTATGGATCTTTGGCATCTTCTGCATGTGCATCTTGAAATAACTGAATCAAAAACCAAACATCCCCACCTTCTGATTGCACAAAGAGCCTGGTGATTTGACCAAATGAACAGAGTTCATCCTGCATGATCTCCACATAGGAATTGGAGTGATTTTTACCTTGATCCAGCCGTTTCACTGTAAATCTTTTATGATGTATCAAGGTACTGTTGATTTTGTGCACATTGTAATTGAGAGACACATCCTGTTTCAGACCCAATCTTCCAACCTCTTGTATCCATAAGCAATGGATTTCCGGTTCTAATGGGGTGAGGCTGAACCGGGGATTTGAGTTTTCTTGTCCCTTGTTAATTACCTTGGACTGCATCAATAAACTGGAAATATTGACTCCTTGATATACATGTCTTCATGATTGTACCATGTATATCGCCTGTAATAAATTCATTTATTATTTGCTTTGTTTTCCCAGTAAAAAGGACAGTTTACAGCATGATTCTTAGTGAGCTCACCTGTGCAATTGTTCTTTGGTATCCTTCCCAAGATACCATTCAACCTTTCATGGGCCCAGGCTGCCGTGGCCATTGGTGGACCAAACCTTTTGATCACTTCTGGGTAATGCTGAGTAATGTGCACATTGGGTTTACTCCTTTGTTGTGGCCATCCAGTCCTTAGTGTTTGACGGTATTCCAGCATTAGTTTTTCAACCTCCATGATATCTTAGTTTGAAATATGATGCTTCATTAACATGTTGGCTATGTAAATGAGAAGCACTGTTGAGTCCTTCAAGATTTTTATTGAGCCAATGTGATCAATACAAGGTCTATGCTTACCACTCCACAAAGGAATCATAGCAAGGGTATAGTAAACCATGTAGAGTGTCAGCCACTCTGAAACCTTTAGGGATCCTGCGCCATGAAATCCAACATTCTTTGGTACCCTTGTCATCCATGATGGCACCTTTGTGTCCTGAATCACCTGTTGGATGCGCCTCAAATTGTGAAGCATTAATCAAGGCCCTTGGATGGATTATTCCACTTGAGATGCTTTCCCTCTGTCATAATCCTTGTTCACTGGAATGCTTTTCTCACCCCCCATCAGCTTCAGAGTACTTGTGTGGCTTCCTTGACTGGCTATACTTTGTGAACTTCCCAAGCTCCCAATAATTCTAATTCTTAAAGAATACTAGTTATTACTAGTATATTCAGAAGATGGTTGAGATTTCTTGCTTTGCTGTGAGGCTGATGATGATTTCCCAGCCTGTGAAGATCTCAATTCATATTGTCTGAATTGAATTGTTGAGCTTTCTTCCATTATTTGTGTAAGTGCTCTCAGATTGCTGGAATTAAGCCGTCTCTTGGGACTTCTCTGGTTGTGATCACCCTCCTCTGATTGATCTTCAGGAGACTTCCTTCTCTTCCCCTTTCCAATGATGTTTTCCAATCCAGTTTTCTCTCCTCTGTTCTTCTCTTGGATTTTTTCCTTCCCCAATTCTTCTCCAGCTAGAGCAATTTTAAGATAAATCATGCTATGATCCTTGAGATTTCCAAAAATCCACCCATGCATGAGCTCTATTAATGAATATTCTATTGGGCGCCAATATGGAAGCCTGTTCAAACAGATTTCTCTGACCCCATTCTCCTTGGTAATTTGATCTTGCTCCCATGATGTCTGACATTCCTCCCACTTCTTGGCATTCTTCATGTTCTTGGCATTTCTCCTTGGCTGGAACTCCTTGACATTTTGATCATTGATCTTGTCCTTTGTAATTTGGCAATATGAGCAGAACATGGTTGAAGAATGACCAGAGAATCCTGCCACCTTGCGCATAGCTGGCAAATCCCCAATCAATGGGAACAGTGCAACAAATATCTCCCTACCTTGAGGAAACTGGCTGGTTTCAGAAAACCATACTCCTTCCCAGAGGTCTTTGATTTCATCAACCAATGGATCTAGAATTTGGTTGATTTCTTCCACTTTGGGTTCCTTTGGCCCAGGGATAATACCAAAAAGGAAAACATTCTCTATCTTGTAACATTCCGCTAGTGGAATGTTGAGACAGATCCAGATCACTGCTCCCACTGAGATTGATTTGTGCCCAACCTTATTTCCAAATGGGTTGAACCAATCCACATAGAGACTGAAGAAAAGGTGCCCTGGTTGTTGGGTAAATTTCCTCTTCTTGTCTGCGCCTCCAACAAAGTTGCGCCAAACTGAGCCATCCCAAACATTGCCCATCACATTTGAATTGAGGTTTTAATGATGAAGATTGCTTTCAATGAGCTTTTCAAAATCTGCAAACCATAATTTTCTACCAAGCCAGGCCTTCAAGCTTTGATAATGAAATGTTCAAGCTGGTTTGATGGGTCTGCTTTGTTTCCCACTGGTCTTCATCAGCAATTCTGTTTCACAATACATGCCCTGCTCATTACCAGTTTGACGCACAAAGATTTTTCTAGTGGAATATAACTTGGAAGTACATTTCTTGACAATCAATGCTTGGTTGTCCAATTTGTCTGGGATTGGATACAGCTTGAAGCATTCTGGACAGCATATCCTTGTTTCCAGGTTGGGCTCAAAACCTAGCCTTTGAATTAGAGTGACTTTGCTTTGAGGTATTGCCTTCATGATGTTTTTTGAATCAAAATTGAATTACCTCCCCAGATTCTTAATCTTCTCCCGCTCTGTCTTCAAGAAATCTGTGATTGCTGAGTCACTAAGTTGATGAACAAGGCAAATTTTTGCAGCTTGGAGAAGCACAAGCAGACTGTGCCTTGGGACTAGATGAAAAGAGTTATACTTGAGGTGTTGAGAATTGAACCAGTGCCCTCCCTGGTGAAGTGGAATCTTAATCTGCTCTTTGCTTTCATTCCTTGCTGGATTGTTGGAAACCTGAAAATAATTATAGCAGGCAAATCAGAAGATCAGCACATGAATGTACAGTGTTAACTATTTTCCCATCCCTCCTCTCCACTTACATGACTGCTCCCTTGTAATGGCAATATATCTGTTGTGACTTGCAGGGCCTGATTGAGTCTGCTTATAGCCGCCTGATGTTTCTTGAAGGCAGAGGAAGAAAAATCCATTCCTATCTTTTTGTTTCCATCTTCATCTTCATATGTGCCCTTGCCACATTTGAATTCCAGACATTGGCATATCTTCCATTTGGCTGTCTTCATATCAATTGATGGATGGATGGATGGATGGATGGATGGATGGATGGATGGATTCATCAAATGATGGAGGGATTCATCAATTGGGTGCTGGGTGCACTACCCACCCACATCTTATACACTACCTGGTATGCATATATGCATTGAGGAGTGACTCACTATCAATGGTCACCATCCATTACCTTAGCCTCATGTTTATTGTCCATTAGATTAGGCTGAGCTTTCCCCAATGGTTGGTGACCATGAGCTTGCCCCAATGGTTGCTGACCATTAGCTTGCGCCAATGGTTTCCAACATGGTCACTGACCATTAGCTTGCGCCAATGGTTGCCAACCATTAGCTTGCCCCAATAGTCCCCAACCATTAGCTTGCCCCAATGGTTGCTGACTATGATCCTGCTGCAATGGTGGCTGTCCATTGGCAAAATTCCATTTTTCTTAACATTCAAGTGATCATCCCCCTGTGCTTTGCAATTATTGAATGCTGACCATGCTCTCCTACTTTGATAATCATGCAGTGCAAACAACAAACAACCCATCATGGTACAATACCTCTTGAATGGAGCCTCATCAAAAAACCCCAGACTCTTCAATCAAGCTGTTTCCAGTAGTGTCCCTGGCTCCAACTCCCACTTCTCTCAATGTCTGCCATCCTACTGTAGAGTTTTGATGAATATCACCAAGTCAACAGATACTCACTGGAAACAAATCCCCAATTCCCTACAACAATCCCAGGTTCAATCACTGCCATCATCTTGCATTCATCAACAGATTCACTCCACTACCTCTCTAGTCCCATCCAAGTCTTCATGTCTACTACATGGCATATCAACCCTAGCAAGAGAGGTTTTTCTTCAAGACCTTGCACAAATCAACTTTCCTTGCTGTGGTTTCAATTGGTCAGAGCCTTGGGAATGGCATTGGAACCAGTTGTTTATGGGACTCATCATTAAAAATTGGAACCATGCCCATGTACATGGTGCATTTCCAAACTACCCATTCAAATCAGTGCATAATGTAGAAAATAAAGAGAGCTTGAGCTCTAGTGAGATGAAAGGATTAAAGAATGAGTGAAAGGGGCTTGTAACGTCAAGCGTAACGGACCTGAGATCAGGAGGAAAAGGACACTCTGGTTGATGTTTCGGCTGAACAGATGATAAATTCCACTTGAGAGCACTGGTGTTTATATAGACTAAATACACTATAGGCTGACAAGTGGTTGAGTACAAAATGAATAAGGTAAAATTAGCATAAGCAGTTTAAGTGACATGGTAAGTGAAATGCTATGACTAAAGAGTCTGATAGCCATGACTAAACAGTCTGATAATCACAATACTACAACACAGCCCAGTTACATTTTACCTGTTGTTTTAGTACTTGAAGGTTAACAATAATAAGATCAAATCAATCCAATCAATGGTACTCTGAACTCCAGTGAAATTCACATAAATGAAAACTCAAACTCTAACACATAACACCAAATTCAACCTTACCATTGTCCTCAAGAGGTGGTTCATGGGCAGAAGATCCAATATTAAGTCTGGAAAATATCTTTCAGAAGCCCATGCAGCAAAACAAAATCAGACAAGAAAATCCATATGGTGAAAACAAGTAAGCAATTACTCCCTATCATCCCATGATATTTTTTACCCCATTTTTTTCACATAGTTTTTCCTCTCTGCCTACAGCTCTCAAATCAACAAAGAGAGATCTTGGAATCACTTGGATTACCAGAAAATCATTCCATTATATTCAGTGAAACACAATGTTGATCTGACACTGAGGTATCCAATGAAAAGGTCTTCCAGAAGGTCCAGTGCCAATGGCAATCTCAAGTTTTCTCTGCCCTTGGTCACCAAATAGATAAAACATTTGACAACATGAAAGCTGAGAGACTTGGTAGACGGTACAAACGTGGTCATTCAATGTGGATGATGAGGAAAACTTCCAACCTCCAAGAAAAACTCACAAAGGTGCCAACAAGACTCCCCAGCAACTGGTATCATCCTGATTTGATTTCTTCCCTTTCTCCAGAGGGCAAACAGCTTTTGGATATGCAGCCTCCAATTGACCTTGCCTTCATAATGTCTAAACTCATACCTTAAATTATTTGTAGATCTAAAGTCATGTTTCAATATTGATTCTTGCAATAGTAGAATGTTCAACTCTCACTACTTTAATCTATAGACTCTTGCAAGGATATCCTACTTGAAATATTTTTTTCATCAGACATACCTGTGTTGTGAAATCACATAAATATCATTAAATCTTGGTCATGTCCAAAGTGTTTTAATTATCTTCCCCTGCATCAAAATACACTCTAAATTGTGAAATTATTATCAACATAACTGTACCAATAACATTGAAATAAAAGCTCTTTCATGCAATGATTTGATGTGGTACATACCTTTGACATATAAAACTGCTTTTGGAAACCATGCACATGTATGTGTACACCATGGGGCCACTTTTGGCCATTGAGGACCGCGGAGCCAACAACAAGGGTTGATTCAACGGTGCACGTATTGACTGCCTGAAATTTTGACAACCGGGTTGGCCAACAGTTGACCAACCAACAAATGATGGTTGACCAACCCATGCATCAATCCACCAGTTGCCTGGTTGGTGACAGGTGGTCAGAGTTGTTGTAATGGCAATTTGCCCCTGAGGTTTAATCACCAGCAGGGGAGGCTGTCAGTGACTTGCCTTTGGGGTTGAGACAACATCACCTCACCCCTGCAGTTGATACACCAGCTGGATGCACAGGGTGGATCCATGTGATGTCATGGTTTCTGACCCATGACATCAGCTGTTTACCGGTTGACTTTTGATTGGCTCAGATGATGATCATCATCATTGCTCTCACTCACTCCACCTCTCTTGATCCAGCCCACCACTGTGGACTGGTACTACTACTTACCTCTCTCTAGACCAACCAAGACCTGACCATCCTATCCCCTCCTTCCCTCCTCATCCGTCCATCCATCCATCCATCCAACACCCCCCTCTTTCTCTCCTTTGAATCTCCCTCTCACAGGTACCGGTCTCTTCTTGGGTACCACTCAATCACTTGCCAACAATGGTGGCCCCCTTGGTCTCCTGATGGAATTCTTGGTCATGGGAACTGGTTGAGCAATTCATTCCCTACCTACTCCCCCTCTCTTCTTCCCTTCTCTGATCCACTGACACCACTCAATCATCACCCAGATTACTACCACCAGTTGTTTGGAATGTCATGGCCTCACTGGGTGAAATGAGTTGAGTACTTTTCCTCTTTCCCTCCCTCTCCCTTTGCTTGACTACTCTGATCTCCTTCTCTCCTCTCTCTGCTACCCAGTCTCTCATTTGCCCATTGCAGGTGGTCATGTCACCCTCATCATCCATCCATAACACATTTCTGTTGTCTCCCTGCCATCATCAACAAATCAATCAATTCACACCTTCAATCTCATGCCTCTTCACACCCATTGAAAGCTGTGAACAACCTTGATTTGATTCGACAAATTGATTGCAATCAACAGTACTGGGGAGCTTGAGGGTATCAATATTAAACACCAATTAATTTTCAATCCCCATCCCATGAGAAAACCTGACAAAAGTTTCTTTTTTTTTTTTAATTTTTGTAAATTTATTGCTATTTCATTGTTAAAATACAACTGTAAAATTTTCTCACAAAAAACAAAAAATCATGTAATAATATTTATGACAGATTAAAACATTAGCAATTGAAATAAAATAAATATAAATGATTGATTTGATCTGGCAAGCCCCCTGTACCAACAATGGAGACCAAAAAAAAAAAGTCAAATAATTGTCAAGAATGACAATGATTCAACCCACAAGAACCTTTTGACCCTTGAGTCAAATTGCTGTCAGATAAACCTTGAAAGCAATTTGACAAGGGCCCAACCGCGCGGAGGTGGCATTGGCCTTGAGCCGTTAGCAAGCCCTTGACCACGCTCAATGTTTTGGAACACCAACATTATTTCAACGGGCCCACCACTAAGGGAGTGCTTTAGAACCAGCATTGGCCAAGCTGGGGGCTCAAAAGCGAGTTGGCCCCATGGTGTGTGTGTATGGTCTGTAAAGCATGTTTGGGTGCTAAGCCAAGTTTTTCCAAAATTTTCTAAGCCCACGTGGCACTTAGCAAAGTCATCTTGGCACCTGGCAAAGCCTTCTTGGTGCCTTGCCAATGTCCACTTGGCGCCTGGCCAAATTGGTCTGGTGCCTGGCCAAGTTTATCTTGGTGCAGATCAAAGCTGGTTGCATTGACCCACCAAGCACATGATCATACTTGAAAAAAAAAGGCTTGAAGTTGGGGGTAGGGATGCCGGTCAATTTTGGTACAACCAGCATTGATTGGCATCAAGGGGAGCTTGATTAGGTGCCAAGTTTTAATCCCAAAAGCCCAACCTAATCAAGCTCCCTGGGCGCCAATCCAAGTCCCGCTAGGCGCATGCCAAGTCAAACCTGGACAGGCGCCCAGATGGGCTTTACACACCATATGTGTATATGGCCATGGGAGAGGCCTAAAACAACATTTGTCATCAAAAATATAAAACTTTGGGTTGCAATATACACACCCATTTGCAAATTGATGGTGTATAAAGCCCATCTGGGGGCCTGGCAAAGTTCCAGGTTTTGTTTGTAAAGTGTGTGTGGTGCCCAAAAAATCTAGCTTGGCACCCAGCCAAGTGATCTTGGTGCCCTTTCAAGTGCCAGTTGGCGCATCCCCAAATTGGCTTGGTTCCTTGCCAAGTTGGTTTGGGTTTCAATCAAAGCTGGTTGCACAACCAATTCTCAACTGTATTGTTTCTCTTTTTTTGACTCAAAAAGTTATTTTTTTTTTACTTTTTACTTTAAATAGCTGTGCATAAATTAATAAAATGAATTTAAACAAGGTTGAAAAAAAAACTTACCTTGTTGAATATGCTTTGTAAAACAGTCCCATGACTTCTTTCTACCCACTGCACTTTTCCCCCACATCATCCAATTTGTCCCTCAAGCAGGAGAAGATAAAAAAACATGAGAAAAAAAAAACAATAAAATATAAATATATATATTTCAGAGCACACCATACCAGGATGCGTTTCCCAGCAGATACCACTCATTTACTGTTCCCCCACATCATCCAATGAGTACCTCTTGTAGAAAAAGATAAAAAACCATAAGAAAAAATACAAATAAAATAAAAATAAATAATCAAAAATAAATTTGAAAGAAATATCCAAATTCTGTAATCCAATTGAACTTGTGAGCTCAATTCTCAAAGGCACAAATAATGATCATATCTATTTGGTCATATCATGAACTAAAATTTGGTTACTGATCACTAGGGTGTTATTTAAAACTATGTTCCTGCAAGAGAATTTTTATCCCCCTGGTTCAACAGGCAGTAAAATGATTACTGCAACCTGGTGGTTGAAAAAGTGAATTCTTCACTCCAAAAGTGTGTTGGAGTTGGTGGCTCACTCCTCAGTTCATTTTCCCAATCTATCAATTACATATTTATGTAATTGGAGGTAGCATTTTTGATGATTTGGAGGTTGAATGGGTTTTCCACTTGCCCCTGGAACTTGGTGGAGCAATGTGGGTCAACCTCCACTCATGGATGCTGTCCAGGACCAGAGGAGATTGAAGGTGTAGTAGGGTAAAGATATGTGGATTTAGAGTTGAGGGTGATGTTACAACCTCTGTCAATGACAGAGGGGGGGAGGTGAGATCAACTGAAGGTACAAAAGAGATACTTCTTGAGATATAGCTTTGATACAGGTGAGATACAACTTGCCACCTGCATACGGGTGGCGCCCTATTTTTTGTGGTGGCTGTGGTTGTTTAGTTTGCATCTCAAGGGCTACCCAAGAATATTGATTTTAATTTCTCTATATATCTTTATATGATTGGTTTTGGTTTTAGACCCCATATTTAAAGATCCCTTCAAAGATCAACACAATCAAAGCTGGGAGCTCATGCGCATCGTTGATGGTTATTGAAAACGTTTCTAAAAAATATTGCCATTTCGTGTGGTTTATTTGATGTTTTGAAGGGTTGAGGTGCTTGTAGACCAGTCGTAGGAAAGTGAATAATAAGCTAAGACGATTGATTTGGGAATCTTTTCTTGAGGGTCTTCGAACCGGTTTTAATTCAAGATGGATGTATCCCGCGGGTGTGTTCTGCACCACCGGGGCCCGTTGCCCTGCCTCCCCCGGGTAGTCGGGTAGGATAGTTTGGTGGCTGAGCAGAAGGAGAGAGAGAAGGAGAGAAGGAGAAGGAGAAAGACAAGAAAGGAGAAGGAGAAGAAAGACAAGAAAGGAGAAGGAGAAGAAAGACAAGACAGGAGAAGGAGAAGGAGAAGGAGAAGGAGAGAAGGAGAAAGACGAGAAAGGAGAAGGAGAAGGAGAGAAGGAGAAGGAGAAGGAGAAAGACGAGAAAGGAGAAGGAGAAGGAGAAAGACAAGAAAGGAGAAGGAGAAGGAGAAGGAGAGAAGGAGAAAGACGAGAAAGGAGAAGGAGAAGGAGAGAAGGAGAAGGAGAAGGAGAAAGACGAGAAAGGAGAAGGAGAAGGAGAAGAAAGACAAGAAAGGAGAAGGAGAAGGAGAGAAGGAGAAAGACGAGAAAGGAGAAGGAGAAGGAGAAGAAAGACAAGACAGGAGAAGGAGAAAGACGAGAAAGGAGAAGGAGAAGGAGAAGAAAGACAAGAAAGGAGAAGGAGAAGGAGAGAAGGAGAAAGACGAGAAAGGAGAAGGAGAAGGAGAAGAAAGACAAGACAGGAGAAGGAGAAGGAGAGAAGGAGAAGGAGAGAAGGAGAAGGAGAAGGAGAAAGACGAGAAAGGAGAAGGAGAAAGGAAAAAGAGAAAGGAAAAAGAGAAAGGAGAAGGAGAAGGAGAAAGACAAGAACGAGAATTGATCCTCACATCAAGATGTCAACCCCAAACCAAGCAGGCTCAAGGAATGAAGATGTTGATCATCACCAAGATCATTCATCAACAACCCATGAAGACCATCAAGAGGCCATCCTGAGTATCGATCGAAGGAGACCATCGAATTCGACCCATCAACATCATCCAAACCAACTTCAATCTAACCTATCGAATCAATTATCAGAACTAAGACAATCCTATCAACTCGCTGGTGTTCAAATTCCACCGATTCAAAACATCCCATTACCCTCGAGTACCACTAACTTACTCCATCCATCACCAGCTGTACTATCATCCTCTCAACCTCACCAAGGATCATCATCGAATACTACCAGCCATACTCCTCATAGCACCACTCCCATCCTCAACTCACCCCATTCGATCCCAATCCCAGCCGACCGTCATCAGCCTCAAGCCGACTTGGTTGGTTCAACCTCGATCAGGAACTCTTCCTCCTTCGCCAACCCATCATCCCTCCAATCATCCTCCTTCAGACTCATCTCGAGACTTCAATCTCATCCTACCATCGATCCTCGTCCTAGTTCTCATCCAGACTCAAACTCTGGTCTAGAGGATCTCACCGATGAACAGAAGGCTCAAATCGTCCGTCGTCATCTCATGAGTAAGGACGAGCAGGACGCCGCCAGGAGGGCACTCCAACCACCTCTCGGATCTCAATCCAAACTCAACCCATCCTCCTACCATCCCTCTCCATCGAATCCAACCCTCGATCGAGGCTCATCATCACCACCATCATCCTCATCATCCCCTCATCCTCATCCTCCACACCCCTCCAACCCGGCCGATCAAGAGTTGGGCCCATCGATCGAAGAGGATTACCCTACCCCATTCCATCTACAAGGTGGTGATATCCATCATGCAGTCTATAAGTGGGCCAACAAACAATCCCAACCATCAGACCAACTGCCACCCTCCTCCGGTCCTCTCGACGCTCTAAGGTTCAATCATGCCCTGAGCTTGAGTCGCACTCGATCCGTCTCCATGTCGGGTAGCTTCGGTGCAAACGAACTCGCTGGTCTCAACCTCTCCAACTTGGATTCGCTCGATCGACCCGACCCTGCCCCCGGTCTGGCCTACAAGGATATCATGCAACCCGGTGGGTTTCGTAGAGCCTTCTTGTACCAGAAACGTGCCGCGATCGGAAAGCCTTACCAAGTCGAGAAGGATCGAAAATTCACCAAGAGGTAGGCCCTCAGTCTGCTTGGCCTCCTTCATTCTCTATCATCCATCAGCTCGTGATGATCAGCCAGATGGGGGAATGCGACCTCGTGATGTTTCTTTCTTAGTTTGCCTAACTCTCTGATCGACCCTTGATCTCCGTAGCTTTATAGATTTCCTCTCACTCTATGGTCATTTTGGTGGTGAGGATTTGGAGGAAATCGATGAGGGCGAAGAGGCTGCTTTCAAGGCTTTACATCAATCAGGTAGGATCGAAGAAGGAGAATCTGTTTCGGAAGACGATCAGGAGGAAGAAGACCAGCAGGATGAAAGGGTTGAAGAACGGAGTGCGTTATTGGGAGGTCAGAACGATGGTCTTAGCGTAAGACGTTTGGGTAGGACGACTGAGCGCCATCAAAGGCCCAAGATGAGGACCAGGAGAAGTCTGAGCACGAGCCGATACCCTGGATTCAAGGATGGTAGTAATGGGGATGCCAACGTGACCCAAGCCGTGTTGATGTTACTGAAATCCTTAGTCGGTACCGGGGTCTTATTCCTAGCCAAAGCGTTCGCCAACGGTGGTCTACTATTCTCGATCATCACCCTAGTCTTGATCTCCATCATCTCCCTATTCTCGTTCGTCTTGTTGGTCGAAACTAGATTAGAAATCCCAGGTGGATTTGGTGGTCAGTTCTTCTTTTCTCTCCTCTCCCCCCCCCCCTCTCTCTCTATTCAAAAAAAAAAAAATCAATGGCGGTCATGATCTTTGTCCAAGTATCTCGTTCGTTGATATATTTATATATGTTTGAAAAAAAAAATGGTACTCATCCTCACCTTAGAAATCGGAGGAATCTTATATGGACCATGGTGTAGAAAAACGATTCTATTCTCACTCGTGATCTCCCAGATTGGATTCGTGGCCGCTTACACGATCTTTATCGCTCAAAACCTACAAGCGTTCATCTTGGCGGTTACCGATTGTCAACACTTGGTGCCGATCTACGTCTTGATCTTTGCACAGACACTCGTCTACTTACGTTTGAGTCATTTTCTTATCAACTAATCGTGATTGCACTTGTTTAGGTAGCATTGTTGGTTTTAACATCTGCACAAGCAAGCAAGAAACATCGACCGCCAGACATGGTTGCTGATCATTCTCTTCTCACTTATCTTCATCATGACGGGGGGTATGCATCATCTCACACGATGGTCAATTGGACAAAATTTGCGGCTCGTCTCATCCATTATATTAGCCCTGGCGATGATCCGAAACATTCAAAAGTTATCGGGTACTGCACTCGTGGCCGACGCATTCATCCTCATCGGATTAGTCTACGTCTTTTCCTTCGAACTCAACTCGATCATTACTCGCGGAGTCGCCCCGATCGTGATGTTTAACTCGGAGAGTTTCCCATTGCTGATCGGTACGGCCGTGTTTGCGTTTGAGGGCATTGGTCTGGTCAGTCCATCCCCTACTACTTCCCCCCCCCCCTCCCCCCCCCCTCCCCGTTTTCTTTGGTGAGACGTCGGAGGTATAGATACGACTGAACGATCGATCTTCAAAACTCGTTCTTGGTCGTACGTTTTATTTTTACCTACCCTTTCTAGGTCATCCCGATCACCGAGAGTATGAAAGAACCTCAGAAGTTCCCGGCCGTCCTCAGTGGCGTCATGCTCGGCTTGACGATCCTCTTCGCCGGAGCCGGCGCGTGCGGTTATGCGGCCTTTGGGGTCGACGTCGAAGCGGTCGTGTTACTCAACCTGCCACAAGATAACAAGTTCGTCTTTGTCTTTCTCTTCGGTTGTCCTCCCCACTGATTTTCCTTTTTTCTTCTACCCTCATCCATGAAGCAAACCAAAAGACCGTTGACCCTAACTCATCTCTCGTCGATCCATCCGCTCTTTGCTGCCACTTCAGATTCGTCAACGCCGTTCAATTCTTGTATAGTATGGCGATCATGTTGTCGACTCCACTCCAACTATTTCCCGCTGTGGTCAGTCCACTGGGTTTTTTGTTCCATTTACCGAGTCAAAACTTTTTTATTGTGAGGGGCTTACCTGGGCAAAGCCTCTACATACTAACCGGACGTGTGCTTTTTCTTCGAACCCCACATCGAACCCACCTTCGGAACGGATGTTGAATCGATAGAGAATCATGGAGAATGGGCTCTTTAGTTCCTCGGGGAAGTACAGTAATCGAGTCAAGTGGCAGAAGAATTCGTTCAGGACGATGTCCGTCATCGGTTGTGCGCTGATCGCCTGGGCCGGCGCCGATGATCTTGATAAGTTTGTGTCGTTGATCGGAAGTATGGCATGTGTACCTCTATGCTTCTGTTATCGTAAGATGACCATTTCCTTTTCTCTCTCTCTCTCTTTTTTTTTTTTCTTCGGCCCTAACCCCTCCTCCTCACTTACTATCCAAACCCTCGTGAGTTGATGATCTTTCTCTCCTTTTTTTCCCGGGGATGTAAAAAACCAAAGCTGCGATGCTACACTATCGGGCGATCGCCAAGACTACCCGTCAGAAGTTCCTCGATATCTGTCTGTTCTTTTTCGGGATCGTGGCAGCCGTCTATACTTCCTATCAAACCGTAAGTCTAGATCGGAGCTTTTTTTTTAGGGGTCTTCCTGCGAAACCTAGACTTGGTTTGACGCATCGAGAGCCACGAGGGATTGGGATGGAAGACTGATGGACTTTTGATGGTCGAACCTTGGCATCGTAGCTCATCTTATTGGTCGACGATAAGCATCTGACGCCAGCTCCCGATCGACCACTCAAGTTGGATCATAATTATTGTATCAAACCATGATGGATGGCCGGGGTTTTTTTTTTTTCCTCTTTGATTTCACTTTTATTTTCGGTGGAAGATTCGATTCGGTTGGCTATCGTTCTCGATCGATCGATCCGATCCTTCGACCCTACGTGCATAGACGGATACACTTCTCATACGCATCACACACTCATCGGTATCCTTTTCTCTCTCCTCTCTTCTTTCATGAGTCGCATAGAACCCCCTCGCCCTTTCTCTCTCCCTCTCTCGTTCTCTCTCCCTCTCGTTCTCTCATCATCATCATCAACTCGAATAAACAAACATGAAAAAAAAGAAACATCCATGTGTAACGGTAGTGCTATTGCTTGTACATTAACTTGGGCCCCACAGGCGTCCTCCTCCAGATACATCCATACACCATCCCCCCTCCCCCCCTGCCTCTCTCTCTCTTTTTTTTTTTTTTTTCTTTGGTTCCTAACCATCCTTTGTTGTTTTTAGTTGCTGCATTGCTCCCCTCCCATCATCACCATCACCCACTCGAGCATATCTGAGCCATTTGGGCGTCCATCTCTCCACTGCTTTGTCTCGATTGCCACCGATCGGATCGATTTTCGTGTGTGTTTGTTTGTTTGTACGTATATAATATATACATTTCGCTCGATCGGTCGTCTCGGGGGGGGGGGGCGGCAAGACTTGTAAAACATGATCCTCCTCCTCGTCGTCGTCGTTGCTTTTCGATCCTTCGTCGTCGTGCCCTCTCCGTCCGATCGTCCTCTCGATCACCCTGTACCTCACGTGCAGGTCGGATCCAAGACCCCGAAGCCCGGGCTGTCGGGACTCGAACAGCTTGGATCGATCGATGTCCCAACACAATAAGGTGTCGTACTCCCCAGGGTGTTCGTGGTCACCAGCAGGCGGGTCGTCGTGGGCCGGGTCACCTCTCCTTAGAGCAGTACCCAAGCCCGTGACGGGCTGCCTGCCCCGGGCCGACAGAGCGTCTTGGGGCCACACGGGTCTTTTTTTTTTTTTTTGATTTTGAAGATTGTTGGCATTCAAGTTTTTGGGTGGATGTACATAGATAGATAGATAGAACCGCAGATATCATAGATCAAAAAAAAAAAAAAAAGGAGAAAAGTAAAGAGGGAGGGGGGGGGGGAAGGGAAAATACAGAAGGATATAAACAAAGAAAAAGGAATAGATCAAAAGGAAAGGTGTAGATCAAGAAAGAAAATAAAGAAGAAGGTTGAGTTCAAAGGAATTCTTCATTCACATAGAATAGTCATGATAAGCATCAATTTCATGAAGCTTGAAGGATGAGTTTGAGCCATTTGAGTCAACAGAGAGAAGAGCCCTTTGATGGGTTTGAGGGATCAGACTAGAGTGGAATGTGTTATAATTATGGCCAGAAATTAGCTTAGGCAAATGAGCAGTATTTAGAGCAAAATAAATTCTGGACACCTTGTGTCAATAATTGCTGATGGACTCTCAGAATGGGGCAAAACGTTGGATGATATTGGTGATGAATTTGATTGGAATGATGAATGAATGATTGGAAAACAGCAGGGAGAAGAGATCCTTAAGTAAAAAAGATGGGCATCTTGTGATCCCATGATACAACAAGCCAAAAGGTAAATTTTCCGCCCCAAAAGAGCTCTACAGGCTCTACAGGCCTTGTTACTTGGTTTGGGCTACATCAGCCCACATAGCATCAGTCCCTGTACCCTTACAACCAGCCTATTCTGGTTGTTTCTGGTGTTTCCACCTCAATGGGGCTGAACCAGCCCCTGTGCTGTTCAATCCCTTGGCCAGTTGTCTGTTACAACCGGCCCTATTGCCTCACACACTGGCTGGTTGCCTCATGCAACCAGCCCCTGGCCATAATAATGGCCAGGTGGGACCCAGGAAACACCTGGGTCCAGTCTCAGACTCACATGGGGGGGGGGGGGTGTGACCAGCGGACATGCTGTCCCCCCCCTCTTTCTCTCAGATCCCTGGAGGGGGCGGTCAAATCCCCCTACCAGGGGCCCTGGGGGTTGATACCCCCAGGGCGTCATCAATGGAAGTGGGCTGGGGGGTGGTCAAATCCCCTCAGCCCCGTTGCTCCTCCCCCTTGGTAAAGGGGGGGAGAGAGCCCCTGGCCTCTGATTTGCTTTGATGGTGGGGGGGGGGGGGGTGGTCAGGTCCCCCCCACCGCTGGTTGCTCTGTTGCAACCAGCCTTGTCATCCCCTGGGCAAGGGGGTGATGAAATCCCCCCTGCCCTGACCGACCGCCTTGTTGCAGTTGGTTGCTGGCTGGTTCAACCCAGCCAGCCACCCCCTCCCCCTCCCAATGGCAAGCAAGGGGAGGGGGAGGGATCTGGGGCTGCTGGCCCTTGCTCCCGCGGAAGTGGCCGCCGTTTGCAACCGGCCGGGCCCGTGCGGCGTCGCACCGCAGGATCCCTCGGCCGCCGCAACAGCCCCGCGCGGGCCATTGGGCCCAGCGCAGGCCTGACCAAGAGATACAAGCAGCCCCAAGCGGGCCGCGGCACAAGCAGCAGCCCCAAGCGGGGGCCCCAATGGAACGCTGTGGTGTTGTATTTATAACCCCGGATCGAGAGCTGCGTCACGGGCTGCGCGCTCAGCAGTTGGGTAGGTCAGGCTCAGCATCTGGCATGGGCGCGGTCTCAGCAGTGCCTGCTGCGGGCTCAGCAGCAGTCGCAGCGGGCTCAGCAGTAGGGGCTGCGGGGCTCAGCACCAGGTATGGGTCGGGCCTACCTCAGGCGGCGCCAGACCGGGACCCGCCCGGAAGAAGTGGACCAAGTGATGGAGCTGGCCCAACCAAGCTTGCGGGTGGCTAGTCCGGAAGGCGAGGGCGGGGCGATCATGGGCTATACGCGCTGGGGAGGCCCGCGCGGGCATAAGCGTGGGCCGACCCGCGGATCGCGGGATTCGCAGACGGTGCGGACGGAAACACGGGGGGCTCCAAGTAGGGCGCGGCGGAGGGCCGCGCCATGAGAAGGACAAACCAGGCTACGTTAATACCGAAGGGCGCGGGTAATGGCGAGGGATGGAGGGATAGGGTTGGGCTAGGGTTCTGCGGCTTAGGGTTGTATTTCATCACTTGTTCTTGTTGTTTGTGGTTGTACTTAGGCTAGGGTTGAGGGGGGGACTTAAGACCTCACCCTCAACTCCGGGTTGGGGAGGATCATCATCTTACGGATTGGGGGGAAGGAAGGAATTTCATCATATATCATCACTCTCTTCTTAAAAACTCATCGCGCCCAATCATCTTACAGATGCTAGACCAATAATTTCCGGAACTCAGGACAACTTGTGAAGGTAACACTTCTTAAGTTTCCACAATGCCCCAAGCCCAAAACCTGAGACAAACATACTTTGGCGGGTCAGCCTGTCTGGCCAAGTATGTACAAAATAAACCTTGGGCCCAATTATGCCCATACAATCCCATCTGGCTGTATTTTCCCATATCCCCCACCGGGCCTGTTAGGGACCATGTACCAATGAGCCTGTTTCACGCCCATATGTGCATCCCATTTGGATTACACTTATACGTAGCACACGCATAAGTACATATGTACTTTAACAGAATGGATCTATAAGAAGTCTAACCGTCAAGGGAGCCTGTCATGAGGATCAAGGTGAAATGGGCCAGAAGAGCAGATTGGAGAGCGCTTAGGATGAGGGTGAGGAGGCTCACAGATCAAGATGGGAGTGATGTTGCAGTAAAAAAGCAAGGGGTTGAACTCAAGAGGTTTTGACAGGACGTTGGGAGCAGGTCTACAAACCAATTCAACTCCAACGTTCAAAAGAATCTTGAGTTGGATCACATCCCCTGGATCATCTGGTCCATCATATCCCATGAGTGACTGATCTTGAAGGTATAGGTCCAGTCCAGCTGTTGGAATATGAGGTTCAATTGTGGGAGTGGAGGGGGCCCAAAGACTTGTACAAGTTTACTAGAAGGCTCTGGCTGGGTTGAAACTTAGAATTGTATGATGTAATTGTTGCACTTAAACCCTTCAAAGCTTCTTTTGATCCTCTGGGTGTGCTCTCTTAGGTGTGAGAAATTTTGGGTAGAGGTTGTTTCTGTTAGAATCATGAATGGATGATATTTCAGATTGAGCTTGAAGCATCCTTGGATCTTGTTGAAGGCTGTGAACCCTAAGTCATTCATCTCATCACTGTTGAAGTTATGATGAGGTGCTCTGGTTGACAGGGTTTTAAAGATCTAGAGGAGGAATATTATGACACCAAGAGGAGTGGATCTGGGGAGCCAAGGAGGGCACTCTGGTTTGAAGTAAGTAAGAACAAATGGGTAAATTCCACTTGATCGAGCATCACTATAAATAGACTAAGTACAGGATGGCTGACAAGTGGGTGAGAAGTATAATGAATGAATGAAGCTTGACAGTGACACACAAGATGTCACATGATCAAGAGCATTGGTGAAAGAATATTACACTGATGACAGTAGGGTTGCACTCAAGATTTAGGCAACAAAAATATCAGACTATGATTCTAATAAGATTCTAACAATCACAAGGGTCCAATACTCAACCAATTCATGCAAGACGTTGAGACATCCCATCCCCATACTCATTGTGTTTCCTTGGGATGGGTTTGAAAATGTTGTTTATGTGCTCATGTCCAAGCATATCAACAGCTTCTGCCTTGATGTGTGATTCATGACTTCATCCAAATATAAGATAAGCTTGAGTTAGGTTGATTTGTACCAGATCTCACGGTTGAAAACCATGTCAAACGTTTTCAAGAAATCCTGCATGATATCAAGTTCCATCCAGTCTGCTTGGGTTGGCAAGTTGGATCAATAGCTTGAATCAATCATTGAAAGAGGTTAAAATTCTGACTTGGATGGAAATGAAAAGCAGATCATCAAAGGTCTTCCAGAAGCTCAGAACATCAGCAGAGGGCCTCTTCTTGCAAGGGAATATTTCAAAATCCTAAAATTTCTTCAAGTTTCTTTCTTTCTTTCTTTCTTTCTTTCTTTCTTTATTTCTTTCTTTCTTTCTTCCTTTATTTATTTATTTATTTCTTTCTTTCTTTCTTTCTTTCTTTCTTTCTTTCTTTCTTTCTTTCTTTCTTTCTTTCTTTCTTTCTTTCTTTCTTTCTTTCTTTCTTTCTTTCTTTCTTTCTTTCTTTCTTTCTTTCTTTCTTTCTTTCTTTCTTTCTTTCTTTCTTTCTTTCTTTCTTTCTTTCTTTCTTTCTTTCTTTCTTTCTTTCTTTTTCTTTCTTTCTTTCTTTCTTTCTTTCTTTCTTTCTTTATTTTTTTTATGTGTTTGGCTTGAATTTATGTACTTTATAAACCTTCTAAAATTTTCCTAAATCAAATCATATCCTTGACAAGATTCCACCATTCATTGATGGAATGGAATGTGAAAACCATGTGACCATCACTTTGTTTGAGCTGATGTTCAAAAGATCAGTAGTCAACTCCAAAGTTGAAACATTCCTTATGTTTTTTTTTCTGAATCTCTAATCTGAGGTAGGTTGTTTTGATAAATTCCCAGGAAATATTATTTGGAATTTAGTCCTACCAGCAAATCCTCATGAGGTTCTGAATGGTATGGATAAGCTTGACAAATTGACTGTGTTAAACTACATGTCATGGGTTTTCTTGGATCAACATTAACCTGGCTAGTTCAATTTGTGCTAAATCATTATTAAACTTGCATTTTTTTTTAAAAAAAAAGATTTTCTCATTGAGTTATAAGGGTTTTTTTTTTGAGTAAATTCCCTTCAGACCTGGTTGAAAACTAGGAAAATCCTTAATGTGATGCCATGGATGTTTTGTACCTGACTTGCTTTTTCCTGTGAGAGAGTACCAGGAATAATTAAAATTTGCCTCAACATTTTGATCTAGAATTAGATCAATGAATCAAGTCAGTAAATCAAGTTAAAAACAAAAAAAATTAAAAGGATTGTGATTGAAAATTTCCACCTTGAAAAATCTTTTCCCACACATTTCTAGTCAACTTGATTTTTTTTTTTAAAAATAGTGATAGGAATAGAAACTCTAAGGAGGACTCAGATGGAAATCTAGATGACTGATTGTGGGAAAAGGGTGAATCTGATAAGAATTTTGTTTGATCTTCACTTCAATATCCCATTGGTTCTTCAAAAAGTAATAATTTTTGACTGGGATGAACTTGATAAGTTCACTTCTGTAAGTCCTCAATTTGAAATCAAAGTTGAGTGATTGAAAGTTGGGTTGGAAAGAACCTGCAGATTCTCAATCTGATTTCAACTTCATCAACAACCAGTGACCACCATGGGTCACATCATACATGTGGGTATACATTAAAACTAGCCTGCTTGCACCCTTGGCCAACCCAAGGCCATAATTTTTGTATTTTTTTGCATCAACACATACTACTTGAACAAGAAGAATCCAGGTCCTGGCATAAAAGAGGAGATGGTGGACCAATGCCTCCTCCCATGTCAACATGCACTAATCACTGTTTGGTGTGGGTTATCCAATACAATGGAACTTTCACCATTAATAAATTTCACGGTAAAAATGCTGTGGAAGTAATCCTCAGTGATGACCTTTGTAGGGAACATCCAGTCTTCCCAGTAAGCCTCATCAAACACTACCACCCAAGGAATGGAGAACATACTTCTTCACCTGCAATAAATGTTACAGAAGAACCTGAAAACAACAAAGGAAAAATTAGCAAGATCCACAAGGATAAAAAGGATAGGATCAATGGAAAAGACATCAGACTCTACCTGGTTAGATACAAGGGAGAATCAGCTGATAAAGATGAATGGTTTCCTGAACATAATATCCCTGATGGACCTATACACCTGAGGAACTACAGAGCCAACAGGAGGCATTAGCCCAAATGTTTTCAGATATACACATATCTTGAAGCGGGGGAATGTCAGCTTGCTACTATATACAGAGCAAAACTGTCAAATAGTAACACAAACTATGAAAAATAAGAATACCTCTATTAAAAAAGAAAGGAGTGAGAAATACATAAATTTTATTACAGGAAGGGATTCCTCACCCAAAATAAGGTAGGGTAACTCACTGACCCCACCCTTGAATTCCAAGTCCTTATATTTTTAAAATAATTAAAAAGAAAAGTACTAGAAATTATGACACATGTATGGCACTTTTTGGCCATTCTAACATTTTGCATGTATTGTCACGTATAGGGTTTACACCTAAAATTCACTCAGAATTGAGGTGTTGTGCATATTTTAGGAGTTACACGCGGAATCTCAGCTAATCCATCCATCTGAGGGTGATAAGCGGTAGAGAAAGCTAAGGTGGTTCCAAGCATATCATGTAGATTCCTCCAGAAATCAGAGGTGAATTTAGGATCTCTTTCACTGATAATAATCTTGGGAACTCAAACATCAGAAATGAGTCTGTTCCAAAATAAATAGCAGTGTCTTCCTTGTGATTAGGTAGGAACTTTGCTTTCTTGGAGGAACTATCCACAATGACTAAGACTGATTTGTAGGAATAGTCTCCTCCTGGTGGTAGTCCAGTCACAAAGTCCATATTGATGATCTCCCATCTTTTCTTGGGTTCAGCAATCTTTTGCAGTAGTCCAAGCTGTTTCCCAGTAGTCCTGTTGGACTTCTGACAAGTTTCACAACTGGTAACGTACTGTATAGTGGAGTCTCCCCAATTAACCCACCAAGCAGTTTGTTTAACCTTGTACAAGGTTCTATCAGCAGACAAATGACCAGATGAGCAGTTATCATGGCACTCAGCCAGAACATGTTTCATATGGTCATCCTTAGTTAAGACTATGACACTTAAATGTTGATGCCTATAGTATACCAGACCATACCATATGGTGAACCTTCCAGCTTTGTATGGTTTCAAAAGAGGTTCAGGTAGGCTATTGATCAATTCAGGAGGTGGAGAAGTACTTTCCATGATAGTGATCAGAGTCGTTATGCCAGAACTGTAGGCTTTTTTGATAGAGTTGAACAATGATTCATTTAGTTCACAAACGTGGATGCCCATTATAGGAGCTTCAATGTTTAACCTGTTAATATTAAGGATAGGGAAGATGTCATTATCCTCTGGATCATAGGCAGGGTTACTTGGGTCATTGGGTAAAGCATTCCTGCTTAAACTATCAGCATTCATTCCCAGCTTGATGAAATATGGTCATCTGTCCTCTGTACTGTTGTAAAGCTATCTGCCATCTCAACATATGCCTGCTAGCGGTCTTGATGTTCATCAAGGTTCTGACAGCGTTGCAGTTGGTAATAAAAGTGAAGTTGGTGCCTTATAATTAATAATGGAGTTTCTCTAGGGCCCATACTAAGGCCAGGCATTCCATTTGGCTTGCACCATACCTTTTCTCAGTATCTTTAATTTTTCTAGATATGAAGAGTATAGGTTTTTACACTGGTTTATCATCTTCTATGACTTCCTGGTGTAAAGCAGCCCCTAGCCCTTCCATGATGGCATCTATGTAGAGCTCAAAAGGTTTAGAGTAATCTGGCTGGATCAGTACTGGAGCTGAGGTCATTGCAATTTTGAGTTCCTCATAGTTCTTGACTCTATGATGAGTCATTTCAAACATGGTGGTGTTGTTGGAGATCTCATACAAACATTTGGTTAGAAGAGCAAACTTTGGTAAATATTTCCTATAGTAGCTGCAAAGGCTGATGAAGGATAGGAGTTCAGTTTTATTCTGAGGCATAGGCCTATTCATTACTGCTGCTATCTTGTTTTGGTCAGAAGCTAAGGTTAGTCCAGAGACAATGTGTCCTAAGGCTTTGAGTTCCCCGTAGCCAAAGTTACACTTTTTCATTGATACTTTCAATCCTACAGCAGAGATGGTTTTTAGGACTAGCCTTCATTTCTCCATGTGAGTATCCCAATGATCAGAGTTACCAATAACATCATCAATGTATACCATCATCCATCCCTGTCTGATGAATAATCCTAGGACTATGTCCATCATCCTTTGAAAATGAGAAGGAGCATTTTTAATACCAAGAGGCATCCTAAGATACTCATAAATTACCAAATGACAGATAATTCTCATGAATTTCCGGCTATCAGGGCTGATAGATATTTGGTGGAAAACTTTCAGCATATCCATGGTGGTTATGTACTTAGCCTTGGACAGGTTATGTAGAGCGTGGTCAATTCTTGGAATTGGATAATAATCAGCTTGGGTGTAGTTGTTAAGCATTCTAAAGTCTCCAACCATTCTTGACTTATCATTGTGCCAAGCTTTAATTACTGGGATAGTAATATCCACTTGTTCATTGTGGCCTACTTTCCTTAAGACTTGTAAGTCAACCAACTCTTGAATGTGGGTTTCCAGAGCAGCTCATGATTTTGGGCTTGAAGGGTAAGCAGGTCTCCTGAGGTTAGGTGGGTAAGGAGGCTTAATAGTTAGAGTTAGGATCATGTCATGTCCTTTGATGTTACCAATGGGGTCATCTTTGGTACAGAAAGCATTCTGATTTTCAAAGCATACTTGTAAGATATCCTGTTTCTTTTCTTTATTGAGAAGGGAATTTAAAGAAGCTTGAGAAAAGTATTTCTGATTGAACTTCTCTAAGTTTTTTTGGTAAGTTGAATCAGGAGTTTGAGCATTGACATGACATATTTGTAACTTCTTACTCCAGTCTCCTCCTACAGTGAAGTATCTACCTTTGCTTTGGAATACATCTATATGATAAAGGCAAAGAGAATCATTTGCAAGGATAAAATAATCACATACTCCATTTTGGAGCACTACAAATTCAATGTCAGTTTGAGTGATCCTTTAGAGTGAGGGAGTATGATATCAGAAGACAATACTCCGACAGCATTGAGAGCAGAATTACAACTGCTGAACTTAGCCTGAGGTACTGGTAGTAAGTTCAGTTTCCAATTTGGGGCTTGTTGATCCAGATAAGTTGAACCAACACAAGAGCAGAAGGCTCCACTGTCTAGAAGTAACTCAACAGGGGAACCTTGGATTAAACCAGTAGCATAGCATGTTTTCCTGAAGTGTAAATTTTACCGGCAGAAGGTTTTAGAGTCAAAGCCTTAGCTTCAGAGATGTGGTGAATCTTCATGTTGGGATTCCATTTTTGAGGTAATTTAGAATCCTCATTGATGTAATTTATGTCCAGAGAAGACTCAATACTACCTTCAATAACATTGATAGGGTGAGTGATTATTAGAACACAATCAGAGAGTGATCCATCAGTATCATCAAGGTGAGGGTCAGGATTGTCCTAATCTTCTCCTTCAATAAGATTAATCCTTTTCCTAGGTAGAGGACAATCAGTTTTTACATTCCCTGTTTGGTTACAGTTCCATACATATTATGGGGCTCTACCGGTTGCACGGGTGTTGCGCATATTTTGATACATAGTACCAAAAGAAATGTGTAAGTCTTTTGTTGAAAATTTTGAAAAAGACTTTAAAATTATAAAAATAATAATTTTTATGTGTTTTATATTTTTTCATAATTTTTTTCAATATTTTTAACTCACTTAGAGTTAAATTCAAAGGTCCCAACACTTGATTGGGGTCACAACTGACCTTGGAGGGTATTTCAACGGGGTCTGAGTGAGTTCCAATCAGACCCTGGGATAAATCCAAGGGTAAGTCCAATGGTACACTGTCTGGGACCTCCTCTAGGAGGTCCTGGTCAATGAGATCACCAAAAACAAAATCCACTGAGATGGATAAAAACAAAAAATATAAGTTTAATATTTTTTTTGTATTTTTACGTGTTAAAGTGATTTTTAGAAAAACAATAATCACTTTTATTATTTTTGGATTTTTCTTTATCTTCAGGGTTATTTAGTTTATAAATTTAAAGTTTCCTTTGATAAATCTCCTACTCCTTATGTTGCCTTAATAAAGAATTGAAATTGATAATTCTTTCAAGCTCAATTTCTTTGTCTTTTATAACCTGCTGTTTATGATAAAGCAATTTATCCTGTTGTTTCTCAGGAGTTATAATAACAGGGACAAAGTTACAGAGTTTTTCTTCTTTTTTCTTTTTAAGAAGGTTCAAATAATAATTGATAAATTTTCCCTTGGTCTTAAGATCCACTAGAGAAACAAATGATCAAAAATGTATGTTATAAGTATGTTAACTTATTTTTAAATAGATTGGTCCAAGGAACAAATAATTAAAAATTAATTATTTAAGGATATTTCCCGGCCAGACCCCCAGTTGTCAGCTCTCTGATACCAGGAACCTTGCAGTCCTTTAGCTGCAGAGACTGATAAAAATGCTGGAATGATAATAATAATTCTTATTCAAATAATCAACACTTAGAAGCTCAAATAAATGATTTAATAAGAGAAGTTGCAAGGTTTAATTGGTTTGGTAGTAAATTGTTTTCAATATAATATAAAAGAGGGGCCACAGTATTATACTATTGGGGATCTTTACAGACTAGCAACCTCTCTTCAAGGGGCCTCCTTAGGCAGTTTAAGAACCTTGGAATAAATATGGGTGACTTAGAAAGGACTTATTCCACCAATGGCCAGGCTTAACAGCACAAATGGTCTGGACAGGAAGGGTAACACTCCCTCTGAGCACTTTACCACGTAAATCCTGGAATAATTGGAAGGGTTTCAGAGCAGATGGGGTAGATTGCTTGACTAAACTTCAATGGTTGATTGGTTTAATAAAGGTAAATAATACTACTACAGACTAAGTCATAAATCAGTTGTTTATCTTCATATAAGCACTTGATTAACAATGAAATGGTGTCTGATTGATAATAAATAATTCCTGGTAAACTGATTAACTTCTCAAATAATGGATCGAAAGAGGTCTGTATAATTACCTTTTTGGGGTGACTTTGGTCTTCTCAGGGCACATAGAGAGGGTTCTGCTCGTGGGCTGAGGCTGGCAAGCTAGTCAGGGCAAAAGTAGCTCGTCTACTTGGTGCTGTCAATCAGCTGTCCTTAGATCTGCTGGATTTCTGTACTATTTTAGCCACAGGATCTGTTAATCTGTTTTAGTGTAAATTTGATCATTCTGTACTCATCCTTCATTTGTACTATTGATATTGTTTTAAAGCATGCAGATGTGCATTTTTACTGAGTTTTAATGATCTGCTGATCATTTAGATAATTTTTGATAATTTTTATGAACACTTCTTGTAGTGTTTTGTGGTCTTCAAAGATCAAGATCAGTGATTTACGTGGTAGTCCTTGATCTTTGATTTATTATTAAAAAATGTTTAAAACTAAATTTTCATTACTTTTATTCAAATTTGAATCTTTTTAGATCATTATTAATGCATATGTCCGTTTGTTACATATACTAGGCAACCCTAACTAGGTTGTAGCTCTTCTGAGCGGTACCTGGTTGTCAGATTAGTCACGACTGATCCAGGCGCGGGGATCAGTTAGTTCAGATGCGCGCGGGGTAGGATCTGCTGCGTGAGCAGCAGAATCAGCTGAGCGCAGGTCTCTAGTACGGGGGAACCTGCTGCTACTAGTACATAGGGTTATGTAATGATGTGGGATTCAGCTTGCTACTATATACAGAGCAAAACTGTCGAATAGTAACACAAGATACAAAAAAAAAGAATACCTAAATTAACAAAGCAATGAGTGAGAAATCCATAAATATTATTACAGGAATGGATTCCTCACCCAAAATTAGGTAGGGTCACTCACTGACCCCACCCTTAAATTCCAAGTCCTTACATTTTTAGAATAATTAAAAGGAAAAGTACTGGAAATTACAACACCTGTATGGAACTTTTTGGCCATTTTAATATTTCACATGTGTTGTCACGTATAGGGTTTACACCTAAAATTCACTCAGAATTGAGGTGTTGTGTATATTTTAGGAGTTACACGCGGAAATGTGTTATGTCACAATCCCCGCGCGCAGCCCCGCATCATTACATAACCCTACGTACTAGCAGCAGCAGGATCCCGCGTACTAGGGACCCGCGCGCAGCTAATTCTGCCACGCACGCAGCGGATCCTTCCCCTGCGCGCATCTGTACTACTGATCCCTGCGCCTGGATCCATTGTGACAACCAGGTACCACTCAGAAGAGCTACAACCTAGTTAGGGTTGCCTAGTATATATAACAAAAGGAAATATGCATTATTGATGATCTAAAAAGATCAAAACTTAAATATAATTAATAAAAATAAAGTTCTAAATGTTTTTAATAATAAATCAAAGATAAAAGACCACCACGTAAACCACGGATCTTGATCTTTGAAGACCACAAAACACTACAAGAAGTGTTCATAAAAATTATTAAAAATTATCTGAATGATCAGCAGATGAGGGGAAATCAGTCAAAATTCACATCTGCACGCTTTAAAGCAATATCAATAATACAAAAAAAGGATGAGTACAGAATGATCAAATTTACGCCATAACTAATTAACAGATCCTGTGGCTAAAATAGTACAGAAATCCAGCAGATCTAAGGACAGCTGATTGACAGCACCAAGTAGACGAGCTAATCTTGCCCTGACTAGCTTGCTAGCCTCAGCCCACGAGCAGAACGCTCTCTACGCGCCCTGAGAAGACCAAAATCACCCCAAAAAGGTATTTATACAGACCTCTTTGGATCCATTATTCAATCAGAGTTTACCAGGAATTTATTTATTATCAATCAGACACTGTGTCATTTTTAATCAAGTGCTTATATGAAGATAAGCAAGTGATTTATGACTTACGCTGTAGTAGTATTACTTACCTTTATTAAACTAATCAACCATTGAAGTTTATTAAAGCAATCTACCCCATCTGCTCTGAAACCCTTCCAATTATTCCAGGATTTTCGTGGTAAAGTTCTCAGAGTGAGTGTTACCCTATCTGTTTAGGACGTTTGAGCTGTTAAGCCCGGGCACTAGTGGAACAAGTCCTTTCTAAGGCACCCATATTGATTCCAAGGTTCTTAAACTGCCCAAGGAGGCCCCTTGAAGAGAGGTTTCTAGTCTGTAAAGATCCCCAGTAGTATAATACTGTGGCCGCTCTTTTATATTATATTGAAAACCCTTTACTACCAAACCAATTAAACCTTGCAACTGCTCTTATTTGAGCTTCTAAGGGTTTACTATTTGAATAATAATTATTATTATCATTCCAGCTCTTTTATCACTCTCTGTAGCTAAAGGACTGCAAGGTTCCTGGTATCACAGAGCTGACAGTGGGGCTGCGCGCGGGAATTGTGACATAACACATTTACGCTTGTAACTCCTAAAATATACACAACACCTCAATTCTGAGTGAATTTTAGGTGTAAACCCTATACGTGACAATACGTGTGAAATGTTAGAATGGCCAAAAAGTGCCATAAAGGTCTCTGTAGCTAAAGGAATGCAAGGTTCCTGGTATCAGAGAGCTGACAACTCAGCGTCTGGCCGGGAAATATCCTTAAATAATTAATTTTTAATTATTTATTCCTTGGACCAGTCTATTTATTTTTAAAAATAAGTTAACATACTTATAACACTTATTTTTGATCATTTGTTTCTCTAGTGGATCTTAAGACCAATGGAGAATTGATCAATTATTATTTGAACCTTCTTAAAAAGAAAAAAGAAGAAAAACTCTGTAACTTTGTCCCAGTTATTATAACTCCTGAGCAACAACAGGAGAAATTGCTTTAATATAAGCAGCAGGTTATAAAAGACAAAGAACTCAAGCTTGAAAGAATTATCAATTTTAATTCTTTATTGAGGCAACATAAGGAGTGGAAAATTACCAAAGGAAGCTTTACATTTATAAATCAAATAATCCTGAAGATAAAGAAAAACCCAAAAATAATAACAGTGATTATTTTTTTCTAAAAATCACCTTATCATGTAAAAATACAAAAATATATTAAACTTATATTTTTTTATCCATCTCAGTGGACTTTGTTTTTGGTGACCTCATTGACCAGGACCTCCTAGAGGGCGTCCCAGACAGTGTACCATTTGATTTATCCCAGGATCTGATTGGGACTCACTCAGACCCTGTAGGAATACCTTCCAAGGATAGTTGTGATCCAAACTAAGTGTTGGTACCATTGAATTTAACTCTAAGTAAGTTAAAATATTTATAAAAAAAAATTATTAAAAATTTGAAACACACAAAAAATATTATTTTTATAAATTTAAAGTCTTTTTTCAAAGTTTCAACAAAAGAATTACATATTTTTTTTGGTATTATTTATCAAAATAGGCGCAAAACCCGTGCAACTGGCAGAGCCCCGTCATATGGATCTCTGCCTGGAGGAAACCGTACGCGCAAGGACTCCAGTCGCAAAGGCAATGAGGGGACTCAAACCCGTGACCATAGCGTCACACGGGATGACAACAGCGACAACCACAGCCGCCAAATCAACCAACAGACAGTTGGAGAGCCCTCTGTTGCCCACCAGGTTATCCCAGGAGGGTACAGGTCCTCCTACGCCACCCCAGCTGGACTCAACCAAGGAGGAAAGGGTCAAAGTGGTAGTGAAAGAGCACGTGAGCTATTGGGAGCAATGCAGGTTGGCTCAGACCCAGGAGGATCAACCAGGTATGAGAAAAGCCATTTCTCAGGAAAATAAATCTCAGATTTCTCTGCAAAGGTTGATCCCAAAGAAAGAAGTAGAAGGCTACTTGCAGAACTGGAATCCTTGGGATCAGTTAGCTTCCTTAAAGGGAAGGGACCCCAAAAACAGGAGATCCTCAGCCCATCAGAAGTTAAGGAACCCAAAGGATTGGGACAACATAATATCCTTAGCCCAGAAATGGAAAAAGGTGTACCTCAATTAGATGTAGAAGCTCTTAATAGCTTTTCTGAAAATGTATCTCACAATTTTACCATTATTGGCCAATGCTTTGACAAAGTTTATAACCAATTGGAAAAATTAAGTTCAAGTATTTTTAGAGTGATTGACACTCAGTCTCAGATTATAAGGATTGATGAGTTGCAAATACAACAAATCAAGGATAGTATAAGAGCTAGTAAGTTTGACCTGATGAAACATATTGATGACAATCAATCAATTCTTCAGGAAGATATTTGTGCAACCATAAACCAGCTTAAAGAAGAAGTTAAGAAAACTAGTCCTACTCCTTCAGCTCATCTGACTAACAAAATTGACTTATGAAGCAACAAACTTGATTTAGAGTTAGGCATGATTAAGAATGATCTGAGAGATCTTAAGATCAACTCTACTAACTCCCCAGTTGTTGACCTAGAAGAAACTATACCTTCCAGGTTCACCAGTACTCCTAGTGTTCCTCCCAGGACCAGGATAACTAGGAATGAGTCTTTCAGACCCAGTCCTACTCCGGAAATGGAGCAGGCTTTGAAGCTACTTCCTCCCATCACTGAATGGCCTATATTCTCTGGAAAAGGAGAATACAACCATGTCAGTTTCATTAAGTTTATTGACTATACTATTTCTTCCTATGAGCTCCCTGATGAAATAGCTGTGTTAAGATTGCCCAAATTATTTGAAGGAGTAGCTCTTGATTGGTTCATCAATAAAAGAGAAGAAGTTGGATCTTTATCCTGGAATTCTTGGAAAGAATTCATCAAAGTGCAGTTTTGCACCAGGATTTGGAAAAGAAAGATGATGAAAACTTTTGAAACTTCCCAGTTTGATCCATCCAAGGACAAACCTCATAAGTGGTGCTTAGACCAGAAAAAGAGGTTAGACTGTTTTTACCCTGATGCTGATAAAGAAGAAGTCAATGAAAGACTCCTCAACTTATGTCCTGGACAAATCAACCACAGTGTAAGATGTAGAATTCCTATGGATTCAGATCTTTCCACCTTAATAGGTGTATTGGAAGAGACTATTGATATGAATGGTCTTGACAAAAGGGTCAATAGACCCCCAAGGGAAAAAAAATACTAAGAACAGGGAAGAATATACCGCCAAAACTAAGGAATCCCCTGCTACTAATCCATCTACTTTGGAAGTCAAGAAGACTCCAGAATCAAAAGAGAAAGTATGTTGGAACTGTAACCAAACAGGACATGTAAAACCTGATTTTCCTCTACCTAGGAAAAGGATTAATCTTATTGAAGGAGAAGAGTGTGACAATCCTGACCCTCACCTTGATGATACTGACGGATCACTTCCTGATTGTGATCTAATAATCACTAACCCTATCAATGTTATTGAAGGTAGAATTGAGTCTTCTCTGGAAATAAATTCTGTCAATGAGGATTCTAACTTACCTCAAAAATGGAATCCCAACATAAAGATTCACCACATCTCTGAGGCTAAGGCCTTGACTCTAAAACCTTCTGCCGGTAAAAGTTACACTTCAGGAAAAACATGCTATGCTACTGGTTTAATCCAAGGTTCCCCAGTTAAGTTACTTTGAGACAGTGGAGCCTTTTGCTCTTGTGTTGGTTCAGCTTATCTGGAAGAGCAAGACCCAGACTGGAAACTGAACTTACTACCAGTACCTCAGGCTAAGTTCAGCAGTTGTAATTCTGCTCTCAATGCTGTTGGAGTATGGTCTTCTGATATCATACTCCCTCACTCTAAAGGATCACTCAAACTGAATATTGAATTTGTAGTGCTCCAAAACGGAGTATGTGACTATTTTATCCTTGGGAATGATTCTCTTTGCCTATATGGTATAGATGTATTCCAAAGTAAAGGTAGATACTTCACCGTAGGGGGAGACTGGAATAAGAAGTTCCAAATATGTCATTTCAATGCTCAAACTTCTGATTCAACTTATGAAAAACACTTAGAGAAGTTCAATCAGAAATACTTTTCTCAAGCATCTTTAAATTCCCTTCTCCATAAAGAACAGAAACGGGATATCTTACAAGTATGCTTTGAAAATCAGAATGCTTTCTGTACCAAAGATCACCCCATTGGTAACATCAAAGGACATGACATGATCCTAACTCTAACTATTAAGCCTCCTTACCAACCTAACCTCAGGAGACCTGCTTACCCTTTGAGCCCAAAATCATGAGCTGCTCTGGAAACCCACATTCAAGAGTTGGTTGACTTACAAGTCTTAAGGAAAGTAGGCCACAATGAACAAGTGGATATTACTACCCCAGTAATTATAGCTTGGCACAATGATAAGTCAAGAATGGTTGGAGACTTGAGAATGCTTAACAACTACAACCAAGCTGATTATTATCCAATTCCAAGAATTGACGACGCTCTACATAACCTGTCCAAGGCTAAGTACATAAACATCATGGATATGCTGAAAGTTTTCCACCAAATATCTATCAGCCCTGATAGCTGGAAATTCATGAGAATTATCTGTCATCTAGGAATCTATGAGTATCTTAGGATGCCTTTTGGTATCAAAAATGCTCCTTCTCATTTTCAAAGAATGATGGACACAGTCCTAGGATTATTCATCAGACAGGGATGGATGATGGTATACATTGATGATTTTATCATTTACTCTGATCATTGGGATACTCACATGGAGAAATCAAGGCTAGTCCTCAAAACCATGTCTGCTGTAGGATTTAAGGTATCAATGAAAAAGTGTAACTTTGGTTACGGGGAACTCAAAGCCTTAGGTTACATTGTCTCTGGACTGACCTTAGCTGCTGACCAAAACAATATAGCAGCAGTAATGAATAGGCCTATGCCGCAAAACAAAACTGAACTCCTATCCTTCATCAGCTTCTGCAGCTACTATAGGGAGTATTTACCAAAGTTTGCTCTCCTAACCAAATGTCTGTATGAGATCTGCAACAACACCACCGTGTTTGAAATGACCAATGATAGAGTCAAAAATTATGAGGAACTCAAAATGGCAATGACTTCAGCTCCAGTACTGATCCCACCAGATTACTTTAAACCTTTCAAGCTCTACATAGATGCCAGCATGGAAGGTCTAGGAGCTTTTTTACACCAGGAAGTCATAGAAGATGATAAACCAGTGGAAAAACCTATACTCTTCATATCTGGACAAATTAAAGATACTGAGAAAAGGTACGGTGCAAGCCAAATGAAATGCCTGGCCTTAGTATGGGCCCTAGAGAAAATCCATTATTACTTAGAAGGCACCAACTTCACTGTTATAACTGACTGCAATGCTGTCAGAACCTTGATGAACATGAAGACCCCTAGCAGGCATATGTTGAGTGGCAGATAGCTATACAACAGTACAGAGGACAGATGACCATAGTTCATCAAGCTGGAACTAAACATCAGAATGCTGATAGTTTAAGCAGGAATGCGTTACCCAATGACCCAAGTAACCCTGCCTATGATCCAGAGGATAATGACATCTTCCCTATCCTTAATATTAACAGGTTAAACATTGAAGCTCCTATAATGGGCATCCACGTTTGTGAACTAAATGAATCATTGCTCAACTCTATCAAAGAAGCTTACAGCTCTTGAATAAAGACTCTGATCACTATAATGGAAAGTACCTCTGCACCTCCTGAATTGATCAATAGCCTACCTGAACCTATCTTGAAACCATACAAAACCGGAAGGTTCACCATATGGGATGGTCTAGTATACTATAGGCATCAACATTCAAGTGTCATTGTCTTAACTAAGGATGACCATATCAAACATGTTCTGGCTGAGTGCCATGATAACTGCTCATCTGGTCATTTATCTACTGAAAGACCCTTAGATAATGTTAAACAAACTACTTGGTGGGTGAATTGGAGAGACTCCACTATACAGTATTTCACCAGTTGTGAAACTTGTCAGAAGTCCAACAGGACCACTGGGAAACGATTTGGACTACTGCAAAGGATTGCTGAACCCAAGAAAAGATGGGAAATAATCAATATGGACTTTGTGACTGGACTACCACCAGGAGGAGCCTATTCCTACAACTCAGTCTTAGTCATTGTGGATAGGTTCTCCAAGAAAGCAAAGTTCCTACATAATCACAAGGAAGACACTGCTATGGAATTTGCCTTATTATTTTGGAACAGACTCATTGCTGATGTTGGAGTTCCCAAGATTATTATCAGTGACAGAGATCCTAAATTCAACTCTGAGTTCTGGAGGAATCTACATGATATGCTTGGAACCACCTTAGCTTTCTCTACCGCTTATCACCCTTGGACGGATTGATTAGCTGAAAGGATGATTCAGACCCTGGAAGACATGCTCAGAATATTCTGTGGCTTTGGACTAGAATACAAGAATTCTGATGGTTCTTGCCACAATTGGGTTAGCCTTTTACCTGCACTGGAAACGGCCTACAAACGTAGCAAACACTCTACCACTAAGGAAGCACCTTACATACTGGAAAGAGGATGGATACCTAGGTTACCCAAGGATAACCTTAACCAACAACTAACCAACATTCACCCTACATCACTTGATTTCAAGAAGATGATAGATGAAACTAACAAACATGTTGTGAAATGTGTCCAGGATGCTGTGGAGTATAACCAGCAAAGATGGGATAAAACCCATAAGGAACCTGATTTCAAGATTGGTGATCAAGTCTTGATCTCTACCACTAATGTTACCAACTTGGGTGGAAATAGGAAGCTTAGACCAGCTTTTGTTGGACCTTTCACCATTAACAAACTTCATGGTAAAAATGCGGTGGAAGTCATCCTCAGTGATGAGCTTTCTAAGAAAGATCCATTCTTTCCAGTAAGCCTCATCAAACACTACCACCCAAGGAATGGAGAACATACTCCTTCACCTGCAATACCTGTTACAGAAGTCCTGAAAAGGAAAAAGGTAAAATTAGCAAGATCCTTAAGGATAAGAAAGATAGGATCAATGGAAAAGATGACAGACTCAACCTGGTTAGATACAAGGGAGAATCAGCTGATAAAGATGAATGGTTACCTGAACATAATATCCCTGACAGACCTATCCACCTGAGGAACTACAGAGCCAACAGGAGGCATTAGCCCATTAGCCCAAAATTTGTTTTCAGATATAGACATATCTTGGAGCGGGGGAATGTCAGCTTGCTACTATATACAGAGCAAAACTGTCAAATAGTAACACAATATACAAAAAGTAAGAATACCTCAATGAACAAAGCAAGGAGTGAGAAATCTATAAATATCATTAACAGAATGGATTCCTAACCCAAAATTAGGTAGGGTCACTCACTGACCCCACCCTTAAATTCCAAGTCCTTACATTTTTAAAATAATTAAAAGGAAAAGTACTGGAAATTACAACACCTGTATGGCACTTTTTGGCCATTTTAATATTTCACATGTGTTTTCACGTATAGGGTTTACACCTAAAATTCACTCAGAATTGAGGTGTTGTGTATATTTTAGGAGTTACACGCGGAAATGTGTTATGTCACAATTCCCACCGGCAGCCCCGCATCATTACATAACCCTACGTACTAGCAGCAGCAGGATCCCGCGTACTAGGGAACCGCGCGCAGCTAATTCTTCCACGCACGCAGCGGATCCTTCCCCTGCGCGCATCTGTACTACTGATCCCTGCGCCTGGATCCGTTGTGACACCCAGGTACTGCTCAGAAGAGCTACAACCTAGTTAGGGTTGCCTAGTATATGTAAAAAAAGGAAATATGCATTAGTAATGATCTAAAAAGATAAAAACTTAAATAAAATTAATAAAAATAAAGTTCTAATAATTTTTTAATCATAAATCAAAGATCAAAGACCACCATGTAAACCACGGATCTTGATCTTTGAAGACCACGAAACACTACAAGAAGTGTTCATAAAAATTATTAAAAATTATCTAAATGATCAGCAGATGAGGGACAATCAGTCAACATTCACATATGGACGCTTTAAAGCAATATCAATAGTACAAATAAAGGATGAGTACAGAATGATCAAATTTACGCCATAACTAATTAACAGATCCTGTGGCTAAAATAGTACAGAAATCCAGCAGATCTAAGGACAGCTGATTGACAGCACCAAGTAGACGGACTAATCTTGCCCTGACTAGCTTGCCAGCCTCAGCCCACAAGCAGAACCCTCTCTACGCGCCCTGAGAATACCAAAATCACCCCAAAAAGGTATTTATACAGACCTCTTTGGATCCATTATTCAATCAGAGTTTACCAGGAATTTATTTATTATCAATCAGACACTGTGTCATTGTTAATCATGTGCTTATATGAAGATAAGCATGTGATTTATGAGTTAGTCTGTAGTAGTATTACTTACCTTTATTAAACCTATCAACCATTGAAGTTTAGTCAAGCAATCTACCCCATCTGCTCTGAAACTCTTCCAATTATTCCAGGATTTTTGTGGTAAAGTGCTCAGAGTGAGTGTTACCCTTCCTGTCTAGGCCGTTTGTGCTGTTAAGCCCGGCCACTAGTGGAATAAGTCCTTTCTAAGGCACCCATATTTATTCCAAGGTTCTTAAAATGCCCAAGGAGGCCCCTTGAAGAGAGGTTGCTAGTCTGTAAAGATCCCCAGTAGTGTAATACTGTGGCCCCTCTTTTATATTATATTGAAAAACCTTTACTACAAAACCAATTAAACCTTGCAACTGCTCTTATTTGAGCTTCTAAGCGTTTACTATTGGAATAATAATAATTATTATCATTACGGCACTTTTATCACTCTCTGTAGCTAAAGGACTGCAAGGTTCCTGGTATCAGGGAGCTGAGAGCTGCGCGCGGGAATTGTGACATAACACATTTACGCATGTAACTCCTATAATATATACAACACCTCAATTCTGAGTGAATTTTAGGTGTAAACCCTATACGTGACAATACGTGTGAAATGTTAGAATGGCCAAAAAGTGCCATAAAGGTTTTGTAATTTTTAGTACTTTTCTTTTTAATTATTTTAAAAATATAAGGACTTGGAATTCAAGGGTGGGGTCAGTGAGTGACCCCACCTAACCTTTGGTGAGGAATCCATTCCTGTAATAATATTTATGGATTTCTCCTTCCTTACTTTTTTAATTGAGGTATTCTTATTTTTCATAGTTTGTGTTACTATTTGACAGTTTTGCTCTGTATATAGTAGCCAGCTGACACAAACATACTCCTCAAAGATTTATCCTTCCAACAGAGAGAATAAAAAATCTCCTTCCTTCCTTCCTTGAAAAGATGGCAACAAGCACATTCATGAGGTATTGTGGCTGGGGTATGATGATCATGTTCATCATGATCAGAAGAAGAAAAATAAGAATAATTATTAGAGTTCTATTCCTCATCCTCCCTCCACTTTCCCTATATTATAAGTACCATACATATCATCAAAAGAACTTTGTTGGTCATCATTGTATATATGGTTGATCCCCTGATCTTGATCAAGTTATATATATACATATATGTAGATATTTATTCATATTAATGCCCATAATTAGGGGGGGGAAGTATGAATTTTTTCCTGGTGCAAAAGCTTCTGGATGTAAGAGATGCATCTGCAAGGTTGGGAATACACTTTCTGATTCAAAAACATGGCAAAAAAAACAAGTGTTTGCCAAGGGTGCAGGACCCAGTATTTTTAGTATATTAGAAATAGACTAGTTTATCACCCCTGAATATGGAGGCCCATTGGGGAATAAAAAGGATTTCTTGGGATTTTAATCTTGAAATCAGATTTATGTATGACAGAAAATACCCCAGTCCAAAAAAAAAAAATACAAAATGATTAAATGATCAGAATAAACAAAATAAATTACAAAAAAACAAAATTCATCAGAAAAATTTCCAAAAAAACAGATGTCTAAAATGAATCAAAGTGTAAAATTAATGGCATCTGGAAACTCATGGTAAACAATATTATCAATTTCAAAATACCTTTGGTTTTCTCTTCCCTGTGCTAAAACTAATCTTGTTTATTGAATTGATCTCATCCTTCAAAATTCAACCTATGACCATGGTTGAAAAATGGATCCTGAAGATAAACCCCAAAATTTTAAATTTTCTGAACTTGAGATTTATTCATTTTCAAACAAAAGTCCAATGTTACTGGAAGCCTTTTGCAGATTAATTTGAATGGACAAATTTTTTCATCTGGTTCAGAAAGAAACTAAAGGGATGCATGGAATGGAAAAATCTCTTGCCATGGAATCACCTGTTTCTATCTTGGAAAAAAATAACATTTTTTCCCAATTGGACCACAACCAATCAAGTCTGATTTCATAGGCGAATTTTACAGTCCATATTACTCAACATCATTATTGGAGCACTAAATTTCAGAGTTAAACTATGGGGAGGAAAGTATGGAAAAATTATGTATTGAGGAACTCTTGCTGGTAAAAATTCTGTGTTTCACCTTCAACAGAGTCACAGCTTGAGTAGGTTCTCATTGCATTATTCTCTTCATTCCCAGGGAGTGAATTCAGAATGAATATATTCATCTTGTTTACAGAATTATTCTTGCAGCATAGGATCACATGTTCCATTAGATAACCATTTTGAAGGAAGCAAATGTGGAAGTCTTGGATACAATTGAGATGTCAGCTCCATGATACCAGTGTCAGCTTGTACTTAATCCAGAGCAAGCTTTCAAAGTTGAAAAAATAAATAAAAAATAACAAAAAAGTTAATTAAAGTCAAAGGAGAAAGAAATCCTTAAATATTATTTCAGACATGGATTCTCCACCCAAATTTACGTAAGGTCACTCACTGACCCCACCCCTCAATTATTTCTCCTTCATTTTTAAACCAAATAAAAAAAATTGATCAAAAGGTCATGGAACTACTATAGCACCATTTTTCCATTTCCATATTTCACATGTATTGTCATGTATAGGTTTCAAAACTAAAATTCAGTCAAAACCAAAGTGTTTTGTATATTTTAGGAGTTACAAGCCGAAATGTGTTTTGTCACAATTCCAGAAAGCAGCCTGGCATCCCTAGACAGTCCCCATGCATCTGCCTTACACTGTACGCATCAGATTCCTGTGTAAAGAATTAACACACACAGCTGATCCTGCCACCCACACAGCAGATCCTACCCTGCACCCAGATGAATTGACTGATCCATGCATCAGGATACATTGTAGCTGTCAGCTCTCTGATACCAGGAACCTTGCAGTCCTTTAGCTAAAGAGAGTGATAAAAATGCTGGAATGATAATAATAATTATGATTCCAATAGTAAACGCTTAGGAGCTCAAATAAATGATTTAATAAGAGCAGTTGAAAGGTTCAATTGGTTTGTTGGTAGAAGGTTTTCAATATAATATAAAAGAGGGGCCACAGTATTATACTACTGGGGATCTTTACAGACTAGCAACCTCTCTTCAAGGGGCCTCCTTGGGCAGTTTAAGAACCTTGGAATAAAGATGGGTGCCTTAGAAAGGACTTATTCAACTAGTGGCCGGGCTTAACAGCACAAGCGGCATAGATAGGAAGGGTAACACTCACTGTGAGCACTTTACCACAAAAAATCCTGGAATAATTGTAAGGGTTTCAGAGAAGATGGGGTAGATTTCTTGACTAAACTTCAATGGTTGATTGGTTTAATAAAGGTAAATAATACTACTACAGACTAAGTCATAAATCACTTGCTTATCTTCATATAAGCACTTGACTAAAAATGAAACAGTGTCTGATTGATAATAAATAAATTCCTGGTAAACTGATTGAATAATGGATCCAAAGAGGTCTGTATAAATACCTTTTTGGGGTGATTTTGGTCTTCTCAGGGCGCGCAGAGAGGGTTCTGCTCGTGGGCTGAGGCTGGAAAGATATTCAGGGCATGATTAGAACATCTAATTGGTGCTGTCAATCAGCTGTCCTTAGATCTGCTGGATTTCTGTACTATTTTAGCCACAGGATCTGTTAATTAGTTATGGCGTAAATTTGATCATTCTGTACTCATCCTTTATTTGTACTATTGATATTGCTTCAAAGCGTGCAGATGTGGATGTTTACTAATTTTCCGTCATCTGCTGATCATTTAGATAATTTTCAATAATTTTTATGAATACTTCTTGTAATGTTTTGTGGTCTTCAAAGATCAAGATCTGTGGTTTAAGTGGTAGTCCTTGATCTTTGATTTATTATTAAAAAATGTTTAAAACTCAATTTTCATTAATTTTATTTAAGTTTTGATCTTTTTAGATCATTATTAATGCATATGTCCGTTTTTTACATATACTAGGCAACCCTAACTAGGTTGTAGCTCTTCTGAGCGGTACCTAGGTGTCAGATTAGTCATGACTGATCCAGGCGCGGGGATCAGTAGTACAGATGCGCGCGGGGTAGGATCCGCTGCGTGCCTGGCAGAATCAGCTGCGCGCGGGTCTCTAGTACGCGGGATCCTGCTGCTGCTAGTACGTAGGGTTATGTAATGATGCGGGGCTGCGCGGGGGAATTTGGACATAACACATTTCCGCGTGTAACTCCTAAAATATACACAACACCTCAATTCTGAGTGAATTTTAGGTGTAAAACTTATACGTGACAACATGTGTGAAATATTAAAATGACCAAAAAGTGCCATACAGGTGTCATAATTTCCAGTACTTTTCTTTTTAATTATTTTAAAAATATAAGGACTTGGAATTCAAGGGTGGGGTCAGTGAGTGACCCTACCTAATTTTGGGTGAGGAATCCATTCCTGTAATAATATTTGTGGATTTCTAACTCCTTGCTTATTTTTCATATTTTGTGTTACTATTTGACAGTTTTGCTCTGTATATAGTAGCAAGCTGACATTACCCCGCTCCAAGATATGTCTATATCTGAAAAAAAATTTGGGCTAATGGGCTAATGCCTCCTGTTGGCTCTGTAGTTCCTCAGGTGTATAGGTCTGTCAGGGATATTATGTTCAGGCAACAATTCATCTTTATCACCTGATTCTCCCTTGTATCTAACCAGGTAGAGTCTGTCGTCTTTTCCATTGATCCTATCTTTCTTATCCTTAAGGATCTTGCTAATTTTACCTTTTTCCTTTTCAGATTCTTCTGTAACAGGTATTGCAGGTGAATGAGTATGTTCTCCGTTCCTAGGGTGGTAGTGTTTGATGAGGCTAACTGGGAATACTGGATCTTTCTTAGAAAGCTCATCACTGAGGATTACTTCCACCGCATTTTTACCATGAAGTTTGTTAATGGTGAAAGGTCCAACAAAAGCTGGTCTTAGCTTCCTATTTCCACCCAAGTTGGTAAAGTTAGTGGTAGAGATCAAGACTTGATCACCAATCTTGAAATCAGATCCTTATGGGTTTTATCCCATCATTTCTGGTTATACTCCACAGCATCCTGGACACATTTCACAGCATGTTTGTTGGTTTCATCTATCATCTTCTTGAAATCAAGTGATGTAGGGTGAATGTTGATTAGCTGGTGGTTAAGGTTATACTTGGGTAATCTAGGAATCCATCCTCTTTCCAGCATGTAAGGTGCTTCCTTAGTGGTAGAGTGTTTGCTACTGTTGTAGGCCATCTCCAGTGCAGGTAAAAGGCTAACCCAATTGTGGCAATAACTGTCAGAATTCTTGTACTCTAGTCCAAAGCCACAGAATCTCCTAAGAATTTCTTCCAGGGTCTGAATCATCCTCTCAGCTAATCCTTCCATCTGAGGGTGATAAGCGGTAGAGAAAGCTAAGGTGGTTCCAAGGATATCATGTAGATTCCTCCAGAACTCAGAGTTGAATTTATGATCTCTGTCACTGATAATAATCTTGGGAACTCCAAAATCAGCAATCAGTCTGTTCCAAAATAATAAGGAAACTTCCATAGCAGTGTCTTCCTTGTGATTAGGTAGGAACTTTGCTTTCTTGGAGAACCTATCCACAATGACTAAGACTCAGTTTTAGGAATAGGCTCCTCCTGGTGGTAGTCCAGTCACAAAGTCCATATTGATGATTTACCATCTTTTCTTGGGTTCAGCAATCCTTTGCAGTAGTCCAAACCGTTTCCCAGTGGTCCTGTTGGACTTCTGACAAGTTTCACAACTGGTGACATACTGTATAGTGGAGTCTCTCCAATTCACCCACCAAGCAGTTTGTTTAACATTATCTAAGGTTCTATCAGTAGATAAATGACCAGATGAGCAGTTATCATGGAACTCAGCCAGAACATTTTTGATATGGTCATCCTCAGTTAAGACAATGACACTTGAATGTTGATGCCTATAGTATACTCAACCATCCCATATGGTGAACCTTCCGGCTTTGTATGGTTTCAAGATAGGTTCAGGTAGGCTATTGATCAATTCAGGAGGTGCAGAGGTACTTTCCATTATAGTGATCAGAGTCTTTATTCCAGAGCTGTAAGCTTCTTTGATAGAGTTGAGCAATGATTCATTTAGTTCACAAACGTGGATGCCCATTATAGGAGCTTCAATGTTTAACCTGTTAATATTAAGGATAGGGACGATGTCATTATACTCTGGATCATAGGCAGGGTTACTTGGGTGATTGGGTAACGAATTCCTGCTTAAACTATCAGCATTCTGATGCTAAGTTCCAGCTTGATGAACTATGGTCATCTGTCCTCTGTACTGTTGTATAGCAATCTGCCATCTCAACATATGCCTCCTAGGGGTCTTCATGTTCATCAAGGTTCTGACAGCATATCAGTCAGTAATAACAGTGAAGTTGGTGCCTTCTAAGTAATAATGGAGTTTCTCTAGGGCCCATACTAAGGCCAGGCATTCCATTTGGCTTTCACCATACCTTTTCTCAGTATCTTCAATTTGTCTAGATATGAAGAGTATAGGTTTTTCCACTGGTTTATCATCTTCTATGACTTCCTGGTGTAAAAAAGCTTCTAGACCTTCCATGCTGGCATCTATGTAGAGCTTGAAAGGTTTAGAGTAATCTGGCTGGATCAGCACTGGAGCTGAAGTCATTTCCATTTTGAGTTCCTCATAATTTTTTGACTCTATCATGAGTCATTTCAAACATGGTGGTGTTCTTGCAGATCTCATACAAACATTTGGTTAGAAGAGCAAACTTTGGTAAATACTTCCTATAGTAGCTGCAGAAGCTGATGAAGGATATGAGTTCCGTTTTGTTTTGCGGTATAGGCCTATTCATTACTACTGCTATCTTGTTTTGGTCAGCAGCTAAGGTCAGTCCAGAGACAATGTGACCTAAGGCTTTGAGTTCCCCGTAGCCAAAGTTACACTTTTTGATTGATAATTTCAATCCTACTGCAGAGATGGTTTTGAGGACTAGCCTTGATTTCTCCATGTGAGTATCCCAATGATCAGAGTAAATGATAAAATCATCAATGTATACCATCATCCATCCCTGTCTGATGAATAATCCTAGGACTGTGTCCATCATTCTTTCAAAATGAGAAGGAGCATTTTTGATACCAAAAGGCATCCTAAGATACTCATAGATTCCCAGATGACAGATAATTCTCATGAATTTCAGGCTATCAGGGCTGATAGGTATTTGGTGGAAAAATTTCAGCATATCCATGGTGGTTATGTACTTAGCCTTGGACAGGTTATGTAGAGCGTGGTCAATTCTTGTAATTGGATAATAATCAGCTTGGGTGTAGTTGTTAAGCATTCTAGAATCTCCACCCATTCTTGACTTATAATTGTTCCAAGCTATAATTACTGGGGTAGTAATATCCACTTGTTCATTGTGGCCTACTTTCCTTAAGACTTGTAAGTCAACCAACTCTTGAATGTGGGTTTCCAGAGCAGCTCTAGATTTTGGACTTGAAGGGTAAGCAGGGCTCCTGAGGTTAGGTGGGTAAGGAGGCTTAATAGTTAGAGTTAGGATCATGTCATGTCCTTTGATGTTACCAATAGGGTGATCTTTGGTACAGAAAGCATTCTGATTTTCAAAGCATACTTGTAAGATATCCCGTTTCTGTTCTTTATGGAGAAGGGAATTTAAAGAAGCTTGAGAAAAGTATTCCTGGTTGAACTTCTCTAAGTATTTTTCATAAGTTGAATCAGGAGGTTGAGCATTGACATGACATATTTGGAACTTCTTATTCCAGTCTCCCCCTACGGTGAAGTATCTACCTTTGCTTTGGAATAAATCTATACCATATAGGCAAAGAGAATCATTCCCAAGGTTAAAATAGTCACATACTCCGTTTTGGAGCACTACAAATTCAATTTTCGATTTGAGTGATCCTTTAGAGTGAGGGAGTATGATATCAGAAGACCATACTCCAACAGCATTGAGAGCAGAATTACAACTGCTGAACTTACCAACACACGAGCAAAAGGCTCCACTGTCTAGAAGTAACTTAACTGGGGAACCTTGGATTAAACCAGTAGCATAGCATGTTTTGCCTGAAGTGTAACCTTTACCAGCAGAAGGTTTTAGAGTCAAGGCCTTAGCCTCAGAGATGTGGTGAATCTTCATGTTGGGATTCCATTTTTGAGGTAAGTTAGAATCCTCATTGACGGAATTTATGTCCAGAGAAGACTCAATACTACCTTCAATTACATTGATGGGGTTAGTGATCATTAAATCACAATCAGAGAGTGATCCGTCAGTATCATCAAGGTGAGGGTCAGAATTTTCATACTCTTCTCCTTTAACAAGATTAATCCTTTTACTATGTAGAGGACAATCAGGTTTTACGTGTCCTGTTTGGTTACAGTTCCAACATACTTTCTCTTTTGATTCTGGGGTCTTCTTGACTTCCAAAGTAGATGGATTAGTAGCATGGGATTCCTTAGTTTTGGAGGTATATTCTTCCCTGTTCCTAGTATTTTGTTCCCTTGGAGGTCTATTGACCCTTTTGTCAAGACCATTCATATCAATAGTCTCTTCCAATACACCTATTAAGGTGGAAAGATCTGAATCCATAGGCATTCTAAATCTTACACTGTGGTTGATTTGTCCGGGAGATAAGTCAAGGAGTCTTTCATTGAATTCTTCTTTGTCAGCATAAGGTTAAAAACAGTCTAACCTCTTTTTCTGGTCTAAGCACCACTTATGAGGTTTGTCCTTGGATGGATCAGACTGGGAAGTTTCAAAAGTTTTCATCATCTTTCTTTTTCAAATCCTGGTGACAAACTGCACTTTGATGAATTCTTTCCAAGAATTCCAGGATAAAGATCCAACTTCTTCTCTTTTATTGATAAACCAATCAAGAGCTACTCCTTCAAATAATTTGGGTAATCTTATCACAGCTATTGCATCGGGGAGCTCATTAGAAGAAAGATTACAGTCAATAAACTTAATGAAACTGACATGGTTGTATTCTCCAGAGGGCTCTCCAACTGTCTGTTGGTCAAGTTGGCGGCCGTGGTTGTTGCCGTCGTTGTCCCATGGGACGCTATGGTCATGGGTTTGAGTCCCCTCATTGCTTTTGCAACTGGAGTCCTTGCGCATACTGGTTCCTCCAGGAAGAGATCCATATGACGGGGCTCTGCCAGTTGCATGGCAGTTGCGCCTATTTTGATACATAATACCAAAAAAATATGCAAGTCTTTTTTCAAAACTTTTGAAAAAAGACTTTAAATTTATAAAGGTAATATTTTTTGTGTGTTTTTTATATTTTTAATAATTTTTTTATACATATTTTAACTTACTTAGAGTTAAATTCAATGGTACCAACACTCGGTTAGGATCACAACTATCCTTGGAAGGTATTCCAACGGGGTCTGAGTGAGTCGCAATCAGATCCTGGGATAAATTCAATGGTACACTGTCTGGGATGTCCTCTAGGAGGTCCTGGTCAATGAGATCACCAAAAACAAAGTCCACTGAGATGGATAAAAAAATATAAGTTTAATAAATTTTTGTATTTTTACATGATAAGGTGATTTTTAGAAAAAAATAATCACTTTTATTATTTTTGGCTTTTTATTTATCTTCAGGATTATTTAGTTTATAAATATAAAGCTTCCTTTGATAAATTTTCCACTCCTTATGTTCCCTTAATAAAGAATTGAAATTGATAATTCTTTCAAGATTGAGTTCTTTGTCTTTTATAACCTGCTGCTTATAGTAAAGCAATTTCTCCTGTTGTTGTTCAGGAGTTATAATAACAGGGAAAAAGTTACGGATTTTGTCTTCTTTTTTTCTTTTTAAGAAGGTTCAAATAATAATTGATCAATTCTCCATTGGGCTTAAGATCCACTAGAGAACCAAATGATCAAAAATAAGTGTTATAAGTATGTTGAATTATTTTTTAAAAATAAATAGACTGGCCCAAGGAATAAATAATTAAAAATTAATTATTTAAGGATATTTCCCGGAAAGACCCCCAGTTGTCAGCTCTCTGATACCAGGAACCTTGCAGTCCTTTAGCTACAGAGAGTGATAAAAATGCTGGAATGATAATAATAATTATGATTCCAATAATAAATGCTTAGGAGCTCAAATAAATCATTTAATAAGACAAGTTGCAAGGTTTAATTTGTTTGGTGGTAGAAGGTTTTCAATAGAATATAAAAGAGGGGCCACAGTATTATACTACTGGGGATCTTTACAGACTAGCAACCTCTCTTCAAGGGGCCTCCTTGGGCAGTTTCAGAACCTTGGAAAAAAGATGGGTGCCTTAGAAATAACTAATTCCACTAGTGGCCGGGCTTAAAAGCACAAGTGGCCTAGAAAGGAAGGGTAACACTCACTCTGAGCACTTTACCACAAAAAATCCTGGAATAATTGGAAGGGTTTCAGAGCAGATGGGGTAGATTGCTTGACTAAACTTCAATGGTTGATTGCTTAATATAGGTAAACAATACTACGGCAGACGAAGTCATAAATCACTTGCTTATCTTCATATAAGCACTTGATTAACAATGACACGGTGTCTGATTGATAATAAATGAATTCCCGGTAAACTGATTGAATAATGGATCCAAAGAGGTCTGTATGAATACCTTTTTGGGGTGATTTTGGTCTTCTCAGGGCACATACAGAGGGTTCTGCTCGTGGGCTGAGGCTGAAAAGCTATTCAGGGCATGATTAGCACGTCTACTTGGTGCTGTCAATCAGCTGTCCTTAGATATGCCGGATTTCTGTACAATTTTAGCCACAGGATCTGTTAATTAGTTATGGCGTAAATTTGATTATTCTGTACTTATCCTTTATTTTTACTATTGATATTGCTTTAAGGCGTGCAGATGTGGATGTTTACTGATTGCCCGTCATCTGCTGATGATTTAGATAAATTTTAATAATTTTTATGATCACTTCTTGTAGTGTTTCATGGTCTTCAAAGATCAAGATCTGTGGTTTACGTGGTAGTCCTTGATCTTTGATTTATTATTAAAAAATGTTTAAAACTTAATTTTCATTAATTTCATTTAATTTTTGATCTTTTGAGATCATATTTAATGCATATTTCCGTTTGTTACATATACTAGGCAACCCTAACTAGGTTGTAGCTCTTCTGAGCGGTACCTAGGTTTCAGACTAGTCACGACTGATCCAGGCGCGGGGATCAGTAGTACAGATGCGCGTGGGGTAGGATCCGCTGCGTGCGTGGCAGAATCAGCTTCGCGCGGGTCTCTAGTACGCGGGATCCTGCTGCTGCTCGTACGTAGGGTTATGTAATGATGCGGGGCTGCACATAACACATTTCTGCGTGCAACTCCTAAAATATACACAACACCTCAATTCTGAGTGAATTTTAGGTGTAAAACTTATACGTGACAACACGTGTGAAATATTAAAATGACCAAAAAGTGCCATACAGGTGTCATAATTTCCAGTACTTTTCTTTTTAATTATTTTAAAAATATAAGGACTTGGAATTCAAGGGTGGGGTCATTGAGTGACCCTACCTCATTTTGGGTGAGGAATCCATTCCTGTAATAATATTTATGGATTTCTTACTCCTCGCTTATTTTTCATTTTTTTTTTAATATTTGACAGTTTTGCTCTGTATATAGTAGCAAGCTGACAGTAGCCAATTTGTCAAAAGGTACCACTGTTAACAGCTACAAACTGGTAGGATCTACCATGTATTCATAATATCATGATACATGCGTAGCAAATAGTCTAAAAACATAAAACATAAAATATAATTATTATTCAATAAATTTTAAAGAATTTTAAACTAAGAAACCAATATTGAGGATCACCACAAAATTAACAGATCCAGAACTTCAAAGATCACAAAAAATATCAAGGAGTCATCATAAAAATTATTAAGAATATGCTATGTGATTAGCAGGTGATGAAAAATCAACAAGAATCCACCACCAATAACTTTAATCAAATAATATTAGTACAAATCAATGATGTGTGCAGGATCATCAAATTAACCAATTAAAAAATTAACAGATCCTGCAGTTACAAAAAAGCACAAATATAGCAGATCTAAAATCAGGAAATTGAAAGCACCATGAAAACTTGCAAAAGTAGCTCTTGCTGGGTTAATAGCCTTATCCCTTGAGCTTTACCCTCTCCATAAGCCCTGAGGAGGCTCCTTCCTACCCCAAAAAGGTATTTATACAGACCTTTGTTTGAATTATTTTTCCCCAGTTTACCAATAATTTATTTATTATTATCAGACACCGTGTCATTGATGATCAAGTGCTTATAAAGATATAAGCAAGTTATTTATGAATTTAGTCTGAAGTATTAGTGTTACTTCCAAAACCCATCACCCTGATTTCTTAAAGTTTAGCCAAGCAATCAAAACTACCTTTTCTGAAACCCTTCATCTGAATCTGTGCAGGATTTCTGTGAATTATTACTCAAAAGTGAGTTTTTTCCTTCCTGCCTTGGCCTGAGTGCTGTTTGCCTGGCCATACTAGCTGGATATGTCCTTAGAAGTAACCAACCATTCTTACAGGTTTCTTAAACTGCCCAAGGAGGCTCCTTGAAGAGAGGTTACTAGTCTGTAAAGATCCACAGTAGTATAATACTGTGGCCCCTCTCCTATTACATATTGAAAAAACTTTAACAAAACCATTTCAACCTTGCACTAGCTCTTAAACATATTTATTATTTGAACTTTTTACATTTTGAATTTTGCAAATATTATTATTCCATTACTTTATCACTGTGTAGATAAAGTGAAGGAATATTGATATTCTCAATACTAAACACGTAAAAAGCTCCATTAATAAATATTTTAAGAGCTGGTGCAAGTTTAATGATGGTTTGGTTAAAGGGTTTGCAATATTTTATAAAAGCAGGGCCACAGTATTACAATAATGGGGATCTTTACAGATAAACAAACTCTCTTCAGGGGGTCAATTTGGACAGTATAAAACCCTGGAATTAAGGTGACCTTAATGAATCACTCAAAAAGGAAGTATTATCAAACTAATTGCAAAATTGGCTGGGAAAACAATCACTCAAGACAAGGCAGGAAGGAAATAAATCACTAATTTGAGGAATTACTCTCAGGTTATCTGCAAGGATTCAGGTAAAGGGGTTCATGGCAAAGATGGCTTTATTTCTGACTAAAATTCAATGAATCACTAATGTTGTTAAAATCATTCAATAATAAATTTGAATGAGGCCATAAATCAATTGCTTATCTCATATTGTCAGCTTGCTAGTTTACAAGTGTCAGCTTGCTACTATGTACAGAGCAACCTGTCAAAGTAAAAGAAGAAATATGATTAAAAAATCAAATAAGAAAAGTAAAATTCACTAAAGAAGGAACGAGAAATCCACAAACATTATTGCCGAAATCAATTCCTCACCAAAATTAGGTAGGGTCACTCACTGACCCCACCCTGGAAATCCAACTCCTTCTATTTTTAAATAATTAAATCAAAAAAGGGACCAAAAGCCACGACACCAATATGGCACTTTCTTGCCATTTCAATGTTTCACATGTATTGTCACGTATAGGTTTTACAACTAAATTTCACTCAGAATTGGATTTTTGTGTATATTTTAGGAGTTACACAGGAAATGTGTTATGTCACAATTCCCCCGCGCAGCCCCGTATCCTTACACAACCTTACTTACCCGTAGCTACACATTCCTGCGTAAAGAGGTCACGCGCGCAGCTAATTTTGCCATGCATGCAGCGGATCCTACACTACGCCTATCTGAATTGACTGATCCCCCCGCCTGGATCAGTTGTGAAAAATCTGAAAACCAGGTACTGCTCAAGATAGCTAAAACCTAGTTAGGGTTAGCTGGCATATGTAATAACCTGAAATATGCATTAGTAATAGTTTGAAAACTATAAAACTTAAATAAAATTAATAATAAACCAAGTTTAAGTATTTTTTAATAATAAACCAAATATTGAGGATTACCACGTCAATCACTTATCCTGATCTTCAAAGACCACAAAAAAATACTAAAAGTCATCATAAGAATTATTAAAAATGGCCTACGTGCCCATCAGATGATGGAAAATCAGTAAATGTCCACATCTGTCCACTTTAAAACTATTAATAGTACAAATGAAGGATGAGTACAGAATGATCACATTTAACCCATAACAGATTAACAGATCCTGTGGCTAAAATAGCACCATTATCCAGCAGATCTGATGTCAGCTGATTGACAGTGCCAAGCGGAAATGCTAATCTTTCCCTGACTGGCTTGCCAGCCTGAGTCCCAGAGCAGAAAACTCTCTATGCACCCTGAGAAGCTCATAATCACCCCAAAAAGGTATTTATACAGACCCCTTTGGACCTATTATTCCCCATCAGTTTACCAGGAATCATTATGATCAATCAGACATCGTTTCATTGTTAGTCAAGTGCTTCTAAAGAGATAAGCAAGTAATTTATGACTTAGTCTTTATTATTATTATGTATTCCTCAAAACCAATCAATCCATTGAAGTTAGTCAAGCAAATCTACCCCATCTGCTCTGAAAACCTTCCTATTATTGCCGGATTTTTGTGGTAAAGTTCTCAGAGTGAGTTTTTCCTTTGTTTCTTGGCAATTGTGCTTTTTTTCCCGGCCATATCAGTGGAATAAGCCCTTTCTAAGGCACCCATCTTCATTCCAAGGTTCTTAAACTGCCTAAGGAGGCGCCTTGAAGAGAGGTTGTTTGTCTGTAAAGACCCCCAGTAGTATAATTCTGTGGCCCCTCTTTTATAAAAAATTGAAAACCCTTTTTAAACAAACCAATAAAACCTTGCACCAGCTCTTGAAATATTCATTTTTTGAGCATTTCACATGTTTATCATTGGAATACTATTATTATTATTATTCCAGTATATCCTATCACTCTCTGTAGCTAAAGGCCTGTAATGTTCCTGGTATCAGAGAGCTGACAACTGGGGGTCTTTCCGGGAAATATCCTTAAATAATTAATTTTTAATTATTTATTCCTTGGACCAGTCTATTTATTTTTAAAAATAAGTTAAAATACTTATAACATATACCTTTGATTCTTTTTTTCTCTCGTGGATCTTAAGACCAATGGAGACTTGATAAATCATTATTTGTACCTTCTTAAACAGAAAAAAGATGAAAAAATCTACAACTTTGTGCCTATCATTATAACTCCTGCGCAACAACAGGAAAAGCTTCTTTATTATAAGCAACAAGCTTTAAAAGAAAAGGAGCTTGAGCTAGAAATAATTATCAATTTTAATTCTTTATTAATGCAACATAAGGAGTGGAAAATTTATAAAAGGAGGCTTTATATTTATAATATAAACAACCCGGAAGATAAAGAAAAATCCAAAAATAACAAAAGTGAGATTAAAAAATTATTTTCTTTTGAAATATCATCTTACCACGTAAAATAATTACAAAAAAATATTAAACTTATATTTTTTTTATTGTCTGATCCTTCTCAGTGCATTTTGTGCTTGGTGACCTTATTGACCAGGATCTTCTGGATGAAGTACCAGACAGTGTACCCTTGGACTTACCCTTGGATTTATCCCAAGATCTGATTAGAACCCATTCAGACCCCATTGGAATACCCCCTAAGGAGGATAGTGACCCCAACCAAGTTTTGGTACATTTAAATTTGACTATAAGTAAGTCAAAATATATACAAAAAATTATTAAAAATATAAAAACTCAAAAATTATTGTTTTTTTTTTCATATTTTTTTAAAGTCTTCTTCAAAATTTTAACAAAGACCTACACCTTTTTGCGCTATGAATCAGAACAGGCGCAACACCCGAGCAACCGGCAGAGCGCCATCCTATGGATCTTTTCCTGGAGGAACCCATGCGCGCAAGGACTCCAGTTGTGAGCACAATGAAGCGGCTAAAACCCGTGACCATAGCATCACGTGGGACAAGGAGGGCAACAACTGCGGCTGCCACCTGAACCAAAACACCTTTGGAGAGTCAGCCATTGCCCAAGGTATTATGCCAGGAGGGTACAGGTCCTCCTACGCCACCCCAGCCCGACTCAACCAAGGAGGAAAGAGTCAAAATGTTAGTGAAAGAACAAGTGAGTTACTGGGAACAATTAAAGTTGGATCAGACCCAGGGGGATCAGCCAGGTATGAGAAAAGCTATATCTCTGGAAAAGAAATCTCAGATTTCTCTGCAAAAGTTGATCCCAAAGAAAGAAGTAGAAGGCTACGTGCAGAGTAGGAATCCTTGGGATCAGTTAGTTTCCTTAAAGGGAAAGGACCCCAAAAAGAAGAGGTCCCCAGCCAACCAAAAGTTAAAGAACACAAAGGATTGGGACAACATAATACCTCTAGCCCAGAAATGGAAGAAGGTGTGCCACAATTAGATGTAGAAGCCCTTAAAATATTTTCTGTAAATGTGTCTCACAATTTTACCATTTTTAGACAGTGCTTTGACAAAGTTTATGAAGAAAAGTTGAGTCTGAGTGTTTTCAGATTCATTGACACTCAATCCGAGACTATGAGGATTGATTAGTTGGAAACAAAAAAAATCAAGGACAGTATCAAATCTAGTAATTTAGATCTGATGAAGCATATGGATGATAATCAATCAATCCTTCAGGAAGACATGATTGTAACTATGGATCAACTTAAGGAACAAGTTAAGAAAACTAGTCCTACTTCTTCAACTCATTTGATAAAGAAAGATTGATTTATTTAACAACAAGCTTGAATTGAAGTTAGGTATGATTAAGAATGTTCTCAGAGATCTTAAGGTCAAAGTCAGTAACTCTTGAGCCACTGACTTGGAAGAAGCTAGACCTTCCAGGTTCACTAGTACTCCTAGTATTCCTCCTAGAACAAGAATAACTAGGAATGAACCTTTAGACAAAGTCCTACAGCAGAAATGGAGCAAGCTTTGAAGTTACTTCCTCCCATCACTGAATGGGCTAAATTCTCCGGAGAAGGAGAGTATAACCATGTCAGTTTTATTAGATTTATTGATTACCCTTTTGCTTCTTATGAAATCCCTGATGCAATAGCTGTGGTGAGGTTACTCAGACTGTTTGAGGGAGTGGCTCTTGATTGGTTCATCAATAAGAGGGAAGAAGTAGGATCTTTACCCTGGAACCCTTGGAAGGAATTGATTAGAGAACAATTTGGTACCAGGATTTGGAAAAGAAAGATGATGAAAACTTTTGAAACCTCCAGGTTTGATCCATCCAAGGAAAAACCTCATGAGTGGTGTTTAGACAAGAAGAGGAGGTTAGACTGTTTCTACACGGATGCTGATATGGAAGAGGTCAATGAGAGACTTCTCAACTTGTGTCCCAGAAAGATCAACCATAGTGCAAGGTGCAGAATGACCATGAACTCTGATCTCTCTACTTTGATAGGTATATTGGAACAATTTAATGACATGAATGGTCTTGACAAAAGAATTAACAGACTCTCCAGGGAAAAAAATGCTAGGAGTAGAGAAGAATATTCTTCCAAAACTAGAGATTCCCCTGATGCTAATCCAATCACCTTGTAAGTCAAGAAAACTTCAGATTCCAAGGAAAAGGTATGTTGGAACTGGAAACAAACAGGACATGTTAGACCTGACTGTCCTCAGCCCAAGAGAAGAATTAATCCTATTGAAGGAGAAGAGTATGAGTATCCTGACCCCCAACTTGCAGATACTGATGGATCACTCTCTGAGTGTGATTTAATGATCACTAACTCCATCAATGTTATTTAAGGAAGTATACAGTCCTCCCTGGACATAAACTCTGTTAATGAGGATTCCAACTTACCTCAAATATGGAATCCTAACATGAAAATTCTCCATGTCTCCAAGGCTAAGGCCTTGACTCTGAAACCTTCTGCCGGTAAAGGTTAAACTTCTGGAAAAAAATTCTACACTACTGGTTTGATCCAAGGTTCCCCTGTTAAGTTAATCTTGGACAGTGGAGCCTTCTGCCCTTGTGTTGGTTAAACTTCTTTGGAAAAACAAGACCCAAATTGGAGGGTGAACCTATTACCAGTACCTCAGGCTAAGTTTAGCCGTTGTAATTCTCCTCTCAATGCCATTGGAGTATGGTCTTCTGAAATCATACTCCCTCCCTCTAAAGGATCACTTAAACTGAGCATTGAATTTGTAGTGCTTCAAAATGGAGTATGTGGTTACTTTATTCTTGGAAATGATTCTCTTTGCTTGTATGGTATAGATGTATTCCAAAGCAAGGGTAGATACTTTACTATAGGGGGAGACTGAAAAAATATATTCCAAATATGCCATGTTAATTCTCAGACTTCTGATTCAACCTATGAGAGACACTTGGGAAGTTTTAACCAAGAATACTTCTCTCAAGAAGCTTTGAATTCCCTACTCAAGGAAGACCAAAAACGTGACATCTTTCAAGTTTGCTTTGAAAATCAGAAGGCTTTCTGTACCAAGGATCACCTCATTGGTAGTATCAAAGGACATGACATGATTCTAAATTTAAAAATTAAACCTCCTTACCCACCTAACCTCAGGAGACCTGCTTACCCTTCTAGTCCAAAATCTAGAGCTGCTCTGGAAACCCATATCCAGGAGTTAGTTGACATACAAGTCTTAAGGAAAGTAGGACACAATGAACAAGTGGATATTACTACCCCAGTAATCATAGTGTCAGCCTCCTGGATGCCAAGACCCTTCCTATCCTTTAGCTACCAGAGGTGATAGAATAAATAATGAATATATTATTTAATCAATGAAGCAAAAATCCGTAAAATATTTGGATTAAGCTTATTACAAGGTTAAGTGGTTTGGTTATGGTTTATTATTTTAAATTAATATGAATAAATTGATTATTAAATATGTTCATAGAGGGGCCACAATTTTATTGTGGATCTTTAACACCTCTCTTCAGGGATTTCAGTATGAAAACACATAGTCCTGGTTACTTTGGGCTCTTTAGTTTACAGGATATTTTACCCAAAGATAATATGTATATAAAATACATGATGGAGTGGCAGGGCCTTGTAGCCAAGCTTCCACGATAGGGAAATGATAATAGAACTCGCTAGTATATTATTAAATCCTTTGGGTATCTGTTTGAGACGTGCACTGATGGGTTAAACCTGTATACTGGGGTTATAAGGTTTTTCAGCAGTTTTAATTGATAAAAAAAGGTTGAGGACAGATATTATTGATAAGACTTAGCCATAAATCACTTACTTATCTCTTATAATTACTTGATTACCTTGGCACGGTGTCTGGATATAAACATAACTGGGTCTCTGCCCATCAATATTCTCAAAAGAGCTCTTTGTTTATAGCTTTTGGAGTCCCAATATTATCCTTCTGAGGGTTGCAGGTGCTCAAAGGGATGGACACTAAGGCTAGCAGGGTAACCAGGGGTAGTTTGTCATGTGTTCTTGGTGCTATAGCACGGGTAGCATCTAATTCCTCAGGGTATGGGAATTATTCTACTTCATAATAGATATTAGGATGTGTGAATAACACTAATAAGTCCAATTTATGTATTATTTAATTAATTATCCTTAGTAAATGTTCCCAGTAATTTAATAATAATATAAACAGACATTTCTACGGACATCTTGATGTCAGGTGAGTTCTCATTATGTATTATATATCTGGAGTAAAAGTCATGATATTGATTTTACTCCTTATTTTTGAGTTCCAGTTAATTTATTAAGATAATTACTTAAAAATATAATTCGTGGGAATTCATGTAATATTTTTACATCATTAGTTTTCTTAGTATTTCAAAAAGATATTGATGTCCAGAAATTCTCATAAAAGTATATTAAAGTATTTTAATATATTTTTAGAAGTTGTCATTGTCTTATTTTCAACATTCTTGGTAGTTTGAATTATATTAAATAAAAAATATGTATAAGGATTATTTAAGTATTTTTATATATTATTATGTACTATTATACTATCTACTATCCACAGGAACATTTATTACATATTTGGAATGTTCCCGTGTGGGTTGTAGCATGTTTACAAGGTACCTGAGCCTCTCAGGCCGCCTGTCACTCTGTCAACCTGTAGGCCCGCAGCTGCGTACTTGTCAGAGGCCTGGGGCTGCGTACACAACCTTGACGGAGTGACAGGGCTGTATCTCAGCCGCGCGCAGGTGCATTGGCTTCTGCAGCTGCATGCGGGAATTGTGATAAAACACATTTCCTTCCGTAACTCCTAAAATATACACAAAACCTCAATCCTGACTGAATTTTAGGTGTGTGTGTGAAATATTTAATTGAACAAGAAATCAATAGTGGACCTGTAGTATTTTGATCTTTCTTTCCTTAATTATTTAAAAATATAAGGAGTTGGTTTTGAAGGGTGGGGCCAGTGAGTGACCCTACCTAATTTTGGGTAGAGATTCTATTTCTGTAATAATATTTATGGTTTTCCTACTCCTTCTCAGGTTAATTAGATTATTATTATTTTTATGTTATTCTTGTTACTTTTGCAGCTTGCTTTGCAATAGTAGCAAGCTGACACATAGCCTGGCATAATGATAAGCTAGGAATGGTTGGAGAATTTATAATGATAAATAACTATACCCAAGCTGATGAACAGCCTATTCCAAGGATTGACCACACTCTACATAACCTCTCAAAGGCTAAATATATCACTACTATGAACATGCTGAAAGGTTTTCACCAAATACCTATCAGCCCTGATAGCCAGAAATTCTTGAGAATTATCTGTCATTTGGGAATTTATGAGTATCTTAGGATGCCTTTTGGCATCAAAAATGCTCCTTCTCATTTTCCAAGGATGACGGACACAGTTGTAGGATTATTCATCAGAAAAGGATGGATGATGGTGTACATTGATAATGTTATCATTTACTCAAATGATTGGGATAATCACATGGAGAAAGTAAGGATAGTCCTCAAAACCATCTCTGCTGTGGGATTAAAGGTGTCAATGAAAAAGTGCAACTTTGGTTATGGAGAACTCAAAGCCTTAGGACACATTGTTTCTGGACTAACAATAGCTGCTGACCAAAGCACGATAGCAGCCATGATGGACAGGCCAATGCCTTAGAATAAAACTGAACTTCTATCTTTTATTAGCTTCTGCAGCTACTAGAGGAAGAACTTACCAAAGTTTGCTCTTCTAAACAAGTGTCTGTATGAAATCTGAAAAAACACCACCCTGTTTGAAATTACTCATGACAGAGTCAAGAACTATGAGGAACTTAAGATGGAAATGACCTCATCTCCAGTACTGATTCAGCCAGACTATTCTAAACCTTTTGGGCTCTATATAGATGGCAGAATGGAAAGGATAGGAGCTGATTTACAACAAGAAGTCATAGAGGATGACAAACCAGTGGAAAAACCTATACTCTTCATATCTAGGCAAGTTAAAGACACAGAGAAAAGGTATTATGAAAGTCAAATGGAATTTCCTGCCTTAGTATGGGCTCTGGATAAACTCCATTAATGTTTGGAAGGCACAAATTTCACTGTGATTACTGACTGCAATTCTGTCAGGAAATTGATGAACATGAATACCTCTAGTAGGCACATGTTAAGGTGGCAATGAGCCATACAACAGTACAGTGCTCAGATGACCATAGTTCATCAAGCTGGTACTAAAAATCAGAATGCTGATAGCTTTTGGTTGAATTGAAAATAGTTGATAAATTTAAGAGGGCTGGAACAAAGAATAATCAATGAACAAATGAGACATGAGGGAAAAATTGGAAAATAAAAAAAAAGAAGACAGAAATCAAGGGCAAGCTTTTACTGTGGAGATTTTGGAGATTTACAATATGAGGAAGGCTGGAAAAACTAGCAGATAAAGTATGAAGATAGTCAAAGTAGGCTGAAGAAGAGAGAATCAGATATTAAGATCTTTAATGACAAGAGTTGGAGACAGTCTTACCAGACATGGAAGATTAAGTTGAGTTGACCATTGTGAGTGTTTCTGTCAGCTTGCTACTATGTACAGAGCAAAACTGTCAAATAGTAACACAAACTATGAAAAATAAGAATACATCAATTAACAAAGTAAGGAGTGAGAAATCTATAAATATTATTACAGGAATGGATTCCTCACCAAAAATTAGGTAGGGTCACTCACTGACCCCACCCTTGAATTCCAAGTCCTTATATTTTTAAAATAATTAAAAAGAAAAGTACTAAAAATTACGTCACCTGTATGGAACCTTTTGGCCATTCTAATATTTCACACGTATTTTCACTTATAGGGTTTACACCTAAAATTCACTCAGAATTGAGGTGTGGTGCATATTTTAGGAGTTACATGCGCAAATGTGTTATGTCACAATTCCCGCGCGCAGCCCCCCATCATTACATAACCCTATGTACTAGAACCAGCAGGTTCCCGCGTACTAGAGACCCGCCCGAAGCTGATTCTGCCACGCACGCAGCGGATCCTACCCCGCGCGCATCTTTACTAACTGATCCCCATGCCTGGATCAGTCGTGACTAATCTGACAACCAGGTACCGCTCAGAAGAGCTACAACCAAGTTAGGGTTGCCTAGTATATGTAACAAACGGACATATGCATTACTAATGATCTAAAAAGATCAAAACTTAAATAAAATTAATGAAAATTAACTTTGAAAAATTTTTAAATAATAAATCAAAGATCAAGGACTACCACGTAAATCACTGATCTTGATCTTTGAAGACAACAAAACACTACAAGAAGTGTTCATAAAAATTATTAAAAATTATATAAATGATCAGCAGATGATAGATAATCAGTAAACATCCACATCTGCACGCTTCAAAGCAATATCAATAGTAAAAATGAAGGATGAGTACAGAATGATCAAATTTACGCCATAACAGATTAACAGATCCTGTGGCTAAAATAGTACAGAAATCCGGCAGATCTAAGGACAGCTGATTGACAGCACCAAGTGGACGTGCTAATCTTTCCCCTCCGCCCACAAGCAGAACCTACTCTACGTGCCCTGAGAAGACCAAAATCACCCCAAAAAGGTATTTATACAGACCTCTTTGGATCCATTATTCCATAATCAGTTACCTGGAATTATTTATTATCAATCAGACACCGTTTAATTGCTAATCAAGTGCTTATATGAAGATAAGCAAGTGATTTATGACTTAGTCTGTAGTAGTATTATTTACCTTTATTAACCAATCAACCATTGAAGTTTAGTCAAGCAATCTACCCCATCTGCTCTGAAACCCTTCCAATTATTCCAGGATTTTTGTGGTAATGTGCTCAGAGGGAGTGTTACCCTTCCTGTCCAGGCCATTTGTGCTGTTAAGCCTGGCCATTGGTGGAATAAGTCCTTTCTAAGTCACCCATATTTATTCCAAGGTTCTTAAACTGCCTAAGGAGGCCCCTTGAAGAGAGGTTGCTAGTCTGTAAAGATCCCCAGTAGTATAATACTGTGGCCCCTCTTTTATATTATATTGAAAACCATTTACTACCAAACCAATGAAACCTTGCAACTGCTCTTATTAAATCATTTGATTGAGCTTCTAAGTTTTTATTATTGGAATAATAATTATTATTATTATCATTCAAGAATTTTTATAACTCTTTGTAGCTAAAGGACTGCAAGGTTCCTGGTATCAGAGAGCTTACAATGTGATTATTTTAGCCTTGGGAATGATTCTCTTTGCCTATATGGTATAGATGTATTCCAAAGCAAAGGTAGATACTTCACTATAGGTGGAGACTGGAATAAGAAGTTCCAAATATTCCATGTCAATTCTCACACTTCTGATTCAACTTATGAAAAACACTTAGAAAAGTTCAATCAGGAATACTTCTCTCAAGCTGCTTTGAATTCCCTTCTCAATGAAGAACAGAAATGGCATATCCTAAAAGTATGCTTTGAAAATCAGAATGCTTTCTGTACCAAAGATCACCCCATTGGTAACATCAAAGGACATGATATGATCCTAACTCTAACTATTAAGCCTCCTTTCCCACCTAATCTCAGGAGACCTGCTTACCCTTCTAGTCCAAAATCCAGAGCTGCTCTGGAAAAGAGTTGGTTCACTTACAAGTCTTAAGGAAAGTAGGCCACAATGAACAAGTGGATATTACTACCCCAGGAAATATAGCTTGGCACAATGATAAATCAAGAATGGTTGGAGATTTTAGAATTCTGTACAACTACACCCAAGCTGATTATTATCCAATTCCAAGAATTGTACATGCTCTGCATAACCTGTCTAAGGCTAAGTACATCACTACCATGGACATGCTGAAAGGTTTTCACCAAATACCTATCAGCCCTGATAGCCGTAAATTAATGAGAATTATCTGTCATTTGGGAATTTATGAGTATAATAGGATTCCTTTTGGTATTAAAAATGCTCCTTCTCATTTTCAAAGCATGATGGACATAGTCCTTGGATTATTCATCAGACAGGGATGGATTATGGTATACATTGATGATGTTATCATTTACTCTGATCATTGGGATACTCACATGGAGAAATTAAGGCTATTCCTAAATACAATCTCCGCCGTAGGATTGAAAGTATCAATGAAAAAGTTTAACTTTGGCAACGGGGAACTTAAAGCCTTAGGACACATTGTCTCTGGACTAACTTTAGCTGCTGACCAAAACAAGATAGCAGCAGTAATGAATAGGCCTATGCCTCAGAATAAAACTGAACTCCTATCCTTCATCAGCTTCTGCAGCTACTATAGGAAGTATTTATCAAAGTTTGCCCTTCTAACCAAATGTTTGTATGAAATCTGCAACAACAACACCATGTTTGAAATGAATCATGACAGAGTCAAGAACTATGAGGAACTCAAAATGGCAATGACTTCAGCTCCAGTACTGATCCAGCCAGATTACTCTAAACCTTTCAAGTTCTACATAGATGCCAGCATGGAGGGGCTAGGGGCTGCTTTACACCAGGAAGTCATAGAAGATGATAAACCAGTGGAAAAACCTATACTCTTCATATCCAGAAAAATTAAAGACACTGAGAAAAGGTACGGTGCAAGCCAAATGGAATGTGTTGCCTTAGTATGGGCTCTAGAGAAACTCCATTATTACTTAGAAGGCACAAACTTCACTGTTATTACTGACTTCAACGCTGTCAGGACATTGATGAAGATGGAGACCCCTAGTAGGCACATGTTGAGATGGCAGATAGCTATACAACAGTACAGAGGACAGATGACCATAGTTCATCAAGCTGGGACTAAAAACCAGAATGCTGAAAGTTTAAGCAGGATTGCGTTACCCAATGACCCAAGTAACCCTGCTTATGATCCAGAGGATAATGATATCTTCCCTATCCTTAACATTAACAGGTTAAACATTGAAGCTCCTATAATGGGAATCCACATTTGTGAACTGAATGAATCATTTTTCAACTCAATGAAAAAAGCTTACAGTTCTGGCATAAAGACTCTCATCAACATTATGAAAAGTACTTCTCCACCTCCTGAATTGATGAATAGCCTACCTGAACCTCTTTTGAAACCATACAAAGCAGGAAGGTTCAGCATATGGGATTGTCTGGTATACTATAGGCATCAACATTCAAGTGTCATAGTCTTAACTAAGGATTACCATATCAAACATGTTCTGGATGAGTGCCATTATAACTGCTCATCTGGTCATTTGTCTGCTGATAGAACCTTGGATAATGTTAAACAAACTGCTTGGTGGGTTAATTGGAGAGACTCCACTATACAGTACTTTACCAGTTGTGAAACTTGCCAGAAGTCCAACAGGACTATTGGGAAACGGTTTGGACTACTGCAAAAGATTGCTGAACCCAAGAAAAGATGGGAGATCATCAATATTGACTTTTTAACTGGACTACCACCAGGAGGATCCTATTCCTACAACTCAGTCTTGGTCATTGTGGATAGGTTCTCCAAGAAAGCAAAGTTCCTACCAAATCACAAGAAGACACTGGTATGGAAGTTGCCCTATTATTTTGGAACAGACTCATTGCTGATGTTGGAGTTCCCAAGATTATTATCAGTGACAGAGATCCTAAATTCACCTCTGAGGTCTGGAGGAATCTACATGATATGCTTGGAACCACCTCAGCTTTCTCTACCGCTATCACCCTCAGACGGATGGATTAGCTGAAAGGATGATTCAAACCCTGGAAGACATGCTCAGGAGATTCTTTGGCTTTGGACTAGAATACAAGAATTCTGACATTTATTGCCATGATTGGGTTAGCCTTTTACCTGCACTGGAGATGACCTACAACAGTAGCAAGCACTCTACCACTAAGGAAGCACCTTACATACTGGAAAGAGGATGGATTCCTAGATTAACCAAGGATAACCTTAACCACCAGCCAACCAATATTCACCCTACATCACTTGATTTCAAAAACATGATAGATGTAGCCAACAGACATGCCGTTAAGTGTGTCCAAGATGCTGTGGAGTATAAACAGCAAAGGTGGGATAAAACCCATAAGGAAACTGCTTTCAAAATTTGTGATCAAGTCTTGATATCTACCACTAACTTTTCCAACTTGGGTGGAAATAGGAAGCTTAGACCAGATTTTGTTGCACCTTTCACCATTAATAAACTGCATGGTAAACATGCTGTGGAAGTAATCATCAGTGATGAGCTTTCTAGGAAAAATCCAGTCTTCCCAGTAACCCTCATCAAACACTACCACCCAAGGAATGGAGAACATACTCCTTCACCTAAAATACCTGTTACAGAAGAACCTGAAAAAGAAAAAGGGAAAATTAGCAAGATCCTCAAAGATAAAAAAGATAGGATCAATGGAAAAGGCGTCAGACTCTACCTAGTTAGATACAAGGGTGAATCAGCAGATAAAGATGAATGGTTGCCTGAACATAATATCCCTGACGGACCTATACACCTAAGGAACTACAGAGCCAGCAGGAGGCATTAACCCAATTTTTTTTCAGATATAGACATATCTTGGAGTGGGGGAATGTCAGCTTTCTACTATGTACAGAGCAAAACTGTCAAATAGTAACACAAAACTATGAATGATAAGAATAGCTCAATGAACAAAATAAGGAGTGAGAAATCTATAAATATTATTACAGGAATGGATTCCTCACCCAAATTAGGTAGGGTCCCTCACTGACCCCACCCTTGAATTCCAAGTCCTTATATTTTTAAAATAATTAAAAAGGAAAGTACCAAAAATTACGACACCAATATGGCACTTTTTGGCCATTCTAATATTTCACACATATTTTCACGTATAGAGTTTAAACCTAAAATTCACTCAGAATTGAGGTGTTGTGTATATTTTAGGAGTTACACGCGGAAGTGTGTTATGTCACAATTCCCGCGCGCAGCCCGGCATCATTACATATCCCTACGTACTAGTAGCAGCAGATTCCGGCATAGTAGAGACCTGCGCGCAGCTGATTCTGCCACGCATGCAGCGGATCTTACCCCGCGCGCATCTGCACTAACTGATCCCCGCGTCTGGATCAGTCGTGACTAATCTGACAACCAGGTACCACTCAGAAGAGCTACAACCTAGTTAGGGTTGCCTTGTATATGTAACAAACAAACATATGCATTACTAATGATCTAAAAAGATCAAAACCTAAAAAAAATTAATGAAAATTAAGTTTAAAACATTTTTTAATAATAAATCAAAGATCAAGGATTATCACGTAAATCACTGATCCTGATCTTTGAAGACCACAAAACACCACAAGGAGTGTTCATAAAAATTATTGAAAATTATCTACGTGATCAGCAAATAATGGCTAATTAGTAAACATCCACATTTGCACGCTTTAAAGCAATATAAATATTACAAATGAAGAATGAGTACAGAATGATCAAATTTACGCCACAACAGATTAACAGATCGTTTGGCTAAAATAGTACAGAAATCCAGCAGATCTAAGGACAGCTGATTGACAGCACCAAGTGGACGTGCTAACCTTGCCCTGACTGGCTTGCCAGCCTCAGCACACAAGCAGAACCCCCTCTACGTGCCCTGAGAAGACCAAAATCACCCCAAAAAGGTATTTATACAGACCTCTTTGGATCCATTATTCCATCATCAGTTTACCAGAAATTATTTATTATCAATCAGAAACCATTTCATTGTTAATCAAGTGCTTATATGAAGATAAGAAAGTGATTTATGACTTAGTCTCTAGTATTATTATTTACCTATATTAACCAATCAACCATTGAATTTTGGTCAAGAAATCTACCCCATCTGCTCTGAAACCCTTCCAATTATTCCAGGATTTTTGTGGTAAAGTGCTCAGAGTGAGTGTTACCCTTCCTGTCCAGGCCATTTGTGATGTTAAGCCTGGCCATTAGTGGAATAAGTCCTTTCTAAGGCACCCATCTTTATTCCAAGGTTCTTAAACTGCCTAAGGAGGCCCCTTGAAGAGAGGTTGCTAGTCTGTAAAGATCCCCAGTAGTATAATACTGTGGCCCCTCTTTTATATTATATTGAAAACCATTTATTACCAAACCAATTAAAACTTGCAAATGCTCTTATTATATCATTTATTTGAGCTTCTAAGTGTTTATTTTTGGAATAATAATTATTGTTATCATTCCAGCATTTTTATCACTCTCTGTAGCTAAAGGACTGCAAGGTTCCTGGTATCAGAGAGCTGACATTTATACTTGGACAGAGCAACCTGTCAAAGTAGATTTAAAACAGAAATAAAATAATAAAATTGAAAGGAATGAGAAATCCATGAATATTATTACAGAAATGGATTCCCCACCCAAAATTAAGTAGGGTCACTCACTGACCCCACCCTTGAATCCTATCTCCTTACATTTTTACATAATTATTAAACAAAATGACCAACAGACCATGACACCACCATGGAACATTTTGGCCATTTTAAAATCTCACACATTATGCCATGTACAGGTTTCACACCTAAAATTCATTCAGAATTGAGTTGTTGTGTATATTTTAGGAGCTAGAGGCAGATTTGTGTTGTGTCACAATTCCCGCGTGCAGCCCCGCATTCATACAGTAAGGGTAAACACGCCTGACACTTAATATGTAGGCGCATGTCAAAAGGCCCACATGCAAAATGACTGACTGGCTGCATGCAGCTGTCAAGCCTGCGTGGGTCAACAAAAATTGTACTAAGCCTGACAGCCAGGTACCGCAGGAACAGGCTACAACCTGCATTCATACATCATGTATTTGTAACAACTTGACTGCCGGACAAAGGTATGTCTGAAACCTAAGAATATTAAATAAAGAATATCAAAATCAAAGTATAAAACAAATAAATTGTGAGAAAAAATAATGAAGGTTGTCACGTAAATCAGATTGCCAAATCTTTATGAACCACAAAAAAACAACAAGGAGTTAACCTAAAAATTATTAAAAATTCCCAACATGTGCAGAAGATGCCGTAAAATCTACTAATCCCCACTTCTACCCATGTCACCCAGAATTAATTAATACAAAATAAGGAAATGTGTCTGAATCATAAAAATAACAAATCAACATTTAAACACCTTCTGACAATTCTTTCACAAAGAAATATGACATAGAAAAGGCTAGAAGTTTGACAGCACCAGAAATACGTGCCAAACTAGCCCTGGCCAGACTGCCAGCCTCAGCACCCAAGCACAACCCTCTTTACACACCCTGAGAAGGTCTTATTACCCCAAAAAGGTATATAAACAACCCTTTTTAAGTGATTTAAACCCCAGTAATTTTTAAGTATCAATACAGACCCTTTTACATCCGTGATCAAGTGTTTATTCAAGATAAACAAGTGATATAAGGCTAAAGTCTGATAGTATTATTAATAATTCTGGCCCCATCATTGATTCCGTGAAGAATATCAGCAAATAACACCAATAACTGTCCTGAGACCCTTTCAACAGTGAATTTCTGCAAGCTTCTTGGAGTAAGTACTTAAACTAGTGAGTTGTCTCCTCCTTGCACCCAGGCATAAGTGCTGTAAGACAGCAAGTCCACCAATCCACTTGAGTTAGGCTTTTGTGAGCAATCATTTAAGACCTCATTGTCCCAAGGTTTTTACAAGGTTCAAAAGAGCCCCTTGAAGAGGGATTGTTATCCAATAAAGATCCCCAGTTTGCATGAACTGTGGCCCCTCTTGAAAAATATATATTTAAACAAATTTAATGCAACCAAACCAACTAAAATTTGCACTTGCTTTCAAATCAATTATTTGAGCATTTTACCATAATTTTCTTGGAATTATTATTCCAACACCAATATCACTTGCTGTAGCTAAAGAATGGCAAATTTCCTGGCATCAGGAAGCTGAAAGTTCATGACCTTGATTACTGTTACATTCAAATATTTTTGTAGTGATCAGGAGGGCAGCCTAAGCATCAACTCTTCCCCTCCACAGAACTGCCTATGGCTCAGCACCATTTGCAGTCTTAAAAAAGTCAAAAGACCTTGACTTTGCCTCTCCTGAACTCTCAGGTTGGTCAGCAAAACACTCAGGACATCTTGTGGACAAATAGCCTTGGGAATATAGTCAAAGGAATTGACACAGCTAATCTAATTACTTTCTTAGGTGCCTTCAAAAGATCAAGAAATTCAAAAACAAAATCCATCCATTCCTTAGAAGATGCATATTCAGCTTCACAATGAGCAATTCAACCAATCAAATTTATTCAAGCTTCCTGCAATTTCTTGTGCCTGTTTTGAAGAATAGTTGTAATACAGGGAACTAAGAATCAAAAAAAGAGATATTGTATTAGCTTTTGACAAGATCCTCATCAGAATCAAAGATATGAAGCATGGAGGTCTTTCACTGGAGGGCTCATTTGTGTCATAACAACAAAATTGAAAATACAGGCTTCAGAAGCCATTATTCTATTTTCATAATTGATTTCAGCTACTTCCATAAAATCAAGATTTGGTAAGCAAATTTATCTCACATTCCCAAGTTTTATGGATACTCCTCCCCCAGCTGCTCAAAAAAAACCACTACCAGCTTGGACAATAACTGATCCTCTCCACATTTTTTAATGACTTCTGCAAGCTAAATAATCAGATTGGGAGGTTGTTGGTGCCCTTTGGTGGATTTTTTATTGATTCTCCAGAGAATTATGGAGACGATGTGATTAAGGGAGCTTCAAAATTCCCAAGAAATAATTCTTTGCAATGTCAATGGGGGAATAACTTTGTGTTTCAAGGATGTATGTGTGGATTGCCCACCCACTTCCAACTTCATGTCTGGGACAAACCTCTGCAGCAAAGGTTACCCATTTCTGATCGTTTAAAAGGGGAATATAAATACCTCTCCTGGAGGCTCTACGTTGATTGGTTAGCTGGAAGCAAAATTCCACTTTGCCTCAGAGCAGTGGGTGGATGCCAGCGTGGTTGTGCTTGAAGATAATGCTTACATAATAAGTTCTCCTCAGACTCATACTCTTAATTGACCCCCAGCTGTAAGGCTCAGGGCCAAGTTCAAACACAAATCTTCCAGAAATAGAAAGACCCCATTCCAATAAAGAACTCACAAATCAAAAATTCTTCAGAACAACAGACCAACTGAAGTATCCTCATGGCAACTGCTTGTCAAGTTCTCACCATTGGAGGGATTTCTTTCCTGACTTCTGGATTAACTTATTGCCTTTACTATGATTAAAATGGAAGAAATGATCCCATCTTCCAAAAGAACTTCTGTACATGTTTTGGGCTGAAAAGTGGTGTGATCTACTACAGTAAAGGAACAACACCAACTTGCAAAGAAGACTCAAGCTAAAGGCAAAAATTTATCTTGCAAATTAAAAAAAGTACTTGCTGCAGCCATGGAAGCCCTCAATTCCAAACTGCTGCCAACAACCATCAAAGTCAAGGAAAAAATTTTCATGGAGCGAGTTGGTATTGGTGAAATGCTAGCATCCAGTGAGTCAACTCACTTGTTGGCCTATTTTACCACAATATTAGTATGTTTTTCTGTCAAATAAATGTGCATTTCCAGAAACGCTGGAAGGCGCCATGCCTACTGCAATTGCATTTTTCAAAGCTTATAAAGTTTATCAATCACCTCAGTAGTTAATGATCATTTACCAGTGCACCATGCCAGCAAAACTATTTTTGATGATTGTGTCAGTCTTCTTATTTTTTTTAACCTAGTTATGTGAATTTTGGTTTGATGATTATACACTTAATCCCGCTGGTGCTTCTCTGATAACCAAACTCATTATCCTAGTTAAATGATTAAGATTTATTTAAACAAATTCATCAGCTCTTAAAAAAGTTAATACCAAAGTTCTGGTCCTCGTTGTTGGCCTAGCTCTGACAGACCTGTGATTGAAGAAATCACAGGTGACAAATGTGCATTCATTGATGCTCCCAAATCAATAGTTTAATTGGGCTCTACTGCAATACTGACTTTTATCTCTCCTCTGATCCACTCCTCAGTGTTCCCTCTAATCAACTCTCATTATCAGAACCACCACATCAAGCCCTCTAGACCACCAATCAAAAAACAAGACCAAACAGAATCAGATCCTGAAAACCTGAGATCATGTAATCCAAAGCTAAAAACAACAGAGTTTTTGGGAGAAAAAAAAATAAATGCAACTAAGAAACAAGAAGTGACAGTTTCAGAGAGGAATGATAAGAGATATTACAAATGTGAAGGAAAAGGAGAGGAGGATGAAGCAGAGACAAAGAAGGACTTTTATAGAGATAATTGGAGGAAGATGAGAAAATGGGAGAACTAAACAGGAATGTCAGAGTAAAGTATCAGAGGAATTTGAATGGAGAGATTTGCCTCAAATCTAAAAAAATATAGAGAGTTGACAGTTGTCAATAAGATGGAGTTGGACATTGATGTTGGTGATTATTAAGGAGGGCAAGGGATGGAAATGATTAACATGAAGGGGATGATTGAAACAAGGCAAGGTTGAAAAATGATTTAATGACAGACAGAGGGATAATGGAAGATGAAACTCTTGAGAAACTAGAGTTGAATTACGAACAATGGAGGGAATAAGGAGATTGAATCAGACACAGGTTTGAGACAAAGGAAATACAACAGAAAGGAAAGAGGATGACTGAGTTGACAGAAATGAGAGGTGACCAATGGGACTGGCAGAGACGCCTTGAGGATTGGAAGACGTTGATTTACTTGGTAGGATGATCATGGGAAGGCTGAGAGATTCAAGATTGGGAAGCTGAGGGACAAATCAGAATGAGGTTGCGAAGACGATGAAGGAGAAACTCTCACAAGTCAGAATTGAGATTGAGGAGAAGACTGGATGAGTTGATTGAGGCCAAGTTGTTGGTGGTCTTGATCTGAGGAGCGTAGGTTTGATGGCAGTCAAAGTTGAGGCTTGAGGCGGATAGGGATGACAGTAGGAAAATGATAAATAAGAAGAGACAAAGAAAGACAGAAGAAAAAGATGAAGCTGAAGCGGAGAGAACAAGAGGCTCAAGCTGAAGTGAAGATGATGAAAAAGGAAGAGCGGGAGTTGGGTTCCCCTGATTCTGAGTTGTAGGACACAAGCTCTGCGGTTCTCTCTGGGTTGCCGTGGATTATGTAAGCTGAAGGTTGAGTGCGGGAGAGAGAGCAGGGTAGTACTTCAACACTCCCCATGACTGGAGAGAGTTTGACTAGGATAAATCGTCAAGTTTGAATTTAGGGTCAAGGATCCGTACAAAGGCCTGGATGGCGGGTTTTGCTACCGCTTTAGTCAGAGGGTTGGCCAACATGCGGTCTGTGGTTATGAGTTTGACCTTCAGGTTTCCCAGTGCAAGTTCCTCCCGCAAACCTTTGGTCTTGAGGTCCATGTGCCTTGTCTTGGCGTTGGAACCAAATCACTTGAGCTTGTCCTTGAGACCCTTATTGCCGATGAGGTGAGTCGTGAAGGGGATGGAAACGTTGAATACCTCTCCCAGAAGGTGTTTGAGCCATCTTCCTTCCAGGAAGGAATCCAGGAGGGGGTTGAGTTCAGCTTCTGTTGAGGAGTAGGTAATGTTGCTTTGTTTGAAACTTTCCCAGGAGATGACTGAGCCAAATGAGAATCCCAAGTAGCCAGATTTTGACTTCCTTGATGTTGGATCCTCACCCCAGGAAGAGGCGCTACAGAAAAACAGGGGTTTGGCAGATCCATCGTAAGTTAGGGTGAGTTTCACGTCCTTAGTGGCCTTCAGGTATTGCCAGGTTCTCTTGAGCTCCTTCCAGTGAGTCAGGCCGGGTTTATCCTGAAAGCTGGAGAGGCTTGAATCTGAAAAGCTGAGGTCTGGGCAAGTCTGAGATGCTATATAGTTCAGGAGACCCACCCCTGAGTGGTAGTTAATATTGAGGCATTTGAAGTCTTTGAAATCCTTGTCCAAAGCTTCTGTGAGTTGAAGGTGAGGAGTTAGAGGAGTTTGAACTCCTTTTGCGTTTTCCAGTCCAAGTTCTTCTAACCCATGAGCTATGTGCTTTGGTTGGCTGAGCAAGATTGAAATGCTGGTCCAATCAAATTTCATTCCTAAGATGGTGTCAGGAGCGTGGCACTGAGAGTTTTTGAATTTATCATTGAATTTGCCTTCAAAGTTGAATCCATCTCCTACAAGGATGAGATTGTTGACGTGGAAGAATATGAAATACTTCCCGTCCGTTGATTTGTAGAGACATGGGTTGCTGTCTGATTCCACAAATACCATAGACTTGATCCAACTTGTGAGGGTGTGGTACCAGTTCTTCAGGGCTTGTTTCAGTCCATAGAGACTCTTCTTGAGTTTTAGGTATTTGCTCTGTCAAGAAGAACTGTCTGGAGTCTTGATGATTACTTCCTTGTTGATGGGGGCATGGGGGAAGGCAGCCTTGATTTCAAATTGTTTGATTTTGAGGTTGTCTCTTAGAGAGAGTTGAAGGATGACTTTGAGAGATGAAATTTTTCCTGTGGGGGCAAAGGTTTCTTCAATGTTGAGCCCGTGGATTTGATTGTAGCCCTTCACGCACACTGTAGCCTTGAAGATGAGAGCGTTGACTTGGCAATTGTCTTTGATTTTGAAGACCCAGGTAGTTTTGAGTGGGTTGATTGGTTTGGGTCCATCATACTCTTCCCACACCTCCAGATCCTTGCATTGATCCAGTTCTTTTCTTATTGCCTGTTTCCATCTTTCAGCCTCTTCACAGGTGATAGCTTTGAGGTATGTCTTGGGTTCCAAATAGTGGTGGAACCCGTAGCGTTGTGGTGGTTTGAGATTTGCGCAATTTTGCAGAAGTTGAGGAGGAGTGGGATGAGTTGGAGGTTCTGGGACAGGACTGGGTTGTGGTGAGTGGTCTTCCAGGAACACAGACGGATGATTTGAGGCCTCTGAGCCACTGGTTTCTGGAGGATTTGATTCAGACAAGTCCAATTGGGTTTCCAGCATCTCTCTGTACTGGGTGAATTCCATGTCAAAAGGAGGCTCCGAGGAGGAAGAGTCTTCTTCTGCTGCTTAAGGGGGACCGTTCAGGACGTCCGGATTGTCTTTGATTTCAAATCCATCAATTGAGAAGTCCAAGTCTGGACTTGACTCCCGGCGATTTCCGGAAAATTTGTTGAATTGTACGTGCTTGCTTGAGGTGATGGATCTGTTGGGACAGAGAATTCTGTAGGAGCAAAATTCTGGATTGTATCCAATAAGTATTCCTTCAAGACCCTTCAGACTTAATTTCTTTCCCTTAGTTCTGAGATGGTTGAGGTAGATAACTGGGATTCCCAGAGGTTTGAAGTAAGAGAGTCAAAGGGAACTACCATTGTAAGACTCCAAATGGCGCAGGGCATTGGCAGTTCTGTGGAGGGGATAGGTGCTTTTTTAGGCTGCCCTCCTGAGTGTTACAAAAATATTTAAATGTAACCAAGATCAAAGTCCAGAACCTGGTAAACGGGGAAACAAAAGTAAGAGGAGAAAGATTGTAGTGGTTGGTAGCTGGGAGACAACACTATCTGAGGCAAGATGATGTTGGCAAAAACTTGAATAGAAGGAGTCAAGAATTTTTTAGAGTTCAACAAGACAAGGCAATTGTGAGTGAAAAATCCCACGAGCTAATAGCTCTGGTCCTCAGCAGAAGCTTAGGAAAGATCAACTCAATCCCAAAACAACCTCCAGGTTCTCAATGAACCTGCCCAACTCTCCCCAATCAAGCGCTTGAAGGGTACCAGATAACTGTGGGTGGCTGCACAAGACAAAGCTAATTTTTTGAAGAAGCTCTAGAAGAAAAACAATAACTGATTCAAACAACAATAACCCAACAATTCTCAAGGGACTCAAGAGTAGCGTGGCAGAATTCAACTTTAAAAGAAGGGAAGGGAGGTTTAACACTCCAGGTTTTAAGCCTAATAAAACCTCTTCAGTAAAAGGTGACTGGTTCCAGAAAGATAATCAAAGGATGATCAGGACCAGTATGGTCGGATAAAGGTATCAGGAGTGGTGTAACACACTCAAGAATTTGATTAGACAAATTCTTCTTCAACAAGCAAAGCTATTGGTTGGTGATAAGGCTCAAGGATCAAGGGTTTTGAGTATGGAGGCTCAAGGATCAAGGGTTTTCATAGATATCTGATGTGATGATAGGATGTGCTGATGTGCTCCTTCCATGCTCAATTATCTTCCAAAAGGCAGGGGAGAGCCCCTCCTTATATGGGCATGAGGCCCTGTTAGACTATGTACAACGGATTCTAAAAATAGAGCGGAAAAAGAAAGAAAATCAGGTCATCTCTTACGTCTGTCCGTGGATGGGCGTCCCTTCACCATCTCTCGCGTCTGTCCATGGATGGGCGCACGCGGCAAAACCGGAATCACCCACCCCTCGTCCAAAGGCGGACGGGGTGGGAAAGGAAAATGAACCAGACCAGACCGCCCGCGGGTGTCCGCGCGCGGTAGTCAACACTCTCCACCCCTTGGCCAAAGGCAGAAAGGGGTGGGAAAGGAAAATGAACCAGACCCCCGCGGATGTCCGCAGGTGGTATTTGACACTCTCCACCCCCACCCAGAGATCAAAGGGGGGTGGTAGAGTCCCAGGAAGGGTGAGGGATGAATTTTGTGAGAGAGCGGATGGGCAGATAGGAGATCGGCTCAAGGCAATTGAGTAAATCCTGACAGGCTTGAGATTGGCAACTGATAGATTGAGTGAGGTGGGAGATTGATGGGTCCAAGGATTGGACAAGCGCTTGGAGGTGCGTTTGGGATGGGTTTGGTAAGGCATGGATGAGCGTTGCGCAAGGATGGGGATGAGGATGAGGATTGAAGCGCGGGGATGAGGATGAGGAGCGACACGCAAGGATGAGGATGAAAAGTGACGCACAAGGATAGTTTTCTTTTTTTTCTTTTCTTTCTTTTTTTTTTCTTTTTTAATTTTTTTTGAATTCTTTTCACAAGGTGTCCCAAATGGTTCACCACATCTCTTCCCAACTTACAGACTGTCCCTAGTCTGCATCATAATTTTGAAAACATGAAAAAGAAAAAAAATTGGCCATTTCTTGATCCTCTAAGTAAAAAAATGTTGAAACCCATCTTGATCCATCCAAAAGAGCCTAAATGCGGAGAAGATTAAAGAAAAGGCGTCCCAGGTGCTCACATGGGTGGCATAAAGTAGAGTTTTTACAACAAAACGCAGCAGAAGACCCCGGTGGTGCACAATTGGGAGGACTTACTTTGAACCCAAATTTCCCCCACAACAATAAAATCTCTTAACTTGATCATCAGAGAAACTTCTAGCCAACTGAGTACCATCCAGTTCTTCCAAAACATAAGATCCACCTCTAACTTGACAAACCACTTCATAAGGACCATTCCAACGATTTGAAAAAAGTTTTCCCCACTGAGTCTCTAAAGATTGATTATAAGCCAATACCAGATCTCCAGGGTTTAAAGGATCCCTGATTTGATTTAGATTTTTATCTTCCCAATACTGAACTGATTTTGATCTTGATTCCATCACTTCTGATAAGCTTTGTTACAAATATCTTCACTCCGCTCCAGTTGCTTTGATCTGGAAACTAATAGGTCAGTAGTTGAAGAAACTTGTTCCCAAGAGATGCCAAAGAAAGACTCCATTTCAAGATCAAGAGGAAGAACAGCCCTCTGACCAAAGATGATTTCATAAGGAGAGTAGCCCATGGTTTGCTTGGTGGAAATTCAATCAGAGAAGAGGACCAAGGGGAGAAACTTCCAACAATTCTTGCCACTTTCACCAGCCAGTTTAACCAGAGCAGCCTTCAAGGGAGCATGTCCTCTTTCCAACATACCTTGTCCTTCAGGATAATAGGGAGTAGTAACTCTATGTTGCCAAGGGAGCAATTGGATCATTTCAGCCAGTTTTCCAACAAATTCCAAGCCACCATCAGTAGAATAAGATCAATCCAAACCGTAACGCATTGTCCAATTCTCATGAAGGAAAGCTGCCACAGATTTAGAACTAAGGTTCTTAAGGAATTTGGCTTCAAACCATCCAGAAAAATCATCTCTAGCCACAATGAGGTACTTAGCACCACCTGCCTTGATATGAACCACATCCATAGCAACCATTACAAAGACAGTGGACTCCCCTGTAGGATAGAAAATTTCAGCTGGACGCCTAATATCAGGTTTTTGACAAACTTCACAACTCTTGCACCATTGAGAGACAGATTTCTTCAGAGATGGCCACCAGAATTGTTTGGATAATTGTTGATAAGTTTTGGTTTTCCCACAATGACCAAGGCCCTCATGGAGAATTTCAAGGATCAAATCTTGCTTAGCCGGGATAGTAACCACAACAAGCGCACAAGGAGTTCCTCTTTTTATAAGCCTAGAACCTTGGACAAAGAAACTAGAGGACTTTCTTTTAAGGGATCAAAATTCTTTGGCAGAGAGATCAGGGGGTCTTTGGAGAGTTGAAAGGTACTGATCTATCTTAAGCCAGAAACCTTGTTGGAAACCAGAGTAATCTTGGGAGGAGAAAGCAAAAACAGGGCGGACCAAAGGTTCTTCCTCATTGAAATCCATTCCAACATCAGATTCATTGTCTCCAATAGGTCTTCTAGATAAAAAATCAGGCATAGTAAAAGATTCCACGGACCTATGGACAATATCAAAAGAGAAAAGCTGGATAAAAGCTACCTAGCGAGTCATTGGGGCATTTTGAAGACTGGGAGCATTGATCTTTTCCACAATGGATCAAGCCTCAACTTGCAATTCAAAATGTTTTCCCCAGAGTACTGTTTGGAGTTTCTTCAGCATTCTGGCCACACCACAGAGTTTCAGTTTGGGCTGAGAGTATCTAGATTCCACATCCAAAAATAGCAAAGATACATAAAGAACAGGGTGGTCCATACCATTTTCATCTTCCTGAGTAAGGACAGCCCCAACGGATTGATAACTGGAGTCAACAGCCAATTTTATTTTGCCCGCTCCAGGCCCATAAGAGATCTTTTTCAAAACTATGTCATTGCCAACAATAGTTTTGAGCAACTGAAATGATTGTTTTCAATCTTGGGTCCAAATCCATTCAGCTTCCTTTCTGGTTAGACAACGCAAGGGTGCACAGATTTTGGATAGAGAGGGAATGAAGATCCTGACATAAGTTACAACACCTAGGAAACCTCTAACTTCAGTTGGATTTATTGGAGTAGGCAAGGAGATGATTTTGTTGACTTTAGAGGGTGCAATCCTTCTTCCTTGCTTGCAGACAATATGACCAACAATTTCCAAGGCATGGACACAGGCAGCAAGTTTGGATCCAGAGGCAGTAAGGCCAGATTCCTCAATTCAAAACAAAATCCTTTCCAAGATAGTAGCATACTCCCAGATAAATTGTCAAATTCCTCAGTGCCAAGGGAAGAGCTCATTATCATAGTCAGAAACTGGACCTTTAATTCCACCATCATCAGTAAAGATACCCGCATGATCCGGGATTTTGTCTTGGAGGATCCACATCATCTGATCCTGATAGACTGCAACCAAGTTGGTGGTACCTTGAGGCAATCAAGTCAGTTGAAATCAACCAAGAGGAGTATTGAAGGTAGTGAGCGGGCAAGAAATAGGATGTAAAGATCGTTTGTCGTCACCCCCCATGATGTCTCCTAGACCATAACAGGCTCTCCCAGAGAAGGATTCAACAAATTCTTCAGTGGCAGGAGGAACACCAGATTCTTTAATAGTAACTTTATTAAGAGGTTGGAGATCATGAACTACTCTAAGTTTACCATTACTCTTTAGGACATAGAAAACAGGGCTAGCGTAACTGGAGGTTGACTGTTCATATAGACCGGTACGGACTTGTTTGCGGACCAACTTGATGAATTCGTTGACTTTTGCAGCAGGAATAGGGATCTTTTTCTTTTGCCAAGGATCATGTTCAACTACAGGGATTATATAAGGGAGACCGTAGGATTCTTTCAAGAGACCTCTCTCTTCTTCAAAGATTGCAATAGATTTTTCCCTTAGAGATAAGATATTTTTGATCAAATTTAACTCATCAGGTAAAAGCCATCCATCTGGACCAAAGTTGACCACCTTCAATCATTCTTCAGTGACACGACCACAAGGTACAAAGGGGGCAATAAGGGAGTGAGATAGAGGAGGACACATGAGAGGAGGATTGAGATCGAGAGGCATGGGTTGGTTGACAGGCTGAACCTTTTTCGCAACTGGCTTATGCTTAGTGGCAAAAGAGAGAATTTCTTGTTTCCTCCAAGAATTCACCAGCAAGACCTGAGTACAACATTCTCCAAGTTTTATGTTCCATAAAATTTTTGAAAGGTGCCTTTTCCATAAAACAGGATCCAAAAAATAACGCTTTGCTCACATGTGTGGCACAAGGTAGAGTTTTGAAAACTATGGTAGAAGAATGCCCTGATGATGCACAATTGGGAGGACTTACGTTTACCCCCAAGTGCCTCCACTGGACCCCATACTCCTCCATACCAAAACCATTAAGAAAAGAATCAAGATCAGGATCTAGTTTATACTCATTGCAGAGAATCAAACCAGAGCTAGAGGAACATTGATCAGTGATAAGAGTACAAGGGAAAGAAGAAACAACAGAACCAGAGAGAATAGAAATATTTTTGGAATTTTGTGTTTTAACATGTTTTTGATTTTGGACTTTTTTGAGATCAGAAGAAAAAGAAGAAAGAGATGAAAAGGATGAAAAATATGCCTCAGAGATAAAAGTTGGCCCTATATTTGAAGTCTGAGGCTTAGAAGAACTACAAATGTCAGTATTACCAACTATTCTTCTAAAAAATGAGAGGAGTTAGAAGAGTCCTTCTGCTTCCCCTTAAGGACCAATTTAGGTGAAAAACCAGGGAAATCTCTTTCCCAACAAGCAGAATCCAAAGAACAGAGACGAACTTCAATTTTTCTACCATCAGCATCAGGAAGAAGAATTCTCTCCCCAACTTGATCAGAAAACATCAGGGTGGCTCCAAAGTCTATTAAGAAACGACAACCCAAAATCATAGGACCTTCCAAACAAGTGATCCAAAAGTGACAGGTTCCAAAAATATTTTGACCAATTTGAAATGGCACATCCTCAGCAATACCCACCAACTGACAAGATTGATTCCCAATTCCGTAAACAGATGAGTTGAAGCTGAACCTTGCACTGAGATTGAGCTTGCAGGCCATTGCATCCAAAATTAAGTTTAGTTGGGACCCAGAATCAACCAGTAGAGAAACCGTTTTGGATGAGTCACCTAGAGAGCATGATAAAAATCCCAGAGGACAAGAATAAAGAATCAAATCAGAAGGAGGATCTGTTCCACCAGAGTCTTCTATCAAGGTTCCAGAGGAAACTTTCAATTTTTCGGGAACAATCTCCACACGTTGCCAAGAAACCCATTTCTTCATGCCTTCAGCAACCAATGGTGAGATGGAAAGGAGTTCAGCCAGGGTTAGATCAGGGATTTTAAGATCAGAGATTTTCTTTATTACCCCCTCCACAGCTTTGGGGTGGTCTTTGGAAATTCCCATTTTGAATCAAACCTTGGGTTGAGTTGGAAGAGGAAGTTCAGGTGAGGGTGGAACTATAACTGGATCAGTTTGTGAAGGTGATTTGGATGGCAGAGGAGCAGGATTGGAGTATTCTGGGAACCTATCCATGAGGGGTTCCTTTTCTACTTCCATGTCTTCTACCTCAGAAGAAGGAGGCTCCAGTGAAGATTGACTTTTGACCTGTTTTCAAAGAATTGAAGATGGAACAGGGGGAGCTTTATGAGGTCTGGGTTCTTCATGTCGTTTCCTAGCTGGATCAGATTGATAAGTTCCAGAAAAGCTGGAGGAAGAGAAAGCAGGAGGATACCATGAAGAGTTCCACAAGCAGATTGAAAATAAAAAGAGGCCAAGGATGCCTTCTTGGGAGCCAAAGTCTGGAAAGAGGCCACCACATGACAAATTGGACAAGATGAATCAAAAGGGATAAGTGCACCATTAGGAAGAAAGAAGTTACTCTCTTTCTGTTCCACCAACATTTCCTCCTTTTCCTTCTGGAGTTCAGGACAGCAACCAGTTCCATGACCTTCTCTGTGGCAATAATAGCAAACTATGGTTGACCTAGGAACAGAGTTGGAGGGTTTGGGGACAACCAGCGTGGAGAGTTTCTGATCCATTTTATTCTTGAAAGCTTGCAGGAGTTTGGGGATCTCATTGATAGTTGGTGTTTCTCGGTGGGTCTGAGGATTTGGTTTAGGTCTGCAATTGGCTTCCATCTTATTCATGATTTCGTTAGATGCTTGAAAAGAGGGGGGAAGGACTGGTTCAGTGATTCTAGGTTTTTCAAAGGTGAGAGCTGTTTGACCTTTCATCACTTTATCCACAGTATTCCTGAGAACCATGAAAGCAGGGAGCTTGAACCAATTATCTCTTGTGGTGATCATGGATCCATATTTAACCAATTCATCCTTAATTCTTTCCTGCACTCCTTGAGAGAAAGACTGAAAAAATTGAACTTGAATTTTGTCCAACGTATCAATGTGATTGTTTTGGATAAGATAGGATTGGATAGGGTCCCAAGATTTTCTGAAAGCTTGATAATCAGAAGCTGAGGAGATACCACCATTGGAGGTCCATTGGGAGACTAGGGCATCCAGATCTTGGAGAGTGAACCTAGCTATATCAATTTTGCCCCAATAGGCCATCATTGCCTCCTTAAGAAGCACCCAGTCATGGGATTCAAATCCATCAAATGATCAAATAACTTCCATGACTTCATCAGAGGAGATAAAGAATTGCAGTTGATAATCCATGTCTTATTTGCTAGCACCATCCACTTCAACAGCCATCTTGTAGGAATCCAGGAACCATTTGACATTTGTACTGTTAAAGCATAAGTTCTTGTTCTGAGGTTTGATCTTGATCATCTTGGCCCAAAAAGAGGTAGAAGGGGTACCGATAGATTCCATTTTTTCAAACAATTTCCTAAGGGATCCAAAGAACAGATATCCAAAGTGGCTCACAAGTGTGGCAAGGGTAGGGTTTACAAAAAACAACTAGGATCAAACCCCTTGATGGTGCACAATTAAGAGGAATTACTTCTGGTACAAGTTGCCTCCACGGATTGGATCTAGATGATAAGGGAAACACAGAAAAAAGTAAAAAGAAACAGAAAAGAGAAAAAGATTGGATTTCAAAGTTTATTCCACAAATTTGGGACTGTAAATCCCAAGGTTGCTGGTTTGATCCCGGCCCGGGGGACAAATGTAAGACTCCAAACGGTGCAGGGCGTTGGCAGTTCTGTGGAGCAGATAGGTGCTTTTTTGGGCTGCCCTCCTGAGTTTTACAAAAATATTTAAATTTAACCAAGATCAAAGTCCATAACCTGGTAAACGGGGAACCAAAAGTAAGAGGAGAAAGATTGTAGTGGTTGGTAGCTGGGAGACAACACTATCTGAGGCAAGATGATGTTGGGGAAAACTTGAATAGAAGGAGTCAAGAATTGTTCAGAGTTCAAAAAGACAAGGCAATTGTGAGTGAAAAATCCCACAAGCTAATAGCTCTGGTCCTCAGCAGAAGCTTAGGAAAGATCAACTCAATCCCAAAACAACCTCCAGGTTCTCAATGAACCTGCCCAACTCTCCCCAATCAAGCGCTTGAAGGGTACCAGATAACTGTGGGTGGCTGCACAAGACAAAGCTAATTGTTTGAAGAAGCTCTAGAAGCAAAACAATAACTGGTTCAAACAAGAATAACCCAACACTTCTCAAGGGACTCAAGAGTAGCATGGCGGAATTCAACTTCAAAATAAGGGAAAGGAGGTTTAACACTCCAGGTTTTAATCCTAATAAAACCTCTTCAGTCAAACGTGACTGGTTCCAGAAAGGTAATCAAAGGATCATCAGGACCAGTATGGTCGGATAAAGGGATCAGGAGTGGTGTAACACACTCAAGAATTCAATTAGACAAATTCTTCTTCAACCAGCAAAGCTATTGGTTGGTGATAAGGCTCAAGGATCAAGGGTTTTGAGTATGGAGGCTCAAGGATCAAGGGTTTTCATAGATATCAGATGTGATGATAGGATGTGCTGATGTGCTCCTTCCATGCTTGATGATCTTCTAAAAGGCAGGGGAGAGCCCCTCCCTATATGGGCAGGAGGCCCTGTTAGACTATGTACAACGGATTCTACAAATAGAACGGAAAAAGAAAGAAAATCAGTTCATCTCTTACGTCCATCCGTGGATGGGCGTCCCTTCACCATCTCTCATGTCCGTCCGTGGATGGGCGCGCGCGGAAAAAACGGAATCACCCACCCCTTGTCCAAAGGCAGACAGGGTGGGAAAGGAAAATGAACCAGACCAGACCGCCCGCGGGTTTCCGCGCGCGGTAGTCAACACTCTCCACCCCTTGGAAAAAGGCAGAAAGGGGTGGGAAAGGAAAATGAACAAGACCCACGCGGATGTCCGCGGGTGGTAGTCAACACTCTCCACCCCCACCTGGAGATGGAAGGGGGGTGGGAGAGTCCCAGGAAGGGTTACGGATGAAGTTTGTGAGAGCGCGGATGGGCAGATAGGAGATTGGCTTGAGGCAATTGAGTAAATCCTGACAGGCTTGAGATTGGCGACTGATAGATTGAGTGAGGTGGGAGATTGATGGGTCCGAGGATTGGACAAGCGCTTGGCGGTGCGGTCGGGATGGGTTTGATAAGGCATGGATGAGCGATGCGCCACAATGATGATTAGGATGAGCGACGCGTGACAATGACAATGAGGGTGAGCAACGCGCAAAAATGAGGATGAGGAGCGACGCGCGAGGATGAGGATCGACGCGGGGGGATTAGGATGAGGATCAATGCGCGGGGATGAGGATGAGGATGAGCGTCGCGCAAGGATGGGGATGAGGATGAGGATTGATGCGCGGGGATGAGGATGAGGATGAGGAGCAACGGGCAAGGATAGTTTTCTTTTTTTTCTTTTTTCTTTTTTCTTTTTTAATTTTTTTTTGAATTCTTTTCCCAAGGTGTCCCAAATGGTTCACCACACCGTGCATAATTTCCCAAGGCAATTGACGACAGCCCTTGCGGGGAATCTGATTCAGAGAAAGAAAACATGCTTTGAGTATCTCCAACCAGTACATCTTGGGCAGGTTGGAGGAGCTGAGGGATGTACGCACACTTTTGACAATTGTCCTATTGGCTCTTTCAGCCCTGCTGTTGTGCTTGGGATGAAAGGGTTCAGAAACCAGCTGCTTACATGAAATCTCCTTGAGGAAGCCGGAGAGTCTGTTGTTGACAAATTTGGATCCTCCGTTGGAGCAGAATTTGCAGGGGTAGTATCCCAATTTAGATTTTTGTTGTTTGATGATTTATATGAGGGTATTTGGAGTATCTTCCTTGCTGAAGAGAGCAATGCCACTCAAGTATCCCAAGAAGTTGTCCACAATGGTTAGGATGTACTTCTCTTGTTGGTGCGACTTGGGTTTTATGGTTCCAACAAGGTCTAGATGTATTCGTTCAAAGGGTTTTGAGGCAAGGGTGGCCTGTATCTTGAATGGAGACTTGGTGATTTTGCAGAGAGCGCAGTCCTTGTGGAAGAAATCGTTGTTGTTAAGCTTGCAATCTGAAATCTCTTTGAGTCTGCCAATGGAAGCGTGGCCTAGGGAAAGATGAAGATTGCGGGTGGATGTGGTGGAGTTTTTCAAGGTAGACAGATAACAGTTGTTCTTTCCAATGCTCTTGGGGTTATTGACCACAAACAAATTCTTGAAAATTCTGCCTTCCAGGAGGCAGTGATTGTTGCAGATGAGTCAGAACTGTCCTTTGGAGGATTTCAGGGAGAAGCCTTTTGCAATCAGCTTGCTGGGGCTTATGAGATTGACCACTAAATTGGGGACAAATAGGCTGTTTCTGAGGACAATGGTTTGATGTTTCCAGACTAGTTTGACTGTTCCCGTGCATTTGATAGGAAGGTTAGCACCGTCTTTGCCCATCGAGATGTGCTACCCATAGTTGGATTTGATCATCTTGGAGAAGAATCTCTTTTCATTGAAGAAATGCGCTTATGCGCCGCTATCCATAAGTATGCTCTGGCTTGACGTTACTTTTGATTCAATCCACTCAGTGACAAACGCATGGTAGTGGGCTGACTTGGATTTTGTCTTCTGCTTCTCTCTCCATTTGGATTGATTTTACCTCCACCATTTTGGGGCCTTCTCCCGGTGAAGGTGGAAACACTTGCTTTCTTGGTGATTCTTATCTTCTTTGGGGTTGTGGTAGCCTTCTACGCAGAAATTGCTTGACTGGGATTTGAATTTGTTCTTACTAGACACAAGAGCGGTCTTGGTTGGAGGACTCCGCCTTCACTTTGTTGTTGTGCTGAATGAGGTGGTTACAGACAAAGGCGACTCCTATCGTTTTGTCGGAGTGCATGAGTTTGTGCTTGAGGTTGTGAAGAGTGACAGGGAACTTGAAGAGAATGAGGTAAGCCAGGATGCCTTGAGGGAGATTGATGCCAATGTCGTTCATTTTCTTGATTGAGGTTTTGATTTTTGTGACAAAGTGAGTGATGTCTTCTTCCTTGAAAGAGATGTGGAGAAATTCATTGAAGATCCAGGCTTAATTTGAGGCTTCCAATGAGGAGTACCTTTCCTTGATTGCCTGCCAGATGGCTTTGGATGAATTGACATTGGTGGCCATGATGATGTTGTTGTGAGTCACTGAGTCGACCTTGGAGATGAGAAGGAGTTGAATTTTGTTGTTATCCAGTGACAAGAGTTGATCAGATCTAGATTTGAGGGTTGTCAGTACTGCTCTGAGTCGGAGAAGTCCATTCATCTTATTGTGCCAAATGCCGTTATTGTCCTCTGAGAGTAGGGGGATGGTTTCCAGCGCAGTTTTGAGAATTGCCTGTCAGAATCCATCTCCGGAGAAGTTGTTGGAGGATTCCTCCATGGTGAGTGCCTCCATTGGTTTTCGTGGTGAGCCTTTTGGCTTTTAACCGTGAAACCTTTGGGAAACTAGAGTTGAATTACGACCAACGGAGGGACTAAGGAGATTGAATCAGACACAGGTTTGAGACAAAGGAAATAAAACAGAAAGGAAAGAGGATGACTGAGTTGAAAGAAATGAGAGGTGACCAACGGGACTGGCAGAGACGCCTTGAGGATTGGCAGACGTCAGTTCACTTGGTAGGACAATCATGGGAAGGCTGAGAGAGTTGAGATTGGGAAGCTGAGGGACAAATCAGAATAAGGTTGCAAAGACAATGAAGGAGCAGCTCTCATCAGTCAGAGTGAGATTGAGGAGAATACTGGATGAGTTGATTGAGGCCAAGTTGTCGGTGGTCTTGATCTGAGGAGCATAGGTTTGATGGCAGTCAAAGTTGAGGCTTGAGGCGGATAGGGATGACAGTAGGAAAATGAGAAATAAGAAGAGATAAATAAAGACATAAGAAAAAGATGAAGCTGAAGCGGAGAGAACAAGAGGCTCAAGCTGAAGTGAAGATGATGAAAAAGGAAGAGCGGGAGTTGGGTTCCCATGATTCTGAGTTGTAGGACACGAGATCTGCGGTTCTCTCTGGGGTGCCGCGGATTATGTAAGCTGAAGGTTGAGTGCGGGAGAGAGAGCAGGGTAGTACTTCAACAGAAGATGGGAAGATAGGAGATGGGAAATTTTGAGTTAGGAGGGGATAGGATCAAAGCGGGAGGAGAATTGAGGGTGAGTTGGATCAAGGATAAAAATGTTGAGGATGATTTGAAGGGTGGGATGGGGAGGCTTAATCCCGGATTCAGAAGAGTTAGTGAGGAAGGGGTTTTACACATCTGAAATCTTCACACCGGGAGGAATCATCACAACCAAGCAGTAAGGGGGAAATGACTGTGAGTGACTGTCAACTCAACACACCACCATGTTCAGTTGTGAGGTGCTAGTGAAAATTAAGTGATTTTTTGGATGGAGGATATGATTGCTGGCTTAGTCAATGGGTTGGAAAACATTTTGTGAGACGTAAAAAGGTTTGTAATCAGGTTAATGGCCTTGAAAAGTTCTCTGAGCCACTTGATCTGAGTATCCACGTGCTTGAGAGTGTTGTGGTGCAACTGCAAGTTCACTAAATTTTTTACCACCTTCTTTTCAATATTGAAGCAGTGAGATAATTGGATATTTCTGTTTGGGTTGTGAAGAAGATTATCAAGCCATATTTTTCTCTTGAGAAACAGATATCAATGCCTTAAGTTCACCTTCTGTGGATGAGAGAGATACAGAAGGTTGAAGCTTGCTTTTCCAGGACACTGGAAAGCTGTATAGGAGAATGATGAAGCCTGTTGGACTTCTTAAATTGAGAGCATAATTGCTTCCATTGGAATCACTAAGGTATTTGATGTCATAACAAAAATTATTTTCTTTAAGTCTGAGGGCCAGGTAATTGGTGTGGTTGAGATATTGCCAGACATGCTTGGCTTCCATCCAATGTTGGAGTCCAGGCCTGGTTTTTAATCAAGAGAGGGAAGATACTACATAAGATAGTTCCAGACAAGCTCTAATGGCTATGAAATTAAGAAAGCCTGAGGATGATTGGAAATTAATGTTAAGTTTTAGGAATTTTTTGTATTGCTAATCAGACTCTTGACAGAATTAAAATTGGGATTCATGGTGTGGTGATTTGTTTGGATTCAAACAAACCCAGTTACTTGAGGGTGTAATTGATGTGATTGGGTTGCAGAAGACATGGTCCTTTGGGAGTACTGAAAAGTTTATTTCCAAGAATTTTTGGAAGGGGGCCTTTGTGAGAGATGCAGAATTGCAATTTGATTCACTTGCAAAATTTGGTTGATATGCCAATCACAATAAAATGGTCAATGGAGAAAAACACAAATATTGAATGTATAGTTTTGAAATAGATACAGGGGTTGGCGCTGGAGGCATTGAAGCCTTCAGAAACAATCCACAATTTTCACGCCTCAAACCAGATTTTTGGGGCCCGCTTAAAACTGTAAAAGGCCTTTTTAACTTTGAAGTAAGGAAAATTGAGAGATATCCATTGGTTCCCTTGATACAAAATTTTTGTCAGAAATGCCCCTGGCATGCAAGGGGCTAATGTCTCAGGCACTAATTCTCATAGAACTCATAGATGATTTATGGAAATGCAATGAAGTAGATCAGAGGAGGAGTACACGTGATGAGAAGATGTAAGGATGGAATGGAGAATTCCAGGAGGCATTTTTTGAATAAGTGGTTGTTTAATCCTATAAGAGTAACACCAGGAAGGGACAAGGTGATATGAGTTAAGCAGGCTGGGTGAAGGTTGTCTTGTGCTGAGATGACACCTACTGGCAGAGGGACTAAACAGTAAGAAGTAGTATACTAAATCCTTTGGGGAAATCATTCCAGGAGGGAAGGAGAGGCCAGTATATTTGAGAGCTGAGAAGGGGGCCTTGAGGTATGAGTGACTGGTGTTGAAGGTTGGATTTCACACAGTATTACATGTTGACTGATTGGGCTGGAGGCTGTAGTTGACTAATTGGGTGATGGGCCTATCCAGGAAGGTTCAACATGCACTGATATGGAGTCCTGGGAGTATGGACTGGACACACAGTGGAGAGTATGTACTAAGTCATATACCAATTGGGTTTAGGATAGATGGAGGGTGCACCAAACCACTATGAGAAGGAGAGGTCCTGAGAAGGTTGACTGAATCACATGACACAGTGGTAAGTTGTACATGGGCCTAGAGGTGATCCCATAGGGGGATTGGTTGCACCTTTTGGGAGAAGGTGGGGACTGAAAGATCTACAGGTGTAATATCCAGTTGAAGTTACAGGAGTAAGTGACGTTGGACTTGAGTTTTGTTTAAAGCTGATGAAGCATTTAGTTGGTTTAGTTGAGTGAGTTTCAGAACTACGGTTATGAAAGTACCCCCCGGAAAGGGAAGGGGCAGGTCCTGATGCCCAGAAAAGGATTTGCTTGGGTTGAAGATTGAGTTCTTCTATACTTGCTGATTAGAAGCTGGGAGGCTTGGGAGCATATTTAAATACCTTGAAACTGGTGAATAATTTCACAGGTTTTGGGGATTGAATTCTGAGACTATGATGGGAGTTCAGAAGGTTGAAGTTGGAGATTTGAAGTAGGTGATTTAATTTTGAAGCATGAAGCTTGAGAAGTTTGAATTTTGATGAACCAAAACAGATTTCTTGAAGTTCTACCTAGGGTAGTCAAACCTGGCAAAGCTGATTGGACTAATGTCAAAGCTAGAAACAGCTGTCAAAGTTCCCATAAAAGCTGTGAAAGTTGGAAAAGGGGTAATTGGATTTTTTGAAGTTCTATGAACCCAAACAGACTTGTTTGATTTTCTACTTCTACTTAGGGGATATGAACCTGGAAAGGATGATCAAAGAAATTGTAAAGCTGGAAATTCCTTTCAAAGTGCAAGTTGAAGCTTTCAAACTTTTAAAAGGGAAAATTGGGTTTTTTAAAGTTATAGGAACCCAAATGGACTTGTTTGAGGTGCTACCTAGGGGAGACGAACCTGGAAAATCTGATCAAAGCAATTTAAAAGCTGTAAATGCAGGTCAAAGTGCCTGTCAAAGCTTTCAAACTTGGAAAAGGGAAAATTGGATTTTTTAAAGTTCTTGTTGCAGTTAGGCTGAATAGAAAAGGTTTCAGATTTCAGATGAGACAAATGAGGAGGAGAAGAAGAGCCACACCTGAATAGAAAAGGCTTGAAGCTGTAGGCTAGCTGAACAACGCAAAACTTAGCTTAGTAGCTAGAGAATTTATGGAGAGTAGATGCGAGAGATGATAAGCAGATAAACAAAAGGATTAAGAGAGAAATGGAAGAAAACGGTCACCCAGCTCAGACTCAGGATGTAGATGGTACGGTTATGAAACCGCACAAGGGAAGATGCATCCTGGTTCTGAGCTGGTATTGGTACAAAAGGGTCACGCGCAGGTGCGCACCCATTGGCAGTGATAAGCGCTCTGAGCACAAGTACAGGAGAGAGAGAGAGCACACTACACAACACACTGGACAAGAGGTGAAAGATGAGATGAGAAGAAGTATGAAGGCACTATTCACCATTCAACAATCAACAGTTCTATGAACCAAAATGGACTTGTTTGAAGTTCTACCTAGGGGAGATGAACTTGGAAAAGCTTATTGAAGCAATTTCAAAGCTGGAAATGCCTGTCAAAGTGCCCATCAAATCTTTCAAAGTTGGAAAAGATAGAATTGGATTATTCAAAGTTTGATAAACTCTGATGGACCGGTTTGAAGTGTGAAGGTTATTGAGGATGAATGAGAAGTATTCTTCTTTGGGATAGGGTGAAGCAAATGAAGAAAATAAAGGAAGGGTAGTCAAGAAGAAATAATGAAGAATTATAAGGGAGTTGTGGGGGTGAAAAAGGTTTGGTGTGGAAAAGAAGAGAGAAGGAAAAGAGGAGGTTCTGGAAGATTGTTGAAGAGGTTGGATTTATTTGAGATGAATTTGTATTGGAAGATTCTGGTGTATTGAATATTGTTTTGAAGTTCTGATGGTGATGAATATCCGGAAATGAAGTTGGGAGGTTTACAGGAATTTTTTAAATGGATGATTGAAGATAATTATGATTTGATGTTGATGGATTTGAGGATTTATTATTTGAAGGAAGAAGGAAAATATGGGATGGAAAAGGAATAGATAGGTGGACTGAAGGATATCTTGATTTGGAAGTATTTTTTGATATGATATGTAGGATGTAAGGGACTATTTGGAAGGTGTAGGATAGGAAGGAAAATATTGTATTTCTTATTTACATTTTCTTTTTGATTTAATTTTGGAAGTTATTGATTTGAAGGAGTTGAGTTTGTTTTTGATGATGGAATGTTTTTATGGATTTATTTTGATGGACAATGAATGGAGTTATTAAGAAATTGAGATTGAATTTAAAAACAAACCAGTGGGCTGACAAAGGAAGAGAACAAATGGACAGGAATGAGAAAATGCTTGAGACACCATAAGTAGGACACAAAGGAAACAAAAATTTCTTTAAGGCAGTTGGTACAATAATGTTTGGGGTTTGAGTTGCACCATGGATTGTATTGACAAGTTTTGAGTGGAATGAACTGATTGTGATTGATTGATTCAAGATTTCAGGAGTCAGAAGCCTAGGAATGTGGGAGGATTGACTCTTACCAGTTACAAGACTGAGAGAGACTGAGTCCCCAAATGGTGAGAATTTGATACCTCAAGGTTGATATTTGGAATTTTTTATTGGTGTTGGGTAAGTTGAGTGAACACAAGTAAGAGATGAACAATATAGGAAACAAGAACACAAGAAAAGATAAGTGAAGAGTAGAAAGGAAAAGAAAGCTGTCAAGGAAAGTTCAGCGGGTTTCAGGAGATCAGTTCCTGAGATTGTGTGGGGGTTTCCGTCCGGTAGTCTGGTGAACCCCAATAGGGATTTAAGATCTTGAAGGAGAATCCCTGTTGGGGTGCGCATGGGCTATGTAGTGGTAGATGAGTGAGTGAAGGATGAGTGAAGTAGAAGTGAAATTTCAAAGGATTGAATTGTGATTTGAAAGTGATAGTGATTGGAATTTGGATTTGGAAAAGGATTATAGGACTAATTGGGTTTGAAATGAAGAATGAAGTTGGGTTTGGGATGATGGATTGAATGGAATTCATGGAGAAGGGAAATCCAACAGTGATGAAGTTGGATCTTGGTTCCCAGAAGATAATTGGCGGAATTGGAGGGTGGATGAATGAATTGATGGGTGGATGGATGGACAGATGAATGAATGGATGGATTGATTGGTCAGGAGTTTGGACTTGGAGGCATGAGTACCTAATTTTTTCCAAAATAAGAAAATTTTCCCAACCAATTCTCAAAGAGCTATCTTGGAAGGTCTTTTAGGATTTATTTTATTTTCAGATTTTCATTCTTAATTCCCAGGATTAAATCCTTTTGGAATTCAGTTTCTATTCAGGTCAGAGTAGTTACTATACCTATCCATAGGTTGTTTTTATCTTGATCAGAGGATCTTGGTTGATTTAAACAGTATTTCTAGCTTTTCTTGCTCAGAATTTTGGGTATACCCACTTTAACCATGAGCAGGAGTAAGCAGCTGTAGTAATCTAAAGTAATGTAAGTCACTTCATGCCCTTTATTCAATATTTTAATAATATCCTGGAGTAACTTTTCAGGTTGTTTATTTATGGTCAATTAACTCATTTGAGCTTCAAAAATTCTCGAAGAACAATAAGAAAAAGGTTTAGAAAGTTCAGATTCATCAGGATTCTGTTCAGAGTAAGCTTTCCCCTTTCTGGAAACAAATTTTCCCAACGTGACAGGAGGCTGGGTGAATTCAATGAAGAACTTCAAAATACTTTAAGTGAGTGTTGAAGAAGGGAAAGAGTTTAATGAAATACCCTTGTCTTCTGGTGAGAGCTGTGGAATGAATTTAAATAATTTTAGGGAAGAAAGATCAGTTAGTGAATCAAAGTCCTGTGATTCTTAAGGGATAAGCACCCTGATATCACTTTGGTGAGGATGGTAGAACCTAAGAAGACATTCAGTGAAATTCATTGGAGGAATTGGGTGAAGGTTCTCCTTGATAAAAATGTCAGGTTTGAAAAAATCAACATATGATTGTAAACCACTATTCTTCTTCTAGGAAGAAAAAAGGACTGGTTCTCCAGTGCTTGAAGCTCTGGGGATGTATGAAACCTTCCTTTAAATTCTCTGCTATGTAGGCTTTTGGGGTTGAACTTTCATTTTGAGTTAGTGAATAGGGAACCCAACTGGAGACAATGGAACTTCCAGTTTGTAGTGGTGGTCCTAAGCGCGGTGAAAAGGAAGTTGATCTGCTTTAACTTTTGAGAAGAAATCTAGGAAAGAATGGTAATCAACAGTAACTTTATTTTGAATGGTTTCTGATTCTTCATGGACTTCATCAGAATAAGTAACCAATTTCATAGTATGCATTGATGAATCAAATATATCTTCTTCCTGTGAAAAATAAAGGATCAATTAATATCCAAGCAAGTGGAAAGAGTGATGAACTCAAAGGAATTGGAAGTTTTGTTGGGGAATTTTAAAAGTTATTGAATTGAGGGAGATTGCATTGGGCTGAAGAGCCATAGGCAGAGTAGAACAAAGTTCAGCTGTGGAAGTATATCCAGGTTAATTTCAACAAGATTGGAGGAAAATTTGGTGGTTATTTGGTTTCTTGAATTGATCATCCCCATCTTCCAAGTTGGCCTCTGAATTCCAGTGATGAGGAGAGTCAATTCCCAGGGTGAAGTTTTCTTGGAATGGTGCATTTACTTGAAAGAGTTCCCATTCAAAGCTAGGAAGAAAAGGATGTAAGTGAAACCCTGAGGTTGAAAGGATGAATCAGTTTGCCCACAAGGAGGGGGCTGTAAGGTTTAGATAATTTTGAACCATTGAATTGACCATTAAAGATTGAGTTTCACCTAAATCAAAAAAAATAGAGATAAGCCTTGAAAAAGAGTAATAAAAGTGTGAGCCTAATCTTGGTTTGGCTTTGAAGAAGCACTCAAAGGTGCTGGATTAGGAGAAGAACATGATTTGATAGGTTTCTTTCTAAATTCCACTGTCTTGTGTTTACCACCAAAATATAAGAATAAGTATTCCCTCTCTCTTCTTTCCTTTTCATCTGCCTTGAGTTTTCCATCTGGACCTAGTTTCAAAGTGGGTCTGGTAAATTTGGTATTTAGAGTTGACTTTTCTGGGGACTGGTCATGCTCCCTACCCTTGCTTCTAACCTTTTCAGGACAATTAGAGGTAGATTCAGATTGGGAAGAACTGTGAGGTTGAGAATTATTGAGAGAAGACAATTTTTATTTTACCCTTTCATCATACCTTGTATCATAGTCCAAAACTATATCCATAAGATCCTGGAGATTTTTTTGAGAGCCATTTTACCCTTCTAGTTGATCCAAAGGCTTGAAGGAAGGCTTTGTTGAAAATGGAAGTACAGTTCTCTATCACCCCATCCAGATACTTTGGTCACAAGTGATCTAAATTCAGTGATGTGGGTTGAAGAATAGCCAGAGTTCTTCATCTTCAAGTTAACCTTTTCCTTTTCAGCCTTGAAGACTTCTAGTCTGTTGCCAAAGAGGGTGTGAAGTTGCTCTGCAAAGTGGGACCATGAGTTGAGGAGGAAAGAGGGCTCTTGGTTGGAAAGGTGAGCCAGATAGGGTTGGATCCATCAATTTATGCTTCCCAAGAGGTAGGAAGCTGAAATGAGTACTTTCTTCCAATCCAGGCTAAAAGTTCCTTCATCATTTTCAAAAATAAGTTCACAAGATTGGTGGAATTGGTGGATTTTGCTAGGACTATTGCCTTCAAACGTATCCAGAGCATTCATTGAAGGAGACTTCAAGGTTCCAGAGTACAAATTACTGGTTGATGGAGGTTGAGAGAGTTTTTCAAAAGCAGAAGTCATGGTCTGGAGAAGGGCTAATAGATTTGGGTCCACAGCAGATGTTGGAGGTTGAGGTTGGGTTGGAGGTTCAGGGGTTGCGGTAGAATTTGAAGCCGGGAATACTTCTTGAGGTTCCATAGTTGGTTAATTAAGATTATTTAGGATCCTTGAATCAAAGTCTGAATCCTCAGTTCCCTCATTGCCCTTGTCTTCTTGAATAGTAATGATGCTGATATCATAAGATGGAGAATCTAATCCAAAGCCCGCTTTGGTATATTGACCAATTACACAATTAATGATGCAACTAACTGCAGGTGGGGCAGGGGAAATAGCAGCTCTAGGAGGAGCTGGAGGAAGGATACCAGTATCCATGGAAGTAAAGTATTCTGGCATTGGAAAGTTGGAAGGGGTCCTCCCATGTCTACAAGCTTGAGGAGTTGACTTTTCCTGATTGGAAATGTTGATTACAGAACCTCTGCCTCTTGCTGCTCTAGTGAGAGGTGGACTTGAAATGAATAAAGGTTGTGCAAGTCCGGCTGGAATGGTGTCCAAGTACGCCAGAGAAGGGAAATGACCCAAAAAAAGTACCAGAGAAGATTTGAAGAATGAAATGGCCAAAATGGATTATATTTGAAGCATTTTGAAGCGGTCAAAGCATGTTGAAGCTATTTGAGGTCCCATCAAGGCAATTCAAAGCTAATTGAGCCCCCTTAAAGCACATCAAAGCCATTTGAGGTCACGTCAAAGCACGTAAAATCCGATTGAGCCCTGTCAAAGCATTTGAAGCTATTTGAGGTCCCTTCAAAGCGCATCAAAGCTGATTGAGCCCCGTCAAAGCACATCAAAGCTATTTGAGCCATGTTGAAGCTGAAGCATCAAAGTCAAAGAGTTGAAGCATCTGAAGGCAAAGCCTCAAATTGAAAGCAGTCAAAGTCAAAGCATCAAGGGAGTTGAAGTTGAAAGGTCAAAGTCAAATTTGCTCTTTGAGGCCAAAATGATAGGTTTGGGGGGAAACTGATAATTCCGCAGGAATGTCCTTTGGAAACATGAAGGGCCACACAAACTTTTAGAACTGTATCACGCACTAGCCCACAAATAATTGTAGGTAGTGATATCTGTAAGATTGGGTGGTATGGATTGTATTTGGTTGAAGGTGATGATTTGAAGAAAAAAGAGTGGGTAGTAATTAAGGGGAAGGAATCAGTATAATGTCACAACTGCCCCTGGTGTTCAAGGGGCTGAAGGCACAGGAAATGATACTCATAGAACTGAAGGATGATTTGTTGGAATTGAAATGAAAAAGTTGAGTGGAGGAGTACAAGTGATGAGAAGATGTAAGGATGGAATGGAGAACTCCAGGAGGAGGTTGCTGAATAAGTGGTTTTTGAATCCTATAAGAGTAACACCAGGAAGGGAAAAGGTCATATGAGTTAAGAAGGCTGGTTGAAGGTTTTCTTGTGCTAAGATGACACTTATTGGAAGAGGGACTAACTAGTAAGAAGTAGTATACTAATTACTTGGGGGGAATTAGCCCAAGAGGGAAGGAGAGGCTAGTATATGTGAGAGCTGAGAAGGAGGCCTTGAGGTATGAGTGACTGGTGTTGAAGTTTGGATTTCCCACAGTATTACATGTTGACTGATTGGGTTGGAGGCTTTAGTTTACTAATTGGTTGATTGGCCTACCCAGGAAGGTTTGACATGTACTTATTGGGAGTCCTGAGATTATGGACTGAACACACAGTGGAGACAATGTACTATCATATACCAATTGGGTTAAGGAGAGATTTAGGGTGAACCAAGCCACTATGAGAAGGAGAGGTCCTGAGAAGGTTGACTGAATCACATGACACATAGGTAAGTTGTACATGGACCTAGAGGTATCCCATAGGGGGATTGGTTGAACCTGGTAGGAGAAGGTGGGGACTGAAAGATGTACAGGTATACTATCCAGTTGAAGGTACATGATTAAGTGCAGTTGTAACTGAGGGTGTTTGAAGCTGATGAAGGCTTGAGTTGGTTTAGTTGAATGAGTTTCAGAACTAAATTAATGAAAATGTACTTGTGGAGTGAAACATGCAAGAAGGCGGATTTAATATCCATTTGGCAGATTTCAAGGTAATTATTGGAAGAGTAAATCAGCAGAGCAGGGAGAGTAATTATTGAGCCAGTGGCAGTGTATGTCTCTGTGTAATTGCAGAATTCTATTTGCTTAAATCCTTGCATGCACAGTCTTGATTTGAAGAGAGATTCAGACTTCTTATGTTGTTCTTTCAGTTGATAAACCCAGACAGCAGACAGAGCTTGCTTTCTGTCAGGAAGGATGTGGCATCCCTCCCAGACTTTATGTAGATCTATACCATCCAGTTTGAACTTCATGAATGCTAAACATCTGATCTTTTTGGGACGCTTCTCAACATCTTTGTAATGTCAGCTCTCTGATACCAGGAACCTTGCAGTCCTTTAGCTACAGAGAGTGATAAAAATGCTGGAATGATAATAATAATTATTATTACAATGATAAACGCTTAGAAGCTCAAATAAATAATTCAATAAGAGCAGTTGCAAGGTTGAATTGGTTTGGTAGTAAATGGTTTTCAATATAATATAAAAGAGGGGCCACAGTATTATACTACTGGGGATCTTTGCAGACTAGCAACCTCTCTTCAAGGGGCCTCCTTAGGCAGATTAAGAACCTTGCAATAAATATGGGTGCCCTAGAAAGGACTTATTCCACTAGTGGCCGGGCTTAATAGCACAAACGGCCTAGACAGTAAGGTTAACACTCACTCTGAGCACTTCACCACGAAAATCATGGAATAATTGGAAGGTTTTCAGAGCAGATGGGGTAGATTTCTTGACTAAACTTCAATGGTTGATTGGTTAATATAGGTAAATAATACTACTGCAGACTAAGTCATAAATCACTTTCTTATCTTCATATAAGCGCTTGATTAACAATTACACGGTGTCTGATTGATAAAAAATAATTCCTGGTAACTGATGATGGAATAATGGATCCAATGAGGTCTGTATAAATACGTTTTTGGGGTGATTTTTGTCTTCTCAGGGCATGTAGAGAGGGTTCTGCTCGTCGGCTGAGGCTGGAAAGCCAGTCAGGGCAAGATTAGCACGTTCAATTGGTGCTTTCAATCAGCTGTCCTTAGATCTGCTGGATTTCTGTACTATTTTAGCCACAGGACCTGTTAATCTGTTATGGCCTAAATTTGATCATTCTGTACTCATCCTTCATTTGTACTATTGATATTGTTTTAAAGCGTGCAGATGTGGATGTTTACTGATTTTCTATCATCTGCTGATCATTCAGATAATTTTTAATAATTTTTATGAGCACTTCTTGTAGTGTTTTGTGGTCTTCAAAGTTCAAGATCAGTGATTTACGTGGTAGTCCTTGATCTTTGATTTATTATTAAAAAATGTTTAAAACTTAATTTTCATAAATTTTATTTAAGTTTTGATCTTTTTAGATCATTATTAATGCATATGTCTGTTTGTTACATATACTAGGCAACCCTAACTAGGTTGTAGCTCTTCTGAGCGGTACCTGGTTGTCAGATTAGTCACGACTGATCCAGGCGTGGGGATCAGTTAGTACAGATGCGCGCTGGGTAGGATCCGCTGCGTGCGTGGCAGAATCAGCTGCGCGCGGGTCTCTAGTACAAGGGATCCTGCTGCTACTATTATGTAGGGTGATGTAATGATGCGGGGCTGCGCGCGGGAATTGTGACATAACACATTTCCGCGTGTAACTCCTAAAATATACACAACACCTCAATTCTGAGTGAATTTTAGGTGTAAACCCTATACGTGAAAATACGTGTGAAATATTAGAATGGCCAAAAAGTGCCATACAGGTGTCATAATTTTTAGTACTTTTCTTTTTAATCATTTTAAAAATATAAGGACTTGGAATTCAAGTGTGGGATCAGTGAGTGACCCTACCTAATTTTGGGTGAGGAAACCATTCCTGTAATAATATTTATGGATTTCTCACTCCTTACTTTTTTAATTGAGGTATTCTTATTTTTCATATTTTGTGTTACTATTTGACAGTTTTGCTCTGTACATAGTAGCAAGCTGACATGTAACATCTAGGAATGGATTTCATTAGAAATCAAAAACATTGTGGTTGTTGAATGCTCAAGAAATTGTGGAGATTGTATTTTTCATGAGGTATTAGAATATTGGAAACTTGTTTGGAATTGGACACATCTGAGTTTGACTTTGATTTGAGATTGTTCCCTGATTTCTGAGGTGCAGGAATAGATGGATTGCAAGGAGGCAAGTGAGAATTTGAGGGGGAAAAGATGTGATTTTGGGAAGTAGGATTTAAGAGTGGTGGATTTTTGGAAGCCGGGGAATTAAGAAGGTCAGTTTTAGGATCATTGACAAGGCAATCAAAGGGAGAGCTGGGAGAAGAGGAGGATTTATCAAATTTCATTTTTTAAAAGATCTTAAAATGTTTAATAAAAACAATGGAACCGCACTAGGGGCAGAATACTCTGTAGGAGTTCAGGTTGATGTCAAATCCCACCAAAATTCCATCAAAACCCTTATTTTCAAATTTTGAGGAGCTGAAGCTGTTGTTAAGAATGATTTTCTTGAAGCCTAGGGTTTGGAAAAGTTTCAGTTTTGGAATTTTGTTGTGCCATAGTTCAAAAAGAGATAATTTGAGGTTTAATAAGTGTATTGATTTGAGGATCTTGCACACACCAACTGAAATCTCATCCCAAGGAGCAAGCAGGATAGAAATTTCAATCATCAAAGTTCTGGAAGCCTTGAAAAGAAATCTGTTTCCTTGCTTGGCCACCAGATCATGTTGGGTGGCAAGTTGTTCCAAGGTAGTATGGAGAATGCCAGTTTCCTTTAAGAATGAGGATCAAAAGGAATTTGGAAAAGCACCACCATTTTTGGAGTGAACAATTTTTAGCATTCTTTCAAGTTCATATGATTGCGGCTTTATAAAACTGATGATCTCCTCAGCCACATCCAACTTGAGCTTGATCAGGATAAAGGTCTTGTATTTTTAGAATATGTTGGTGAGGAGTAAGAAGTATTGACATCCATAATGGAGATGGGATTGATTTGAACACAGACATTGGCATGGATAAATTTGAAAGTATGGGAGCTTGGAAGGATATGATAGTTGAAAGGTGATAATTGGATTTTTCCTTTTTCCCAAGAGGTACAGACGTCATCAGCCCATTTCAGGTTAGGGAATGAGCTGTAAAGAAGCTTGACTTGTTCCCAATTTATATGGCCAAAGCATTTTTGAATGGTAGAAATGGAGGTAAAGGTGTGGAAGTTTGATGGATTTGGGGTTTATTCTTTAATGTAAAGGATATTGTCACAAATGTGGCTGGAGATGATTAAATTTCTTTAAAAAAATATGCCAAAGCCTGTGGAATCCAGTTGAGTGAGTGGACATCCCTTTTGAATGAGTTGAACAGGGGAGATTAGATTGAATTTTAGGTTGGGTACCAGAAGTGAGAAATGCTTTTTCAGTTTGGATGGTTGTGTTTCCAACACCTTGAAGCATGATGGAGGCATTGGGTTTTCCAGTACCAACTTTGGTGTTGTCATCTTTAAGCCAGTCAAAATAACTGGGGCCTTTGAATACGTTTATGGAAGTAACCAATTTAAGGACCAAGGAGCCATGATCAATATGATGGAAATTTTCAACAGCAAAGGTATATGCTAGATTTTCAGAAGCTTTAGCGTTGGAGGTCAGTTGGAATTGATTCTTGGACAAGGAAATGTTTTTGGATCCATTGTAGTTGTGCCAAAGATGGGAATAAAGGGCAAAGCACTTCTTTATTGGATGATAATCCTGATGATTTTGCCAATTATGTTTACACCGTAGTATTTCTTGATTGGCAAGAAGGGCCAATTTGTAGGTCCCTGCCACTACCTTTTTTGTATTTCATTTAGAAGCCTGAGGACTAGGTCACCATTTATCTTGGCTTCTCCTACCAAGTGAGTTATAGTTTTCTTTAGGTGCTCAAGCTGTGGGGGAAATTTATATAGGAGCAGGTAGGCTACTATTTCTTGATCCATCTTTATTCCAATTTTGGAGATTTGAAGTTGAAAATGTTGCACATCAGTGATAAACATATCCATATTTTGAGGGTCAGGCACAAGTTCAATAAAATTGAAGAAAATTTGAGATCCATTTTCCGTCTGGGAGGGGGAATAGAAATTTTTTATTGACTTTCAGAGCGCAATGCTATTCAGTGCATTGGTGTCTTTGATGCAATTGATGTATGTCCAATTTTCCAGCTTTGCTAGAATTTAGGGGGCATTCTCCACTTTTACTTCTGGGGGGCAACCTTTGTTGCATTCATCATTGAACCAATAGAAAATTCCTATCAGCAAGAAGATGGTAGTTAACTTCGATTTCCATAAGTAGAAGTTTGATTCTTGGAGTTTGGGGATGGAATCCATTAAGGTTCTGAGAAGTGATAAATTTTAGTCTGCTGGTCCAGTTGAGTCCATGATTGCCAGATTGAATTACTTGTTTCTTTTGGCTTTTAATTGTGTAAACCTGATATCATTCATTTCAAACCTAAGACCAACAGAGTCTTTGGGAGAAACAAAAGAAAGGAAAATAAGAAACAAGGAGTGGAATTTTTAGAGCAGAATGAGAATAGATCTTACAAATGTGAAGGAAAATTAGAGTAGAATGAAGCAGAGACAAAGAAGGATGTTTATTCATATGATGGGAAGAACATGAGAACATGGGATAGCTAATCAGGAAGGTTAGATTAAAGTATAAAAAGAATTTCCATGGAGAGACTTGCCTCACAGCTGGAAAAATATAGAGAATTGACAGTTTTCATGAGATGGAGTTGGATATTGAGGTTTGTTATTATTGAGAGGGAATGGAAGGAAATTATTAACATGATTGAGATCATTGACAAAAGGGGAGGTGGAACAATGATGAAATGAAAGACAGATGGATAATGGAAGATGGGAATATTGGAGATGAAAGAGTTTGAGATACAAGGAGAGGGGATTGAATAAGAGGGGACAGGATCAAACCAAGAGGAGAATTGAGTGTGAGGTGGATCAAGGATGCAAAGATCAAGGATGAGTCCAATGGCTCAATGTGGAGGTTGAATCCTGGAGCCAGAAGGAATTTTTTTTGATTGAATTCCAATTAAATCTATCAAGCATTACCTGTAGATATGACAGAAATTTTATGAGATAAGGAATTCTAGGAATGATGAGGCTAAATTTTACTCAAAAAATGCTTTTATTTCATTTTAGAACATTAGGAGGGATTGCGCTAATAGATGGAACACAGAAAATTGTGGGAAATCAGGGAGAAATCAGGTAGAAATTAGTGAGAAATCAGTTAGAAATCAGTGAGAAATCAGTGAGAAATCAGGGAGGAAAAAATTGGAAACCACATGGAATCTGGGAGGAAGTAAAATAAAAAACTTGAAGAATACCAATTTAAATCATGAATAAGACAAAAAGGAAAGAGGGAGAAAGCTTTGATATCAAAAGGTGAAATAGAATGGAATAATACCAGAAACAAATTTGAATAATTTGAGAAATTTTGAAGCAACTAATTTTAAAATGGGGGGAAGCTGTGTTTCCAAATGATGGAAAAATTTGAGAAATCAATTGGATGCAACCATCTCTTCCAAAGGATGTGATTTAACTGGGTGACTGGATCCACCAGATTTTTCCTGTTAAAAGACCCCCAGTAGTATAATACTGTGGCCCCTCTTTTTTTAAAATATTGAAAACCTTTCAACCAAATCAATTAAACCTTGCACTAGCTCTTAACATATTTATCATTTGAGCTTTTTACATTTTTATTTTGGGAATATTGTTATTCCAGTACTTTAAAACTATCTGTAGCTAAAGGACTGCAAAGTTCCTGGTATCAGAGAGCTAACAAAAATAATCTAAGTTTTATGCATTTCTATGGTGTATTGGATTCTATCAAAAGTGGTGTTGAGATATGTCAGGGAACAGTTGATTTTCTTTTCTATTTATTATACAACTCTCAGAGAGGCTGCATTGACCAAGGGTCTACTTGGGAAAACAACATTTGGAAACAAAAATGGAAGAGGCTGAGGGATATCTTCAACATTTTAAGCTCATCAATTTTTGATAATACTTTTGTTACTTTTTCAGCCTGCTGAGCCACTTTTCCTATTGGATTTTTCTTTGTATTTTATATTTGATAATTCAATTCATTCTGGAACCTAAGATCAAAGCATTCTCACAAAGACAATATATATATTCATATTTTCAAAATAGTTGCACAAATCTTTAAGAAGCTTTTCCTGATCTTCCAATGTCAAGACCATAGTCCTGAAACTTTTTCAACTAAACCAATCCAATCCCCTCATCAGCTTCAACCTCATATCATACCCAAATTCACTTACTCCTGTAGCTTACACTGGATATTAATCCTGCATAACTTGAAGTCTCTGTCTTCTCCTACCAGGTTCAACCTCTGAGTATATGGTATAGGTTCTATGTCCATTGAAACCTCACCATTGTGTCTTGTGATTCAGTCAACCTTCCCAGTCTATCTACCTCTTTCTCTATGGCTTGGGGCATCCTCTATCTCTCCTCAACCCGATTGGTATATGAGTTAGTACATTTTACACTTAGCATATACATAGTACATACTCTCCTCTGTCTTTTCAGCGCATCCCCCCAGGACTCCAGATTGGTACATGTCAAACCTTCCTGGACAGCCCCATCACCCAATCAGTCTACTACAGCCTCCAGACAAATCATTCAACATGTAATACCATGTTAACTCTAACCTGAAATACCAGCTACTCATCCCTGAAGGCCTCCTTCTCAGCTCTGACATATACTGGCCCATCCTTCCCCCCTGGACTAATTTCACCCAAGCAATTAGTATTTTACTTCTTACTGGTTAGTCACTCTGCCAGTAGTTTTAATCCAACCACAAGACATCCTTCACCCAGCATGCTTAACTAATATCACCTTGTCCCTTCCTGGTGTTACTCTTATAGGGTTCAACCTCCTCCTCCTGGGATTCTCCATTCCATCCTTCCATCTTCTCATCACTTTTACTCTGCCTCTCATCTTCTTCATTGAAATTCCAGAAAATCATCCTTGAGTTCTATGAGTAGTAGTGCCTGTGCTTCAGCCCCTTGCATGCCAGGTGAAGTGGTGACAATGTTCTGTTCAATAAAGAGGGTTTGAACAAAGTTTTTCTTCCTGAAAAGCTGGTAACTCATGGCCATAGTGAAGATCAACCTTTGGATGAATTAATTAAGGATTTTTTTCCGAAATTGCACCATTGATACGTTGAAAATGGTTACCAAATGGACCATTTAATTTTCCAAACTATGAAGACATATTACAGCCATGACTTTGTTGAAGATTGTACCCCAAATATTTACCAAAAATGGTTTCTCATCACGTTATTTCTTCCCATCTTTCACCCTCAAAGCTTGAATGTAAATTTGGATTTGCAATGTAAAAATTCCTTGATTTTTTTCAGATTGGGAAGCAATTGAATAGTTTCCAACAATGCAACTGGTGATTAAATACAAAGGCTATTTTGCATTCCTCACATCCCCTTAGTTACTGACCCTGATGAAAATGGCCTCCCTTTCAAGATGTTTTTCAAACAGTTTCCAGCTAATTTGTCTTTCTCATCAATATCAAACAAATCTCAAGGTCAGAAATTTTCAAATTTTGGTCTTTATCTGCAAGATTCACTTTCCAGCCAATATGGTCATTTATATGTAGCATTGTCAAGGATCAGATCCAGCCACTCAAAAAGAGTTGTGGTGACACACATAAATGACAGCCAAATCTAATTTTAACCTGATAGAATTTTGTATTTAGAAAGAGGTTTTAAATGCTATACATCCCAGAAACTGATTCATTTGAATTATATATATATATATATATCAATTGCTCCTATATCAATCAACCAACATTAGAATAACCATGATTTGATTTATTTTTTTTTTTCATTTTCCACATTTTTCCAATCAACCCACATTCCAATACCTATCCAAATAATGAAATTCATACTGATTTTTTAAATTCTATACATCCCAGAAACTGATGCATTTGAAATATATATTTTGTTTGAGTTAGAGCATCCACAATTTTCTTAAATAATGCCTTGTTACCAAAGCCCTTGTTAGCTAAAAAAGATAGTAAGCAAGGGATTTTGTAAGTTTGAGACACAATTGGACTTGTTAAACCCCCGTGCCAGCTAGCTAATGAGGCTTGGCCCTCAATCAACCAACTCTTCATAGCCGCTTGGTATCTTTCAATGGGACAAAGGGATAAGTGGGGGTGGATGGATGATATGGAAGGATGATAGAAGATAAGGGAGACTTACCTTGATGGCAAAATAATATGATCAATTTCATTCATGGATGATTTGTTGATGGTGGGTGTTGTGGAGTTATGGGAGGTATGGTAAATCCTGCCAGGGGTTGGCACTAGCAAGCTCCATATAATTCCATAACTTTTCCAATTTTTCATCAAACTTATGGAACTTGCTACATAGCAAGGTCCTATTTAGGAAATAATTGGGGCTTGTGCTTGTCAAACTTGGCTAACAAGTGGGTTTACCAATACAATTGGGGATGCTGCTACTCCTACATCAATAAATTGAAAATAGCTTAACCATGATTTGATTGAACATTGAAAAAATTCTTATCTTACACATTTTTCCAATCAAACCACATTCAATTTCCTATCCAAATTATTAAATTAAAATCAGTCCCCAAATTTGGGGGCAATACTCTAGTTTTACTTAAAAAAATAAACCCAAGTTACCTACATCCTTGCGCTGTTGATAAAAAATGGCTTTGTTTTGCATGGCCATCCATCAAACCAGTCTTGTAACAGACTCCAGGTAGCCTGGTCACCCTCCCCAAGATTAGCACCCAACACAGTGTTCTGATGTATGTTTGTGCTGTTGCTGCCAGTTCCTGGTTTGCAGCACTCCATTGTGTATCCCATGGTGGTAAAAGAAAAGGAAGACAACAAGTCAAGTCAAGTTGGAGACTGGAAAGAAAAGAGCAGATGTGGGCATCATGACTATTACAGAGCCCATTGTAACCCTTTGGTTGGCACTACTTTGACAATTTTGATAGTAATACCTTTTCTTTTTTTTTAACAAAATAAAGTGCAGTTTTGCATATTGCATTGCGCACTATGAATATGAAGTAGTGGGTACAAGTACTCCCTGTAGGCCAGGGATGCAAGATAAGAATGGGGGAGCCCATGGTGAAGGGGCATTGATCAATTTCTGTTGGATTGAAATCCACTCTCATTTGGTAACAGGTATTGAAATTAAATACTCCATCCACACACCAAACAGTCAACCACTAAAGGGTTTTGCAGTATGAAAGGGGGGGGCATAGTTGGCCCAGGGAGAAGGTGAAAAAAATGACTATGACTCATTAAAAATTGTACAATTACTAAACCACAAGCTCCAGCATAATGGCTGACAGAGTGAAGATTATAGACATAGTTCCAATAAATATGCTGTTATCAAGTTTCCTAGTTGCATTTATACCAAGGCCTCCGTCCCAGGACAGACTAATCCTCATCAAAGATTGAGGACAAGTTCTGGGATGGGAGGAGCTAATTCACCAGGCCATGTTGGGCATTTGGGTTATTAATTTATCAAAGATTGGGGACAAGTTCTGGGGGGGAGGAGCTAATTCACCGGATCATGTTGGGCCTGCAGATTCGTACTCCCTAGACTCATTATAGAATGAGTAGAGGCCAGGGGGTGGGTCTCCTGGCATTTGAACACCGGACTTGCATACCCATTGCATGGGTGGTACCAAGCTTCCATGTGCTGGTAACTGCTAGGCCATTGAGGCCCCAGTAATACCTTGAGAGTGTTGAATCTCAAAAAGCCTGTTCTTCATTTACCTTCGTTGATGCACCTAGCCTGAAGATAGTATTTGACATACAAGGGAGTCATCAAGTCATAGATTGTTCAGTCTCAACTGGCACCCTTACATCATCCATTCTTTTTTTTTTTTCAAAAAAGTAAAAAGTGCAGTTTTGAGTTTAGCATTGCGCACATGAGTTTCAAGTGACAGATACAAGTACTCCCTGTAGGCCGGGGGTGCAAGATAAGAATGGCGGAGACCGGCGGTGAAGCCCGATCAAATAATATCTGTTGGATTCAAATCCACTCTGATTGGGTAATGAGTTTTGAAATTGAATGCTCCATCCATACGTCAACGGACCCGACCAACGAAGGAGTTTGAAATGTGAAATGGATAGGCGTAGTTGGCTTAGGGAGAAGGGGTAGCGGCCAGGGGGTGGGCCTCCCGGGATGCAAACACTGGACTTGCGTAACCGTCACAAGGGTGGTATGAAGCTTCCAGGTGATGATAACCGCTAGCTGGCCATCGAGGCCCATCCTCCATCTAACAAGCCCAACCGTCTCATGTAACCAGCTTGAAGCTCTCACGCTCGATTTCAAGTACAATTCTAGCAACTATCGAACGGTCATGTTATCTTTAGACTTTCAGCCCGATTGATATATTCTCATCACGAGAACGACCGCCGGCCAACAGATGTCGCACATTGGTTGAACAACTGATGGGTAGGAAGTTAGCTCTCCCGATGGACGACTGACCCCCCATCGTTTCACCTCTCCAACTATTTGCGTTTCTCCAAGCGTATCAAGTAGTGAGCGTCGTTCCCCAAGGATATAAAGCAATGACCGTTCAACATAGATTTAGGTCCACTCCCCCAGCCATCCACCCTCAGAATAACTTCATTCACTATCTTTTTTAGTTACAGCTACTTAATCTAAATCTTCATTTAGTCAAACGGAGACAATCCCTGCAACAACCAAGACCAATCATGCGTTCCTTCATCCTCCTCGCCGTCCTGATCGCTTTTCTGCAAGCAAACTTGAGCCATTCCGCCCCTGTTGCGACCGAAGGTTCTTCAGTTAGTTCAAGTCTTCCTTTCATTTCCCCCGCTCTCCAACTGCACCAAGCCTTGAAAACCATACTGATAAGTCATTACTAATCATCCCTTTCTTTGCCCTGACTCCAACCAGTCTTCTAACTCGGGCTCGATCATGTACAAAAGACAGGAGGCAGTGAATTTCAAGAAATGCGTCCCCAATATCTGCACCTAGCCCTATCTAAAATCGTACCCCTTGTTATGTTGTGCCTCTCTTTCGTTTTTCAAGTCGCTTGTCTGTGAACTCAAATCGTTCCTTTATTTCTTGCGGTTCAAAATCTTTGAACTTGAATTTTTGTTTGGTCTGCTTGTTTTTGAGCTTTGGAAGTTGTCATGCTTGACCTGCTGCTGTGTTTTTGTTTTTTGGTCTGCATATTGCAATTGGTTGTCATCAGTTTTGCAGCTACTTACGTATCTTTGATTCCTGATGCCTTCGTTTTTTCTGCCGTTTGGGATTGGGTGTCTTCACTCATGAAATTGCCACCATAATCTTTTTACCTGCACCACAAACAGGTCATACACACCCACTGAGCGCCCCGTATTCATCCATGATTATCACTCAAGGGTGATACACTCATCCAACTTGAGATAAAGCATCGCGTGTGTCTGATAGTCTGCCTAGGCTAGCGGCCTTTAAAACAATCTGCCCCTTTCACCCGTCTTGTACCCAGGGTTGCTGGAAGCCGTGTGTTGAGATCTGATCCAACAGTAAAAAAAAGTGACATCATACATTAAAACAACATAAACCAATCTGAACTCATCAATTCGAACTGAAATCTAATTATTCCAGATCAAATACTTAAAATGAGCTCATAAACTTGGATTGGAGCGCTCATGGTTACACATGTAGAAACCAATGGGCGCATTAGATCAAGGTCCAAAAAACCCTTTCGGACATGTCCTAGAACCCGCCGCACACAGCCCTCCGAATGGCTACGGTGTTACTTTAGAGTCGCTCTTTATGGAGGTTTAGAAACTCAACAGCGGATGGCCTGGTGCTTCGGGTAGTAGCATATTAAGTACTCAGACAGGAAGGTCGCGTCTAAATAATCGGTCATACGCTGTCTCATCACTCAGACCGGACGACAAGACTCCAGCAGGTGAGAAGGCGCAAGTGGGTATCATTTGTTTGATTAAAACCACGCTCTCGTATAAAGAAATGAAGAGACGATAGAGACCGTCAGAGTCAACAACACGAGACGAAGATGAAGAATAAATACATGTGTAGAACGTCTTCTTCCTCATTTTCACTTCCTTTGCGTTTATCTTAGGGAGAGGGGGAGAGCGCCCTATAGGGTTCTTTGGGACAGGCAGATGCCACACACAAGCCTAGCTCTAAAACCTGGGTGAACTGAAGCGACGGCACGACAGTCTGTGTTTTACGATTTTCTTTCTTGTTGGGTTCAGCTCAAATGCGAAAACAAGGGGGGGAATCGGACGAAGGGGGGGGGGGAAGGAAAACAATGAGATGAGAGCCCCAGTCGGTCATCGCAATTCGTCGTCCTGTTGCTTATGGGCTTGGTCTTGGTCACGATGGTATTCAAGCCCTAAACGTAGTTGCTCTTCGGTATGCGGTCGAATTCTCAGCCATTGCCTGACCAAAAAGGAAAGCTGAGTTTAGACAGTTGCTACTGCTACTTTGTTTGATCAATCGGAAACGAGAAAGGGACGAAGATCGCCAGAGACAAACTAACATCCTAGGACCACTACGAGCTCGTTTGCCAACTCGAAAGCCATATATTCAAGGACCATAGATTTTAGATCGAGGGTTGTTGTAGTAGTTAATGATTCAGCCATGACGCCAGACTTGGTCTGTAGATCACAAGGTGGCTCTGGAGAAGACAAAGAGGCGGTTGGAGATGGGACTACAATCGATGGACTTTCACGATAGGTTTGAAATAACAAATGAGGGAAGGAAGTGCCGAAGTAGGCACCTAAAAACCAGGGGAGCAATGTGAACATGACCAGCAATCAGGCGACGAACGAAGAACTGGAAAGCAAAAAAAAAAAAAAAAAAAAAAAAAAAAAAAAAAAAAAAACCGGAGCGGATGAAGAGGTTGCGATAGGTTGAGTAGAAATCTAACCATCGATGCAATGAAACCTGCTGCTTGGGGGATGGTAGATGTCCATACAGTTTAGACAAAACAGCACGACCTCGCCATCCCCAGGAGTATCTGAACGACCTCAAGGCACGACCTTGGATGGCTGGCAGTAAACTCGGGGACAATAACCAAAGTGAGCGCTTTCGTACTTCGCATTCTATAAACAACCAGTCAAAAGAGGGGAGATGAGTCAGTGGCCTCAGTTTTTGGTCACAGAATGATGAATAGGAGTGAAGGACCAGCGATGGGTAGAAAAAAAAAAATTGACCGGACCATTTGTGCCACTCGACGAGGGACACTTCGGGTACTTTAACGGTATCATCTTCCAAACATTCATTCAGCACGCCCGTTTTCTCAACCAGTGAATGAAGCGAAGCGAAGAGGAAGACGAGGGGGTGATCGAGCCTGATAAACACTGACCAGGTTCGACATCTAATTCAGGCCAGTGTTGAACGGGTAGTTTGGATGAGCTAACAGTGCATCCCATGCTTTCGAAAATGGTCCTGTTGGCCCTTTCCGCCTTGCCGTTGTGTTCAGGGTGATGCGGTTCCTAGATGATTTGTCTGATTGAGTTTTCCCTGCAGAATTGAACTAACCTATTGTTTGTGAATTCCGTCCCTCTGTTGGAACACAATTCGTATGGGGAGTAGCCCAGTTTTGATTTTTGTCGTTCCAGAACCGCGATGAGGACTTTGGCAGTTTGATCCTTGCCTTAGAGAGTTAGCCAGTGAAGTTGTCCACCACGGTGAGGATAAATCTCTCTTGTCTGAGTGACGGAGGTTTGAGTGGACCAATTAGGTCCAGGTGTATTCATTCGAAGGCTTGGAGGAGACAGTGGACTGGAGTTTGAACGGGGTCTTGGTGATCTTTCCAAGGGCACAATCTCTACAGTAGAAGGAATCAATGTTGTCCTTGTTGATTTTGATGTCTTTGAGCTCACGTAGTCTGCTTGTTGAAGCGTGGCCGAGAGCGTGGTGCAGGTCTCTCAGGTTTCTCCCAGGGTGGCCATTCACGGACAGGAAGCAGTGGTTTTGACCTATCCGTTTTGGATTTTGAGCTACAAAGAGGTTGTCCAAGACCAATACTTGAATGATGATTGAATCTCTGTTGAAGATCTGGAACTTGCCCTTCTCTGACACCAAGCAACACCCTTTTCCAATGAGGATTCCCGGACTGATGAGGTTGACTACTATCTCCGGTACATAAAGGCATTGATTTGGGAAAATGGTTTGGTTTTTCCAAGTGAGTTTGACCGTGCCGGTGCCTTCAATGGGGAGATTGGCCCTATTCTTGCCAGTGGAAATGCTTTTGCCAACGGTTTTGTTGAGAGTGATGAAAAATTTCTTATCATTGAAGATATGAGCTGAGGCGCCGCTGTCAATGAGGATGTTTTGGCTGGACAGTGCCTTAGATTCTATCCATTTTGTGACATGGGCATGGTAGTGAGCCATTTTGTTTTTGGGCTTCTGTTTTTCTTTCCATCTGGCCTGATTTTCTCTCCACCAATTGGGGACCTTGTCCGGGGGAAGATGGAAACATTCCTTCTCCAAGTGATTCTTATCTTGCTTGGGATTGTGGTATCCTTCTATGCAACGACTAGAATGTTGGCTCTTGAATTTTGTCTTGCTTGTGACAAGTGCAGAATCTGTGAGGGTAATAGATTTGTTGGTGTTCTTGGCTTTGATTTGATTATTGAACTGAGTGACATGGTTGCACACAAAATCAATGTGAATGGTCTTGTCTGAGTGCATCAGCTGTCTTTTGAGATCTTGGAGCAAAGCGGGAAACTTGAAGAGGATGAGGTAAGCTACAATGTCTTGCAGTAAGTCTATTCCTATATCAATCATCTTTTTTATTGCAGTCCTGAGCTTGGTGACAAATCCCGCAATTTTGTCTTCTTGGAAGGTGATGTGAAGGAAATTGTTGAAGATTTTTGCTCTGTTGGAAGCTTTGAACAAAGAGTATCTCTTTGATAGCAGCCCATATAGATTTAGCAGAGTTCATGTTTGCCGCGCTGATGATGTTGTTGTGAGTGACTGAGTCATATTTTGAAATGAGGAGTAGTTGAATTTCATCATTGTCTTGCATAGAGAGCATCATTAAGTCTGATTCCATGGCGTGGAGGACTCCTTGGAGCTTGAGTAAGGAGTTCATCTTGTTGGTCCAGATGCCGTAGTTGTCCTCAGAGAGAAGGGGAATGGTCTCCAGTGCCATCTTATGCACAGCCTGCCTGAATCCATTGTTCTTGTGCCTGATTTGAGAGGTTGACGCCATGGCTCTTGCTGGTTTCTTCAGTCAATGGAGCCTTTGGCTTTTAACCGTATTAACAAATTGAGATTTAATTCAAAAACAAAACAGCGGGCTGACAAAGGAAGAGAACAAATGGAATGGAATGAGAAAATGGTTGAGACACCATAAGTAGGACACAAAGGAAACAAAAAGGTCTTTAAGGCAGTTGGTATGATAACATTTGGGGTTTGAGTTCCAGCATTGATTGGGTTGACAAGCATTGAGTGGACTGAACTGGTGTTGATTGATTGAGTTGAGATGTCAGGAGTGTCAGCTTTCTACTATGTACAGAGCAACCTGTCAAAGTAACAGGAGAAATATGATAAAAACAATTCAATAAGAAAAGTAAAATTAACTAAAGAAGAAGTGAGAAATGCCCAAACATCATTGCAGATATGGATTCCTCACCCAAAATTAGGTAGGGTCACAGTTTCAGCCTCCTGGATGCCAAGACCCTTGCTATACTTTAGCTACCAGAGGTGATAGAATAAATAATAAATATATTATTTAATAGATGCAGCAAAAATCCGTAAAATAATTGGATAAAGCTTCTTTCAAGGTTAATTGGTTTGGTTATAGTTTATTGTTATAAATCAATATAGATAAATTGATTATTAAATATTTTTTAGAGGGGCCACAATTATATTGGGGATCTTTAACACCTCTCTTCAGGTATTTCAGTATGAAAACACATAGTCCTGGTTACTTTGGGCTCTTCAGTTTAAAGGATATCTTGCACAAAGATAATATGTATATAAAATACACAGTGGAGTGGCAGGGCTTTGTAACCAAGCTGCCACAACAGAGAAAGGATAATAAAACTCACTGGTATATTATTAAATCCTTTGGGTATCTGTTTGGGATGTGTACTGATGGGTTAAACCTGTATACTGGGTTTATAAGGTTGTTCAGCAGTTTAAATCAAAAAAAGGAGGTTGAGGACAGATACTATTGATCAGACTTAGCCATAAATCACTTACTTATCTCTTATAAGTATTTGATTACCTTGGCAGGGTGTCTGGATATAAATATAACTGGGTCTCTGGGTATCAATATCCTCAAAAGAGCTCCTTATTTATAGCTTTTGGAGTCCTAATGTGGTCCTTCTGAGGGGTACGGGGGCTCAAAGGGACAGACACTGAGGCTAGAAGGGTAACCAGTGGTAGCCTGTCATGTATTCTTGGTGCTGTGGCATGGGTAGCATCTAATTCCACAGGGTATGGGAATTATTCTACTTCATAATAGATATTAGGATGTGTGAATAACACTAATAAGTCCCATTTATGTATTATTTAATTAATTATCCTTAGTAAATGTTCCCAGTAATTTAATAATAATATAAACAGACATTTCTACGGACATCTTGATGTCAGGTGAGTTCTCATTATGTATTATATATCTGGAGTAAAAGTCATGATATTGATTTTACTCCTTATTTTTGAGTTCCAGTTAATTTATTAAGATAATTACTTAAAAATATAATTCGTGGGAATTCATGAAATATTTTTACATCACAAGTTTTCTTAGTATTTCACAAAAATATTGATGTCTAGAAATTCTCATTATAGTATATTGAAGTATTTTATTATATTTTTAGAAGTTGTAATTGTCTTATTTTCGACATTCTTGGTACTTCGAATTATTTTAATAAAAAATACATATAAAGGTTATTTAAGTATTTTTATATAATTTTATGTACTTTTAGACTATCTACTATCCATGGGAACATTTATTAAATATGTAGAATGCTCCCCTGTGGGTTGTAGCATGTTTACACAGTAACTAAGTTTCTCAGGCCGCCTGTCACTTTGTCAACCCTTAGTCCTGGGGCTGCATACTTGTCAGAGTTCTGGGACTGCGTACAAAACTTTGATGGAGTGACAGGCCTGTATCTCAGCCGCTCTTGGGGTGCATTGGCTTCTGCAGCTGTGTTTGGGAATTGTGACAGAACACATTTCTGTCCGTAACTCCTAAAATATACACAACACCTCAATTCTGACTGAATTTTAGCTGTGAAACATATACGTGACAATACGGGTGAAATATTTAACTGGCCAAAAAAATCAATAGTGGTGCCATGGTATTTTTGGTCTTTCTTTTCTTAATTATTTAAAAATATAAAGAGTTGGGTTTCAAGGGTGGGGTCAGTGAGTGACCCCACCTAATTTTGGATGGAGAAACCATTTTTGCAATAATATTTTTTGGTTTCTATACTCCTTCTTAGGTTAATTTTATTATTATTATTTCTATGTTATTTCTATTACTTTTGCAGCTTGTTCTGCAATAGTAGCAAGCTGACATTCCTGCACTTCATGATATGGCCATATCTGAAAAAATCCGGAGCATGTTGGGAAAAAAATTAATTCCATGTGTGTTTCAGTTCCTCTTGCTTTCCCTGTAGTTTCTGAGATGTATTGGTCCATCAGGTATGTTATTTTCTGGTAACCATTCATCTTTGTCTGCATATTCTCCTTTGTATCTTACCAAGTACAGTCTAACATCTTTTCCCTGTACTCTCTCTTTCTTGTTTCTCAATATCCTGCTGACTTTCCCTTTTTCTTTCACAGGGTCAGGTTCTATTGGGATTATTGTTGGAGGGAGGTTGCTAACTTCTCTTAATTCAAAGTGTTTTACTAGGCTAACAGGAAATACTGGGTGTTTTTGTGATAATTCTTCACTCAAGATTACCTCCACAGCATTTTTGCCATGCATATTTTTGATAACAAATGGTTCAACAAAGGCTGGTTTCAGCTTTCTGTTACCTGCTAGATAGTTGAAGTTGGTAGTGGATATCAAGATCTGATCTCCTATTTTAAAGTCAGGTTCCCCATGTGATTTGTCCCATCTTTGTTTGTTCTATTCTACTGCTTCTTCTACCCACTTTTGATCGTGATTATTTTCCAGATCTATCATCTTCTTAAATTCAAGAGATGTTGGATGAATGGTGGCTAAGTTATAGTTTAAGTTATTCCTAGGGAGTTTTGGAATCCATCCTCTTTCTAGTATGTAAGGGGCTTCTTTGGTAGTAGAATGTTTACTGCTGTTATAAGCCATTTCTAGAGCTGGGAGTAGGCTTACCCAATCATGGCAATAACCATCTGAGTTTTTGTATTCTAGACTAAAGATACAGAACCTTCTTAGCATATCTTCCAGGGTCTGTATCATTCTTTCAGCTAATCCATCATTTTGGGGACGGTATTCTGTAGAAAATGCTAGAGTAGTACCCAGTATATCATGTAGATTCCTCCAAAACTCAGAGGCAAATTTGAGGTCTCTGTCACTGATTATAATCTTGGGTATACAAATATCAGCTATGATCCTAGTCCAAAATAGTAGAGCTACATCCATAGCACTATCTTCTTTGTGGTTAGGTAAGAATATTGCCTTCTTAGAGTATCTGTCAACTAAAACCAGGACAGAGTTATATGAATGAGTACCTCCAGGGGTGAGGCCGGTTGCGAAATCCATATTAATGATTTCCCATCTAGTTTTGGGTTCAGAGATCTTCTGTAGGAGTCCAAACCCTTGCCAGTAGTTTTATTAGATTTTTGTCAGGTCTCACAGCTAGTAACATACTTAATAGTGATTTCTTTCCAGTCTATCCACCAAGCAGTTTGTTTTAATTTCTCCAAGGTTCTTTCTGTGGATAGATGCCCTGATGAACAGTTTTCATGGAATTACTGGAGTATATGTGGTATATGTTCTTTGTTACTTAGTACTAATACACTGGAATGTTGGAGTCTGTAGTAAAGGAGACCATCCAAAAAGGTAAACCTTCCTGCTTTATAGGTTAAAGTATTGAAGCAGGTAAACTATTTATCAGAGCTGCTTCTGGGGATTCACATTCCATAATGGTAATCAGAAGCTTGATTTCAGGGGAGTAGTTATCCATCACTAGGTTGAAGTAAGCAGTATCTAATTCACATAAGTGGATGCCTATTATTGGAGCATTTAATGCAAAAAGATTGATGTTCAAGATAGGGAAAATATCTTGATCCTCAGGGTCATATGCTGGATTTTTAGAGTCATTAGGAAAAGCATTCCTACTTATACTATCAGCATTCTGATGTTTAGCTGCAGCTTTATGCACTATAGTCATCTGTCCTCTATACTGTTTTATAGCAATTTGCCACCTGAGCATATGTCTGCTGGGGGTTTTCATGTTCATGAGATTTCTTAAAGCATTACAGTCTGTGATCACTTGGAAAGTGGTGCCTTCTAAGTAATAGTGTAGCGTTTCTAAAGCCCATACTAGAGCCAAACATTCCAACTGACTGGCTCCATATCTCTTTTCTGTATCTTTGATCTGTCTAGATGTGAAGAGTATTGTTTTCTCCACTGGTCTGTCTTCCTTTATCCTTTCTTGATGTAGAGAAGCTCCTAACCCTTCCATACAGGAGTCAATGTACAGTTTAAAGGGCTTTGAGTAATCTGGTTGAATGAGTAAAGGGGTAGAGGTCATAGCTATTTTTAGTTCCTCATAGTTTTTCAATTGCTCATGAGTCATTTCAAATAGAGTGTTATTGTTGCATACTTTGTACAGACTCTTAGTTTGCATAGCAAACTTTGGTATTTATTGTCTGTATTAACTGCAAAAACTAATGAAATACAGTAACTCTGTTTTGTTTTGAGGCATGGGTCTATTCATGACAGCAGCTATCTTATTTTGATCAGCAGCTAGAGTTAGACCAGAGACTATATGCCCTAGGGCTTTCAATTCTCCATAGCAAAAGTTGAATTTCTTCAGGGACACTTTTGATCCTGCTCTGGAGATAGTTTGGATTACTAATCTTATTTGGTTGATATGAGTATCCCAATCATCAGAGTATATGATAAAATCATCATAGTACACCATCATCCATCCTTGTCTGATGAATACTCCTAGGACTATGTCCATCATCCTTTGAAAATGAGAAGGAGCATTTTTTATACCAAAAGGCATCCTAAGATACTCATAAATTCCCAAATGACAGATAATTCTCATGAATTTCCGACTATCAGGGTGGATAGGTATTTGGTGAAAACCTTTCAACATGTCCAAGGTAGTTATATACTGAGGTTTTGACAGGTTATGCAGAGCATGGTCAATCCTTGGAATTTGATAATAATCACCTTGGGTGTAGTTGTTCAGCATTCTAAAATCTCCAACCATCCTTCACTTATCATTATGCCAATCTATAATTACTGGGGTAGTAATAGCCACTTTTTCATTGTGTCCTACTTTCCTTAAGACTTGTAAGTCAACTAACTCTTGAGTATGAGTTTCCAGAGAAGCTCTAGATTTTGGATTAGAAGGGTTAGAAGGTCTCCTGAGGTTAGGTGGGTAATGAGGCTTAATGATAAGAGTTAGAATCATATCATGTCTATGGGGTGATCCTTGGCACAGAAAGCATTCTTATTTTCAAAGAATACTTGTAGGACGTCCCATTTTTGTTCTTCATTGAGCAGGGAATTCAAAGCTGCTTGAAAGAAGTATTCCTGATGTTTTTTTCATAAGTTGAATCAGAATTTTGAGCATTGACATGGCATATTGGGAACTTCTTGGTCCAGTCTCCACCTATAGAAGTATATACCCTTGCTTTGGAATATATATATACCATACAAGCAAAGAGAATTGTCAGCTTGCTACTATGTACAGAGCAACCTGTCAATAGCAACACAAAACTATGAAAAAATAAGAATATCTCAATTCACAAAATAAGGAGTGAGAAATCAATAAATATTATTACAGAAATGGATTTCTCACCCAAAATTAGGTAGGGTCACTTACTGACCCCACCTTTAAACCCAAGTCCTTATATTTTTAAAATAATTAAAAAGAAAAGTATTAAAAATTACAACACCAGTATGGCACTTTTTGGCCATTCTGATATTTCACACGTGTTTTCATGTATAGGGTTTACACCTAAAATTCACTCAAAATTGAGGTGTTGTGTATATTTTAGGAGTTACACACGGAAATGTGCTATGTCACAATTCCCGCGCCCAGCCCCGCATCATTACATATGCCTATGTACTCGTAGTAGCAGATTCCCACGTACTAGAGACCCACGCGCAGCTGATTCTGCCACGCACCCAGCGGATCCTACCCCCCGCTCATCTTTACTAACTGATCCCCGCGTCTGGATTCTTCATGACTAATCTGACAACCAGGTACCGCTCAGAAGAGCTACAACCTAGTTAGAGTTGCCTAGCATATGTAACAAGTTGACATATGCATTGGTAATAGTCTAAAAAGATCAAAAATTGAATAAAATTAATAAAAATTAAGTTTAGAACATTTTTTAATAATAAATCAAAGATCAAGGATTACCACATAAATCACTGACTCTGATCTTTGAAGACCACAAAACACTGCAAGAAGTGTTCGTAAAAATTATTCAAAATTATCTACGTGATCAGCAGACAATGGATAATAAGTAAACATCCACATCTGCCCGGTTTAAAGCAATATCAATAGTAAAAATGAAGGATGAGTGCAGAATGATCAAATTGAAGCCATAACAGAATAACAGATCCTGTGGCTAAAATAGTACAGAAATCCAGAATATCTAGAATCAGCTGATTGACAGCACCAAGTGGACGTGCCAATCTTTCCCTGACTGGCGTACCAGCCTCATCCCACAAGCAGAACCCTCTCTACGTGCCCTGAGAAGCTCAAAATCACCCCAAAAAGGTCTTTATACAGACCTCTTTGGATCCAATAAATTAATCAGTTGACCAGGAATTATTATTATCAATCAGACACCGTGTAATTGTTGATCAAGTGCTTGTATGAAGATAAGCAAGTGATTTATGACTTAGTCTGCAGTATTATTATTTATTATTATTAACCAATCAACCCTTGAAGTTTAGTCAGGCAATCCACCCCATCTTCTCCGAAATCCTTCCCATTATTGCAGGATTTTCGTGATAAATTGCTCAGAGTGAGTGTTTCCCTTCCTGTCTAGGCCAGTGTGCTGTTATGCTTGGCCATTAGTGGAATAAGCCCTTTCTAAGGCACCCATCTTCATTCCAAGGTTCTTAAACTGCCTAAGGAGGCCCCTTGAAGAGAGGTTACTTTGTCTGTAAAGAACCCCAGTAGTAAAATACTGTGGCCCCCCTTTTATATACATATTGAAAACCTTTTTTTACCAAACCAATTAAACCTTGCAACTGCTCTTGTTATATTATTTATTTGAGCCTCTAAGCATTTATTTTTGGAATTATTATTATTATTATTATTCCAGTATTTTTATCACTCTCTGTAGCTAAAGGACTTCAAGGTTCCTGGTATCAGAGAGCTTACAAGAATCATTTCCAAGGATAAAGTAATAACATACTCCATTTTTGAGCACTACAAATTCAATGTTCAGTCTCAGTGATCCTTTAGAGTGAGGGGGTATGACATCAGAAGACCATACTCCAACAGCATTGAGAGAAGAATTACAACTGCTGAACTTAGCCTGTGGTACTGGTAATAATTTCAGTTTCTAGTTTGGTTCTTGTTTCTCCAAATAAGTTGAACAAACCCAAGAGCAAAAGGCTCCACTGTCCAAGAGTAACTTAACAGGGGAACCTTGTATTGAAGAAGTAGCATAGCATTTTTTTCCTGAAGTGTAACATTTTCCTGGCAGAAGGTTTGAGAGTCAAGGTCTTAGCCTAGGAGATGCGGTGAATCTTCATGTTGGGATTCCATTTTTGAGGTAGGTTAGAATCCTCATGAACAGAATTTATGTCAAGAGAAGACTCAATAGTTCTTTCAATAACATTGATGGGGTTAGTGATCATTAAATCACACTCAGAAAGTGATCCATCAGTATCATCAAGGTGAGGCTCAGGATTATCATACTCTTCTCCTTCAATACAATTAATCCTTTTTGTAGGTCGAGGACAATCAGGTTTTACATGTCCTGTGTTACAGCTACTTACGATACTAAGTACCTGTAATAAGAAAAGGATACTAAGTAGCTGTAACACCACCTGCTGTCTGAACTTTGTCTCAAGCCACGTTGCTCCCTTCCGCTTCATTTCGACAACGAGGGCGCCGAAGCGCTAGCACAAAATCCGGAGCATCATGCTTGCACGACACACATCCATGCGCGCTACCACTTTGTTCGTGAGTGTGTGCAAGAGGGAAATATCACCCTTCAGCATGTCTCCACTAAGGAGATGCTCGCCAACATGCTCACCAAACCCCTGCCTCGTGTGTTACTGGAGAAACATTGCTTGGCCTTCGGCGTTGTCCCCTAATTTTTTTTCCTTTCTTTCTTTTTTTTCTTTTTCTTTCTTTCTCTTTTCTTTTTTATCTTCTCTCTTTTCTCCATCTCCTATAGTAGGTTTGCAGCAAGTGGGGATGTTACAGCTACTTAGTATCCTTTTCTTATTACAGCTACTTAGTATCCTTTTCTTACATGTGTTCCACACACCTACTACTGCTCATGTCAATCTCTTGTCCGCGTCAATTGGTGTCTATGTCACAGCCAGTACATATCACAGTCATGTAACTAGCAGTGTTGTATACCGGGGTCAGCAGCTGTGGAAGGATTCCTCTTTCTTTCCTCATCCTTCCACTCACTATCTCTGCTGCCCCAGGTACGTTGACTTTATGCTTTTCTTTGTCTCATTTTATTATATGAAATATTATCCTTCCACTCACTATCTCTGCTTCCCCAGGTCACCTCATCAGGTTATGAGCCCAGAGCCGCACCATCTGTAAAGCTATCAGGATCTGTAAGCTTCTTGACAAAGCAACTAATCCAAATCATGACTGACTCAAAAAACAACAACACTCGAGTCGCCAATCCAGCAAGCTCTTCTCAAAATCTCTCCAGCGCGAGAATACCCATCTTAAAGAGCTCAGGTCCGGATTCAAATTATCTTGACTGGGAACTAGTGGTCTACGCATACTTTGATGCCTCTGGCCTTGACCATATCATTGACCACCCACGTCCTGAACATCCCCCCGATGCTTGGATAACCGGAAATAAACTCGTCTGCTCGATCATCACCCAAACCATAGATGCCTCAAACATCCAATATATCAGGGAGTTTTGTCGGGATGCTTGGGGAATGTGGATTGCTCTACGCAAAGCTCATCAAGACTTGTCCACCGGAGGGAGAGTATACTGGATTTGCAAGCTCCTCCTAGCAAGGATGGAGGGAGACAACATGCTGGACCACATTGACATGATGGCTCAATACTACAAACGGCTCAATTCTCTCGTCACTCCTGAGAAGCCCCTCACCCCGGACAACGTTCACTAGGCTGCCCTTCTAAGCTCCATACTGCAAGACTGGCTTCATTGCGTTTTGGCACTGATGAACCAAGACGGAGTGAAGTCCGAGACCATTGTCTCTGCGCTCAAGAAAGAGGCAATCCGTCGTCAATGTCAGCCAGATGTCCTAGTTGCTGCTTCAGCAGTCAAATCCAACCCTCACCCAGCCAAACGGCCAAACAAACAAAGAAAAACCCGCCACTGTTTTCTGTGCAAGGCCAATGGTCATGATCTCAACAACTTTAAAAACACTTGGCGTATTCTTAACAAACATAAAGCAAACCAGAAATTGCACTCCAATACAAAAGAACCTACTTCTTCTTCCCATAAACCACCCGCAAAAGCTGGCAAGGCCTCAGCGGCACCCCTCGCAGATGACGACAAAGATTCAGACTACTCAGGATCCAAATACGAAGTCACTGCTGGAGTCGCAACCGTCTCGTCGTTGTCCTCACACACCCGTCACACCAGCGGAGACATCAACATCAATTCTGGATGCTCCGTCTTGATGACTCCATATATCAACGCAGTCAGCAATATCCAGCCAGACCACACACCAGTGAGACAGGCCGATCACTCTCAAGTAAAGGCCACTCACCAAGGTTTCACCAGTCTACCGCTTTCCGACAACACCAAAGTCAAGACTCTGGTTGTTCCCACACTTCATGAACCCCTTCTGTCAGTAGCGGCCCTGTGCGATGCCGGTCTCACCATTGTGTTCACTCGTACAAGCTGCAAAATCTATCCCTTGGAAGCGGTTCAACTCACCAATCAGCCAGTTGGCTGAGGATATTGTCGTGCAAATCTCTACTATCTTCCTTCTGAGCATGTGAGCTCACACTCTGCTTCTACTATTGCCAATCCCCAAGTTGATCACACTCTTCTGGGATATCACGTCCGTTTTTCTCACATAGGCCTTTGACCGCTCAAAGCATTTCTCAAAGCTCATGGCATTGTTCCTCAATCCATGAACAAGATCGCTGTCCAGAAATGCCCGACGTGCATACAGTGTAAGATGACCAGAAACACTTTCAAGTCATGACGGCTGTATCGCTCCACCTGTCCGGGTCAGATCATCCACTCCGATGTTGCATTGTACAATACTGTCTCACGGGAGGGATATAAATATTATGTTACATTTTTCGATGATTTCTCTAAATTCAACAATGCTTTCCCTATGAAACACAAGAGTGATGTTTTCAACTGTTTCAAACTCTTCCGCTCCTCCTTTGAAAAAGACAACAAACACATAGTCAGGTCTCTCCGCACAGACAACGGCGGTGAATATCTCTCCAACGAGTTCTCGGCTTACTTGAAATCTGCGGGTATCCATCATGAACTGGGACCTCCCCACTTGCCTGAGCTGAATGGGGTTGCTGAGAGGACAAACCAAACCATAAACAACCTTGTCCGCTGTGCTCTTCTACATGCAAATGTACCCAAACTATTCTGGGCTGATGCGTTGCGCCATGTTCTTCAAGGCTACAACTCTTTCCCGTGTAACACACCTGCAGGTTTCCAGTCGCCACTCTCCATCCTGGGTCTTCCATCAGTTTGACTTGACAAACTTCACCCATTTGGGTGTCTTGTTTGGTACAAAGTACCCAAGCCAGATTGAAAGAAACTTGACAGTAAGGCACGGTTGTCCATCCTACTCTCATATCTGTCTCACGGCAACAGCATTCGTCTCTGGGATCTTGAAAAAAGGGTGGTGATAAAGTCACGGGATGTTATGTTTGTTGAGGTCTCCTTCCCGTATGGTGCCAAGATGATATTGCCTGCGTCTCCCCTAGAGGTTGAAGTCCCCTGGCCTTCACCGCAAACTCCACCACCGCGGATGCCTGTGCTAAATGTGATTCCCCCCCCAATCCACCCAATTGTGTCCTCACGAGACAAGATGACTCTCCTCCGCGGCTGTTGGATGTCCAGAATGAACCTCTCCTCCACATTCCGCTGAGGGAGGGTCCTGATTGCCGCCTTGTTGCGTCGATGCATGCCCCTTTGGCCAGTCCCCCCTCCCCGAACACGCTCCCCATGCCTGCTCATCTCTCCCCCCCTCCGGCAAACCCTCTCTCCCCAAGCACGCTCCCCATGCCTGCTCATCCCGCTCCCTCCGACATAAGCACCACCAAAAATGTCAACCCCCCGTCGCCGCCAGCCCCTTCTGACAACACTCCACCTCGTCCGCATTCCCCACCAAGACGGCGCTCTGCCAGGCAGCGCAGGTTTCCTGATTGCTACGGCCAGTGGTCCAAGACCGCGACAATGGATGAGGTTCTGGACACCCCCAAAACATGGCGGCAGCTCCTCTGGTCGCCAAACAAACTTCGGTGGCTCAAGGCGGCTGATGAGGAGTTTGCCTTGCTTCTCGGAATGCAAAATTGGCATCTCGTCCCTTGTCCAACAAAAAGGAAGATCATCAAATCAAAATTGGTCTTCAAAATCAAACGTCGTCCGGACCGCTCAATCCAGAAACTCAAGGCACGGCTGGTTGCAATGGGATACTCCCAAGTACGCGGTCTGGACTACCAGGAGGTTTTCTCCCCCACCCTGCGGCTTGAATCCCTCAGCCTCATACTCAGCCTACTGGACGCGAAGGACTGGAAGGGTCGTCAGGTTGAATTCAAGACCGCCTTGACCATGAAGTCTACATGGAGCAACCTCCGGGGTTTGAGGATCCAATCCATCCCAAATGGGTATGTTGCCTGGACCGCTCTCTCTACGGGTTGAAACAGTACCCAAGGCAATGGAACGTCGAGCTTCACCGCGCGCTACTTTTGCTTGGCCTAGTCAACTCCAAATATGACCTGACGCTTTAATTCAGGATTAAGCGGGACGAACTGGTCGGCGCTCTGACAATGCATGTGGACAACCTAGCTATTGTCGGTAAACCAATGTTCTTTGACAATCTCATCAAGTTGCTCGGACGGAAGTTTCAAATAGGAGCCAATGAGGAGCTCCACCATTTTCTCTCACTTCGCATCACGCGCGATACCGATTGTTGGTATGTTTTTCTAAACCAATCCCACTACATCGACAAACTCTGCCAGCGCTTTCTCTCCGGCAAACACACGCCCACCCTTACCCCAACGTCCTCAACCTTCAAGTCAGTCGTCCGTTGACTGCCCAGTGATCCGCCTTCGTCGGGACCTTACAACCAGATTATTGGGTCCCTTCTTTGGGTTTCACAATGCACGCGCCCAGATGTCTCATTTGTTGTCAACAAACTATTGCAGTATCTTTGCAATCCGTCGGAGGCGCACTGGCAGGCAGCGTTGAAGGTTCTTAACTACCTGATCTCCACCAAAGACCTCAAGCTCCGCCTTTGGGCCCAACTCAAGATATCCAGATATTCTGACTCCGACTGGGCAGAAGATTGCGACGATCGCCGTTTGACTTCGGGCTACACCTACCGTCTTGGCAAGGGCGCCATCTCCTGGAAGTCTCGTAAGCAAACCACAGTCTCTCTGTCCAGCACGGAAGCGGAGTATAAAGCTCTGTCTGATTCGTGCAAAGAGGGTGTATGGCTCACCCACCTGCTGTCTGAACTTCGTCTCAAGCCACGTTGCTCCCTTCCGCTTCATGTCAACAACAAGGGCGCCAAAGCTCTAGCGCAAAATCCGGAGCATCATGCTCGCACAAAACACATCCATGCGCGCTACCACTTTGTTCGTGAGTGTGTGCAAGAGGGAAATATCACCCTTCAGCATGTCTCCACTAAGGAGATGCTCGCCAACATGCTCACCAAACCCCTGCCTCGTGTGTTACTGGAGAAACATCGCTTGGCCTTTGGCGTCGTCCCCTAATTTTTTTTCCTTTCTTTCTTTTTTTTCTTTTTCTTTCTTTCTCTTTTCTTTTTTATCTTCTCTCTTTTCTCCATCTCCTATAGTAGGTTTGCAGCAAGGGGGGGTGTTACAGCTACTTAGTATCCTTTTCTTATTACAGCTACTTAGTATCCTTTTCTTACATGTGTGCCACACACCTACTACTGCTCATGTCAATCTCTTGCCCGCGTCAATTAGTGTCTATGTCACAGCCAGTACATATCACAGTCATGTAACTAGCAGTGTTGTATACCCGGGTCAGCAGCTGTGGAAGGATTCCTCTTTCTTTCCTCATCCTTCCACTCACTATATCTGCTGCCCCAGGTCACCTCATCATCCTGTTTGGTTACAGTTCCAACATACTTTTTCCTTTGACTCTGGAGTCTTCTTGACCTCCAAGGTAGTTGGATTAGTGGAAGGGGATTCCTTAGTTTTGGCTGTATACTCTTCCCTGTTCCTAGTATTTTGTTCCCTGGGGAGTCTGTTGACTCTCTTATCAAGACCATTCATATCAATAGTCTCTTCCAACACACCTATCAAGGTAGAAAGATCAGAATCCATAGGCATCCTGCACCTTACACTGCGGTTGATTTTTCTGGGACATAATTGGAGAACTCTTTCATTGAATTGTTCTTTATCAGCATCAGGATAAAAACAGTCTAACCTCCTTTCCTGGTCTAAGCACCACTTATGAGGTTTGTCCCTGGATGGATCAAACCGGGAGGTTTCAAAAGTTTTCATCATCTTTTTTTTCAAAATCCTGGTACCAAATCGTACTTTGATCAATTCTTTCCAAGAACTCCAGGATAAAGATACAACTTCTTCCCTCTTATTGATAAACCAATCAAGAGCCACTCCTTCAAATACTCTGGGCAATCTTACCACAGCTATTGCATTGGGGAGCTCATAAGAAGCAAGGGTATAATCAATGAATTTAATGAAACTGAAATGGTTGTATTCTCCTTCTCCAGAGAATTTAGGCCATTCAGTAATGGGAGGAAGTAACTTCAAAGCCTTTTCTACTTCAGGAGTAGGACTGGGTCTAAAAGATTCATTCCTAGTTATCCCGGTTCTGGGAGGAACACTACAAGTACTGGTGAACCTAGAAGGTCTAGTTTCTTGCAGGTCAATGACTTGAGAGTTAGTGGAATCGACTTTAAGATCTCTGAGGTCATTCTTAATCATATCTAACTCCAAATCAAGTTTGTTGTTTAATAAATCAATTTTTTTAATCAGATGAGCTGAAGGAGTAGGACTAGTTTTCTTAACTTCTTCCTTAAGCTGGTCCATGGTTGCAAGAATATCTTCCTGAAAAATTGATTGGTTATCATCAATATGTCTCATCAGGTCCAACTTACTAGATTTTATACTACCCTTGATTTGTTGTTTTTCCAACTCATCAATTCTCATAGTCTGAGACTGGGTATCAATCACTCTGAAAATACTCATACTCAATTTGTCCAATTGTTGGTAGAATTTTTCAAAGCACTTGCTGGTTAATAGTAAAGTCTTCTGTAAAAACTTTTGACAAAGACTTAAAAATATAAAAAAAATAATATTTTTTGAGTATTTATATTTTTAATAATTTTTTATATATGTTTTAACTTACTTGAAGGCAAATTCAAGGGTACCAACAATTGGTTGGGATCAAAACTGTCCTTGGGGGATATTCCTATGGGGTCTGAGTGTGTTCCAATCAGATCTTGGGATAAATCCAAGGGAAAGTTCAAGGGTACACTGTCTGGGATTTCCTCTAAGAGGTCCTGGTCAATGAAATCACCAAAAAGAAATCCACTGAGATGGATAAAAACAAAAAATATGAGTTTAATATTTTTTTGTATTTTTACGTGATAAGATGATGTTTTTACAAAAAAATAATCAATTTTATTAATTTTGGATTTGTCTTCATCTTCAGGATTATTCAGCTTGTAAATAGAAAGCTTTGTTTGATAAAATTTCCACTCCTTATGTTGCCTTAATAAAGAATTGAAATTGATAATTCTTTCAAGCTCAAGTTCCTTGTCCTTTATAGCTTGCTGTTTATAATAAAGTAATTTCTCCTGTTGTTTCTCAGGAGTTATAATAACAGGGAAAAAGTTACGGAGTTTTTCTTCTTTTTTTCTTTTTTAGAAGGTTCAAATGATAATTGATCAATTCTCCGTTGGTCTTAAGATCAACTAGAGAAACAAAGGATCAAAAATATATGTTATAAGTATGTGAACTTATTTGTAAAAAATAAATAGACTGGTCCAAGGAATAAATAACCAAAAATTAATTTTTTAAGGATATTTCCTGGCCAGACCCCCAGTTCTCAGCTCTCTGATACCAGGAACCTTGCATTTCTTTAGCTACAGAGAGTGATAAAAATACCGGAATAATAATAACAATAATTATTCCAAAAATAAACAATTAGAGGCTCAAATAAATGATATAATAAGAGCATTTGCAAGGTTTGATTGGTTTGGTGATAAAAGATTTTCAATATAATGTAAAAGAGGGGCTACAGTATTATACTACTGGGGATCATTGCAAACAAGAAACCTCTCTTCAAGGGGCCTCCTTAGGCAGTTTAAGAACCTTGGAATAAAGATGGGTGCCTTAGAAAGGGCTTATTCCACTAATGGCCCAGGATCACAGCACAATGACCAAGACAGGAAGGGAAACACTCACTCTGAGCACTTTACCACGAAAATCCCGCAATAATAGGAAGGTTTTCAGAGCAGATGGGGTGGATTGCTTGACTAAACTTCAAGGGTTGATTGGTTTAAGAAATAAATAATAATAATAATACAGACTAAGTCATAAATCACTTGCTTAAATTCTTCATAATCACTTAACTAAAAATGAAACAGTGTCTGATTGATAATAATAATTCCTGGTAAACTGATAATGGGAAAAAATGGATCCATGGAGGTCTGTATAAATACCTTTTTGGGGTGATTTTGAGCTTCTCAGGGCACGTAGAGAGGGTTCTGCTTGTGGGCTCAGGCTGGCAAGCCAGTCAGGGCAAGATTAGCACTTCTACTTGGTGCTTTCATTTAGCTGACCTTACATCTGCTGGATTTCTGTAATATTTTAGCAACAGGATCTGTTAATCTGTTATGGAGTAAATTTGATCATTCTGCACTCATCCTTCATTCTTACTATAAGTATTGCTTCAAAGTGGAAAGATGTGGATTTTTACTTATTTACCATCATCTTTTGATCACGTAGATAATTTTTGATAATTTTTATGAACACTCCTTGTAGTGTTTTGTGGTCTTCAAAGATCCAAGTCAATGATTCATGTGGTAATCCTTGATCTTTGATTTATTATCAAAAAATGTTTTAAACCTAATTTTTATTAATTTTATTAAGGTTTTGATCTTTTTAGATTATTAATACTGCATATGTCAACTTTTTACATATTCCAGGCAGCTCTAACTAGGTTGTAGCTCTTCTGAGCGGTACCTGGTTGTCAGATTAGTCACAATGGATCCAGACGCGGGGATCATTCAGTACAGATGCGCTGTGGAAAAAAGAGAGGTGATACCCCCAAAGTTGTCCTCAAGTTCCAGAAGTTATTTGTCTAAGCGTCTGTAAGGAGATTGGATGCAATGAGTTTAAGCATAGAGAGAGTGATGATAAGATGAATTCCTTCCTTCCAATCCTTCTTATAACATTTCCTGGTGGTCTGGTGATATGAACTATATGATATGTATGGTATCTGATAGCCTCCCCCCAACCCGGAGTTGAGAGTGAGGTATTTTTGAGTCCTCCCTCTCAACCCTAACCTAGTTACAACCACAAGCAGCAAGATAGATGAAAACATGATGCCTAGTACAGAACCCTAGCTCCACCCTAACCCTACCCCATACCACCCACCCCGTCCAAAACCCTCCCCTTCAATATCACGTACCTCCGGTTTGTCCTTCTCATGGCGCGGCCCTCCGCCAGGTCCTACTTGGAGCCTCCCGGGTTTATCCGTGCGCATGGGCCTGTGGATCCCGCAATCCGTGAGTCAGCCCGCACTTATGCCTGCGCAAACCTCCCCGGCACGTATAACCCCCAATTTCCCCGCCCTCGCCTTCTGGACTAGCCCCCTGCAAGCTTGGTTGGGCCGGCTCCATCACTTGGTCCGCCTTCCCTGGGCGGGTTGCGGCCCGGCCCCCACCCAGAGTAGGCCCAGCCTGCACCTGGTGCCAAGCCCCACAATCCCTGCCGCTGAGCCCTCAACCGCTGCTGCTGAGCCTGCAGCAGGCACTGCTGATACCACGCGCACCCCAAATTCTTAGCCGGAAATACCCAACCACTGAGCGCCTGGCCTGCAACGCAGCTCCCGATCCAAGGTTATAAATACAACACCACAGCGCGCGGGGTAGGATCCGCTGCGTGCGCGGCAGAATTAGCTGTGCGCGGTTCTCTAGTACGTGGGAATCTACTACTACAAGTATTTAGGGATATGTAATGATGCGGGGCTGCGTGCGGGAATTGTGACATAACACATTTCCGCGTGTAACTCCTAAAATATACACAACACCTCAATTCTGAGCGAATTTTAGGTGTAAACCCTATATGTGAGAACACATGTGAAATGTTAAGATGGCCAAAAGGTGCCATACTGGTGTTGTAACTTTTTAGTACTTTTCTTTTTAATTGTTTTAAAAATTCAAGGACTTGGATTTCAAGGGTGGGGTCAGTGAGTAACCCTACCTAATTTTTGGTTAGGAATCCATTTCTTCAATAATATTTATGTATTTCTCACTCCTTCTTTTTTAATTTAGATATTCTTGTTTGATTTGTTTTTTATATTTTTGTGTTGCTATGACAGGTTGCTCTGTATATAGTAGCAAGCTGACAAAAATTTTAATCCATTTAAGGACTTCAAAAATAGATTTAAAAATAAATAAAAACCAAAAAACCAAAAAATAAAAACCAATGCATTTTTTTAACCATTCCTTTGAATTTTTGATGAATTATTTTTTGGGATTAAATTCTCAGAAAGTTTAATAATAAATTAGAGATCTTTAAAATTTGTTTTTTGGGATTTTAAGGGAGGTATTCTTGACCGCAAAACATTGCATACAACATGAAACAAATTTAAAATAACACATCCTCTTGAATATTTTTTATTTATCAGAATTAAAGTTTCTTACTTGTCAGCTACTCAGGTATTACATAAAAAGATTTAAATAAAAATTATTTTTCATTTTAATCAAAGTTTTAGCCCATGAAATAGTGATCACCATGAAAATAACCGCAAATAAAAGGGTTTTTCTAACTTTTGAAATATTATTTTTGTTACATTCAAATGAAAAAATAAAAAAATTACAGGAAAACACAATAAATGTTTCAACAAAAATCTTTAAAGGGCTTTATCATAAAAGCAGATTGGTATTGAAACTATTTTTATAAATTTTTTCTGTATTTTTTTTTCTTGAAAATATCAAAAAAAAAAAACATAAAAAGAAAGTGCAACAGCCCCAGTACCAAAATCATTTTTTGAAACTGGCCAGAGGGTCTTGAACAAAAATTTCCAAGCTTTTAAGTAGTTTTTTTCTAAATTTATGGTTAACTTATTTCTCTTTGATTTTTGATTTAGTTCCTTAAATTCTATTCAATTAATTTTTTATTTTTCTTTTAATCATCAATTTGTGGTAACAAAAATGATAGTTATTTTTTATTTTGAATTTTTATTTTGGTGACAAGTGAAAACCTTTTAGAATTTAAACATTCAATTTTTTAATACTTGGTGCACTGATGTGCACTCCCATATAGTAGGGAAGGACCAAGGATTTCAGCTTGAAGAAACCAAATGCGGTGCAGTATTCTTTGTGTTTTTTTGGATTTTTATTTTTAATTTTATTTATTTTTTATTTTTTCAATTTTTTTTGTGATTTTACTGAGTTTTTTTCTTTGTTTATTTTTTGGGTTTTTTTTTTGGTCTGGCACAATGGAAAACTTAGCCTCACTCCTCCATTGTTCCAGATGGCATGGAACTTTGAACCTAAGTTGTCCATTGTTCCAGATGGTGTTGAAATATTTTATTTTTTATTTTTTTGATGTTGGTGGGTGACTTAAGAAACATTTTTTAGATTGTTGATGTTGCTTCTCAAACACTAGCTCATGTTTCCTATGAACTTTGTTTATGAAAAACAATCAAAAATTCCATTTTTTGATACTTAGTGCACTGGTGTGCACTCCCATATAATAGGGGAGGACCAAGAATTTTAGCTGGCAGAACCCAAATGTGGTCCATAAATTTTTCCATTTTTCCATTTTTTTTTTGTTTTATTGATTTTTAGTTTTGTTTCAATTTTTGGCGATTTTAATTTTAATTTTTTCTTTTTTTATATCTTTCTTTCTTTTTTTGAGTCTGGCACAGTGGACCACTTCCCATAATTTGTCCACCATGCATGATGGCATGGATATTTTTTTATTTTTTTATTTTTATTTTTTTTATTTGTTTCATCTTCTTGGGGGTTTTTTTTGAATATGTTGTTTGTTTAATTTCAATTTCAATTTTACTTTCTCTCCATTGAGATGGTGGACAACATAGGCTACATTGTCCACCTCCCTTCAGGCATTCCCTGCATGCCTCCCAGATTGGAAAGGGGAGCCAGAAAAGGGTCATTCTTGCAATGAGCAACTGTCAGTTTGATGAACAAATTTTCCAATTTTTCATTATGCTGGCAATAAGATGATGCAAATAATTTAGAAAAATAAAATCTATTGAAATCTATATTAAAAAAATCTGAAAAAAATCTGGAGTGATGTTAAATTCACGGCTTCAGCCATGTGGGAGTCGTGTAGGGCTCCTCAACTTCACTACTTTGTATAATTTGTAATTTATAATTTATAATTTATAATTTATAATTTATAATTTATAATTTATAATTTATAATTTATAATTTATAATTTATAATTTATAATTTATAATTTCTACTTTATAATTTATGATTTATCATTTATAATTTATAATTTAAAATTTATAATTTATAATTGATAATTCATAATTTATAATTTATAATTTATAATTTATAATTTATAATTTATAATTTATAATTTATAATTTATAATTTATAATTTATAATTTATAATTTATAATTTATAATTTATAATTTATAATTTATAATTTATAATTTATAATTTATAATTTATAATTTATAATTTATAATTTATAATTTATAATTTATAATTTATAATTTATAATTTATAATTTATAATTTATAATTTATAATTTATAATTTAGAATTTATAATTAATAATTTATAATTTATAATTTATAATTTATAATTTATAATTTATAATTTATAATTTATAATTTATAATTTATAATTTAGAATTTATGATTTATAATTTATAAATTATAATTTATAATTTATAATTTATTATTTATTATTTATTATTTATTATTTATTATTTATTATTTATTATTTATTATTTATTATTTATTTATTATTATTTATTATTTATTGGTTATTATATATAATTTATTATTTATTATTTATTATTTATTATTTATTATTTATTTTATTATTTATTATTTATTATTTATTATTTATTATTTATTATTTATTATTTATTATTTATTATTTATTATTTATTATTTATTATTTATTATTTATTTTATTATTTATTATTTATTATTTATTATTTTATTAATTTATTATTTATTATTTATTATTTATTATTTATTATTTATTATTTATTATTTATTATTTATTATTTATTATTTATTATTTATTATTTATTATTTATTATTTATTATTTATTATTTATTATTTATTATTTATTATTTATTATTTATTATTTATTATTTATTATTTATTATTTATTATTATATATATTTATTATTTATTATTTATTATTTATTATTTATTATTTATTATTTATTATTTATTATTTATTATTTATTATTTATTATTTATTATTTATTATTTATTATTTATTATTTATTATTTATTATTTATTATTTATTATATTATTATTTATTATTTATTATTTATTATTTTATTATTTATTATTTATTATTTATTATTTATTATTTATTATTTATTATTTATTATTTATTATTTATTATTTATTATTTATTATTTATTATATTATTTATTTTATTATTTATTATTTATTATTTATTATTTATTATTTATTATTTATTATTTATTATTTATTATTTATTATTTATTATTTATTATTTATTATTTATTATTTATTATTTATTATTTATTATTTATTATTTATTATTTATTATTTATTATTTATTATTTATTATTTATTATTTATTATTTATTATTTATTATTTATTATTTATTATTTATTATTTATTATTTATTATTTATTATTTATTATTTATTATTTATTATTTATTATTTATTATTTATTATTTATTATTTATTATTTATTATTTATTATTTATTATTTATTATTTATTATTTATTTTTTATTATTTATTATTTATTATTTATTATTTATTATTTATTATTTATTATTTATTATTTATTATTTATTATTTATTATTTATTATTTATTATTTATTATTTATTATTTATTATTTATTATTTATTATTTATTATTTATTATTTATTTTTTATTTTTTATTTTTTATTATTTATTATTTATTATTTATTATTTATTATTTATTATTTATTATTTATTATTTATTATTTATTATTTATTATTTATTATTTATTATTTATTATTTATTATTTATTATTTATTATTTATTATTTATTATTTGTATTTATTATTTATTATTTATTATATATAATTTATAATCTAGAATTTATAATTTATAACTTATAATTTATAATTTATAATTTATAATTTATAATTTATAATTTATAATTTATAATTTATAATTTATAATTTATAATTTATAATTTATAATTTATTATTTATTATTCATTATTTATGGATTAGTGAAGGCTACACAACTGGATTTTAGTTGTTTAGTGTGCCTTACAACTCAAATGGGATGTGTGGCATGTCACACAGCCCATTTGATCCATGTAGTATGCCACACGGCCCATATGAGCCATTTAGCATGCCAACTGGCTTATTTGAGTTGTTTAGGGTGCCATACAGCCCAATGAGCTGTGTAGAGAGCTGTGTAAACAGCTCTGTAGCTCTAAGCTCTCTGATACCAGGAAACTTGCAGTCCTTTAGCTACAGAGAGTGATAAAAGTGCTGGAATGATAATAATAATTATTATTCCAATAATAAACGCTTAGGAGCTCAAATAAGAGCCGTTGCAAGATTTAATTGGTTTGGTAGTAGATGGTTTTCAATATAATATAAAAGAGCGGCCACAGTATTATACTACTGGGGATCTTTACAGACTAGCAACCTCTCTTCAAGGGGCCTCCTTAGGCAGTTTTTAAGAACCTTGGAATAAATATGGGTGCCTCAGAAAGGACTTATACCACTGATGGCCGGGCTTAACAGCACAAGCAGCCTAGACAGGAAGGGTAACACTCACTCTGAGAACTTTACCACGAAAATCATGGAATAATTTGAAGGGTTTCAGAGCAGATGGGGAAGATTGCTTGACTAAACTTCAATGGTTGATTGTTTATAAAGGTAAAATATTACTACTTCAGACTAAGTCATAAATCACTTGCTTATGTTCATATAAGCACTTGATTAACAATGACACGGTGTCTGATTGATAATAAATAATTCCTGGTAAAACTGATTGAACCATGGATCCAAAGAGGTCTGTATAAATACCTTTTTGGGGTGTTTTTGGTCTTCTCAGGGCACGTAGAGAGGGTTCTGCTCATGGGCTGAGGCTGGCAAGCTATTCAGGTCAAGATTAGCACGTCTAATTGGTGCTGTTAATCAGCTGTCCTTAGATCTGCTGGAGTTCTGTACTATTTTAGCCACAGGATCTGTGAATTAGTTATGGCGTAAATTTGATCATTCTGTACTCATCCTTCATTTGTACTATTGATATTGCTTTGAAGCGTGCAGATGTGAATGTTTACTGATTTTCCTTCATCTGCTGATCATTTTCATAATTTTTAATAATTGTTATGAACACTTCTTGTAGTGTTTTGTGGTCTTCAAAGATCAAGATCCGTGGTTTATGTGGTAGTCCTTGATCGTTGATTTATTATTAAAAAATGTTTAAATCTTAATTTTCATTAATTTTATTTATATTTTGATCTTTTTAGATCATTAGTAATGCATATTTCCATTGTGGTGTCAATTTATAGACACGGATTGGGAACTGCTTCGCGGCTGCGCGCTCAGCATTAGGGTATGCGGAGTGCTCAGAAGCGGCAGCTGCTGGATCAGCAGCAGCCGCTGTTTGGCTCCGCACCTGGTGGACGGGTCAGGCTCAGCATCAAATGCGGCGTGGGGGGCAATCCGCCCCGGAGATTGGATTCGGAAGGTAGCACGCTCGACTAGGTTCGCAGGCGCGCCGGTTTGGATACGTAGGGGCGGAGCAATCCGCGGGCTATGAAGGAACGGATGAAGCGCGCGCTTGCGCGCGCGGATCATGCCGGATATTATCAAACACCCACAACAGGCGCGGACAAACGGATACGGACAGGCGCGGGGGGCTCCAAGTAGGGCGCGGTGCGAGGACCGCGTCATGAGAAGGACAAACCGGATGAACGGAACGACATACGGACGGTGGGGGGAGTTTGGTACAGAGGAGGTGGGGAGAGCAGGCTAGGGTTTCTGTTTTGGGATTGTTTTCTGTTTTGTTGTCATACTGTTATTTGCGCGTGTACTTAGGTTAGGGTTGAGAGGGAGGACTTATCCTCACTCTCAACTCCGGTTTGGAGAAGAGGAGGCATCAGAGCATCAATGAAGAGGAGGAAGAATATCATCATCCAGATTGAATAACTCATCTCACCAGGAGATTAAGGGAACTCATACCGGATACACATCCAGGTGGAAAGTTCTTAGGATTGAAGGATTGGCAATTTCTCTCTCTACTTTTCTTTATCTCTTTATCTCTTATTTCTATTTCTTATTTAAGTGCAACTTTGGACATCCTCATCTCCTTTCAAACGCAGGGAACCATTAACTTCCAAACCTTGGGACAATTATAGGGGGATAACCCCTTTATTCTTTCCACATCTGGGGGTCTGGCCGGGAAGTAATCTTCCGTTTCTTGTCTTTCAAAGGTAACTGGGCACGATGTCCTATTCATACCTCCCTACACTTGCTCCTTCTTCTTCTTCTCCTTCTCCTTCCGTCTCCGGGTCCGCTACTCCGACCCCACTCTTGTCTTCCATCCCTCCTCCTCCTCCTCCCTCCGCTCGACCCAGGACAAGCTACGTCATCCCCCCATTGGTCTCCAGTGACCATGAACCCACTCGTCCGGTTTGCATCAGGCCGCGCAACTACCCTCACATCCGATTCAACACCACGGATGTGGATCAATTCATCTTGAGATACAAAGGTATTGCAGATGCGGAAGGTGCGTTGGACGCTGACAAGGCCCGGCTGGTCATCCTGTTCATTATGGACGAAGAGAAGCTCCGGGATGTGGAGGAAATGGAAGGCTACGAGAATCAAGATTGGCCAAAACTGAAGGCAGAGATCCTAACGTGGTGGGGTAGGCGCGAACCTCGATTTGGGGAAAGTGATTTTGACCGCGTGGCCTCGGAGGCGAGTGCGCGCGGAGGAGTCAGAACGCGGGTGGAGCTGGCGGAGTACACCTCAACTTTTGATCGGATCTATCGGTACTTTTCAAAGAACAAGGTGGTGGCCAGACAGACGGGGGCCATGAAACGCGCGTTTCTGGGCGGTTTAGACGCTCAACTCCGGGCAAGGGTGCAGCGGCATCTTTACAATCACAACTTGGTAAAGCGGTCATTGGACGGGAGCATTGCGCTCCTTCCGGAGTTGGCTGTCATTTGCCGGGCTGTGGAGAGTGAGCTCAACTTAGAAGAGCTTATTGAGGACACCGCTAAGTCCTTCCCAGCGGGACCAAAGAAATCCGCCCCCCAGGTTCCAGCTCCGGCGCAATTTCTGGCCCCAGTTCCATCTACTTCCACGCATGTTCCGGTTACTCAACCTGCGCCAGCCGCTCCGGTAAGCAAATTGACGGAGCTGATGAAGAACCTGAAGATCTGAATGAGGCGTATGGGCCAGCAGCAGCCGCAAGGGCCTCCACCTCACATGGTGGAAGGGTTTTGGCCGCCCGGTACCTTTGTGCCAAGGGGGTGCTTGTACTGCGGGGCAAACGGTCATTGGCAATCGGCGTGCAAGGAGCTTACAAAAGATCTCAGCGCGGGATTGGTTCAAACGGCGGGGATGGGGTACATGTTTCCAACGGGAAAACAGATTCCGATGGAGCCAAGCCAGCCAACCGCAATGCAGCAGGTGCGCGCACGGGGTCAGGAAGCGGGAACAACGGCGCGAGCGTCACTGGGCATTGTTACCGGTCCCGGATCATGGCAACCACCTTGGGTGGAAGCTGAGGTAAGGGTAGTGGCAATGGAAGAAAAGGTGGCGGTCTCCGATAAAATGGAGGTGGACGCGAAGGAGCAATCCCTGTCGGCCGTTCCAAAACCGGACGCGCGCGCGCCTGGAACCAAGGCGCCAGCAGCAAACCCTGTAGGGAAGAAGAAAGCGGCGGACATTGTGCAAAGGGTGATGGGTAACGAGACTCCGGTTCCGCTGACCTTGCGGGAACTGGCGGCCGTGTCTCCGGTGGTGGTAGACAAGATGGTTCAGGCGTTGCGGCATTGCGGTCAGGGCCGGGTACCTCAGACGGTGCAGCGGGTTCATGTGGCGCGGAAGGAGGAGGGGCAAGGGGAGTGCGAGTTGAAATTGGTTTTGACTCCGCTCGCTTACGTTCCGATGGTCATAGCGGGAAGGAAGGTGTGGGCTATGGTGGACAGCGGTTCAATGGTGAACCTGCTGCCATTGCGGATGGTGGATGATTTGGGGTTGGTTTGGCGGAAATGCGCAATGGGTCTCTGCATGCTTAACGGAGGGGAGTGTTGTGTGGATGGAGTAGTCAAGGAGGAGGAGGTTGAGGTCGCAAGGGTCCATAGGCCCCTTTCTTTTCTTTTGGTTGATTGTGAGGATGTGATTTTGGGAAGGCCGTTCATGTTTGGGTTTTGAGCACGAATGGTTTTCAATCCGGGAACGGGAACGGAGGCGTTGATGGTAGAGGATTTGTCTGGCAGGAGGTTTGAGACAACTATCTGCAATCACGGGCAGGGAAAGCGGAGGAGAGTGTTGGAGTATGAGGAGGAACCGGACGTGGCGGCTGCGACCAGCTGGGGACAGTGGCCAAGTGGGGGGGGAGGTAGAGGGGGTAGGGGATAAGTTTTGATTTGGTGAGGGGGTGCTCTAGCCGGTTCACAGCTGGAACGACTAGACACCCCAGAATGTTTGTTTCTCTATGTTTCTCTCTTATCTGGATTGTGGGGTCTTTGCTGGCTTGGGGTTTTTGCAGGAAACGCGGGCGCAGCACAAAGCCGGGTCCATAAACGCGAGGAAAAGCCCCGCGGAACCGGGACGCGTGGGCAATCCCGCAGATGGGGGAAGCGGGACAAAGAGCGATTTGCGGGAGGTCTACGGGCGTCGCGCAAAAAAAAAAAAAAAAAAAAAGTGCTCTTTTCTAGTTTTCTTCTCTGTTGGTTTCTTTTTCTCTTTTCTTTATCTCAGGATATCTCAAGGATGGGTGGTTGGTATGGGACAAAGATTGATTTGGTGAGGGGGTGCTCTAGCCGGTTCACAGCCGGGACAACTAGACACCCCAGAATGTCCGTTCTCCTACTCTCTCTCTCTCTCTCTTCCCTTACGGTGGCGCGCGCTGGTGTTTTGGTTGTTGTGTTTGTTACAGGAGGGGTACGGGGAACTGTGTGGCAGTCCGTCTGGGGCGGTCCAGGTGCCTCTTTTGGAACGGCTAGTCACTTACAGTTGCTCACAAAGCAAGCGCGCGGGCGCGGACTCAATCTTGGACTCACTCTATCAAAGCGCGGCCGCGCACTTTTTTTCTCAGAAGGATAGGACCTTGCGCGGAGACATGTATTTTCTTAATGGAAAAGGGAAGCGCGTTACAACAACAAGAAGAGAGAAAGTAGAAGAAGGGAGAAGGGGAAAAGGGGGAGGCGATGCGCCTACTCCATCTTCATCATTTCCTCCATTTCCGCCCTTGAGGACGCCAGTAAAGCCCGGAAAGACGCCAGGAGTTTGCGCCGGGGATCGCAAGGAAGTTCCGGAGCATCGTGGTTGACCTTTCCGCAAAAGTTTTGAAGCCAGCCGCCGGGAGCGCCATTACAATCGGAATCTCCGGGATCTCGGGAGGGCTGGCTGGAGGAGCGGCCGGTGAAGATGAGGCCTCCGGGGAACCAACAGGGGGGCTTGGTCCATCTGGAGGCGATGACGGGACAACAATCCGTGACGGAGGCCAAGGAGAGTCTTGGGTTGTAGGCCTCTCATCCAAGTCTGCTGGTGGCGCGGGCGGTGTCGGCGGTCATGGAGTAGGAGGAGGAGGTGCTGGCGCGGCCGCGGGTCTTCCAGAGAGGCTCGGGTCCGGTACCGTTTGGTTCACGCCAACAGAAGCAGCCCAAGCGCGGGTCGCCGCGCGCCATTCCTCCAAAGTCTCGTATTTGCCCCGTTGCGGAGGTCCAGCCCGGCAGAGGGGTGATGCAGAGTCGCGGCTCACGTGCAAAGTGGTAGGTGATGGAGCTTGGGGGTGGCGGGATGGAGGTGAGCCGGGTGGTGTCCACAACCCTTCCGAGATTGACTCGTCGTCCGAAACCACAAATGGGTCCGGACAAGCCCTCTTGCGCGGCCTGAGGCGAGAGCCGGATTAGGGGGGAGCCCGAGGGATGCTGTTGCTAAGCGAGCAGCAACGATGACCGCGACGGCAAGCTACACAGGCGCGACGACCAAGGATGATCAAACACGCGTGCCCGTTCCGAGCGCAGAACTTGCAAGGGAGCATGATGGCGACGGAGAGGAGGGGAGACGGGGAAGGTGGTAGTGGGAAGTGGTGGGGGTGGAGCAGAAGTAGCGGAGGTGGTGGTATGGCGAAGCAATGGGAAACTTCTGGGGACAGAACTCAAGTTGGGGGGGATGTGGTGTCAATTTATAGACACAGATTGGGAACTGCGTTGTGGCTGCGCGCTCAGAATTGGGGGCAAGTGGGCTCAGCATTAGGGTATGCGGAGTGCTCAGCAGCGGCAGCTGCTGGATCAGCAGCAGCCGCTGTTTGGCTCTGCACCTGGTGGACGGGTTGGGCTCAGCATTAAATGCGGCATGGGCGGCAATCCGCCCCGGAGATTGGATTCGGAAGGTAGCGTGCTTGACTAGGTTTGCGGGCGCGCCGGTTCGGATACGTAGGGGTGGAGCAATCCGCGGGCTATGAAGGAACGGATGAAGCGCGCGCTTGCGCGCGCGGATCATGCCGGATATTATCAAACACCCACGACGGGCGCGGACAAACGGATACGGACAGGCGCAGGGGGCTCCAAGTAGGGCGCGGTGCAAGGACCGTGCCATGAGAAGGACAAACCGGATGAACGGAACAATGTACGGACGGAGGGGGGAGTTTGGTACAGAGGAGGTGGGGAGAGGAGGCTAGGGTTTCTGTTTTGGGATTGTTTTATGTTTTGTTTTCATACTATTATTTGCACGTGTACTTAGGTTAGGGTTGAGAGGAAGGACTTATCCTCACTCTCAACTCCGGGTTGGAGAGGAGGAGGCATCAGAGCATCAATGCAGAGGAGGAAGAATATCATCATCCAGATTTAATCACTCATCTCACCAGGAGATTAAGGGAACTCATACCCAATACACATCCAGGTGGAAAGTTCTTAGGATTGAAGGATTGGCAATTTCTCTCTCTACTTTTCTTTATCTCTTTAGCTCTTATTTCTATTTCTCATTTAAGTGCGACTTCAGACATCCTCATCTCTCTTCAAACGCAGGGAACCATTAACTTCCAAACCTTGGGACAATTATAGGGGGATAACCCCTTTATTCTTTCCACACCGTTTGTTAAATATACTAGGCAACCCTAACTAGGTTGTAGCTCTTCTGAGCGGTACCTGGTTGTCAGATTAGTCACAACGGATCCAGGCGCGGGGATAAGTAGTACAGATGGGCGCGGGGTAGGATCCGCTGCGTGCGTGGCAGAATTAGCTGCGCGTGGTTCTCTAGTATGAGGGATCCCGCTGCTGCTAGTACGTAGGGTTATGTAATGATGCAGGGCTGCGCCCAGGAATTGGGAAATATCACATTTCCGCATGTAACTCCTAAAATATACAAAACAACTCAATTCTGAGTGAATTTTAGGCATAAACCCTATACCTGACAATACTTGTGAAATCTTAGAATGGCCAAAAAGTGCCATACAGGTGTTGTAATTTTTATTACTTTTCCTTTTAATTATTTTGAAAATATAAGGACTTGGAATTCAAGGGTGGGGTCAGTGAGTGACCCTACCTAATTTTGGGTGAGGAATCCATTCTTGTAATAATATTTATGGATTTCTCACTCCTTACTTTGTTAATTGATTTATTCTTATTTTTCATATTTTGTGTCACTATTTGACAGTTTTGCTCTGTATATAGTAGCAAGCTGACAGTAGCCGTGAATTAAATATTACCCAAAAATCTGAATGCATGTGGAAAGGTTGATGACTCAGCCTAAGTTTCTCACCATGTTAATGGAGAGAAGAAAAAAAAAATTGAAATTAAAATTAAAAAAACAAAATATCCAAAAAAAATAGAAAGAATCACAAAAATCACCAAAAAAAAAAAGAATTCCAAAAAAATTAAAAAACATCCTGAAACACATTTGGGTTCTTTGAGCTGAAATTAGTGGTCCTGTCCTTCTATACAGGAGTGAACACCAGTGCAGTGAATATCAAAAATTTAATACTTGATGGTGTTTTACAAACATGGTTTGTATATAGGATGAGCTTGTGTTTGAAGAGCAACATCAACATTTTTCTCAAGGCTCCCATCAAAACCCAAAAATTAAAAAAAAAAAAATAACAAATTAACCATAAGTCAAAAATTTAAAAAAAAAAACAGCATTATTTTTCTCACAACCCTTACTCTTAAACACATGATTATTTTATGTCCCCATGAAATTTTGCACACATGGGCATTTCCTTGGTCTGCGTGCTGGTTTTGTGAATTTAACCAAGGTGGAGAGGGAATGCCACTGAACCACATTGGTTTCTGCCAGCTAAAATCTTTGAACCTGCCCTACTATTTAGGATTGAAAACCAGTGCAGTGAGTATCCTCAAATTTACTGTTTGATGATGCTTCACAAGCACAGTTATTAGTGAGGAAAAGGTAGTGTTTAGGGAGCAAAATCAAAATTCTAGAAAATTTTTCAATCTCACAAAGATAAATCTTAAAAATACAAAAAGAAACTCATTGTTGTTAAAAGAAAATGAAGATTGAAATAAATAAAAAATTGGATTGAAAGAAATTCTAAGAACTAACACAAAAATCAAAGAAAATTAAGTTAAACATGAATTGAGAAAAAAAAGCATTAAAGAGTGGGATTTATGTTTTAAGAGCCCTTTGCCAGTTTAAAAAAACTATTTAGGTACTTGGTTTGCTTGCATGCTCTTTTGATGTTCTTTTTTTTGGGATTTCCAAGAAAAAAAAGACAGAAAAAGTTTCAAAAACTGTTTCAATACCAATCTGCTTGTATCATAGAGCCCTTGAAGGATTTTCACTGAAGAAATAATTAAATTTTACCTAAAAACCTTTCATTTTTTATTAAAATTTAACAAAACATGATTTTAAAATTTAGACCAACCCTTTTACAACTCCTTTTATTTTAATTTATTTTCATGGTGATAGATATTTTATAGGTTAAAATTGTTGATCAAAATGAAAAGGGTGAGGTTAAATTCAGGGCTCCAACCATTTGGTAGTCGTGTAGGGCCCTACACGGCTCAAATGAGCTGTGGGGGCCCATAGACAACTACAAAGGGCCGTTTCAAACATGCGCAACCATGGGATCAGCTTAACACAAGCTGAACTTGTTTTTTTTTGTGTTTTTACTTTGGGGCTGGTCAAAAGACTTGTATTTTTTGGGCACTTTTACTTTAGGGATGGTCACTTTAAATTTTGGGCCCTTTTACTATAGGGCTAGTCAAGTATAAAATTACTTTAGGGCTTGTCAAGTTCCTTGTATTTTTTTGGTGTTTTTACTTTAGGGCTTGTCAAGTTACTTGTCTTTTTTTTGGTTTTTTTAGTTTATAGCTAGTCCATTTACTTGTGTTTTTTTGGGTCTTTTTACTTTAGGGCTAGTCCATTGGATAGTACCAGTTTTTTTTTGTTTTTAATTTATTTATTTATTTATTTTCTTTTTAACCAAAAAATGAACACTATTTGAACTTTTGGTTGATTTCTGTTTTTTTGGAAGGTTGATTAATTTTATGGGTTATGTTAGTACCCTTTCATTCCTTTTTTTTTTGGCTCACTGCAATCCGGTGGTGTGTGGAATCCCAAATGCCGGTGGACCAGGCTGGGTTGGCCGCGCAACTCTTTGAGCCGTGGGGGGTTGTACACGCCTTGTATTGTAACGTGTGGCGTGCCACATGGCCCCTTTCAAACCGTGTGCATGGCTCAATGAGCCGTGAATTTAACATTTCCCAAATGAAAAATAATTTCTCTTTCTCAATCTTTTGATGATATTATGAATACTTGACAAGAAAGAAACCTTAATTCCAGATTTTGAGAAAAATTGGAAAGGACATGATTTTTAAAGTCCTTTCGTGCTGGATCCAATTTCAAGAAGCCTATAATACATCAAAAAAATACCAAAAAAAATACAATGATTTTTAATTGATTTTAAAACATTCAAAGTCTTTGAGGTACAAAGAAAAATTGAATGAGAAGTAAAACAAAAGGTTCAACAAATGCATTGAGACTTTTTTTTTATTCTTTTGATTTTTGGATAGATTTATGAAGGTCTCAAACTAATTTGGAAAGTCTGGAAGATTTTTATAGGGTATTTGCACACAATTCTAAATTATTGCAGTGTTATAAATTTCACAAAAGAAATCCTTCAAGTACCTGTTTCCAAGACAATGTCTGTGTGCAGAACATCAGGGAGAATTATAATATCTGTTTATTTATGTGTAAGGGTTGTGAAAAACATGATGGTCAGAATCAAAAAGAAAATCAAAATCAAAAGCATCAAAAAATAAAGAAAAAAAGAATGAAATAATAAAAAAAGGGGATAAATATAAAATACAAAGATCAAAATGCAAAATCAAAATGAAAATGAACACACAAAACAAAAATTGAATTTTCATGTATTGATGAAAAGCTCAATTCAAAAAAAACAAATCAAAAAAGTAAATTAAAAGTAACTTTGATTTAAGGTATAATTATTCTTTGTAGCATTGATTTGTTTTCATATTTGGGCTAAAAATCTGAGGGCATCCATTCCATGTTTTTGCAATTTTTTAATGATAAAATTTTGAATTTTTCTTTTTCCAAAAACCCAATTAATATGGCCACCTGCATGGAATTCATTCTTGAAGGAGGAATAAAAAGAAACAAAGTAAGTCTATAAATAACAATTAAATTTTCTTTTCTTCAATAAAACTGATATCATGTTGTTTTGAGCCTTGATACAAATCTGAGGGAATTTTAATGTAACACAGGTCTTAACCAAACTTCTGAACCGTTGTTAGATAAATATGATATTAATAATATATGCACAAATTCCTAATTGTTCCTCTTATGTAAAATATTCCAATTCAATTCATGCATCACATAAATATGGTGCATGAATCTTCTGGGACCATCCAGGAATCACTTTGATGTTTGATTGAAAAACTAAAACAGACTCAAAACAGGTTTCACTCACTATCCCAGGTGCTACAAATGCTGTCAGGTGCAGCCATTTCTTTCCTGGTGATTTGTCCTGATGGGATTACCTTTTCACTATTTGCAGTGAATTTGCACTGTTTGAAGTAAATTTGCACTGTTTGAAGTAAATTTGCACTGTTTTCAGTGCATTTGCACTGTTTTCAGTGCACTTTCACTGTTTTCAATGTGTTTTCACTGTTTGCATTTCATTTGCACTGTTTGCAGTGCGTATGCACTTTTTGCAGTGCATTTCCACGGTTTGCAGTGCATTTTCCCTGTTTGCAGTGCATTTTCACTGTTTGCAGTACATTTGCACTGTTTGAAGTGCATTTTCACTATTTTCGCTTCATTTGCAATGTTTGCAGTGAATTTTCAATGTTTGCAGTGAATTTGCACTGTTTTCAGTGCATTTGCACTGTTTGAAGTGCATTTGCACTGTTTGAAGTGCATTTGCCCTGTTTGAAGTGCATTTGCACTGTTCAGGTGCATTTGCATTGTTTGAAGTGCATTTGCATTGTTTGCAGTGTATTGGCACTTTTTGCATTGCATTTTCACTGTTTGCTGTGCATTTGCACTGTTTGCAGTGAATTTTCTCTGATTTCAGTGCATTGCACTGATTGAACTGCATTTTCACTGATTGCAGTTGATTTTCACTGATGGAAGTGCAGTTTTCACTCAAATCAGTGCAAAAGCACTGAAATCAGTGCAAAAGCACTGAAATCAGTGCAAAAGCACTGAAATCAGTGCAAAAGCACTGAAATCAGTGCAAAAGCACTGAAATCAGTGCAAAAGCACTGAAATCAGTGCAAAAGCACTGAAATCAGTGCAAAAGCACTGAAATCAGTGCAAAAGCACTGAAATCAGTGCAAAAGCACTGAAATCAGTGCAAAAGCACTGAAATCAGTGCAAAAGCACTGAAATCAGTGCAAAAGCACTGAAATCAGTGCAAAAGCACTGAAATCAGTGCAAAAGCACTGAAATCAGTGCAAAAGCACTGAAATCAGTGCAAAAGCACTGAAATCAGTGCAAAAGCACTGAAATCAGTGCAAAAGCACTGAAATCAGTGCAAAAGCACTGAAATCAGTGCAAAAGCACTGAAATCAGTGCAAAAGCACTGAAATCAGTGCAAAAGCACTGAAATCAGTGCAAAAGCACTGAAATCAGTGCAAAAGCACTGAAATCAGTGCAAAAGCACTGAAATCAGTGCAAAAGCACTGAAATCAGTGCAAAAGCACTGAAATCAGTGCAAAAGCACTGAAATCAGTGCAAAAGCACTGAAATCAGTGCAAAAGCACTGAAATCAGTGCAAAAGCACTGAAAAAAAGCACTGAAATCAGTGCAAAAGCACTGAAATCAGTGCAAAAGCACTGAAATCAGTGCAAAAGCACTGAAATCAGTGCAAAAGCACTGAAATCAGTGCAAAAGCACTGAAATCAGTGCAAAAGCACTGAAATCAGTGCAAAAGCACTGAAATCAGTGCAAAAGCACTGAAATCAGTGCAAAAGCACTGAAATCAGTGCAAAAGCACTGAAATCAGTGCAAAAGCACTGAAATCAGTGCAAAAGCACTGAAATCAGTGCAAAAGCACTGAAATCAGTGCAAAAGCACTGAAATCAGTGCAAAAGCACTGAAATCAGTGCAAAAGCACTGAAATCAGTGCAAAAGCACTGAAATCAGTGCAAAAGCACTGAAATCAGTGCAAAAGCACTGAAATCAGTGCAAAAGCACTGAAATCAGTGCAAAAGCACTGAAATCAGTGCAAAAGCACTGAAATCAGTGCAAAAGCACTGAAATCAGTGCAAAAGCACTGAAATCAGTGCAAAAGCACTGAAATCAGTGCAAAAGCACTGAAATCAGTGCAAAAGCACTGAAATCAGTGCAAAAGCACTGAAATCAGTGCAAAAGCACTGAAATCAGTGCAAAAGCACTGAAATCAGTGCAAAAGCACTGAAATCAGTGCAAAAGCACTGAAATCAGTGCAAAAGCACTGAAATCAGTGCAAAAGCACTGAAATCAGTGCAAAAGCACTGAAATCAGTGCAAAAGCACTGAAATCAGTGCAAAAGCACTGAAATCAGTGCAAAAGCACTGAAATCAGTGCAAAAGCACTGAAATCAGTGCAAAAGCACTGAAATCAGTGCAAAAGCACTGAAATCAGTGCAAAAGCACTGAAATCAGTGCAAAAGCACTGAAATCAGTGCAAAAGCACTGAAATCAGTGCAAAAGCACTGAAATCAGTGCAAAAGCACTGAAATCAGTGCAAAAGCACTGAAATCAGTGCAAAAGCACTGAAATCAGTGCAAAAGCACTGAAATCAGTGCAAAAGCACTGAAATCAGTGCAAAAGCACTGAAATCAGTGCAAAAGCACTGAAATCAGTGCAAAAGCACTGAAATCAGTGCAAAAGCACTGAAATCAGTGCAAAAGCACTGAAATCAGTGCAAAAGCACTGAAATCAGTGCAAAAGCACTGAAATCAGTGCAAAAGCACTGAAATCAGTGCAAAAGCACTGAAATCAGTGCAAAAGCACTGAAATCAGTGCAAAAGCACTGAAATCAGTGCAAAAGCACTGAAATCAGTGCAAAAGCACTGAAATCAGTGCAAAAGCACTGAAATCAGTGCAAAAGCACTGAAATCAGTGCAAAAGCACTGAAATCAGTGCAAAAGCACTGAAATCAGTGCAAAAGCACTGAAATCAGTGCAAAAGCACTGAAATCAGTGCAAAAGCACTGAAATCAGTGCAAAAGCACTGAAATCAGTGCAAAAGCACTGAAATCAGTGCAAAAGCACTGAAATCAGTGCAAAAGCACTGAAATCAGTGCAAAAGCACTGAAATCAGTGCAAAAGCACTGAAATCAGTGCAAAAGCACTGAAATCAGTGCAAAAGCACTGAAATCAGTGCAAAAGCACTGAAATCAGTGCAAAAGCACTGAAATCAGTGCAAAAGCACTGAAATCAGTGCAAAAGCACTGCAATCATTTCAGGGGCACTGCAATCAGTGCAAATGCACTGCAATCAGTGCAAATGCACTGCAATCAGTGCAAATGCACTGCAATCAGTGCAAATGCACTGCAATCAGTGCAAACGCACTGCAATCAGTCCAAATGCACTGCAATAAGTGCAAATTCACTGGAATCAGTGCAAATTTACTGGAATCAGTGCAGATGCACTTCAATCATTGCAAATGCACTGCAATCAGTGAAAATGCACTGCAATCAGTTCAGGGGCACTGCAATCAGTGCAAATGCACTGCAATCAGTGCAAATGCACTGAAATCAGTGCAAATGCACTGAAATCAGTGCAAATGCACTGCCATCAGTGCAAATGCACTGCAATAAGTGAAAATGCACTGCAATCAGTTCAAATGCAATGAAATCAGTGCAAATGCACTGCAATAAGTGCAAAGGCACTGCAATCAGTGCAAATGCACTGCAATCAGTGCAAATGCACTGCAATCAGTGCAAATGCACTGCAATCAGTGCAAATGCACTGCAATCAGTGCAAATGCACTGCAATCAGTGCAAATGCACTGCAATCAGTGCAAATGCACTGCAATCAGTGCAAATGCACTGCAATCAGTGCAAATGCACTGCAATCAGTGCAAATGCACTGCAATCAGTGCAAATGCACTGCAATCAGTGCAAATGCACTGCAATCAGTGCAAATGCACTGCAATCAGTGCAAATGCACTGCAATCAGTGCAAATGCACTGCAATCAGTGCAAATGCACTGCAATCAGTGCAAATGCACTGCAATCAGTGCAAATGCACTGCAATCAGTGCAAATGCACTGCAATCAGTCCAAATGCACTACAATCAGTGCAAATGCACTGCAATCAGTGCAAATGCACTGCAATCAGTGCAAATGCACTGCAATCAGTGCAAATGCACTGCAATCAGTGCAAATGCACTGCAATCAGTGCAAATGCACTTCAATCAGTGCAAATGCACTGCAATCAGTGCAAATGAACTGCAATCATTGCACATGCACTGCAATCAGTGCAAATGCACTGAAATGATTGCACATGCACTGCAATCAGTGCAAATGCACTGAAATGATTGCACATGCACTGCAATCAGTGCAAATGCACTGCAATCAGTGCAAATGCACTGCAATCAGTGCAAATTCACTGATATCATTTCAAATGCACTGCAATCATTTCAAATGCACTGCAATTAGTGCAAATGCACTGCAATTAGTGCAAATGCACTGCAATTACTGAAGATTCACTGCAATTAGTGCAAATTCGCTGCAATCAGTTAAAATGAACTGCAGCCAGTGAAAAGGCACTTCTGTCAGGTAAAATGCTCTGCTTGTGGCAATGGTGCACTGCTTTCAATGAAGATTCACTACAGTATGTGAATATGCACTGCCGTTGTAAGACTCCAAACGGTGCTAAGCCGTGGCAGTTCTGTGGAGGGGAAAGGTGCTGTTTAGGCTGCCCTCCTAGGAGTTACAATAATATTTTAAATGTAACCGGAATCAAGGTCCAGAACCTTATGGATGAGAAATCAAACTAAGGGAAGAGGATAAGAGTTGTCGGTAGCGATGGAAACAACACTATCTGAGGCAAGATTGTGCAGGGAAAGACTTGAACAAATAAGTCAAGGTTTGTTCAGAGTTCAATAGAACAAGGCATTTGTAAGTAACAACGCCCACAAGCTAATAACTCTGGTCTTCAGCAGCTGATTAGGAAAGATCAACTCAATCCCAACCAACCTCCAGGTTCTCAATGAACCTGCCCAACTCTCCGCAATCAAGCGCTTGAAGGGTACCAGATAACTGTGGGAGGCTGAACAAAACAAAAGCAATTTGTTTACGAAGCTCTAGAAGCAAATCAATAACAAATTTGAGCAAGAATATCTCAACACTTCTCAAGGAACTCAAGAATAGCGTGGCGAAATTCAACCTCAAAGAAGAAGGGAGGTATAACACTCCAGGTTTTAAGCTTAATAAAACCTCTTCAATCAAACGTGATTGGTTCCAGAAAGATGATCAAGGAGAGATCAAGACCAGTATGGTTGGGAAAAAGGGATCAGAGTGGTATAACACACTCAAGAATTCAGGCAGACAGGAATTCTTCTTCAACCAGCAAGGCTATTGGTTGGTGATAAGGATCAAGGTCACAAAGGACAGAGTTTGAGTATGGAGGCTCAAAGGATCAAGGGGCAATCATAGATATACCCGGATAATTTGCTCAGATAAGTGGGGAAGGATGCCCACGGATAAATTGCTTATGATGATGGTCTCATAGAATGATGGGATTCTCTGATGCCCTGATGATGGGATGCCCTATGCTGGGCCAAAAGGCAGGGGAGAGCCCCTACTTATATGGGCAGGAGGCCCTGTTAGGCTATATACAACGGATTCTACAAATAGAGCAGAAAAGGGAAGGCAACCATGTGGTCACTCGCGTCGTTCTGTGGATGGGCGCGCGTGACAATACCAGAGTCACCCACCCCTTGTCCGAAGGCGGAAGCGGGTGGGAGAGTCCCAGGAAAGGTGACGGATGAAGTCCATGAGAGCGCGGATGGGCGGATAGGAGATTGGTTTGAGAAAGTTGAGTAAATCCTGACAAGTGCAATGGGAGGTTTGACGGACCCAAGGATTTGCCAAATGCTTGCGGGTGCGGTCGGGATGGATTCAGTAAATCATGGATGAGCGCCGCGCGACGGTAGCAATGAGGAGATTGGGAGGCGCAACGACAAAGATGAAGACACACAACAACAAAGATGAGGACGTGCTATGACAACGGCGGAGATGACAAGCAACACGGATAAAGGACACGCGACGCGCGCGGATGAAAGGAGCGCAGCGCGGCGCGGACAATGGAAGCGCAGCGCGCGCGGCGCGGCGCGCGCCCCCGGGTAAAGAATGGTTTGGATGAGCCTGAGGATAAGTTGTTCAGCCGGGCGGTACGTTTGCGCAACAGTTTATGGATTGAGGTCTTAAGGCGGCCAGGGTGTCCAGGATGGGGCACCACATCTCTCTCCCAACTTACAGACTGTCCCTAGTCTGCTCCCGAGTTTTATGCCATAGAAAAAAAAGAAAGGAAAGACAGATGATTGAAACCAAAGAATGGCCATTTTTTGATCTTGAGAGCTATTGACGAGTTGAGAAAAATATCTTGATTCTTCCAAATGAGCCCTAGAAGCGGCAGGAATAGAACAAGGAGGGCGTCCCAGGTGCTCACATATGTGGCATACAGTAGAGTGTTACAACAAAAATGCAGCAAATGACCCTGGTGGTGCACAATTGGGAGGACTTACTTCTGAGATAAGTTGCCCCCACGACAATGAAACTTCTTGACCTGATTGGCAGAGAACCTTCTTGCCAACCAAGTACCATCCAGCTCCTCCAAAACATAAGATCCACCTCTAACTTGATGAACCACTTGATAAGGGCCATTCCAACAATTAGAGAAAAGCTTCCCCCACTGGGTTTCCAAAGATCAATTATAAGCTAAAACTAGGTCACCAGGGTTCAAGGGCTACCTGATTCAATTAGAGTGCTTGCCCTCCCAATACTGGACGGATTTTGCTCTGGACTCCATCATTTTTTGATAAGCTTCTTCACAAACGTCTTCACTTCGCTCAAGTTGCTTGGATCTAGCAACTAACAGATTGGTAGTTGAGGACACCTCTTCCCAAGAGACACCCAAGAAAGATTCCATTTCCAGATCCAAAGGAAGTACTGCTCTTTGACCAAAGATGATTTCATAAGGTGAGTAGCCAGTAGTCCTTTTGGTTGACATTCAATCAGAAAAGAGAACAAGAGGAAGGAATTTGCGACAATTCTTGCCACTTTCACCAGCCAGTTTAACAAGTGCAGCCTTCAAAGGGGCATGGCCTTGTTCCACCATGCCTTGGCCTTCAGGATAATAAGGAGTAGTAACTCTATGTTGTCCAGGAAGGGATCGGATCATTTCAGCAAGCTTGCCCCCAAATTCAGAGCCACCATCAGTAGAGTAAGATTGAGCCAGGCCATAACACATTTTCCAAGTCTTGTAGAGGAAAGCTGCCACTGATTCAGAGCTAAGGTTCTTAAGAAATTTTGCTTCAACCCATCCGGAAAAATCATCTCTAGCCACAATGAGGTACTTAGCACCACCTGCCTTAATATTAACCACATCCATAGCAATCCTTCCAAAGACAGTGGACTCCCCAGTAGGATAACGAATTTCAGCTGGGCGCCTAAGATCTTGTTTTTGACAAACTTCACAACTGTTGCACCATTGGGAGATGGATTTCTTCAAAGATGGCCATCAGAATCGTTCGGATAATCGTCGATAAGTTTCAGTTTCCCCACAATGACCAAGGCCTTCATGGAGACTTTCAAGGATAGAATCTTGTTTAGAGGGAATAGTAACGACAATAAGAGCACAAGGATTGCTCCTCTTCATAAGTCTAGAGCCTTGAACAAAAAAATTAGAAGACTTTCGTTTAAGTGCTTGAAATTCCTTAGCAGAGAGATCAGGAGGTTTTTGAAGAGTTGAAAGGTACCGCTCAAATTTAAACCAGAAGCCTTGTTGAAAGCCAGAATAATTTTGAGAAGGAAAAGAGAAAATAGGTTGGATCAAAGAGCTCTCTTCATCAAAAACGGTTCCAAAATCAGATTTGTTGTCCCCAAGAGGTTGTCGAGATAAACCGTCAGGCATGGTGAAAGATTTCCCCGGCCTGTGAACAATATCAAAAGAGAAAAGCTGGATAAAGGCCACCCAACGAGTCATAGGAGCATTGGGGAGACTGGGAGCGTTGATCATTTCAATGATGGATCAAGCATCAACTTGCAATTCGAAATGTTGGCCTCAGAGAACAGTTTGAAGTTTCTTCATCATTCGAGCCACACCACAGAGTTTCAGTTTGGGCTGGGAGTATCTAGATTCTACATCTGAAAACAACAAAGATTCATAAAGAGCAGGACGGTCCCAACCATTTTCATCTTCTTGAGTAAGGACGGCCCCAACAGATTGATAACTAGAATCGACAGCCAGCTTGATCTTGCCAGCTCCAGGTCCATAAGAGATCTTTTTCAAAACTATGTCTTTCCCAACTATCCTTTTGAGTAGCTGGAAAGCACATTCAGAATCTTGGGTCCAAATCCATTCAGCATCTTTTCTGGTTAGACGACGCAAAGGTGCACAGATTTTGGATAAAGATGGGATAAAGATTCTAACATAAGTGACAACACCTAGAAAGCCCCTAACTTCAGTTGGATTGATTGGGGTAGGCCAAGAGATGATCTTGTTGACTTTGGCTGGTGCCATCCTTCTTCCTTCCTTGCAGACCACATGACCAACAATTTCCAGAGCAGGGACACAAGCCGCCAGTTTGGATCCAGAGACAGTAAGGCCAGATTCTTTGATTTGAAACAGAATCCTCTCCAAGGTAGTAGCATATTCCCAGATAAAACAACGAATTCCTGAATGCCAAGGTAAGAGCTCATTATCATAGTCAGATACTGGACCTTTAATTCCGCCATCGTCAATAAAGATACCAGCATGATCAGGGATTTCATCCTAGAGGATCCACATCATCTGAGCCTGATAGACTGCAACCGAGTTGGTGGCTCCTTGAGGCAATCGAGTAAGTTGAAATCGACCAAGAGGGGTATCGAAAGTAGTGAGAGGACGAGAAATAGGATGTAAGGATCGTTCGTCATAGCCACCCATAATATCCCCTAGACCATAGCAAGCTCTTCCCGCAAAGGATTCAACAAATTCTTCAGTAGCAGGAGGGATACCAGAGTCTTTAATAGTAACTTTATTAAGATGTTGAAGATCATGAACTATTCTAAGTTTACCATTACTCTTGAGGACACAGAAGACGGGGCTGGAGTAACTAGAAGTTGACTGTTCATACAGGCCAGTTCGAACTCGTTCCCGGACCAACTTGATGAATTCGTCGACTTTAGCAGCAGGGATAGGGATCTTTTTCTTTTGCCAAGGATCATGTTCAACTACAGGGATGATATAAGGGAGGCCATAGGATTCCCGCAAGAGACCTCTCTCTTCTTCACAGAAAGCAATAGATTTTTCTCTTAGAGATAAGACATTTTTGATTAAATTTAACTCATCAGGAAGAAGCCATCCATCTGGACCAAAATTGACCACCTTCAGACGTTCTTCAGTGACCCGTCTATTAGGCACAAAGGGACCAGTAAGAGATTGAGGAAGACCACAGTAAGGATCTCGAGATAGAGGAGGACGCATAAGGGGAGGATTGAGGTTGAGAGGCATAGGCTGGTTGACTGGTTGGACCTTCTTAGCAACTGGTTTATACTTAGTGGCAAAAGAGAGAAGTTCTTGTTTCCTCCAAGAGTTGACCAGAGAGACTTGATTACAAAAGCTGAGTCCAAGTTCCAACATCTTCCAAGTCCGATGTTCTGCAATATCCTTGAAGGGTGCCTTTTCCATAAAAGGAGAACCAGGGGATAATACGTTGCTCACGTGTGTGGCACAAGGTAGAGTTTTGAAAATGACGGTAAAAGATTGCCCTGGCAGTGCACAATTGGGAGGACTTACTTGTATCCCAAATTGCCTCCACTGAAGCCCATATTCCTTCATACCAAAATCACCAAAAACGGAATTGCAATTAGGATCTAGTTTAGACTCATTGCGGAGATTCGTACCGGAACTGAGAGAAGATTGATCAGACTCAAAAGTAGAAGGAAAAGAAGACACAACAGATCCAGAGAGAGAAGGAGATGGAGAAGAAATATTTTTGGATTTTTCTATTTTGATATGTTTTTGTTTTTTAATATTCTTGAGCTCAGAAGAGAATGATGAAAGAAATGAAAAATAAGCCTGAGGGATGGAAGTTGACCCTTGAGTTGCAGTCTGAGGCTGAAAAGAACTACAACTACTAGTAGGATCAACTATTCCCCTAAAAAATGAGAGGAACTAGAGTTATCCTTCTGCTTCCCCTTAAAAGATGATTTGCGAGAATGACCAGGAAAATCTCTTTCCCAACGACCAGAATCCAAAGAGCAAAGAGGAACTTCAATTTTTCTGCCATCAGCATCAGGGAGGAGAATTCTCTCCCCAACTTGATCAGAAAACATCAGGGTTGCACCAAAGTCCATTAAGAAGGGTTGTCCCAAGATCATAGGACTGTCCAAACGAGTAATCCAAAAGTGGCAGGTTCCAACGATATTTCGACCAATCCTGACCGGTACATCCTCAGCAATACCAACCAGTTCACAAGCTTGATTTCCTATCCCATATACTGCAGAGTTGAAGCTGGCCCTAGGACTAAGTTTGAGCTTGCAGGCCATAGCATCCGAGATTAAGTTAAGCTGAGATCCAGAATCCACAAGAGGAGAAACAGTTTTAGCTGAGTCACCAAGATAACAAGGAAGAAAGCCAAGGGGACAGGAATAAAGATTGGATTCTATAGAAGGACTGGGTCCACCAGAGTCCTCCATTAAAGTGCCAGAGGAGACTTTGAGTTCTTCAGGGCCAATTTCCACACGTCGACAAGAGACCCATTTCTTCATTCCTTCAGCAACAGATGGAGAGATTGATAGGAGTTCAGCCACAGATAGATCAGGAATTTTGAGATCAGAAATTTTCTTTAATACTCCCTCCACAGCATTGGGGTGATCCTTGGAGATGCCCCTTTCAAATCGAACTTTGGGCTGGGTGGGGGGAGGAAGTTCAGGTGACGCAGAATCTAAGATAGGATTAGAAGGTTGAGGTGAGGGAGAAGGATCAGGGTGATCTGGGAACCTTTCCATGAGTGGTTCCCTTTCCACCTCCATGTCTTCCACATCAGAGGAAGGAGGCTCAAGTGATGATTGGCGTTTAACGGGTTTTTGAAGGATTGAAGTTGGCAAGGAAGGAGCCTTATGAGGTTTGGGTTCCTCATGTCGTTTCCTGGCTGGATCAGATTGATAAGTAGTCCCAGCAAGACTAGAGGAAGAAATAGCTGGAGGATACCAAGGTTGGAGGGTACCACAGGATGATCTAAATTCAAAGGAAGCAAGAGATGCTTTCACAGGGGGTGATGGCTGGTAAGAGGCCACCACATGTCGGATAGGAAGAGACGAGTCAAAAGGGATTAGGGCACCATTAGGGAGGAAGTAATTGTTTCCCCTCTGCTCTACCAACTTTTCCTTTAAGTCCTTCTGAAGTTCTTGACATTGTCCGGTTCCATGGCCTTCCCTATGACAGTAGTAACAGACCAGAGTTGATTTGGGGACAGAAGAAGGAGTTTTAGGAGTAGCTAGCGAGGAAATCTTTTGATCTATTTTGTTCTCAAAGGCTCTAAGTAGCTTGGTGATTTCATCTATAGTAGTAGGTTCCCAATTGGAATTAGGATCTGTTTTAGGCCTACGATCTGCCTCCATTTTAATCATAATATTGTTTGACTCTTTAAAAGAAGGAGCATGGACCGGTTCAGTAGTTCTAGGCTTTTCAAAGGTAAGAGCAGTTTGACCTTTCATGAATTTATCCACAGTACTCCTAAGGGTAAGAAAAATAGGGAGCTTGAATTGATTATCCCTAGTGGTAATCATGGATCCAGATTTGACCAGTTCTTCTTTAATCCTTTCCTGCACAGCCGACGAAAAAGATTGGAAGAACTTTGCTCGAATTTCGTCCACTGTGTCAATGTGATCGTTTTGGATAAGATAGTTTTGAATGGGATCCCAAGACTTTCTGAAAATCTGATAGTCAGAGGCTGAAGAAATACCACCATTGGAGATCCACTGAGAAACCAGAGCATCCAAATCCTGCAGAGTAAACCTAGCCACATCTATTTTACCCCAGTATGCCAACATAGCCTCCCTGAGAAGCGTCCAGTTGTGGGATTCAAATCCCTCGAAAGACTCGATTACCTCCATAACTTCATCAGAGGAGATAAAGAATTGCAACTGATAAGCCATATCGAATTCACTAGCTCCGTCCACTTCAGCAGCCATTTCGTAGGAGTCCAAGAATTGCTCAACATTGGTACCGTTGAAGCCTAAGTTCTTGTTCTGGGGTTTGATCTTTACCATCTTAGGTCAAACAGAGGTGGTTGGAGTAGCGGGAGATGCCATATCAAGTAACAGAGTTCCTAGGGGATCCAAAGAGCAGATCTCCAAAGTGGCTCACGAGTGTGGCAAGAGTAGGGTTTTGCCAAAAACGACAAGTATCTTGCCCGAGCGGTGCACAAATTGGGAGGACTTACTTCTGAACCAAGCTGCCTCCACGGATTGGAAAAAAGAACAAACTGAAAAAGAAAGAGAAATTGGATAGGATTTCGGAGTTGATTCTTCAAGTTGGGACTGTAAATCCCAAGGTTGCTGGTTCAATCCCGGCCCGGGGGACCAAATGTAAGACTCCAAACGGTGCTAAGCCGTGGCAGTTCTGTGGAGGGGAAAGGTGCTGTTTAGGCTGCCCTCCTAGGAGTTACAATAATATTTTAAATGTAACCGGAATCAAGGTCCAGAACCTTATGGATGAGAAATCAAACTAAGGGAAGAGGATAAGAGTTGTCGGTAGCGATGGAAACAACACTATCTGAGGCAAGATGGTGCAGGGAAAGACTTGAACAAATAAGTCAAGGTTTGTTCAGAGTTCAATAGAACAAGGCATTTGTAAGTAACAACGCCCACAAGCTAATAACTCTGGTCGTCAGCAGCTGATTAGGAAAGATCAACTCAATCCCGACCAACCTCCAGGTTCTCAATGAACCTTCCCAACTCTCCGCAATCAAGCGCTTGAAGGGTACCAGATAACTGTGGAAGGCTGAACAAAACAAAAGCAATTTGTTTACAAAGCTCTAGAAGCAAATCAATAACGAATTTGAGCAAGAATATCTCAACACTTCTCAAGGAACTCAAGAATAGCGTGGCGAAATTCAACCTCAAAGAAGAAGGGAGGTATAACACTCCAGGTTTTAAGCTTAATAAAACCTCTTCAATCAAACGTGATTGGTTCCAGAAAGATGATCAAGGAGAGATCAAGACCAGTATGGTCGGGAAAAAGGGATCAGAGTGGTATAACACACTCAAGAATTCAGGCAGACAGGAATTCTTCTTCAACCAGCAAGGCTATTGGTTGGTGATAAGGATCAAGGTCACAAAGGACAGAGTTTGAGTATTGAGGCTCAAAGGATCAAGGGGCAATCATAGATATACCCAGATAATTTGCTCAGATAAGTGGGGAAGGATGCCCACGGATAAATTGCTTATGATGATGGTCTCATAGAATGATGGGATTCTCTGATGCCCTGATGATGGGATGCCCTATGCTGGGCCAAAAGGCAGGGGAGAGCCCCTCCTTATATGGGCAGGAGGCCCTGTTAGGCTATATACAACGGATTCTACAAATAGAGCGGAAAAGGGAAGGCAACCATGTGGTCACTCGCGTCGGTCTGTGGATGGGCGCGCGTGACAATACCAGAGTCACCCACCCCTTGTCCGAAGGCGGAAGCAGGTGGGAGAGTCCCAGGAAAGGTGACGGATGAAGTCCATGAGAGCGCGGATGGGCGGATAGGAGATTGGTTTGAGAAAGTTGAGTAAATCCTGACAAGTGCAATGGGAGGTTTGACGGACCCAAGGATTTGCCAAATGCTTGCGGGTGCGGTCGGGATGGATTCAGTAAATCATGGATGAGCGCCGCGCGACGGTAGCAATGAGGAGATTGGGAGGCGCAACGACAAAGATGAAGACACGCAACGACAAAGATGAGGACGTGCTATGACAACGGCGGAGATGACAAGCAACACGGATAAAGGACGCGCGACGCGCGCGGATGAAAGGAGCGCGGCGCAATGTGCAGTAATCAGTGCAAATGCACTGTAAAAAGTGCAAATTCACTGAAACCAGTGCAAATGCACTGAAACCAGTGCAAATGCACTGAAACCAGTGCAAATGCACTGAAACCAGTGCAAATGCACTGAAACCAGTGCAAATGCACTGAAACCAGTGCAAATGCACTGAAACCAGTGCAAATGCACTGAAACCAGTGCAAATGCACTGAAACCAGTGCAAATGCACTGAAACCAGTGCAAATGCACTGAAACCAGTGCAAATGCACTGAAACCAGTGCAAATGCACTGAAACCAGTGCAAATGCACTGAAACCAGTGCAAATGCACTGAAACCAGCGCAAATGCACTGAAACCAGTGCAAATGCACTGAAACCAGTGCAAATGCACTGAAACCAGTGCAAATGCACTGAAACCAGTGCAAATGCACTGAAACCAGTGCAAATGCACTGAAACCAGTGCAAATGCACTGAAACCAGTGCAAATGCACTGAAACCAGTGCAAATGCACTGAAACCAGTGCAAATGCACTGAAACCAGTGCAAATGCACTGAAACCAGTGCAAATGCACTGAAACCAGTGCAAATGCACTGAAGCCAGTGCAAGTTCACTGAAACAAGTGCAAATTCACTGAAAACATTGCAAATGCACTGAAACCAGTGCAAATGCACTGAAACCAGTGCAAATGCACTGAAACCAGTGCAAATGCACTGAAACCAGTGCAAATGCACTGAAACTAGTGCAAATGCACTGAAACCAGTGCAAATGCACTGAAACTAGTGCAAATGCACTGAAACCAGTGCAAATGCACTGAAACTAGTGCAAATGCACTGAAACCAGTGCAAATTCACTGAAACTAGTGCAAATGCACTGAAACCAGTGCAAATTCACTGAAACTAGTGCAAATGCACTGAAACCAGTGCAAATGCACTGAAACCAGTGCAAATGCACTCAAAACAGTGCACATGCACTGCAACCAGTTTGAATGAAATTCAAAAATTGCAAAATCTCTGCAAAAAGGGTGATGTTAAATTCATGGCTCCACCTGTGTGGTAGTCGTGTAGGTCCCTACATGGCTCAAATGAGCCATGGTGGCCTATAGACAACTACAAAGGGCTGTTTAACAGGCGCAACACCCAGGGGGTCGTGTAGGAGCTGTTTGGCCCCATGTCTCATTTGAGTCCTGTATGGACCTACATGACTACAAAGGGTCATTTCAAACATGCGTCACCCCTGGGGGGTTGTGTAGGAGCCATGTAGCCCCTGGAAACGCCTCAATTTTCCATTTACCCCCGTACACCGCTCAAATTGGCCTTGTTTGGGGGTGCACAACCCCCTGGAAGCTGTGTCAGAATTTTGGGCACCCCCTGGACCACACTTGGGTCCTTTCAACCCAAATTTAGGATTAACACATACTTTATGGGACTTTTTTTCCATACCTAGCAATCCCAAAGAGACATTAAAGTGAAACCCAAGTGAAATAAAGTGATTAATCATAAATCATACAAAAATCTGAGAACAATTCTTTCTCAACTTGAAAGTGAGCAAAGTTTGCTTGATCAATTGAAATTTGGATTGAATACTGAAGTATACCATTGCATTTTTTTGCATGCGAACAGTGGCAAAGCCTCCTTCTTCTGACATGGCTGCGTGGAAGGTCTACATTGATAATACTATCAACAAAACTTTGGAAAAAGAAAAAAAGGATTTGGGTAATGAAACATTGGAAGCCCCAATTGCATCCTCATCAAGGGTGAAAATTGAGGAACAAAATGTTTCAAAAATGGACATGACAGCTGGTGGTGAGTAAAATTTTATATTACTGGTCTTTGCTGTATTTAATTTGATTGAAACTGATGGGTTCATGTAACTATAAAACTATGACTTAACAAATGAATTTTTAATATATCCACTTGACCCACCTCCCTTGAGAGCTTTTCCTACTAGGGAAGAGGAACAAAAATTTTGTCAAACATGGGCAATGAAGCATGGTTACGCTTTCAAAATTTTCAACTCAAAGGCTGAACAATATGTGGATTTAGCCTGTGATAGACATGGTTCCTATTCAGAAAGTTTTCTTACCAAAAATTCTAGACAAACTCACACAAGGAAGGTTGAGTGAAAGTTTTTAATCCATGCAAGTTGCACAAAGGCAGGCCCCTTGTGGCGCCTCTCCTAAAAAGAAACCCAACATAACCATCAACCATCTGAACATCCCTCTGTGCATCCTCAACTGAGGGGAATCTTGGGGGTGGCCTTATACAATCTAGTAGAATTAATGAATGATGGGCTCAATACATTAAAACTGAACAGAAAATTGAGAAAGATTGATTGGAGGGATTATGTTGATGACCAAACAATCTATAACACTAAGCAGAAGGTCACACTTGCAGAAATAAAGGGAAAAGGTGTTATGGAGGTACTATATCAACAGCTTGAAGAAAAAAGTTGGATTCACCAGTCAAAGTTCAGGTAAGAGGGTCACTTGGAGGCCCTGCACTTAGCACATCCAGAGGCAGTAAAGCTTTTAAAACAATTCCATCATATTGCTATGTTGGATTGTACTTATAAAAAAATAAGTACAAAACCCCACTATTGCATGTTGTAGGAATGACAGCCAATCTAAAAACTTTCACAAAAGCTCTTATTTTTATAATAAAAGAAACTTTTGAGTTCTACAGTTGGTCTGTAGATGCATTAAAGGATTTGGCTTATGATCCTGAGAGACTTCCAAAAGTCTTTGTGAGGGACCATGAAAAAGCTCTGATTTTTGGAATTGAAACTAGTTTCCCAGAGTAATCAAGACAATTTTGCACTTGGCACTTGTTTAAAACCATACAAGCAAACTGTAAAGTGCGCTTTTTTAATGACTTTCAAGGATGGAAAAGCTTTATGAATCTGTGGGAAAAGTATGTGGCCTCAAAGACCAAGGAGGAGGCGGAGGTAAATGATGCGGAACTCAGAGTAGGTCCAAATTACTGCCCTTATTCTTCCTAGTTTTGGGTTCTGAACTTTTAACTTTTATAGTGTTTCTTGAAAGAATTTGAGGATTTACTTGAGTATATTGAAAATAACATTTTCCCTATCAAAGAGACGTTTCTAGCAGTGTGGACTTGTATAAACCCAGATTTTGGAAACAAAACAACTCCTTGGGTTAAAGGGGCCCATGTGACTCTCAAACAATTCCTTTCAAACTCTTTGTGAAACCTGTTGGATATTTGGAAAAGCCTTGACAGAAATGTTTTGAATCAAATTAATTCAGTTCATGCATCACTTCATAAGTTGCAAATTGAGTTAGGGAAAGTTCTTCCCCCTGAGCTGTTACCATTGGGTTAAAAATTGTCTTTAGAGGCAATCCATCTTGTTAGGGATCAATTCAAGAAGTTCAAACGTGATCATGATGGCAAAGTCTGCACCAAGTCATATTTCAAGACTGTGGGTTTTCCCTGTTCCCACCAAATAGGTGACCGTCTAGCATTCAGAGGATCTATGGTACCTGAAGATTTTCCTCCTCAGGGGAGGTTAGACTATGACCCTTGCAGTTCTATTTCTGTAAGTTGGCTTAAGTTGGATTGTTCAAATCAATATGTGATTAATGCTTTCTGATTAATGCTTTCTGATTGATGAATCCTAATTCACTAATGGTTGATCCTTTTGAATTTTTCTAGTGCAATGTCAATGAAATTCTAAGCATTACTCAGTTACGTGAAAAAGTCAATGAAATGATCTTGGAATCTACAGATCATGGGCGAAGCGGAATATTGAAGTATATCATTCAGTAGATTACAAAATATGAATTCAAGCCAAGACTTGAACCTAAATTCTTACAATCAAGTAGGGGCGGGCCAAAATTGAAAGATACGCGGCAAGAACAATCTTGGTTTGAGCTTGTTGAAAAAAAACTCAAGCGTAAAAAAAGAACTAGAAGGGCTCCAAACAAGAAAAGACAAAAAATTGTAAGTCTTTTCTTTTGAGATATGTTCATTTTTTGGTTTGAATGAACTGTGTTACTAACTAATGATGAATTTTTAGTCAAATTTGGCAGAATCTGAATCTGAATTTCACAGTTCTGAGGAAGAGACTGAAAGTGAATTGGGATCACTTAATTTGGAATCAGAATCCTCTTTAGAGGAAGTGAAAATGCAGCAAAGCTTGACCGGAAGCTCATCTTTGGTGAGTTTTCATTTCATTGATCCAATTAAAGAAATGAACACTAAGTTAGTTTTCATGATATGAACCAAACTTGAAATACCTCAATCAAATACCCAAGAAATTCCATAAGTTCTTGGGTGAGGTTTGGGATCCAATTAGAGATGGGAATTGCGGAGTTAGAGTCATTGCTAAATCTCTTTGTTATGAAGAACATGGTTGGTTTAAAGTTAGGAATGAAATGATCGAAACATTATAAAAACATAAAGCATGCTATATTAAGATGCTTGGTGGTTCAAAGGAGATTGGAAAGATTAAACAAAGACTTGATGTTGAAGTCATCAATGAAAAGATTCCCTCCTCAAAATGGTTGGCTAAATTGGAAATGTGTCAAATCATAGCAGACACATATTCCAAACCTATATTTTTCATTTCATTGGAGTCATGTGATACTTATACTCCAATTAAAAATGGTGTTAATGATTGATCAGATCCAATTTTCATTTCCTTTTTGAACAATAACCACTGGGTTCTATTAGTACTTGAGGGAGGAATGATTCCAATCCTGCCCATTGTAGCAAAACCACGTTTCTTGATTTCTAAAAAAGCCTCTGGTTGGGTTGATCATCTCAAAGATTGACTTCAAATGTATTCTAGATTTTAATAGACTTTGACTTCATTTCATCATTGTTTTTCATATAAATTTTAATTCTAATGCAGCTAACAAGTTCCATTAAAATAAAGGGTTATCACATTTTGAAAATCATTATGTTGAGTGTTTTGAGTTAACATCATTATATTGAGTGTTTTTAATGAGAGTTTAATGGTAAGTCAGTTCAACTTGTCTTGGGCTGATTCCATCACAAGCTTAACTTATGTTAATCTTGGGATGGGATCAGCTTAACACAAGTTGAACTTGTTTTTTTTGCTGTTTTTACTTTAGGTCTTGTCAAAAGACTTTTTTTTGGCACTTTTAATTTAGGGATGGTCAAAATAATTCTTTAATTTTTGGGCCCTTTTACTTTAGGGCTAGTCAAGTTGAAATGACTTTAGGGCTTGTCAAGTAAGTTGTATTTTTTTTGGTGTTTTTACTTTAGGGCTTTTCAAGTTACTTTCTTTTTTTTTGGTGTTTTTACTTTAGGGCTAGTCCAGTTACTTGTGTTTTTTTGGGTCTTTTTAATTTAGGGCTAGTCCATTGGATAGTAACATTTTTTTTTTTGATTTATGTATTTATTTTTTTGTTTTTGTTTTAACCAAAAAATGAAAATTCTTTGATTTTTTGGTTGATTTCTGTTTTTTTGGAAGGTTTATTTAGTTTATGGGCTGTGTTAGTACCCTTTCATTCCTTTTCCCTTTTTTTTTTTGCTCACCGCGGTCTGGTGCCGTGTGGAATGCCACACAACTACGTTTGAGCCATGTACAACTCCACACGGCTCAAATGTAGTTGTGTGGAAGTCCACACAGCGGCGGATCGGGTTGGGTGGGCCGCATGACTCTGTGAGCCGTGGGGGGCTTTACACGGCTTGAATTGGACTGTGTGCCGTGCCAAACGGCCCATTTCAAACCGTGTGCATGGCTCAATGAGCCATGAATTTAACATTACCCCTTCAAAAATTTAGTTTGCGCTTCAAGTGGAAGCAAAACTATTTTTTTTCTGGAACTGGTGAAAATTGATATATTCAAATAGTTTTAATGACCTTTGAAAAATGCAAACACATATCAAAAATTGCAATAGACATGAAAAAAGGGGGAATACACTTCAAAAATGTTGAAACTTTCCAGTATTTCATTTCAGAATTAATAAACTAAAACCCGATTCCGAGCTGAATTGTTCAAATGACTTAGACAGACTGATTGAGAAAACAAGAAAATAGTAGATAATCCCCCTCCAGATTTGACCAAACAGAACCCAAAACACTAATACTAGATCCAAGAGAAAAGAATAGACTTAATAAGAAAATTCAGAGAGGGGGAATCAACAAATGGAGTGTTTATAGTTGAGTTTCACCAAATAATTACTGATCACACTTGATGACATATCTGTCCCATCAAATACCTTGAGGTGATGAAATCTTGAGGCAGAGTTGATATTGGTAGAGGCGTAAAGATGGAGGGTTGAATTGATGCAAATTTCACATTCAGAAGGTGGTGAGGAAAAGATGAATCCCCCACATCTGGATTGAGAAAATATCACGGTGCAGAATTTGTGGAGCAACATGATGCATATTCATCTTTACCTGGTGCGCGCGTGAGCTAACCCTGCAGGTGGTTATTTAATCAAAGAGAAAAATAAATGGATAAAAATTAATAAGAGGAAAACACTACTAGATATTAAAACAAAATCAAATAAGGTATAATAAATATGACATATGCTGAACAAAACAGAGCCAAATTTGCATGAAACAAAAATCAGTCAAAGTTCACTGGAATCAGTACAAATGCACTGAAAACGCAATTCAAGCAATGAAGATTGCATGCAAGCAATAAAAATACAATTTTTAATTCATTTCAATCAGTGAAGGTGCATTTCAGTCAGTAACAATGCACTGCAACCAGTCAATGGCACTACAACCAGTGAAAATTTACTTCAACCAGTGTAAATGCAAGTCAACCAGTGCAAATGAACTTCAGACAGGGCAAATGCAATTACCAGGGAAAATGCACTTCAACCAGTCCAAATGCACTTCAACCAGTGCAAATTAAATCAAAAAAGTGAAGCATAACTGCAACCAGTGCAGATAAGCTCCAAATGGTAACAAAACTACAAGCTCACTGAAACTTGTGAAAACTGATATATGAAAATATTTTGAATGAATTTTAAAAAATGCAAATTCATTCAAACAATTGAAATAGACCTGAAGAAAGCCAGAATAAACTTCAACCAGTGCGGAGTTCACATTAAATTAAAATTAGTGAAAATTAGCTGCAATCCATGCAAATGCACAGAAAATGCAAGCAATGAAAATTGAATGCAAGCAATAAGTAAAAGATTGAAATAACACAAATGGAATTGAAGCAGTGGAAAAAATTCAAATGAAACCAAAATGAGTGAAAATCAACTGCAATCATGGGAAATGCACTGCAATCAGGTAAAATGCACTGTAATCACTGCAAATACAAATTCACTGCAATAAGTGAAAATGAACTGCAATAAGTGCAAATACACTGAAATAAGTGCAAGGGAACTGCAATCAGTGAAAATGCACTTGAATGAGCTGAAATCCACCACAATTAGTGAAAATGCACTGCAATTAGTGAAAATGCACTTAATTAGTGAAAATGTCAGTTAAACAGTGGAAATGCTCTGGAATACATAACAATGCACTGATTGTAGTGAATTTGAGGTTATGGTTATTGTAGTGAATTTGAGGTTATTGTAGTAAATTTGAGGTTATTGTAGTGAATTTTAGGTTATTGTATTGAATTTGAGGTTATTGAAGTGAATTTGAGGTTATTGTAATGAATTTGAGGTTTTTGTAGTGAATTTGAGGTTATTGTAGTGAATTTGAGGTTATTGTAGTGAATTTGAGGTTATTTTAGTGAATTTGAGGCTATTGTAGTGAATTTGAGGCAATTGTAGTGAATTTTCACTGATTTCATGGAAAAATTGCTAATTGCAGTACATTTTCACCCATTAAAATTAATTTTCAGTTATTTTCATTTAATATGAGTTGGTTGAATTGCTTCCAATGCATTTGCATTGATTCAAATATATTCTTACTGCTTGCATCGTTTTCTTTGCTTGCATTAAATCTCCTCTTCTTGAATTTAATTTGATTTGTTTGCATTGAATTTTATCTGACTGCATTGCATTTGCCTTTCCTGGATTGCATTTTCCTTTCCTGCATTGAATTTGCCTTGCCTGAATTTCCTTTGAATTTTCACATTTCTTTTTCATTGCCTGCATTGAATTTTAATTGTTGAAATTTCATTTGGATTGCTTTAATTTCATTGGAATTTCATGGATTGCACATTGATTGCTTTCTTTTGCATTGGTGTTGCATTTTTTTTGCCTGCATTAAATCATCATCTTCTGCATTGAATTTTTATTGCCTGAATTGCATTTTCATTTCCCACACTGCCTTTGAGCTGCCTGTGTTGCATTTTCATTGCCTGCATCATATTTCACATTGCCTTCATTTCATTTTCATTGCTTGCGTTGAAGTTAAATCTCTTGAATTGCAGTTAAATTGCTTGCAGTGAAAATGTACCATTCTTGCATTATATTTAAAAGCATTTGAAAATCCATGAAAGTATTATTAATGCAGACAAAACATTTCAAATCAAATTCAAGACTTTGATGCCATTCAAAATTCAAAGAAAAAATTCAGAATTAATGGGAATTTGTGTAAATTCATGACATGCACTCCAAATGCAATGAATCCACAGCACATGCAATGAAATTAAAGTGAAAATGAAACAAAGCCACTTTGGATTCATTGAAACAAGTAAAAATTCCTGGAAACCAGTGTGAATGTACTTAAAAACGTGCGAATTCCCAGGGACTGGTGAAATTTCACTGAAAACCGTGGAAAGGTTTTTGCAAAGAGTGAAGATGCACTGCAAAATTTTCAAATGAACTGAAAAAATGGGGAAGGTAATTGAAGTAATTTCAATTAATTTTAACAAGTTTAAATGCACTAACTACAGTTCAAATACACTATATCTGGTGAAAATGCACTTGATCAAGTGAAAATGAACTTTGTCTTGTGAAAATGCACTTCAAAAAGTGAAAATGCACTGCAACCAGTGAAAATGCACTGCAACCAGTGCAAATGCACTGCAACCAGTGCAAATGCACTGCAACCAGTGAAAATGCACCGCATCCAGTGAAAATGCACTGCAACCAGTGAAAATGCACTGCAACCAGTGCAAATGCACTGCAACCAGTGAAAATGCACTGCAACCAGTGCAAATGCACTGCAACCGGTGCAAATGCACTGCAACGAGTGCAAATGCACTGCAACCAGTGCAAATGCACTGCAAACAGTGCAAATGCACTGCAACCAGTGCAAATGCACTGCAACCAGTGCAAATGCACTGCAACCAGTGCAAATGCACTGCAACCAGTGCAAATGCACTGCAACCAGTGCAAATGCACTGCAACCAGTGCAAATGCACTGCAACCAGTGCAAATGCACTGCAACCAGTGCAATTGCACTGCAACCAGTGCAATTGCACTGCAACCAGTGCAATTGCACTGCAACCAGTGCAATTGCACTGCAACCAGTGCAATTGCACTTCAACCAGTGAAAATTCACTGCAACCAGTGCAAATGCACTGCAACCAGGGAAAATGCACTGCAACCAGTGCAAATGCACTGCAACCAGTGAAAATGCACTTCATCTGGTGCAAATCCACTGCAAACAGTTCAAATGCACTGGAACCAGTGCAAATGCAATGCAACCAGAGCGAAGGAACTTGAAAATTTAAAAAAAATCAAATTCATTGGAAATGGTGAATAGTAATCACCAAAACTATTTCAAATGAATTTGAAAAACTACAAATTAATTGAAACAATTGGAATATTCCTTCAAAAAAAGGGAACAAAATTCAACTAGCTCAAATGATGGGAACAGGTTACAGTTCATTTCAATTCATTGCAGTGCAGTGCCACTGCTTGAATTGCAGTTACACGGATTCATTTCTATTTCAAAATCCTGCTTCTAATTTCAAATGCATTCATTAGATTTGCACAGCTTTCATGGCATTTGGACTGGTCTAAGATCATTTGAAGGTTTGAAGTGCGTGCAAATAGGTTGCAGTTGGGTTGCACTGGTTATAGCATGTTTGCATTGTTTGAAGTGAAGTTTTGCTTCTTGAGGCATATTTTCAGAGGTTTCCATGGAATTTCAGTAGTTCAGTTCATTTGCACTGGTTACCATGCATTTTCACTGGTTGAAGTGCATTTGCCCTTGTTGAAGTGAATTTGTGCAGTTTGAAGTGAATTTTCACTTTTTGCTTTGCATTTGCACTGGTTGCTGTGCATTTTCACTGGTCAAAGTGCATTTTCACTGTTTGAAGTGAATTTTCACTTTTTGAAGTGCAGCTGCACTTTTTGAAGTGAATTTGCGCTGGTCAAAGTGCATTTGCACTGGTCAAAGTTAAGTTGCACTGTTTTCTATGTGTTTGACCTGGGTGATGTGCATGTTCACTACTTGCAGTAAATTTGTAGTGCATTGGCATTATTTGTAGTCCAAATGCACCAAAACTAGTGCGAATGAACTACAATTAGTGCAAATGCATTACAATTAGTGCAAATGTACCACAATTAGTGCAAATGCACTACAATTAGTGCAAATGCACTAAAATTAGTGCAAACGCACTACAATTAGTGCAAATGCACTACAATTAGTGCAAATGCACTACAATTAGTGCAAATGCACTACAATTAGTGCAAATGCACTACAATTAGTGCAAATGCACTACAATTAGTGCAAATGCACTACAATTAGTGCAAATGCACTACAATTAGTGCAAATGCACTACAATTAGTGCAAATGCACTACAATTAGTGCAAATGCACTACAATTAGTGAAAATGCACTACAATTAGTGCAAATGCACTACAATTAGTGCAAATGCACTACAATTAGTGCAAATGCACTACTATTAGTGCAAATGGACTACAATTAGTGCAAATGCACTACAATTAGTGCAAATGCACTACAATTAGTGCAAATGCACTACAATTAGTGCAAATGCACTACAATTAGTGCAAATGCACTACAATTAGTGCAAATGCACTACAATTAGTGCAAATGCACTACAATTAGTGCAAATGCACTACAATTAGTGCAAATGCACTACAATTAGTGCAAATGCACTACAATTAGTGCAAATGCACTACAATTAGTGCAAATGCACTACAATTAGTGCAAATGCACTACAATTAGTGCAAATGCACTACAATTAGTGCAAACGCACTACAATTAGTGCAAACGCACTACAATTAGTTCAAATTCACTACAATTAGTGCAAATGCACTTCAATTAGTGCATGAGCACTACTTGTAGTGCATTTGCATTTATTTCAGTCAATTTTAACTGGTTTGATCATCTCTGCACCACTTGAAGTGCATTTGCACCAATTGCAAAGCATTGGCAGAGGTGGAATATCATTTCCCTTGGTTGGGTTAAATTTTCTCTTTTTTCAGTTTTTATTTCCCTGTTTGAAGTGAATTTTCAGTTTCTGAAGTACCCTTGCATTCTTTGAGTTGTAAACTGATATGGAATATCTGCACATTTTGAAGTTGATTTTTGATTTCTACTAGTACATTGAAATCATTTGAGGTAGTTTGCACTTTTTGAAGAATTTTTTCCTCTTTTTCATTGTTTGAAGTGCATTTATTTATTTTCAAGTTAAAGTAGATGGATAAATGTTATTTTGATTGGTTCCTCAATTTCTACATTTATCTGATACTCAGGATGAATGTTATTTTAATTGGTTCCTTAATTTCTAGATTTATCTGATACTCAGGATAAAATGCAGAACACAACTGCAAAATAACAGCAAAATTCTTCAATTGTGTCTAGAAATTACCAATTATCCCTCAGTATTTACAAGTTATCCCTCAAGGTATATTTGTTAAACAATGAAGTGGTAGCAGGTAAAATATTTATCAGGGCTTCTTCTGGGGATTCAAATTACATAATGGTAATCATCAACTTGATATCAGAGGAGTAGTTTTCTTTTACTAGATTGAAGAAAGCAGTATCTAATTCACATAAGTGGATCCCCATGATAGGAGCATCTAATGCAAAAAGATTGATGTTCAAGATAGGAAAGATATCCCAATCTTCAGGGTCATATGCTGGATTGCTAGGGTCATTAGGCAAAGCATTCCTACTTATACTATCAGAATTCTTTTGTTTAGCTCCAGCTTGATGTACTATAGTCATCTGACCTCTAGACTGTTATATAGCAATTCGCCACCTGAGCATATGTCTGCTGGGGGTCTTCATGTTCATGAGAGTTCTTACAGAATTACAATCCGTGATCACTTGGAAAGTGGTGCCTTCTGAGTAATAGTGTAGCTTTTATAGAGCCCATACTAGAGCCAAGCATTCCATCTTACTGGCTCCATATCTCCTTTCTGGGTCTTTGATCTGTCTAGATATGAAGAGTACTGGTTTCTCCACTGATTTGTCTTCTTCTATTCTTTCTTGATGTAAAGCAGCTCCTAACCCTTCCATACAGGCATCAATTTAAAGCTTAAAGGGTTTGGATTAATCTGGTTGAATCAGTAGAGGAGTGGATTTCATAGCTATTTTCAATTCCTCATAGTTTTTCAATCTCTCATGTGTCATTTCAAAGAGAGTGTTATGGTTGCATATTTCATACAGACTTTTAGTTAGCATAGCAAAATTTTGGATGTACTGTCTGTAGTAACTGCAAAAACTAATGAATGATAGCAACTATGTCTTATTCTGAGGCATGGGTCTGTTAATTACAGCAGCTATCTTATTCTGGTCAGCAGCTTCAGTTAGACCAGAGACTGTATGTCCTAGAGCTTTCAATTCTTCATATCCAAAATTGCATTTCTTCATGGAGACTTTTAATCCTGCTTTGGAGATAGTGTGGAGGACTCATCTTATTTGATCTATATGAGTTTACCAATAATCAGAATATATGAAAACATCATCTATATATACCATCATCCACCCTTGTCTGATGTAAGTACCTAGAACGGAATCCATTGTTCTCTGGAAGTGTTATGGGGCATTCTTTATACCAAAGGGCATCCTAAGGTATTCATATATTCCAAAACAACAGATTATTCTCATAAACTTTCTGCTTTCAGGGCTTATAGGTATCTGGTGACAATCTTTAAGCATGTTCATATTAGTGATATATTTGGCTTTGGAAAAGCTATGCAGAGCATGATCAATCCGGGGTATAGGATAATAGTCTTCCTGAGTATAATTATTGAGCATTCTGAAGTCTCCTACCATCCTTGAATTATCATTATTCCAAGCTATGATTACAGGTGTGGTCACATCTACCTGTTCATTATGCCCTACTTTCCCTAACACTTGTAAGTTTATCAGTTCTTGGATATGTTCCTCAAGAGCTATTCTAGATTTAGGACTAGAGGGATAAGCTGGTATTCTTAGGTTTGGAGGATAAGGAGCCTTTATAGTCAAGTTTAATACCATTTCATGTCCTTTAATATTACCAATGGGATGATCTCTAGTACAGAAAGCATTTTTATTCTCAAAACAGACTGTCAATATGTCTTTCTTCTGATCTTCAGAAATTTTCTCATTCAGAGATTCTTGAGAGAAGTATTCTTGATTGAATTCTTCTAGGTGCTTTTGATAAGTAGAAGAGGGGAAGTTAGTTTGGATAGTGCATATCTTAAACTTCTTGTCCCAGTTACCACCCACAGTGAAGTACCTCCCTTTGCTCTGGAACACATCTATGCCATATAGACATAAATCATCATTTCCTATTATTAGGTAGTCACATAATCCGTTGAGCAATACTAAAAATTCCACTTTTATTCTCAAAGATCCTTTAGTATGGGGTAATAGTATAGGAGCAGTTCATACTCCAATAGCATTCATGGTAGAGTTGCAAGAGCTAAACTTGGATTTTTGGATGGGCAAAAGGTGGACTTTCCAATTGGGATCCCATTTGTTTAATAATTCAGTGCAGACACATGAGAAAAAATCCCCACTATCAAGTAATAACCTTATAGGTCTGTCTTTATACAATTCTGTTGCATAACAAGTTTTACCAGTAGTATAACTCTCACCACTCATAGGCTTAACTGTTAATGCTTTAAAATCAGTGATGTGTCTAGTAATTATGGTGGGTTCCCATTGTTGGGGTGAACTAGATTCACCATGGATGTTATTGATTTCTTTAGAAGTGCCTATATCTCCTTCTATTACATTGACAGGGTTGGTCAGGATCAATTCACATTCAGAAAGGGATCCTTCAGTATCAGCTATTTCTTCATAGTTCTGATTCCCTTCAACCTCATGCTCTCCTTCCAAGACTTTTATCTTTCTTTTTGGAAATGGGAAGTCTTTTCTCATATGCCCTGTCTTGTTACAGTTCCAACAAGTTCCAGGCATTCTCTCTTTATCCCTGTTCTCATTAGGTTTCTTATTGTAAGAGATATTTATCAGAGGGGGTTGTTCTCTGTTTTTGTTGTTGTTGAAGTTCTCTTTGGTTCTAGAAGTAACCTTCTTTTCTAAACCATTCATGTCTAGGGATTCTTCTAACACATTGATTAGAGTTGGTAAGTCAGCATCCATACTCATTCTGCATCTTACAAATAGTTAAGATTTCCAGGAAAAAAGTTGAGGAGTCTTTCATTTGCTTCCTCTTTATCAGCATCTAGATAGAAGCAGTCCAGTCTTCTCTTCTGTTCCAAGCACCATTTGTGAGGCTTATCCTTGGAGGGATCAAATGAGGAATTTTTGAAATTTTTCATCATTTTTCTTTTCCACATTCTAGGACCAAATTGTTCTTTGATTAGAAGTTTCCAAGAATTCCATGGTAAGGATCCCACTCCTTCTCTTTTACTAATAAAACAGTCTAAAGCTACTCCTTCAAATATTCTGGGGAGCCTGACTACAGCCATAGTTTCTGGTAGGTCATAAGATTTTATAGTATAGGCAATAAATTTAATGAATTTTGTATGATTGTATTCTCCTTCACCGGAGAACTTAGGCTATTCAGAAATTTGGGATAAGATTTTGAGGGCTTGTTCCATTTCAGGAGTAGGACTAGGCCTGAAAGTTTCACTCCTATGCATTCCTAATAAGGGTGGTGCATAAGAAGTAGTTGTTTTTCTGAGAGGTTTTGGTTCCTTTGTGGTACTCCCCAAGGGGTTGGTCAGACAGACTTTTAAGTCTCTAAGATAATTCTTGATCATATTAAGTTTCATGTCCACTTTGTTTTTAAGCAGATCTAATTTCTCACTAAGGGACAGAATTGAGCTGTTAGTAGTATTTATTGATTCTTCTTTTAAAGGCTGAAAGTACATAATAAAATCTTCTTGGATACCTGATAACATATTCTCAATATTTTGAGTCTGTCTAATTTTAACTTGATTAATTGTCTCCAATAATTTTTCTTTATGCTCCTTAATATCTTTCATTCCTACAGATTTTTTTTGGTTATTAATTAATTTGGCTACTACTGAGGTCAACTTATCCATTTGGGTGTAAAAACCGCCCAAATTTCCACAAAGAATCTTGAAGTTATGGCGCATATCATTAGAAAAAGAAGTAATTACATCAGAGGTTGGTTTAGAAAAGTTACAGAGTTCAGAATCAGAGGCTAATTATTGCAGACCTTTATCCATTTTTGGGCTAAGGATGTTATCTGATCCCAATCCTTCTTTCCCTTTTGCTTTGGATGGGAAGAAGATCTCTTCTTTCCTGATCCTCTGCCTTTCAGTTGGGCTAATTGATCCAAAGGATTCCACTTTTATACATAGGATTCTACCTCTCTCCTTGGAATCATTTTCTGAACAGCTATCTGGGTAGCTTTTTCCTGGGATGTTATCTTTTTCATAGATACCATGTCCTCCTAGGCTTGGGCTTCTTGGAATTCTTCCCAATATTTCACATGCTCTTTGACTAAGTCTCTGATCCTGGCTTCCTTGGCCAGATCCTGCTGGGGTGGCTGCAGGGAACCTTCTTGTAATGGAGGGCGGCTTAGTTCTACTACCTTCTCTGGCTCTAGTTTGGGGGAGGGCAAAAGTGCTTGGGGCTGTTCCCTGTCCACAAACATTTGATTCACGGCTTACAGCCCGCTCATGGTTGTCATTATTGATGGTCTCACGGTTACTGGGGGCTCCTGGCAAAGGTCCATAGGAGGGAATTCTCCCTGAGGCTCTCGTGTTATGTCTATTCATATTGAAAAAAATATTTATAAGTATTTTTCTAAAAAAAAACCGTGATAAAAAGTTTATTAGAACTTACTTAAGTTGATATTCAAAGGCACTAAGACTTTATTGGGATTAAATGGGTCCTTAATAGGTAATCCTATCGGATCTTGGTGTGTTCCAATGAGGTCTTCTCCCGTCCAATCAATATTTTTAGGGCTTCCAGAAATATCTGGGACTTCTTGGTCCAATAAATCAACTTCAGTGATGGTGATTTCTGGAATAGGAGGGTTCACCAACGGTAAAAAACATATTTTATTGGTTAATAAAATATATAAATATTATTTTGATAAAAATAATATAGTAATACAAGTTTTATACTTACTTTTATATTTTGCAAAGTAATTTATATGGTATTTCTTCCAAGCTTTATTTTCCCTTAATAGGGCTTGAAATTTGAAACCCCTCTCAAGATCTTCTTGTTCAAGGAGTTTATCTAAGTGTTTACGTGCTGAATAAACATTAAGTTTCTCAGATTGAGTTGAAGATTCCCAACCAGTAGATTTATAATTTTTATTATATTCTTCTTTTCTTATCTTTAAAAGATTTAGATAATAGATTATAAATTCTGCATTGGTTTTTAAATCCACTGCAAAAGAATTTAATGATAAATCAAGGATAAAAAGTCAGATAGATTATCTTTGATTTAATTTCACGTGAAATGTCTGGTCCAAGGTATCAAATATAATAAATTGGAATTTTTCCTGGCCATACCCCCAATTGTCAGCCTCCTGGATACCAGGATCCTTTCTATCCTTTAGCTAACATAGTTGATATAATAAATAATGAATATATTATTCAATAAATGCAGCAAAAATCCATAAAATATTTGGATAAAGCTTATTTCATGGTTGATTGGTTTGAATATGGTTTAATATTATAAATCAATATTAATAAACTGATTATCAAATGAATGAAAAGAGGGGCCACAATTATATTGGGGATCTTTAACACCACTCTTCAGGGAATGGGCCCTTTAGTTTAAAGGATATTTTTCCCAAAGATAATATGTATATAAAATACACAGTGGAGTGACAGGGCTTTGCAACCCAACTGCCAGGACAGAGGAAGGATAATAAGACTCACTGGTATATTATTTAATCCTTTGGGTACCTGTTTGGGACATGCACTGATGGGTTAAGCCTGTTACTGGGGTGAAAAGGTTGTTCAACAGTTTAAATTGATAAAAAGTCTTGGGGAGGAAAAATATTAATCAGACTAAGGCCATAAATCACTTAATTATCTCTTATAATTATTTGATCACCTTGGCACGGTGTCTGGATTTAAATATAACAGGCTCTCTGGGTATCAATATCCTCATGAGAGCTCTTTATTTATACCTTTTTGAGTCCCAATATTTTCCTTCTGAGGGATACAGGGGCTCAAAGGGAAACACACTGAGGCTAGCATGCCAACCAGTGGTAGCCTTCCACGCGTTCTGGGTGCTGTAGCATGGGTAACATCTAATTCCACAGGGTATGGGAATTATTTCACCTTTTAATTGATGTTTGGACGTGTGACTAACACTAATCTGTCCTTTATATTTATTATTTTGACTAACACTAATCTGTCCTTTATATTTATTATTTAATTAATTATCCTTAGTAAATGCTCCCAGTAAATTAATGATTATTTTAAAAAAAATTCCTACAGATAATTTGATGTCAGGTGAGTTCTCATTATGTATTAAATAATTGGAGTAAGGTCATGATATTGATTTTACTCCTTATTTTCAAATTTCAGTTGATTTACTAAAAATAATTACTTAAAAATATAAGTACTGAGAATTCATGTAATATTTCTACATTATTAGTTTCCTTAGTATGTCACAAAAAATACTGATGCCTTGAAGTTCTCATAATTGTATATTGAGGTTTTTTAATATATTTTTCAAATAGTCATTATCTCATTTTCAAAATTCTTTTTATTTTAAATTATATTTAATAAAAAATATGTATAATGGTTATTTAGGTATTTTTATATATTTTTATGTATTTTTAGATTATCTACTATCCACAGGAACATTTATTAAATATTTAGAATGTTCCTGTGTAGGTTGTAGCATGTTTACGCAGTACCTAGGTTTCTCAGGTTGCCTGTCACTTTGTCAACCCATAGTCCCGCAGCTGCATACCTATCAGAGTCCTGGGGCTGTGTACACAACTTTTCTGGGTACTCTTACAGGGTGGAAGTGCTTCTGCTCAGCTGCACGCGGGTGTATTAGTTGCCAGGGCTGCGTGCGGGAATTGTGACAGAACACATTTCCGTGTGAAACTCCTAAAACATACACAACACCTCAATTCTGACTGAAGTTTAGGTTTGAAACCTATACGTGACAAGCCATGTGAAATATTTAATTGGCCAAAAAAGTACCCTAGGAGGGCCATGGTATTTTGGTCTTTCCTTTCTTAATTATTTAAAAATATAAAGAGTTGGATTTCAAGGGTGGGGTCAGTGTGTGACCCTACCTAATTTTGGGTGTAGAATCCGTTTCTGCAATAATATTTATGGTTTTCTTACTCCTTCCTAGGTTAATTGTAATATTATTATTATTATTTTATTTTTGTTACTTTTGCAGCTTGCTCTGCAATAGTACCAAGCTGAAACAGCTAGAAGATAGCAGAGACCTTGGCATCCAGTTTACTGACAGAAATAAATGCAAAAAATTATCATAATGAGTTTTTTATTGTAATTCTAGATTATTGCCATTGAACTTGGGGACTGATTTGAATTTAATAATTTTGATAGGGAATGGAATTTGGGTTGATTGGAAAATTGTGAATAATAATTATATTTTTTAATTTTCAATTCAATCAAGGTGGAGCTAATTTAAATTTATTGATATAGTAGTAATTCAAAGAAAATATACATTTCAAATGCGGCAGTTTCTAGGATGTATAGAATTTAAAAATTCATTGTACATACAAAATTTTATCAGGTAGCAATGAAATTTGGCTGTGAGTAATATTTGTGACCACTACCCTTGTTGAGTGGCTGGATCCTATCCTTGAAAAATCTACATATAACTGACCATATTGGCTGAACACTGATTCTTTCAGATAAAGACCAAGATTTGAAAATTTCTGGCCTTAGCAAATAAAATGGACAATTTTTGAAAATAATCTTGAAAGGCAAACCATTTTAATCAGGGCCAGTAAGAAAGGGGATGTGGGGAATGTAAAACTTTCTATTAAATAACCAGTTTAAATATTCAAAAACTTTAAAATTAATTCCCAATATAAATATTATGGTCCACTTTCATTTTAATCATTATGGGGGCACAAACTTTCAGATTCAAGCTATGAAGAGGAGATATGAGAATAAATAATGTGTTGAGAAACCATTTTTGGTAGAGATTTTGAGTATCATCTTCAACAGAGTCATTTTCAGCTTCCTGGTGCCTGGAACGTTGCATGCCTTTAGCTACAGAAAGTAATGCAGTGATGGAGTAAAAAATATTCCAAAAATAAATAAATAAAAAGCTCAGAATAGTAAATATAATGAGAGCTGAGGCAAGGTTTGAGGTGGTTTGGTTAAATAGTTTTCAATATTTTTTAAGAGGGTCCACAGCTTATAAAACACTGGGGGTTCTTACTTCTTTAGCAACCTCTCTTCAGGGGATCACTTTGGACCCTATGAAACCCTTTGACAATGGGCTCCCTATGAATCAAAAAAAGGGGGTCACACCCAAAGGAATGGTGGATATGGCTGGGCTAAACAGCAAACAAGCCTGCGCAGGGAGGAAATAACATACTTTGAGTATTTAATCACAAATTATCTGCAGGAATTCACAGTTGAAAGTTTGTCAGGTCAAGGGTTGGGGTATTTTGCTGATTTTCTTAAAAGTAATAATAATGGTGGTTAGAATTGGTAATAATACTATCAGACTGATTCCATATATCACCTTCCTATCTTGTAAAAGCACCTTATCATGGATGGCAGAAGGGTCTGGATTGATAATTAAAATTCACTATGGTTAGAACATCCAAAAACAATACTGTATATATAACTTTTTGGGCTAAAAGAAGCTTCCTCAGGGCATGTAGAAAGGGTGGTACTCCTGGGCTGTCAGCTTGCTACTTACGCAGAGCAACCTGTCAATGTAGAAAAATAAATAAAATATCAAAAATATCAATATAACTCAGAAGGAGTAGGACACTATAAATATTATTAACAGAATAGAATCTCTGGCAGAAGCCGCGCGAAATTTACCGCAGAAACAGCGCGCCAATTCCCGCTGAAACCGCGCACAAATCTCCGCTGAAACCACCACAAATTCCCGCTGAAACCGCGCGCATATTTCCGCAGAAACCGCGCGCGAATTCCCGCTGAAACTGCGCGCAAATTCCCGCTGAAACCGCGCGCCGATTCCCGCTGAAACCGCGCGCACATTCCCGCAGAAACCGCGCGCGAATTCCGGCTCCAAAGAGCATGAATACCAGCACAACTGTACGCATACTTCTGCACTTTTGCATCACTTTCCCGCATTAGTGAAGAGGCCCGCATGCACGGCTCAGAAGTTTATTCCCGCGCGTAGCTAATCTTGACATGCACGCAACGGATCCTACCCTGGGTGCATTTGAATGGACTGATCCCCGCTTCAGGATCAGTCATGACAAACCTGACAACAGGTACCACTCACAAGAGCTAAAACCTAGCAGGGTTTACCTGGCATATGTAGTAATGTTACTTATGCATTAAAAATGGTCTAGAAAACCTTAAAACCTAAATAAAAATATTATATAGTATTTTTAATTAAAAATCAAATATTGAGGATTACCACAAAACAGACAGATCCTAATTTTGGAAGACCACAAAGCACTACAAGCAGTGGGCTTAAAAATTATTAAAAACTACCTACGTGCTCAGAAGATGATAGCAAATCAAAAAATATTCACAGCTGTCTACTTCAAACCAATATTGATATTACAAATGAAGGATGATTGAGAATAATCACTATTACACAACCAACAGATTAACAGATCCTGTGGCCAAAATAGTACAGAAATCCAGCAGATCTGAAGACATCTGATTGACAGAACCAAGTGGACGTGCAAATCCTTCCCTGACTGGCTTGCAAGCCTCGGGCCATGAGCAGAAGCCTCTCTATTTCCCCTGAGAAGCTCATTATCACTCCAAAAAGGTATTTATACAGACCTCTTTGGATCCATTAATCATCATCAGTTTACAAGGAATTTATTATTATCAATCAGACACCATGTCATTGATGATCAAGTGCTCAAGTGCTCAAGTGCTTATAAAGAGATAAGAAAGTGATTTATGACCTAGTCTTCAGTAGTATTATTTATTTCCCATAAACAAATCAACCCCATTCAAGTTTAGTCAAGCAATCCACCCCATCTGCTCTGAAACCCTTCATATCTTTGGAGGATTTTTGTTGAATAGTTCTCAGAGTAAGTTGTTCCCTTCCTTCCCTGGCCAATATGCTGTTATTCACAGTCATATCAGTGGACAAGTCCTTATAAGGCACCCATTATTCATTCCAAGGTTGCTAAACTGCCTAAGGAGGCCCCTTGAAGAGAGGTTGTCTGTCTATAAATATCCCGAGTAGTATAATACTGTGGACCCTCTTTTTAAAAAATATTGAAAAGCTTTTTAACCAAACCAATTAAACCTTGCACCAGCTTTTAAAATATTATTTATTTGAGATTTTTAAGTGTTAATCTTTGGAATATTATTATTATTATTATTCCAGTACTTTTATCACTCTCTGTAGCTAAAGGACTGCAACGTTCCTGGTATCAGAGAGCTGACATGGGCTAAGGCTAGCAGGCTGTCCAGGGCTGGTCTAGCACAAATTTTCATTTATTACACTCAGCTACACCTGTCTCTACAGTATTTATGTGTGATATTTAAGTTAAAACCTTTTTTTTGGTAATTTGTCATTTTACAGTTTTGAATTATGTCTTAATTTTTTATTGTATGATTTCATTATAATGATCAGAGGCAGGTGTTTTTAGGTTTCCAGTCACCTTCTGATAATTTTTAATAACTTTTAATGATACTCCTTGGTAAATTTTGTGGTCCTCAATGATTTTGAGATTTCATTTTTGTGGCAATCTCTTTTATTAGTTTCTTTTATTTTTCTGCTTTACAATTCAATTTTGGCAGTTATTATTCAATATTTTGATTTTTGAAACTTTCCTCTGTCTTTTTATCAAGCCATTACATATTCATTTTGTGTGAATGTGTGTTATAGCTATAGGGTGCAATATTTGGTTGTTGGGAATTGTCATTGCAGACTTGACGCGCATGGGCTTCATGGAAGTGGAGAGGGATTTGAGATTTGTTACTGACAGAATTCAGGCCCATACAGGTTTGACACAGGGATGTTTGACAGCTGCATGTGGAAATTCAGTTTTCCTCAACTAATTAAGCATGCAGGAAAGTGTTGCAGAAGCTCAAAAGGGCAAGAATTTGCATGCGGTTTGTGCGGCATTTTGCGCGCAAAAGTTCCGGAAATTGCGCGCAAACGTGTGGGAATTTGTGCGCAGTTTGTGCGGGAATTAGAGAGAATTTGCGCCCTGTTTCTGCGGGAATTAAAGTTAATTTGAGCCCTGTTTCTACAAGAATTCTCGCGCAGGCGTGCATAAATTTTCACATGGTTTGTGCAGGAATGTCTACGCGGTTTTATGGGAATTCTTGTGTTGAAGTATGGGAATTCTGAATGTGTTAATATTTAGGAATTCCCATCCCTCCTTAGGTTTTGTGGGTTTATTTACTTTTGACAGGTTGCTCTTTAAATATTAGCAAGCTGAAAGTCATGTCTGTAATATGTCTTCATAGTTTGTGAAATAAAATGGTCCATTAAATAACCATTCTCAAGGTATCAATGGTTCAAGTTTGGAAAAAAATCCTTGATTAATCTATCTAAAGCTTGATCTTCACTATGGCCATTAATTACCAGGTTTTCAGGAAGAAAAGTTTTTTTCAAACCCTCTATATAATCCAGACCATCTCCAAAATTGAGGAAGAAACTCTGGTAATCAGATGCAAAACTTGGAAATCTCTCCAGAAAGAAGAATCAAAAAAACTTGCATCAACAATTTGGAAACAGGTAAATTTTTGGACCAGAGGTAAAATTTTTCCTAAGTATGCACCAAGGAACATTAACTTTCCTCCAAATGGTATGTTTGAACCCATGATGTCTTGAAGTAGCATTTTGACTACATTCACTCATTATCAGATCAAATATTTGATTATTTCTGTGATGCAGAAGAGAGATGATTTGCACAACTTATTGATCAAAAGCAGGATTTTGTTCTTCCTCAAGGATCCATTTCCTGTTCTTCCTTATTTACTCCACTGATTTATCAAGTCTTGGAAGGTGAGGAAAAGCTGCTTCACCACTTTTGCCACTATTTTTAAAATATGGATCTTGATATTTTGTTTGTGAGAACACTTTGATCTTTGATTCAAGAATGAATCAAATTATCAACCATAAAATTGAAGGAAAAATCACATAGTAAAAGTGGCTCTGCAGACTGAAAAGATGATCAAATTATTCCAAAAATCTTGCCTAGCTAAGAAGGTTGAAGATATTCCTCAGCCTCTTCCATTTTTGTTTCCAAATTTTGATTTTCCTCAATTAAAACCTTGTTCAATGCAGCCTCCCTGAAAGTTGTATAAGAGATAGAAGGAAAAGCACCTGTTTCCTGAAAAACCTCAACACAACTGTTAATGGAATACATAAAACCTTAGAACTGCCTAATCCTTAGATTATTTTCATGATTCCAAATATAGGATAATCTTTATCTCTCAATTTTCATGTATTGTCCAAAAACGTATTTTTGGAAAAGACAACCACGCCAGTGCAAAATTGAATGATCAGGATGAAATAATTTTTTAATATTTGAATGAAACCTCATGGGAGTGAACCTATTCTTTCCTGGTTTTTATTTCAATTTTGGAAACCAACCCAATTCACCCTAAGGATGCAAACAAAAAATAGTGCAGATGGTCATAAAATCTGCTCATCTAACTACTCCTCCTCAAGCAGCCATCTGAGTTTCAAATTGTGAAATCTCTAGGGGTCAGTTGAGAAGGATCATTACCTGTGTGCACTTATGTCAGCTTTCTACTATTACAGAGCAAGCTGCAAAAGTAACAGAAATAAAAGAAACATACAAAAATAAATAAATAAATTAGTATGGAAGAGGAAATTAAATTTAAAATATTATTTCAAATTCTGATTCTCCATCAAAACTACGGTAGGGTCATACACTGGCACCTACCCCAAATTCCTATCCCTTACATTTTTAAATAATTAATGAAAAATTTCCAAAAGGCACAGCTTTGAGATTTTGGCCATTTTAATGTTTCACATGTAACCCCATGTATATTTTTCACAGTGAAAATTAAGTCAGAATCTGTTAATTCTGTATATTTGGGGATTTACGTGCAGAAAAGTAATTTTTCAAAATTCCCGCACGCAGCTGCGGCAACTAAGATACCCACATGAAGCTGAGCAGCAGCACTACCACCCTGCCTACATGAAATGAAAAGTCAGGTATGCAGTCCTGGGAATCTGACAAGTACGCAGCCGCGGGACTACAGGCTTGCTTGAAAGTCTGACTGCAGGAGACTTGAGGTACTGCCTAAACATGCTACTACCCAGACGGAGACATGCCACATATGTAATAAACGTCTCTCTGTAGGTAGAGCATGATTATAAATATAAATAATAATCTTAAAATTACCTAAAAATACCTTTTACATATTTTTACTAAATATATCAAAGAAAACAAGATACTGTTGAAAAAAGATAAAAAGCAGATTGAGAAACCTTAAAGCCTACCTTAAAACAACAAATATGAGCACTTTAATACATCAAAATATCTGTGAAAATTTGAAGAAAAATTAATATGTAAAAATATTATATACTTTCTCCTAGTATACAATTTTAATTAATTATCTTAAGTAAATAAGCAGAATTTCAAAAATTGAGACCAAAAGCATTATTATTCTTTTTTTCTCACTTATTTATACATAATGAGAGCCTAAATTACATCAGAGTGACCGTAGGAAGGTCTTATAAGAAGAAATGTTAACAATATGGGAATATCTACCAGGAATAAACAAGTAAATAAAGGTTATGTGAATAAATAAAGTGACATTCAAATGCCAATCAATCAATCAAATAATAGAATACCTCTCTTCCCATGTAGAATTAGATTCTACCTGTGTTATAGAACCAAGTGTAATTTAATCCAGTCTTATCATCCACCACTGTTGGCTGTCAGCTTCAGGGTTTGGCCAATCCAGGATCAAAATCGTGGTTAAATTTCATAAGAATCAATACATACCTCATCATCCACCACTGTTGGCCAGCAGCTTCAGGGTTTGGCTGATCCGGGATCCAAATCTTGGTGAGGAGAGATCAGGGTCCCGGGAAGGGTGGATGTTTAGGTGGTATATCTATTTACAAGGTACGTGACATATGAGAGTGTGTGAAATATGTGATATGCAGGCTTGTGACATAATTGTGCCTACCATGTATTCTTACACCCCCTCCCACAATTAAGTCCCCATGTTATCCCCAGACCAAGTGCCCCACCATCGTGTTTGGTTGCAACCAAGCTCTTGGTCATGATGTCAGCTAGTTGAGACTTGGTGCTGTTCCACCTTAGGTCAATTTGGTTGCGTTGGATGAAGTCATTCACAAAATAGAAAGCGCAATCAAGTTATTTTGTTCTCTTCCTTGACCCATTGCGGGTGTCAATTAGTATTGCCACTTCATTGTTGCAGTGGATTTTGGATTCACATTCAAAATTGAGGTTGACTATTGTCAGCTGCAGGTGAGCTAGTAACTGGGAACCTTCCAACAGAGCTACGTATTTGGAAGCACAGCTGGAAAGTGCAACAACTGTCTGCCGTTTCAATCCCCATGCCATGGTTTTCCCATTTTATTGGATGACATAGCTTCTTGTAGATCTTTCATGCTTGCCTCCAAAGCTTGCATCCACCCACATTGATAGGCCACCCATTCCACCCCGCTGATATTGGAGACATTTAGGCAAGGTGTTCTTTAGATATCCAACTAGGTGTTTTAGTTTCTTCCAGTGGGTCTCTGCAAGGCATGAACTGAGCCTTGCAAGAAAATTTAAGGCATAGGTGATATTGGTTGGCATACCACAAGCAAGGTACATCAAAGAACCCACCACTGATTGATAATCAGTAATATTGATGGTATCTCCATTGTTTGTTGTTAACTCGATCCCCAAGAGCATAGCTTTTTTGGAAAAGGTCTTTCTTGGATAATTTTTCACAATCTCCTGGACAAAGAGTTCCTGGTTCAGGGTCATGTAGTTGCCCTGCTCTACCACGCTGATCCCAAAAACCTTGTCAACTTTCTCTTTCCACTTGATTTTCAGATCCTTCTCAACTCCAACCCTGAATCTACGCATCATTTGATCCGACAATGCCAAGACCACCCCATCATCAACATGCAGCCATACCATCACAAAATTATTACCATCTCTACACATGTATAGGGAATCTTTCAATTTTCTGGCCGGGAGTCCCACGCGCTCAAAAACCAACTTGACATGCTTCCACCAACATCTGGTTGCCTGCCTCATAACATAAATTGCCCTCTTAAGCTTCATCACAAACCCTTTCCACTGTGGGCAAACCAAAACAAGCGGGTGCACATACACCTCACCTTTGATAGGCCCATAAAGGTAAGCTGCACTGACGTCAAAGCTGGCCAAGGGGTATCAACCATGGTGAGCCACGGCCAGTAGAAAATGGATAGTCTTGAGTGATGCTGTAGGTGCGTAGGTCTCATAAACATCAATCCCCATCTGTTGACTACAGCCCTTTTCCACATATCTTGACTTTCACTGAATTAAGTTTCCTTCTGCATCCCCTTTGTGAGCTAGGACAAATTTAGCGCCCAGCACCTTCATGCCCTTGGTCGGATGGACAGGCTCCCACACGTCCATCTCATTGAAGTTTTGGATTTCATCCTTTCCAGATTTCAGCCACTCAGCTTCCCATTCCCCTTTCAATGCCTCAGGCATCAGTTGGGGAACGGCTTGTTCAATGGTCCTTGGTAGGGCATCAATAACCCACTGCTCTGCCTCTGCCATCTCCTTGGTGGCCACCTTTCCCAGTTTCAGTTGATTAATGATGTCTACTACTGGTTCAGCCATGGGCCACACCAGTAGGTTCTGGAAGAATGGAAAGATGATGTGGAGTGGATGACCCTCCGTTCCTCCTAAGACCAGAAGAGCCATCTGGCCCCCACAGCAGGGAAAACCAGAAGGCGGCACCGCTGCCCCATTCCATCAAGCTTTGTGCAACGTTCCAATTGGATAAGGATAATTTCCTTGGCTCCAAAAGGGTAAAGTATGGCTGGGTTTGGTTTTGTACCAGTCAACAATTCCAGAGGGGCCTTCTCCCCTGTCCTTGAGTTTTGAAGGCGGTTAATGATATATGTGGCCACCTGGTAAGAAAACAACCACAACTTTCTTTCCATCCCACTTTTGTTCAGCATGGTACGTGCCATGTCACCCAGCGTCCTATTAACTCTCTCAGCCTCCCTGTTTTGCTCCTGATGATATGGAGGTATGGTGGCCATCTGCAATCCCAATGTGTCAGCTTGCTAATATTGCAGAGCAAGCTGCAAAAGTAAAAGAAATAGCATAAAAATAATAATAATAAAATTAAACTAAGAAGGAGTAAGAAAACCATGAATATTATTGCAAAAATGTATTCTCCACCCAAAATTAGGTAGGGTCACTCACTGACCCCACCCTTGAAATCCAACTCCTTATATTTTTAAATAATTAAGGAAAGAAAGACCAAAATACCTTGGCACAACTATTGAACTTTTTGGCCAATCAAATATATCACATGTATTTTCACATATAGGTTTCACACCTAAAATTCAGTCAGAATTGAGGTGTTTTTAATATTTTAGGAGTTACAGACAGAAATATGTTCTGTCACAGTTCCTGCACGCAGCTGCCGAAGCCAATGCACCTGCACGCGGTTGAGCTATGTTGTAACATACAAACATAACATCCTAAAGGCATACAAAACATATGTATACATACACGTTTCACATCACATATCACTCATCCGTGACAGTTGTAAATACTATATCTAACCACGCAGCCTCTTGCAATTAAACCTTATGGATTCTGACTCCTAACTCATCACAAGCTACAGCTCTGTCACTCTGTCAAAGCCGTGTACGCAGCCCCAGGCCTCTGACAAGTACGCAGCCACGGGACTACTGGTTGACAAAGTGGCAGGCGGCCTGAGAGACCTAGGTACCGCGTAAACATGCTAAAACCTACACGGGAACATTCTCCATATGTAATAAATGTTCCCGTGGATAGTAGATAGTCTAAAAATACATTATTATATAAAAATACTTAAATAACCTTTATACATATTTTTCATTAAAGATAATTTTAAGTACCAAAAAGATCAAAAATAAGATAACGACTACTTCTAAAAATATTTTAAAATACTTTAATACACTATGATGGGAATTTCTAGACATGAAATTTTTTGTGACATACTAAGAAAACTTATGATGTAAAAAATTTACATGAATACCCATGACTTACATTTTTAAGTAATTATTTTAGTAAATCAACTGAATTTTGGAAATAAGGAGTAAAATCAATATCATTACTTTACTTCAATTATTTAATACATAATGAGAACTCACCTGAAATCAGAATATCGGTAAGAATGTCTATTAAAATAATTATTAGCTTAATGGGAACATTTACTAAGGATAATTAATTAAATAATAAATAAAAAGGACAGATTAGTGTTATTCACACGTCCAAACATCAATTATAAAGTAGAATAATTCCCATAAACTTTTTAATTAGATGCTGTCCGTGTTACAGCACCACAAAAACATGACAGGCTACCACTGGTTACCCTGCTAGCCTCAGTGTCCATCCCTTTGAGCCCCTGTACCCCTCAAAAGGACAATATAGGACTCCAAAACCCAGAAATAAAGAGCTCTTTTGAGGATATTGATACCCAGAGAACCAGTTATATTTACATCTAGACACCCTTACAAGGTTATCAAATACTTATAAGAGATAAGTAAGTGATTTATGGATTTAGTCTGATCAATAATATCCGCCCTCAATCCTCTTTTTATCAATCTAAACTGCTGAACAACCTTATAACCCCAGTATACAGGTTTAACCCATCAGTGCACGTCCCAAAAAGGTACCCAAAGTATTTAATAAAATACCAGTGAGTCTTAATATCCTTCCTCTGTTTTGGCAGTTTGGTTACAAAGCCCTGTCACTCCACCGTGTATTTTATATACATATTATCTTTGGGCAAAATATCCTTTAAACTAAAGGGCCCAAAGTAACCAGGACTACGTTTTTTCATACTGAATTCCCTGAAGAGAGGTGTTAAAGATCCCCAATATAATTGTGGCCCCTCTATAAAAATATTTAATAATCAATTTATCTATATTGATTTTTAACAATAAACCATATCCAAACAAATTAACCTTGCAATAATCTTTGTCCAAATATTTTACGGATTTTTGGTGTATTTATTGAATAATATATTTATTATTTAATCTATCACCTCTGGTAGCTAAAGGATAGCAAGGTTCTTGGCATCCAAGAGGCTTACACAATGTCTTGAGTCTCCGCTTGAACGGGCCTGTGTACTCAGCCGCATTGTGGCTCCGGATAAACTTTGGGTATTGCCCCTTGGTGTTACCAATGTTCTCCAGCCATCCCAGTATCTTGTTGGGTAGCTCCAATTGCAACTTTAGGATTGAGATGAAGGTATATGTGGACGCGTGGTCTCTGAAGGTTAGTAGGAATTGTGCTCCTATAAAGTCCTCCTCAAAAGGCCCTGCTACGTCCATGACAAATAGATCCAGCGGTTCATCCTGTACTTTTCCTGACACAACCTCTGGGGGCTTCTTATCCAGGGATTTTGACATAGCACATCTCTTGCAGAAGAACAACCACCATGGGCCACTGATCACGTCTGGGTCATGAGTTTGCAGGAACTGCCTTACTACAGCCTTGGACGCATGGCCCAGGCGCACATGCCACTTTCAGGGATCAAAAGACGGCTTGGAAGACGTTTTCATTGCAAGTTTGTGTGAAACACAAGTAGGGATAGTCCAAAAAAAGTTGCGGAAAAAGGTATCATAGGCATTCCCAAGAGGATCCTTCAGGATGGCCTTCAGGCCATTGCAAGTCAGCTTCCATCATTCCGTCAGCAGTGGCCCTGTCAAAAGGATAATGCCGCTAATTCACGGGCATAAGTAGACGTTATGTATTGTCATTTTCCCTCTTCTTGTTGGGATGGTGAGACTTCCAATGGTAGAAGAAATCACGTGGTGACCGTCAGTGGCCAGGAATAACCTTCTTGGCTGGACAAGTGTGTGAGAACCAATAAAGTATCAGGAGGGGCCGCTCACGTGTGCACTGGCCCCCAAATCCAACAGTATTTCATCTCTGTTGATGTCTGGCATGTTGACTACTTGTATGTGATCCCCCTTCCAAGTGTTGTATGGTGGGCGTTTAGGTGGTAAGTATCACAATTTCTGGTTGGCATGGTTGGCAGGGGGGGAGGGTATCTTTCCCATCCTGTCGTTTGCCCAGAATACTTTGCAATCCGTTTACCAATTCCCATCCCCACTGCAGTACCCACAGGTGCATCCATAAGTATCTAGGAGAGAATCTGTCTTGTGTTTCCCGGCATAGAAGGCGGCAAAATCAACTGATAGTTTGGGACTTGATGGTTGGCCCGTGTTGCCAGGCCCTTGTTGAGGGTGAACGTATCAAACTCAGATGGCCTGGATCTTATCCAGTTCCATCAGGTCCATACCTCCCATGGCTTTGGGCCAGAGCTTTCCAATTGCAATTTGGAGGACATTTGCTACATCCAAGAACTGAGGTATGGTATTGGTGTCATTCAATTTCTTGAAGACTGATTAATCATACGTTTTCCCATCTATCCCCGGTGGCGCCACTGCGACAGATTGTACAAGGAGTCCAACCAATTCATTGCGTGAGATGTCAAGTTGATTCAGGTTGGTCATGATGGTGTGAAAAGAGGTTATCCATGCCATATCTGCCTCTGGAGCGGTGAGCAGCATAATCATCTTCTCAGCAACAGCCATCTTATGACGTCTGTCCAAACGCTGTGGTGTTGTATTTATAACCTTGGATTGGGAGCTGCGCGCTCAGAAGTTGCGTAGGTTGGGCTCAGCATTTGGGGTGCGCGCGGTCTCAGCAGTGCCTGCTGCGGGCTCAGAAGTGCCTGATGCGGGCTCAGCAGCATCAGATGAGGGCTCAGCGGCAGGGATTGTGGGGCTTGGCACCAGGTGCGGGTCAGGCCTACTCTGGGGGGCGCCGGGCGGCAACACGCCCGGGGAACGCGGACCAAGTGATGGAGCCGGCCGAACCAAGCTTGCGGGTGGCTAGTCCAGAAAGCAAGGGTGGGGAAATCAGGGGTTATACGCGCCGGGGAGGTTTTCACGGGCATAAGCGCAGGCCAAACCACAGATTGCAGGATCCGCGGACGCGCACAGACGGATAAACCCGGGGGGCTCCAAGTAGGGCGCGGCGGAGGGCTGCGCCATGAGAAGGACAAACCGGACATACGTGATATCAAAGGGAAGGGTTTCAGACAGGGTGGGTGGTACGGGGTAGGGTTAGGGTGGATCTAGTGTTCTGTAATTGGGGTTATATTTCATCTATCTTGCTGCTTGTGGTTGTACCTAGGTTAGGGTTGAGAGGGAGGACTCAAAAATACCTCACTCTCAACTCCGGGTTGGATCATTATATATATCATCATCACCGGACCACCAGGGAATGGTATGGGAAGGATTGGAAGGAAGGAATTTATCTTATCATCACTCTTTATATTCTTAAACTCATCACATCCAATCTCCTTACAGATGGTTAGACCAATAACTTCCGGAACTTGAGGACAACTTTGGGGGGTATCACCCCTTTAGTTACCACAACGCTTGCAGGTATTGACAAGCTTCTTGTAGATTGTTCTGGCCATTTCCACTTGGGAAGCCTCAATGATAGCATATAGCTCATCATAAAAGGATTTCTGAAGCAATTTCACCATTGCTCTATTCTCTGTTGCAAACAGTAAGTCAAAGTTGTGTGGGACCCCCAGGAATGATGGGTCCTTATCAGATGCCTGCCTAAGTGTATGATTGACTGCCCCCTCCCACAGATTGAAGTTGGACCCGTCAAAAGCCAAGATTGGCCTCTTGGTATGGATTTTCCAGTTGAATGACATTGGATCTTTCACAAACTTTGAAGCTAGGGGGTTTCTTGTTTGATTTGTGGGGTTTTCAACATGAGGTGGGACCAACCAGACCTGTTTCCCTTGCTGATCAGCCATCCTACCCATGGCTGCCTCAACTCATTGAAACTTTTGCTACAGGGTTGATTGCAGTTTCTCAAAGCGCAACTCAAACTTGCTTTTAGATACAAGGGTTGATGAGGTCTCCTGGTCTGCCATTGTGCTATTGTCTTGCTTAGATCCTCCTTCAGTGGTGTTTTTTCTTATCCAATCCTCTTTTTTCTTTTGATATTGTTTATCCATAAAATAGAAGTGCCTGTTAGGTGGTCTTTTCCAGCTTTCAACCTGTAATTTAATCAAGTCTTATCATCCACCACCATCCGCTTTCAGATTCAGGGTTTGGCCAATCCAGGATCAAAATCTTGGTTAGATTTCATAGGAATCAATACGTACCTTATCATCCACCACTGTTGGCCATCAGCTTCAGGGTTTGGCCAATCCAGGATCCAAATCTTGGTGAGGAGAGATCAGGGTCCCGGGACGGGTGGATGTTTAGGTGGTATATCTATTTACAAGGTACGTGACATATGAGAGTGTGTGAAATATGTGATATGCAGGCTTGTGACATAATTGTGCCTACCATGTATTCTTACACCAAGAACACATGATGAGCTACCACTGGGTACCCTTCTAGCCTTAGCACCCATCCCTTTTAGCCCCTATAGCCCTCAGAAGGACAGAATGGGGACTCAAAAAATCTATAAATAAAGAGCCATTTTTGAGGTTATTGATACCCCAGACCCGGTTATATATAAATACAGACACTGTTCCAAAGTGATCAAATACTTATAAGAGATAGGTAAGTGATTTATGGATTTGGTCTGATTAATATTATCCATCCCAAACCAATTTTTATCAATTTAAACTACTGAACAACCTTTTTAACCCCAGATACACGTTTAACCCATCAGTACACCTCCCAAACAGGTACACAAAGGATTAAATACTATACCAGTTATTTTATTATCCTTTTTCTGTTGTGGAAGCTTGGTTACAAAGCCTGGAAAACCCATCATATATTTTATATATATATCATCTTTGGGCAATATCTCCTTTAAGAATAAAAATTAAAGGTTCCAAAGTAACCAGGTCTAAATATTTCAAAGTGAATTTCCTGAAAAAGATGTGTTAAATATCACCAATATCACTTTTGCCCCTCTTTTTATTTATTTGATAATCAATTTATTAATTTTGATTAATTATCATCATTAATATCCAAACCTTGTTGCCTTGCATTTGCTTTATCCAAATATTTTATGGATATTGCTGCATTTTTATAATAATATATTTATTATTTATTCCATCACCTCTGGTAGGTAAAAGATAGCAAGTATCTTGGCATCCAGGACGCTTAAAACTTAAAGTCTATCAGAAAAACTTTACTTTCATAATCAGAAAACCAACAGGAAATAACATACCTTCCAGCCACATTCCAGATAGCTGGTCTCCTGTTGAAAGAAAAAAGACAAAATACCATACCTTCTAGCCATATTTCATCCATTTGGTCTCCTGTTGGTTGTTTGCTAACTCTTTGATCCATTTTTTGTGAATATTGACCAGGAATCCTGATGGATTGATCTGGACAAACCTGAGGAGCAACTTGTCTCCTGTGATGGTGATGGGTATCATGGAGAAGGGCATGTGAATTTGATTGGTGTAGAAAATTTGGAACCACAAAGTAAGAGGAGTGAAACCTTCTTCTAAGTCATGAATTTGGGAATTTAATTGTTTTTTTACATGTAATAAAAGCGTTATTAACATCATAAGTGAAAAAAAGTGAAATGTGTCAATTTCTGGGTTGAGGGGGAAGTGCATTAAATCCAAATGGGATGGAAGGGGGTTAATATAAGTTTTTGATGTTCAAAAAAATCTTGAAACAAGTGAGGGATTCATTTTCATTACATGTGTTTTCAATAACCTCTGTTAGAGTCCATGTTACATTTGTTGTGCTTGTTAAATGTCTTATACTTGTTAAATTTTTTTTAATGTTCAATGTTCAAACAAAATCTTGAACAAAGTGAGGATTTTGTGTTCATTAAATGTGTTGTCAATGCCCTTTGCTACAATCTTTGTTTCCTTGTTAAATTCCTTGGCCCTCTTAGATGCATTGTCCTTGTATGTGTTTGATAGTACAACAGAAAACTAATATATACATACAAAGAGGTAGTTGAAAATTATTAGAAAGAAATAAAAACAAAACTTAAATATGTTCATACATCACTCAAACCTAAATACATACAAAGAGGTAGTTGAAAAGTATTAAAAATAAGGAAACACAAACATTACATATGTCCACACATCACTCAAACCTGATATCACATCCAGAGATTTGAAAAATTATGAAAACTTACAATATATGTACACACATCAGTTTACATGTGAATTTTTTTTGAAAAAAGTGGACTCAAAAAAAAAGCAGAGAGACAAAATAACAAGTGGACAGATAAAAAAAAAATCTGACTGAAAAACAGTGGCTGAAGAAAAAAGGAAACCAAACAAGAGTGGACTGAGCTAGATGAAAGAGGTGCATACACAACTACATCCATGAATGAATACAAAACCAAGGATGTAATGTGAGTTGTGGGAAGTTTTTCAATCTTTTTCTATTTATGTAATGTTTTTTGATTCAAATATTGGTTGTAATGAATTACCTGTTTCAATGATGAAAAAAATGGACCTTTTTTTCTTGGAATTACTCAGTAGTGATTGGGATGCATTGATTTATTAAGGGGCTTTTTATTGGGTCCCAAACTTTTATTTCATAATCAAACACTGAGGAGACTTTGGCATTTTGAAATTTTCATTCTAGAAAAATATAAATTCAGATTCAATTCATGAAAGAGTTCTAAAATACTCCTATTTTTTTGCAATCTCTATCAATTGAAAATATTTAAAATTCTCTATTTGAAAATGTCTATTGAAAATTTCAACATTATGTCTTGAGAAAATCTCTCAAATAGTCTACAGTATCAATCCAATGCAGTGTTAAATATATCTCAATAAATTTTCATTGCAATCATCACTATTTTTATCAGGGATTTGTTTATGTAAGAGGCTTCAATTTTTCTTTTTTCAAAAAAAAATGAAGAGAAAAATCAGGCCTCAATACCAGATTTTAATGATGTACAACATATTCAATGAGAAATCCAGAATTTTAATGGATTAAATCAACATCATTCTTTTGGTTTGAATGCTACCTTGAAGGAATATAAACAGGTTTAGAATCAACTTAATTCTCATTTTACCAATTAATTTGGAAGATTTCTAATTTAATTTTTATTTATTGAGCTGATTTTTTGTTCAAAAACTGGGATGGGCTGAGGATAAATGCAAAAATTCATATTTAAGATCTATAAATTAGTGCATATCAGAGTTAGCCCACCCTCCATTTTTTTGATTGTGGGTTCCAGCAAAATACCCCAATTTCTAACTGTAAGCTATAGGCTGAAGCTCTTGATGGCCCATGTGGGGAGTTTGGGCCACAGAGAGACGGCCCACGTGGATGACCCGGACCATCAGCCTCCCGCGACCACTTACCAAAGGTGGGGGGGGTAAGACAATCCTTGGTCTGGTCTTTGACCACTTTCATTCTCTTCAGTTTCTTGTTCTCGTTCTCTTTCCTTATCTCTATTTCCCCCTTCTCCATTCAACCACTTCTCAAATCAACCTCAACTCAATCCTCAAGATCAACTCTTGTCTCAATTCAATCAACTCTTGTCTCAATTCCAACTCAACTCTTGACCTCAACTCAGTCGATATATTGTGAGTCAACTCTGAGTGGATCCTCAGCCCATATATTCATAACTGGTGAGATTAGTCCAAGCCATTTTCCAAATTGCATGGGACTCAATCCATCAATCCGTTTCATCGTCTTTCTTCTCAGCCTCTCCTGTCTCCTTGCCACTTCCTCTCTCAGCAATATTTGAGCACCGGCTATTTATCATTCTGTGTTGGTATCCTTTCATACATTTATATATTTCTCATACTCCACTGTCAGGATGACTCCAGATTCTCATGTTATCATCTCTGTTTCATAGCTGCTGGTCTGTTGTTCAAATCATGCGTCAATAAACTACACAGTTAAAAGCCAAAGGCTCCACCGACTCGACCAGAAAGACAAGGGACTATGGCTTCTGCATTGGGATTCTCATCGGACTCCTTCCAACAAGCAATTCTCAAAAAGGCCCTCGAGACTACCCCCTTACTAACTGAAGACAATTATGGCATCTGGAAGGATAAGATGATGGTGTTGCTCAAGCTCAGAGGAGTATTGGAAACACTCAAATCAGGCTCCAGAACTCTCACAAGTCAAGACAACAATGAAATTCAATTACTCCTCATATCTAAAGTTGACTCCTTAGTGCACAACAACGTCATCAGCGCAGCCAACATTAATTTGGCAAAGGAGATATGGAAGGCCACCAAACGAACAATTCTCCTTGTCTCAAGCATCAAACAGAGCAAGGATCTTCAACAACTTCTTACATATCACCTTCAAGGAGGACAAAATTATAAATTTTGTCACCAATGTCAAGACCTCCATCAAGAAGATGATCAATATTGGCATAGAACTGCCAAACAACATCTTGGCGTACCTGACAATGTTCAAATTCCCTGAAAGTCTACAAGACCTCAAACGACAGCTCATGCACTCAGAAAAACAGATCTCAGTTGAGTTTGTGTGCAATCATCTTATCCAATACCACAACAAGGTCAAAGCAGAATTCTCCAAAAAATGAACACTCCAAGGTACCACCAAAACAGCATTGGCCACAATGCGGACCAAGACCAAGAACCATCTGGCAAGCCGATGCATCAAGGGGTACCACAATCCAAAGCAAGACAAGAATCACTCAGAATCGGAGTGCTTCCATCTCCATCCAGACAAAGCTCCAGAATGGTGGGAAAAAATCAAAGTAAGTGGAAAGAGAAACAGAAAAAGTCCCAAGAGTCCACCCATTTTCACGCCTTTGTAACCCAATGGATTGACTCAAGCATTGGAGCAGAGAAGAACATTCTAGTCAACAGCGGAGCCACCTCTCATATCTTCAACAAACCCAAATTCTTCTCCACTCTCAAGCCGCACTCAGGTGAATACATCACAACTGGAAAGACGGGCGCCAACCTACCAATCCAAGGAATGGGAACCGTAAGATTGAAATGGAAGGATCACACCATCTCTCTCTCCAACTGTCTATATGTCCCGGACATAGTCATCAATCTCATCAGCCCAGGGAAGCTTCTCAAGCAGGGATGCTCTTTGGAAGCAAAAAACAAACATTTCAAACTCCGTAAAGGAAATGACAAGGTCTGCCAAGGTTCTATCATCAAAAACCTATTTGTCTTAGATAAGCCGCTCAGAACTAGAGGAGAATAACAATGTTTTTTGACGCACCAAAATCAACCAAGGTCCTTGAAAGATCTCCATCTTATCTACGGCCATGCCTCCATTGGTTGTCTGTCCAAGATCAAGGGAATTCAAGGCAACATCACGAAAGACAACATGTCAGCCTGCTACTTAGCACAGAGCAACCTGACAAAGCAACAACAATAATAATATTAACAAAAATAAAAAGAACAAAAAAATAAATAAATAAAATTATTATAAAATGAAGGAGTAGGAAATCCATAAATATTATTGCAGAAATGGATTCCCCACCCAAAATAAGGTAGGGTCAATCACTGACCCCACCCTTGAATTCTTACTCCTTATATTTTTTAATTAATTTAAAAGAAAATGGTAAATGACCACGGCACCAATATGGCACCTTTTGGCCATTTTAATATTTCACATGATATGTCATGTATAGGTTTCACACCTAAATTTCAGTCGAAATCCAGGTTTTGTGTGTAGTTTAGGAGTTACACAGGGAATTGTGTTTTGTCACAATTCCCGCATGCAGCCCCGCGTCCCTACAGCGCTGGACTCCCGCGCACCCAAACTCCCGCGCGCAGTTGATCCCTCCCGCGCGCAGGTAATCCCGTGACCTAGTCACGCGAGCAGCGGATCAGTCCCCGCGCGCATCTGAATGGACTGATCCCCGCGCCTAGCCTGCTGTGATCAGTCTGACAGCCAGGTACCGCTCAGAGGAGCTACAACCTAGTAGGATCTACTCTACACATGTAAATCTACCACACAAGCGTAGATCATAGTTTAAAAACCTTAAAAGTCAATTAAAATTAGTTATTAACTAATTTTTAGTATTTTTTTATTAATTAAATGAAGATCCAGACTCACCACGTCATGAGCTGATCAGAACCTTCAAAGACCACGAAACTACACAAGGAGTGGTCGTAAAAATTTTTAAAAACTACATACAGGATCAGCAGATGATGGAGAATCAATAAAAATCCACGTCTGCTCACTTTAGACCAGTACTTACAGTACAAATTGAGGATCAGTGCAGGATCAGCAAAATGATTAATCTGTTGATTAAAAGATCCTGCAGCTAAAAAGGAGCTGTTCCTTGACAGATCTAAGGCCAGAAGGCTAACAGCACCTTGAGGACGTGCCAATTTTGCCCTGACTGCCCCCCTAGCCTCAGCCCATGGCTAATAACCCTTCTGGAGGCCCTCAAGCACCCAAAAAGGAATATTTAAACAGGCTCTTTTTGCCCTTTTGTTCCAAAGAGATGAATCAGTTATCAGAAATATTATTATTATCAATCAGACATTGTTTCATGGTTAGTCAAGTGCTTATCAAGAAGAAAGCAAGTGATTTATGATCTAGTCTGAAGTATTATTATTATTATTTTCTAAATAACTATCAAGAACCAGAAGTTTGAACCAGCCACCAACCCCATCTATTCTGAAGCTTCTTACCTGAATCTTTGCAGGATTTCTGTGGATTACTTCCCAAGTAAGTTGTTCCCTTCCTGCTCTGAGTTTTTGTTCTGTTTTGCCCGCCCAAATTAGTGGATAAGGCCTTAGAAGGCACCCATCTTCATTCCAAGGTTATAAACTGCCTAAGGAGGCCCCTTGAGGAGAGGTTTCCAAGTCTGTAAAGACCCCCAGTAGTATATTACTGTGGCCCCTCTTTTTATATTATATTTAAAATATTTATAACCAAACCAATTAAACCTTGCACTTTCTCTTACCATATTATTATTGGAGCTGTAAAGTGTTTATTCTTTGGAATATTATTGCTCCAAATTCTTTTATCACTCTTTGTAGCTAAAGGACTGCAAGGTTCCTGGTATCAGAGAGCTGACACAACACCTTTGAATGCAAGGACTGCCTTTTGTGCAAAATCACCAAGTCTCTGTTCAAAGCCACCTCCACCTCAGCTACCAAACCCTTCAAAAAGATACACTTAGACTTAATTGGTCCAATAACCCCAGAATCCCATAGACACAAAAGATACATTCTGACGGTGGTGGAAAATCATTCAGGCTATATATCAGGCATTCCCCTAACTCAGAAGGACAACGTTGCCTCAGTGCTAACAGAAGTCATCAAAAAGCAGAAGAATAGATGCGGCTACTATCTATCCACCATATTTTCAGACGGCGGTATGGAATTCACAAACAATAGGTTAGTACAATATCTCAAGGAGAGGTTTATCAACCATCTTATCACTGAACCACACCACCCCGAACACAATGGCAGGGCCAAGAGAGCCAATCAAACAATTTTTGAGAGTGTGAGATCAACCTTGAGCTTGGCAAAATTCCCCAAGAAATACTGGTCAGAAGTGCTTAAGTTGTGCTGTATCAGTCTCAATCAGATTCCAAAGGAGGATATGGAGCAATCCCCATGGGAACTCATCAAACTAAATCCACTCCCGCCTAATTACTTGCAACCGCTTGGTATTACCGCAATCACACTGAATCAAAGAAGGATAAAGGGTGAAAAATTCAATCCCAAAGGAATAGAAGGAAAATTAATCGGGTACAACCCTGATCTCCTGTTGTACCCAATTCTCCTACCCAATGGTCATATCATCCTATCAAAGCACATCCAATTCCTAAAACAGACCGTTGAATATCTTGGGATCAACTTTGTCGTGGATATGGACTTCATTTTAGCCGAATCCACCAAGGGAGACATCACACCTGAGCCAAATAACGCCTTGACAACTTGTATGAACTATTGAGATCCACCCACCAAAGAAGACTCATCCGATGAAGAATCACCGGTCTCCAACTCTGGTTCAAGCTCAAGGGATGACTCATCAGATCCTCCTCCTCAACAAAGCATCCCAGAAATCAATACAAGGATAACGGAGGAAACCAAAATGCCCACCAGAATCCTCCGTAACCGGTCTTCCATCAAACCCCCACAAAGGTATGGATTCCACCACTATTTTGAGCCCAAGAAGTTTGATCAGGCAGGGCGGTGCAAGGACAGCCTCAAATGGGGAGGAGCAATCAAGAAAGAGATTGATCAATGTGAAGCTCAGGAAGTCTGGGAAGACTACAAAGGCAATGAACCGCTGAATCCGCTGGACACTACCTGAGTCTTCAAAATCAAGGACAACGCCCACGACAACATTATCATTCACAAAGCCTGGATCTGCGTCAAAGGCTCCAACCAAGTCTATGGCCTGGACTTTGATGAGATCTTTGATCCGACTTGCAAGATTGCTTCGCTAAGGGAAATCTTACTGTACGCTCTGAAAAAAAAGCTCAACGTCCGCCAATATGATGTGAAGGCCGCATTTCTACATGCTCCTATAGAAAAAGAAGTGATCATTTGAACACCACAAGGGTGTTGACAATTTTGTAAGTATCTTTGGCTCAAGAAAAGTCTCTATGGACTCAAACAGTCTCCAAAGAACTGGTATGAAACACTCACCAACTGGATCAAATCAATAGGCTTCAAGGAATCCAACAGTGACCCATGCCTACACAAATTGGACAACAATCAATCATTTCTTTTCTTTCATGTTGACAACCTCATCTTAGTGGGGGATGGGGATAACTTTGATGACAAATTCAGCGCTTGGTTCAAAGACTTGCAGGCTCACAAACCTGACACCATTCTTGGTATGAAATTCAAATGGACACCCGCCAGCATTCTGTTGAGCCAGCCCAAACACATCATTCACGGGCTAGAAGATCTGGGACTACTTGAAGCAAGACCCTGTTCCACTCCATTGACTCCTCACTGCCAGATTAGCAATGCCTCAGATGAGGACTTTGAACAATTCAAGAAACTCAATATCAATTACAAATTGGCAATAGGACTGCTAAACTATATTGCAAATTGAACCCAGCCAGACTTGAGCTACTCAGTATCCAGTTTAGCTTGCTTTCAGAACAAACCTGGCTTAATGCATTGGAAGGAACTCAAGCAGACTTGGCAATATCTGAACTCCACAAGGAATTTAAAGCTAACTCTTAGGTATGATGGGTCAAAAGACCCAATCAAATGCTTCAGCAATGCGTCCTGGGGTGAGGATCCCACCAGTTGCAATTCTCAATCTGGCTACCTATGTCTATCTTTTGGCTCCCCCCTGTCCTGGAACAGCTACAAGCAACGGAACATCACATACTCATCAACAGAGGCCAAACTAAACTCACTACTCGATTGTTATCTGGAAGGCAAGTGGGTTTGCCACCTATTAGGGGAAGTCTTCCAAGTTGATCTAACCTTTTCCAAAAATCTCATTGACAACAAAGGACTAGAAGATAAGCTTAGAAAGTTTGGTTCCAATTCCAAAACAAGACATATGGACCTCAAAAAATAAGGGCTTAGAGAAGAACTAAAGGCCAAAGCCCTCACTATTGACCTTATCAGTACGTCAGACATGCTTGCTGATCCTCTCACCAAAGAGGTAAATCTAAATCAACTGAGAAAATTCACCCGCGCTGTCTTCAACAACAGCTTAGACTAATCTCCAGTTAAGGGGGGTGTAAGCTATAGGCTGAAGCTTTTGATGTCCCATGTGAGGAATTTGGGCCACGGCAAGACGGCCCATGTGGATGACCCGGACCATCAGCCTCCCGCAACCACTTACCAAAGGTGGGGGGGTAAGACAATCCTTGTTCTGGTCTTCAACCACTTTCATTCTCTTGCATTCTCTTCAGTTTCTTGTTCTTGTTCTCTTTCCTTATCTCTATTTCCCCCTTCTCCATTCAACCACTTCTCAACTCAACCTCAACTCAATCCTCAAGATCAAATCTTGTCTCAATTTGATCAACTCTTGTCTCAATTCCAACTCAACTCTTGAACTTGACTCAATCAATATATCACAAGTTGACTCTGAGTGGATCCTCAGCCTATATATTCATAACTGGTGAGATAAGTACAAGCCATTTTCCAAATTGCATGGGACTCAATCCGTCAATCCGTTTCATTGCCTTTCTTTTTAGCCTCTCCTGTCTCCTTTCCACTTCCTCTCTCAGCCATAGTCAAGCACCGGCTATTTATCATTCTGTGTTGGTATTGCTTCATAAATTTATATATTTCTCATACTCCACTGTCAGGATGACTCCAGATTCTCATGTTATCATCTCTGTTTCATAGCTGCTGGTCTGTTTTTCAAATCATGCATCAATAAACTACACTAACAAACCATTAAAAAATAAAAAAAAAACTACTTATTTCACATCAGAAATGTCAGAGTTACCTGAAAATAAATGGGTTTTTTCAGATCAAGTATTTAAAGTTTTTTTCAACCTCAACCACTCATCAGTCCATGTCATAGACCCCTGGTTTCTCACCTCCTTCAATCTCTGACCTCATTGGAAAAATCAGATTCATCACTCTCATCACTTCATCACTCTCATAACTTCATTGGTCTCATCACTTCATCACTCTCATCACTTTATTTATGTCATCAATTTATTTCTATCATCACTTCATCACTCTTATCACTTTACCACTCTCATTACTTCCTCACTCTCACCACTTTATTTCTCTCATCACTTCATCACTCTCATCTCTTTGTTGATCTCATCACTTCATCAATCTCATCACTTCATCACTCTCATCACTTCATTTCTCTCATCACTTATTTCTCTCATCACTTCATCACCCTTGTCACTTATTTGTCTCATAACTTATTTCTCTCATTCACTCTCATCACTTATTGCTCTCAACCTTAGATTGGCCCCAATCTGATTCCACAGAGTTTATTCAAACACAACCAGATCCAATAATGTCTACATTGGTATTTATAAAACATTCAAACCATCTCTTGGATCCCTCACTTACTTTTTTGAATTGTTCCCTTCCTGGGGTGGAAGAACTCAACAACTTTGCCAATGGGGAACAAGATATTAACAAAGAAATTGCTTGTATTTTCTGGTTAATCTTGACTGATTTAGAATTTAAAAAAACATACTGATCCTTTTATGGATGTCAAAACTCTAGGGTCAATTCAGGGCTTTTGATCATTCTTTTTCTTTTCAAAAAAAAATGGTGGGATAAAGATCCAAATTATTTGTCCAGACCACCCAACCTTTTTGTATAATCCTTTCCTCTGCTACTTCCAAATATATTTCACAATCTCTCTTTTGAGCCCTCTTTTTCTGAAAAGCCCTATTCTTTCCATATATCTGTATGTTTGTCAAATCATCTCCTCCCATCTTGTTCCCACCCATCCACATACTTTGATTGGGGTGAGGATCAAGAGGGATTCAATTCATTGTATCACATTTTGAGGGTCACAAGCCCTATTCTTTCCACATCTCTTTTTTTTTCAAATCAACTCCTCTCATCCACATACTTGGATTGTGTTGAGGATAAAGAGGGATTCAATTAATTGTAAGAAGCTTCAAGAGTTTTTTTAGAAAAATTGGTGTTTCAGAAAAAGGATGGGTGTGGAGATAACAAGGGGTCAAACATGATGTTGAATTGAATAGATTAAAAAAAAGAGTTAAAATCATTTACAAAAAACCTCTCCATCAATCAAATATTTTGATTGATTCACATTCATTTCAATCTTCCCTTGTTGCCAATGCTGTTGATGATCAACATTGCTTTGATTTGTTTGAACTTGTAACATTTGATTAATTTTAGTTGGTTTCTGGTATTGTATAAAGAGATCTTCAATCAAAGAATCAAGCAATTCATCTGATTGCAGTTGAAGCATCTTAAGTTTTCCTGATTGAAAGATGAGCTGGGTAAGATAAAAATTGAGTCCATTGGGTCCAAGAACAGGATGAATGGGAATATTTATGTGCCTGGCCAAACCAAGCCTTCCTAACTTGATATTGTCCTCTCCCCCCTCCCAAAGAACTTGACCTAGATGCCTGTGTAAGTTCCAAGTTAAAATTTGCCCAGTCTTAAACTTTTTCTTGGAACAAGGGGATGCCAATGGGAAATCTCAAAGATTTAGTCCTAAAAAAGTTTTGATGGAAGAGTTGCAAAGGATTTCATATTTTGACCAAGGTTCCTGGAGGTCCATATTCATATATAGTTTTCCAATACAGAAGCTTTGAAAGCTGATCAATTCATTGAGACTGTCAAACCCAAAGAGAAAAAAAGGTTGAGAACTAAAGCATAGTGGAACAAAGTTTAAAGAGATTATGGATTGTGGGCCAGCCAAAAAGATTTAAGTAGATGATCAGTAAGTAAAGATTAATACAATTCTGGTGATGATGAAGCCAATCATTACCTACTCAGGAGGAGGAAGAGGGGATATAGAGACAAAGACAACATACATTTCACCCAGTAATTCATCCGTTGAGATTTCTTCTTGCAGGATGTTGCAACAATCATGATCCAACCTGGTGGAGTTGGAAGGCTTGAAGCATATTTTGGAAATGAGACCCAAGATCAAACTAAAATATTTGATCAAGATTACCAGATTGATCCAATCAATATTTTGGCCTGTCAAGCAAGGATGATAATCATCCCGCTTTTCCTCAGCTCATAACATCTCATCAGGCTTTGCTTCTGACTCAAACTTCAACTCAGCCCAGAAATTCTCAACATGCTTCAAGATTTGATTGAGCTGAATTTTTTGATAGTTTGTAAGATCAAACAAATTCAAGGCCAATGGCAAGGACCCAACTCCCTAGCTTTCAAGCGATGTTAGGAAAATCATTGATTTTGATCAAAACTTGGAAGTTTTAATTTTTTGTTTTGTTTTATTTTTTTTTTTTTGAGGGGGGGGACGACCTTGCATGGATTTAGCTAAGATAAGTTTTTTTTTGTGCATGTGTGTCTTGTGATGTGTGGGATCCAAATGGTACGGGGAAAAAGATTTTCAAAACAAAACTCATGTACAACTCAGATGAGCTTTGAGAGCATGGGTGAATTGAGCAATTGTATTTTTCCAATTTCAAGATGCTGATAGGTTAAATGGGAAAAATTAAATTGTAAGCTGATTTTGGGTCTTCTGAAATTAATCAAAGACCCATCAAGGCAGCAGTTGAGTTGATGCAAAGGGCAAGAGGCTCATTATCTTAGTTGAGAAGGAGATCTCAGGTTAGTTGAGGGTGGTTATAGTTGAGGAGGATCATCACTGGTTGGTTGATGGAGGGTGTTAGGAGTTGAAAATCAAGTGGATGATTTTCTTGCAAGGCATATAGTAGAATGAAAATGAGATCACCTGTTGGAGGGTGATAGAGGAAAGAGATCAAGGTTGATGGTTGCCTGTTGACTTGAACCCCTTTGATCTTGAGCTTGCCATCAGTAAGTTTGTAGATTGAAATGGTTCAAGAACAGTCTATTGAATAAGTTGCTTGATTTTCTTAATCTTGGATTGTATAGTGGTGGTCATCATCATTGGCTGGGAATGGGTCCCATTGTAAGCTGACCACACTGAGGATTTTACAGACAGCATTTGCTGATGTGGAGGTGTGGATGGGTGTTTTTCATGCAATGGATGGTGGATGTATGATGATGCATAAATGGTAAATTTGATGTTGAAAATCTGGAATTTCAATGAAAAAAACCACTTTTAAATAAACCAGTCAGGGTCAGGGTGTATGTTTATTTCAGAAACCTGCAATTGAAATGGCAGGTTTTTTCAAAAACAAATGGCAGCTTTTTTCAAAAAAAAAGTTGTGTTTCTAATGGTGGGTTTGATAACTCTGATAAACCCTATCAACATGAAGATGAGTCAAATAAAATTGATCCTCATTTTCCAGATAAACTGATAGAGTTCAATTTGGATTTAGAGGTTCAAGCTGTTTTTTGATGATAAGAGTTTTTTCATTTGTGTTAATTTGATCTTGCTCTCAGAAAGAACTAATTTTTGATTATCCCAAAGTCTATAGAAAGAATTTATGAATCAATCAAAATATCAGATATATGGACATGAGTTAAGAATAATTCTAAATATCAACACGATTGAAGGCCTGTGTAATTCTTAATTCCATTGGAATTTCCACTGTATGTCATTTTGGCAGTATGATTGAGCTTTCAGAGCCTTAGCTTCAATTTTTTTGACCCACCGTTTGACATATCTTCTATTTTCCAGAACTTGAGAACTATTTTCCAGATTTTGAAAATCAGTTTCCTGAGTTTGAGAATCAAAGGAAGGCTAGATGGATTTTTTTCTTACTTTTTTTTATACAGATAAATTTAATCTCCTGATTTAAATCAATTATTTTTTAAGTTTTTTTCACTGATGGTATAGCTCTCTTCTTTTTTTTGATCAAAAAAAAAATCAATGGATTCTAGAAGGAAATATTCCCATCAGATCTCTTTTCAACCCAATATATATTTAAATCATGACAACAACAAGATCATTTTCTCACCAATCTATCACAAACAATCTTCCCCAATAAAACAGTCAACTCATGCAGTAATATCCAAGGAAACCTGTCAGCTTGCTACTATTGCAAAGCAAGCTGAAAAAGTAACAAAAATAACATAAAAATAATAATAAAACAATTAACCTAAGAAGGAGTAGGCAAACCATAAATATTATTACACAAATGGATTTTCCACCCAAAATTAGGTAGGGTCACTCACTGACCCCACCCTTGAAATCCAACTCGTTATATTTTTAAATAATTAAGGAAAGAAAGACCAAAATACTACAGCTCCACTATTGAGCTTTTGGTCAATTAAATAATTCACATGTATTGTCATGTAAAGGTTTCACACCTAAAATTCAGTCAGAATTGAGGTGTTGTGTATATTTTAGGAGTTACGGATGGAAATGTGTTTTATCACAATTCCTGCACGCAGCCGCAGCAGCCAATGCACCCGCGCGCGGCTGAGATACAGCCCTGTCACTCCGTCAAAGGCGTGTACGCAGCCCCGGGCCTCTGACAAGTATGCAGCCGGGGGACTATGGGTTGACAGAGTGACAGGCGGCCTGAGAGGCTTAAGTACCGCGTAAACATGCTACAACCCACACGGGAACATTCTAAATATGTAATAAATGTTCCTGTGGATAGTAGATAGTCTAAAAGTACATGATATTATATAAAAATACTTAAATAACCCTTACACATATTATTGATTAAATATAATTCAAAGTACCAAGAATTTCGAAAATAAGACAATGAAAACTTCTTAAAATATATCAAAATACTTTGATATACTTTTATGAAAATTTCTAGACATTAATATTTGTGTGACATACTAAGGAAACAAATGATGTAACAAAATTACATGAATTCCTTTTACTTATATTTCTAAGTAATTATTTTAGTAAATCAACTGGAACTCGAAAATAAGGAGTAAAATCAATATCATGACTTTACTCCAGTTATTTAATACATAATGAGAACTCACCTGAAATCAGGATGTCCGTAAAAATGTCTATTTAAATAATTATTTAATTACTGGGAACATTTACTAAGGATAATTAATTAAATAATAAATAAATGGGACAGATTAGTGTTATTCACACGTTCTAATATCTATTATAAAGTAGAATAATTCCCATACCCTGAGGAATTAGATTCTACCCGTGCTATAGCACCAAGAACACATAACAAGCTACCCCTGGTTCCCCTGCTATCCTTAGAGTCTGTCCCTTTGAGGCCGTGTACCCCTCAGAAGGACAATATTGGGACTCCAAAAGCTATAAATAAAGAGATCTTTTGAGGATATTGATGGGCAGAGACCCAGTAATATTTATATCCAGAAAAAGTGCCAAGGTAATGAAATACTTATAAGGGATAAGTAAGTGATTTATGGCTAAGTCTGATCAATAATATCCATCCTCAACCTCTTTTTTATCAATTAAAACTGCTGAACAACCTTATAACCCCAGTATACAGGTTTAACTTATCAGTGCACGTCTCAAACAGATACCCAAAGGATTTAATAATATACCAGTGAGCTTTATTATCCTTTCTCTGTTGTGGCAGCTTGGTTACAAGGCCCTGCCACTCCACTGTGTATTTTATATACATATTATGCTTGTGTAAAATATCCTTTAAACTAAAGAGCCCAAAGTAACCAGGACTACATGTTTTCATACTGAAATCCCTGAAGAGAGGTGTTAAAGATCCCCAATATAATTGTGGCCCCTCTATAAAAATATTTAATAATCAATTTATTCATATTGATTTAAAACAATAAACCATAACCAAACCACTTAACCTTGCAATAAGCTTAATCCAAATATTTGACGGATTTTTGCTGCATTTATTAAACAATATATTTATTATTTATTCTATCACCTCTGGTAGCTAAAGGATAGCAAGGGTCTTGGCATCCAGGAGTCTTACAATTTGGGGTCTGGCCAGGAAAAATTCCATTTTATTATATTTAATACCTTGGACCAGACATTTCACAAAAAAATAAATCAAAGATAAATTTATCTGCTTTATAACCATGATTTATCATTAAATTCTTTTGTAGTGGATTTAAAAACCAAGGAAGAATTAATAATCTGTTATTTAAATATTTTAAAGATAAGAAAAGAAGAATATATTAAAAATTATAAACCTACTGGTTTGAAAGCTTCAACTCAAGCTGAGCAACTTAATCTCTCTTCTGCACATAAAGACTTAGATAAACTCCTTGAACAAGAAGATCTTGAAAGGCGCATCAACTTTCAGGCCCTATGAAGGAAACATAAAGCTTGGAAGAAATACCATATAAATTACTTTTTGAAATATAAAAGTAAGTATACAACTTGTATTACCATATTATCTTTTAAAAATATTATTAATATATTTTATTAACTAATAAAATAAAATTTTTTATCAGTGAACCCTCCTGTAACAGAAACCACTGCCACTGAAGTTGATTTATTGGATCAAGAAATCCCAGGTATCTCTGGACACCCTGAAAATATTGATTGGGCAGGTGAAGACTGTTGAACTGAGGTCTTTTATTGTTAAGTAATGAAAAAATAAAAACCAGAAAACTGAATAGAATGGTTAGACATTAGTCACAACAAAACAACCAGTTGAAGATAATCATACCCAAGCTAAAGTCAATGAGAAGACTCAGAGGCACTTGGAAATAAGAGATTCAGGAGACAACCACCATACAAGTACAAGCTATGAAAGGAAATGTGCGACTTTGAGATTAATGATTTAGGAGATGAAATGATTAGAAAGTTAATTCAAGCTGCAGAGAGTGTAGCAGGTCATTGCACCAAATTATAATATGTCGTCCACAGTGGCCAAAACCTTCTGATTGGAATTGTCCTCAAAGCTTTGTTTTTGATGAAGGAGCTTGAGGATTTTTGAAGAGTTTGCAAAGGAGGTCTTGCGAGGAGAAAAAGAAAGGAAACGACTCCCTCTTGCTGGTATTTAAGTGGATTGAGTTCTGACCATAATGAATACACGCAAGTGATGAATATGCTGAAGAACCATTGTAACGTTGCGCGCGCAAGGTGTCCAGTTGAGAAAGAAGCGCGCGTCTAGATGAACTAGAGGAATCGCGCGTGACAGAAATAAAGGAGATAGAAATTTTTTAAATAGAAATGAGACAAGAGAACATAGAACAAAGAAAAATAGGTCAAAATAAGGAAGGAAAAATAGATCAAGGAAATATTCCAACACCCCCCCATAATTCAGTGCGATGCAGGTTAAAAGCACTTGGACGTTAGAAGATGTAGAGCCTGCTTATTTGCCGCCTTTTTGAGTGAATCGGCAACCATTGCATTGGTGAAAATGAGATTGATTCGAGTTTTCTTAGAGTTTGATTGATCCCATAACCACTTCATTTTCATGTCAATGTATTTAGTCTTGGAATTCGAGCCAAAGTGCTTGATTTTATCCACCAGACCTTTATTTTCCACGTAGAAGTTTGAGGGCTGAATTTGAGAACTCTTCCAGAGGTCACTGACAACTGATTGAATCCAAAGCGACTCCTGTGCCCCATCAACTAGTGCGTTTAGTTTGGCTTCAGTAGAGAAGAGGGTGATGTTGGACTGCTTTTGACTTTTCCAGGAGACAGGAGTTGATTTCCAGAAGATGATGAAGCCAGTCTGAGATTTCCGACTGTGAGGATCATCTTCCCAGGTTGAGTTGGTGTAGACTTGCAACAAATTTAGCCCACGACCATCAGGCTTGAGGGTGAGCAAGCAGGATGAGGTCCCAGCGAGGTATTTCCAAATGTGAAGGACCTCCTTCCAGTGAGACAAACCCGGACTTTGATTGAATTGAGATAGAATTGAGGATTCCCCGGCTATGTCTGGTCTGGTGCGGCACGCAAGATAGTTAAGCAAACCCGTATATTTCCTGTAATTAATCCCAAGCTTGTTAAATTCCAAGATTTCTGTAAGGGAACCGGGGACTAGTTGAATTCCAGGAGTGAGCGGAGTAATAACTGGTTTGCACTTGGATATGTCAAGCTCCAACAGCGTCTTTTGAACTATTTTGGCTTGATTCAGAGTTATGACGCCATCTCTCTGGGAGAATTCCATTCAGAGGATTGTATCTGGATTGTGTGCTGAGGAACGTGGAAATTTTTCTAAGAATTTAAGTTTGAACCACTTGACTTCCCCACACACAATTAGATCAACAATGTGAAAAAATAGGGAGGAGCCTAGATCCTTGTGAGTGTATAGACAGGGGTCAGCATTGGATTGACAATAGCTGATGTCTTCAAGCCAACCGGTGAGAGTTTTATACCAGTTTGAGGGAGCTTTTCAAAGTCCATAAAGAGATTTTTTGAGCTGTAAAAATTTAGACGACCTTGCGCTTTCCTTAGGCTTGAGAATGTATACATCTTCCTCTAGCAGAGCAAAAAGAAAGGCCGTCTTGACATCAAACTTTCTGATTTTGAGATTAAGATCCAGGCCGCTTAACAGAAGAAGAAGAAGGGTTGTAAACTTCCCTGTGGGAGTGTAGGTATCTCCAAAGTCTACACCAGGAGTTTGTAGATTCCCCATGATACACAGTTGTGATTTGCGTTTTTCCGGAGAAAGACTGGTTGCTGGTTTAATCTTGTCAACCCACATTGTCCTCAAATAGTGATCTGGTTCAATATTGGCATCTACCCAAACATTTTGAGCCTTGATTTTGTCAATTTTGGTTTGTCTTTTGCATGAGTAGTCCAACCCTGCATTCTTTGCAATTGAGCCATATGAGTATTTTGGTGGTTTGATTGCAGATGTTTGCTTGCGTAAGTTATACGTTTGAGAAGCTGGAGTCTGGTTTTCCTCAATGACATGGGTGGCTTCCGTGGGTGCTGAAATTGTACAGACATTGTGGGTGGAAGGATCTTCACCAGGAGATTCAGACTGAGAATTTGAGTCCATGACTGGTTCATTGAGGGTCTCCTCCCACTCGTACAATTCTACGCACCAATTGCCAACATCCACATTGTTGTCAAATTTCTTGAAATTGGAGTTGAAATTGAGCAGGGTCATGTGTTTAGTGTCAATTACTTTATTGTTGGCAGTTAAGATTTTGTACAATAGGAGTTTGTCGTTGTATCCCATCAGTCTTCCAACTAGGCCACAAGGTTCAAGCTTTGAGAATGGAGGTCAGTCCTTGAGAATGTAACTAACGGGATTTCCTAAGGGATGAAAATAGTCTAGATTCAGCGTCTTCCCCTTAAACAATTCATAAGGCAATTTTTTGATTTGTGAGCGGGAATTTGATTGAGTGCTAATGCGCACGACCTGATGATCACATTCCAGTGGCGTTTATTTAATTGAGAGTCAAAAAGAAATGTTCTGAGAGATTCCAGAATGAGACGGTTGAAACGTTCCGCTAACCCATTTTGCTGAGGGGAATATGGATTGGAAAAAGTCTGCCTGATTTTGTTGTCCTTGCAGTAGCTGGAGAGACTGTGATTCCAGAATTCCGCGCCACAATCTGAATGAAGAATCATTGGCTTGTAATTGAATTGTTTGGATTCCACATTGATAAGGAATTCCAGCATGTTTGCCGCCTCACTCTTGTGTTTGATGGGAATGACTGTGAAGAATCTTGTACAACTATCAACAACTGTTAAAAAAGAAGAATCCCCGTTGGTGCTCAAGGGATGAATAGGCGCAACCAGATTGCAATGAAGTTCCTGAAAGGGTCTTTTGGCACAAGAATGCTTTTTGTTGAATGTACTTTGACTCATTTTACTTATTGCGCATGCTTCACACGTTGAGGGCTTTTTGATTGGTATACCAAGTTTTTGTCAAATTATCCCGTAGCTGGTGTGTCCCAGAGATTTATGAAGGATTTTGTCCTGAGTAAGGAGAGCTAGCTTACTTTCAGAGAGATGAAAAATTGGTATATTGCAATCATAGAATCCAATCTTTTTCCATTTATCTTTCTGTAGTACAATATTGTCTCTTCCAAAGTCAATGCTGAATCTGTCAAGAATTAGACATTGCATAGAGAGCAGATTGACGGTGGATTTGGGGGAGAACAACACGTTAGAAAGAGTAACCTCATTACTTGGATCATCCAACATTGTCATTGACCCAACACCTTCATATTTGAGAGATTTTTTCCCCAAAGTGGTTGAAATTAGTCCGGTCAGCGATCTGTCTAAATGAGAGAAGAACTGAGAATCAGAAACTATGCGTCTTGATGAACCTGAATCAACCACAAATTGGCTGGAAGAAAAAATCAATGTTGTGAGAAAGGAGCTCACAGAGGCTGAATTTCCCTCCCACGGTTCTTTCGCGCTCTTCTTCTTTTTTGGAAAGGAGGGTTTGAGATGTGGATAAAATTTCCAACATCTGCCTTCAGGGTGAGCTGCCTTGGGATTGTGCCATTTGTCATTGCATGGTTTGATGTTCAAGGTAAGGAAAGAGGCCAAATTGGAGCTCTCTTTGGGCTTGTCAGCGGGTAAGTCCCTGTTCAAGAATTGGTTGTTGTTTAAAATTTGTAAGTGGTCCAAGACTTGTTCCAGAAAAATCTTCTTGTTGGAATGAGTAATTTGCTGTACCACTGTATCCATGCTAGCCGACAGCTTCTCTAGGATGAGATAGGCAATAATATTGGTTGGAAGGTCAATACCCACCTCATGAAGTCTAGATAGGGCAGTTTTTATCTTGGTGATGAATCCAGGGATGTTTGCAAACGTGAAAGGAGTATGTAGGAATTCCTTAAAGATCCTAGCTCAATTGGACCCATGATTTGAGGCAAAATACTCGTTAATGTCTGCCCAAATTTGATGGGCATCCTTCTTGTTATTGGGTGTGATGATGTTGGCTTGAACGGTTTTGTCAAGTTTGGAGGTCAAGATGGTCCGGATTCTCACTTTCTTGCTATGGTTGAGGCCAACCCAATTACCGTTGGCGTCTCTTTTTTGCTTTTTGAGTTTGGCGTAGAGATCTTCCTGTAATTCCATCATGTTCACAATTTGATTTTGCCAGATCAAGTAATTATCCAGCATTAAGAGTGGAATGGCCTCTATGGCAGTTTTGAGAATAGTGGCCATGAGCGAGTCCGTCATTTTTGAGTGATCTGGTTGATTCCTTTTTGACTGTTAATTGTGTTGAACTGAGGTCTTTTATTGTTAAGGAATGATGAAATAAAAACCAGAAAACAAAATAGAATGGTTAGACAGTAGTCACTACAAAACAATCAGTTTAAGATAATCATACCCAAGCTGAAGTAAATGAGAAGACTCAGAGGCACCTGGAAATAAGAGATTCAGGAGAGAAACACCATACAAGTACAAGCTAAGAAAGGAAATGTGCAACTTTAAGAGTAATGATGTTGGAGATGAAAAGATTAGAAAGTTAATTCAAGCTGCAGAGAGTGTAGCAGGTCATCACACCAAATTATAATATGTCATCCACAGTGGCCACAACCTTCTGATTGGAATCATCCTCAAAGCTTTGTTTTGGATGAAGGAGCTTGAGGATTGTCAAAGAGTTTGCAAAGGAGGTCCGGCGAGGAGAAAAAGAAAGGAGGCGACTCCCTCTTGCTGGTATTTGAGTGGATCAAGTTCTGAATGTAATGAATACGCGCAAGTGATGAATATGCTTAAGCAAAATTGTAACGTTGCGCGCGCAAGGTGTCCAGTTGAAAAATGAAGCGCATGTCCAGATGAACTAGAAGAATTGCGCATGACAGAAAAAAAGGAGATAGAAATTTTAAAAATAGAAATGAGACAAGAGAACATAGAACAAATAAAAATAGGTCAAAATAAGGAAGGAAAAATAGATCAAGGAAATATTCCAACAAAGACTTCATTGGAACACACCAAGACCCCATAGGATTACCTACATAGGATCAATTTAACCCCAATAAAGTCTTGGTACCTTTGAACATCAACTTAAGTGAGTTTTGAATAAAACTTATTTTTACGGATTTTTTCTGTAAAATACTTATAAACATATTATTCTAAAATGAAGAGACGTAACACAAGAGCCTCAGGGAGAATTCCCTACCATGGATCTTTGCCAACAGCTCCCAGTAACCGTGAGACCACCAATAAGGACAACCATGATGGGACTGGAACCCATGAATCAAATGTTGATGGACAAGGAGCAGCACCAATTACTTCTGCCCTCTCCCAACCTGGAGCCGGAGAAGGTAGTAGAATCAAGCCACCCTCCTTTACAAGAAGATTCCCTGCAGCCACCCCAGCAGGATCTGGCCAAGGAAGCCATGATCAAAGACTTAGTCAAAGAGCGCGTGAAATATTGGGAAGAATTCAAAGAAGCCTAAGCCAAGAAGGACATGGTGTCTATGAAAAAGATAATCTCCCAGGCAAAAGTCACCCAGATAGCTCTTCAGAAAATTATTCCCAGGAAAGAGGTAGAATCCTACGTAGAAAAGTGGAATCCTTGGGATCAATTAGCCTAACTGAAAGGCAGAGGATCAGGAAAGAAGAGATCCTCTTCCCATCCCAAACCAAAGGGAAAGAAAGACTGGGATCAGATAATATCCCTAGCTCAAAAATGGATAAATGTTTACAACAATTAGCTTCTAATTCTGAGCACAAAAAAACCTCTGATTTAATTACTTCCTTTTCTAATGATATCCATCATAATTTCAAAATTTTTGTGAAAATTTGGACGGTGTTTATACCCAAATGGATAAATTAACCTCAGTAGTAGCCAAATTGATTAATAACCAAAAAAATACAATAGGAATGGAAGAAATCAAAGAACATACAGAACATTTATTGTAGACAATTAATCAAGGTAGGATCAGACAGACTCAAACAATCAAGAATATTTTATCAGGAATCCAAGAAGATTTTATTATGTCTTTCCACCCCTTAAAAGAAGACTTGTTAAACACTACTAAAAGATCTATTCTATCCCTTGGTGAAAAACTGGATGTGCTTAATACCAAAGTGGACCTGCAACTTAATCTGATCAAAAATGATCTTAGAGACTTGAAAGTCAGTCTGACCAACCCCTTGGGGAGTACCACAGAGGAACCAAAACCTCCCAGACAAACCACTTCTCCTTATGCACCCCCCTTATTATGAATGCATAGGAGTGACACATTTAGGCCTAGTCCTACTCCTGAGATTGAGCAAGCCCTCAAACTGTTACCCCCTATTTCTGAATGGCCCAAGTTCTCCGGTGAAGGAGAATACAATCACATAAATTTTATTGAATTTATTGACTACACTATTAACTCTTACAACCTAACAGAAGCTATAGCTGTAGTCAGGCTGCCCAGACTATTTGAAGGAGTAGCATTGGACTGGTTTATCAGTAAAAGAGAAGAAGTAGGATCCTTACCATGGAATTCTTGGAAACTTCTGATTAAAGAACAATTTGGTTCTAGAATGTGGAAAAGAAAAATGATGAAAAATTTTGAAAATTCCTCATTTGACCCCTCCAAGGATAAACCTCACAAATGGTGCTTGGAACAGAAGAAAAGGTTGGATTGCTTCTATCCAGATGCTTATAAAGAGGAAGTAAATGAAAGACTCCTCAACCTGTGTCCTGGCAATCTTAACCATAGTGTAAGATGTAGGATGAGTATGGACGCTGACTTTCCAACTCTAATCAATGTGCTAGAAGAAGTAATAGACATGAATGGGTTAGACAAGAAAGCCCCTTCTAGACCCAAAGAGAAATATAACATTAACAAAACCAGAGAACAACCTCCTCTAATGAATACCTCTGATAATAAGAAACCTAATGAGAATAGGGATAAAGAGAGGATGCCTGCAAATTGTTGGAATTGTAACAAGACTGGGCATATGAGGCAAGACTGCCCATTACCAAAAAGAAAGATAGCAGTCTTGGAAGGAGAGCAGGAGGTTGAAGGGAATCAGAACTATGAAGATATAGCTGATACTGAAGGATCCCTTTCTGAATGTTAATTGGTCCTGACCAACCCTGTTAATGTTATAGAAGGAGATATAGGCTCTTCTGTAGAAATCAATAACATCCATGGGGATTCTAGCTTGCCCCAACAATGGGATCCTACCATAATTCCTATAAATATTACAGATTTCAAAGCATTAACAGTTAAACCTATGAGCGGGAAAATTTATACCACTGGTCAAACTTGTTATGCAACAGGATTGTTTAAAAACAGACCTATAAGGTCATTACTGGATAGTGGAGCCTTTTGCTCATTTTTGTGTTCTGAATTCTTAAACAAATGGGACCCCAATTGGAAAGAACACCTTCTTCCCGTCCCAAAAGCCAGGTTCAGCTCTTTCAGCTCTACCATGAATGCTATTGGAGTATGGACTGCTCCTATAATACTACCTCATACTAAAGGATCTTTGAGGATACAAGTGGAATTTGTAGTATTGCTCAAAAGACCATGTGACTACCTGATACTGGGTAATGATGCCTTATTTCTATATGGTATAGATGTGTTCCAGAGTAAAGGGAGATACTTCACAGTAGGTGGTAATTGGGAAAAGAAGTTTAAGATATGCACCATCCAGTCCAACATCCCCTCCTCTACTTATCAAAAGTATTTATAAGAATTTGACCAAGAATATTTCTCTCAAGAAGCTCTGAGTATGAAAATTTCTGAGGAACAGAAGAAAGATACATTGAAAGTCTGCTTTGAGAACCAGAATGCTTTTTGTACTAAGGATCATCCCATTGGTGACATTAAAGGACATGATATGGTATTGAAATTGACTATTAAGCCTCCTTATCCTCCTACCTTAAGAAGGCCAGACTATCCTTCTATTCCTAAGTCTAGAAAAGCTCTTGAGAAACATATCCAAGAACTGATAGACTTACAAGTATTAAGGAAAGTAGGGCATAATGAACGGGTAGATGTGACCGCACCGGTAATCATAGCTTGGCATAATGACAAGTCAAGAATGGTAGGAGACTTCAGAATGCTCAACAATGATACGCAAGCAGATTATTATCCTATACCCCGGATTGATCATGCTCTGCAGAACTTTTCCAAGGCCAAGTACATCACTACTATGGATATGCTTAAAGGTTTCCACCAGATACCAATAAGCCCTGAAAGCAGGAAGTTTATGAGAATAATGTGTCATTTTGGAATATATGAGTATCTTAAGATGCCCTTTGGTATAAAGAATGCTCCATCACACTTCCAGAGAACAATGGATACAGTTCTAGGTACATACATCAGAAAAGGATGGATGATGGTATATATAGATGATGTTATCATATACTCTGATGATTGGGATACTCATATCAACCAAGTAAGATTAGTGCTCCAGACTATCTCCAGAGCAGGATTGAAGGTGTCCATGAAGAAATGCAACTTTGGCTACGGAGAATTGAAAGCCTTAGGACATAGAGTCTCTGGTATAACTCTAGCTGCTGATCAAAATAAGATAGCTGCTGTCATCAATAGACCTATGCCTCAAAACAAAACAGAGTTACTTTCTTTCATTAGTTTTTGCAGTTATTACAGACAATACATACCAAAGTTTGCTATGCTAACTAAGAGTCTGTATGAAGTATGCAACAACAACACTCTATTTGAAATGACTCATGAGAGACTGAAAAACTATGAGGAACTGAAAATATCCCATGACCTCTACTCCTTTACTCATCCAACCAGATTACTCCAAGCCCTTCAAACTGTACATTGATGGCTGCATGGAAGGGTTAGGAGCTGCTCTACATCAGGAAAGGATAGAAGAAGACAGACCAGTAGAGAAACCAGTACTCTTCATATCTAGACAGATCAAAGATACAGAAAAGAGATATGGAGCCAGTCAGTTGGAATGTTTGGCACTAGTATGGGCTTTAGAAAAGCTACACTATTACTTAGAAGGCACCACTTTTCAAGTAATCACAGACTGTAATGCTGTAAGAACTCTTATGAACATGAAAACTCCCAGCAGACATATGCTCAGGTGGCAAATTTCTGTACAACAGTATAGAGGCCAGATGACTATAGTGCATAAAGCTGGAGCTAAACATCAGAATGCTGATAGTCTAAGTAGGAATGCTTTACCTCATGACTCTAAAAATCCAGCATATGACCATGAAGATCAAGATATTTTTCCTATCCTGAACATCAATCTTTTTTCATTGAATGCTGCAATAATGGGGATCCACTTATGTGAATTAGATACTGCTTTCTTCAACCTAGTAAGGGAAGAATAATCTCCTTAAATCAAGCTGCTGATTACCATTATGGAATGTGAATCCCCAGAAGCAGCTCTGATAAATATTCTACCTGCTTCATTACTTAAACCCTATAAAGCAGGAAGGTTTACCCTTTGGGATGGTCTCCTTTACTACAGGCACCAACATTCCAGTGTATTAGTACTAAGCAACAAAGAACATATACAACATATACTCCAGGAATGCCATGAAAACTGTTCATCAGGGCATCTATCCACAGAAAGAACTTTGAAGAAATTAAAACAAACTTCTTGGTGGATAGACTGGAAAGAAATCACCATTAAATATGTTACTAGCTGTGAAACCTGCCAAAAATCTAATAAAACTACTGGAAAAAGGTTTGGACTCTTACAGAAAATCTCTGAACCTACAACCAGATGGAAAATCATTAATATGGATTTTGTCACCGGCCTCCCCCCTGGAGGTACTCATTCATATAACTCTGTCCTAGTTATAGTTGACAGATATTCTAAGAAGGGAAAATTCTTACCTAACCACAATGAAGATAGTGCTATGGATGCAGCTTTACTATTCTGCAACAGGATCATAGCTGATGTTGGTATACCCAAGATTATAATCAGTGACAGAGACCCCAAATTCACCTCTGAGTTTTGGAGGAATCTACATGATATACTGGGTACTACTCTAGCATTTTCTACAGCATACCATCCACAAACTGATGGATTAGCTGAGAGAATGACACAGACCCTAGAAGCTATTTTAAGAAGGTTCTGTAGCTTTGGTCTAGAATACAAAAACTCAGATGGTTATTGCCATGATTGGGTAAGCCTACTCCCAGCCCTAGAAATGGCTTATAACAGCAGTAAACATTCTACTACCAAAGAAGCTCCTTACATACTAGAAAGAGGATGGATTCCAAAACTCCCTAGGAATAACTTAAACTATAACTTAGCCACTATTCATCCAACATCTCTTGACTTTATAAAGATGATAGATCTGGCAAATAATCAAGTTCAAAAATGTGTAGAAGAAGCAGTAGAATACAACAAAAAAAGACGGGACAAATCACATAAAGAACCTGACTTTAAAATAGGAGATCAGATCTTGATATCTACAACCAATTTCAACAATCTAGCAGGTAACAGAAAACTGAAACCAGCCTTTTTTGGACAATTTTTTATCAAGAAGATGCATTGCAAAAATGCTGTGGAAGTAATCTTGAGTGAAGAATTATCAAGGAAACATCCAGTATTTCCTGTTAGCCTAGTGAAACACTTTCAACCAAGAGAAGGTAGCAACCTCCCTCCAGCAATAATCCCAATAGAACCTGACCCTGTGAAAGAAAAAGGGAAAGTCAGCAGGATATTGAGAGACAAGAAAGAGAGAGTACAAGGAAAAGATGTTAGACTATACTTAGTAAGATACAAAGGAGAATCTGCAGACAAAGATGAATGGTTACCAGAAAATAACATACCTGATGGACAAATACATCTCAGAAACTACAGGGCCAGCAAAAGGAACTGAAACACACATGAAGTCAATTTTCTCCCAACATCCTGCAGATTTTTCTCAGATATGGCCATATCTTGGAGTGGGGGAATGTCAGCTTGCTACTATTGCAAAGCAAGCTGCAAAAGTAACAAAAATAACATAAAAATAATAATAATACAATTAACCTAAGAAGGAGTAGAAAAACCATAAATATTGTTACAGAAATTTATTCTCCACCCAAAATTAGGTAGGGTCACTCACTGACCCCACCCTTGAAATCCAACTCCTTATATTTTTAAATAATTAAAGAAAGAAAGACCAAAATACTATAGCTCACTATTGAGCTTTTGGTCAATTTTATATGTCACACGCATTGTCACATATAGGTTTCACACCTAAAATTCAGTCAGAATTGAGGTGTTGTGTATATTTTAGGAGTTACAGACAGAAATGTGTTCTGTCACAATTCCCGCACGTAGCGGCGGCAGCCAATGCACCCACACGCAGCTGAGATACAGCCCTGTCACTCTGTCAAGGTTGTGTACGCAGCCCCGGGCCTCTGACAAGTATGCAGCCGCGGGACTACAGGTTGACAGAGTGACAGGCGGCCTGAGAGGCTTAGGTACCGCATAAACATGCTACAACCCACACAGGAACATTCTACATATGTAATAAATGTTCCTGTGGAAAGTAGATAGTCTAAAAGTACATAACATTATATAAAAATACTTGAATAACCTATATATGTATTTTTTATTAACTATAATTCAAAGTACCAAGAATGTCAAAAAAAAGACAATGAAAACTTCTAAAAATATATTAAAATACTTTAATATACTTTTATGACAATTCCTAGACAGAAATATTGTCGTGACTTACTAAGAAAACTAATGATGTAACAATATTACATTCATTCCTATGACTTATATTTTTAAGTAATTATTTTAGTAAATAAACTGGAACTTGAAAATAAGAAGTCAAATCAATATCATGACTTTACTCCAGTTTTTTAATACATAATGAGAACTCACCTGACATCAGGATGTCTGTAGAAATGTCTATTTAAATAATTATTGAATTACTGGGAACATTTACTAAGGATAATTAATTAAATAATACATAAATGGGACAGATTAGTGTTATTCACACGTCCTAATATCTATTATAAAGTAGAATAATTCCCATAACCTGAGGAATTAGATTCTACCCGTGCTATAACACCAAGAAAACGTGACAATATATCCCTGGTTACCCTGCTAGCCTTAGGGTTTGTCCCTTTGAGCCCCTGTACCCCTCAGAAGGAAAATATTGGGACTCCAAAAGCTATAAATAAAGAGCTCTTTTGAGGATATTGATGGGCCAAGACCCAGTTATATTTATATCCAGACACCGTTCCAAGGTAATCAAGTACTTATAAGAGATAAGTAAGTGATTTATGGCTAAGTCTGATCATAGTATTCATCCTCAACCTCTTTTTATGAATTGAATCTGCTGAACAACCTTATATACCCCAGTATACAGGTTTAACCCCTCAGTGCACGTCTCAAACAGATACCCAAAGGATTTAATAATATACCAGTGAGTTTTATAATCCTTTCTCTGTTGTGGCAGCTTGGTTACAAGGCCCTGCCACTCCACTGTGTATTTTATATACATATTATCTTTGGGTAAAATATCCTTTAAACTAAAGAGCCCAAAGTAACCAGGACTATGTGTTTTGATACTGAAATCCCTGAAGAGAGGTGTTAAAGATCCCCAATATAATTGTGGCCCCTCTATAAAAATATTTAATAATCAATTTATTTGTATTTATTTAAAACAATAAACCATAACCAAACCACTTAACCTTGCAATAAGCTTAATCCAAATATTTTAAAGATTTTTGCTGCATTTATTAAATAATATATTTATTTTTTATTCTATCACCTCTGGTAGCTAAAGGATAGCAAGGGTCTTGGCATTCAGGAGGCTGAAAAAACCTTGTTCCAAAAAACAATATTGAGCTGCACCAATTCATCCTAGTTTTTTTTTTTTTAGTTTGAACTTTTTTTTTATTTTGCTCATGATGTTCCTCTGAGATCCTTAGTCTGTCTTTGAACTTCCAACTTTCTCTGTTATTTTGACTAATTTATTTTCTATCCACAAGAAAGGGTAAATTCAATACAAGTATCAATCTCTGAACAGGCTCAAGTTTTCTAACTTACCTCAATCAAATAGAGTTGATAAGGATTAGATGATCCAATTGACAGACTTTGTATGTTGACACTCTGATTTCCCATATTGTAATTGAATGCATCACATATTATATAGATTTTCAGTCTCAGCTATGTAATAGATAGCTTCAATGTAAGTTCATGTGGCCAGTCACCTTGTTAGCCATCTCTATCTATCCTGACCTCCCAGTTTTCATTCTATCATGTTAGTTCATGCTCTAGCAAGCCTTTACCTGGCCCAGCAGTTGAACCATCATCAGTTCTCAGTTTTTTGGACAAGTCCCTTTTATAAATGTACAACATCAATCTATCTTGTCATTCCTGAAGGCCTGTACCTGGGAATATTCCTGCCATCCAATTCTCTCCTGATTTAAAGTTATCTATGTGACTTACTGCAAGCTCTGAGTATATCTATAATGTTGGTTCTGCTTCTTGTAAATGATCATCCATTCTAATTCAAATGAGCTTGGTTTAAGCAGGGTCCCCATTCCTTTTCACTCACCAATCCATATCCTTGAGCCTTTTCTCATTTTCTTAGACCTCTTTCTAAATTTGAATATATGTTTCTGTGATCTTGATCCTTGAGAGTTTTCTGATCCTATTATAGATTCTTATGTTTGGTCCATCAATTGCTCTTTAAATCTATCTACCTACTGCTTTTGTTTTCTGGCTTTCTGATAGCTCTTGCTACCTAGTTAGATAAGATCTTATTATGGATATGTTGCTATAAAATTATTGAGCTGATACTTTTCTCATAGACAGTATCCCCTATTATCTTCCTTTGATGAACTTTTGTCACTGTCACATTGATTAAGATATTAATCTTTTAGAATACATTCACTTTGGAAAGTGCCATTTTGAACTTTAAAACCAACTGTTGGAGCTATCCTAAGCCTTTAGACCAAGATCCATTTCTTTTTCTCATGGAAGGCAGATTTTCTCTTTGTTGAAGATTTCTTTTGAGGCATATAAAATCAAAGTTGAGGAATGTGGTCAAGTGGAAAAAATAAATGGTTTGATAGCAGAGATCTCATGGCATGCAGTTATTGAGGCGGTGGGGAATGGGACGAATTAGGACCACTAGTGTTGGATTCAGGTTGAGTATGTTTTATACAATTTTTTCTTGAAATAAACCAATCATTTCAGGCTAAATTTCACACAACCAAGGCCAATCAAAAGCTTATTTGTAAATTTTGGTGGTAGACTAGCTTTTTTTTTTTTTTTCTTGGGGTGGCTTTGAAAACTTGATTAAAAAAAAATTGGAGTGTTTAAATTACAATTGACCTATTGATCTTTAACTGGTATCCAAAAGTATTTTTTGTTTTCACATTTAGTTATCATCCCCCAGTTTTTTTGTTTTATCCAAAATCCCCCCCTTCAAAAAAATAATAATAATTGATTAATATTTCTAATTTGATCTGTCACTCTTGTTAATTTCTTTCTTTGAATTTTTCTCCTATGTTTTTTTTTTTTTGTATTTTGAATGTAGTATTCCCCCCTGTTTGATCCTATTCCCCCGCTATCATATCCTTCTCCCAGAGATGTAGGTTGTGAGAGTGAGATGTGGATTCATGAGTTCTTGAGGATCCCATGAACTTGTGTAGTTTTTGTTTTGAGCTTGCAGATCTTAAAATGGTTATGTTGTTGAAGTTTGATAGTTTGTGGTGTTGTGAGTTTTGGAGTGCAAGCTGCATGATTATAGTTTTGCAGGATGAATGCGCCAGTAAAGCCTTGCCCCTGTGGTTTTGTGCCCAGTTGAGCCGCCGCAGGTTAGCTGGGTCTCTTCCCCCTGACGCACTGACCCACTCCACTCACTGACTCGAAGCGCGGCTTCGGTGCTGTCGGAGTGGAGTCTGCAGAAGCCTTAGGCTTGGTTCAGTTCTCGCTTGGTCTTACGCCCCAAGACCATCCGCAAGCTTGAGTCGAAACTTTCGCCCATTCGGACCAGATCGATCCATCCAACCCAATCTAATCCAATCATTCCGATTTCGTTCGCTCGTTCTTTCATGGAGGTCGATCGAGGAGAGTGGTCATCCGAACTTGTCGAAAGTCAGTCTGGTTTGCTAAATCAACCACCCCCCCATTCCAATCATCATAGTCATCCTCAAAACCAATCGTCCAGTCCCTCAACTTCAAAACTGGGCGATCCAAAAATCGTGCCCCATCCAAAAACTGCCGTCAAGGCAGAAGGACAAGACGAGGAGGAGGAGGAGGAAGAGGAGGAAGAGGAAGAGGAGGAAGAGGAGGAGGAAGAAGAAGAAGAAGAGGAGGAGGAGGAGGAGGAAGAAGAAGAAGACATCGACCAAGAGGAACAGGACAACTTGGTTAGTAGTCTAGTGGATGATTCGATCGAACCTGACGACGCCCCCAACGGTCCGGTCGATCCAACCAGAATGTCTCCCCGAGATGGCCCGATCTATGGTATGATTTATCACATCATTCAATCCTTCGCGCCGATTTTTTTCAATTTTTTTTTTTGTTCAAGATTTGTTGACGCCCTCTTCGTCTTGACTTTTTGTATGTGTCCTTCACACCCTCAAGATTCAGATTCCTCACCATCCGGAACCGACTCTCTGACCTGGATATCGTGGTTTTGCTCCCTGGCTGGTCATGAGTATTTCGCCGAGGTCGCCGAAGATTTCATCGAGGATGATTTCAACTTGACCGGCTTAATGTCCTACGTGCCTTTCTACAAGGAAGCCTTGGAGATGATATTAGATGTCGAACCTGGTCAGTGTTTATCAGGCTCGATCGCCCCCTCGTCTTCCTCTTCGCTTCGCTTCATGCACTGGTTGAGAAAACGGGCGTGCTGAATGAATGTTTAGAAGATGATACCGTTAAAGTACCCGAAGTGTCCCTCGTCGAGAGCTCTGCCGAGATTCTGTACGGTTTAATCCATCAACGCTACATCATCACTCGACAGGGTTTGGCACAAATGGTCCGGTCGATTTTTTATTTTTTTCTACCCATCGCCGGTCCTTCACTCCTATTCATCATTCTGTGACCAAAAACTGAGGCCACTGACTCATCTCCCCTCTTTTGACCGGTTGTTTATAGAATGCCAAGTACGAAAGCGCTCATTTTGGTTATTGTCCCCGAGTTTACTGCCAGCCATCCAAGGTCGTGCCTTGTGGTCGTTCAGATACTCCTGGGGATGGCGAGGTCGTGCTGTTTTGTCCAAACTGTATGGACATCTACCATCCCCCAAGCAGCAGGTTTCATTGCATCGATGGTTAGATTTCTACTTAACCTATCCCAACCTCTTCATCCGCTCCGTTTTTTTTTTTTTTTTTTTTTTTTTTTTTTTTTTTTTTTTTTTTTTTTTTTTTTTTTTTTTGCTTTCCAGTGCTTCGTTCGTCGCCTGATTGCCGGTCATGTTCACATTGCTCCCCTGGTTTCTAGGTGCCTACTTCGGCACTTCCTTCCCTCATTTGTTATTTCAAACCTATCGTGAAAGTCCATCGATTCTAGTCCCATCTCCAACCGCCTCTTTGTCTTCTCCCGAGCCACCTTGTGATCTACAAACCAAGTCTGGCGTCATGGCTGAATCATTAACTTCGTACAACAACCCTCGATCTAAAATCTATGGTCCTCGAATATATGGCTTTCGAGTTAGCGAACGAGCTCGTAGTGGTCCTAGGATGTTAGTTTTTCTCTGGCGATCTTCGTCCCTTTCTCCTTTCCGTTTGGTCGAACAAAGTAGCAGTAGCAACTGTCTAAACTCAGCTTTCCTTTTCGGTCAGGCAATGGCTGAGAATTCGACCGCATACCGAAGAGCAACTACGTTTAGGGCTTGAATACCATCGTGACCAAGACCAAGCCCACCAGCAACAGGACGACGAATCACGATGACCGACTGGGGCTCTCATCTCATTGTTTTCCTTTTTTTTTCCCCCCCTTCGTCCGATTCCCCCCCCCTTGTTTTTGCATTTGAGCTGAACCCAACAAGAAAGAAAATCATAAAACACAGCCTGTCGTGCCGTCGCTTCAGTTCACCCAAGTTTTAGAGCTAGGCTTGTGTGTGGGATCTGCCTGTCCCAAAGAACCCTATAGGGCGCTCTCCCCCTTTCCCCAAGATAAACGCAAATAAAGTGAAAATGAGGAAGAAGACGTTCTACACATGTATTTATTCTTCATCTTCGTCTCGCGTTGTTGACTCTGACGGTCTCTATCCTCTCTTCATTTCTTTATACGAGAGCGTGGTTTTAATCAAACAAATGATACCCACTTGCGCTTTCTCACCTACTGGAGTCTTGTCGTCCGGTCTGGGTGATGAGACAGGGTATGACGGATTATTTAGACGCGACCTTCGTGTCTGAGTACACATACAACACATGCTACTGCACCAAGCACCTGGCCATCCCATCTTGAGTTTCTAAACCTCCACCAATAAGAGCGCCTTTTGCGTTACCGTACCCATTCGGGGGACTGTATGCGGATGTTCTATGACATGTTTGAAGGTTTGTTTGGACCTTGGTCGAATGGTAGACCCATTTAGCTTGCACATGTCTACGATGAGCGTTCCAAGTCAAGCTCATGAGCTCATCTTTAAGTACTTGAGCTCGTTCGACGAGCAAGGTCTTCGCTTTGAGATTCGTAGGCCCCTTGGCCTTGGTTCAAATGAAGACGGCCCACACACAGTTCTTCCAGGTACGGATAAATAAGACTTGGAGTTCAGTTTTCTTTGTCGTGTTTTGATGTATTTTTAATCTGAACTCACAATTTGCAATGACCCTGGTTCAAGACGGGTGAAAGAGGCGGGTTGTTTTGACGGCCGCTAGCCTCGGGGGAGTCAGATACACACGATGCTTTCTGTTACACAAGTTGGCTGAGTGTCTGTGCTAATTATGGATGATCACCGTGCGCTTAGTAGGTGTGAGGTGTGCTCAGCTGGTAGGTGCAGGTGAAAAAATTGTGGTGTCAATTTCATGAGTGATGACATCCGATCCCGAACGATAGCAAACAAAGGCACCTATAAGAATCAAAGACAAGTAGCCGCAAGACTGAGGACATTAGATCGCGATGGATACAAAAATAACAAGGCAGCTGGTGAAGGATGACAACGTTCGAGCCTGATAGACAAGCAAACCAAACGAAAATGAGAATCACCATTCAAGTTCAAAAGTTGGGAACCGCAACCAATAACGACTTGGGCTCAAAGACAAGCGGCTCAAAAAAGGAAAAGGACGCACAACACAATAAATAGAATGATTCTAGACAAACGAAATTAGGAGGTAGGCTGAAAGCTTAGTGGGAGGCGGGTGAGTCTGTTCGAGAAGGTTCGTGAGTCTGAGGAACAAGTGGACACTCTAGTACACGATCGAGCCCGAGTTGGCAGATTGGTAGGAGTCGTAGGAAGCTTGGTTGGTGGAAGAAGAGCCGAAGGGAGACTGGATCGAAGATGATGACTGGGACTGGTCGGTAGAAGATTGGGCGTTGTTCTACGAGGCCGAGCCGCTGGGGAAGCCGAGAGGGCTGGCAGAGCCGAAGGATCCGCCGGGGAAGAGGCCGGCACCGCCCAAGCCGCCAAGGCCGCTAGCTCCACCGAACCCACCGAGACCGCCAGGTCCACCGAATCCGCCAAGGCCACCAGCACCACCGAGTCCGCCAGGTCCGCCGTACCCGCCGAGGCCGCCAGCGCCACCTAGGCCACCAGCACCACCGAGTCCGCCAGGTCCGCCGTACCCGCCGAGGCCACCGGGTCCGGGGAGTCCGCCAAGGGCACCAGCGCCACCAAGGCCGCCAGGTCCGGGGAGCCCGCCAAGGCCACCAGCGCCACCGATTCCACCAGGTCCGGCAAGTCCACCAGGGCCTCCAAGTTGGCCGGGACCACCAGGTGCTCCGATTCCAGGTCCACCAGTCCCAACGGTCCCACCAGGCCCACCTGGACCAGAGCCACCAGTGGGACCGGGGCCACCAGGTGCCCCGATTCCAGGTCCGCCGGTCCCAACGGTTCCACCAGATGCCCCGATTCCAGGTCCACCGGTCCCAACGATTCCACCAAGTCCAGCAGCACCGGAGCCACCATTACCACAAAGGTATTGGTTAGCGGCGGAGATGTTGATGAGACCTGCTTGGGATCCGCAGGCCAGGGAGACGGGGCCACCGGATGGGAGTGACCGCTTGAGGAGCTGGGAGTTAGTGGGCCGAAGGAAGGGACGATCAGTAATGACTTTTCCGCATGGTTGTCGTGGCTTTATGCAGTTGGAGAGCGGGGGAAATGAAAGGAACACTTGAACTAACTGAAGAACCTTCGGTCGCAACAGGGGCGGAATGGCTCAAGTTTGCTTGCAGAAAAGCGATCAGGACGGCGAGGAAGATGAAGGAACGCATGATTGGTCTTGGTTGTTGCAGGGATTGTCTCCGTTTGACTAAATGAAGGTTTAGATTAAGTAGCTGTAACTAAAAAAGATAGTGAATGAAGTTATTCTGAGGGTGGATGGCTGGGGGAGTGGACCCAAATCTATGTTGAACGCTCATTGCTTTATATCCTTGGAGAACGACGCTCACTACTTGATACGCTTGGAGAAACGCAAATAGTTGGAGAGGTGAAACGATGGGGGGTCAGTCGTCCATCGGGAGAGCTAACTTCCTACCCATCAGTTGTTCAACCAATGTGCGACATCTGTTGGCCGGCGGTCGTTCTCGTGATGAGAATATATCAATCGGGCTGAAAGTCTAAAGATAACATGACCGTTCGATAGTTGCTAGAATTGTACTTGAAATCGAGCTTGAGAGCTTCAAGCTGGTCACATGAGACGGTTGCACTTGTTAGATGGAGGATGGGCCTCGATGGCCAGCTAGCGGTTATCATCACCTGGAAGCTTCATACCACCCTTGTGACGGTTACGCAAGTCCGGTGTTTGCATCCTGGGAGGCCCACCCCCTGGCCGCTACCCCTTCTCCCTAAGCCAACTACGCCTATTCCTTTCACAATTCAAAACCCTTCGTTGGTTGGGTCCGTTGACGTATGGATGGAGCATTCAATTTCAAAACTCATTACCCAATCAAAGTGGATTTGAATCCAACAGATTTTATTTGATCCGGCTTCACCGCCGGTCTCCGCCATTCTTATCTTGCACCCCCGGCCTACAGGAATTACTTGCACCCGTCACTTGAAACTCATGTGCGCAATGCTAAATGCAAAACTGCACTTTTTTCTTTTTTGAAAAAAAAAAAAAGAATGGAAGATGTAAGGGTGCCAGTTAAGACTGAACAATCTATGACTTGATGACTCCCTTGTATGTCGAATACTATCTTCAGGCCAGGTGCATCAAGGAAGGTAAATGAAGAACAGGCTTTTTGAGATTCAACACTCTCAAGGTATTACTGGGGCCTCAATGGCCTAGCAGTTACCAGCACATGGAAGCTTGATACCACCCATGCAATGGGTATGCAAGTCCAGTGTTCAAATGCCAGGAGACCCACCCCCTGGCATCTACTCATTCTATAATGAGTCTAGGGAGTATGGATCTGCAGGCCCAACATGATCCGGTGAATTAGCTCCTCCCCCCCAGAACTTGTCCTCAATCTTTGATAAATTAATAACCCAAATGCCCAACATGGCCTGGTGAATTAGCTCCTCCCATCCCAGAACTTGTCCTCAATCTTTGATGAGGATCAGTTGGTTCTGGGAGGGAGGCCTTGATCTATATACAACTAGGAAACTTGATAATAGCATATTTATGGGAACTATGTCTATAATCTTCACTCTGTCAGTCTTTATGTTGGAGCTTGTGGTTTAGTAATTGTACAATGTTTAATGATTCATAGTCATTCTTTACACCTTCTCCCTTGGTCAACTATGCCCACCCCTTTCATACTGCAAAACCCTTTAGTGCTTGACTGTTTGGTGTGTGCATGGAGTATTTAATTCCAATACCTCTTACCAAATGAGAGTGGATTTCAATCCAACAGAAATTAGTCAATGCCCCTTCACCATGGGCTCCCCCATTCTTATCTTGCATCCCTGGCCTACAGGGAGTGTTTGTACCCACTACTTCATATTCATAGTGCGCAATGCAATATGCAAAACTGCACTTTTTTTTTAAAAAAAAAGAAAAGGTATTACTATCAAAATTGTCAAAGTAGTGCCAACCAAAGGGTTACAATGGGCTCTATAATAGTCATGATGCCCACATCTGCTCTTTTCTTTCCAGTCTCCAACTTGACTTGACTTGTTGTCTTCCTTTTCTTTTACCACCATGGGATACACAATGGAGTACTGCAAACCAGTAACTGGCAGCAACAGCACAAACATACATCAGAACACTGTGTTGGGTGCTAATCTTGGGGAGGGTGACCAGGCTACCTGGAGTCTGTTACAAGACTGGTTTGATGGATGGCCATGCAAAACAAAGCCATTTTTTATCAACAGCGCAAGGATGTAGGGAACTTGGGTTTATTTTTTTAAGTAAAACTAGAGTATTGCCCCCAAATTTGGGGACTGATTTTAATTTAATAATTTGGATAGGAAATTGAATGTGGTTTAATTGGAAAAATGTGAAAGATAAGAATTTTTTCAATGTTCAATCATATTATGGTTAAGCTATTTTCAATTTATTGATGTAGGAGTAGCAGCATCCACAATTGTATTGGTAAACCCGCTTGTTAGCCAAGTTTGACAAGCACAAGCCCCAATTATTTCCTAAATAGGACCTTGCTATGTAGCAAGTTCCATAAGTTTGATCAAAAATTGGAAAAGTTATGGAATTATATGGAGCTTGCTAGTGCCAACCCCTGGCAGGATTTACCATACCTCCCATAACTCCACAACACCCACCATCAACAAATCATCCATTAATGAAATTTATCATATTATTTTGCCATCAAGGTAAGTCTCCCTTATCTTCTATCATCCTTCCATATCATCCATCCACCCCCACTTATCCCTTTGTCCCATTGAAAGATACCAAGTGGCTATGGAGAGGTGGTTGATTGAGGGCCAAGCCTCATTAGCTAGCTGGCACGGGGGTTTAACAAGTTCAATTGTGTCTCAAACTTGCAAAATCCCTTGCTTACTATCTTTTTTAGCTAACAAGGGCTTAGGTAACAAGACATTATTTAAAAAAATTGTGGATGCTCTAACTCAAAAAAAATATATATTTCAAATGCATCAGTTTCTGGGATGTATGGAATTTAAAAACTCAGTATGAATTTGACAATTTGGATAGGTAATGGAATGTGGGTTGATTGGAAAAATGTGGAAAATGAAAAAAAAATCAATTAAATCATGGTTATTCTAATGCTGGTTGATTGATATAGGAGTAATTAATATAGATATATATATTTATAATTCAAATGAATCAGTTTCTGGGATGTATAGCATTCAAAACCTCAGTCTAAATACAAAATTCTATCAGGTTAAAATTAAATTTGGCTGTCATTTATATGTGTCACCACAACTCTTTTTGAGTGGCTGGATCTGATCCTTGACAATGCTACATATAAGTGACCATATTGGCTGGAAAGTGAATCTTGCAGATAAAGACCAAAATTTGAAAATTTCTGACCTTGAGATTTGTTTGATATTGATGAGAAAGAAAAATTAGCTGGAAACTGTTTGAAGATCATCTTCAAAGGGAGGCCATTTTCATCAGGGTCAGTAACTAAGGGGATGTGATGAATTCAAAATAGCCTTCCTATTTAATCACCAGTTGCAATGTTGGAAACTATTCAATTGCTTCCCAATCTGAAAAAAATCAAGGAATTTTTACATTGCAAATCCAAATTTACATTCAATCTTTGAGGGTGAAAGATGTGAAGAAATAACGTGATGAGAAACCGTTTTTGGTAAATATTTGGGGTACAATCTTCACCAAAGTCATGGCTGTAATATGTCTTCATAGTTTGGAAAATTAAATGGTCAATTTGGTAACCATTTTCAAGGTATCAATGGTTCAATTTTGCAAAAACATCCTTAATTAATTCATCCAAAGGTTGATCTTCACCATGGACATGAATTACCAGCTTTTCAGGAAGCAAAACTTTGTTCAAACCCTCTTTATTGAACAGAACATTGTCACCACTTCACCTGGCATGCAAGGGGCTGAAGCACAGGCACTACTACTCATAGAACTCAAGGATGATTTTCTGGAATTTCAATGAAGAAGATGAGAGGCAGAGTAAAAGTGATGAGAAGATGGAAGGATGGAATGGAGAAGTCCAGGAGGAGGAGGTTGAACCCTATAAGAGTAACACCAGGAAGGGACAAGGTGATATGAGTTAAGCATGCTGGGTGAAGGATGTCTTGTGCTTGGATTAAAACTACTGGCAGAGGGACTAACCAGTAAGAATTAATATACTAATTGCTTGGGTGAAATTAGTCCAGGGGGGAAGGATGGGCCAGTATATGTCAGAGCTGAGAAGGAGGCCTTGAGGGATGAGTAGCTGGTGTTGCAGGTTAGAGTTAGCATGGTATTACATGTTGAATGATTGGGCTGGAGGCTGTAGTAGACTGATTGGGTGATGGGGCTGTCCAGGAAGGTTTGACATGTACCAATCTGGAGTCCTGGGGGGATGGGCTGAAAAGACAGAGGAGAGTATGTACTATGTATATGCTAATTGTAAAATGTACTAACTCATATACCAATTGGGTTGAGGAGAGCTAGTGGATGCCCCAAGCCATGGTGAAAGAGGTATATAGCCTGGGAAGTTTGACTGAATCACAAGACACAATGGTGAGGTTTCAATGGACATAGAACTTATAACATATACTCAGAGGTTGAAACTGGTTGGAGAAGACAGAGACTTCAAGTTATGCAGGATTAATATCCAGTGTAAGCTACAGGAGTAAGTGAATTTGGGTTTGATATGAGGTTGAAGCTGATGAAGAGGTTGGATTGGTTTAGTTGAAAAAGTTTCAGGACTTCTTGACATTGGAAGATCAGGAAAAGCTTCTTAAAAATTTGTGCCACTATTTTGAAAATATGAATATATATATATTGTCTTTGTGAGAATGCTTTGATCTTAGGCTCCAGAATGAATTAAATTATCAAATATAAAATATAAAGAAAAATCCAATAGGAAAAGTGGCTCAGCAGGCTGAAAAAGTAACAAAAGTATTACAAAAAATTGCTGAGCTTACAATGTTGAAGATATCCCTCAGCCTCTTCCATTTTTGTTTCCAAATGTTGTTTTCCCAAGTAGAAACTTGGTCAATGCAGCCTCTCTGAGAGTTGTATAAGAAATAGAAAAGAAAATCAACTGTTCCCTGACATATCTCAACACCACTTTTGATGGAATCAAAGACACCATAGAACTGCATAAACCTTAGATTATTTTTGTTAGCTCTCTGATACCAGGAACTTTGCAGTCCCTTAGCTACAGAGAGTTTCAAAGTACTGGAATAATAATATTCCCAAAATAAAAATGCAAAAAGCTCAAATGATAAATATGTTAAGAGCTAGTGCAAGGTTTAATTGATTTGGTTGAAAGGTTTTCAATATTTTAAAAAAAGAGGGGCCACAGTATTATACTACTGGGGATCTTTTAACAGGAAAAATCTGGTGGATCCAGTCACCCAGTGAAATCAAATCCTTTGAAAGAGATGGTTGCGTCCAATTGATTTCTCAAATTTTTCCATCATTTGGAAACACAGCTTCCCCCCATTTTACAATTAGTTGCTTCAAAATTTCTCAAATTATTCGAATTTGTTTCTGGTATTATTCCATTCTATTTCACCTTTTGATATCAAAGCTTTCTCCGTCTTTCCTTCTTGTCTTATTCATGATTTAAATTGGTATTCTTCAAGGTTTTTATTTTACTTCCTCCCAGATTCCATGTGGTTTCCAATTTTTTCCTCCCTGATTTCTCACTGATTTCTCACTGATTTCTAACTGATTTCTCACTAATTTCTACCTGATTTCTCCCTGATTTCCCACAATTTTCTGTGTTCCATCTATTAGTGCAATGCCTCCTAATTTTCCAAAATGAAATAAAAGCATTTTTTGAGTAAAATTTAGCCTCATCATTCCTAGAATTCCTTATCTCATGAAATTTCTGTCATATCTACAGGTAATGCTTGAAACATTTAATTGGAATTCAATCAAAAAATAATTCCTTCTGGCTCCAGGATTCAACCTACACATCAAGCCATTGAACTAATCCTTGATCTATGCATCCTTGATCCACCTCACCCTCAATTCTCCTCTTGGTTTGATCCTGTCCCCTCTCATTCAATCCCCTCTCCTTGTATCTCAAACTCTTTCATCTCCCATCTTCCCATCTTCCATTATCCATCTGTCTTTCATATAATCATTGTTCCACCTCCCCTTTTTTCAATGATCTCCATCATGTTAATCATTGCATTCCATTCCCTCTCAATAATCACAAACTTCAATATCCAACTCCATCTCATGAAAACTGTCAATTCCCTATATTTTTCCAGCTGTGAGGCAAGTCTCTCCATTCAAATTCTTGTTATACTTTAATCTAACCTTACTGATTAGCTCTCCCATTTTCTCATGTTCTTCCCATCATATGAATAAACATCCTTCTTTGTCTCTGCTTCATCCTACTCTAATTTTCCTTCACATTTGTAAGATCTATTCTCATTCCACTCTAAAAATTCCACTCCTTGTTTCTTATTTCCTTTGTTTTGTTTCTACCAAAGACTCTGTTGGTCTTAGGTTTAAAATAAATGATATCAGGTTTTCACAATTAAAAGCAAAAAGAAACAAGTAAGTCAATCTGGCAATCATGGACTCAACTGGACCAGCAGACTAAAATTCATCACTTCTCAGAACCTTAATGGATTCCATCCCCAAACTCCAAGAATGAAACTTCTCCTTATGGAAATCCAAGTTAACTACCATCTTCTTGCTGATAGTAATTTTCTATTGGCTCAATGATGAATGCAACAAAGTTTGCCCCCCAGCAGTAAAATTGGAGAATGCCAGCTATATTCTAGCAAAGCTGGAAAATTGGACGTACATAAATTGCATCAAAGATACCAATGCACTGAATAGCATTGCACTCTGAAAGTCAATAAAAAAGTTCTATTCCTCCTCCAAGACAGAAAATGGATCTCAAATTTTCTTCAATTTTATTGAACTTCTGCCTGACCCTCAAAATATGGATATGCTTATCACTGATGTGCAACATTTTCAACTTCAAATCTCCGAAATTGGAATAAAGATGGATGAAGAAATAGTAGCCTACCTGCTCCTATATAAATTTCCCCCACAGCTTGAGCACCTAAAGAAAACTATAACTCACTTGGTAGGAGAAGCCAAGATAAATGGTGACCTAGTCCTCAGGCTTCTAAATGAAATAAAAAAAAGGTAGTGGCAGGGACCTACAAATTGGCCCTTCTTGCCAATCAAGAAATACTATGGTGTAAACATAATTGGCAAAATCATCAGGATTATCATCCAATAAAGAAGTGTTTTGCCCTTTATTCCCATCTTTGGCCCAACTACAATGGATCTAAAAACATTTCCTTGTCCAAGAATCAATTCCAACGGACCTCCAATGCTAAAGCTTCTGAAAATATAGCATATACCTTTGCTGTTGAAAATTTCCATCATATTGATCATGGCTCCTTGCTCCTTAACTTGGGTACTTCCATAAACATATTCAACGGCCCCAATTATTTTGACTGGCTTAAATATGACAAAACCAAAGTTGGTACTTGAAAAACCAATGCCTCCATCATGCTTCAAGGGGTTGGAAACACAACTATCCAAACTGAAAAATCATTTCTCACTTCTGGTACCCAACCTAAAATTCAATCTAATCTCCCCTGGTCAACTCATTCAAAAGGGATGTTCACTCACTCAACTGGATTCCACAGGCTTTGGCATATTTTTTTACAGAAATTTAATCATCTCCAGCCGCATTTGTGACAATATCCTTTACATTGAAGAATAAACCCCAAATCCATCCAAATTCCACACCTTTATCTCCATTTCTACCATTCAAAAATGCTTTGGCCATATACATTGGGAACAAGCTAAGCTTCTTTCCAGCTCCTTCCCTAACCTGAAATGGGCTGATGACCTCTGTACCTCTTGGGAAAAAGGAAAAATCCAATTATCACCTTTCAACTATCATATCCCTCCAAGCTCCCATCCTTTCAAATTTATCCATGCCAATTTCTGTGGTCCAATCAATCTCATCTCCAATATGGATGTCAATACTTCTTACTCCTCACCAACATATTCTAAAAATAAAAGACCTGTATCCTGATCAAGCTCAAGTTGGATGTGGCTGAGGAGATCATCAGTTTTATAAAGCCACAATCAAATGAACTTGACAGAATGCTAAAAATTGTTCACTCCAATAATGGTGGTGCTTTTCTAAATTCCTTTTGATCCTCATTCTTAAAGGAAACTGGCATTCTCCATACTACCTTGGAACAACTTGCCACCCAAAATGATCTGGTGGCCAAGCAAGGAAACAGATTTCTTTTCAAGGCTTCCAGAACTTTGATGATTGACATGTCTATCCTGCTTGCTCCTTGGGATGAGATTTCAGTTGGTGTGTGCAAGATCCTCAAATCAATACACTCATTAAACCTCAAATTATCTCTTTTTGAACTATGGCACAACAAAATTCCAAAACTGAAAATGTTTCAAACCCTAGGCTCCAAGAAAATCATTCTTAACAACAGCTTCAGCTCCTCAAAATTTGAAAATAAGGGTTTTGAGGGAATTTTGGTGGGATTTGACATCAACCTGAACTCCTACAGAGTATTCTTCCCCAAGTGCGGTTCCATTTTTTTTATTAAACAATTTAAGATCTTTTAAAAAATGAAATTTGATAACTCCTATCCTCCCAGCTCTCCCTTTGATTGCCTTGTCAATGATCCTATAACTGACCTTATTACTTCCCTGGCTTCCAAAAATCCACCAATCTTAAATCCTACTTCCCAAAATCACATCTTTTCCCCCTCAAATTCTCACTTGCCTCCTTGCAATACATCTATTCCTGCACCTCAGAAATCAGGGAACAATCTCAACTCAAAGTCAAACTCAGATGCGTCCAATGCCAAACAAGTTTCCAATATTCTCATACCTCATGAAAAATACAATCTCCACAATTGCTTGAGCATTCAACAACCACAATGTTTTTGATTTCTAATGAAATCCATTCCTAGATGTTACAAAGATGTTGAGAAGAGTCCCAACAAGATCAGATGGTTAGCATTCATGAAGTTCAAACTGGATGGTATAGATCTACATAAATTCTGGGAGGGATGCCACATCCTTCCTGACAGAAAGCAAGCTCTTTCCGCTGTCTGGGTTTATCAACTGAAAGAACAACATAAGAAGTCTGAATATCTTTTCAAATTAAGACTGTGCATGCAAGGATTTAAGCAAATAGAATTCTGCAATTACACTGAGACATACACTGCCACTGGGTCAATCATTACTCTCCTTGCTCTCCTGATTTACTCCTCAAATAATTCCCTTGAAATCTGCCAAATGGATATTAAATTCGCCTTCTTGCATGTTTCACTCCACAAGGACATTTTCATAAATTTAGTTCTGAAAATCATTCAACTTAACCAACTCAAGCCTTCATCAGCTTCAAACACCCTCAGTTACAACTGCACTTACTCATGTACCTTCAACTGGATAGTATACCTGTACATCTTTCAGTCCCCACCTTCTCCTACCAGGTTCAACCAATCCCCCTATGGGATACCTCTAGGTCCATGTACAACTTACCAATTTGTCATGTGATTCAGTCAACCTTCTCAGGACCTCTCCTTCTCATAGTGGCTTGGTGGACCCTAAATCTCTCCTTAACCCAATTGGTATATGATATTACATACTCTCCACTGTGTGTTCAGTCCATAATCTCAGGACTCCAGATAAGTACATGTCAAACCTTCCTGGGTAGGCCCATCAACCAATTATTAAACTAAAGCCTCTAACCCAATCAGTCAACATGTAATACTGTGGGAAATCCAACCTTCAACACCAGTCACTCATACCTCAAGGGCTCTTTCTCAGCTCTCACATATACTAGCCTCTCCTTCCCTCTTGGGCTAATTCCCCCCAAGTAATTAGTATACTACTTCTTACTAGTTAGTCCCTCTTCCAATACATGTAATCTCAGCACAAGAAAACCTTCACCCAGTCTGCTTAACTCATATCACCTTTTCCCTTCCTGGTGTTACTCTTATAGGATTCAACAACCACTTATTCAGCAACCTCCTCCTGGAGTTCTCCATTCCATCCTTACATCTTCTCATCACTTGTACTCCTCCACTCATCTTTTTCATTTCAATTCAAACAAATCATCCTTCAGTTCTATGAGTAGTATTGCCTGTGCCTTCAGCCCCTTGAACACCAGGGGCAGTTGTGACATTAGACTGATTCCTTCCCCTTAATTACTACCCACTCTTTTTTCTTCAAATCATCACCTTCTACCCAAATCCAATCCATACAACCCAATCTTACAGATATCACTACCTAAAATTATTTGTGGGCTAGTGCGTGATACATTATAAAATTTTGTGTGGCCCTTCACTTTTCCAAAGGATATTCCTGCGGAATTATCTGCTTCCCCCCAAACCTATCATTTTGGCCTTAAAGAACAACTTTGACTTTGACCTTTCAACTTCAACTCCCTTGATGCTGTGACTTTGACTGCTTTGACTTTGAGGCTTTGACTGCAGCTGCTTCAACGCTTTGACTTTGATGCTTCAGATTCAACATGGCTCAAATAGCTTTGATGTGCTTTGACGGGGCTCAATCAGCTTTGATGCGCTTTGAAGGGACCTCAAATAGCTTCAAATGCTTTGAAAGGGCTCAATCAGATTTGATGTGGTGTTTGACATGACCTCAACTGGCTTTGATGTGCTTCAAGGGGGCTCAATTAGCTTTGAAGTGCTTTGATGGGACCTCAAAAGCTTCGAAATGCTTTGACCGCTTCAAAATACTTCAAATATAATCCATTTTGGCCATTTCATTCTTCAAATCTTCTCAGGTACTTTTTTTGGGTCATTTCCCTTCTCTGGCATACTTGGACACCATGCTGGCCGGACTTGCAAAACCTTTATTCATTTCAAGTCCACCTCTCACTAGAGCAGCAAGAGGCAGAGGTTCTGTCATCAACATCTCCAATCAGGAAAAGTCAACTCCTCAAGCTTGTAGACATGGTAGGACCCCTTCCAACTTTCCAATTCCAGAAAGCTTCACTTCCATGGATACTGGTATCCTTCATCCAGCTCCTCCTAGAGCTTCTCTTTCCCCTGCCCCACCTGCAGTTAGTTGCATCACTAATTGTGTAATTGGTCAATATACCAAAGCAGGCTTTGGATTAGATTCTCCATCTTATGATATCAGCATCATTACTATTCAAGAAGACAAGGGCAATGAGGGAACTGAGGATTCAGAATTTGATGCAAGGATCCTAAATAATCTTAATTCACCAACTATGGAACCTCAAGAAGTATTCCCAGCTTCAAATTCTACTGCAACCCCTGAACCTCCAACCCAACCTCAACCTCCAACATCTGCTGTGGACCCAAATCTATTAGCCCTCCTCCAGACCATGACTTCTGCTTTTGAAAAAATCTCTCAACCTCCATCAACCAGTAATTTGTACTCTGGCACCTTCAAGTCTCCTTCAATGAATGCTCTGGATATGTTTGAAGGCAATAGTCCTAGCAAACTCCACCAACTCCACCAATCTTGTGAACTTATTTTTGAAAATGATGAAGGAACTTTTAGCCTGGATCGGAAGAAGGTACTCATTGCAGCTTTCTACCTCTTGGGGAGCATAAATTGATGGATCCAACCCTATCTGGCTCACCTTTCCAACCAAGCGCCCTCTTTCCTCCTCAACTCATGGTCCCACTTTGCAGAGAAACTTCACACCCTCTTTGGAAAAAGACTAGAAGTATTCAAGGCTGAAAAGGAACAGGTTAACTTGAAGATGAAGAACTCTGGCTATTCTTCAACCCACATCACTGAATTTAGATCACTTATGACCAAAGTCTCTGGATGGGGTGACAGAGAACTTTACTTCCACTTTCAACAAAGCCTTCCTTCTAGCCTTTGGATCAACTAGCAGGGTAAAATGGCTCTCAAAAAAATCTCCAGGATCTTATGGATATAGTTTTGGACTATGATACAAGGTATCATGAAAGAATAAAATAAAAATTCTCTTCTCTCAATAATTATCAACCCCACAGTTCTTCTCAATCTGAATCTACCTCTAATTGTCCTGAAAAGGTTAGCAGCAAGGGTAGGGAGCATGACCAGTCCCCAGAAAAGTCAACTCTAAATACCACATTTACCAGACCCACTTTGGACCTAGGTCCAGATGGAAAACTCAAGGAAGATGAAAAGGCAAGAAGAGAGAGGGAACACTTATTCTTATATTTTGGTGGTAAACACAAGACAGTGGACTGTAGAAAGAAACCTATCAAATCATTTTCTTCTCCTAATCCAGCACCTTCCAGTGCTTCTTCAAAGCCAAACCAAGATTAGGCTCACACTTTTATTACTCTTTTTCGAGGCTTATCTCTATTTTTTGTTTGATTTAGGTGAAAATCAGTCTTTAATGGTCAATTCAATGGTTCAAAATCATCTAAACCTTACAGCCCCCTCCTTGTGGGAAAACTGATTCATCCTTTCAACCACAGGGTTTCACTTACATCCTTTTCTTCCTAGCTTTGAATGGGAACTCTTTCAAGTAAATGCACCATTCCAAGAAAACTTCACCCTGGGAATTGACTATCCTCATCACTGGAATTCAGAGGCCAACTTGGAAGATGGGGCTGATAACCTCAAGAAACCAAATAACCACCAACCTTTCCTCCAATCTTGTTGAAATTAACCTGGATATACTGCCACAGATGACCTTTGTTCTACTCTGCCTATGGCTCTGCAGCCCAATTCAATCTCCCTCAATTCAGAAACTTTTAAAATTCCCCAACAAAACTTCCAATTCCTTTGATTTCAACACTCTTTCCACTTGCTTGGATATTAATTGATCCTCCATTTTTCACAGGAGGAAGATATATTGGATTCATCAATGCATACTATGAAATTGGTTACTCATTCTGATGAAGTCCCTGAAGAATCAGAAACCATTAAAAATGAAGTTACTGCTGATTACCATTCTTTCCTAGATTTTTTCTCAAAATTTAAAGCAGATCAACTTCCTTTTCACCGCGCTTAGGACCACCACTACAAACTGGAAGTTCCATTTTCTCCAGTTGGGTTCCCTATTCACTGCCTCAAAATGAAAGTTCAACCCCACAAGCCTACAAAGCAGAGAATTTAGAGGAAGGTTTCATACATCCCCAGAGCTTCACGCACTGGAGCACCAGTCCTTTTTTCTTCCTAGAAGAAGGATAGTGGTTTACAATCATACGTTGATTTTTTCAAACCTGACATTGTTATCAAGGAGAGCCTTCACCCAATTCCTCCAATGACTTTCACTGAATGTCTTCTTAGGTTCTACCATCCTCACCAAACTGATATCAGGGTGCTTACCCCTTAATAATTGCAGGAATTTGATTCACTAACTGATCTTTCTTCCCTAAAAGTATTTAAATTAATTCCACAGCTCTCACCAGTAGACAAGGGTATTTCATGAAACTCTTTCCCTTCTTCAACACTCACTTACAATATTTTGAAGTTCTTCATTGAATTCATCCAGCCTCCTGTCACGTTGGGAAAATTTGTTTCCAGATGGGGGAAAGCTTACTCTGAACAGAATCCTGATGAATCTGAACTTTCTTAACCTTTTTCTTATCTTTCTTTGAGAATTTTTGACACTCAAATGAGTTAATTGACCATAAATAAACAACCTGACAAGTTACTCCAGGATATTATTAAAATATTGAATAAAGGGCATGAAGTGACTTACATTACTTTAGATTACTACAGCTGCTCACTCCTGCTCATGGTAAAAGTGGGTATACCCAAAATTCTGAGCAAGAAAAGCTAGAAATACTGTTTAAATCAACCAAAATACTCTGATCAAGATAAAAACAACCTATGGATAAGTATAGTAACTAAGCTTACCTGAATAGAAACTGAATTCCAAAAGGATTTAATCCTGGGAATTAAGGATGACAATCTGAAAATAAAATAACTCCTAAAAGACCTTCCAAGATAGCTCTTTGAGCATTGGTTGGGAAAATTTTCTCTTTTTGGAAAAAATTAGGCACTCATGCCTCCAAGTCCAAACTCCTGATCAATAAATCCATCCATTCATTCATCCATCCATCCATCCACCCATCAATTCATCCATCCACCCTCCAATTCCGCCAATTATCTTCTGGGAACCAAGATCCAACTTCATCACTGTTGGATTTCCCTTCTCCATGAATTCCATTCAATACATCATCCCAAACCCAACTTCATTCTTCATTTCAAACCCAATTAGTCCTATAATCCTTTTCCAAATCCGAATTCCAATCAATATCCCTTTCAAATCACAATTCAATCCTTTAAAATTTCACTTCTACCTCACTCATCCTTGACTCACTCATCTACCACTACATAGCCCATGCGCACCCAAATGGGGATTCTCCTTCAAGATCTCAAATCCCTATTGGGGTTCAGCAGACTACCGCACGGAAACCCCCACACAATCTCAAGAACTGATCTCCTGAAACCTGATGAACTTTCCTTGACAGCTTTCTTTTCCTTTCTACTCTTCACTCATCTTGTCTTGTGTTCTTGTTTCCTTTATTGTTCATCTCTTACTTGTGTTCACTAAACTTACCCAACACCAATAAAAAATTACAAATATCAACCTTGAGGTATCAACTTCTCACCATTTTGGGACTCAGTCTCTCTCAGTCTTGCAACTGGTAAGAGTCAGTCCTCCCACATTCCTAGGCTTCTGACTCCTGACATCTTGAATCAATCAATCACCATCAGTTCAGTCCACTCAAACCTTGTCAATACAATCCATGGTGGAACTCAAACCCCAAACATTATTGTACCAACTGCCTTAAAGAAATTTTTGTTTCCTTTGTGTCCTACCTATGGTGTCTCAAGCATTTTCTCATTCCTGTCCATTTGTTCTCTTCCTTTGTCAGCCTGCTGGTTTGTTTTTTAATTCAATCTCAATTTCTTAATAACTCCATTCATTGTCCATCAAAATGAATCCATAAAAACATTCCATCATCAAAAACAAACTTAACTCCTTCAAATCAATAACTTCCAAATTAAATCAAAAAAGAAAATGTGAATAAGAAATACAATATTTTCCTTCCTATCCTACACCTTCCAAATAGTCCCTTAAATCCTACATATCATATCAAAAAATACTTCCAAATCAAGGTATCCTACAGTCCACCTATGTATTCCTTTTCCATCCCATATTTTCCTTCTTCCTTCAAATAATCAATCCTCAAATCCATCAACACCAAATCATAATTATCTTCAATCATCCATTTAAAAAATTCCTGTAAACCTCCCAACTTCATTTCTGGATATTCATCACCATCCGAACTTCAAAACAATCTTCAATACAACAGAACCTTCCAATAGGAATTCATCTCAAATACATCCAACCTCTTCAACCATCTTCCAGAACCTCCTCTTTTCCTTCTCTCTTATTTTCCACACCAAACCTTTTTCACCCCCACAACTCCCTTATAATTCTTCATTATTTCTTCTTGACTACCCTTCCTTTATTTTCTTCATTTGCTTCACCCTATCCCAAAGAAGAAAACTTCTCATTCATCCTCAATAACCTTCACACTTCAAATGGGTCCATCTGAGTATATCAAACTTTGAATAATCCAATTCTATCTTTTCCAACTTTGAAAGATTTGATGGGCACTTTGACAGGCATTTCCAGCTTTGAAATTGCTTAAATAAGCTTTTCCAAGTTCATCTCCCCTAGGTAGAACTTCAAACAAGTCCTTTTGGTTCATAGAACTTCAAAAAATCCAATTTTCCCTTTTTCAAGTTTGAAAGCTTAGACACGCACTTTGACCTGCATTTGCAGATTTGAAATTGCTTCAATCAGATTTTCCAGGTTTTTCTCCCCTAGGTAGCACCTCAAACAAGTCCATTTGGGTTCCTATAACTTTAAAAAACCCAATTTTCCCTTTTCCAAGTTTGAAAGCTTCAACTGGCACTTTGACAGGAATTTCCAGCTTTACAATTGCTTTGATCATCCTTGCCAGGTTCATATCCCCTAAGTAGAAGTAGAAAATCAAACAAGTCTGTTTGGTTTCATAGAACTTCAAAAAATCCAATTATCCCTTTTCCAACTTTCACAGCTTTTATGGGAACTTTGACAGCTGTTTCTAGCTTTGACCTTAGTCTGATCAGCTTTGCCAGGTTTGACTCCCCTAGGTAGAACTTCAAGAAATCCGTTTTGGTTCATCAAAATTCAAACTTCTCAAGCTTCATGCTTCAAAATTAAATTCCCTACTTCAAATCTCCAACTTCAACCTTCTGAACTCCCATGCTAGTCTCAGAATTCAATCCCCAAAACCTGTGCAATTATTCACCAGTTTCAAGTTATTCAAACTTGCTCCCAAGCCTCCCAGCTTCTAATCAGCAAGTATAGAAGAACTCAATTTTCAACCCAAGCACATCCTTTTCTGGGAATCAGGACCAGCTCCTTCCCTTTCCGGGGGGTACTTTCATAACCGTAGTTCTGAAACTCACTCAACTAAACCAACTCAATGCTTCATCAGCTTTAAACAAAACTCAAGTCCAACGTCACTTACTCCTGTAACTTCAACTGGATATTACACCTGTACATCTTTCAGTCCCCACCTTCTCCTACAAGGTTCAACCAATCCCCCTATGGGATCACCTCTAGGTCCATGTACAACTTACCACTGTGTCATGTGATTCAGTCAACCTGCTCAGGACCTCTCCTTCTCATAGTGGTTTGGTGAACCCTCCATCTATCCTAAACCCAATTGGTATATGACTTAGTACATACTCTCCACTGTGTGTTCAGTCCATACTCCCAGGACTCCATATCAGTACATGTTGAACCTTCCTGGATAGGCCCATCACCCTAATAGTCAACTACAGCCTCCAGCCCAATCAGTAAACATGTAATACTGTGTGAAATCCAACCTTCAACACCAGTCACTCATACCTCAAGGCCCCCTTCTCAGCTCTCACATATACTGGCCTCTCCTTCCCTCCTAGAATTATTGCCCCAAAGGATTTAGTATACTACTTCTTACTGGTTAGTCCCTCTGCCAGTAGGTGTCATCTCAGCACAAGACAACCTTCACCCAGCCTGCTTAACTCATATCACCTTGTCCCTTCCTGGTGTTACTCTTATAGGATTAAACAACCACTTATTCAAAAAATGCCTCCTGGAATTCTCCATTCCATCCTTACATCTTCTCATCACTTGTACTCCTCCTCTGATCTACTTCATTGCAATTCCATAAATCATCTATGAGTTCTATTAGCAGTAGTTCCTGAGACATTAGCCCCTTGCATGCCAGGGGCAGTTCTGACAGAAATTTGTATCAAGGGAACCAATGGATATCTCTCAATTTTCCTTACTTCAAAGTTAAAAAGGCCTTTTACAGTCTTAAGCAGGCCCCAAAAACCTGGTTTGAGGCGTGAAAATTGTGGATTGTTTCTGAAGGCTTCAATGCCTCCAGCACCAACCCCTGTATCTATTTCAAAACTATACATTCAATATTTTTGTTTGTCTCCATTGACCATTTTATTGTGATTGGCATATCAACCAAATTTTGCAAGTGAATCAAATCCCAATTCTGCATCTCTGAAAAAGGCCCCCTTCCAAAAGTTCTTGGAAATAAACTTTTCAGTACTCCCAAAGGACCATGTCTTCTGCAACCCAATCACATCAATTACACCCTCAAGTAACTGGGTTTGTTTGAATCCAGACAAATCACCACACCATGAATGCCAATTTTACTTCTGTCAAGAGTCTGATTAGAAATACAACAAATTCCTAAAACTTAACATTAATTTCCAATCATCCTCAGGCTTTCTTAATTTCATAGCCATTAGAGCTTGTCTGGAACTATCTTATGTATTATCTTCCCTCTCTTGATTAAAAAACAGGCCTGGACTCCAACATTGGATGGAAGCCAAGCATGCCTGGCAATATCTCAACCACATCAAGTACCTGGCCCTCAGACTTAAAGAAAATAATTTCTGTTATGACATCAAATACCGTAGTGATTCCAATGGAAGCAATGATGCTCTAAATTTAAGAAGTCACACAGGCTTCAACATTCTCCTATACAGCTTTCCAGTGTCCTGGAAAAGCAAGCTTCAACCTTCTGTATCTCTCTCATCCACAGAAGGTGAACTTAAGGCATTGATATCTGTTTCTCAAGAAAAAATATGGCTTGATAATCTTCTTCACAACCAAAACAGCAATATCCAATTATCTCAATGCTTCAATATTGAAAAGAAGGCGGTCAAAAATTTATTCAACTTGAAGTTGCACCACAACACTCTCAAGCACGTGGATACTCAGATCAAGTGGCTCAGAGAACTTTCCAAGGCCATTAACCTGATTACAAACCTTTTTACGTCTCACAAACTGTTTGTCAACCCATTGACTAAGCCAGCAATTATATCCTCCATCCAAAACATCACTTCATTTTCACTAGCACCTCAAAACTGAACATGGTGGTGTGTTGAGTTGACAGTCACTCACAGTAATCTCCCCCTTACTGCTTGGTTGTGATGATTCCTCCCAGTGTCCAGATTTCAGATGTGTAAAACACCTTCCTAACTAACTCTTCTGGATCCAGGATTAAGCCTCCCCATCCCACCCTTCAAATCATCCTCAAAATTTTTATCCTTGATCCAACTCACCCTCAATTCTCCTCCCGCTTTGATCCTATCCCCTCCTATCTCAAAATTTCCCATCTCCTATCTTCCCATCTTCTGTTGAAGTACTACCCTGCTCTCTCTCCCGCACTCAACCTTCAGCTTACATAATCCGCAGCACCCCAGAGAGAACCGCAGAGCTTGTTTCCTACAACTCAGAATCAGGGGAACCCAACTCCCGCTCTTCCTTTTTCATCATCTTCACTTCAGCTTGAGCCTCTTGTTCTCTCCGCTTCAGCTTCATCTTTTTCTTCTGTCTTTATTTTTCTCTTCTTATTTCTCATTTTCCTACTGTCATCCTTATCCGCCTCAAGCTTCAACTTTGACTGCCATCAAACCTACGCTCCTCAGATCAAGACCAACAACAACTTGGCCTCAATCAACTCATCCAGTCTTTGCCTCAATCTCAATTCTGACTGGTGAGAGTTGCTCCTTCATTGTCTTTTCAATCTCATTCTGATTTGTCCCTCAGCTTCACAATCTCAACTCTCTCAGCCTTCCCATGATCATCCTACCAAGTAAACCAAATTCTGCATATCCTCAAGGCGTCTCTGCCAGTCCCGTTGGTAACCTCTCATTTCTGTCAACTCAGTCATCCTTTTTCCTTTCTGTTGTATTTCCTTTGTCTCAAACCTGTGTCTGATTCAATCTCCTTAGTCCATCAGTTGGTCATAATTCAACTCTAGTTTCTCAAAATTTTCATGGTTAAAAGCCAAAAGACTCACCACAACAACCAACGGAGGCACTCACGATGGAGGAATCCTCCAACAACTTCTCCGGAGATGGATTCCAAAGGGCAATTCTCAAGACCGCGCTGGAAAACATCCCCCTACTCTCAGAGGACAATTACGGCATTTGGCGCGATAAGATGAATGTACTACTCCAACTCAGAGGAGTACTGAAAACCCTCAAATCTAGCTCTGATCAACTCTTGTCACTGGATAACAACAAAATTCAACTCCTTCTCATCTCCAAGGTCTACTTGGTGACTCACAACAACATCATCACGGCCACCAATGTCAATTCAGCCAAAGCCATCTGGCAGGCAATCAAGGAAAGGTACTCCTGATTGGAAGCCTCCAATCAAGCCCGGATCTTCAATGACTTTCTCCACGTCTCTTTAAAGGAAAAAGACATCACTCACTTTGTCACAAAAATCAAAACCTCAATAAAGAAAATGAACAAAATTGTCATTGATCTCCCTCAAGACATCCTGGCTTACCTCATTCTCTTCAAGTTCCCTGTCACTCTTCACAACCTCAAGCACCAACTCATGCACTCCAACAAAACAATAGGAGTCAACTTTGTCTGTAACCACCTCATTCAGTACAACAACAAAGTGAAGGCGGAGTCCTCCAACCAAATCATCTCCGTACCCAAGACCACTCTTGTGTCTAGTAAGAACAAATTCAAATTCCAGTCAAGCAATTGCTGCGTAGAAGGCTACCACAACCCCAAACAAGATAAGAATCACCAAGAAAGCAAGTGTTTCCAACTTCACCCGGAGAAGGCCCTGGAATGGTGGAGGGAAAATCAATCCAAATGGAGAGAGAAGCAGAAGACAAAATCCAAGTCAGCCCACTACCACGCGTTTGTCACTGAGTGGATTGAATCAAAAGTAATGTTAAGCCAGAACATACTTATGGATAGCGGCGCATCAGCGCATTTCTTCAATGACGAGAGATTCTTCTCCCAGCTGATCAAATCCAACAATGGGGAGCACATCTCAAAGGGCAAAGACGGCTCTAACCTTCCTATCAAAAACACAGGAACAGTCAAACTGGTATGGAAACATCAAACCATTGTCCTCAGCAACTGCCTCTTTGTCCCCAATTTAGTGGTAAATCTAATAAGACCTGGCAAGCTGATTGCCAAAGGCTGCTCCCTGAAATCCTCCAAAGGACAGTTCTTACTCATCCGCAACAATCGCTGCCTCCTGGAAGGCAGAATTGTCAAGAATCTGTTTGTGGTCAATAACCCCAGGAGCATTGGACAGAACAACTGTTATCTGTCTACCTTGAAAAACTCCACCACATCCACCCGCAATCTTCATCTCTCCCTAGGCCACGCTTCCATCAGCAGACTCAAAGAGATTCCAGATCTCAAGCTTAACAACAAAAATTTCTTCTGCAAGGACTGCGCTCTCTGCAAAATCACCAAGTCTCCATTCAAGATAAAGGCCGCCCTTGCCTCAAAACCCTTTGAACAAATACATCTTGACCTTGTTGGACCCATCAAACCCGAGTCGCACCAACAAGAGAAGTACATCCTAACCATTGTGGACAACTTCTTGGGCTACTTGAGTGGCATTCCTCTCTTCAGAAAGGAAGATACTCCAAATACCCTCATAGAAATCATCAAACAACAAAAATCTAAATTGGGATACTACCCCTGCAAAGTCTGCTCCAACGGAGGATCCGAATTTGTCAACAACAGACTCTCCGGCTTCCTCAAGGAGATTTCATGTAAGCAGCTGGTTTCTGAAACCCATCATCCCAAGGACAAGGGCAGGGCTGAAAGAGCTAATAGGACAATTGTCAAAAGTGTGCGTACATCCCTCAGCTCCTCCAACCTGCCCAACAGGTACTGGTCAGAGATAATCAAAGCATGTTGTCTTGCTCTGAATCAGATTCCCCGCAAGGGCTGTTGTCAATTGCCTTGGGAAATTATGCACGGTAGTTCCCTTCTACTCTCTTACTTCAAACCTCTGGGAATCCCAGTTATCTACCTCAACCATCTCAGAAATAAGGGAAAGAAATTCCATCCAAAGGGTCTGGAAGGAAGAATTATTGGATATAATCCAGAATTTTGCTTCCACAGAATTCTCTGTCCCAACGGATCCATCACCTCAAGCAAGCACGTACAATTCCACAAATCTTCTGGAAATTTCCGGGAGTCAAGTTCAGACTTGGAATTCTCAATTGATGGATTTGAAATCAACAACAATCCAGACGTCCTGAACGGTCCCCCTTCAGCAGCAGAAGAAGAGTCTTCCTCCTCAGAGCCTCCTTCCAACAGGAACTTCACCCAGTACAGAGAGACGCTGGAAACCCAATTGGACTCGTCTGACTCAAATCCTCCAGAAACCAGTGGCTCAGAGGCCTCAAATAATCCGTCCGTGTTCCTGGAAGACCACTCACCACAACCCAGTCCTGTCCCAGAACCTCCAACTCATCCCACTCCTCCTCAACTTCTGCAAAATTGCGCAAATCTTAAACCACCACAACGCTACGGGTTCCACCACTATTTGGAACCCAAGACATACCTCAAAGCTATCACCTGTGAAGAGGCTGAAAGATGGAAACAGGAAATAAGAAAAGAACTGGATCAATGCAAGGATCTGGAGGTGTGGGAAGAGTATGATGGACCCAAACCAATCAACCCGCTCAAAACTACCTGGGTCTTCAAAATCAAAGACAATTGCCACAACAACGCTCTCATCTTCAAGGCTAGAGTGTGCGTGAAGGGCTGGAATCAAATCCATGGGCTTGACATTGAAGAAACCTTTGCCCCCACAGGAAAAATTTCATCTCTCAAAGTCATCCTTCAACTCGCTCTAAGAGACAACCTTGAAATCAAACAATTTGATGTCAAGGCTGCCTTCCTCCATTCCCCCATCAACAAGGAAGTAATCATTAAGACTCCAGACAGTTCTTCTCGACAGAGAAAATACCTAAAACTCAAGAAGAGTCTCTATGGACTGAAACAAGCCCTGAAGAACTGGTACCACACCCTCACGAGTTGGATCAGGTCTATGGTATTTGTGGAATCCAATAGCAACCCATGTCTCTACAAATCAACGGACAGGAAGTCTTTCATATTCTTCCACGTTGATGATCTCATCCTTGTAGGAGATGCATTCAACTTTGAAGGCAAATTCAATGATAAATTCAAAAAATCTCAGTGCCATGCTCCTGACACCATCTGAGGAATGAAATTTGATCAGACCAGCAATTCAATCTTGCTCAGCCAACCAAAGCACATAGCTCATGGTTTAGAAGAACTTGGACTGGCAAAAGCAAAAGGAGTCCAAACTCCTCTAACTCCTCACCTTCAACTCACAGAAGCTTTGGACAAGGATTTCAAAGACTTCAAACGCCTCAATATTAACTACCACTCAGGGGTGGGTCTCCTGAACTATATATAATCTTGGACTCGCCCAGACCTCAGCTTTTTGGTCTCAAGCCTCTCCAGGTTTCAGAATAAACCCGGCCTGACTCACTGGAAGGAGCTCAAGAGAACCTGGCAATACCTGAAGGCCACTAAGGACGTGAAACTCACCCTAACTTACGACGGATCTTCCAAACCCCTGATGTTCTGCAGAGACTCGTCCTGGGGTGAGGATCCAACATCAAGGAAGTCACAATCCGGCTACTTGGGATTCTCATTTGGCTCAGTCATCTCCTGGGAAAGTTTTAAACAACGCAACATTACCTAATCCTCAACAGAAGCTGAACTCAACCCCCTCCTGGATTCCTTCCTGGAAGGAAGATGGCTCAAACACCTTCTGGGAGAGGTATTCGACATTTCCATCCCCTTCAAGACTCACCTCATCAACAATAAGGGTCTCAAGGACAAGCTCAAGCAATTTGGTTCCAACGCCAAGACAAGGCACATGGACCTCAAGACCAAAGGTTTGTGGGAGGAACTTGCACTGGGAAAACTGAAGGTCAAACTCATAACCAAGGACCGCATGTTGGCTGACCCTCTGACTAAAGCAGTAGCAAAACCCGCCATCCAGGCCTTTGTACGGATCCTCAACGCTAAATTCAAACTTGACAATTTATCCTAGTCAAACTCTCTCCAGTCATGGGGAGTGTTGAAGTACTACCCTGCTCTCTCTCCCGCACTCAAACTTCAGCTTACATAATACGCGGCACCCCAGAGAGAACCGCAGAGCTTGTGCCCTACAACTCAGAATTGGGGGAACCCAACTCCCGCTCTTCCTTTTTCATCATCTTCACTTCAGCTTGAGCCTCTTGTTCTCTCCGCTTCAGCTTCATCTTTTTCTTCTGTCTTTATTTGTCTCTTCTTATTTCTCATTTTCCTACTATCATCCCTATCAGCCTCAAGCCTCAACTTTGACTGCCATCAAACCTCCGCTCCTCAAATCAAGACCACCAACAACTTGGCCTCAATCAACTCATCCAGTCTGCTCCTCAATCTCAATTCTGACTGGTGAGAGTTGCTCCTTCATTGTCTTTGCAAACTCATTCTGATTTGTCCCTCAGCTTCCCAATCTTGACTCTCTCAGCCTTCCCATGATCATCCTACCAAGTAAACCAAATTCTGCATATCCTCAAGGCGTCTCTGCCAGTCCCGTTGGTCACCTCTCATTTCTGTCAACTCAGTCATCCTCTTTCCTTTCTGTTGTATTTCCTTTGTCTCAAACCTGTGTCTGATTCAATCTCCTTAGTCCCTCTGTTGGTTGTAATTCAACTCTAGTTTCTCAAAAGTTTCATCTTCCATTATCCCTCTGTCTGTCATTAAATCATTGTTCCACCTTGCCTTGTTTCAATCATCTCCTTCATGTTTGTCATTTCCATCCCTTGCCCTCCTTAATAATCACCAACATCAATGTCCAAATCCATCTTATTGACAAATTTCAAATCTCTATATTTTTCTAGATTTGAGGCAAATCTCTCCATTCAAATTCCTCTGATACTTTAATCTGATGTTCCTGTTTAGTTCTCCCATTTTCTCATCTTCCTCCAATTATCTCTATAAACTTCCTTCTTTGTCTCTGCTTCATCCTCCTCTCCTTTTCCTTCACATTTGTAATATATATTCTCATTCCTCTCTGAAACTGTCACTTCTTGTTTCTTAGTTGACTTTCTTGTTTTTCTCCCAAAAACTCTGTTGTTTTTAGCCTTGGATTACATGATCTCAGGTTTTCAGGATCTGATTCTGTTTGGTCTTGTTTTTTTGATTGGTGGTCTAGAGGGCTTGATGTGGTGGTTTTGATAATGAGAGTTGATTAGAGGTGACACTGAGGAGTGGAGCAGAGGAGAGATAAAAGTCAGTACTGAAGTAGAGCCCAATTAAACACTTGATTTGGGAGCATCAATGAGTGCACATTTGTCACCTGTGATTTCTTCAATCATAGGTCTGTCAGAGCTAGGCCGACAAGGAGGACCAGAACTTTGGTATGAACTTTTTTAAGAGCTGATGAATTTGTTTAAATCAATCTTAATCATTTAACTAGGATAATGAGTTTGTTTATCAGAGAAGCACCAGCGGGATTAAGTGTATAATCATCAAACCAACAGTCACATAACTAGGTTACAAAAAAAATAAGAAGACTGACACAATCATCAAAAATATTTTGTCTGGCATGGTGCACTGGTATATGATCATTAACTACTGAGGTGATTGATAAAATTTATAAGCTTTGAAAAAGGCAATTGCAGTAGGAATGGCGCCTCCCAGCGTTTCTGGAAATGCAAATTTATGTGACAGAAAAATATCAATATTTTGGTGAAAGAGGCCAACAAGTGAGTTGACTCACTGGATGCTAGCATTTGACCAATACCAACTTGCTCCATCAAAATGTTTTCCTTGACTTTGATGGTTGTTGGAAGCAGTTTGGAATTGAGGGCTTCCATGGATGCATCAAGTACTTTTTTTAATTTGCAAGATAAATTTTTGCCTTTAGCTTGAGTCTTCTTGGCAAGTTGGTGTTGTTCTTTTACTGTAGTAGATCACACCACTTTTCAGCCCAAAACATGTACAGAACTTCTTTTGGAAGACAGGATCATTTCTTTCATTTTAATCAAAGTAAAGACAATAAGTTAATCCAGAAGTCAGGAAAGAAATCCCTCCAATGGTGAGAACTTGACAAGCAGTTGCCATTAGGATACTTCAGTTGGTCTGTTGTTCTGAAGAATTTTTGATTTGTGAGTTCTTTCTTGGAATGGGGTCTTTCTATTTCTGGAAGATTTGTGTTTGAACTTGGCCCTGAGCCTTACAGCTGGGGGTCAATTAAGAGTATGAGTCTGAGGAGAACTTATTATGTAAGCATTATCTTCAAGCACAACCACTCTGGCATCCACCCACTGCTCTGAGGCAAAGTGGAATTTTGCTTCCAGCTAACAAATAAACGTAGAGCCTCCAGGAGAGGTATTTATATTCCCCTTTTCAACCATCAGAAATGGGTAACCTTTGCTGCAGAGGTTTTTCCCAGAAATGAAGTTGGAAGTGGGTGGGCAATCCACACATACATCCTTGAAACACAAAGTTATTCCCCCATTGACATTGCAAAGAATTATTTCTTGGGAATTTTGAAGCTCCCTTAATCACATTGTCTCCACAATTCTCTGGAGAATCAATAAAAAATCCACCAAAGGGCGCCAACAAGCTCCCAATCTGACTAGTTAGCTTTCAGCAGTCATTAAAAAATTTGGAGAGGATCAGTTATTGTCCAAGCTGGTAGTGGTTTTTTTTGAGCAGCTGGGGGAGGAGTATCCATAAAACTTGGGAATGTGAGCTAAATTTGCTTACCAAATCTTGATTTTATGGCAGTAGCTGAAATCAATTATGAAAATAGAATAATGGCTTCTGAAGCCTGTATTTTCAATTTTGTTGTTATGACACAAATGAGCCCTCCAGTGAAAGACCTCCATGCTTCATATCTTTGATTCTGATGAGGATCTTGTCAAAAGCTAATACAATCTCTCTTTTTTTGATTCTTAGTTCCCTGTATTACAACTATTCTTCAAAACAGGCACAAGAAATTTCAGGAAGCTTGAATAAATTTGATTTGTCAAATCACTCATTGTGAAGCTGAATATGTATCTTCTAGGGAATGGATGGATTTTTTTTTTGAATTTCTTGATCTTTTGAAGGCACCCAAGAAATTAATTAGATTAGCTGTGTCAATTCCTTTGACTATATTTCCCAGGCTATTTGTCCACAAGATGTTCTGAGTGTTTTGCTGACCAACCTGAGAGTTCAGGAGAGGCAAAGTCAAGGTCTTTAGACTTTTTTAAGACTCCAAATGGTGCTGAGCCATAGGAAGTTCTGTGGAGGGGAACAGTTGATGCTTAGGCCGCCCTCCTGATCACTACAAAAATATTGGAATGTAACAGTAATCAAGGTCATGAACTGTCAGCTTCCTGATGCAAGGAACATTTCCTTTCTTTAGCTACAGCCAGTGATATTGGTGTTGGAATAATGATTCCAAGAAAATTACGGTAAAATGCTCAAATAACTGATTTGAAAGCAAGTGCAAAGTTTAGTTGATTTGGTTGGATTAAATTTGTTTAAATATATATTTTTCAAGAGGGGCCACAGTTCATGCAAACTGGGGATCTTTATTGGATAAAAACCCCTCTTCAAGGGGCTCTTTTCAACCCTGTAAACACCTTGGGACAATGAGGTCTTAAATGATTGCTTACAAAAGACTAACTCATGGGGATTGATGGACTTGCTGTCTTACAGCACTTATGCCTGGGTGCAAGGAGGAGACAACTTACTAGTTTAAGTACTTACTCCAAGAAGCTTGCAGAAATTCACCGTTGAAAGGGTCTCAGGACAATTATTGGGGTTATTTGCTGATATTCTTCACGGAATCAATGATGGGGCCAGAATTATTAATAATACTATCAGACTATAGCCATATATCACTTTTTTATCTTGAATAAACACTTGATCACGGATGGCAAAGGGTCTGGATTGATACTTAAAAATTACTGGGGTTTAAATCACTTAAAAAGGGTTGTTTATATACCTTTTTGGGGTAATAAGACCTTCTCAGGGCACGTAAAGAGGGTTGTGCTTGGGTGCTGAGGCTGGAAGGCTGGCCAGGGCTAGTTTAAAACGTAGTTCTGGTGCTTTCAATATGCTAGCCTTGTCTATGTCATATTGATTTGTGAAATAATTGTCAGAAGGTGTATAAATTTTAATTTGTTATTTTTATGATTCAGACACATTTCCTTATTTTGTATTAATTAATTTTGAGTGACATGGGTAGAAGTGGGTATGAGTAGGCTCTACGGCATCTTCTGCACATTTTGGGAATTTTTAATAATTTTTAGGTTAACTCCTTGTTGCGTTTTGTGATTCATAAAGATTTGGCAATCTCATTTATGTGACAACCTTCATTATTGTTTCTCACAATTTATTTGTTTTATACTTTGATTTTCATATTTTTTATTTAATATTCTTAGGTTTCGGACATACCTTTGTCCGGCAGTCAAGTCGTTACATATACATGATGTATGCATGCAGGTTGTAGCCTGTTCCTGCGGTAACTGGCTGTCAGGCTTAGTACGATTTTTGTTGACGCGCGCAGGCTTGACAGCTGCGTGCAGGAATCTGTTGCCTGCGGCCAGTCAGTCATTTTGCATTCGGGCCTTTTGACATGCGCCTACATATTGAGTGTCAGCCGTGTGTACCCTTACTGTATGAATGCGGGGATGCGTGCGGGAATTGTGACACAACACAAATCTGCCTGTAACTCCTAAAATATACACAACAACTCAATTCTGACTGAATTTTAGGTGTGAGACCTATACATGGCATAATGTGTGAAATTTTAGAATGGGAAAAAGCTAGCATGGTGGTGTCGTGGTCTGTTGGTAATTTTGTTTAATAATTATTTAAAAATGTAAGGAGTTAGAATTCAAGGGTGGGGTTGGTGAGTGACCCTACTTAATTTTGGGTGGGGAATCTATTTCTGTAATAATATTCATGGATTTCTCACTCCTTCTAATTTTATTTTTTATTTCTGTTTTAAATCTACTTTGACAGGTTGCTCTGTCCAAGTATCAATTTCAGCTCTCTGATACTAGGAACCTTGCAGTCCTCTAGCTACAGAGAGTGATAAAAATGCTGGAATGATAAAAATAATTTTAATTCCAAAAATAAACAACTAGAAGCTCAAATAAATGATATAATAAGTGCATTTGCAAGGTTTAATTGGTTTGGTAATAAGTTGTTTTCAATATAATATAAAAGAGGGGCCACAGTATTATACTACTGGGGATCTTTACAGACTAGAAACCTCTCTTCAAGGGGCCTCCTTAGGCAGTTGAAAAACCTTGGAATAAAGATGGGTGCCTTAGAAAGGATTATTCCACTAATGGCCGGGCTTAACAGCACAAATGGCCAAGACAGGAAGGGTAACACTCACTCTGAGCACTTTACCAAGAAAATCCTGGAATAATTGGAAGGGTTCCAGAGCAGATGCGGTAGATTGCTCAACTAAACTTCAATGGTTGATTGGTTATGATAAGAATCTCGTTTATTTTCTTAGAGCTTAGAACCAGCAGACTGGACATAGAAGTCAGAAAACATAGAAATCAGGAATGGAAACAAGAGAAGATGAAAGAGACGTAGAAACCAACAGTAAGATATGTTTAATCTACAGAAAGGAGATCAGAGGCACAAGAGGTGGGAAGAGTCAAATTTGATGGGGTTGAGTTGGCATAGATGGTGACTACAAACAGCAGAGCTAGTTTGTCAGATATGTTGAGTTGATGGTGTTGAGGATCAATCTCTTACCAGGCAATTATTCAGGGAGGCCTTTTGTCAGCTCTCTGATACCAGGAAACTTGCAGTCCTTTAGCTACAGAGAGTGATAAAAATGCTGGAATGATAATAATAATTATTATTCCAATAATGAACACTTAGAAGCTTAAATAAATGTTTTAATAAGAGCAGTTGGAAGGTTTAATTGATTTGGTAGTAAATGGTTTTCAATATAATATAAAAGAAGGGCCACAGTATTATACTACTGGGGATCTTTACAGACTAGCAACCTCTTTTCAAGGGGCCTCCTTAGGCAGTTTAAGAACCTTGGAATAAATATGGGTGCCTTAGAAAGGACTTATTCCACTAATGGGCAGGCTTAACAGCACAAATGGCCAAGAAAGGAAGGGTAACACTGACTCTGAGCACTTCACCAAGAAAATCATTGAATAATTGGAAGTGTTTCAGAGCAGATGGGGTAGATTGCTTGACTAAACTTCAATGGTTGATTGGCTAATATAGGTAAATAATAATACTAGAGACTAAGTCATAAATCACTTGCTTATCTTCATATAAGCACTTGATTAACAATGAAACGGTGTCTGATTGATAATAAATAATTTCTGGTAAACTGATGATGGAATAATGGATCCAAAGAGGTCTTTATAAATACCTTTTTGGGGTGATTTTGGTCTTCTCAGGGCACGTAGAGAGGGGTATTCTCGTGGGCTGAGGCTGGCAAGCCAGTAAGGGCAAAATTAGCACGTCCACTTGGTGCTGTCAATCAGCTGTCTCTAGATCTTCTGGCTTTCTGTACTATTTTGGCCACAGGATCTGTTAATCTGTTATGGCGTAAATTTGATCATTCTGTACTCATCCCTCATTTGTACTATTGATATTGCTTCAAAAGGTGCAGGTATGGATGTTAACCGATTTTCCATCATCTGCTGATCATGTAGATAATTTTCAATAATTTTTATGAACACTCCTTGTGGTGTTTCGTGGTCTTCAAAGATCAGGATCAGTGATTTACGTGATAATCCTTGATCTTTGATTTATTATTAAAAAATGTTTTAAACTGAATTTTCATTAATTTTTTTTAAGTTTTGATCTTTTTAGATCAGTATTAATGCATATGTCCGTTTGTTACATATACTAGGCAACCCTAACTAGGTTGTAGCTCTTCTGAGCAGTACCTGGTTGTCAGATGAGTCATGACTGATCCAGACGCGGGGATCAGTTAGTACAGATGCGCGCAGGGTAGGATCCCCTGCGTGCGTGGAAGAATCAGCTGCGCGCGGGTCTCTAGTACGCGGGAATCTGCTGCTACTAGTACGTAGGGAGATGTAATGATGCGGGGCTGCGCGCGGGAATTGTGAAATAACACACTTCCGTGTGTAACTCCTAAAATATACACAACACCTCAATTCTGAGTGAATTTTAGGTGTAAACCCTATACGCGACAATAAGTGTGAAATATTAGAATGGCCAAAAAGTGCCATACTGGTGTCGTAATTTGTGGTACTTTTCTTTTTAATTATTTTAAAAATATGAGGACTTGGAATTCAAGGGTGTGGTTGGTGAGTGAACCTACCTAATTTTGGGTGGGAATCCATTCCTGTAAGAGTATTTATAGATTTCTCACTCCTTATTTTGTTAATTGAGCTATTCTTTCTTTCATAGTTTTGTGTGACTATTTGACAGTTTTGCTCTGTACATAGTAGCAAGCTGACATTCTCCCACTCCAAGATATGTCTATATCTGAAAAAAAATTTGAGTTGATGCCTCCTGCTGGCTCTGTAGTTCCTTAGGTGTATAGGTCCATCAGGGATATTATGTTCAGGAAACAATTCATCTTTATCTTCTGATTTACCCTTGTATTTAACTAGGTAGAGTCTGACGTCTTTTCCATTGATCCAATCTTTTTTATCTCTAAGGATCTTGCTATTTTTCCCTTTGTCTTTTTAAGTTTCTTCTGTAACAGGTATTGTAGGTGTATGTTCTCCATTCCTTGGGTGGTAGTGCTTGATGAGGCTTACTGGGAAGACTGGATGTTTCCTAGAAAGCTCATCACTGAGGATTACTTCCACAGCATTTTTACCATGAAGTTTATTAATGGTGAAAGGTGAAACAAAAGCTGGTCTAAGCTTCCTATTTCCACCCAAGTTGGTAAAGTTAGTGGTAGAGATCAAGACTTGATCAAAAATTTTGAAATCAGGTTCTTTATGGGTTTTATCCCACCTTTGCTGGTTATACTCCACAGAATCTTGGAAACACTTAACGGCATTTTTGTTGGCTACATCTATCATGTTTTTGAAATCAAGTGATGTAGGGTCAATATTGGTTAGCTGGTGGTTAAGGTTATCCTTGGGTAATCTAGGAATCCATCCTCTTTCCAGTATGTAAGGTACTTCCTTGGTGGTAGAGTGCTTGCTACTGTTGCAGGCCATCTCCAGTGCAGGTAAAAGGCTAACCCAATTGTGGCAATAACCATCAGAATTCTTGTATTCTAGTCCAAAGCCACAGAATGTCCTGAGCATGTCTTCCAGGGTCTGAATCATCCTTTCAGATAATCCATCCTTCTGAGGGTGATAAGTGGTAGAGAAAGCTAAGGTGGTTCCAAGCATATCATGCAGATTCATCCAGCACTCAGAGGTGAATTTAGGATCTCTGTCACTGATAATAATCTTGGGAACTCCAACATCAGCAATGAGTCTGTTCCAAAACAATAGGGCAACTTCAATTGCAGTGTCTTCCTTGTGATTAGGTAGGAACTTTGCTTTCTTGGAGAACCTATCCACAATGACCAAGACTGATTTGTAGGAATAGGCTCCTCCTGGTGGTAGTCCAGTTACAAAGTCCTTATTGATGATCTCCCATCTTTTCTTGGTTTCAGAAAACTTTTGAAGTAGTCAAAACCATTTCCCAGTAGTCCTGTTGGACTTCTGACAAGTTTCACAACTGGTAAAGTACTGTATAGTGGAGTCTCTCCAATTAACCCACCAAGCAGTTTGTTTAACCTTATCCAAGGTTCTATCAGCATACAAATGAACAGATGAGCAGTTATCATGGCACTCAGCCAGAACATGTTTGATATGGTCATCCTTAGTTAAGACTATGACACTTGAATGTTGATGCCTATAGTATACCAGACCATCCCATATGGTGAACCTTCCAGCTTTGTATGGTTTCAAAAGAGGTTCAGGTAGGCTATTGATCAATTCAGGAGGTGGAGAAGTACTTTCCATAATAGTGAAGAGAGTCTTTATCCCCAAACTGTAAGCTTCTTTGATTGAGTTGAACAATGATCCATTCAGTTCAAAAACGTGGATTCCCATTATAGGAGCTTCAATGTTTAACCTGTTAATGTTAAGGATAGGGAAGATATCAATATCCTCTGGATCATAAGCAGGGTGACTTGGGTCATTGGGTAACGCATTCCTGCTTAAACTATCAGCATTCTGGTGTTTAGTCCCAGCTTGATGAACTATGGTCATCTTTCCTCTGTACTGTTGTATAGCTATCTGCCATCTCAACATGTGCCTACTAGGGGTCTTCATGTTGATCAATGTCCTGAAAGCGTTGCAGTCAGTAATAAAAGTGAATTTGGTGCCTTCTAATTAATAATGGAGTTTCTCTAGAGCCCATACTAAGGCCAGACATTCCATTTGGCTTGCACAATAACTTTTCTCAGTTTCTTTAATTTTTCTGGATATGAAGAGTATAGGTTTTTCCACTGGTGTATCATCTTCTATGACTTCCTGGTGTAAAGCAGCCCCTAGCCCCTCCATGCTGGCATCTATGTAGAGCTTGAAAGGTTTAGAGTAATCTGGCTGGATCAGTACTGGAGCTGAAGTCATTTCCATTTTGAGTTCCTCATAGTTCTTGACTCTGTCATGAGTCATTTCAAACACAGTGGTGTTGTTGCAGATTTCATACAGACATTTGGTTAGAAGAGCAAACTTTGGTAAATACTTCCTATAGTAGCTGCAGAAGCTGATGAAGGATAGGAGTTCAGTTTTATTCTGAGGCATAGGCCTATTCATCACTGCTGCTATCTTGTTTTGGTCAGCAGCTAAGGTTAGTCCAGAGACAATGTGTCCTAAGGCTTTGAGTTCCCCGTAGCCAAAGTTCCACTTTCTCATTGATACTTTCAATCCTAGAACAGAGATGGTTTTGAGGACTAGCCTCAATTTCTCCATGTGAGTATCCCAATGATCAGACTAAATGATAACATCATCAATGCATACCATCATCCATCCCTGTCTGATGAATAATCCTAGGACTATTTCCATCATCCTTTGAAAATGAGAAGGAGCATTTTTAATACCAAAAGGCATCCTAAGATACTCATGAATTCCAAAATGACAGATAATTCTCATGAATTTCCGGCTATCAGGGCTGCTAGTTATTTGGTGAAAAGCTTTCAGCATGTCCATGGTAGTGATGTACTTAGCCTTAGACAGGTTATGCAGAGCATGGTCAATTCTTGGAATTGGATAATAATAAGCTTGGGTGTAGTTGCTAAGCATTCTAAAATCTCCAACCATTCTTGACTTATCATTGTGCCAAGCTATAATTACTGGGGTAGTAATATCCTCTTGTTCATTTTGGCCTACTTTCCTTAAAACTTGTAAGTCAACCAACTCTTGAACATGGGTTTCCAGAGCAGCTCTGTATTTTGGACTAGAAGGGTAAGCAGGTCTCCTGAGGTTAGGTGGATAAGGAGGCTTAATAGTTAGAGTTAGGATCATATCATGTCCTTTGATGTTACAAGTTTGAGCATTGACATGCCATATGCGGAACTTCTTATTCCTGTCTCCAACTATAGTGAAGTATCTACCTTTGCTTTGAAATAAATCTATACCATATAAGCAAAGAGAATCATTCCCACGGATGAAATAATCACATACTCCGTTTTGGAGCACTACAAACTCAATGTTCAGTTTGAGTGATCCTTTGGAGTGAGGGAGTATGACATCAGAAGACCATACTCCAGCAGCATGGAGAGCAGAATTAAAACTGCTGAACTTAGCCTGAGGTACTGGTAGTAAGTTCAGTTTCCAGTTTGGGTCTTGTTTCTCCAGATAAGTTGAACCAACACAAGAGCAAAAGGCTCCACTGTCTAGAAGTAACTTAACAGGGGAACCTTGGATTAAACCAGTAGCATAGCATGTTTTTCCTGAAGTGTAAATTTTACTGGCAGAAGTTTTTAGAGTCAGAGCCTTAGCCTCAGAGATGTGGTGAATCTTCATGTTGGGATTCCATTTCTGAAATAAGTTACAATCCTCATTGATGGAATTTATGTCCAGAGAAGACTCAATACTACCTTCAATAACATTGATAGGGTTAGTGATTATTAGATCACAATCACAGAGTGATCCGTCAGTATCATAAGGGTGAGGGTCAGGATTATCATACTCTTCTCCTTCAATAAGATTAATCCTTTTCCTAGGGAGAGGACAATCAGGTTTTACGTGTCCTGTTTGGTTACAGTTCCAACATACTTTCTCTTTTGATTCTGGAGTCTTCTTGACTTCCAAGCTAGTAGTAGGGGATTCTTTAGTTTTGGCAGTGTATTCTTCCCTGTTCCTAGTATTTTGTTCTCTGGGAGGTTTATTGACCCTTTTATCAAGACCATTCATGTCAATAGTCTCTTCTTATACACCTATTAATGTGGAAAGATCTGAATCCATAGGCATTCTGCACCTTACACTGTGGTTGATTTGTCCGGGACATAAGTTGAGGAGTCTTTCATTGACTTCTTCCTTATCAACATCAGGATAAAAACAGTCTAACATCCTTTTCTGGTCTAAGCACCACTTTTGAGGTTTTTCCTTGGATGTATCAAACTGGGAAGTTTCAAAATTTTTCATCATCTTTCTTTTCCAAATCCTGGTACCAAACTGTACTTTGATCAATTCTTTCCCAGAATTCCAGGATAAAGATACAACTTCTTCTCTTTTATTTATAAACCAATCAAGAGCTACTCCTTCAAATTGTCTGGGCAATTTTCCCACAGCTATTGCATCAGGGAGGTCGTCAGAAGAAAGAGTATAGTCAAGAAATTTAATGAAACTGAAGTGGTTGTATTCTTGTTCTCCAGAGAATTTAGGCCATTCAGTGATGGGAGAAAGTAGCTTCAAAGACTGCTCCATTTCAGGAGTAGGACTGGGTCTGAAAGACTCATTCCTAGTTATCCTGGTTCTGGGAGGAACACTAGGAGTACTGGTGAACCTAGCAGGCCTGATTTCTTCTACGTCAATGACCGGAGAGTTAGGAGAATTGATCATAAGATCTCTGAGATCATTCTTAATCATAACTAACTCCAAATCAAGTTTATTGCTTAATAAGTCAATTTTGTTAATCAGATGAGCTGAAGGAGTAGGACTAGTTTTCTTAACTTCTTCCTTAAGCTGGACTATGTTTGCAAGAATATCTTCCTGAAGAATTGATTGGTTTTCATCAATATGTTTCATCAGGTACAACTTACTAGCTCTTATAATATCCTTGATTTGTTGTATTTCCCCCTCATCAATTCTCATAATCTGAGACTGATTGTCAATCACTCTGAAAATACTTGAACTCAATCTGTCCAATTGTTGATAAACTTGGACAAAGCATTGGCTAATAATAGTAAAATTGTGAGACAAATTTACAGAAAAGCTATTAAGAGCTTCTACATCTAATTGTGGTACACCCTTTTCCACTTCTGGGCTAAGGATATTATGCTGTCCCAATCCTTTGGGTTCCTTAACTTCTGATTGGCTGAAGACCTCTTCTTTTTGGGGTTCTTTCCCTTTAAGGAAGCTAACTGATCCCAAAGATTCCAGTTCTGCACGTAGCCTTCTACTTCTTTCTTTGGGATCAACCTTTGCATAGAAATTTGAGATTTCTTTCCCTGAACAATGGCTTTTCTCATACCTGGTTGATCCTCCTGGGTCTGAGCCAACGTTAGTTGTTCCCAATAGCTCACGTGCTCTTTCACTAATACTTTGACTCTTTCCTCCTTGGTTGAGTCCAGCGGGGGTGGCGTAGGAGGACCTGTACCCTCCTGGGATAAGATGATGGGCAACGGATGGTTCTCCAACGGTTTTTTGGTCAAGTTGGCAGCCGCGGAAGTCGCCGTTGTCATCCCGCATGACGCTATGGTCATGGGTTTGAGTCCCCTCATTGCGCTTGCAACTGGAGTCCTTACGCGCACGGGTTCCTTTGGGCAGAGATCCATATGACGGGGCTCTACCTGTTGCACGGGTGTTGCTCCTATTTTGATACATTGCACCAAAAAAAATGAGTAAGTCTTTTGTCAAAACTTTGAAAAAAGACTTTAAAAATATAAAAATAATATTTCTTGTGTGTTTTATATTTTTAATATTTTTATATATATATTTTAACTTAATTAGAGTTAAATTCAAGGGTACCAACACTTAGTTGGGATCACAACTATCCTTGGAGGGTATTCCAACGGGGTCTGAGTGAGTTACAATCAGATCCTGGGATAAATCCAAGGGTAAGTCCAATGTTGCACTGTATGGGATGTCCTCTAGGAGGTCCTGGTCAATGACATCACCAAAAACAAAATCCACTGAGATGGATAAAAACAAAAAATATAAGTTTAATATTTCTTTGAATTTTTACGTGTTAAAATGATGTTTTTAGAAAAAATAATCAGTTTTATTATTTTTGGATTTTTCTTTATCTTCAGGGTTATTTGTTTTAGAAATATAAAGCTTCCTTTAATAAATCTTCCACTCCTTATGTTTCCTTAATAAAGAATTGAAATTGATAATTATTTCAAGCTCAAGTTCTTTGTCCTTTATAACCTGCTGTTTATAATAAAGCAATTTCTCCTGTTGTTGCTCAGGAGTTATAATAACAGGGAAAAAGTTACGGAGTTTTTCTTCCTTTTTCTTTTTAAGAAGGTTCAAATAATAATTGATCAATTCTCCATTGGTCTTACAATCCACTAGAGAAACAAATGATGAGAAATATATGTTGTAAGTATGCTAAATTATTTTTTTTCTAAAAAAAAATAAACAGACTGGTCCAAGGAATAAATAATTAAGAATTAATTATTTAAGTATATTTCCTGGACAGACCCCAAGTTGTCAGCTCTCTGATACCAGGAACCTAGCAGTCCCTTAGCTACAGAGAGTGAGAAAAATGCTGGAATGATAAAAATAGTTATTATTCCAATAATAAACACATAGAAGCTCAAATAAATAATATAATAATAGCAGTTGCAAGGTTTAATTGGTTTGGTAATAAATGGTTTTCAATATAATATAAAAGAGGGGCCACATTATTATACTACTGGGGATCTTTACAGACTAGCAACCTCTCTTCAAGGGGCCTCCTTAGGCAGTTGAAGAACCTTGGAATAAAGATGGGTGCCTTAGAAAGGAATTATTCCACTAATGGCCGGGCTTAAAAGCACAAATGGCCAAGAAAGGAAAGGTAACACTCAATCTGAGCACTTTACCATGAAAATCCCAGAATAATTGGAAGGGTTTCAGAGCAGATGGGGTAGATTGCTTGACTAAACTTCAATGGTTGATTGGTTAATAAGGGTAAATAATACTACTACAGAATAAGTCATAAATCACTTGCTTATCTTCATATAAGCACTTGATGAACAATGAAACGGTGTCTGATTGATAATAAATAATTACTGGTAACTGATGATGGAATAATGGATCCAAAGAGGTCTGTATAAATACCTTTTTGGGGTGATTTTGATCTTCTAAAGGCACGTAGAGAGGGTTCTGCTCATGGGCTGAGGCTGGCAAGGCATTCAGGGCAAAATTGGCACGTCCAATTTGTGCTGTCAATCATCTGTCCTCAGATCTGCTGGATTTCTGTACTATTTTAGCCACAGGATCTGTTAATCTGTTATGGCGTAAATTTGATCATTCTGTACTCATTCTTCATTTGTACCATTGATATTGCTTTGAAGCGGGCAGATGTGGATGTTTACTAATTCTCCATCATTTGCTGATCATGCAGATAATCTATAATAATTTTTATGAACACTCCTTGTAGTGTTTTGTGGTCTTGAAAGATCAGGGTCAGTGATTTATGTGATAATCCTTGATCTTTGATTTATTATTAAAAAATTTTTTGAACTTAATTTTCATTAATTTTATTTAGGTTTTGAAGTTTTTAGATCATTAGTAATGCATATGTCAGTTTGTTACATATACTAGGCAACCCCAACTAGGTTGTAGCTCTTCTGAGCAGTACCTGGTTGTCAGATTAGTCATGACTGATCCAGACGCGGGGATCAGTTAGTACAGATGCACGGGGGGTAGGATCCCTGCGTGCATGGCAGAATCAGCTGCGCGCGGGTCTCTAGTACACGGGAATTGGCTGCTACTAGTACGTAGGGATATGTAATGATGCGGGGCTGGGCCCTGGAATTGTGACATAACACATTTCCGTGTGTAACTCCTACAATATACACAACACCTCAATTCTGAGTGAATTTTAGGTGTAAACCCTATACGTGACAATACGTGAGAAATATTAGAATGGCCAAAAAGTGCCATACTGGTGTCATAATTTTTAGTACTTTTCTGTTTAATTATTTTAAAAATATAAGGACTTGGAATTCAAGGGTGGGGTCAGTGAGTGACCCTACCTAATTTTGGCTGAGCGATCCATCTCTGTAAAAATATGTCTGAATTTATCACTCCTTATTTTGTTAATTGAGATATTCTTATTTTTTCATAGTTTTGGGTTGCTCTTGACAGGTTTCTCTGTACATAGTAGCAAGCTGACAAGCAAGCTGACATGAACCTTGCAAATAAGGAATCAATGGAAAGGATGAATTTTGATAGTAGTTGGTAGCAATTGAAAAAACAATATCTGAGGCAAGATGGTGCGGGAAAAGACTTAAAAAAACTAGTTTGTTAAGATTTCAATAGATCAAGGCAGTTTTAAGTAAGAAAAACAAAAAGCTGATAACCTTGGTCATCAGCAGAAATTATGAAAGATCAACTCACTCCAAACCTACCTCCAGTTTCTCAATGAACCTGCCCAACTCTCTTCAATCAAGCGCTTGAAGGGTACAAGATAACTGTGGGTGGCTTTAGAAAACAAAGCCCTTTGTTTTATCAAGCTCTTGAAGCAAGGCAGTAACAAACTCAAACAAGAATACCCCAGCACTTCTCAAGGGACTGAAGAATAGTGTTGCATAATTTCAATTCAAAGAAATAAAGGGAGGTTTAACACTCCAAGTTTATAGCTTAATTAAAACTATAAGCCAAACATGAATGGTTCTGGAAAGGCAATCAAATGAATAATCAAGACCAAACTGGTCAGAGAAAGGGATCAACGGAGTGGCTTAACACACTCAAGAATTCAACCCGACTGATTCTTCTTCAACCAGCAAGGCTTTCAGCTCTCTGATACCAGGAAACTAGCAGTCCATTAGATACAGAGATTAATAAAAAGGATGGTATAATAATTTTGCAAAAATGAACACTGATAGAGCTCAAGTAATAAATATTTCAAGAGCTGGGGCAATGTTTAATTGATTTGGTTAGAAGGTTTTTCAATATCTTATAAAAAGAGGGGCCACATTATTATACTACTGGGGATCTTTACAGACAGACAACCTGTCTTCAAGGGCCTCCTTAGGCAGTTTAAAAACGTTTTAATGAACAATGGGTGCCTTATAAGGACTTATCCACTGGTATGGCTGGGCAAAAAAGCACAATTGCCAAGGCAGGAAGGGAAAAACATATCCTGAGCAATAATTACACAGAAATCCTGCAATGATTCAGGTAAAGGGTTTCAGAGAAGTTGGGGTTGATTGCTTGACTATACTTCAATGAATCAGGCTGATTGTTTTGAGAAATAATAATAATACTATAGACTAAGCCATAAATAACTTGCTTATCTCCTTATCAGAACTTGATCAACAATGACACAGTGTCTGATTGATAATAATAAATTCCTGGTAAAACTGATGGGGAATAATGGATCCAGACAGATATGTATAAATACCTTTTGGGTTGATAATGAGCTTCTCAGGTCACATAAGGAGGGTTCTTCTCATGGTCTGAGGCTGGTAGGCCTTTCAGGGAAATTTTATTATGTCCAATTGGTGCTGTCAATCAGCTGTCCTTAGATCTGATGGATTTCTGTACTATTTTAGTCACAGGATCTTTTAATCTTTTAATGGCCTAATTCTGATCATTCTGCATTTATCCTTCATTTGAACTATTAATATTGGTTTAAAATAGACAGATTTGGATATTAATTGATTTTCCATCATTTGTTGAGCACATAGGTAATTCTGAATAATTTTTACCGCCACTCTTTGTAGTGTTTTGTGGTCTTCAACAATCAATTTCTGGCTGTTTTGTGGTAACCTTCAATATTTGCTTTATAATTTAAAATAATTTTAAATTTATTGTGTAATATTTTCATGAAGGTTTTAAGGTTTTTAGCTCATTTTCAATGCATATGTCACCTTATTACATATTCAAAGTAAACCTTACTATGTTGTAGCTCCTGTGAGCGGTACCTGTTGTCAGATTTATCAAGACAGATCTTGACGCAGGGATCTGTACATTCAGATGCGCGCAGGGTAGGATGCGCTGCGTGCATGGCAAAATTGGCTACATGCGGGACTTGTGTATGCAGGAGGGTGATGCGTATGGGTTGTTTAGAGACGCGGGGATGCGCGCAGGAATTGTGAAATAACATATTTATGTGTGTAACTCCTAGAATATACGCAACACCTCAATTCTGACTGAATTCTATGTGTGAAAACCAAAGGTGAAAATACATGTGAAATTTTAAATTGGGCAAAAGGTGCCATATTGGTGCTGTGACCTTTTGGTCAATTCTTATTTAATTATTTAAAATAAGAAGGAGTTATATTGTAAGGTTGGAGTCAGTGAGTGACCCTACCCTATAATTTTGGGCAGGCAATCCATTTCTATTGGTTTTTTTTTTTAATTTATGATGTTACTTTTTTTTACTTTTGGATCAGATCTCATCACACGGCTTCCAGCAACCCTGAGTACAATATGGGTGAAAGAGGAATATTTTTTTTAAGGCCACTAGCCTAGGTAGACTATCAGAGACACGTGATGCCTTATCTCAAGTAGGATGAGTCTATCACCCTTGAGCAATGATCATGGATGAATACAGGGCGCTCAGTGGGTGTGTATGAACTGTTTGTGGTGCAGGCAAAAAGATTGTGGTGGAAATTTCATGAGTGAAGACACCCAATCCCAAACAGCAGAAAAAACAAAGGAATCAGGAATGGAAGATACCTAAGTAGCCACCAAACTGATGACAACCAATTGCAATATTCAGACCAAAAAAAAAACACAGCAGCTGGTCAAAAATGACAAGGTTCAAAGCTCAAACACAAGTAGACCAAAAAAAAATTCAATTTCAAAGATTTTGAACTGCAAGAAATAAAGGAACAATTTGAGTTCACAGACAAGCAACTTGAAAAACAAAAGAGAGCCACAATATAATAAAGGGTACAATTCTAGGAAGGGTTAAGGCAGATCATGGGAAGGGGATTGTTTCATTTGTCAAAATTTATTGCCTTTCTTTTGTACATGATTAAGCCCAAGTTAAAAGACTGGTTGGAATCAGAGGAAGCTTTGTTGGTGGAGAGGAGCCAAAGGGAGACTGGTTTGAAGATGATGACTGGGACTGGTCAATAGAAGATTGGGTGTTGTTCCACCAGGCCAGGCTGCTGGGGAAGCCGAGAGGGCTGGCAGAGCCAAAGGATCCACCGGGGAAGAGGCTGGTGTAAGACTCCAAACAGTTCAAGGCCATGGCAGTTCTGTGGAGGGGAAAGGTGCTTTTTAGGCTGCCCTCCTGAGTGTTACAAAAATATTTAAATGTAACCAAGATCAAAGTCCAGAACCTGGTAAATGGGGGACCAAATGTAAGAGGATAAAGATTATAGTAGTCAGCAGCTGGGGAAACAACACTATCTGAGGCAAGATGGTGCCGGGGAAAAATTGAATAGAAGAAGTCAAGGTTTTTTCAGAGTTCAACAAGACAAGGCAATTGTAAGTAACAACACCCACAAGCTAATAGCTATGGTCTTCAGCAGAAGCTTAGGAAAGATCAAATCAATCCCAAACAAACTCCAGGTTCTCAATCAACCTGCCCAACTCTCCGCAATCAAGCGCTTGAAGGGTACCAGATAACTGTGTGTGGCTGCACAAGACAAAGCTAATTGTTTGAAGAAGCTCTAGAAGCAAAACAATAATTGATTCAAACAAGAATAACCCAACAATTCTCAAGGGACTCAAGAGTAGCATGGCGTAATTCAACTTCAAAAGAGATGAAGGGAGGTTTAAAACTCCGGGTTTTAAGCTTAATAAAACCTCTTCAGTCAAAAATGAGTGGTTCCAGAAAGATAATCAAAGGATGATCAGGACCAGCATGGTTGGATAAAGGGATCAGGAGTGGTGTAACACACTCAAGAATTCAATCAGTCAAATTTTTCTTCAACCAGCAAAGCTATTGGTTGGTGATAAGGATCCAGGATCAAGGGTTTGAGTATGGAGGCTCAAGGATCAAGGGGAAATTATAGATATACTCAAATTTTTTTCTCAGATAAAGGGGAATGAAAACCCCACGGATGATGTATTTCAAGAGGTTACTGATGATCTTAGGATGTGGTGGTGATGATACCCTCTGCTGATGTGCTGATAGGATCCGCTGATCTAGGATATATGGTGCTGATCCTCCTCCAAAAGGCAGGGGAGAGATCCTCCTTATATGGGCAGGAGGCTCTGTTAGACTATGTACAAGGGATACTACAAATGGAGCGGAAAAAGAACTTTTTTTTTGATTTTAAGATAAAGGTGATCAGAAAAATTTGATCACTCAGGCCAGTTGCAATTTGGCCTGTCTGACTGGGTTGAGATCTATCTTCATCTCTTCACCTATCCTGCGTCTGTCCGTGGATGGACGCACGTTGCAATACCAGAATCACCCCCCCTCCCCCAAAGGCGGAAGGGGTGGGAAAGGAAAACAGATCAGACTGCCTGCGGGTGTCGGCGGGTGGTAGACAACACTCTCCCACCCCCACCCAAAGATGGAGAGGGGTGCAAGCTATGGATGGATTGGCTTTGGGGCTTGGTTTGAGGATTGGGTGGAGGGAGGATGGGTTCCTGGGCTGTCAATCTGTCAAGAGTGATGGCACCATCAGGATTGATTGAAGGATGATGAGTGAAGAGCTGAGGTAGCTGGTCAGATGCTGTAGGTTGATGAAGGAAATCCAAGATGGATTGAAGGTCAAAGTGATTGGACGTAGGATCTGAAGGGGCAAGTTGGTTTTGAATCTGATTGATTGATTGGTTGTCAAGCTGGTCAAACTCATTTGTCACCAACGCTAGTTTTTCTTGATTGGATAGGGATTGAAAGACCTGAGCAGAGAGTTTGGCAGCATTGAATGGGATCTACATCATCCAAATTGGCAGATGAGGTTACGTTCAATTGATTGTAGGATGCATGGATCAGGAGACTTGAGTCAATTGATGGTTGTCAATTGAATGGCAGAGGGGTAATTGACCAATGGCAAAGAAGAAGAAGTAGAAGTTGGTCAAGGGGAAAGGAAGGAGGGCAGATTATGGATTGGTTGGAGTAAGGAAGATGTTGGAGATGGAACGGAGGTTGAGGTTTGGGGATGAGATCTCGGGCCGAGCGGGTTTTGGCCCGCCCGTTTGGCCAAAAGGAGGGGGGGGGAACAAAGAGAGAAGGGATCAAACACAATGCCTAAGGGATGGGACCAACAGAGGCCTTTCCTAGACTACTGGGACCTTTCCTAGACTACTGGGACAGGGGAACGCTTGGAAGGATGAGGGAATTGGAGGAGTGATACTGATAAAAAAATTCGAATTTTTTTTTTTTGAAATGACACCTGAATAAAAGAATTGTAAAAAAAATTTGAATTTTCCGCATCTGGTCCAGGGTTTCCAGATTTGTTCACCACAACGGCACCTCCCAAGCCGCCAAGGCCGCCAGCTCCACCAAACCCACCAAGACTGCAAGGTCCAGCAAATCGGCCAAGGCCACCAGCGCCACCAAGGCCACCAGCACCACCAGTCCACTGTAACCACCAAGACCTCCAAGTCCGCCAGTTTTTCTGTACCCGCCAAGGCCGCCAGCACCACCTAGCCACCCGAAAAATCAAGTCTGCCAGGTCTGCCATACCCGCCAATGCCACCGGGTCCGGGGAGTCTGCCAAGGGCATCAGCCCCACCAAGGCCACCAGTTCCAGGGAGACCGCCAAGGCCACCAGCGCCAACAATTCCACCAGGTCCGGCAAGTCCACCAGGGCGTCCAAGTTGACTAGGACCACCAGGTGCTCCAATCCCAGGTCCACCAGTCCCAAAAATCCCACCAATTCCAGCAGCACCGGAGCCACCATTACTGTCAGCTCTCTGATACCAGGAACCTCGCAGTCCATTAGCTACAGAGAGTGATAAAAATGCTGGAATGATAATAATAATTATTATTCCAATAATAAACACGTAGAAGCTCAAATAAATGATATAATAAGAGCAGTTGCAAGGTTTAATTGGTTTGGTAATAGATGGTGTTGAATATAGTATAAAAGAGGGGCCACAGTATTATACTACTGGGGATCTTTACAGACTAGCAACCTCTCTTCAAGGGGCCTCCTTAGGCAGTTTAAGAACCTTGGAATAAATATGGGTGCCTTAGAAAGGACTTATTCCACTAATGGCCGGGCTTAACAGCACAAGTGGCCTAGATAGGAAGGGAAACACTCACTCTGAGCACTTGACCACGAAAATCCTGGAATAATTGGAAGGGTTTCAGAGCAGATGGGGTAGATTGCTTGACTAAACTTCAATGGTTGATTGGGTAATAAAGGTAAATAATACTACTACAGACTAAGTCATAAATCACTTGCTTATCTTCATATAAGCACTTGATTAACAATGACACCGTGTCTGATTGATAATAAATAATTCCTGATAACTGATGAACTGATTGGGAACAGAAGGGCAAAAAGAGCCTGTTTAAATATTCTTTTTGGGTGCTTGAGGGCCTCTAGAAGGAGTACTAGCCATGGGCTGAGGCTAGGGGGAACTCAGGGCAAGATTGGCACGTCCTCAAGGTGCTGTTAGCCTGCTGGCCTTAGATCTGTCAAGGAACAGCTCCTTTTTAGCTTCAGGATCTGTTAATCAATAGATTAGTCATTTTGCTGATCCTGCACTGATCCTCAATTTGTACTGTAAGTAATGGTCCAAAGTGAGCAGACGTGGATGTTTATTGATTCTCCATCCTCTGCTGATCCTTTATGTAATTTTTAATAATTTTTACGACCACTCCTTATGTAGTTTCGTGGTCTTTGAAGGTTCTGATCAACTCATTTCGTGGTGAGTCTGGATCTTTATTTAAGTAAATAAAAAAAAATACTAAAAATTGGTTAATAACTAATTTTAATTGATTTTTAAGGGTTTTGAACTATAATCCATGCTTGCGTGGTAGCTTTACATATGTAGTGTAGATCCTACTATATTGTAGCTCCTCTGAGCGGTACCTGGATGTCAAACTGATCACGGCAGGAGGCGCAGGGATCATTCCATTCAAATGCACGCGGGGACTGATCCGCTGCTCAGATGCGCGCGGGGGACTGTACCGCTGCGCGCGTGACTAGGTCACAGGATTACCTGCGCGGGAGTCCAGCGCTGTAGGGACGCGGGGCTGCGTGCGGGAGTTGGAGTACGCGGGAGTCCAACGCTGTAGGGACGTGGGGCTGCGTGCGGGAGTTTGCGTGCGCGGGAGAACAGCGCGGTAGGGACGCGGGGCTGCGTGCGGGAATTGTGACAAAACACAATTTCCCGTGTAACTCCTAAACTACACACAACACCTGGATTTTGACTGAAATTTAGGTGTGAAACCTATACATGACATATCATGTGAAATATTAAAATGGCCAAAAGATGCCATACTGGTGCCGTGGTCATTTACCATTTTCTATTAAATTAATTAAAAAATATAAGGAGTAAGAATTCAAGGGTGGGGTCAGTGAGTGACCCTACCTTATTTTGGGTGGGAAATCCATTTCTTAAATAATATTTATGGATTTCCTACTCCTTCATTTTATAATAATTTTATTTATTCATTTATCTTTGTTCCTTTTAATTTTGTTACTATTATTATTGTTGTTGCTTTGTCAGGTTGCTCTGTGCTAAGTAGCAGGCTGACAATTACCACAAAGTTATTGGTTATCAGTGGATATGTTGATGAGAACTGCTTGGGATCTGCAGGCAAGGGGAATGGGGCAACTGGATGGGGGTGACTTCTTGAGGAGCTGGGAGTGAAGGGAAAATCAGTAAAGACTTTTCAACATAGTTGTTGTGGCTTTATGTAGTTGGAGAGCAGGGGAAATGAAAGGAACAATTTGCGCTGAGAGAGGGCAGCCGCGGACAAGATGAATAAGGCCAAAACTTAACAAGAGTGTGGTTTTAATCAAACAAATGATACCCACTTTGGCTTTCTCACCTACTGGAGTCTTGCCATCCAGTCTGAGTGATGAGACAGCGTATGACCAATTATTTAGGGACAACCTTCCTGTCTGAGTACTTCATATGTTACTACCCAAAGCACCAGGCCATCTGCTGTTGAGTTTAAAAAATCAGTATGAATTTAATTATTTGGATAGGTAATGGAATGTGGGTTGATTGGAAAAATGTGGAAAATTAAAAAAAATCAATCAAATCATGGTTATTCTAATGTAAATTTATTGATATAGGATTAATAATTTATATATATATGTTTATTTCAAATGAATCAGGTTCTGGGATTTATAACATTTTAAACCTCAGTCTCAATACAAAATTATATCAGGTAAAAATTAAATTTGGCTGTCATTGATATGTGTCACCACAACTCTTTTTGAGTGGCTGGATCTTATCCTTGACAATTGAACATATAAATGACCATATTGGCTGGAAACTGAATCTTGCAGATAAAGACAATAATTTGAATATTTCTGACTTTGAGATTTTTTTGATCATGATGAGAAAGAGAATTAGCTGCAAACTGTTTGAAAACCATCTTGAAAGGGAAGCTATTTTCATCAGAGTCAGTAACCAAAGGGATTTGGGGAATGCAAAACAGCCTTCCTATATAATCACAAGTTGCAAAATGGAAAACCATTAAATTGCTTCCCAATCTGAAAAAAAAAGGAATTTTTACATTGAAAATACAAATTTACATTCAAGCTTTGAGGGTGAAAGATGGGAAGAAAAAATGTGCTGAGAAACAATTTTTGGTAAATATTTTGGGTATAATCTTCAACAGAGTCATGGATTTAATATTTATTCATAGTTTGGAAAATAAAATGGTCCATTTGATTACCATTTTCAAGGTATCAATGGTGCAATTTGGGAAGAAAATCCTTAATTAATTCATCCAAACTTTGATCTTCCTCATGGCCATGAAGTAACAGGCTTTCAGGAAGCAAAACTTTGTTCAAACCCTCTATATTGACCAGACCATTGTAACCCCTTCACCTTGTGTGCAAGGGGCTGAAGGCACAGGCACTACTACTCATATACCTCAAGGATGATTTGCTGGAATTGCAATGAAGAATATGAGAGGCAGAGTCAAAGTGATGAGAAGATGGAAGGATGGAATGGAGAAGTCCAGGAGGAGGTTGTTGAACCCTATAAGAGTAACATCAGGAAGGGAAAAGCTGATATGAGTTAAGCATGCTGGGTGAAGGATGTCTTGTGCTCAGATTAAAACTACTGGCAGAGGGACTAACAAGTAAGAAGTAGTATACTAATTGCTTGGATGAAATTAGTCTAGGGGGGAAGGGGAGGCCAGTATATGTCAGAGCTGAGAAGGAGGCCTTGAGGGATGGGTAGCTGGTGTTGCAGGTTGGAGTAACCATGGTATTACATGTTGAATGATTGGACTGGATGCTGTAGTCTACTAATTGGGTGATGGGACTGTCTAGGAAGGTTTGACATGTACTGATCTGGAGTCCTGGGGGAATGGGCTGAAAAGACAGAGGAGAGTATTCCTATGTATATACTTAGTGTAAAATGTACTAACTCATATACCAATTGGTTTGAGGGGAGATAGAGGATGCTTCAAGCCATAGAGAAAGAGTTAGATAGCCTGGGAAGGTTGACTGAATCACAAGAACAATGGTGAGGTGTAAATGGACATAGAATTTATACCATACACCCAGAGGTTGAACCTGGGAGGAGAAGACAGAGAATTCAAGGTGTGCAGGGGTACTATCCAGTGTAAAGTACAGGAGTAAGTGAAGTTGGGTTTAATATGAGTGTTAAGCTAATTAAGAGGTTGGATTGGTTTAACTTAAGGATTTTCAGGACTATGGTCATGAAAAAAATCTCCAAAATTGAGTAAAAAATTCTTTTAATCAGATGAAAAACTTGGAAATCTCTCTTGAAAGAAGAATGAACCAACCTTGCATATAAAATTGGCGGACATGTAAATTTTTGGACTACAGGGAATATTCCCCCTAATTATTCACCAAGGAAAATAAAATTTCCTCCAAAAGGCAGGTTGGAATCCATGAGTTTATGAATTAGCCTTTCAACTAAATGCATTCATTATATGATCAAATAATTGCTTCCTTTGGTGATTCAGAAGAGAGATGTTTTGCAAATCTGATTGCTTTATTAAATAATATTGTTCTTCCTTCAGGATTGATTTCCTGCTGTTATTTTTTCCCTCCAATTTTTGATCATTTTTTGGAAGATAAGGAAAAGATTCTTCAGCACTTGTGACACAATTTTAAAAATATGCATATATATAGTTTATTTCTGAGAATGCTTTGATCTTAGGTTCCAGAATGAATTACATTATCAACTATAAAATCTAAAGAAAAATCAAATAGGCAAAGTGGCTCAGCAGGCTGAAGAAGTAATAAAAGTATTCCAAAAACATTGCTGGGCTCAGAAGGTTGAAGATATCCCTCAGCCTCTTCCATTTTTGTTTGAAAATGTTGATTTTCCGCAAGTAGACCCTTTTTCAATGCAGAATCTCTGAGAGTTTTGTAAGAAATAAAAAAGAAAATCAACTGTTCCCTGAAAATTCTCAACACCACTGTTGATAAATTTCAGCTCTCTGATACCTGGAACCTTGCAGTCCTTTAGTCACAGAGAGTGATAGAAGATACTGGAATAATAATGATAATATTATTCCAATGATAAACACTTAAAAAGCTCAAATGATAGATATTTTAAGAGCTGGTGCAAGTTTTAATTGGTTTGGTTAAAATGTTTTTCAATTTTCTATAAAAAGAGGGGCCACAGTATTATACTACTGGGGATCTTTATAGACAGAAAATCTCTCTTCAAGGGGCCTCCTGAGGCAGTTTAAAAACCTCGGAAGAAATGATGGGTGCCTTAGAAAGACTTATCCACTGATATGGATCGGAAAAACAGCACAATGGCCAAGGAAGGAAGGGAAAAACTTTCCTAGAGTATTTCCCCACAAAAATCCTGCAAAGATAGAAAGGGTTTCAGAGTAGACAGTGTGAATTTGCTTGACTAAATTCAATTGGTTTGATTGGTTTTGAGAAATAAATAATACTACTCTAGACTAGGTCATAAATCACTTTCTTATCTCTCTATAAGCACTTGACTAACAATGACACAGTGTCTGATTGATAATAATAATTCCTGGTAAACTGATAGGGAATAATAGATCCAAAGAGGTCTGTATAAATACCTTTTGGGGTGATTATGAGCTTCTCAGGGCACTTAGTGAGGGTTCTGCTCATGGGCTGAGGCTAGAAGGTCAGGTAGGGAAGGTTCAGCACGGCCACTTGGTTCTGTCAATCAGCTTTTATGCACTATTTTAGCCACAGGATCTTTTAATCTGCTTATGGTGTAATTTTATTGTTCTACACTTATCCTTTATTTTTTTGGTGATATTGTTTTAAAGCAGACAGATGTGGATGTTTATTGACCCGCCATCATCTTCTGATCAAGTATGTATTTTTTATAATTTCTAAACCCACTCCTTGTAGTGTTTTGTGGTCTTCAAAGATCAGGATCAGGGGTTTACGTTTTAATCCTCAATCTTTTATTTATGATTGAAAATATTTTAAAATGAGTTGTTTATTAATTTTATTTAAGTTATAAAGTTATTAGACTATTAGCATAACTTTATTACATATACCAGATAATCCTGACTAGGTTGTAGCTCTTATGAGCGGTACCTGTTTGCCAGATTAGTCACAACTGATCCTGACGCGGGGATCAGTACATTTAGATGAAAGAGGGGTAGGATCAGCTGCTTGCATGGCGGAATTGGCTGCGCGCAGGACTTCAGTATGTGGAATTTTGATTCTACTGGTATATAAGGGTTATGTAAGGATGCTGGAATGCGCGCGGGAATTGTGACAGAAGACATTTCCATGTGTAACTCCTAAATTATACACAACACCTCAATTCTGACTGAATTTTAGGTGTGGAATCTATATGTGAAAATGTGTGTGAAATATTCAATTAGCAAATAAGTACCATAGTGATTCCATGCTATTTTGGTCTTTTCTTTGGTTAATTATTAAAAATATAAGGAGTTGGACTTCAAAGGTAGGGTTAGTGAGTGAGCCTACCTAATTTTGGGTAAAGAATGTATTTCTGAAATAATTGTCCTGGATTTCCTACTCTTTCCTAAGTTAAATTTAATATTCTTTTTTACTTGTTTTTCTTTTATATTTCTGTTACTTTGACAGGTTTCTCTGTACATAGAAGCAAGCTGACAGTCTCAGCAACACTTGGAATGCCAGATAATTAATCATGCAGAACAATACTTTCAATGTTCACTAATTACCATGTCCTCAACCCTTCCAGATAAAAGGCCATATGCAAACACGGAGGGTGGGATTGATGTCACTGAATTCCAGTCATTCATTGGGTCCTTAAACTACTTGGCCATTGGAACCAGGCTGGATATCTCTTATGTGGTGAACTTTATTGCACAGTACTCCTCACATCCAGCTTGAGGAAAACTGCCTGGCTCTATGGCATCTGCTTGGTTATGTCAAGGCAACTAAGGAGCGCACACTAAGAATTAGTTGGACAGATGAAAACCTCAAAATTTGGGCTGATGCTGGTTGGGAGGAGAGTTTCAAAGTTCAAAAAGCGTTTTTGTGTTCTGTTTTGGGGGTGAAAATGTGGCATGGAGCGCAAGGAGGCAGAAGCTAGTTGCAATGTCAACATACGCGGCAGAGTGCATTGCAATTGGGGCTGGAACAGAATTTCTTCTGTTGTTACACAAGTTGGTCACTCAATTTTACAAGGAAGTTCCAGTCAATATTTTTTGCAATAATAAGACAGACATAATGGTGATGTAAGAAAATACATTGCAAGGGCAGATTAAGCACATTGGGAGTAACTTCTTCTATGTGAATGACATTGTGCAAAGGAACAAATTCTAGTTATGTTGGGTGAGCATGACGGAACAATTAGCAGAGATGATGACAAAGCAACTGCCAATCAAAAAACATCAGGCCAAAACTCTTCTGGACATTTTGTGAAGTTTTGAATTTTATGATGCTCCATGGGTTACCATTATTTTGTTTTTTGTTTTTTTTTTGGTTCTGCTTGTTTTAATTGATCTCTTAACTCTCTTTTCTTTACTTGTATGTAAGGATGCAAGATTGAAGGGGGGTAAAACAAGAAGCTGCAAGGCTATTGAAAAACAATGGCAATAACACCCAATCCCCAATGGCAGAATAAAAAATACATCTTGATTAAAAGACAATTAGCCGCAAAGCTGATTAATAAAAATTGCAATAGTAGCCGGTCAAGCATGACATTTTGAAAGCTTCAACACAAGCAGACAAAGAGAAAATTCAAGTTCAAAGATTTTGAACCAAATAAATTTAGTATTGATTTCATTTTACACACAAGCAACTACAAAAACAAAAGAGAGGAAAAACATAATAAATAGTACAATTCTAGACAGGCCTTTTTGAGCATCTGAGCATCTCCTTGGATACTTTCCATCTTGCAAGATTCATTAACCATCTTTTGTACGTGATTTAGCCCAAGTTAGAAGACTGGTTGGAGTCAGGCCAAATAAAGGGACAATTAGTAATGACTTTTCAGTATGGTTGTTGAGGCTTTATGCTGTTGGAGAGTGGAGGAAATGAAAGGAACACTTGAACTAACTGAAGACCCTTTGGTTGCAACAGGGGCGGAATGGCTCAGGTTTTCTTGCAGAAAAGCAATCAGGATGGAAAGGAAGAATGTTAAGGAACAAATGATTGGTCTTTGTTATTCAGGGGTTTATATTTGTTTATTAAATGAAGGTCTAGGTATGATAGCTGTAGCTCAAAACGATAGAGAGTAAGAAGATCAAGGGGTGGATAGCTGGATGGCTGGGGGACAAATGCTTGCGGCAAGCACTCATTTCTTTATATCCTTGGGGAACAATGCACACTAGTTGACTGAATACCCTTGGAGAACAGAAAGTTTTTGGAAAAGGTGCAAAAACTGGTGGTCAGGCGCCCATCCGGAGAGCTAGCTTCCTACCCATGGTTTGTGTCAGCTTGCTACTATTGCAGAGCAAGCTGCAAAAGTAACAGAAATAACATAAAACAAATAATGATAAAATTAACCTAAGAAGGAGTAGGAAAACCATAAATATTATTACACAAATGGATTCTCCACCCAAAATTAGGTAGGGTCACTCACTGACCCCACCCTTGAAATCAAACTCCTTATATTTTCAAATAATTAAGGAAATAAAAACCAAAATGCCATGGCACCACCATTGAGCTTTGTGGCCAATTAAATATTTCAGACGTATTGTCACGTATAGTTTTCACACCTAAAATTCAATCAGAATAGAGGTGTTGTGTATATTTTAGGAGTTATGGTGGGAAATGTGTCTTGTCACAATTCCCGCACGCAGCCGCGGCAGCCAATGCACCCGCACGGGGCTGAGATACAGCCCTGTCACTCCTTCAAGGTTGTTTACGCAGCCACGGGTCTCTGACAAGTACGCAGCCACAGGACTACAGGTTGACAAAGTGAAAGGCGGCCTGAGAAGCTTAGGTACCGCGGAAACATGCTACAAGCCACACGGGAACATTCTAAATATTTAATAAATGTTCCCGTGGATAGTAGATAGTCTAAAAGTACAAAATATTATATAAAAATACTTAAATAACCCTTATACGTATTTTTTATGAAATATAATTCAAAGTCCCAAATGTCGAAAATAAGACAATGACAAATTCAAAAAATATATTAAAATACTTTAATATACTTTTATGAAAATTTCTAGACATCAATATTTTTTTCACAAACTAAGAAAACTAATGATCCAAAAATATTACATGAATTCACATGACTTATATTTTTAAGTAATTATTTTGATAAATCAACTGAAACTCGAAAATAAGGAGTAAAATTAATATCATGACTTTACTCCAATTATTTAATACATAATGAGAATTGACCTGAAATCAGAATTTCCATAAAAATTTCTATTAAAATAATTATTAACTTACTGGGAAAATTTACTAAGGATAATTAATTAAATAATACATAAATAGGAAAGATTAGTGTTTTTCACACGTCCTACTATCAATATTAAAGTAGAATAATTCCCATACTATGTGGAATTGAATGCTACCTGTGCTTCAGCACTAAGAACACGTTACAGGCTACCACTGGTTATCCTGCTAGCCTTAGTTTACATCCCTTTGAGCCCCTGTACCCCTGCAAAGGATAATATTGGGACTCCAAAAGCTATAAATAAAGAGCTCTTTTGAGGATATTGATGGGCAGAGACCCAGTTATTTTTATATCAAGACACCATGCCAGGGTAATCAAGTACTTATCTGAGATAAGTAAGTGATTTATGACTCAGTCTGATCAATAATATCCTTCCTCAACCTCTTTATATCTATTCAAACTGCTGAACAACCCTGTAACACCAGTATACAGGTTTAACCCATCAGTACATGTCAAAACAGATACCCTAAGGATTTAATAATATACAAGTGAGTTCTATTATCCTTTCTCTGTCGTGGCAGCTTGGTTACAAGGACCTGTCACTCCACCGTGTATTTTATATACATATTATCTTTGGTTAAAATATCCTTCAAACTAAAGAGCCAAAAGTAACCAGGACTATGTGTTTTCATACTGAAATCCCTGAAGAGAGTTGTTAAAGATCCCCAAAATAATTGTGGCCCCTCTATAAAAATATTTAATAATCAATTTATTCATATTGATTTATAACAATAAACAATAACTAAACCAATTAACCTTGCAATAAGCTTAATCCAAATATTTTACAGATTTTGGCTGCATTTATTAAATAATATATTTATTATATACTTGATCAAATCTGGTAGCTAAAAGATAGCAAGGGCCTTGGTATCCAGGAGGCTGACAATTAGGGGTCTGGCCGGGAAATATTCCATTCTATTATATTTAATACCTTGGACCAGACATTTCAAGTAAAATTCAATCAAAGATAAATTTGTCTGACTCTATAACCGTGATTTATCATTAAATTCTTTTGCAGTGGATTTGAAAACCACTGGAGATTTAATAATCTATTATTTAAATCTTTTAAAGATAATAAAATAAGAATATATTAAAAATTATAAACCTACTTTTTGGAAATCTTTAACACTAGCTGAGCAACTGAATATCTCTTCTGCACATAAACACTTAGATAAAATCTTTGAACAAGAAGATTTTGAGAGGCGTATCAACCTCCAGGACCTGTTAAGGAATCATAAAGCTTGGAAGAAATACCTTATAAATTGATTTTTGAAATATAAAAGTAATTATACAACTTGTATTACCAAATTATTTTTTAAAAAAATATTAATATATTTTATTGACCAATAAAATAACCTTTTTTTACATCAGTGAACCCTCCTGTACCAGAAACCACCACCACTGAAATTGATGTATTGGATCAAGAAGTCCCTGATATCTCTGGACGCCCTGAAAATATTCATTGGGAAGGTGAAGACCCCATTGGAGCACACCAAGACCCAGTAGGATTACCTACTAAGGATGAATTTAATCCCAATAAAGTCTTGGTGTCTTTGAACATAAACTTAAGTGAGTTTTGAATAAAACTTATTTTTAGGGATTTTTTCTGTAAAATACTTTTAAAAAGTTTATTAAAATATGAATGGAAGTAACACAAGAGCCTCAGGGAGAATTCCCTACTATGGATCTTTTCCAGGAGCTTTCAGTAACCGTGAGACCACCAATAAGCACAACCATGGGGGAGTGGAACCCATGAATCAAAATTTGATGGACAAGGAGCCACACCAAGTACTTCTGCCCTCTCCCAACCTAGAGCCGGAGAATGTAGTAGAATCAAGCCACCCTCCATTACAAGAAGATTCCCTGGAGCCACACCAGCAGAATCTGGCCAAGGAAGCCAGGATCAAAGACTTAGTCAGAGAGCGTGGGAAATTTTGGGAAGAGTTCAAAAAATCCTGAACCAAAGGGGACATGGTATCTATGAAAAAGATAATCTCCCGCAAAAAAGCTACCCAGATAGCTCTCCAGAAAATGATTCCAAGGGAATAGGTAGAATCCTACGTAGAAAAATGGAATCCTTGGGATCAATTAGCCCAATTGAAAGTCAAAGGATTAGGAAAGAAGAGATCATCTTCCCATCCAAAGCCAAATGGAAAGAAAGATTGGGATAAGATAATATCCCTAGCTCAAAAATGGAAAAAGTTTTACAACAATTAGCTTCTAGTTCTGTTTCCAAAAAAACCTCTGAGTTAATTACTTCCTTTTCTAATGATATGCGTCATGATTTCAAAATTGTTTGTGAAAATTTGGACGGTGTTTATACCCACATGGATAAATTAACCTCAGTAGTAGCCAAATTGATCAATAACCAAACAAAGAAGATAGGAATGGAAGAAATCAAAGAACATACAGAAAAGTTATTGGAGACAATTAATAAAGGTAGGATCAGACAGACTCAAACAATTGAGAATATGTTATCAGGAATCCAAGAAGATTTTGTGATGTCTTTCCAACCTTTCAAAGAAGAATTGGTAACCACTACTAGCAGCTCCTGTCAGCTTGCTACTATATACAGAGCAAAACTGTCAAATAGTAACACAAAATATGAACACCTCAATTAAAAAAGTAAGGAGTGAGAAATGCATACATATTATTACAGGAATGGATCCCTCACCCAAAATCAGGTAGGGTCACTCACTGACCCCACCCTTGAATTCCAAGTCCTTATATTTTTAAAATAATTAAAAGGAAAAGTACTAAAAATTACAACACCTGTATGGCACTTTTTGGCCATTCTAACATTTCACACGTATTTTCACGTATAGGGTTTAAACCTAAAATTCACTCAGAATTGAGGTGTTGTTTATATTTTAGGAGTTACACGCGGAAATGTGTTATGTCACAATTCCCGCATGCAGCCCCGCATCATTACATAACCCTACCACCTAGCAGCAGCAGGATCCCGCATACTAGAGACCCGCGCGCAGCTGATTCTTCCACGCACACAGCGGCTCCTACCCTGCGCGCATCTGTACTACTGATCCCCGCGCCTGGATCAGTCGTGACTAATCTGACAACAAGGTACCGCTCAGAAGAGCTATTACCTAGTAAGGGTTGCCTAGTATATGTAACAAATGGACATATGAATTAATAATGATCTAAAAAGATCAAAACTTAAATAAAATTAATGAAAATTATGTTTTGAACATTTTTGAATAATAAATCAAAGATCAAGGACTACCACATAAACCACAGATATTGATCTTTGAAGACCACAAAACACTACAAGAAGTGTTCATAAAAATTATTAAAAATTATCTAAATGATCAACAGATGACGGAGAAACAGTAAACATCCACATCTGCACGCTTTAAAGCAATATTAATAGTACAAATGAAGGATGAGTACAGAATGATCAAAGTTACGCAATAACTAATTAACAGATCCTGTGGCTAAAATAGTACAGAAATCCAGCAGATCTAAGGACAGCCAATTGAAAGCACCAATTCGACGTTTTAATGTTTCCCTGACTGGCTTGCGAGCCTCATCCCACAAGCAGAACCCTCTCTACATGCCCTGAGAAGACCAAAATCACCCCAAAAAGTTATTTATACAGACCTCTTTGGATCTAATCAGTCAATCAGTTTACCAGGAATTAATTATGATCAATCAGACACCAAGTCATTGTTAATCAAGTGCTTATTTGAAGATAAAAAAGTGATTTATGACTTAGTCTGCAGTAGTATTATTTTACCTTTATAACCAATCAACCATTGAAGTTTATTCAAGCAATCTACCCCATCTGCTCTGAAACCCTTCCAATTATTCCAGGATTTTCGTGGTAAAGTGCTCAGAGTGAGTTTTACCCTTCCTTTCTAGGTTGCTTCTGCTGTTAAGCCCGTCCATCAGTGGAATAAGTCCTTTCTGAGGCACCCATATTTATTCCAAGGTTCTTAAAAACTGCCTAAGGAGGCCCCTTGAAGAGAGGTTGCTGGTCTGTAAAGATCCCCAGTAGTATAATACTGTGGCCCCTCTTTTATATTATATTGAAAACCATTTACTACCAAACCAATTCAACCTTGCAACGGCTCTTATTTGAGCTTCTAAACGTTTATTATTGGAATAATAATTATTATTATCATTCCAGCACTTTTATCACTCTCTGTAGCTATAGGACTGCAAGGTTCCTGGTATCAGAGAGCTGACAGCTCCATTCTATCCCTAAGTGAGAAACTGGATCTGCTTAATTATAAAGTGGACCTTCAACTTAATCTGATCAAGAATGATCTTACAGACTCAAAATTCCATCTGATCAACCCTCTGGGGAGTCCCACAGAGGAACCAAAAATTCCCAGAAAAACCACTACTCCTTATGCACCACCCTTACTAGGAATGCATAGAAGTGACACCTTCAGGCCTAGTCCTACTGCTGAGATGGAGCAAGCCCTTAAACTGTTACCCCCTATCTCTGGATGGCCCAAGTTCTGCGGTGAAGGAGAATACAATCATATAAATTTTATTAAATTTATTGACTAAAATATTAACTTTTATGACTTACCAAAAGCTAACGCTTTAGTCAGGCTGCCCAGACTATTTGAAGGAGTAGCCTTGGACTGGTTTATCAGTAAAAGAGAAGAAGTAGGATCCTTAACATGGAATTCTTGGAAACTTGTGGTTAAAGAACAATTTGGTTCTAGAATGTGGAAAATAAAAATAATGAAAAATTTTGAAAATTCCTCATTTGACCCCTTCAAGGATAAGCACCAGAAATTGGCTTGGAACAGAAGAAAAGACTAGATTGCTTCTACCCAGATGCTTATAAAGAGGAAGTAAATGAAAGACTCCTCAACCTGTGTCCTGGAAATCTTGAACTTAGTGTAAGATGCAGGATGAGTATGGATGCTGACTTTCAAACTCTAATCAATGTGTTAGAAGAAGTCAAAGACATGAATGGGCTAGACAAGAAAGTCCCTTCTAGACCCAAAGAGAACTAAAAAAATTAACAAAACCAGAGAACAAAACCCTCTGATAAATATCTCTGATAATAAGAAACCTGATTAGAACAGGGTCAAAGAGAGAATGCCTGAAATTTGTTGCAATTATAACAAGACAGGGCATATGAGACAAGACTGCCAATTACCAAAAAGAAAGTTAGCCATCTTGGAAGGAGAGCAGGAGGTTGAAGGGAATCAGAAATATGAAAATATAGCTGATACTGAAAGATTCCTTTCTGAAGGTTAATTGATCCTGACCAACGCTGTTAATGTTATAGAAGGAGATATAGGAACTGCTGTAGAAATAAATAACATCCATGGGAATTCTAGCTTGCCCCAACAATGGGATGCTACCATAATTCCTAGACATATTACAGATTTCAAAACATTAACAGTTAAACCAATGAGTGGCAAAAGTTATTCCACTGGTCAAACTTTCTATACAACAGGATTGTATAAAGACAGACCTATAAGGTTATTACTGGATAGTGGAGCTTTCTTCTCATGTGTCTGCGCTGAATCCTTAAACAAATGGGATTACAATTTGAAAGAACACCAACTGCCCATCCCAAAAGCAAGGTTCAGCTCTTGAGACTCTACCATGAATGCTATTGGAATATGGACTGCTCCTATAATAATACCCCATACTAAAGGATATTTGAGGATAAAAGTGGAACGTGAATTATTGCTCAACGGACTATGTGACTACCTGATACTAGGTAATGATGCCTATTGTCTATATGGTATAGATGTGTTCAAGAGTAAAGGGAGATAGTTCACAGTGGGTGGTAATTGGGACAAGAAGTTTAAGATATGCACCATTCAATCTAACTTCCCCTTATCTACTTATCAAAAGAATTTAGAAGACTTTGACCAAGAATCATTCTCTCAAGCAGCTCTGAATATGAAACTTTCTGAAGAACAGAAGAAAGATATATTGACAGTCTGCTTTGAGAACCAAAATGATTTGTGTACTAAAGATCATCCCATTGGTGATATTACAGGACATGATATGGTATGGACATTGACCATTAAGCCTCTTTATCCTCCAGACCTAAGAAGAAAAGCCTATCCTTCTAGTCCTGATTCTAGAAAAGCTCTTGAAGAACATATCCAAGAACTGATAGACTTACAAGTATCAAGGAAAGTAGGGCATAACAAGCAGGTAGATGTGACCACACCTGTAAACATAGCTTGGCATAATGACAAGTCAAGAATGGTAGGAGACTTCAGAATGCTCAATAATTCTACTCAGGCAGATTATTATCCTATACCCTGGATTGATCATTCTCTGCATAAATTGTCCAAGGCCAAGTGTATCACTTCAATGGATATGCTTAAAGGTTTCCACCAGATACCTATAAGCCCTGGAAGCAGGAAGTTCATGAAAATAATCTGTCATTTTGGAATATATGAATATCTTAGGATGCCCTTTGGCACAAAGAATGCCCCATCATACTTCCAGAGAACAATGGATACAGTTCTAGTTAAATAAATCAGATAAGGATGGATGATGGTATATATAGATGATGTTATAATATACTCTGATGATTGGGATACTCATATCAACCAAGTAAGATTGGTACTCTAGATTATCTCCAGAGCCGGATTGAAGGTATCCATGAAGAAATTCAACTTTGGCTATGGAGAATTGAAAGCCTTAGGACATATATTCTCTGGTCTAACTCTAGCTGCTGATCAAAATAAGATAGCTGCTGTCGTGAATAGAACTATGACTCAAAACAATACAGAGTTACTGTCTTTCATTAGTTTTTGTAGTTATTACAGACAATACATACCAAAGTTTACTATGCTAACTAAGAGTCTTTATGAATTATGCAACAACAAAAATCTATTTGAAATGACTCATGAGAGATTGAAAAACTATGAGGAACCAAAAATAGCTATGACCCCTACTCCTTTACTCATCCAACCAGATTAATCCAAGCACTTCAAACTGTAAATTGGCGCCTGTATGGAAGGGTTAGAAACTGCTCTACATCAAGGAAGTATAGAAGAAGACAGGCCAGTAGAGAAACCAGTACTCTTCATATCTAGATAGATCAAAGAAACAGAAAAGAGATATGAGGCCAGTCAGTTGGAATGTTTTGCTCTAGTATGGGCTTTAGAAAAGCTACACCATTACTTAGAAGGCACCACTTTTCAAGTGATCAGGGACTGTAATGCTGTAAGAACTCTTATGAACATGAAAAAAACCAGCAGACATTGGCAAATTGCTATACAACAGTATATGGGTCAGATGACTATATTGAATAAAGCTGGAGATAAACATCAGAATGCTGATAGTCTAAGTAGGAATGCTTTTCCTAATGACTCTAAAAATCCAGCATATGACCCTGAAGATCAAGATATCTTTCCTATCCTGAACATCAATCTTTTTTCATTAAATGCTCCAATAATGGGGATCCACTAATGTCAATTAGATACTTCTTTCTTAAACCTAGTAAGGGAAAACTACTCTCCTGGAATCAAGCTGCTGATTACCATTATGGAATGTGAATCCCAAGAAGCAGCTCTGATAAATATTCTACCTGCTTCAGTACTTAAACCCTATAAAGCAGGAGGGTTTACCCTTTGGGATGGTCTCCTTTACTACAAACACCAGCATTCCAGTGTATTAGTAATAAGCAACAAAGATAATATTCAACATATACTCAAGAAATGCCATGACAAATGTTCATCAGGGCATTTATCCACAGAATGAACCTTGGAAAAAGTAAAACAAACTGCTTGGTGGATAGACTGGAAAGAAATCACTATTAATTATGTTACTAGCTTTGAGACCTGCCAAAAATCTAATAAAACTACTGGCAAAAGGTTGGGACTCCTACAGAAGACCTCTGAACCTAAAACCAGATGGTAAATCATTAATATGGATTTTGTCACCGGCCTCTCCCCTGGAGGTACACATTCATATACCTCTGTCCTAGTTATAGTTGACAGATACTCTAAGAAGGCAAAATTATTACCTAACCACAAAGCAGATAGTGCTATGGAGGTAGCTTTACTATTCTGGAACAGGATCATAGCTGATGTTTGTATAATCAAGATTATAATCCATGACAGAGACCCCAAACTCACCTCTGAGTTTTGGAGGAATCTACATGATCTACTGGGTACTACTGTGACATTTTCTACAGCATACCATCCCAAAATTATGGATTGGCTGAAGACATCAATATTTTTGTGACATACTATCAAAAGTAATGATGTAAAAATATTACATTAAATCCCATGAATTAAAATTTTGAAGTAATTATTTTAGTAAATCAACTGAAACTTGAGAATAAGGAGTAAAATCAATATCATGAATTCACTCCAATTATTTAATAAATAATGAGAAATCACCTGAAATTAGAATGTCCGTAGAAAATTCTATTAAAATAATTATTAAATTACTGGGAACATTTACTAAGGATAATTAATTAAATAATAAATTAATAAGACAGATTGGTGTTATTCACACGTCCTCATATCAATTATAAAGTAGAATATTTCCCATTCCTTGAGGAATTAGATGCTACCCCTGCTACAGCGCTAAGAAAAGGTGAAAGGCTACCAGTGGGAACATTTACTAAGGATAATTAATTAAATAATACATAAATGGGACAGAATAGTGTTATTCACATTTCCTAATATCTATTATAAAGTAGAATAATTCCCATACCCTGAGGAATTAGATGCTACCCGTGCTATAGAACCTAAAAAGGTGAAAGGCTACCCCTGGTAACCCTGCTAGCCTTAGTTTCCGTCCCTTTAGCCCCTGTACCCCTCAGAAGGAAAATCTTGGGACTCCAAAAGCTAAAAATAAAGAGATCTTTTGAGGATATTGATGGGAAGAGACCCAGTTATATTTATATACAGACACTGTGCCAAGGTAATCAAGTACTTATAAGAGATAAGTAAGTGATTTATGGCTCAGTCTGATCAATAATATCCATCTTCAACCTCTTTATATCTATTTAAACTGCTGAACAACCTTATAACCCCAGTATACAGGTTTAAGCCATTAATGCACGTCCCAAACGGATACCCAAAGGATTTAATAATATACCAGTGAGTTTTGTTATCCATTCTCTGTCTTGGAAGCTTGGTTACAAGGCCCTGCCACTCCACCGTGTATTTTATATACATATTATCTTTGGGTAAAATATTGTTTAAACTAAAGAGCCCAAAGTAACCCGTACTACGTGTTTTCATACTGAAATCCCTGAAGAGAGGTGTTAAAGATCCCCAATATAATTTTGCCCCTCAATAAAAATATTTAATAATCAATATATTCATATTGATTTATAACAATAAACAATAACCAAACAAATTAACCTTGCAATAAGCTTAATCAAAATATTTTATGGATTTTTGCTGCATTTATTAAATAATATATTTATTATTTCTTCTATAACCTCTGGTAGCCAAAGGATAGCAAGGTTCTTGGCATCCAGGAGGCTGACAGTTTGTTCAATCAATGTGCAACATCTCCTGTCTGGCGTTTCTTCTTGTAATGACCATTAGGGCAGAAATTCAAAAGATGAAAGGTTTTGACAGTTGCTAGAATCTGTTAGAATTTTCACAAGAAAAAACCAATTTTCATATTGAAATTAGACAAGTGACCGCAAATTTGTGAAGATAAAAAGTTACTCAAGATATTTTGTTTGTACCTAAGAGCAAGGGGCAATGATAGAGGGAAAAATGTGCAGGGATTTGAGGTGCTATAGGGAAAACTCAGGTTATTGTTGGAATCAGTCTATGGTTATTTGACAAATGGTGAAAATGCTGAAATGGATTGCTGATGAATAGATGAAGCAATCAAGGATATCAGATGAAGTTGGAGAGTCATGTTCAAACAAACCAACGTTGCAGTTTAAATAGAGCCAGAGTTTGGGACACAGTACCCAGTTGTGGCAAGATTTTTCTGTTTGTTTATTGGCTTCCATGGCCCAGAGTGGAATTTTGCACTGTAGTGACCAGGCAGAAGTATCAGCCCCTTTGGCATGGCATGATCAATGATGCCTAGGAGTTTGTTTGAGTTGCCTCAGGGTTCTTACCCTGACCCAGTTCTTTTCCAAGTGTACTGGTTTCTCCATCAGTTGCGCCATTGATTGGGAGAAAAAGTAGCCTTCACTTGATGCAAATATTTCTGAAAGAATCTGATTTTAAATGATTGTGTTTGAAACACTGCCAAAATATCCAAAATCACACTATAATTAGCTTAACCCGCTGCTGTCATGGACAGAAACTCTTATCTTTGATTACTCACCTGCCCAAATACATGACACCACACTATTAGCTTAACCCTCCATTGTCTTGGGCACAAAATCCAATGGGGAAGAGTCTTTCTGGATTGGCAGGTTGAGCTAGAATATATACATGGGGATTTTCCTGTAGTAGCATAATCTAGATATTATGTTTATAGTCTCTAGTATGTGTCTAGTTGTTGGTATGCTTTTATGTAATTTTGAAAATGTGTCAAATTAGTTCATTACCCCCCCACATGTTTTACAAAATGAAGGGGCTTGAGTTGCAGGTTGTCTAGCGCTGGTCCAATCTTGTTGGGGCCAAGTCACTTAGTCATAATTTATTCCTGCTGGGTATGGGTGCTGGTCCATTGAAGGTCAAAACAGTGTTGATGCACAAAGTTTTTCACAAATTAGAAAGCCCGGCTCAAATAACTGGTCCCCTTCTTGAAGGAATTGTCACCGGCAATTGAGATGGCCAAATCATTCTGAGACAGCATAGTCATTGTTGGTTTGATAACACATAATAGAATTTTCTTGAGGTACAAAAGCTGTTGTGTTCCCTCAGAAAGGGAAATTTATTTGGAAGCACAAGTTGAGAGGTCTACAATGGTTTTTCATCTTTATCCCCATCCCACTGGGTTTCCAAAAAGTTTAGCAAGGTGGCCAGATGTTGATTGTTTGTGTTTGCCGACCCAGTTGGCATTGCTCAAAAGTTCAAGCCCCAGACTGCCTTTGAAAAAAAAAGCTCTAGATCCTTTGTGTACTTGAGGTAGCCTACAATCCAATTGAGTTCCAGCCAGTAGTCAATAGATGGAAAGTCTGCATAGTGTGACAGCAGGTTGAATGGGAATGTCAGCTTGCTACTATATACAGAGCAAAACTGTCAAATAGTAACACAAAATATGAACACCTCAATTAAAAAAGTAAGGAGTGAGAAATGCATACATATTATTACAGGAATGGATCCCTCACCCAAAATCAGGTAGGGTCACTCACTGACCCCACCCTTGAATTCCAAGTCCTTATATTTTTAAATCATTAAAAGGAAAGGTACTCAAAATTACCACTACACGCCAAAATGTGTTATTCCCGCGCGCGGCCCCGCCAACAGCAGGATCCTGCTTACTAGAGACCCGCGCGCAACTGATTTTGCCACGCACGCAGCGTATCCTACCCCGCGCGTACACGCGGAAATGTGTTATGTCGCAATTGCCGTGCGCAGCCCCGCCAGCAGCAGGATCCTGCGTACTAGAGACCCGCGCGCAGCTGATTTTGCCATGCACGCAGCGGATCCTACCCCGCGCGCACACGCGTAGATTTGTTGTCACAATTCCCGCGCGCAGCCCCGCATCATTACATAACCCTACGTACTAGCAGCAGCAGGATCCCGCGTACTAGAGACCCGAGTACAGCTGATTTTGCCACGCATGCAGCGGATCCTACCCCACACGCATCTGTACTACTGATCCCCGCGCCTGGATCAGTCGTGACTAACCTGACAACCAGGTACTGCTGAGAAGAGCTACAACCTATTTAGGGTTGCCTAGTATATGTAACAAACGGACATATGCATTAATAATGATCTAAAAAGATCAAAACTTAAATAAAATTGATGAAAATTAAGTTTTAAACATTTTTTAATAATAAATCAAAGATCAAGGACTACCACGTAAACCACAGATCTTGATCTTTGAAGACCACAAAACACTACAAGAAGTGTTCATAAAAATTATTAAAAATTATCTAAATGATCAGCAGATGACGGAAAATCAGTAAAAATTCACATCTGCACGATTAAAAGCAATATCAATAGTACAAATAAAGGATGAGTACAGAATGATCAAATTTACGCCATAAATAATTAACAGATCCTGTGGCTAAAATAGTACAGAAATCCAGAAGATTTAAGGACAGCTGATTGACAGCATCAAGTAGACGTGCTAATCGTGCCCTGACTAGCTTGCCAGCCTCAGCCCACGAGCAGAACCCTGTCTACGCGCCCTGAGAAGACCAAAATCACCCCAAAAAGTTATTTATACAGACCTCTTTGGATCCATTATTTGATCAGAGTTTACCGGGAATTTATTTATTATCAATCAGACACCGAGTCATTGTTAATCAAGTGCTTATATAAAGATAAGCAAGTGATTTATGACTTAGTCTGCAGTAGTATTACTTACCTATATTAACCCATCAACCATTGAAGTTTAGTCAAGCAATCTACCCCATCTGCTCTGAAACCCTTCCAATTATTCCAGGATTTTCGTGGTAAAGTGCTCAGAGTGAGTGTTACCCTTCCTCTTTAGGCCGCTTGTGCTGTTAAGCCTGGCCACCAGTGGAATAAGTCCTTTCTAAGGCACCCATAGTTATTCCAAGGTTCTTAAACTGCCCCAGGAGGCCCCTTGAAGAGAGGTTGCTAGTCTGTAAACATCCCCAGTAGTATAATACTACGGCCCCTCTTTTATATTATATTGAAAACCATCTACCACCAAACCAATTAAACCTTGCAACTGCTCTTATTAAATTATTTATTTGAGCTTCTAAGCATTTATTATTGGAATCATAATTATTATTATCATTCCAGCATTTTTATCACTCTCTGTAGCTAAAGGACTGCAACGTTCCTGGTATCAGAGAGCTGACAACTTGGGGTCTGGCGGGGAACTATCCTTGAATAATTTATTTTTAATTATTTATTCCTTGGACCAGTCTATTTATCTTTTAAAAATAAGTTAACATACTTATAACATATATTTTTGATCATTTGTTTCTCTAGTGGATCTTAAGACCAACGGAGAATTGATCAATTATTATTTGAACCTTCTTAAAAAGAAAAAAGAAGAAAAATTCCATAACTTTGTCCCTGTTATTATAACTCCTGAGCAACAACAGGAGAAATTGCTTTATCAAAGCAGAAGGTTATAAAAGACAAAGAACTCAAGCTTGAAAGAATTATCAATTTCAATTCTTTATTAATGCAACATAAGGAGTGGAAAATTTATCAAAGGAAGCTTTATATTTATAAATTGAATAACCCTGAAGATAAAGAAAAATCCAAAAATAATAAAACTGATTATTTTTTTTTAAAATCACCTTATCACGTAAAAATACAAAAATATATCACACTTATATTTTTTTTATCCATCTCAGTGGACTTTGTTTTTGGTGATCTCATTGATCAGGACCTCCTAGAGGACCTCCCAGAAAGTGTACCATTGGATTCATCCCAGGATCTGATTGGGACTCACTCAGACCCCGTTGGAATACCTTCCAAGGATAGTTGTGATCCAAACCAAGTGTTGGGACCGTTGAATTTAACTCTAAGTAAGTTAAAATATTTATAAAAAAAATATTCAAAATATAAAACACACAAAAAATATTATTTTTACAAATTTAAAGTCTTTTTTCAAAGTTTCAACAAAAGACTTAAATATTTTTTTGGTATTATTTATCAAAATAGGCGCAACACCCTTGCAACTGGCAGAGCCCCATCATATGGATCTCTGCCTGGAGGAAACCATATGCGCAAGGACTCCAGTCGCAAATGCAATGAGGGGACTCAAACCCATGACCATAGCGTCAAACGGGACAACAACGGCAACAACCACGGCCGCGAAATCGACCAACAGACAGTTGGAGAGCCCTCTGTTGCCCACCAGTTTATCCCAGGAGGGTACAGGTCCTCCAACGCCACCCCAGCTGGACTCAACCAAGGAGAAAAGGGTCAAAGTGTTAGTAAAAGAGCACATGAGCTATTGGGAACAATTCAGGTTGGCTCAGACCCAGGAGGATCAACCAGGTATGAGAAAAGCCATTTCTCAGGCAAAGAAATCTCAGATTTCTCTGCAAAGGTTGATCCCACAGAAAGAAGTAGAAGGCTACGTGCAGAACTGGAATCCTTGGGATCAGTTAGCTTCCTTAAAGGGAAAGGACCCCAAAAAGAGGAGATCCTCAGCCCATCAGAAGTTAAGGAACCCAAAGGATTGGGACAACATAATATCCTTAGCCCAGAAGTGGAAAAAGGTGTACTGCAATTAGATGTAGAAGCTCTTAATAGCTTTTCTGTAAATGTGTCTCACAATTTTACCATTATTAGCCAATGCTTTGAAAAAGTTTATAACCAATTGCACAAATTGAGTTGAAGTATTTTTAGATTGATTTACACTCAGTATCAGATTATGAGAATTGATGAGTTGGAAATACAACAAATCAAGGATAGTATAAGAGCTAGTAAGTTTGACCTGATGAAACAAATTGATGACAATCAATCAATCCTTCCGGAAGATCTTCTTGCTACCATAAACCAGCTCAAGGAAGAAGTTAAGAAAACTAGTCCTACTCCTTCAGCTCATCTGACTAACAAAATTGACTTATTAAGAAACAAACTTTATTTAGAGTTAGGTATGATTAAGAACGATCTCAGAGATCTTAAGATCAACTCTACAAACTCTCCGGTCATTGACCTAGAAGAAACTAGACCTGCCAGGTTCACCAGTACTCCTAGTGTTCCTCCCAGGACCAGGATAACTAGGAATGAGTCTTTCAGACCCAGTCCTACTCCAGAAATGGAGCAAGCTTTGAAGCTACTTCCTCCCATCACTGAATGGCCTAAATTCTCTGGAGAAGGAGAAGACAGCCATGTCAGTTTCATTAAGTTTATTGACTATACACTTTCTTCCTATGAGCTCCCTGATGCAATAGCTGTGGTAAGATTGCCCAGATTATTTGAAGGAGTAGCTCTTGATTGGTTTATCAATAAAAGAGGAGAAGTTGGATCTTTATCCTGGAATTCTTGGAAAGAATTGATTAAAGTGCAGTTTGGTACCAGGATCTGGAAAAGAAAGATGATGAAAACTTTTGAAACTTCCCAGTTTGATCCATCCAAGGACAAACCTCATAAGTGGTTCTTAGACCAGAAAAAGAGGTTGGACTGTTTTTATCCTGATGCTGATAAAGAAGAAGTCAATGAAAGACTCCTCAACTCATGTCCTGGACAAATCAACCACAGTGTAAGGTGTAGAATGCCTATGGATTCAGATCTTTCCACCTTAATAGGTGTATTGGAAAAGACTATTGATATGAATGGTCTTGACAAAAGGGTCAATAGACCTCCAAGGGAACAAAATACTAGGAACAGGGAAGAATATACCTCCAAAACTAAGGAATCCCCTGCTACCAATCCATCTACTTTGGAAGTCAAGAAGACTCCAGAATCAAAAGAGAAAGTATGTTGGAACTGAAACCAAACAGGACATGTAAAACCTGATTGTCCTCTACCTAGGAAAAGGATTAATCTTATTGAAGGAGAAGAGTGTGACAATCCTTAACCTCACCTTGATGATACTGACGGATCACTCTCTGATTGTGATCTAATAATAACTAACCCAATCAATGTTATTGAAGGTAGTATTGAGTCTTCTCTGGACATAAATTCCGTCAATGAGGATTCTAACTTACCTCAAGAATGGAATCCCAACATGAACATTCACCACTTCTCTGAGGCTAAGGCCTTGAAACTAAAACCTTCTGCCAGTAAAGGTTACACTTCAGTAAAAACATGCTATGCTACTGGTTTAATCCAAGGTTCCCCATTTAAGTTACTTATAGAAAGTGGAGCCTTTTGCTTGTCTGTTGGTTCAGCTTATCTGGAAAAGCAAGACCCAGACTGGAAACTGAAATTAATACCCGTACCTCAGGCTAAGTTCAGCAGTTTTAATTCTGCTCTCAATGCTGTTGGAGTATGGTCTTCTGATATCATACTCCCTCACTCTAAAGGATCACTCAAATTGAAAATTGAATTTGTAGTGCTCCAAAACGGAGTATGTGACTATTTTATCCTTGGGAATTATTCTCTTTGCCTATACGGTATAGATGTATTCCAAAGCAAAGGTAGATACTTCACCGTGGGGGGAGACTGGAATAAGAAGTTCCAAATATGTCATGTCAATGCTCAAACTTCTGATTCAACTTATGAAAAACACTTAGAGAAGTTCAATCAGGAATACTTTTCTCAAGCTTCTTTAAATTCCCTTCTCAATGAAGAACAGAAACGGGATATCTTACAAGTATGCTTTGAAAATCAGAATGCTTTCTGTCCAAATATCACCCCATAGGTAACATCAAAGGCCATGACATAATCCTAACTCTAACTATTAAGCCTCCTTAACTACCTAATCACAAGGGAGACACTGCTATGGAAGTTGCCTTATTAGCTTGGAACAGACTCATTGCTGATTTTGGAGTTTTCAAAATTATTATCAGTGACAGAGATCCTAAATCCACCTCTGAGTTCTGGAGGAATCTACATGATATGCTTGGAACCACCTGTCATAACCAAATTGACTCAGTCTCCTCAGGCTTACTCAGCCCTCAGCCAACCTCAGCCCAGCTCAATCACACTCCACTACTGAACATCCTGAAGTATCCCCCTGCATATCCTGCAGCCTTTAGGTAATCTCCCAGGCACACCCTCTACCTCTCTATGGCTTGGTGCATCCTCATCTCTCCTTCAAACTCTATCTAGCATGAGAAGTACATACAGTAAAACCATAGTACATACTCCTGGCTGGACAACCCATACTCCAGCTCAGTACATGACCTTCCTGGACAGGCCCATTACTCAACCTGTCAATCTGCAACCTTCAACCCAATTGGTCCACATGTAATGCCATGAACCTCCCAACCCAGAACCAGTCATCCAATCCTCAAAGCCTCCTCTCAGCTCTCACATATACTGGCCACTCCTCTCCCCTTGGACTAATTCCCCCAAGGAATTAGTATACTACTTCTTATTGGTTAGCCCCTCATCCAATAGGTGTCATCTCAGCACAAGAAAGCCAACCAGCCTACCTTACTCACCTCACCTATCCCTCTGTTGTTACTCTTACAGGATTCCCTCATCAAATCCTTCAGAGCCTTACTCCTAGATTCATCTCCTTATCATTGTCCTTAATCTACATCCCCTCTTCATTTGCAATCAATCTCTTATCTCTATCCTGAGTTCTGTGAGCAGTAGTGCCTGTGCTCTCAGCCCTTTGCATGCCAGGGGCAGTTGTGACACCACCTTAGCTTTCTCTACCGCTTATCACCCTCAGATGGATGGATTAGCTGAGAGGATGATTCAGACCCTGGAAGACATGCTCAGGAGATTCTGTGGCTTTGGACTAGAATACAAGAATTCTGAAGGTTATTTCCACAAATTGGTTAGCCCTTTACCTGAACTGGAGATGGCCTACAACAGTAGCAAACACTCCCCACTAAGGAAGCACGTTACATACTGGAAAGAGGATGGATTCCTAGGTTACCCAAGGATAACCTTAACCACCAACTAACCAACATTCACCCTAAATCACTTGACTTCAAGAAGATGATAGATGAAAGTAAAAAACATGCTGTGAAATGTGTCCAGGATGCTGTGGAGTATAACCAGCAAAGATGGGATAAAACCCATAAGGAACCTGATTTCAAGATTGGTGATCAAGTCTTGATCTCTACCACTAACTTTACCAACTTGGGTGGAAATAGGAAGCTTAGATCAGCTTTTGTTGGACCTTTCACCATTAATAAACTTCATGGTAAAGATGCGGTGGAAGTAATTGTCAGTGATGAGCTTTCTAGGAAACATCCAGTCTTCCCAGTAAGTCTCATCAAACAATACCACCCAAGGAATGGAGAACATACTTCTTCACCTGCAATACCTGTTACAGAAGAACCTCAAAAGGACAAAGGTAAAATTAGCAAGATCCTTAAGGATAAGAAAGATAGGATCAATGGAAAAGACGTCAGACTCTACCTGGTTAGATACAAGGGAGAATCAGCTGATAAAGATGAATGGTTGCCTGAACATAATATCCCTGACGGATCTATCCACCTGAGGAACTACAGAGCTAACAGGAGGCATTATCCCATTAGCCCAAAATTTTTTTCAGATATAGACAAATCTTGGAGCGGGGGAATGTCAGCTTGCTACTATATACAGAGAAAAACTGTCAAATGGTAACACAAAATATGAACACCTCAATTAACAAAGTAAGGAGTAAGAAATCAATGAATATGACTACACTAATCAATTCCTCACCCAAAAGTAGGTAGGGTCACTCACTGACCCCACCCTTGAATTCCAAGTCCTTATATGTTTAAATAATTAAAAGGAAAAGTACTCAAAATTACAACACTACACGCAGAAATGTGTTATTCCCGTGCGCGGCCCCGCCAGCAGCAGGATTCCCCGTACTAGAGACCCACGCGCAGCTGACTTTGCCACACACGCAGCGTATCCTACCCCGCGCGTACATGTGGAAATGTGTTATGTCGCAATTCCCGCGCGCAGCCCCGCCAGCAGCAGGATCCCGCGTAATAGAGACCCGCGCGCAGCTGATTTTTCCACGCACGCAATGGATCCTACCCTGCGCGGACACGCGGAAATGTGTTGTCACAATTCCCGCGCGCAGCCCCGCATCATTACATAACCCTACGTACTAGCAGCAGCAGGATCCTGCGTACTAGAGACCCGAGTGCAGCTGATTATGCCACGCACACAGCGGATCCTACCCCATGCGCATCTGTACTACTGATCCCTGCGCCTGGATCAGTTGTGACTAATCTGACAACCAGGTACCGCTCAGAAGAGCTACAACCTAGTTAGGGTTGCCTAGTATATAGTAACAAATGGACATATGCATTAATAATGATCTAAAAAGATCAAAACTTAAATAAAATTAATGAAAATTAAGTTTTAAACATTTTTTAATAATAAATCAAAGATCAAGGACTACCACGTAAACCACGGATCTTGATCTTTGAAGACCACAAAACACTACATGAAGTGTTCATAAAAATTATTAAAAATTATCTAAATGATCAGCAGATGACGGAAAATCAGTAAAAATTCAGATCTGCACGATTTAAAGCAATATCAATAGTACAAAAAAGGATGAGTACAGAATGATCAAATTTACGCCATAACTAATTAACAGATCCTGTGGCTAAAATAGTACAGAAATCCAGAAGATCTAAGGACAGCTGATTGACAGCATCAAGTAAATGTGCTAATCTTGCCCTGACTAGCTTGCCAGCCTTAGCCCACGAGCAGAACCCTCTCTATGCGCCCTGAGAAGACCAAAATCACCCCAAAAAGTTATTTATACAGACCTCTTTGGATCCATTATTTGATCAGAGTTTACCAGGAATTTATTTATTATCAATCAGAAACCCTGTTATTGTTAATCAAGTGCTTATATAAAGATAAGAAAGTGATTTATGACTTAGTCTGCAGTAGTATTACTTAGCTATATTAACCCATCAACAATTGAAGTTTAGTTGAGCAATCTACCCCATCTGCTCTGAAACCCTTCCAATTATTACAGGATTTTCGTGGTAAAGTGCTCAGAGTGAGTGTTACCCTTCCTGTTTAGGCCACTTGTGCTTTTAAGCCCGGCCACCAGTGGAATAAGTCCTTTCTAAGGCACCCATAGTTATTCCAAGGTACTTGAACTGCCCAAGGAGGCCCCTTGAAGAGAGGTTGCTAGTCTGTAAAGATCCCCAGTAGTATAATACTGTGGCCCCTCTTTTATATTATATTGAAAACCATCTACCACGAAACCAATTAAACCTTGCAACTGCTCTGATTAAATTATTTATTTGAGCTTCTAAGCATTTATTATTGGAATCATCATTATTATTATCATTCCAGCATTTTTATCACTCTCTGTAGCTAAAGGACTGCAAGGTTCCTGGTATCAGAGAGCTGATAGATAAAGATAAATCTGGTCAAGTTCCAGCCGCCAAATACATCACAGAGCCTATGAAGTGTTTGTACCAATCTGCTTCCACCAGCACACCCTGGCCAGCCTTGGGCAAGTTACTCCTCCTAGGATGTGCCTCCCAATCATAGTTTCCAATTATCTGGTTGATGATTACCTTCTGGGACAGTGAACATGCTCCTGGAAATTTCAAAAAGCAGATCCTCACTATCTTGGTTAGTTTGGGCATCCATTTTATCTTCACCTGAAGCTCCATTGACTGCCTGAGTGTCAATAGTAGCGCTTTCAGCCTCCTGGATGCCAAGATATTTGCTATCCTTGAGCTACCAGAGGTGATAGAATAAATAATGGATATATTATTTAATAAATGCAGCAAAAATCCATATAGTATTCAGATTAACCTTTTGCAAGGTTGATTGGTTTGGTTATAGTTTATTGTTATAAATCAATATCAATATATTAGGGCGTATCAAAGTTAGCAAACCCGCCATTAGAAACCCGCCATTTTTTTTGACGAAACCCGCCATTTTTAATGGCGGGTTTCTGAAATACACATACCCCCTAACTGGTGTATTTCAAAATGGCGTGTTTCATTAAAATGGCAGATTTCAATCATCAAACACGCCATTAAACCCACCATTTATGCATCATCATCCATCCACCATCCATCACATCAGCCAGGAAATCTGATCATCCATCCCAACCTCAATCTTCTTTCCATCCTTTGATTCTCGACAAGAGCACAAACTTCAACAAAATCTCGACAATTAGAAGATGATCCATCAAGACACTTTGAACAAGGATCCGATGATGCCAACGGATTCAGAACCAAAGATGCCATCATCAATTTTGATGTTCAAGAAGAGGTTGTACTCAAAACCTCATCCAAGCCTCCCCCTTTTGTCCCTTTCTACCCTCTCATTCTTCCTCTCAAGCCCATCATCCTCACCTCATCCTCAATCCTGCAGCTACCAATGATACTCCTACCCCCACTCCCACCACTCCATTCACAACTCAAGTCCTGGCTCAACAACCCACACCTTCCAATCATTTACCCTTTGCCCCTCATTCGGTCTCCAGTCTCGGACTCACCAAGGAACAAAAACAGTTACTCTGGACTTGGAGTCTCTCCTTCCAGTGTGTTGTCAATATTGGCGTCAGGGGCACCGAATCCATTCGGTTTGTATTGTCATCCAATCAGATGTCTCTCCACATCCATCACTTCGATCCCCCTCCTTACCTACTCAACTGACATCATCATCATCATCTCTCCCTTCCTCCTGATTCTCTCCCTCTCGTCTCCCTCTCTCTCTCTCTCTCTCTCTCTCTCTCCTTGGCTCCTACTCATCAGGACCCGAGTTGTGGAGGCTGGTGTCGTGCCAGTCATCATCAGTGTCCTTGGAGGTTATCTACATGAAATGGAGAGAGTTCTTCAACAGTCTGAGAAACTAGAACGCGCTTGTCGGAAAGCTGTCCTCGCTGCCAATTCCACCGCATCTTCATTCAATCCCTCTCCTCAACTTTCGGCTTTGTTTGCTGTCAGGCCATCCTCCTCTCATTCCGATCTACCACGACCTCCTTGTCCCATTCTCTCCTCTCGGACCCTAGCTCAACCCATTCTTAATCCTACATCTCCACTCCCAACTTCAGACTTCCCTCCAGGGTTTTCAATCAGCCATCCTCGTAATACGCCTCTACCTCTCCCCTCAACACCCTCCCCAATCCTCCCCATCATCTCTCCTCTCAATCAACGTAATTCTGCCGTCTCAGATCCCATTCCTCCCAGACCCCTTCCTTCCCAGCAGGCACACCAAACTCATCATCATCAGTCTCAGGCGTCCGAGGAGCTTCATGTGATTGTCACCTCCAACCAGTCGCCCCCTCAAAACTCAGTTCTTACCCATTCTCCCAATGATCCCTTCTTGCAAACTGGAAGCATCTCTCCCTCCTCAGTGTCCTCCTCATCATCCCTCGAAATCTCTCGTCTTCCAATCACCCATCAATCAGTCCTTCCCAACGTGGGTTCGACCCCCTTCTCTACTCTCAATCGTCCCGCTGGTCTGATTGATATCACTAACTCCAACAACCTCCAAGGCAAAAGCCTCAATCGTCCAAGTCCTCAAGCCCGTCCAATAGTTACTGATCAGATCGACAATTCATCCGCTGCCGATGAGAGCGAGGCTGACCTCCTGCGCCTCTTGGCCTCAATTCTTCAACCTCGATTTCTACATGGCTCATGACTTGGATTCAGTCAGCACCAACGAGCTATTGCATCGCTTTATTGCCAAAGTCAAAGGCCTTAGGGACTCACAAGCGTCATTGGAGCTGAAGGTTAGTTGTCGTGACATTTGATTCGCCGTGCTTGATTGGATCTCAGGAGCCCTTTCTGACCAAGCGTTGTGAGCCTTCCGATACCCGCAACATAGCTCGAAACCTTAGGTTTATCAGTCCCGTCGTCACAAACTTCTCCAACTCCCAAGGGAAGCACCCCAAATTCGCTCGCCCCTTCTTCTCTCACTCGACCTCCTCCTGCGCATCTTGGCCTCAATTCTTCAACCTCGAGTTCTACATCCAGGGCTAACAAGCAAGGAGGGGCGTATGAGGATGAAGGAAGTCTGCGTGAGAAGGCTTGCTTTGCAGAGTGGATGAAGACCAAAGGGGCCTTGGTTGGTGCGGAGAATAATTCATCCAAAACCTTGGCCAAGCACGCCCCTATGTACCCTCAACGAGTAGTCTTGACAAGTTGGTAAATTCCTTATATGTATCGTCTGGTGACTACCACCTCCCTCCAAGTAAACTGTCACCCCCCCTTGAGTCAATGCGCCGCCATTGATCTTGAGCTCAACCTTGTGTTTTGTTTCTGTCAGCTTATCCTGGCAAGACTGGTATACATCCCATCCCCTTACAGTGGGGAGCTTCTGATCCTCAGAAGAGGGGACCCGTTGTGGCAAGCAGACATCCCCAAAGCCTGAGGTTGCGGTATGTTCTCTTTCCTTTTTCTGAATGCTCATCATTCATAAGCCTTGATCTAAGCCTCTGGCTTGTTTGGTGTTGTAATGCCATAGGAGCTTACTCAGGGTACGTGTCATCTGATAATCTATCTCTTTGGATGACTCAAAACCGAATGAGCTGGTGACGTGGTGATGAATTTTATTCTAGGCCATACTGTATCTACAAAGCATTAGCAACTGCAATTGGTGGAATCAACCCCAACCACCGTCCCGATTTTACAAACGTCAGTCAGTTTAATTATCCCCATTTGAGATTTGGCGCCAGGAAATTGCGCTTGTCTAGACCTGACGGTGACTTTTGAACATTCGGATTTTTAAGACCAAACCCCCATTCAATATCTCTCCCAATCCGTCTTGGTTTGATGCATCAAAGATTGTTAGTATGGATCCTTGGGGTCATCTAGCTCCTCAAATATTCAAGTCTTACTTTGAATCTGGCGTGGATATCCGACCCACTGGTCTGCCTATTCTTTAATTAAAACGTAGCATCTCCATTCAACGATGTTCCTATCTGGAGATTTCACCAGTTGACTCTTGACCCTGAAAAATTAGTTTCCTGCCCAAAGGCACACTTGAAACTAGCCAAGCTTGATGAAGCTGTTGTTGAGGGAAGGTTCTTAATTGATGGCAAGATTATTTTTAAGTCTCCCGGAAGCTGGGCCGAGGCGGCCGCGCAGACTGCAATTGAAACAAGTGGTGGGAAATGGGATGAACTTACAGAGGAAGAACGCCAAATACAGACCTCCAAACATGCAGGCATTGAAGTTCAAGTGACCAAGGCCGCCGTTGAACCAGTTGTAAGATAGTTTCTCTTGGTGAACAACATTTTTTTTCTTTATTTGTTTGACCTGTCTTTCCGTTTGTCCAACCCCTTTTTTGATATTGATTCCTTCACTGCCTACCAAACTCAAAATGTTATACAACCATTCAAATTTCACCTTGATCCTCACCTCGGGTGCAGCAAGTGCCTGGGAGGGAGAAAGATGGAAGGAGATGGTATGAAAAAAATAAAGAGAGGTGGCAAGCAGAGGAATCGTTGATTTTCATCTCTTTTTTATTTTTTTAATCCCACCATTTGTCGCCAATAATGAAAACGTTGCTGACATTTTTTTTTTATTTGTTTGACCTGTCTTTTTGTTTGTCCAACCCCTTTTTTGATATCGATTCCTTCACTGCCTACCAAACTCAAAATTTTATACAACCATTCAAATTTCACCTTGATCCTCACCTTGGGTGCAGCAAGTGCCTGGGAGGGAGAAAGATGGAAGGAGATGGTATGAAAAACATAAAGAGAGGTGACAAGCAGAGGAATCGTAGAAAAAGGAGGGCTCAAATGAGGTATTTGGAAAGAGGAATCGTAGAAAAAGGAGGGCTCAAATCTTTTCGTTTGTCCAACCCCTTTTTTGATATTGATTCCTTCACTGCCTACCAAACTCAAAATGTTATACAACCATTCAAATTTCACCTTGATCCGCACCTCGGATGCAGCAAGTGCCTGGGAGGGAGAAAGATGGAAGGAGATTGTATGAAAAACATAAAGAGAGGTGGCAAGCAGAGGAATCGTAGAAAAAGGAGGGCTCAAATGAGGGATTCAGAAATTTCTTTGGAAGTGACTGACAACTGGATCAAGGAAAAGTTTGCCTGGTCTTCCAAGCCTACACCTTTTGATTGCTCCCCACACCTCACTTTCACATTGGATTCTTTTTACAATTCTCCTCATATTGACAAAGGCGACATCTCTGGCTATTCCTTTTTACTTGTGGTCCCAACCAAAAAATCAAATGGTTGACTTATTGAAGATACACATGAATATCAAGTTTGGGACGGTCAATTTGTTTTTCCTGACCTTGGATTTGGAATTGATTTCAAGCAAAAAGGTATAGTCAAAATGGTTTGGGCGGCTAACAAGTACAAGCACTGTACCTTTCCAGCTGTGGAAACAGCAACCCATACCAGAATGGCCATGTCACTCCAAATTAATAAAAAAACTCAGAGCACTTGTAGGGACATGAAAAACGGCCAAATTTACTCTAGAGAAAAAAATATCAATAAAAACAAAAAAGATCTGTATATTGGTGGGGTTAAGAATGCTCTCAAACGTTGTTGTAGTAAAAAATAATTTGTTTTTCTTTCATCCATGCAAATATATTTACAAGCCCAGCATTTGAGTAATCTGCTGTATTTTTTCTACCAATCTACCACTGCCAATGCAAGCCAAAGCTACTGATACCTTATCCTTTTTTTTGTTTGCCCGTTGTTCCCTCTCCTTTTCCAGTTGCACTTGCTGCCGATCCTTCTCCTTTTCCTCTTTTTGAAACTCTAGCTCAGCTTGTTTCAACCTCCACTCAGCATCCAATTTTTGTTGATTAGCCAAAGTCTTGGCTTGCTGCTTTTGACCATCCATGGCCAGTTGACAATCCCACTTTTGCTTTTCAAACTGAAGTTTATCTGATTCAATTTGTGATTTCACTGTTTTTTGGAGGGGAATGGCAATGAGCATGATTTTGAAAGCAAGGATATTGAATCAATCAACTTACATGAATCTTGCTTCTCCATGATTTCTTCAAAGCCCGAAAAACTAGAAGTGTTTCTCCTCTTTTGATGACTTTTGGGGTTGACATTGATGGAATTGGAGGCCTTTTGCTTACCCTTGGCAGAGGAGGTTTGAGTCTGAAAGTCCTCACTAGTATTTGAAGGCGATGTGGGAGGCCCCATTGGCTTGAGGTTTTGGCCAATCAAAAATGGATGAGCCTGTTTTTTTACAATGTAAATCAGTCAGGAGCAACCAGATAGAATTGAAAACAATTTAGTTCCTTACTTGAGCAGATGTTGATGGCAACGGTGATCCAGGAATAACATCCTCCTCATTGGGCAAGTTCTCCAGTTGTTCTGCCCCAGGAAGAGAGCAATCAAAAGAAGGAAGTGAGGGGTCCAAGAATGGGATTGACTGATCAATCAATACCAAAGTAGAAGTTATTGGAGCTGATTGTTTTTGAATATCCTCCTCGTCATCAGATGGGGGCCACTCCAAGGCCAAGGTTTCATCAAGGTCCCCGTTGGTAGGCTGAGCATCCCCAGCCAAGTCCTCGGCATCAACGGAATCGGATTGTTGGGCATCAAAAGCAGATAGGGGGGTGATGTTGGCCTTCTTTCCAAAGATTTCATCCATTTGAATATAAAAAGGACAAATGGAGTCCAACTTATCAACCACAGAGTTGATTCCTTTGGCTTTGTCCAAGTTGGTGATACCAAAGCCAGTGGAGATAGACATGGAGTGGGCCTTTTTGTACTTGGCTCAATAGTTTTTGAACCAATCCCTCATCTGTTTGGATGAAAGATCCAGCCTACCTTTTGTTTTGTTCTTGAGTTCATTGGCCATCAGGAGATAACCATTGACCTTAGAGGATGGAGGTTGGCCAAAACGTGTTTTGTTGTCGGATCCAAAGCAGGCATTGTAGTTGGAGGGAATTTTCAGCCAGTTTACCAGGATGATGTGATCAGCTCTCTTGAGCTGACTTGAGCCCTTGGAAGCTGATGGGGGAGGATTTTTTGTTGTGGAGTTCCTTGGCGATGTTCTCTTGGGTGTGTTGGACTTGCGGGGGGAGGTTTGCTAAGGGGCCATTTGAAAGAATAAGGGCTACGCAAGTGATGAGAGCAATAAATTGATGAGAGTGGTGAAGTTTTGAGAGCAATAAAGTGGATGAGAGTGATCAAGTGATGAGAGTGGTTAAGTGATGAGAGTGATGAAGTTTTGAGAGCGATGAAGTGGTTGAGAGTGATCAAGTGATGAGAGCAATAAAGTGATGAGAGTGGTCAATCAATTTTATGATGAGGGTGGGGGTAAAAAATTTTCCAATGAGGTCGGAGGTAGAAGGAGGTGGGAAAACAGGGGTGTATGACGCGGACAGGTGGTGGAAGCATTTAAATACTTTATTTGAAAAAACCCACTTATTTCAGGTTAACTTTGACACGTCTGATCTGAAATAAGTGGGTTTTTTTGATTTTTAATGGCGGGTTTGAAATGGCGGATTTGGGTTGAAACCCGCCATTAAAAAATGGCGGGTTTGGTTAACTTTGATACCCCCTATTGATTATAAAATATATTTATGAAGGGGCCACAATTATTTTGGGGATCTTTAACACCTCTCTTCAGGAATTTCAGTATGAAAACACGTAGTCCTGGTTACTTTGGCCTCTTTAGTTGAAAGGATATTTTACCCAAAGATAATAGGGCGTATCAAAGTTAGCAAACCCACCATTAGAAACCTGCCATTTTTAATGGCGGGTTTCTGAAATACACATAACCCCTAACTGGTGTATTTCAAAATGGCGTGTTTCATGAAAATGGCGGATTTCAATAATCAAACACGCCATTAAACCCGCCATTTATGCATCATCATCCATTCACCATCCATCACATCAAAAACACCCAAGGTGAGCTTGATCTTAAGTGCATACACCCTGGGCTGGGTAGGGCAAGCCTTTCTGCCACCATCCATCAAACCACTTGGTTTTTAGGTGACTCTCTCCCCAGCGTCATCCTAGCAGAGGCAGTGTCTGATTGGTGCTTGAATATAACTTAGGAAGTAGAACTAGAATTAAGACTTGTAGCTTCCTCCACTAGTCCAAGAGACTTGGCCCAGTTAGACAAAGCTCAAACCCACCCACAATCAATCTCGTGAGTTCTATTCGTCGGAGGAGCGATTGACAGACCGCGACATCACCCTTATTGCCCAGCTCCTGCTTGGTCTCGGTCTTGGACTCAACCAGCAGGTCACTTGGAGTGAGTCTCTTACCCTCTTCTGGGGTTCAGTGGAGCAGAGTGTAGTCTGTGGTGATGGTGATACTGATGGTGATGATTTGGTTCGGCCGACTGGTTGTCCAGACCCTCCCTTAGTTTGGTGGGAAACCTCAGAGTAGGGAAAAGGCATCCATCCCCATCAGCCAAGTCCCTCAATCCGATAGGCCCATTTGAGGTCAGTTGAACTCATCGGATGTCTATTCCATCTTGCATCCCCCATATCCTGTTTGCTGCCCTTTAATCAATCCTTCCGTCTTCTCACTTCCTCCCTCCTCCCTCAGCCTCTTCTCAATCGATATTTCTCCTTCCTCTATCCTTGGTTGTTCATTTCCATCCCATTTTTCCAAGCCTGTGGTCCCTGACTCGCGTCTCCCCCTCCAACCCAGCTTGCCTGCCCCTAGTTCATCATGGCCGCCGCCGTCTCCAATCCTCTCCCTACCTCCTCCACCACCGGATTGCTCTCCTTGAGTGGACCGGCCATTAATCCTAATGCCCCCAATCCTAATGCCGTCCCCGGTAGCATTGTTAATGCTGTATCAAATCAAAATCCTAATACCAACAACTCAAACGCCAATCCCGCTCCTGTTGCTCAAAAACTACCCGGCTCAAAATCAAGTGGGGAATCCAGGAGGGTTAGATTCAATGTTGGCTCCAAGTTAGTTTGCTTTCTTGCCCCCCCCCCTTGAATTTGACAAGCCTTGTTGATCTCGTCCAATCAAACAGGTATCATGTCATGGATGTGATTGGCAAAGGTGCCTACGGAGTCCTTTGCTCTGCCGTGCATCGCCCTACTGGACAGAAAGTAGCCATCAAGAATGACTCCCCTGTGACAACCAGCGCTCCATCAAATGAAGATCTCTATCAAAACTTTCGTGCCCCTCGCCACTCCCTCAGCTCCGCTCCTTCCTCCGGGGGTCTCAAGCGCGATTACGATGAAGTTGTCTATGACTTGATTTCACGGTGCAAACGGAGCAAGTACAAGGATGATCCGGATGAAAGTGAGTTGACCGGTTCAAATCAAAATATTCACACTCATCCACTGACGCATTCACGCGCGCACAGCTATCGCTCAATTGGCTCAATTTCTTTCGCCCGACATGAACATGAAACTTCCACCTCTGGAATCTCATACCTCCTCTGATACCTCATCGCCTGCTTTGTCTCCCCATCCCTACTGTATCAACACAATCTTGTCGCTGAGTCATCCCAGTCACTTTGAGACATCACAATATGATCCTGTTAAAATTATATCGCCTTCTGGCTCACCAAATTTCCATGATGTTGGTCCTGACGCCTCTCCTTCTTCCAATCATCTCTCCGAGCTTGCCACCCTTGCCCCTAAAAAAGTATCACCATCATTCAAGCCAAAACCTCAGCTTGATTCATACGCTTCTCAGTCCTTGTTGGTCAACAAAGTCTTTGTTAAGGAACTACCTGATGTGCTCCCTGTCGAACCTCCGCTGCTCTTCAGATCCAGTAGCTCACAATCTCATGCTAGCAAGCTGCCAGCCACAGTCTTTTCACTCAAACCTGCAGCCAGCTTCCACTTGTTAGAATCCGCTCCCCCAGATCGTTTAGAATCCCTTGCCCATCCAATCAATGTGGATTCATCGGAGTTTCCTTACAAGAATTCACTGGTTCCGGCTCAAACACTCAGCCAATCGTCGCGAAAGCAGTCGAAGGGTTTTGGGGCTCAAGATTGTCCTTCCGAAACTCCGGTTAAAATTGAAGGCACCGTGTCTGATTCTAGCGGCTCAATTCGCCTGGATACGCAACAGCGTGGTACCCATCTTCGCTCACTCCTCCAACAGGCCAAGATTCCTCAATCCAATTTGGATGAATTGTTCCATTCAGGTTGACGTCTCCCCACCACAGTGGACATGTGGCAGGCTGCTATGATTGCAACTCCTCGCGATCGCCTTTGTGGTGGCGACTTTTCCTGGCATGTTTATCACGGCACAGATAGTCCCTTTTATCAGCATTTTTGTGGAACTTCTGTGAGCACAAGCTCATTGTCTGGAAGGAAACCCTTTGTTCCACCTCCAGCCCAAGCTTTCGGGATCCTTCACCAGGTGGCCCAACCCGTCCCAATTCACCACCAAGCAAAGGACAGAACAGTTGTGAAGGCGTCCGGTTAACTCGACAGCCTAGTATCGGACGCAAAACCACAAAAGAATCACCTTCCCATGTCCTATCTTCATCTGCTGATCTCTCCCACTCATCAGTTCACCTGACACCCTGCACGTCCGATTCACTTAATGAGTCTCAAGAAGTGCTGAAAGGTTTGGCGCTCGCAAAATCCCCCCGGCTGTCTGTTTTGCACGTTATTCTCATGACTCGTCCCAGGCAGAAGGCACAATTGAGATAGTAGACAAACAACCTCTTAGTTTGCCAGGCCCGTCCTTGGTGAGGTGCTCATGGTTCAAATGAGTCAGGTAACTTGACTCTGATCTATGTGCTTCCCTATTTTAAAAAAAAAACATTGATATTCCCCTATGCTTTCTAGGCCGCTGCTGTGAGCAGGCCATCCACCCCCTCTCAAAGCCCCAACGGCGCAATGCCCATCACACCGGTTGGAAACCAATTACCAGCTGTTCCCACCATCTTCTCTCCCAAATACAAGCTATTCCCTCCCAACCTTCAATGTCCATCCACCAATCAGTCAGCCACCCAACGCGCTCAAAACGCTCAACACCGTTTCAACAATTTTGAATTTGCGACGGAGATTGGCCAAAGTTTACTAGGCAAGGTATGCCAGTTACAATCCCGATTAGCCTCCAGGGAGGATGAGCTATTGGAAGCCAAGGAGGAGCGTGAGGGTCTCTGGGAAAGAAACAAACAATTGATGCAGCAAGCAAAAGATTACAAAGCTATCGTCGGTATGTTGATACCCTCATGATTGTAAATCAATCAAGCAATCGATTTGCAATTGATTGGCCAATTGTTTGGGCCAATTGATGCAGAGTTTTTGGAGGGTACAGGGAACTGACTTTCCCTTTGTTTTTGTTTCTTTTTTTTTTAGATTTTCTAGATCTGCCAGGTTTTGATTTTCATTTCTTTTTTATTTTTTTAATCCCACCGTTTGTCGCCGATAATGAGAACGTTGCTGACATTTTTTTTTTATTTGTTTGACCGGTCTTTTCGTTTGTCCAACCCCTTTTTTGATATCAATTCCTTCACTGCCTACTGAACTCAAAATGTTATACAACCATTCAAATTTCACCTTGATCCTCACCTTGGGTGCAGCAAGTGCCTGGGAGGGAGAAAGATGGAAGGAGATGGTATGAAAAAAATAAAGAGAGGTGGCAAGCAGAGGAATTGTAGAAAAAGGAGGGCTCAAATGAGGGATTTGGAAATTTCTTTGGAAGTGACTGAAGACTGGATCAAGGAAAAGTTTGCCTGGTCTAGAGGTTGTCCAACCCCTTTTTTGATATTGATTCCTTCACTGCCTACTGAACTCAAAATGTTATACAACCATTCAAATTTCACCTTGATCCTCACCTTGGGTGCAGCAAGTGCCTGGTAGGGAGAAAGATGGAAGGAGATGGTATGAAAAACATAAAGAGAGGTGGCAAGCAGAGGAATCGTAGAAAAAGGAGGGCTCAAATGAGGGATTTGGAAATTTCTTTGGAAGTGACTGACGACTGGATCAAGGAAAAGTTTGCCTGGTCTAGACAAAAGCAAAGGTATAATCAAAATGGTTTGGGCGGCTAACAAGTACAAGCACTTTACCTTTCCAGCTGTGGACACAGCAACCCATACCAGAATGGCCATGTCACTCCAAATTAATAAAAAAACTCAGAGCACTTGTAGGGACATGAAAAACGGCCAAATTTACTCTAGAGAAAAAAATATCAATAAAAACAAAAAAGATCTGTATATTGGTGGGGTTAAGAATGCTCTCAAACGTTGTTGTAGTAAAAAATAATTTGTTTTTCTTTCATCCATGCAAATATATTTACAAGCCCAGCATTTGAGTAATCTGCTGTATTTTTTCTACCAATCTACCACTGCCAATGCAAGCCAAAGCTACTGATACCTTATCCTTTTTTTTGTTTGCCCGTTGTTCCCTCTCCTTTTCCAGTTGCACTTGCTGCCGATCCTTCTCCTTTTCCTCTTTTTGAAACTCTAGCTCAGCTTGTTTCAACCTCCACTCAGCATCCAATTTTTGTTGATTAGCCAAAGTCTTGGCTTGCTGCTTTTGACCATCCATGGCCAGTTGACAATCCCACTTTTGCTTTTCAAACTGAAGTTTATCTGATTCAATTTGTGATTTCACTTTTTTTTGGAGGGGAATGGCAATGAGCATGATTTTGAAAGCAAGGATATTGAATAAATCAACTTACATGAATCTTGCTTCTCCATGATTTCTTCAAAGCCCGAAAAACTGGAAGTGTTTCTCCTCTTTTCATGACTTTTGGGGTTGACATTGATGGAATTGGAGGCCTTTTGCTTACCCTTGGCAGAGGAGGTTTGAGTCTGAAAGTCCTCACTAGTATTTGAAGGTGATGTGGGAGGCCCCATTGGCTTGAGTTTTTGGCCAATCAAAAATGGATGAGCCTGTTTTTTTACAATGTAAATCAGTCAGGAGCAACCAGACAGAATCAAAAACAATTTAGTTCCTTACTTGAGCAGATGTTGATGGCAACGGTGATCCAGGAATAACATCCGCCTCATTGGGCAAGTTCTCCAGTTGTTCTGCCCCAGGAAGAGAGCAATCAAAAGAAGGAAGTGAGGGGTCCAAGGTCAGGATTGACTGATCAACCAATACCAAAGTAGAAGTGATTGGAGCCAATTGTGTTTGAATATCCTCCTTGTCATCAGATGGGGGCCACTCCAAGGCAAAGGTTTCATCAAGGTCCCCGTTGGTAGGCTGAGCATCCCCAGCCAAGTCCTTGGCATCAATGGAATTGGATTGTTGGGCATTGAAAGCAGCTAGGGGGGTGATGTTGGCCTTCTTTCCAAAGATTTCATCCATTTGAATATAAAAAGGACAAATGGAGTCCAAATTATCAACCACAGACTTGATTCCTTTGGCTTTGTCCAAGTTGGTGATACCAAAGCCAGTGGAGATAGACATGGAGTGGGACTTTTTGTACTTGGCTCAATAGTTTTTGAACCGCTCCCTCATCTGTTTGGATGACAGATCCAGCCTACCTTTTGTTTTGTTCTTGAGTTCATTGGCCATCAGGAGATAACCATTGACCTTAGAGGATTGAGGTTGGCCAACACGTGTTTTGTTGTTGGATCCAAAGCAGGAATTGTAGTTGGAGGGAATTTTCAGCCAGTTTACCAGGATGATGTGATCAGCTCTCTTGAGCTGACTTGAGCCCTTGGAAGCTGATGGGGGAGGATTGGTTTTTGTGGAGTTCCTTGGCGATGTTCTCTTGGGTGTGTTGGACTTGTGGGGGGAGGTTTGCTGAGGGGCCATTTGAAAGAGTAAGGGCTACGCAAGTGATGAGAGCGATAAAGTGATGAGAGTGGTGAAGTTTTGAGAGTGATAAAGTGGATGAGAGTGATCAAGTTATGAGAGCGGTTAAGTGATGAGAGTGAAGAAGTTTTGAGAGCAATGAAGTGGATGAGAGTGATCAAGTGATGAGAGCGATAAAGTGATGAGAGTGGTCAATCAATTTTATGATGAGGGTGGGGGTAAAATATTTTCCAATGAGGTCAGAGGTAGAAGGAGGTGGGAAGACAGGGGTGTATGAAGCGGACAGGTGGTGGAAGCATTTACATAATTTATTTGAAAAAACCCACTTATTTCAGGTTAACTTTGACACGTCTGATCTGAAATAAGTGGGTTTTTTTGATTTTTAATGGCGGGTTTGAAATGGAAGATTTGGGTTGAAACCGGCCATTAAAAAATGGCGGGTTTGGTTAACTTTGATACCCCCTAATATGTATATAAAATACACGGTGGAGTAGCAGGGCCTTGTAACCAAGCTGCCACAACAGAGAAAGGATAATAAAACTCACTGGTATATTATTGAATCCTTTGGATATCTTTTTGGGATGTGCACTGATGGGTTAAACCTGTATACTGGGGTTATAAGGTTGTTCAGCATTTTTAATTGATAAAAAAGAGGTTGAGGACGGATATTATTGATCAGAATTTGCCATAAATCACTTACTTATCTCTTATAAGTACTTGATTACCTTGGCAAAGTGTCTGGATATAAATATAACTGGGTCTCTGCCCATCAATATCCTCAAAATAGCTCTTTATTCATAGTTTTGGAGTCCCAATACTATCCTTCTGAGGGGTACAGGGGCTAAAAGGGACGGACACTAAGGCTAGCAGGGTAAACAGGGGTAGCCCTTAACCTTTTCTTGGTTCTATAGCACGGGTAGCATCTAATTCCTCAGAGTATGGGAATTATTCTACTTTATAATAGATATTAGGACATGTGAATAACACTATTCTGTCCCATTTATGTATTATTTAATTAATTATCCTTAGTAAATGTTCCCATTAATTAAATAATAATTTAAATAGACATTTCTACGGAAATTCTGATTTCAGGTGAGTTCTCATTACGTATTATATAATTGGATTAAAGTCATGATATTGATTTTACTTCTTATTTTCAAGTTCCAGTTGATTTAATAAAATCATTACTTAAAAATATAAGTCATGGGAATTCATGTAATATTTTTATATCATTAGTTTTCTTAGTATGTCACAAAAGATATTGATTTCTAGAAATTCTCATCAAAGTATATTAAAGTATTTTAATAAATTTTTGGAATTTGTCATTGTCTTATTTTTGAAATTCTTGGTACTTTGAATTATATTTAATCAAAAATACGTATAAGGGTTATTTAAGTGGTTTTATATGATATTATGTGATTTTAGACTATTCAATATCCACGGAAACATTTATGACATATGTAGAATTCTCCCATGTGGATTGCAGCATGTTTATGCAGTACCTAAGCCTCTCAGGCCGCCTGTCACTCTGTCAACCCATAGTCCCGCGGCTGCATACTTGTCAGAGGCGCGGGGCTGCGTACACAACCTTGAAGGAGTGACAGGGCTGTATCTCAGCTGCGTGCTGGTGCATTGGCTGCAGCGGCTGTTTGCAGGAATTGTGAAAAAACACATTTCCGTCAATAACTCCTAAAAAATACACAACACCTCAATTCTGACTGAATTTTAGGTGTGAAACCTATAAGTGAAAAGACGTGTGAGATATTAAATTGAACAAAAGCTCAATAGTGGAGCTGTGGTATCTTGGTCTTTCTTTCCTGAATTATTTGAAAATATAAGGAGTTGGATTTCAAGGGTGGGGTCAGTGAGTGACCCTACCTAATTTTGGGTGGAGAATCCATTTTGTAATAATATTTATGGTTTTCCTACTCCTTCTTAGGTTAATTATATTATTATTATTATTTTTATGTACTGTTTGTTACTTTTGCAGCTTGCTTTGCAATAGTAGCAAGCTGACAAGCGCTGGTGATGAACCAATGACAAGGCCATCATTGACTTGCATCCAAAAAATTACAAACTTTCTGCCTTTCTGTAAGAGGTAAAAGGAGAGTTTGAGTTATTGAACAGTGAAATCAAGGTGGAACATCATGACATCAAAAAATTTTCACCAAAAACTAGCTGCCTGCTTGGTTCCATATACCGCCTTCTTCAACCTCATGAAAATTTGTTTCCACTCTGGTCTGATCTTGGTTGGAGGCTGAGCATACAGTCCTTTGCTGATCAGGCTATAAAGGTACGCCAAAATAACATCAAAAGTTCCCATAGGTGGGTCCAAATTGATAGCCAACAATATTAGTACACAAAGGACATTGAGGCTTGCAGTCATAGCATAGGTCTCATCTAGTCCTCTCCCATGCATTGATTAAGCCCCTTCACAAAACATCTGGACCATTGCTTGAGCAGACGGCCCTCTTCATCTAGTTTGTGAGCCAGGACCCACCTCATTCCAAGCACCTTCATTGCGGAGTTTGTTTTAACTGGTTCCCAGACATCTAGCTTGTCAAATTTGTCCACCTCATACGTGGCTGATTTCATCCACTCATTTGAAAAATTGCCCTTCAAAGCTTCAGGAAATGATTGAGGTAGGTGGTCATGAAATTTAATTGGAATTAATATTATGAATGCGTGTTTGGCTTCCGCAACCTTGTCTGTACGTTTCTTTCCAAGTTGAAGTGTCAACTGATTAAGCAGGAAGTCAATCCTTGCATTGTTAGGCTTAGACTTTTAAGTGGAAGTATGATTGGCATAGCTCAAATATTGAGTTGCCATCATGCTCTCATTAAGCATGGTTTGCGCAACATCCCCAATTGTTTGATTGAATCTATCTGCCTTACCATTTTGCTCTGGTTGGAAGTTTGGGATGCTTGCTAGCCTGACACCAAGAGTTTCCAGCTTGGTCCAAAGTGTGCTAGTGAACTCATTGGCATTGTCAGACCTGATGTAGGCCGGCGTAATTCCAGTTCTTTGAAAAAGATTTTCAATCCACCTCAGGATCTTAGCCGGCACCTTGCTCCTCAACTGAAGTGCTGCCTAAAAGGTGTATGTGGTAGCATGGTTGCAGAACTTTGGCCAAAATTGGGAAAAAGTAGGATCTTTTTCAAAGGGTCCCACAAAGTCGGTCCCACAGAGTTGTAGTGGTTCCTTGTGCCTTATTTGGGAGTGAGCAACAACTGATTTCTGATCAATAGAATTTGACAGAGCACAACATTCACAAAAGTAAGCCTTCCACATTGCCCTAGGCTGTTTATCAAAATGTGATTCTAAGAAGGATTTGACAACACACTTTGATGCATTAAAAAGTCTCAAATGCCACACATATGGAAATAAAAAATTTCTCTGAGATTTATCTAAACATGACTCATTAATTTCTGCAGGGATGGTCCAACAGAAGTTCTGGAAAACGGTATTGTATTGCTTCCCTTTGGGACCTTTCAATATTAAATCAGTCCCCTTGTGCACAACCTTCCATCCTTGCGCCCCCAGTCTACCTGTAAAGCCAGGAGTGACAGTTCCCACAGGCAGTGACAGTTCCCACCAAGGAAGTGACCTGATGGTTCCCACGGGTGCTCTCACAACTGTGAATGCTCTTATTGGGAGATGACTACAATTATATCAACCGCTCCAGTCAAGAATCAGTTTTTGGGTTCTCATTTTTTTTCTTCAAGGTTCTCTTTTTCTTTTATGATTCTCATTTTCTTTATGGTTCTCTTTTTATTTTCTCATTTTCTTTTTCTCTTATAACTTCACGATCAAAATCAGATAAATCTGATTCACTCAATATCAAAACTCAGACCAATTGTCTCAACAATCTCATTCAACCTTGACCAACTGGCTCTCAAATCCACAATCTGATTCATCTCTAACTGGTGAGATTAATCCATGCTAAGACTCATGAGGATGTAGCTCAACCTAGAATCATATCCTTGTTTGGTTCCATCACCATCCTGCTCTTTTCTTGCTCATTCTCACAGCCATAGTCAATCTGGGTAACTTTTTCTTTGTGTTGGTATTCATATTGGTCTCCTTTTGTTCATTTTTCTACATCATCTAATTCTCATTGAGTTTTTTTTGTCATAGCTTGAAGGTTGAAATATACAAATCATCATTCAGAAATATATGGTTAAAATCCAAATCTCTCTAACCTCAGCCAGAAAGACATAAGACTATGGAAACTGGATTGAGATTCTTGTTGGACCCATTCCAACAAGCCATGCTCAAAAAAGCCCTTGAGACAACCCCACTTCTGACTGAAAAGAAATACGGCATATAGAAGGACCCAATGATGGCACTACTTAAACTCAGAGGAGTGCTGAATGTGCTACAATCTACATCTGGAACTCTCTTGACTCAGGAAAATGAGAAAATCCAACTTCTTCTCATCTCCAAGGTTGACTCCATCACTCAAAATAACATCATAAATGCAGTCAAAATAAACTCAGCCAAAGACATATGGAGGGAAACAAGGAACCGTTCTCATCATCACAAGCGTCTAATTAATCCAGGATTTTCAACAAATTCCTACACTTGACCTTACAGTAGTATGACATCCTAAAACTCATCACAAATATCAAAACCTCAATCAAGAAGATGATCAACATAGGCATAGAACTACCAGAAAACATCCTAGCCTTTGTCACTATGTTCAAACTTATGTCAAATCTTCAGGATCTGAATTGCCAACTTATGCACTCCAACAAATATAATCCTGTGAAATTTGTGTGTAGTCACCTTGTGCAATACCACAACAAAGTCAAAGCCAAAATCTCCAAGAAATGAACCTTTCAAAGTGCATCAGAAATGGCCCTAGCCACCATGAGGACAAGGATCAAGAAGATTCTCTCTAGCAGATGCATCAAAGTGTACCATAATCCAAAGAAATACAAAAATCACACCAAATTGGAATGTTTTCATATCCATCCGGAAAAGGCCCCCAAGTGGTTGAGGGAAAATAAACCCAAATGGAAAGATAAGCAAAAGAAGTCTCAGGAGGCAGCGCACTTTAATGCCTTTTTAACCAGATAGATAAATTACAAAATTGGTGCTGAAAGGAACATCTCGATTGACAGCGGTGCAACCTCTTACATCTTTAACAAGAAACAATTCTTCACCTTACCCAATTTGTATAGTGGAGAACAAATAAACACGGGGAAGGCAGGAGCTAATCTACCCATCCTGGGGCTAGGAGGGGTCAAGCTGGAATGGAAGAATCAACAATCCTGCTATCCAAATGTTTTTTTGTTCCGGATATTGTTGTCAACTTGATCAGTCTGGGGAAGCTCCTTGATCAAGGGTGTAAGCTGAAGGCAAAATTGGGAAATTTTGAGTTAAAAAAAGATGATAAAAAAATATTTTAAGGGTCAATAATCATTAATCTCTTTGTACTGCATAAGCTGCAAAAAATCAGTAAAAACAAGTGCTACTGGAACCAGCAGGAGGAACCAAGGACCCTGAAAGACCTCCACCTATCCTATGGTCATGCCTCACTCAGTCGCCTAGCAAAAATAAGAGGTATGTGTTGTCTTTTGATGTTCAAATTCTGTAACTAACAAATTTAGTTACCTTATTGCTATCTTACTGTTTTCATCATCTCATTACCCATGTCTTAGGACCCCTCTGGGGCTCTCTAGTTGTCTCTAACCTGCTGCCTTAGGCCCCCTTTGGGGTTCTCTATTTTATCATAAATACTGGTCCTTCCCTTGGACCATGAATGAAAATGATCTGATTACCAGACAACTAAACCGGAGTGTCTCTTCCTCCCCTTCAGATCAGTTCCACTTGACTATACAAGTACTTTCCATCTGTCCTTGGCTCTTTGTAGCCTTATCAATACTTATCATTTGGCTCTTCAGTAGCCCACCATACTCTTTTCTTCTCTAATAAACCTTGCTACTCATATTAATTCCTTCATGGTTAAAAGCAGAAACTCATGCAACTAAGCCATCCGGTAAACTTCATTGTTCCAACTGGTTGCTTTTCCTCCAATCATATTGGTCCTATACGCCTCTCCATCTCTGTTTAACCTTGTCCTATCAGTCCTCCTCCAATTTGAGCAATCTCACTGATTCTCAAATAGTCTCATCCCACTGGACTGTGGCCATCCTGGATCCAATTCCTCTAATATCCTGCTCTCCTTCAAATTTCTCCTATCATCCTCTCCTATGTGATTCCATCACAAATCGCATCTCATCCATTTCTGAAATCCTCATCATTCATCAATCACCTCTTTGAAAAAGATATTTCCTCCTCATCCTCTGTCTCCCTCCCTGCTATGCCAACTCAACCTACACTCACCAGATTGGTCTCCTCAAATTTCAACAACAAACCCTCTCAAGCCAATCAGATCCTCTGCTTGGTCTCCAAACCTACCAATATCCCCCACGACTTTGATCACAAGTTTGCTTGAAAGGCCCATGTGATCTGTAAGGAATTTCAATCTCCTAGATTTAATCACGTTCACAATTCCATTGGATCCACTCAAAACCCTCCTAAATTAATCCTTGATTCCTCATCCTCTCATCCTCCCCCTTGTCCCTCACTCGCGGATCACCTCCTCAACCCTAAGGACCCCTAGCGTAAAAAAAGGCTCAGTGGTAATCCTAACAATCTCCATGCTGGTGTACTCATTGGTAACCTAATTGGAGAGGTTCATGTCAACTACTTTGTGATTTACAACATGCTGACCGGAATCCAAATTGGTGTGTCTCAATGTCAAGCCAAGCGTTGGAGACCCTTGACTGAGGCCAATTATACCGCCCGCCATAAGTTCACCTTTTATGTGGTCGGTAATGAATTAACACCATTGGCTAAATATGATTTCAAGTTCAAGGATTACACTCCATGCGTCTTCCGAGAACTCAGGGAATACTTTCATCTCAATCCTGCAGACTATCTACTCTCTCTCACCGCAAAGTACATCCTATCCAAATTGGGTTCCCCTGGCAAATCTGGTTCATTCTTCCACTTTAGTCAAGATTATAGATTTATCATCAAGACCATCCATTGTTTGGAGGACAAATTCCTACGTTTGATCCTCAAGGAATATCACAAATTTGCTCCCTCAAACATTGCTTCTCATCCCACCTTGCTTGCGACATTGATTGCCTCCCAGCTTCCTCCTCCATCAACCTTGTCCGCGCTGGCGTTTATTGACATTGCCTTGGCCCCAAAAATCTCCGGCGTCGCACTAGCTCTTGGCCAAATCCACTCCATCACCACTTGCTTCATCTTCTCCATCAATACCTCCATCATCCTTCACCATCAATTATTGAACATCAATCCAATTCAACCATCACTTCATCCTTCAACAACATTAACAACAAACTTTCAATATTAACCATCAAAAACATTCAGTTCAAAATCAACATCTGCAAACTTGCTCGCGCTTCATCTGCAACTTCTCCTACTGCTTCACTCGCCATCCCCGCTCATTATCAACTACCCTGATCCCTCGCAACCTTGCTCTTCCACCTCTCAATATTGCTCAGTCGCTTCTCATCCCCAAATTGCTCCATCCCTCCATCTCAACTTCTTGCTTGCTCCCATCCCTCTCCTCCGCTCCATCTGTTACACAACCACTCGCTCCATCTCCTTCATCTCATTGCTCCATCAACTACACCCAAACTTGCTCCATCTCCTCCATCAATTTACCCATCAACCTCAATCACCATCACTCCATCTCTAACATTGCATCCTACTCTTCAACAACAACTCACCAATCAACCTCAACAACATATCAACCTCCCTTCCATCCAGTATTGAACAGGCTGATGTGTTGGGATCCTTTCCTCCTTTTGTTCAATACTGTCTCTATATCTACAGCTCCCCACCCTCTATCTTTAATATAATCACCATCACCATCACCATCACCATCACCATCACCATCACCATCACCATCACCATCACCATCACCATCATCATCATATCATTCTTCCCCATTAAGCTAGGCAACTATGCCTGAGGTCCTTGTTGCTCCGCTTAAAATAGGCTACCATTCCCCATATCATGCTAGGCAACTATGCCTGAGGTCCTTGTTGCTCCTCTTAAAATAGGGTATCATTCCCCATATCATGCTAGGCAACTATGCCTGAGGTCCTTGTTGCTCCTCTTCAAATAGGCTATCATTTCCCCATCTCATATCCTGACAAGGTGGTGTCTTGTCATTTATTACTCAACTCTCATATCTCTATCATTCTCATATTCTCCTCTCATTTCTCATGAATCTCTGGAATGTTTTCTGGTCTTAAATTGGTTCCTAAATTTGTCAGTTAAGGTGGTTTGTTGTCTTTTGATGTTCAAATTCTGTAACTAAAAAATTTAGTTACCTTATTGCTATCTTACTGTTTTCATCATCTCATTACCCATGTCTTAGGCCCCCTCTGGGGCTCTCTAGTTGTCTCTAACCTGCTTCCTTAGGCCCCCTTTGGGGTTCTCTATTTGTCCAAAAATACTGGTCCTTCCCTTGGACCATGAATGAAAATGATCTGATTACCAGAAAACTAAACCGGAGTGTCCCTTCCTCCCCTTCAGATCAGTTCCACTTGACTATACAAGTGGTTTCCATCCATCCTTGGCTCTTTGTAGCATTATCAATACTTATCATTTGGAACTTCAGTAGCCCACCATACTCCTTCCTTCTACAATCAACCTTGCTACTCATATTAATTCTCTTCAGTATGCAATGCAGTAACTCTGAGAAAGAAAAGTTTGAATGCAAGGACTGTCTCCTGTGCAAGATGACCAAATCACCCTTCAAATAAATTTCCAACCCACCTTTCAAACACTTTAAAATTATTCATCTAGATATCATGTTTCCAATCACGCTGGAATCTCATAGACACAAAAAATAAATACTGACTGTGGTCAACAGCTATTCCAGCTATATCTTGTGTATTCCACTAACTGAAAAAGACAAGGCAACCTCCATGCTAATAGAAGTGATATAGAAACAGAAGAATTTCTGCGGCTCCTACCCATCAACAGTATGCTCAGATGGTGGTGCGGAGTTTGTAAACACTAGGTTAGTAAACTATCTTAAGGAGAAATTAATCAGGTATCTGGTAACTGAACCATATCACCCCAAACATAAAGGCAGGGCTGAGAGGAAAAATCAGACAATCAGTGAGATTGTGAGGTCATCATTGAGCTCTGCTAACCTACCTCCAAAGTATTGGTCAGAATTACTCAAATAATGTTGCATTTGTCTCAACCAAATAATGAGGGATGACCTAGACCAGTCCCCATGGGAGCTCATCCAAAGAAGCAAGTTTCCACCAAATTACTTTCAGCCAATCAGAGTCACTACCATTGTGCTGAAACAAAGAAGAGTTAAAGGAGCAAAATTCAATCCTAAAGGACTGGAAGGAAAACTCATTGAATACAAACCCAAATTCTTTTTTTCCTAATTCTCATGACTAATGGTCAGATCCTTCAATCCAAAAATGTTTGATTCATGAAAAAATCTGTGAAAAATCTGGGAATATACTCAAACATGTATCTAGACTTCAGTATAATGAAGTCAAATGAAAAATGCTTGCCTATACTCAACAAAACTATTCTGAGTTTTATGAACTATTGTCAACTCCCTGTAGAAGTGGACTCATCCAAAAAAGAGGCATTGATCTCTGAAACACAGCCAAGCTCTGACGGGGAATGGTTGTTGCATTCTTGTCAAGCCACTGAATCAAGTATCAGCCCTAGAATTCCAGAGATATTAAAAATACTGGTCAGAAGAATGCTTTGCGACCAATTTACCATTGAACCCCCTTGGAGATATGGATTTAACCATTACTTTGAACAAAAAAAAATTTGACCAAGCCAAACACTGTGCAGACAGCATCAAATGGGGGGGGCTATCAATAAGGAGATCAATCAATGCAAGCTACTTGAAGTTTGAGAAGATTACAAGGGAGAAAGCCCAGTGAAACCACCAGATAAAACATGGATCTTCAAGATTAAAGATAATGCAACCAAAAAAGAAATCATTCACAAGGAATGGATCTGTGTGAAAGGATTTAATGAAGTTCATGGCCCAGATCTTGAGAAAAAAATTTCCCCTACTGGAAAGATTGCCTCATTAAGAGCAATCCTTCTGTATGCCCTGAAAAAAAAATGAAAATCCAACAGTAAAATTTAAAGGCGGCTTTTCTGCATTCACCCATTGATGAAGAAGTCATCATCAGTACACCTCAGGGATGTCAATTCAAGTGCCAATACTTAAGACTTTCAAAAAGTCTTCAAAGAATTGGTACACCACATCCACAGACTGGACCCAGTTGATGGCTTCAGGGAGTCAGACAGTGATCCCTGCTTGTATAAAGCTGAGGAAAACAAGTCATTCCTATTCTTTCATGTTGAAAATGTAATCAATGTGGGGGTGGGAAATAAATTCAATGGAAAGTTCAACACTTGATTCCAAGACTCTCCAGCCCACAACCTGACACTATTCTTGGCATGAAGTTCCAAAGAAATTCAAACTGTATTCTGCAAAGTCAACCCAAGCACCTTGAGCACTGCTTGGAAGAGCTTGGCTTGCTGGATTCAAGACCCTGCTCTAAGCGGTTGACCCCTCATCTCAAACTGAGTGAAGCATCAGACAAATACTTTGAAAGGTTCAAGAAGCTCAACATAAATTATAATTCTACAATTGGACTTCTCAACTACATATCAAGTTGAACTCTTCCAGATCTCAGTTACTTTGTCTCCAGCCTGGCTTGGTTCCAGAACAAACCTTGTCTCAAAAACTGGAAGTAACTCAAACAAACCTGGCAATATCTCAACCATATCAAGGATCTGAAACTGACTCTTGCCTATGACAAATCAACAGGCCCCATTGAGTATTATAGTAATGCTTCCTGGGGTGAAGACCCTGCCAGTTGCAAATCTCAATCAGGCTATCTATGTCTGTCATTTGGTTTCCTTCTATTGTGGAACAGTTATAAACAGTGCAAAATAACCTACTCCTCCAAGGAAGGCAAAATCAATTCTGTTCTAAACTCTTATCTTGAGAGCAAATGACTTTTCCATTTTCTGGGTGAAATTTTTTCACTCAAATATATTTTCATCCAAGAATTTCATCAATAATAAAGGCTTAGATGACAAGCTAAAAAAATTTGGTTCAAACACCAAGACTAGACACATGGACCTCAAAAATTAAGAACTTTGTGAAGGACTCAAAGAAGGCTTCTTAACCTGTCATTTGATAGATACCAGCAAGATGCTGGAAGATCATCCAACCAAGGAAGTCAGCCTGAACCAATTGTAGAAATTCACCGCTCTTGTCTTTGGAGTAAAGCAGGCCTGATCACAAGTTAAGGGGAGTGTAAAGCCAGGAGTTAAAGTTCCCACGGGCAGTGACAGTTCCCACCAAGGAAGTGAACTGATGGTTCCTGCGGGTTCTCCCACAAATGTGAATTGTCTAATTGGGAGATCACTCCAATTATATCAACCGCTCCAGTCAAGACTTAGTTTTTGGGTTCTCATTTTTTTCTTCATGGTTCTCTTTTTCTTGTAAGATTCTCATGTTCTTTATGGTTCTATTTTTCTTTTATTTTTCTCATTTTATTTTTCTATTTTAACTGCATGATAAAAATCAGATCAATCTGATTCACTCAATCTCAAAACTCAGACCAATTGGCTTGACAATCTCATTCAACCTTGACCAACTGGCTCTTGAATCCACAATCTTATTCATCTATAACTGGTGAGATCAATCCATGCTAACATTCATGAGGATGTACCTCAACCTAGAATCATATCCTTTTTTAGTTCCATAACCATGATGTTCTTTACTTGCTTGTTCTTACAGCCATAGTCAATTGGGGTAACTTTTTCATTGTGTTGTTATTCATATTCTTCTCCTTTTTTTTATTTGTCTAAGTCATCTGATTCTCCTCAAGTAGTTTCTTTCATAGCTTTTTGGTTAAATAAACATATCATCATTCAGAAATATACTACCAGACAACCAGATTTCCCCTTCAAAACGTGGCACAAGTATATGTTATTCACCAGGAGATTCCCCATCAGAGTTGGCATGTTCAATCTTCCAACATACCCCGCGATTGCGCAATTTGACAGGACGGCCATGGTCAGACTAATTGGTACCTTCAGAGGCTCTGTAATATTGAAGAACCTTGATTTGCCACTTACATGTGCAGTCAACCCAAAGTCTAGTAAGATTTTACCCTTGGATATTGCTTTGACGTCAAGCTGCCTAACATGCCCCCCAACTGTTGGTGCATTCAATGGGTGAGGTTGATTTATGTATCAAGAACCTCTGCCGGAATGATTAGACAGCAGGGAAGGAATAACACCCTAAGGACGTTGTCCCAGAGGTCATCACAATCTGCGTAACAATGCCCCAATTTCCCAAATTAGTGGCAGGAGCATCCAAACTTGCGCATGAGTGAATCAGTTGGAAAATGTCCTTTGAAAATGCTTGCCTTTTCAATGGAAAGTCTTTTGTGAGATACCCGTCTCTGTTAACTCCCAAATTCCCTTCTGCGCCCGGGAGAAATATACTTCTTCTGGGGTTGGTGTTTAACTGCCCCTACCAACATCTCAAAGTCTGAGAGTATGGTTCCTGTTGTCATTGTTGATCTTGACTTCAGCTTATTCAGGCATGTTTGGATCAAGGTTGAAACCTCTGTGAAACTGGGAGGTGCAATTGCATCATCAAGGATCTGCCCCAGGGCGTACTCAAAGTTCTGGGTGTCTACCCTGGGAAGTGGATTTTTGCTTTCCTGCAAGATGAGACCATAAAGATTTTCCAAAGACACATCAACACAGGTGAGATCTGCAATGATTTTGTGTAACCCCCCTATCCGTAAGTCATCGTCACAAGTTTTATTGTTTATTTCCAAGAGGAAATAATCAAAGATGGCCAACCTGTGCCTTTGTTTGGTTTTACTGCATTCCTTCTTTATAAAATCAATGAGAGCCTGTGAATTCTCCACCACAGATCCTTCTACTATGCTGAGGAGGGTGTCATCAATTGTGTTCCTGATGATGATGGTAATAGATTCATTATGGTCCTGAGTGAAGTGGGTAAATGCGCCAGGGTTGTTCAAGATCTCAAATCACATCTGAGGGCTCTGTGCAGGGTCCTATCCAGTGTGGCCTCCATTTGGGAGTATTTAGACCCATTGAACACCAACAAAACTTTCTTTGGGTTCATAGTGTTATGGATAGCCCCCAGGTCTTCCAAAAACTTCTTGGTGATGGGGTTGTGGTTGTTTAATTCAAGGGGCTGGTTCTGTAGATGGGGTGGGTTTCCTCTTTCTAAATGTTCAATACGTGCTTGGAGGTTGTTAATCACCTCCAGGTGGGATTCAATGGAATTTCCACTCATATTAGTTGAATTATGTGTAAATTGCCTGTGTTGAGCAGAATGAAGTGAAGCTTCCACCAATTGTGGTTGTTGTCCAATTTTTTTGGTTGGTTTCTATCCTTGAGTATATTGCAAAAATTTGCCATCCACCCACCAGCAGACAAATGACTAGCCTACCGGCAGTCAACTCTGATTGGCCCTTTGACTTGGAAGAAAAGATTATGGTAAGCTGTGTTATAATTATGACCAGCAATTAGCTTAGACAAATGAGCAGTATTTAAAGCAAAAGAAATCCTGGACACCTTGTGTCAATAATTTTTTGATGGGCTCTCACAATGGGGCAATACGTTGGATGATATTGTTGATGAATTGGATTGGATGATGAATGGATACTGGAAAATAGCAGGGAGAAGAGCTCCTTAAGTACAAAATATTGGCCTCTTGTGATCTCATGATACAACAAGCCAAAAGGAAATTTTTCCGCCCAAAAAGAGCTCTACAGGCTCCACAGGCCTTTTTACTTGGTTTGGGCTACATCAGCCCACATGGCATCGGTCCCTGTACCCTTAAAACCAGCCTATTCCAGTCCATTCTGGTGTTTCCACCATTACAGGGCTGAACCAGAAACTTTTCTGTTCAATCTCCTAGCTGGTCTTCCATTACAACAAGCCCAGTTACTCTTATTTTGTTACTTACAGGATGGTTACCTCATGCAGCAAGCCCCTGGCCCCACATATGGGCCAGGTGGGACCCAGGACTCACCTGGGTCCGGTCTCAACCCCACTTGGGGGGGGGGGTTTAACCGGCAGACATGACACCCCCCCTCTTTCTCTCAAATCCCTGGTGGGGGCAGTCAAATCCCCACACCAGGGGCCCTGGGGGTATCAACCCCCAGGGAGTTGTCAAGAATAGTGGGCTGGGGGTGGTCAGATCCCCTCAGCCCATTGCTCCTCCCCCTTGTTTAAGGGGGGGGGGAGAGCACCCCTCTCCTCTCCGTTTGCTGGTGGGAGGGTGATCAAATCCCCCCCACAGCCAGTCGCTCTCTCTGCAGCCGGTGTGGTGTTGTATTTATAACCTCAGATTGGGAGCTGAGTGGCGGGCTGCACACTCAGCAGTTGTGTTGGTCGGGCTCAGCATTTGGGGTGCGCACGGTCTCAGCAGTGCCTGCTGCGGGCTCAGCAGCAGGGATTGCGGAACTAAGCGCCAGGTGCGGGTTGGGCCTACTCTGGGGGGGCGCCAGGCTGAAACCCACCCAGGCAACGCAGACCAAGTGATGGAGCCGGCCCAACCAAGCTTGTGGGTGGCTAGTCCAGAAAGCAAGGGCGGGGCAATCAGGGGTTATAGGCGCCGGGGAGGTTTGTGCGGGCATAAGCACAGGCGAACTCATGGATTGAGGGATCTGAGATTTGCGCAGGCATAAGCGCGGGCTGACTCAAAGATTGCGGGATCCACAGATGGGCGCCAACAGATGAACCCAGGGGGCTCCAAGTAGGGCGTGGCAGAGGGCTGCACCATGAGAAGGACCAACTGGATGTATGTGATATCAAAGGGGAGAGTTTCAAACAGGGTGGGTGGTATGGGGTAGGGTTAGGGTGGAGCTAGGGTTCTGTACTTGGGGTCATATTTCATCTATCTTGTTGCTTGTGGTTGTACCTAGGTTAGGGTTGAGAGGGAGGATTCAAAAATACCTCACTCTCAACTCCAGGTTGGGTCATCATCCTATATCATCATCACTGGACCATCAGGAAATGGTATGGGAAAGATTGGAAGGGAGGAATTTATCTTGTCATCACCCTCTCTAGTCTTGAACTCATTGCATCAAATCTCCTTACAGACACTTAGACCAATAACTTCCAGAACCTGTGGAAAACTTTGAGGGGTATCACTTCTCTTGTTTCCACACCGGCATTTTCATCTCCCGGGCAAAGGGGTGATGAAATCCCCCCTGCCCTGACCGACTGTCTTGTTGCGGCTGGTTTCTGGCTGGTTCAGCCCAGCCAGCCACCCCCTCCCCCTTGCAATGGCAAGCAATGGAAGGGGGAGGGAGCTAGGGCCGCTTGCCCTTGCTCCCGCGGCAGTGGACGCCCTTTGCAACCGGCTGGGCTGGCGCGGTGCAACGCCCCGCAGGATCCCTTGGCCACCGCAACAGCCCTGTGCTGGCCGTTGGGCCCCGCATGGGCCAAACCAAGGGATACAAGCAGCCCCAAGCAGGTTGTGGCACAGGCAGCTGTCCCAAGCAGGCTGCGACATGGGCGGCGGCTGTCCCAAGCGGGCTGCAACATGGGCGATGGCCCCAATGGGCCTCCCCAACCCCAAAACCTGAGACAAAGACACTTTGGCGGGCCAGCCTGTCTGGCCAAGTATGTCCAAAAAAAACCTTGGGCCCAATTTTGCCCATGCAAGCCCATCTTTCAGCCTCCTGGATTCCAAGACCCTTGCTATCCTTGAGCTACCAGAGGTGATAGAATAAATAATAAATATATTATTTAACAAATTCCACAAAAATCAGTAAAATATTTGGATTAAGCTTATTGAAAGGTTAAGTGGTTTGGTTATGGTTTATTGTTATAAATCAATATGAATAAATTGATTATTGAATATTTTTATAGAGTGGCCAAAATTATATTGGGGATCTTTAAAACCTCTCTTCAGGGATTTCAGTATGAAAACACCTAGTCCTGGTTACTTTGGGCTCTTTAGTTTAAAGGATATTTTGCCCAAAGATAATATGTATATAAAATACACGGTGGAGTGGCAGGGCCTTGTAGCCAAGCTGCCACAACAGAGAAGGGATAATCAAACTCACTTGTATATTATTAAATCCTTTGGGTATCTGTTTGAGACATGCACTGATGGGTTAAACCTGTATACTGAGGTTATAAGGTTGTTCAGCAGTTTTAATTGATAAAAAGAGGTTGAGGACAGATATTATTGATCAGACTAATCCATAAATCACTTACTTATCTCTTATAAGTATTTGATTACCTTGGCACGGTTTCTGGATGTAAATATAACTGGGTCTCTTGGTATCAATATCCTCAAAAGAGCTCTTTATTTATAGCTTTTGGAGTCCCCATATTGTCCTTCTGAGAGTTTTAGGTGATCAAAGGGACGGACGCTAAGGCTAGCATGGTAATCAGAGGTAGCCTTTCATGTGTTATTGGTGCTATAGCACGGGTAGCATCTAATTCCTAAGGGTATGGGAATTATTCTACTTTATAATAGATATTAGGACGTGTGAATAACACTAGTCTGTCCTATTTATGTATTATTTAATTTATTATCCTTAGTAAATGTTCCCAGTAATTTAATAATTATATAAATAGACATTTCTACACACATCCTGATGTCAGGTGAGTTCTCATTATGTATTATATCACTGGAGTAAAAGTCATGACATTGATTTTACTCCTTATTTTTGAGTTCCAGTTGATTCACTAAGATAATTACTTGAAAATATCAGTCATGTGAATTCATGTAATATTTTTTTGATTGTTAGTTTTCTTAGTATTTCAAAAATATATTGATGTTTAGAAATTCTCACAAAAGAATATTGAATTATTTTAATATATTTTTAAAAGTTGTCATTGTCTTATTTTCGACATTCTTGGTACTTTGAATTATATTAAATAAAAAATACATATAAGGATTATTTAAGTATTTTTATATAATATTATGTATTTTTATACTATCTACTATCCACGGGAACATTTATTACATATATAGAATGTTCCTGTGTGTGTTGTAGCATGTTTACGCGGTACCTGAGCCTCTCAGGCCGCCTGTCACTCTGTCAACCCGTAGTGCCCCGGCTGCATACTTGTCAGAGGCCCGGGGCTGGGTACACAACCTTGAAGGATTTACAGGGCTGTATCTCAGCCGCGCGCGGGTGCATTGGCTGCCGTGGCTGCATGCGGGAATTGTGACAAAAAATATTTCCCTCCGTAACTCCTAAAATATACACAACACCTCAATTCTGAACAAATTTTAGGCGTGAAACCTATAAGTGAAAATACGTATGAAATTTTTAATTGACCAAAAACTCAAAAGTGGAGCCGTAGTATTTTGGTCTTTCTTTCCTTAATTATTTAAAAATATAAGGAGTTGGATTTCAAGGGTGGGGTCAGTGAGTGACCCTACCTAATTTTGGGTGGAAAATCTATTTGTGTAATAATATTTGGGGTTTTCCTACTCCTTCTTAGGTTACTTGTATTATTATTATTTTTATGTTCTTTTTGTTAATTTTGCAGCTTGCTCTGCAATAGTAGCAAGTCAACCTTCCCCCACTCCAAGATGTGGCCATATCTGAAAAACATCTAGAAGGGTTTTAGAGAAAATGAACTTCACGTGTGTTTCAGTTCCTTCTTCTTGCTCTGTAGTTTCTGAGATGTATTGGTCCATCAGGTATGTTATTTTCTGCTAACCATTCATCTTTGTATGCGGATTCTCCTTTGTATCTTACTAAGTATAGTCTAACATCTTTTCCATGTACTCTCTCTTCCTTGTCTATCAATATCCTGCTGACTTTCCCTTTTTCTTTCACAGGGTCAGGTTCTATTGGGATTATTGTTGGAGGGAGGTTGCTTCCTTCTTTTGGTTGAAAGTGTTGACTAGGCTAACAGGAAATACTGGATGTTTCCTTGATAATTTTTCACTCAAGATTACTTCCACAGCATTTTTTCCATGCATCTTCTTGATAACAAATGGTCCAACAAAGGCTGGTTTCAGCTTTCTGTTGCCTGCTAGGTTGTTGAAATTGGTTGTAGATATAAAGATCTGATCTCCTACTTTAAAGTCAGGTTGTTTATGTGATTTGCCCCATCTTTGTTTGTTGTATTCTACTGCTTCTTCTACACATTTTTGAGCATTATTATTTTCCTGACATATAATCTTCTTAAAGTCAAGAGATGTTGGATGAATAGTGGCTAAGTTATAGATTAAGTTATTCCTAGGGAGTTTTGGAATCCATCCTCTTTCTAGTATGTAAGGAGCTTCTTTGGTAGTAGAGTTTTTACTGCTGTTCTAAGCCATTTCTAGGGCTGGGAGTAAGCTTACCCAATCATGGCAATAACCATCTGAGTTTTTTTATTCTAGACCAAAGCTACAGAACCTCCTTATCATATCTTCTAGGGTCTGTATCATTCTTTCAGCTAATCTGTCAGTTTGGGGATGGTATGCTGTAGAAAATGCTAGAGTAGTACCCAGTATATCATGTAGATTTCTCCAAAACTCAAAGGTGAATTTGGGGTCTCTGTCACTGATTATAATCTTGGGTATACCCACATCAGCTGGGGATGGTATGCTTTAGAAAATGCTAGAGTAGTACCCAGTATATCATGTAGATTCCTCCAAAACTCAGAGGTGAATTTGGGGTCTCTGTCAATGATTATAGTCTTGGGTATACCCACATCAGATATCATCAGCTATGATCCTGTTCCAGAATGGTAAAGCTACATCCCTAGCACTATCTTCTTTGTGGTCAGGTAAAAATTTTGACTTCTTAGAATATCTGTCAACTATAACTAGGACAGAGTTATATGAATGAGTACCTCCAGGGGGTAGGCCAGTGACCAAATCCATATTGATGATTTCCCATCTGGTTGTAGTTTTAGATATCTTCTGTAAGAGTCCACACCTTTTTCCAGTAGTTTTATTAGATTTATGGCAGGTTTCACAGCTAGTAACATATTCAGTAGTGATGTCTTTCCAGTCTATCCACCAGACAGTTTGTTTTACTTTCTCCAAAGTTCTTTCTGTGGATAGATGACCTGATGAACAGTTTTCACGGCATTCCTGGAGTATATGTTGTATATGTTCTTTGTTGCTTAGTACTAATAAACTGGAATGTTGGTATCTGTAGTAAAGGAGACAATCCCAAAGGGTAAAACTTCCTGCTTTATAGGGTTTAAGTACTGAAGCAGGTAGAATATTTATCAGAGCTGCTTCTGAGGATTTACATTCCGTAATGGTAATCAGAAGCTTGATTTCAGGAGAGTATTTTTCCCTTACTAGGTTGAAGAAAGCAGTATCTGATTCACATAAGTGGATCCCCATTATTTCAGCATTCAATGCAAAAAGATTAATGTTCAGGATAGGAAAAATATCTTGATCTTCAGGGTCATATGCTGGATTTTTAGAGTCATTAGGCAAAGCATTCCCACTTAGACTATCAGCATTCTGATGTTTAGCTCCAGCTTTATGCACTATAGTCATCTGACCTCTATACTGTTGTATAGCAATTTGCCACCTGGGCATATGTCTGCTGGGAGTTTTCATGTTCATAAGAGTTCTTACAGCATTACAGTCCGTGATTAATTGAAAAGTTGTGCCTTCTAAGTAATAGTGTAGCTTCTCTAAAGCCCATACTAGTGCCAAACATTCCAACTGACTGGCCCCATATCTCTTCTCTGTATCTTTGATCTGTCTAGATATGAAGAGTACTGGTTTCTCTACTTGTCTGTCTTCTTCTATCCTTTCCTGATGTAGAGCAGCTCCTAGCCCTTCCATGCAGGCGTTAATGTACAGTTTGAAGGGCTTGGAGTGATTCAGTTGGATAAGTAGAGAAGTAGAGGTCATAGCTATTTTTAATTCCTCATATTTTTTTGGTATCTCATCAGTCATTTCAAATAGGTTGTTGTTGTTGCATGATTCATAAATACTTTTAGTTAGCATAAAAACTTTGGTATTTATTGTCTGTAAAAACTGAAAAAAAATAATGAAAGACAGTAATTCCATTTTGTTTTGAGGCATAGGTCTATTCATGACAACAGCTATCCTATTTTGATCAGCAGCTAGAGTTAGACCAGAGACTATATGTCCTAAAGCTTTCAATTCTTCGTAGCCAAAGTTGCATTTCTTCATGGAAACCTTCAATTCTGCTCTGGAGATAGTTTGGATTACCAATCTTAATTGGTTAATATGAGTATCCCAATCATCATAGTATATGATAACATCATCTATGTATACCATCATCCATCCTTCTCTGATGTAAGTACCTAGAACTGTATCCATTGCTCTCTGGAAGTGTGATGGAGCATTCTTTATACCAAAGGGCATCCTGAGATATTCATATATTACCAAATGACAGATTATTATAATAAAATTCCTGCTTTACTGGCTTATTGTTATCTGGTGGAAACCTTTAAGCATATCCATAGTAGTGATGTGCTTAGACTTGGACAAGTTATGCAGAGCATGATCAATCCAGGGTATAGGATAATAATCTGCTTGAGTGTAATTGTTGAGAATTCTGAAGTCTTGTACCATTCTTGACTTGTCATTATGCCAAGCTATGATTACAGGTGTGGTCACATCTACCTGTTCATTATGCCCTACTTTCCCTAATACTTGTAAATTTATCAGTTCTTGGATATGTTTCTCTAGAGCTTTTCTAGACTTAGGACTAGAAGGATAGGTTTTCCTTCTTAAGTCAGGAGGATAAGGAGGCTTAATGGCCAATGTAAATAAAATATCATGTCCTTTAATATCACTAATGGGATGATCTTGAGTAAAAAAAGCATTCCATTTCTCAAAGCAAACTTTCAATATATCTTTCTTCTGTTCCTCAGAAAGTTTCATATTCAGAGCTTCTTGAGATAAGTTTTCTTGGTCAAAGTCTTCTAAATGCTTTTGATAAGTAGAGGAAGGGAAGTTAGACTGAATGGTGCATATCTTAAACTTATTATCCCAATTACCTCCTACTGTGAAGTATCTTCCTCTACTCTGGAACACGTCTATACCATATAGACATAAGGCATCATTACCCAATATCAGGTAGTCACATAGTCCATTGAGAAATACTAAAAATTCCACTTATATTCTCAAAGATCCTTTAGTGTGAGGTATTATTAATAACCCAATATCAGGTAGTCACATAGTCCGTTGAGAAATACTAAAAATTCCACTTGTATTCTAAAAGATCCTTTAGTGTGAGGTAGTATTATAGGAGCATTCCATACTCCAATAGCATTCATGGTAGAGTTGCAAGAGCTGAACCTGGCTTTTGGGACGGGCAAAAGGTGTTCTTTCCAATTGTGGTCCCATTTGTTGAAGAATTCAGCACAGACACATGAGCAAAAGGCTCAACTATCCAGTAATAACCTTTTAGGTATGTCTTTACACAATCCTGTTGCATAACAAGTTTGACCAGTGGTATAACGTTGCCCACTCATAGGCTTAACTGTTAATGGTTTGAAATCCATAATATTCCTAGGAATTGTGGTAGGATCTCATTGTTGGGGCAGGCTAGAATCCCCATGGATGTTATTGATTTCTACAGAAGTGGCTATATCTCCTTCTTTAACATTCACCGGGTTGCTCAGGATCAATTCACATTCAGAAAGAGATCCTTCAGTATCAGCTATATCTTCACAGTTCTGATTCCCTTGAACCTCCTGCTCTACTTCCAAGACTTCTATCTTCCTTTTTGGTAATGGGCATTCTTGTCTCATATACCCAGTCTTGTTACAATTCCAACAGGTTGAGGCATCCTCTCTTTATCCCTATTCTCATTAGGTTTCTTATTATCAGAGGCATTCATCAGAGGAGGTTGTTCTCTGATTTTATTGATGTTTTACTTCTCTTTTGGTCTGGAAAGAGCTTTCTTGTCTAACCCATTAATGTCTATTACTTCTTCTAGCACATTGATTAGAGTTGGAAAGTCAGCATCCATACTCATCCTACATCTTACACTATGGTTAAGATTTCCAGGACACAGATTGAGGAGTCTTTCATTTACTTCCTCTTTATCAGAATCTGGATAGAAGCAATCCAACCTTTTCTTCTGTTCCAAGCACCATTTGTGAGGCTTATCCTTGGAGGGGTCAAATGAGGAATTTTTGAAGTTTTTCATCATTTTTCTTTTCCACATTCTAGAACCAAATTGTTCTTTAATCAGAAGTTTCCAAGAATTCCATGGCAAGGATCCTAATTCTTCTCTTTTACTGATAAACCAGTTCAATGCTATTCCTTCAAATAGCCTGGGTAGCCTGAATACAGCTATAGTGTCAGCCTACTAGATGCCAAGGACCTCACTCCTTCTAGCTACTAGAGGTGATAGAAAGTTTGGATCAAAAATAAGATAAAATGCCAGGTATATGATTTGGCTAAAAGGGTTAAATTTATTTATATATTTATAAAATAAATTTAAATGGAGGGGCCAAGACCTTAATGGGGTTGTTGAGCCCTCCGGAACACAGGTATATGTCTTTTAAGGACAATATAGGAGCAATTGTGGTGCCTGTGGGGTTGACAAGGATTCCTTTCAAGAAGGGTGTGTGTAATTTCCTTGGGGCATAGGTTATGCAAAACCTACAAAAGGGGTATAAGTCAGCAGGATCACTTACTAGGTCTAGATCCGGACTTATTCTTGATGAATGGGCCAATATTCAACGATTCAGGGTGCTGGAAGTTGGTGCTGGGGAAGGCTGAATGGTTGGTTGTTGATTTTGGCCAAAAACAGGGATTCAGGAATTATGGTCTAAGATTTTATCAGAAAGTTGTCCGGGATCACACACTTATTTCTTATAAGGGTTTGATGGCTTGAAGAAGAAAATATCTGAAGCAATAATGACTATGTAACTGGATGAATCTGTTAGAAATGGCTGGGGGAAGGGCCTTTATTTATATCGTTTGGGTCCCCTCATGGTACAGCCCTTTTTCCAGCCAAAGGAGGGTGACTCAGGCTAGTGCTGAGGCCAGGGAGCCATCAGTGTGTTCGTGTGGACCTGCTCTAGTCACTACAGAGGTACAGGAAGCCCTATGTCATCATGCTTTGGGCTTGGTACACGTTTCTGTGCCCTTAATGACCTCACTGTATTGACCAAAGAGGTTGTATTCAATTAATATTTATAAATATAAGCCATGGCTTCCTGAGGCCAGGGGCTTGAACGCAGGCTATGGGAACCTTATGCTGCAAGGAAATTTTGAGTCTGAGGCTCTTCTTCTCATATTGGGGTGTCTTACAGTTCCTTAATTGGACAGTACACCCCTAGTTGTGACTATTTACATACAGTTTTAATTATAAGGGGTATGGAGAGTGTTGTATGTATTCCTGGTGTCTTGTGATCCATCTAGCACAAAGCTAGGCCCCTGTTTATTCTCAGTACACACTCTCAGGGTGTTACAGTAACTCACAGATACCTTTTTAGGTAAAAATCTTCTGTACAGGCCCTTTTACAGAGGCCCTGACAACCCTTTGGTATAGTTCCAAAAAGGGTGCAGGGCCCATTTTTCCGGATTTTTGGGTTGTTTATCCCCTTTCATACTATTCCCCACCACATGGTGGCGCTCTCTGGCCCCCATGTGATGTGGAACAGGGCTATGGGGTGTATTGGAGGTACCCCACAGCCCAGTTTCCGTTTTGGGAGAGGGGGGGGCTGGCCAGTGAGCCTGTCAGCCTGCTACTTAGCACAGAGCAACCTGACAAAGCAGCAACAATAATAATATTAACAAAATAAAGATAAATGAATAAATAAAATTATTATAAAATGAAGGAGTAGGAAATCCATAAATATTATTGCAGAAATGGATTCCCCACCCAAAATAAGGTAGGGTCACTCACTGACCCCACCCTTGAATTCTTACTCCTTATATTTTTTTAATTAATTTTATACAAAATGGTAAATGACCACGGCACCAGTATGGCACCTTTTAGCCATTTTAATATTTCACATGATATGTCATGTATAGGTTTCACACCTAAATTTCAGTCAAAATCCAGGTGTTGTGTGTAGTTTAGGAGTTACACGGGAAATTGTGTTTTGTCACAATTCCCGCACGCAGCCCCGCGTCCCTAGCGCTGGTCTCCTGCGTACACAAACTCCCGCACGCAGCCCAGCGTTGGACTCCCGCGTACGCCAACTCCCGCACGCAGCCCCGCGTCCCTAGCGCTGGTCTCCTGCGTACGTAAACTCCCGCACGCAGCCCGCGTTGGACTCCCGCGTACGCCAACTCCCGCACGCATCCCCGCGCCTCCTATGACATCCAGGTACCGCTCAGAGAAGCTACAACATAGTAGGATCCACACTACATATGTAAAGCTAACACACGAGCATAGATTATGTTTCAAAAACCTTAAAAATCAATTGAAATTAGTTAATAACTAATTTTTAGTATTTTTTATTAATTAAATAAAGATCCAGACTCACCACGAAGTAAGTTGATCAGAACCTTCAAAGACCACGAAACTACATAAGGAGTGGTCGTAAAAATTATTAAAAATTACATACAGGATCAGCAGAGGATGGAGAATCAATAAAAATCTACGTCTGCTCACTTTGGACCAGTACTTACTGTACAAATTGAGGATCAGTGCAGGATCAGCAAAATGACTAATCTATTGATTAACAGATCCTGCAGCTAAAAAGGAGCTGTTCCTTGACAGATCTAAGGCCAGCAGGCTAACAGCACCTTGAGGACGTGCCAATCTTGCCCTGATTGCCCCCCCTAGCCTCAGCCCATGGCTAGTACCCCTTCTAGAGGTCCTCAAGCACCCAAAAAGGAATATTTAAACAGGCTCTTTTGCCCTTCTGTTTCGAAGAAGTTAATCAGTTATCAGGAATTATTTATTATCAATCAGACACGGTGTCATTGTTAATCAAGTGCTTATATGAAGATAAGCAAGTGATTTATGACTTAGTCTGTAGTAGTATTATTTACCTTTATTAACCAATCAACCATTGAAGTTTAGTCAGGCAATCAACCCCATCTGCTCTGAAACCCTTCCAATTACTCCAGGATTTTCGTGGTCAAGTACTCAGAGTGAGTGTTTCCCTTCCTGTCTAGGCCACGTGTGCTGTTAAGCCCGGCCATTAGTGGAATAAGTCCTTTCTAAGGCACCCATATTTATTCCAAGGTTCTTAAACTGCCTAAGGAGGCCCCTTGAAGAGAGGTTGCTAGTCTGTAAAGATCCCCAGTAGTATAATACTGTGGCCCCTCTTTATATTTTATATTTAAAATATTTATAACCAAACCAAATAAATCTTGCACTTGCTCTTACCGTACCATTATTGGAGCTTTAAAGTGTTTATTCTTTGGAATATTATTGCTCCAAGTTCTTTTATCACTCTCTGTAGCTAAAGGACTGCAAGGTTCCTGGTATCAGAGAGCTGACAGAGCCAGCCAGTCACTTTTGCACAGTGGCTTGGTTGGTCACTAGGGGCCCGCGCAGGGTAGTTGGTCGACTACTTTCCGGGCCAGTGATAGGTAGCGGCAGCCATGCAAGGTGGTTGCTTGGCTACCCGCGGGCTTGTAAGTGGCAACTACCTCGCGTGGTAGTCGCTCAACTACCCACAAGGCTGGTTGCTCAACTACCCGCGAGGCTGGTTGGTAGGTGCCGCCTAGAGCCTGTGCGAGGTAGTTGGGTGACTACTTGCGGGGCCACTGCCTGTCTGCCACCTCTTTGGTCCTGCGCGAGGTAGTCGCTCAACTACTTGCGGGGCCGGTTGTGCCGTGGCTCCTAAGAGCTGCGCGCCTAGCTGCAAAAAAATGACCCGCGGCTGCGCGCAGGGTTATGGACAAAACCATTTTTCGTCCATAACTCCTAAACTAAACACAATTATGGGTTTCTGACCAAATTTTTGGTCAAAAACCTATACCTGCCGATGTGATGGGAGGGTGCACAGGTGAACCATGGTTCTACCTGAAGGAGTGGGATTTTGGGGGTGGTGCCAGTGGGTGACCCTACCTGAATTGGCTCCAAAAATCCATTTTTTTTATAATATTCTTGGATTTCTTACAACTTAAGGTTTTATTCCTTAATTTTATTTTATTTTATTATTTCCATATTTGTTTATTATTAATTTATATTTTATTTGTTTTTAGGCTTTAGTCAGTTGGTTCTGAATAGTAGCCAGCTGACATTCCCCACTTCCAAGATTGGTGTACCCAGAAAAAAGGTTTTTGGGGTGGAGAATTTTATTCTTTCCTCTTTGCAGCTCTGAAATTCCTCAGAAGGATGGGGCCATCTGGTATGTTATTTTCTGGTAGCCACTCATCTTTGTCTGCTGATTCTCCTCTGTATCTGACAAGGTACAACCTGACATCCTTTCCATTCAATCTTTCCTTCTGTTCTTTGAGGATTTTGCTTACCTTGTTCTTGATCCCTTCTTGGGGGATTTCTAAGGGAATATTCTGGGCAGGCGGGTCTTCAGATTCCCTAGGGCTATAGTGCTTAATCAGACTAACCGGAAAGACTGGGTGTTTCTTGGAAAATTCCTTGCTGAGGATAACTTCAACTGCGTTCTTTCCATGGAGCATTTTAATGCAGAAAGGGCCTATGAAGGCTGGTTTCAGTTTCTTATTTCCCCCTAGGTTGTTGAAGTTCACCGTGGACAGTAAGACCTTGTCCCCTACTTTAAAGTCAGGTTACTTGTGGCTTTTATCCCATCTAGTTTTATTATAATCAACAGCTTGCTGTACAAATTCTTGGGCATGATGATTAGCTTTGTCCAACATTTTCTTGAAGTCCAGGGCTGTTGGGTGGACATTGACAAGGTTTTGGTTAACACTCTCTTTGAGCATCCTAGGCATCCATCCCCTCTCTAGAATATAAGGAACTTCTTGAGTAGTAGAGTGCATACTGCTGTTGTATGCTATTTCTAGGGCTGGCAGCAGGCTTACCCAATCGTGAGTGTACCCATCATGGTTTTTAAACTCTAAACCAAAAGATCAAAACCTTCTTAGCATGTCTTCCAAAGTTTGGATCATGCGCTCAGATAGACCATCCGTTTGGGGATGATAAGCTGTGGAGAAAGCCAATTTTGTTCCTAGCATATCATGGAGGTTCCTCCAGAATTAAGAAGTAAACTTTGGGTCTCTTTTGCTGATTATTATTTTGGGGATACCAACATCAACCATGAGTCTGTTCCAGAACAACAGAGCTACTTCCATAGCTGTGTCGTCTTTGTGATTAGGTATAAATTTTGCTCTCTTGGAGAATCTTTCTACAATTACTACCACAGAGTTATAAGAGTATGGTCCCCCTGGCAGTAGACCGGTGAAAAAGTCCATGTTTATTATCTCCCATCTATTGGTGGGTTCTGATATCTTTTGGAGAAGACCAAATCTCTTTCCTGTTTGTTTGTTATCTCTCTGACAGTTGTCACAGGACTTGAAATAGTCAGTGGTTTTCTCTCTCCATTCAATCCACCAAGCTGTCTGCTTGACCTTTTCAATAGTCCTTTCTAATGAGAAGTGTCATGAAGTGCAGTTATCTAGAATCTTCCTGGATTCCTGATAACATATTCTCAACTGTTTGAGTCTGTCAGATCCTACCTTGATTAGATGTCTCCAATAACTGTTCTGTGTTTTCTTTGATTTCTTCCATTCCTACCATGTTTGTTTAGTTATTAATCAATTTGGCTACCACTGAGGTTAATTTATCCATGTGGGTATAAACACTGTCCAAATTTTCACAAACAATTTTGAAATGATGAGGCATATCATTAGAAAAGGAAGTAGTTACATCAGAGGTTTGTTTGGGCACAGAATGAGAAGCTAATTGTTGTAAACCTTTTTCCATTTTTGAGCTAGGGATATTATCTGATCACAGTCTTTCTTTCCCTGTGGCTTGGGAAGTCAGCTTGCTACTATTGCAGAGCAAGCTGCAAAAGTAACTAAGATAACATAAAAATAATAATAATACAACTAACCTAAGAAGTAGTAGAAAACCAAAAATATTATTACAGAAATGGATTCTCCATCCAAAATTAAATAGGGTCACTCACTGACCCCACCCTTGAAATCCAACTCCTTATATTTTTAAATAATTAAGGAAAAAAGAACCAAAATACTACAGCTCCAGTATTGAGCTTTTTGGCCAATTAAATGTTTCACAAACATTGTCACGTATAGGTTTCACACCTAAAATTCAATCAGAATTGAGGTGTTGTGTATATTTTAGGAGTTAAGGGCAGAAATGTGTTTTGTCACAATTCCCGCATGCAGCCGCGGCAGCCACAGCACCCGCGCGCAGCTGAGATACAGCCGTGTCAACTGGTCAAGGTCGTGTACGCAGCCCCGGGCCTCTGACAAGTACGCAGCGGCGGGACTACAGGCTGACATAGTGACAGGCGGCCCGGGTACCGCGTAAACAGGCTACAACATACACGGGAACTTGTTACATATGTAATAAAGATTCTGGTGAATAGTAGACTGTCCAAATATACATAATATTATATGAAAATACCTAAATAATTTTTACACATATTTTTTATTTAATATAATGCAAAGAATCAAGAATGTCAAAAATAAGACAATCACAGCTTCAAAAAATATGTTAAAATACTTTAATATACTTTTATGAAAGTTACTATACATCAAATTCTTTGAAACATACTAAGGAAGATAATGATGTAATAATATTACATGAATTCTCATGACTTATATTTTTAAGTAATTATCTTAACAAATCAACTGGAACTCGTAGATAAAGAGTAAAAACAATATTTTGACCTTTTACTCCAGTTATATGATACATAATGAGAAATGACCTGAAATCAGGATGTGTGTAGAAATGTCTATTTATAGAATCATTAAATTACTGGGATCATTTACTAAGGATAATTAATTAAATAATAAATAAATAGGACAGATTAGTGTTATTCACACGTCCTAATACCTATCATAAAGTAGAATAATTCCCATACCCTTGGGAATTAGATGCTACCCGTGCTATAGAACCAAGGTGACATGACAGGCTACCCCTGGTTACCTTGCTAGCTTTAGTTTCCGTCCCTTTGAGAACCTACAACCCTCAGAAGGACCATATTGGGACCCCAAAAAACTATAAATACAGAGCTCTTTTGAGGATGTTGTTGGGCAGAGACCCAGTAATATTCATATCCAGACGCCATGCCAAGGTAATCAAATACTTATAAGAGATAAGTAAGTGATTTATGGCAATGTCTGATCAGTAATATCCGTCTTCAAACCTCTTTTTATCAATTAAAACTGCTGAACAACCTTATAACCCCAGTATACAGGTTTAACCCATCAGTACACGTCCCAAACAGATACCCAAAGGATTTAATAATATACCAGTTAGTCTTATTATCCTTTCTCTGTTGTGGTAGCTTGGCTACAAGGCCCTACCACTCCATTGTGTATTTTATATAAATATTATGTTTGGGTATAATAATCTTTAAGCTAAAGAACCCAAAGTAACCAGGACTATGTGTTTTCATACTGAAATCCCTGAAGAGAGGTGTTAAAGATCCCCAATAGAATTTTGGCCCCTCTATAAATATTTAATAATTAATTTTGATTCAAAACAATAAAAAATAACCAAACCATTTAACCTTGCAATAAGCTTAATCCAAGTATTCTATGGATTTTTGCTGCAATTATTAAATAATATATTTGTTATTTACCATATCACCTCTGGTAGCTAAAGGATAGCAAGGGTCTTGGCATCCAGGAGGCTGACATGGGATGGGAAGAGGATCTCTTCTGTCCTGATCCTTTGCCTTTCTGTTGGGCTAATTGATCCCCAGGATTCCATTTTTCTACGTAGGATTCTACCTCTTTCCTTGGAATCATTTTCTGAAGAGCTATCTGGGTCTCTTTTGCCTGGGAGATTATCTTTTTCATAGACAACATGTCATCCTTGGCTTGGCCTTCTTTGAATTCTTCCCAATATTTCACATGCTCTTTAACTAAGTCTTTGATCTTGGCTTCCTTGGCCAGATTCTGCTGGGGGGCTGCAGGGAATATTTTTTTAAAGGAGGGTGGCTTGATTCTACTACCTTCTCTGGCAGAGGTTGGGAGAGGGCAGAAGTGATTGGTGCTGCTCCTTGTCCATAAACATTTGATTCACGGGTTATAGTCCCTTCATGGTTATCCTTATTTGTGGTCTCATGGTTACTGAGAGCTGTTGGCAGAGATCCATAGGAGGGAATTCTTCCTGAGGCTCTTGTGTTACGTAAATTCATTTTTGGAATAAGTATTTTACAGAAAAAAATTCGTAAAAATCAGTATTATTCAAAGCTCACTTAAATTGATGTTCAAAGGTACCAAGACCTTATTGGTGTTAAATTGATCCTTAGTAGTTAATCCTAAGGGGTGTTGGTGTTTTCCAATGAGGTCTTCACCTGCCCAATCAATAATTTCATGGCATCCGGAGATATCTGGGATTTTCCTGATCCAATAAATCAACTTTAGTGGCTGTGGTTTCTGGTACAGAAGGGTTCACTGATAAAAAAGTCTATTTTATTTGTTAATAAAATATATAAATATTATTTTTTTAAAAAAAATAATTACAAGTTGTATACTTACTTTTATATTTCAAAAAGTAATTTATACGGGATTTCTTCCAAGCTTTGCGTTTGCGTAATAGAGCCTGAAAGTTGATACGCCTTTCAAGATCTTCTTGTTCAAGGAGTTTATCTAAGTGTTTAGGTCCAGAAGAGATATTAATTTGCTCAGCTTGAGTGAAAGCTTTCCAACCAGTAGGTTTATAATTTTTAATATATTCTTGTTTTCTTACCTTTAAAAGATTTAAATAATAGATTATTAATTCTGCATTGGTTTTTAAATCCACTGCAATAGAATTTAATGATAAATCACAGTTATAAAGTCAGATAAATTTATCTTTGATTTTATTTTTTTGTGAAATTTCTGGTATTAATTATAATAAAATGGAATATTTCCCGGACAGACCCCAAATTGTCAGCCTCCTGGATGCCAAGAATCTTGCTATCCTATAGATACCAGAGGTGAAAGAATAAATAATAAATATATTATTCAATAAATGCAGCAATAATTGGTAAACTATTTGGATTAATTTTATTGCAAGGTTAAGTGGTTTGGTTATGGTTTATTGTTTTGAAGCAATATGAATAAATTGATTATTAAATATTTTTATAGAGGGGCCAAAATCATATTGGGGATCTTTAACACCTCTCTTCAGGGATTTCAGCATGAAATCACGTATTCCTGGTTACTTTGGGCGCTTTAGTTTAAAGGATATTTTGCCCAAAGATAATATGTATATAAAAAACACTGTGGAGTGGCAGGGCTTTGTAACAAAGCTGCCACAACCGAGAAAGGATAATGAAACTCCCTGTTATATTATTAAATCCTTTGGGTATCTGTTTGAGGAGTGCACTGATGGGTTAAACCTGTATACTGGGGTTGTAAGGTGGTTCAGCAGTTTTAATTAATAAAAAAGAGGTTGAGGACGGATATTATTGATCAGATGTAGCCATAAAACACTTAATTATTTCTTATAAGTACTTGATTACCTTGGCACAGTGTCTGGATATAAATAGAACTGGGTCTCTGCCCATCAATATCCTGAAAAGAGCTCTTTATTTATAGCTTTTGGAGTCCCCATATTATCCTTCTGAGGGTTGTAGGTGCTCAAAGGTACGGAAACTAAAGCTAGCAAGGTAACCAGGGGTAGCCTGTCATGTGACCTTGGTGCTATAGCACGGGTAGCATCTAATTCCCAAGGGTATGGGAATTATTCTACTTTATGATAGATATTAGGACGTGTGAATAACACTAATCTGTCCTATTTATGTATTATTTAATTAATTATCCTTAGTAAATGATACCAGTAATTTAATAATTCTATAAATAGACATTTATACACACATCCTGATGTCAGGTAAGTTCTCATTATGTATCATATAACTGGAGTAAAAGGTCATAATATTGTTTTTACTCTTTATCTACATGTTCCAGTTGATTTGTTAAGATAATTACTTAAAAATATAAGTCATTTGAGTTCATGTAATATTTTAACATCGTTAGTTTTCTTAGGATGTCACAAAGATATTGATGTCTACAAATCCTCATAAAAGAATATTAAAGTATTTTAATATATTTATAGAAGTTTTCATTGTCTTATTTTTGACATTCTTGGTACTTTGAATCATATTAAATAAAAAATACGTATAAGGATTCTTTAAGTATTTTTATATAATATTATGTATTATTACACTATCTGCTATCCAAGGGAACATTTATTACATATATACAATGTTGCCGTGTGGGTTGTAGCATGTTTACGCGGTACCTGAGCCTCTCAGGCAGCCTGTCACTGTGTCAACCCTTAGTACCGCGGATTCTTACTTGTCAGAGGCCCGGGGCTGGGTACACAACCTTGATGGAGTGACAGGGCTGTATCCCAGCCGCGCGCGGTTGCATTTTCTTCCGCGGCTGTGTGCCCTAATTGTGACAAAACACATTTCCGTCTGTAACTCCTAAAATATACACAACACCTACAGGGGCTCAAAGGGACGGACACTAAGCCTATCAGGGTAGCCATTAGTAGCCTGTCACGTCTTCTTGGTGCTGGAGCACGGTTAGCATCTAATTCCTCAGGGTATGGGAATTATTCTACTTTAAAATTGACATTAGGACTTGTGAATAACACTAATCTGTCCTATTTATGTATTATTTAATTAACTATCATTATTAAATGTTCCCAGTAAGTTAATGATTATTTGAATCAACATTTATACGGAAATCCTGATGTCAGGTGAGTTTGCATTATTTATTAAATAACTGGAGTAAAGTCATGATATTAATTTTACTCCTTATTTTTGAGTTTCAGTTGATTTACTAAAATAATTACTTCAAAATATAATTCATGGGAATTCATGTAATATTTTTACATCATTAGTTTTTTTAGTATTTCACAAAAAAAATAATGTCTAGAAGTTCTCAAAAAAGTATATTAAAGTATTTTAGTATATTTTTAGAAGTTGTCATTGTCTGATTTTCGACATTCTTGATACTTTGAATTATATTTCATAAAAGATACGTATAAGGATTATTTAAGTACTTTATGTAATATTATTTACTTTTAGAGTATCTACTATCCACAGGAACATTTTTTACATATGAAGAATGTTCCCATGTGGGTTGTAGCATGTTTACGCGGTACCTAAGCTTATCAGGCCGCCTGTATCTTTGTAAACCCATATTCCCACCTCTGCGTACGTGTCAGAGGCCCAGGGCTGTGTACAAAACCTTGAAGGAGTGACAGGGATGTATCTCAGCCGCGCGCAGGTGCATTGGCTTTAGCGGCTGCGTGCGGGAATTGTGACAAAACACATTTCCGTCTGTAACTCATAAAATATAAACAACACCTCCATTCTGACTGAATTTTAGGTTTGAAAACTATACGTGAAAATAAGTTTGAAATAATTAATTGGCCAAAAAGCTAAATGAAGGTGCTGTGGTATTTGGGTTTTTCTTTCATTAATTATTTAAAAATATAAGGAGTTAGATTTCAAGGGTGGGGTCAGTGAGTGACCCTGCCTAATTTTGGCTGGAAAATCCATTTCTGTAATATTATTTATGGTTTTGCTACTCCTTCTTAGGTTTACTGTATTTTTATTATTTTTATGTTTTTTTTTTTTACTTTTGCAGCTTGCTCTGCAATAGTAGCAAGCTGACATAACTGCATCGCAAATATAGTTATAGCAAACATTGATATATTTTGTTCTTGAATGGAACACTTGGTTTTGTGCCAATTTAATGGCACTCTAGTTATCAGAATACAACAACGCAAACCCTTGTGGTTGATGTGTATCATCTAAGACTTTTCCCAACCATTTTGCTTCCTGTGAAGCTGCTAAGTAAGCTCTATAATCAGCCTCTTTTATTGCCGACACCTTCTTGGACATCCATGACACCAGATTCTTACCTAAGAAGAATAAAAAACCACTTGTTGATTGCCTAGTGTTACCATATGCCCAACCTGCATTGGAAGAACCAAACAAATCAAAGTTTGCTGAATTTGTAAACAACAGTCCCAGGCTGTGCGTTCCTTTAGGATAACTCATAAATCTCTAAAATGGTGACCAATGCCTCATGCTTGGCTTCTCTAAGTGTTTCAACAAGACACCAATTGCAAAACCAATATCAGGCCTTGTACACTGCCCCAAATAATTAAGAAATCCAATAGCTGACCTGTAGTCATTACCAGATTGAACAAACTCCAGATACTCCTCATCTGTTAACTTCTCTAAACAAATGTTTGACTGCCAGGAAGTACCAAACTCCTTTGCATCCTCTAAGCCATAGTGCTTAAGAAGAGCTTCCACTTACTGGATCTGGTCTAACTTAATACCATTCTTGCTCTTATTGACTTTCATCCCTAGCACCGGTTGGGCCAGACCAAGATCTTTTATCTTGAATTCCTTTTTGAGTGTCTCCATGAATCTCTCTTTAAAATTTCCAATAATGATAATGTCATAAACCCATAAAAACAAAATTTCATCCTTTCTTACAAAAAGACAAGGTTTGGCCTCAGACTTCTTGAAACCAATTTGTATCAGTTTCTCACTCATGGTATTATACCACAAACTAGATGCTTGCTTCAATTCATAAAGAGATCTACACAGCTTGAGGACATATTCCCCTTTATCTGCTGAAAGAAAACTTCTAGCACCAATTTTCTTCATGGTTTCTGGTTTAATCTCTACTAACCATTCATGAAAAACATCAGGTATTGACATATAAACAGTCTCCTCCTCTGCAAGTTTTGCATTCAACTATTCTGTCACAAAATCAGCTTGTCTGATTTCTTCTCCCAACTCAACTTCCAGAGGAATGATTTACCTGACGGTGGAAAGCCTTCCAGTTGGTCTGAAAGTTTCTTGGTAATCACTACCCTCTCTCTGCTTGAAGCCCTATGCAATGCATCTAGCTTTGAATCTTTTCAAAACTCCATTTTTGTCAAACTGCTTGTTTAAAACCATTTTAGACCCCACAATGGTCTTGCCTTTTGGAACAGAATCCTGCTTAACCACTTCAAAGAAGCTATCATTTTCTAGAGAATCAAATTCACAAAGAAAATAGCACTCTTCCAGTTGGCTCTCTTATCAGAATTCATAGCTTGGCCAAAGCTATTTGGGTTAACCCTGTTACCCATTTCTGAACTCAACTTCAGGACTTCATTGAGCATACACTTTTACTGAAATTTATCTTCCTCATATCCTGAAGCAGCATAATGGGACTTCCATTCCCCGTACCTATTAACTGATACTCTAACCCTACCACTCTTTCTAAATGGAGGTGGAGGCTCATCAGGTTCCAAATTAACGGACTTCCCTGAAGCGGGCACTGAACCCTCTGGTCCATCTCTTCATCTTCTGGAACCACATGTTCCTCAGCCTTTGCTGGTGAAATAGGGGCTAATTCTATTTCTTTCTGTGACCTTTTCACAACAACATCTTCAATCCTTTTTATTGGAAAGGTACTTTCATCAAATTTTACATCCCTACTATTGATAAATTTCCTGTCACTGGACAATAGACCCTATGCAATGTACTTCTGTTCTGGATCTAGGTTATTATTTTCCAACCATCTCATTTTGATGGACACTATAATTCATCAAGCAACCAATTTTTCTTAGGTGTGATGTTTTTGGGTACAACTTTCAAAACTGATAATGAGGACTCTTCCCATTAACACTTACAATTTTATGCAACAGAAAGACTGTACACATCAACTCAGCCCACAAGAACTTTGGTAGACCAGATTGAGACATAATAGTTCTGACCTTCTCCAGTAAAGTACTATTCATTCTCTCAACTATTCCATTATTGTTTGAGTAATTGCAGTAGTGAATATATGAATGATACCATAATCTTTCAATAAACTCTCAAACTCTTTACTCACAAATTCACCACCTCCATTGGTGATAAACCTCTTGATCTCCTTCATGAGACCATTCTGTTTCCAGAATTTGAAGATTAAAGAAACCTCCTCTGTGGTCTGATCCTTAGATCAAATTGGTTTAACCAAAACATAATTAGTTGCAGTATCAACTAAATTGATGAAGTATCTTGCCCCACCAAGGGGCTCCGGTGTGAATGTCCCTGCAAAATCAATGGAAAATTCATCTCTAGGAACATCAGTGCAATCTCTACTCTTTGAGAACAAATTGCTAGTCTTAGCCCCCATGGTACAACTCTCACAGTTGATGTCCTTTACCTTATGGACACTTCTATTGTGAGAAACAGTGCTCAAAGCTGAGGTTTTGAACAAGCTTGAAAACAAAAGCTTTTTCCAAAAATATCCACTAATAAAAGTTCTCCCAATCATATCAATAACAAATTTATCTTCTTTAAGATAATGGATCTGGAAAACTTTTTTCCACAACACTCCAAGGGACACAAGGTGATAAGGCAACTCTGGTAAATAGAACACTTTCTCAAAATAAATTTTGGAACCCAAGTGATTTGCAAAAATAAATTTTCCAATTCCTTTAATCTCAATTTTTCTGCCTTTCTGACCAATATTTACAATTCCATCATAATCACTAAGATTTGAAGATAAATTTGGTTCAAAGAACATGTGAACTGTAAAACCAGAATCAATCAAAAAAAGAACATCCTCCTTCAATTCTCCTAATAGGAAAGAAGCTTTATCAGTTGCTGATAAGTTCTTGTCTTTGAGGTTTATATTTCTCACTTCATACTCAATCAAGTCCATTTCTTGATCCTCATCAATTTTGGCCTTCTTGTTGGGACCTTCTTCCCCAACAACCATTTCCATTGGACCATCAAACGCCACCATTGCAACGTTTCCAGTGGTGAGATTGACCTCCTTGTCATTCTCTTTGGACTTCTTCCGCTTCTTGGCCTGCTTGCAATTTTTAGCATAATGCCCCTTATTTTGAAAATTATAGGATAAGACCTTGGAAGAATACTTTTTTGTCTTTTCAGGAAAATTTGAAGTCTTTCAAACAAGAGCTATTCCAGAACCCCCCTTCATCTTTAACTGAAGATCATCCTTTTCAATCCATTTCAGAAAATCCTCCTCCCCAGGAAGAGGATCCAATTGAAAAAAAATTCTTACTAAAAAATCAAAGTCCTTTGGTAGATTCTGAAGGATTAAGGGTTACAAACAATCAGGATCCATGTTAAGTCCTGATGACTTGAACTTGGATATGCTAGACCTAGCCTCTGCAACAAAATGTTTACAATATGAATATTGTAACTTAAACAGATTATTGAAAGCTATACCCTTCTGGTGAACAGAATCACCAGCATACTTTTTCAGCCTCCTGGATGCCAAGACCCTGACTATCCTTTAGCTACCAGAGGGGATAGAATAAATAATAAATAAATTATTTAATAAATGCAGCAAAAATCTGTAAAATATTTGGATTAAGCTTATTGCAGGGTTAATTGGTTGTTATGGTTTATTGCTTTGAATCAATATGAATAAATTGATTATTAAATATTATATAGAGGGGCCAAAATTAAATTGGGGATCTTTAACACCTCTCTTCAGAGATTTCAGTATGGAAACACGTAGTCCTGGTTACTTTGGGCTCTTTAGTTTAAAGGATATTTTATTCAAAGATAATATGTATAAAAAATACACAGTTTAGTGGCAGGGCCTTGTAACCAAGCTGCCACGACAGATAAAGGATAATAAAACTCACTGGTATATTATTAAATCCTTAGGGTATCTGTTTGGGATGTGCACTGATGGGTTAAACCTGTATACTGGGGTTATAAGGTCATTCAGAAGTTTCAATTGATAAAAAGAGGTTGAGGACGGATATTATTGATCAGACTGAGCCATAAATCACTTACTTATCTTGTCAGCTTGCTACTATTGTAGAGCAAGCTGCAGAAGTAAAAAAAATAACATAAAAATAATAATAATACCATTAAACTAAGAAAGAGTAGGAAAATCATAAATATTATTACAGAAAAGGATTTTTCACCCAAAGCTAGGTTGGATCGCTCATTGACCCCACCCTTGAAATCAAACTCCATATTTTTTTAGATATTTAAGGAAAGAAAAACCAAAATACCATGGCACCACCATTGAGTGTTTGGCCAATTAAATATTTCACAGGTATTGTCACGTATAGGTTTCACACCTAAAATTCAGTCAGAATTGAGGTGTTGTGTATATTTTAGGAGTTATGGATGGAAATGTTTTTTGTCACAATTCATGCACGCAGCCGCTGCAGCCAATGCACCTGCGCGCGGCTGAGATACATCCCTGTCACTCCTTCAAGGTTGTGTACACAGACCTGGGCCTCTGACACGTACGCAGCGGTGGGACTATGGGTTGAAAAAGTGACAGGCTGCCTGAGAAGCTTAGGTACCGTGTCAACATGCTACAACCCACACAGGAACATTCTACATATGTAATAAATGTTCCTGTGGATATTAGATAGTGTGAAAGTAAATAATGTTATATAAAAATACTTAGATAACCCTTATACTTATTGTTTTATTAAATATAATTCAAAGTACCAAGAATTTCGAAAATAAGACAATGAAAACTTCTAAAAATACATCTATAATACTTTAATATACTTTTATGAGAATTTCTAGAAATAAATATCTTTTTGACATACTAAGAAAATCAATGATGTAAAAATATTGCATGAATTCCCATGACTTATATTTTTGAGTAATTATTTTAGTAAATCAACTGAAACTCGAAAATAAGGAGTAAAATCAATATCATGACTTTACTCCACCTATTTATTACATAATGAGAACTCACCTGAGATCAGGATGTCCGTTGAAATGTGTATTAAAATAATTGTTAACTTACTCGGAACATTTACTAAGGATAATCAATTGAATAATACATAAATAGGACAGATTTGTGTTATTCACACATCCTAATATTAATTATAAAGTATAATAATTCCCATAACCTGAAGAATTAGATGTTCCCGTGCTACAGAACCAACAACACATGACAGGCTACCACTGGTTACCCTGCTAGCCTTATTGTCCCTCCCTTTGAGCCCCTGTACCCCTCAGAAGGATAATATTGGGACTCCAAAAGCTATAAATAAAGAGCTCTTTTGAGCATATTGATGGGCAGAGACTCAGTTATATTCATATCCAGAAACTGTTCAAATGTAATCAATTACTTATAATAAATAATTAAGTGATTTATGGCTCATTCTGATCAATAAAATCCATCCTCAACCTCTTTTATCAATTTAAACTTCTGAACAACCGTATAACCCCAGTATACAGGTTTAACCCATCATTGCGCGTCCCAAACAGATACCCTAAGGATTTAATAATATAGCAGTGAGTTTTATTATCCTCTTTCTGTTGTGGCAGATTGGTTACAAGGCCCTGCCACTCCACCGTGTATTTTATATACATATTATCTTTGGGCAAAATATCCCTTAACCAAAGAGCCCAAAGTAACCAGGACTACAAGTTTTCATACTGAAATCCCTCAAGAGAGGTGTTAAAGATCCCCAATAAAATTTTGGCCCCTCTATAAAAATATTCAATAAGAAATTTATTCATATTGATTTATAAAAAGACCAGAACAAAATCAATTAACCTTGCAATAACCTTAATCCAAATATCTTACGGATTTTTGCTACATTTATTAAGCAATATATTTATCATTTATTCTATCACCTCTGGTAGCTAAAGGATAGCAAGGGTCTTGGCATCCAGGAGGCTGACAATTGGGGTTCTGGCCGGGAAATATTCCATCACATTATATTTAATACCTTGGACAAGTCATTTCAAGTAAAAGTAAATCAAAGATAAATTGATCTGACTTTATAACCATGATTTATCATTAAGTTCTTTTGCAGTGAATTTTAAAACCAATGCAGAATTCATAATCTATTATTTCAATTTTTTAAAGATAAGAAAAGAAGAATATTTGAAAAATTATAAACCTGCTGGTTGGTGAGCTTTAACTCAAGCTGAGAAACTTAATATCTCTTCTGCACATAAACACTCAGACAAACTCCTTGAAAAAGAAGTTCTTGAGAGGTGTATCAACTTTATTTCCTTATTAAGGAAACATAAAGCTTGGAAGAAATACCGTACAAATTACTTTTTGAAATATAAAAGTAAGTACACAACTTGTATTACCATATTATTATTTTGAAATAATATTATTATATTTTATTGATCATTAAATTAACCTTTATCACATCAGTGAACCCCACTGTACCAGAAACCACCGCCACTGAAAATAAAGATAATATACCTAGTTTAAAAATGGAAAAAGTTTTACAAAAATTAACTTCTAATTCTGAGCCCAAACAAACCTCTGATGTAATTACTTCCTTTTCTAATGATCTGCCTCATAATTTAAAAATTTTTTGTGAAAATCTGGATAGATTTTACACCCAAATGGATAAATTGACCTCAGTAGTAGCCAAATTGATTAATAATAAAACAAAGACGGTAGGAATGGAGGAGATCAAAGAACACACAGAAAAGTTATTGGAGACAATAAATCACGGTAGGATGAGGCAGACTCAAAAAATTGAGAATATGTTATCAGCATCAAAGAAGAATTCATTATTTCTTTCCAACCCTTAAAAGAAGAATTGGTAACCACTACTAACAGCCCCATTCTATCCCTTAGTGACAAGCTGGAGCTGATCAATAATAAAGTGGAACTTCAAGTTAATCTGATCAAGAATGACCTGAGAGAATTAAAAGTAAGTCTGACCAACCCCTTGGGGAGTACCACAGAGGAACCAAAACCTCCCAGAAAAACCACTACTCCTTATGCAGCACCCTTGTTAGGAATGCATAGGAGTGACACCTTCAGTCCTAGTCCTACCCCTGAGATGGAGCAAGCCATCAAACTGTTAACACCCATTTCTGAATTTCCTAAGTTCTTTGATGAAGGAGAATACAATCATATCAATTTTATTAAATTTATTGACTACACTATTAACTCTTATGACTTACCAGAAGTTATAGCTGTATTCAGGTTGCCCAGACTATTTGAAGGAGTAGATTTGGACTGGTTTATCATTAAAAGAGAAGAAGTAGGATCCTCACCATGGAATCCTTGAAAAATTCTGATTACAGAACAATTTGGTTCTAGAATGTGGAAAAGAAAAATGATGAAAGATTTCAAAAATTCCTCATTTGACCCCTCCAAGGATAAGCCTCACAAATGGTGCTTGGAACAGAAGAAAAGAATATATTGATTCTATCCAGATGCTGATAAAGAGAAATTAAATGAAAGACTCTGTTGGAGTATCTCTATCTCCATGTTTACCAGCTACTCATCTCTTATTTCTTTCCTTATCAAGCTTTCTTATTTTACTTCTTTTACTTGTGTTCTTCTCCTTTCCTTTTCCTTTTTATCTTTCATCTATTTTTGTTTCACACCACACTCTAGTATGTGTCTCAGTCTACCTGAGGTTGTGGGTTCAAATCCCACCAGACACATCTTCATTTTCACAGTCTCAACAGGTTATGAGCCCAGAGGTTACCTGAGCGTATACTCGCTTACATAAGAGACTTGAATAAGATGTGAATGCTTCCTGTAAGACCATAATCCCCTGTAAGCCTACCCCATGATCACGGGTTCAATCCCCGCACTGATCACTCTTTCACCTGGGTATTGCCGTACCCATTTCTACATCACGTAGCAAGGGGGGGTGTTGAGGTTAAACCTGCTAACATGATGTATCACCACAGTACAGAGGCTTTGCAGTTGAACCTAGACCAGTAATACCAAACAAACCTTGCAGCCACAAGCGTCTGTAGCCTAGTTGGTAAAGGCAGCACTCTAGTATGTTTCTCAGTCTATCTGAGGTCGTGGGTTCAACTCCCACCAGACACATCTTCATTTTCACAGTCTCAACAGACTCCTCAACCTGTGTCCTCAAAATCTTAAACATAGTGTAAGATGTAGGATGAGTATGGATGCTGACTTGCCAACTCTAATCAATGTGCTAGAAGAAGTAATAGAAATGAATGGGTTAGACAAGAAATCCCCTTCTAGAACCAAAGAGGACTAAAACATTAACAAAACCAGAGACAAACCTCCTCTGATTAATGCCTCTCATGATAAGAAACCTAATGAGCATAGGGATAACGAGAGGATTCCTGGAACTAGTTGGAATTGTAAAAAGACAAGGCATAAGAGACAAGACTGCCCATTACCAAAAAGAAAGATAGCAGTCTTGGAAGGAGAGCAGGAATTTGAAGGGAATCAGAAATATGAAGATATAGCTGATACTGAAGGATCTCTTTCTGAATGTGAATTGATCCTGACCAACCCTGTTAATGTTATAGAAGGAGGTACAGGCAATTCTGTAGAAATAAAGAACATCCATGGGGATTCTAGTTTTCCCCAACAATGGGATCCTACCATAATTACTAGAAATTTTACGGATGTTAAACCATTAACAGTTAAACCTATGAGTGGGAAAGGTTATACCACTGGTAAAACTTGTTATGCAACAGGATTGTGTAAAGACATACCTATAAGTTTATTACTTGATAGTTGAGCTTTCTGCTCACTTGTTTGTGCTGAATTCTTAAACAAATGGGATCCCAATTGGAGAGAAAATCTTCTGCCCTTCCCAAAAGTCAAGTTTATCTCTTGAAACTCTCCCATGAATGCTGTTCGAGTATGGACTGATCCTATAATACTAACCCATACTAATGGATCTTTGAGGATACATGTGGAATTTGTAGTATTTCTCAATGGACTATGTGACTACCTGATACTAGGTAATGATGCCTTTTGTCTCTGTCTATATGGTATAGCTGTGTTCCAGATTAAAGGGAGATACTTCACAGTAGGTTGTAACTGGGACAAGAAGTTTAAGATATGCACAATTCAATCTAACTTCCCGTCCTCTACTTATCAAAAGCATTTAGAAGACTTTGACCAAGAATACTTCTCTCAAGCAGCTCTGAATATGAATCTTTTTCAGGAACAGAAGAAAGATATATTGACAGTCTGCTTTGAGAACCAAAATGCTTTTTGTACTAAAGATCATCCCATTGGTAATATTAAAGGAAATGATATGGTATTGAAATTGACTCTTAAACCTCCTAATCCTCCTAAATTCAGAAGGCCAGCCTATCCTTCTAGTCCTAAGTCTAGAAAGGCTCTTCAGGAACATATTCAATAACTAATAGACTTACAAGTATTAAGGAAAGTAGGGCATAATGAGCAGGTAGATTTGACCACACCTGTAATCATATCTTGGCATAATGACAAGTCAAGAATGGTAGGAGACTTCAGAATGCTCGATAATTATACTCAGGCAGATTATTATCCTATACCCTGGATTTATCATGCTCTGATTAACTTGTCCAAGGCCAAGTACATCACTACTATGAATATTCTTGAAGGTTTCCACCAGATACCAATAAGCCCCGAAAGCAGGAATTTTATGAGAATAATCTGTCATTTGGCTATAAACCAATATCTTAGGATGCCCTTTTGTATAAAGAATGCCCCATCACACTTCCAGAAAAATGGATACAGTTCTAGGTACATACATCAGACAAGGATGGATGATGGTATATATAGATGATGTTATCATATACACTGATGATTGGGACACTCATATCAACCAAGTAAGATTAGTACTCCAGAATATCTCCAGAGCATGATTTAGGGTATCCATGAAGAAATGCAAATTTGGCTACGGAGAATTGAAAGCCTTAGGACACAAAGTGTCTGTTCTAAATCTAACTGCTGATCAAAAAAAGATAGCTGCTGTCATGAATAGACCTATGCCTCAACAAAAAACCAGAGTTACTGTCTTTCATTAGTTTTTGTAGTTACTCCAGACAATACATACCAAAGTTTGCTATGCTAACTAAGAGTCTGTATGAAGTATGCAACAACAACACTCTATTTGAAATGACTCATGAGAGGTTGAAAAACTATGAGGAATTAAAAATAGCTATGATCTCTAGTCCTTTACTCATCCAACCAGATTACTCAAAGCCCTTCAAAATGTAAATTGATGCCTGTATGGAAGGGTTAGGAGCTGCTCTACATCAAGAAAGGATGAGAGAAGACAGACCAGTAGAGAAAACAGTACTCTTCATATCTAGACAGATCAAAGATACAGAAAAGAGATATGGATCCAGTCAGTTGGAATGTTTGTGTCAGCTTGCTACTATATACAGAGCAAAACTGTCAAATAGTAACAAAAAATATGAACACCTCAATTAAAAAAGTAAGGAGTAAGAAATCCATGAATATTATTACACCAATAGATTCCTCACCCAAAATTAAGTAGGGTCACTCCCTGACCTCACCCTTGAATTCCAAGTCCTTATATTTTTAAAATAATTAAAAAGAAAAGTACTAAAAATTACGACACCAGTATGGCACTTTTTGGCCATTCTAATATTTCACACGTATTTTCACGTATAGGGTTTACACCCAAAATTCACTCAGAATTGAGGTGTTGTGTATATTTTAGGGGTTACACACGGAAATGTGTTATGTCAAATTTAAGGATATTTACAGGCCAGACCCCCAGTTGCCAGCTCTCTGATACCAGGAACGTTGCAGTCCTTTAGCTACAGAGATTGATAAAAATGCCGGAATCATAATAATAATTATGATTCCAATAATAAACGCTTAGAAGCTCAAATAAATAGTTTAATAAGAGCAGTTGCAAGTTTTAATTTGTTTGATGGTAGATGGTTTTCAATATAATTTTAAAGAGGGGCCACAGTATTATACTACTGACAATCTTTACAGACTAGCAACCTCTCTTCAAGGGGCCTCCTTGGGCAGTTTAAGAACCTTGGAACCCCTATGGGTGCCTTAGAAAGGACTTATTCCACTGGTGGCCGGGCTTAACAGCAGAAGCAGCCTAAACTGGAAGGGTAACACTCACTCTGAGCACTTTACCACAAAAATCCTGGAATAATTGGAAGGGTTTCAGAGCAGATGGGGTAGATTGCTTGACTAAACTTCAATTGTTGATGGTTTAATATAGGTAAGTAATACTACTGCAGACTAAGTCATAAATCACTTGATTATCTTCATATAAGCACTTGATTAACAATGACACGGTGTCTGATTGATAATAAATAAATTCCTTGTAAACTGATTGAATAATGGATCCAAAGAGGTCTGTATGAATAACTTTTTTGGGGTGATTTTGGTCTTCTCAGGGCGCGTAGAGAGGGTACTGCTTGTGGGATGAGGCTGGCAAGCTAGTAAGGGCAAGATTAGCACGTCTACTTGGTGCTGTCAATCAGCTGTCCTTAGATCTTCTGGATTTCTGTACTATTTTAGCCACAGGATCTGTTAATTAGTTATGGCATAAATTTGATCATTCTGTACTCATGCTTTATTTGTACTATTGATATTGCTTTAAATCGTGCGGATGTGGATGTTTACTGATTTTCCGTCATCCTCTGATCATTTAGATAATGTTTAATAATTTTTATGAACACTTCATGTAGTGTTTTGTGGTCTTCAAAGATCAAGATCCGTGGTTTAAGTGGTAGTCCTTGATCTTTGATTTATTATTAAAAAATGTTTAAAACTTAATTTTCATTAATTTTATTTAAGTTTTGATCTTTTTAGATCATTATTAATGCATATTTCCGTTTGTTACATATACTAGGCAACCTTAACTAGGTTGTAGCTCTTCTGAGCAGTACTTGGTTGTCAGATTAGTCACAACTGATCCAGGCGCGGGGATCAGTAGTAAAGATGCGCGCAGGGTAGGATCCGCTGCGTGCATGGCAAAATCAGCTGCGCTTGGGTCTCTAGTACGCGGGATCCTGGTGCTGCTAGTACGTAGGGTTATGTAATGATGCGGGGCTGCACGCGGGAATTGTGATAACACATTTCCGTGTGTACGCGCGGGGTAGGATCCGCTCCGTGTGTGGCAAAATGAGCTGCGCGCGGGTCTCTAGTACGTGGTATCCTGCTGCTGGCAGGGCCGCGCGCTGTAAGACTCCAAACGGTGCTAAGCCGTGGCAGTTCTGTGGAGGGGAAAGGTGCTGTTTAGGCTGCCCTCCTAGGAGTTACAATAATATTTAAATGTAACCGGAATCAAGGTCCAGAACCTTATGGATGAGAAATCAAAGTAAGGGAAGAGGATAAGAGTTGTCGGTAGCAATGGAAACAACACTATCTGAGGCAAGATGGTGCAGGTAAAGACTTGAACAAATAAGTCAAGGTTTTTTCAGAGTTCAATAGAACAAGGCAGTTGTAAGTAACAACGCCCACAAGCTAATAACTCTGGTTGTCAGCAGCTGATTAGGAAAGATCAACTCAATCCCAACCAACCTCCAGGTTCTCAATGAACCTGCCCAACTCTCCGCAATCAAGTGCTTGAAGGGTACCAGATAACTGTGGGAGGCTGAACAAAACAAAATAAATTTGTTTATGAAGCTCTAGAAGCAAATCAATAATGAATTCGAGCAAGAATATCCCAACACTTCTCAAGGGACTCAAGAATAGCATGGCAAAATTCAACCTTAAAGAAGAAGGGAGGTACAACACTCCAGGTTTTAAGCTTAATAAAACCTCTTCAATCAAACGTGATTGGCTCCAGAAAAATGATCAAGGAGAGATCAAGACCAGTATGGTCGGAAAAAGGGATCAGAGTGGTATAACACACTCAAGAATTCAGACAGACAGGAATTCTTCTTCAACCAGCAAGGCTATTGGTTGGTGATAAGGATCAAGGTCTCAAGGGACAGAGTTTGAGTATGGAGGCTCAAAGGATCAAGGGGGCAATCATGGATATACCCAGATAAATTGCTCAGATAGGTGGGGAAGGATGCCCACAGATAAGTTGATTACTGAAGATGGTCTCCTAGGATGCTAGGATGCTTCTGATGCTCCCATGCTGGGCCAAAAGGCAGGGGAGAGCCCCTCCTTTTATAGACATGAGGCCCTGTAAACTATGTACAAGTGATACTACAAATAGGTGCGGGAAAATGAAAACATAATAATAAGAAAAAAATTACATGGGAGGAAAAAGAGATGTTGCCCGCGTCAAGAATGACCGCGGGCAACCAGATGGACACCCGCCACAGCGGTTGCGGGTGTTGACAACAGTTGTTGTCGCCCAATCGGCGGCAACAACGGGGTGAAAGTTCCGACGGCCGCAAGCGGTCGCTCGCGGTCGTTGGTCGGATTGGATGATGGGCGAGGAGGCCGTGTGATTGGTTTGGATCACCGGCCTTGGGATCATGACTTGGTCGGTACGTTGATTGAAAGAGTGTTGGAGTTCTGATGACGGAACGGCGGAAGGAATGGGAGATCCAAAGTGGTTGAGGGATATGAAGTTTGAGGGGATGATGATTGGATTGAAGTGGATCTTGAGAAGGGGCTCGATGGGGGAGGTTGACTGGATGGCTTGATTGGAGGATAGGGTGCATTGGAGTTGATGAGGATGATCAATCGTGGAGGATGTTGAGAGGGAACGCGGGTCCAATGGATGATGAGCGTCGAGCTGGTTGGGATCATGACAATTCGAGGATGGTAAAGTTGGATCAGACAAGGGTGATGATGATGAAGAGAAGGAGGAGAAGGGATCTTCAAAAGTGGTTCGCCAATTGCTCGCGTCGCCAAAAGTCAGAGCCGCAAGCGCAACAATTGGGAGTTGAACATAGGAAGAGAGGGTCAAAGCAGAGAGACAGGCAAGAGGCCTGTCCTAGACCGCTAGGACAGGGAGAAGTTGAGTGGTGGGGGGAAATAAAGGTACCCATAGGGGTACAACCGACAAATATATATATTTTTTTTTTTTTTTTTTTTTTTTTTTTTTTTTCCGTGGTGTCCCGGATTGGTCACCACATCTCTCCCCAACTTACAGACTGTCCCTAGTCTGCATCTAAAATTTGAAGGGATTAAAAAAGAAAAGCAGGGAACAAAGAATTTGCAGCAAAGATTGGCCATTTCTTGATCTTGAGAGCAATTGACAAGTTGAGGAAAATATCTTGATTCTTCCAAATGAGCCCAAGAAGCGGCAGGAATAGAACAAGGAGGGCGTCCCAGGTGCTCACATATGTGGCATACAGTAGAGTTTTACAAAAAACGCAGCAAATGACCCTGGTGGTGCACAATTGGGAGGACTTACTTCTGAGATAAGGTGCCCCCACGACAATGAAACTTCTTGACTTGATCAGCCGAGAACCTTCTGGCCAACCAAGTACCATCCAGCTCCTCCAAAACATAAGATCCACCTCTAACTTGATGAACCACTCGATAACGGCCATTCCAACGATTACAGAAAAGCTTGCCCCACTGGGTTTCCAAAGATCAATTATAAGCTAAAACTAGGTCACCAGGGTTCCAGGGCTCCCTGATTTGATTAGAGTGCTTTTCCTCCCAATACTGGACGGATTTTGCTCTGGACTCCATCATCTTTTGATAAGCTTCATCACGAACGTCTTCACTTCGCTCAAGTTGCTTGGATCTAGCAACTAACAGATCAGTAGTTGAGGAAACCTCTTCCCAAGAGACACCCAAAAAAGATTCCATTTCCAGATCCAAAGGAAGGACTGCTCTTTGACCAAAGATTATTTCATAAGGTGAGTAGCCAGTAGTCGTTTTGGTTGAGATTTGATCAGAAAAGAGAACAAGAGGAAGGAATTTGCAAGAATTCTTGCCACTTTCACCAGGCAGTTTAACAAGTGCAGCCTTCAAAGGGGCATGGCCTCGTTCCACCATGCCTTGGCCTTCAGGATAATAAGGAGTAGTAACTTTATGTTGTCCAGGAAGGGATTGGATCATTTCAGCAAGCTTGCCCCCAAATTCAGAGCCACCATCAGTATAGTAAGATTGAGCCAGGCCATAACGCATTGTCCAGGTCTCATAGAGGAAAGCTGCCACTGATTCAGAGCTAAGGTTCTTAAGAAATTTTGCTTCAACCCATCCAGAAAAATCATCTCTAGCCACAATGAGGTACTTAGCACCACCTGCCTTAATATGAACCACATCCATAGCAATCCTTCCAAAGACAGTGGACTCCCCAGTAGGATAACGAATTTCGGCTGGGCGCCTAAGATCACGTTTTTGACAAACTTCACAACTCTTGCACCATTGGGAGACGGATTTCTTCAAAGATGGCCACCAGAATTGTTTGGATAATCGTCAATAAGTTTCAGTTTCCCCACAATGACCAAGGCCTTCATGGAGACTTTCAAGGATAGAATCTTGTTTAGAGGGAATAGTAACAACAATAAGAGCACAAGGATTGCCTCTCTTCATAATTCTAGAACCTTGAACAAAAAAATTAGAAGACTTTTGTTTAAGAGATCGAGATTCCTTAGCAGAGAGATCAGGAGGTTTTTGAAGAGTTGAAAGGTACTGCTCTAATTTAAACCAGAAGCCTTGTTGAAAGCCAGAATAATTTTGAGAAGAAAAAGAGAAAATAGGTTGAATTAAAGGTTCCTCTTCATTGAAATCGGTTCCAACATCAGATTCGTTGTCCCCAAGAGGTCGTCGAGATAAACCGTCAGGCATGGTAAAAGATTTTCCCGGCCTGTGAACAATATCAAAAGAGAAAAGCTGGATAAAGGCCACCCAACAAGTCATAGGAGCATTGGGAAGACTGGGAGCGTTGATCATTTCAATGATGGATTGAGCATCAACTTGCAATTCAAAATGTTGGCCCCAGAGAACGGTTTGAAGTTTCTTCATCATTCAAGCCACACCACAGAGTTCCAGTTTGGGCTGGGAGTATCTAGATTCTACATCTGAAAACAACAAAGATTCATAAAGAGCAGGACGGTCCCAACCATTTTCATCTTCCTGAGTAAGGACGGCCCCAACAGATTGATAACTAGAATTGACAGCCAGCTTGATCTTGCCAGCTCCAGGTCCATAAGAGCTCTTTTTCAAAACTATGTCTTTACCAACTATCCTTTTGAGTAGCTGGAAAGCACATTCACAATCTTGGGTCCAAATCCATTCAGCATCTTTTCTGGTTAGACAACGCAAGGGTGCACAGATTTTGGATAAAGATGGGATAAAGATTCTAACATAAGTGAAAACACCTAGAAAGCCCCTAACTTCAGTTGGATTGATTGGGGTAGGCCAAGAGATGATCTTGTTGACTTTGGCTGGTGCCATCCTTCTTCCTTCCTTGCAGACCACATGACCAACAATTTCCAGAGCAGGGACACAAGCCGCCAGTTTGGATCCAAAGACAGTAAGGCCAGATTCCTCAATTCAAACCAGAATCCTTTCCAAGGTAGTAACATATTCCCAGATAAAACAACAAATTCCTGAATGCCAAGGTAAGAGCTCATTATCATAGTCAGATACTGGACCTTCAATTCCTCCATTGTCAATAAAGATACCAGCATGATCAGGGATTTCATCCTGGAGGATCCACATCATCTGAGCCTGATAGACTGCAACCGAGTTGGTGGCTCCTTGAGGTAATTGAGTAAGTTGAAATCAACCAAGAGAAGTATTGAAAGTAGTGAGAGGACGAGAAATAGGATGTAAGGATTGTTCATCATAGCCACCCATGATATCCCCTAGACCATAGCAAGCTCTTCCCGCAAAGGATTCAACAAATTCTTCAGTAGCAGGAGGGATACCAGAGTCTTTAATAGTAACTTTATTAAGAGGTTGAAGATCATGAACTATTCTAAGTTTACCATTACTCTTGAGGACACAGAAGACGGGGCTGGAGTAACTAGAAGTTGACTGTTCATACAGGCCAGTTCAAACTTGTCCCCGGACCAACTTGATGAATTCGTCAACTTTAGCATCAGGGATAGGGATCTTTTTCTTTTGCCAAGGATCATTTTCAACTACAGGGATGATATAAGGGAGGCCATAGGATTCCCACAAGAGACCTCTCTCTTCTTCACAGAAAGCAATAGATTTTTCCCTTAGAGATAAGACATTTTTGATTAAATTTAACTCATCAGGAAGAAGCCATCCATCTGGACCAAAGTTGACCACCTTCAGACGTTCTTCAGTGACCCTTCCATTAGGCACAAAGGGACCAGTAAGAGATTGAGAAAGACCACAGTAAGGATCGCGAGATAGAGGAGGACGCATAAGGGGATGATTGAGGTTGAGAGGCATAGGCTGGTTGACTGGTTGGATCTTCTTAGCGACTGGTTTATACTTAGTGGCAAAAGAGAGAATTTCTAGTTTCCTCCAAGAGTTGACCAGAGAGACTTGATTACAAAAGCTGAGTCCAAGTTCCAACATCTTCCAAGTCCAATGTTCTGCAATATCCTTGAAGGGTGCCTTTTCCATAAAAGGAGCACCAGGAGATAATAGGTTTCTCACATGTGTGGCACAAGGTAGGGTTTTGAAAATGACGGTAAAAGATTGCCCCGGCAGTGCAAAATTGGGAGGACTTACTTGTACCCCAAATTGCCTCCACTGAAGCCCATATTCCTTCATACCAAAATCACCAAAAACGGAATTGCAGTTAGGATCTAGTTTAGACTCATTGCGGAGATTTGAACCGGAACTATGAGAAGATTGATCAGACTCAAAAGTAGAAGGAAAAGAAGACACAACAGATCCAGAGAGAGAAGGAGATGGAGAAGAAATATTTTTAGATCTTTCTATTTTGATATGTTTTTGTTTTTTAATATTCTTGAGATCAGAAGAGAATGATGAAAGGAATGAAAAATAAGCCTGAGGGATGGGAGTTGACCCTTGAGTTGAAGTCTGAGGCTGAAAAGAACTAAAACCATTAGTAGGATCAACTATTCCCCTAAAAAATGAGAGGAACTAGAGTTATCCTTCTGCTTCCCCTTAAAAGATGATTTGGGGGAATGACCAGGAAAATCTCTTTCCCAACGACCAGAATCCAAAGAGCAAAGAGGAACTTCAATTTTCCTGCCATCAGCATCAGGTAGAAGAATTCTCTCCCCAACTTGATCAGAAAACATCAGGGTTGCACCAAAGTCCATCAAGAAGGGTTGTCCCAAGATCATAGGACTGTCCAAACGAGTAATCCAAAAGTAGCAGGTTCCAACAATATTTCAACCAATCCTGACCGGTACATCTTCAGCAATACCAACCAGTTCACAAGCTTGATTTCCTATCCCATACACTGCAGAGTTGAAGCTGACCCTAGGACTAAGTTTGAGCTTGCAGGCCATAGCATCCGAGATTAAGTTAAGCTGAGATCCAGAATCCACAAGAGGAGAAACATTTTTAGCTGAGCCACCAAGATAACAAGGAAGGAAGCCAAGGGGACAGGAATAAAGGTTGGATTCTAGAGAAGGACTGGTTCCACCAGAGTCCTCCATTAAAGTGCCAGAGGAGACTTTGAGTTCTTCAGGGCCAATTTCCACACGTCGACGAGAGACCCATTTATTCATTCCTTCAACAACAGATGGAGAGATTGATAGAAGTTCAGCCACAGATAGATCAGGAATTTTGAGATCAGAAATTTTCTTTAATACTCCCTCCACAGCATTGGGTTGATCCTTGGAGATGCCCCTTTCAAATTGAACCTTGGGCTGGGTGGGGGGAGGAAGTTCAGGTGACGCAGAATCTAAGGTAGGATTAGAAGGTTGAGGTGAGGGAGAAGGATCAGGGTGATCTGGGAACCTTTCCATGAGTGGTTCCTTTTCTGCCTCCATATCTTCTACATCAGAGGAAGGAGGCTCAAATGATGATCAACGTTTAACGGGTTTTCAAAGAATTGAAGTTGGCAAGGAAGGAGCCTTATGAGGTTTAGGTTCCTCATGTCGTTTCCTGGCTGGATCAGATTGATAAGTAGTCCCAGCAAGACTAGAGGAAGAAATAGCTGGAGGATACCAAGGTTGGAGGGTACCACAGGATGATTGAAATTCAAAGGAAGCAAGAGATGCTTTCACAGGAGGTGATGGCTAATAAGAGGCCACCACATGTTGGATAGGACAAGACGACTCAAAAGGGATTAGGGCACCATTAGGGAGGAAGAAATTGTTCCCCCTCTGCTCTACCAACTTTTCCTTTATGTCCTTCTGAAGTTCCTGGCATTGTCCGGTTCCATGGCCTTCCCTATGACAGTAGTAACAGACCAGAGTTGATTTGGGGACGGAAGAAGGAGTTTTAGGCGTAGCTAGCGAGGAAATCTTTTGATCTATTTTGTTCTCAAAGGCTCTAAGTAACTTGGTGATTTCATCTATAGTAGTAGGTTCTCGATTGGAATTAGGATCTGCTTTAGGCCTACAATCTGCCTCCATTTTAATCATAATATTGTTTGAATCTTTAAAAGAAGGATCATGGACTGGTTCAGTAGTTCTAGGCTTTTCAAAGGTAAGAGCAGTTTGACCATTCATGACTTTATCCACAGTACTCCTAAGGGTGAGGAAAACAGGGAGCTTGAATCGATTATCCCTGGTGGTAATCATGGATCCAGATTTGACCAGTTCTTCTTTAATCCTTTCCTGCACCGCCGACGAAAAAGATTGGAAGAACTTTGCTTGAATTTTGTCCACTGTGTCAATGTGATCGTTTTGGATAAGATAGTTTTGAATGGGATCCCAAGAATTGTTATAATTATGGCCAGCAATTAGCTTAGGCAAATGAGCAGTATTTAAAGCAAAAGAAATGCTGGACACTGTGTGTCAATAATGGCTAATGGGGCTCTCACAATGGGGCAATATGTTGGATGAATTCGATTGGATGATGAATGAATGGATGGAAAACAGCAGGGAGAAGGGCTCCTTAAGTACAAAAGATTGGCCTCTTGTGAGCCCATGATACAACAAGCCAAAAGGCAAATTTTCCGCCCCAAAAGGGCTCTACAGGCTCTACTGGCCTTGTTACTTGGTTTGGACTAAATCAGCCCACATGGCATCAGTCCCTGTACCCTTACAACCAGCCTATTCTGGTTATTTCTGGTGTTTCCACCTCAATGGGGCTGAACCAGCCCCTTAACTGTTCAATCCCCTTGGCTGGTTGTCCTTTACAACCAGCCATGATGACCTTTATTGCCTTGTTTACGGGCTGGTTGCCTCATGCAGCCAGCCCCTGGCCCCTCAAATGGGCCAGGTGGGACCCAGGGCACACCTGGGTCCGGTCTCAGACTCACATGGGGGGGGGGTGACCAGCGGACATGTTGTCCCCCCCCCTTTTTCTCTCAAATCCCTGGTGGGGGCGGTCAAATCCCCTCACCAGGGGCCCTGGGGGTTGATACCTCCAGGGCGTCGTCAAGTACGTTGGCCTGGGAGGTGATCAGGTCCCCCCAGGCCCATCGCTCCTCCCCCTCGGTAAAGGGGGGGGGAGAGCGTCCCTGCCCTGCTCGGTCGCCTCGAACGTTTGATGGTGGGGGGGTGATGAATTCCCCCCCACCTGCCGGTCGCTACCCTTGCGGCCGGCGCCGCCACCTCCTTGGGCAAGGGGGTGGTCAGGTCCCCCCTGCCCTGGCCGACCGCGCTGTCGCGGTCGGTCGCTGGCTGGTTCAACCCAGCCAGCCTGCCCCCTCCCCCTCGCGACAGCGAGCGAGGGGAGGGGGAGCCAGCCGGGGCCGCGAGCCCCGGCTCCGCGGCGCTGGTCGCCGGTCGCGAACAGCCGGGCCCGCGCGGCATCGCACCGCGCGGGATCCCTCGGCTGCGCAACAGCCCTGCGCGGGCCGTCGGGCCCCGCGTGGGCCGTGCCGAGGAACACAGGCGGCCCCGAACGTGCCGCGACGCGAGCAGCGGCCCTGAGCGGGCCGCGACACGGGCGGCAACCCTAATGGGCCGCCCCAAGCCCAAATTGTGAGAAAAGACTACTTTTGCGGGCCAGCCCGTCTGGCCAAGTATGTCCAAAATAAACCTTGGGCCCAATTATGCCCATACAAGCCCATCTGGCCGTATTTGCCCATATACCCCATCGGGCCCGTTAGGGCCCGTGTACCAATGGGTCTATTTCACGCGTTTTGAGGCCAGTTTCCCCAACTCTGTAACATCCACATGGGCCCGTATGGTCCGTGTGTGTGTCCAATGGGCCTTAGAGGCCCATTTGTGCATCCCATTTGGATTACACTTATACGTAGCACCCGCGTAAGTGCGTACGTATTTTAACACACCCCCTTAATCCAAAAGGGGTGACATCCGCATATTAGTCACAAAGCCTTGATGCTTGTTTCTGTCTAATGCCTTAGTCAAGATATCTGCAATCATTGCTCCAGTGGGCATGTACCTCAACACAATCTCATTGCAGTTAACTGTGTCGCGAATATAGTTATAGTGAACATCAATATGTTTTGTTCTTGAATGGAACACTTGTTTTTGTGCCAACGCAATGGCACTCTGGTTATCGGAATACAACAACGCAAACCCTTGTGGTTTATGTGTATCCTCTAAGACTTTTCTCAACCATTTTGCTTCCTGTGAAGCTGCTAAGTAAGCTCTATACTCAGCCTCTGTTGATGAAAGACTTATTGCCGACACCTTCTTGGACATCCATGACACCAGATTCTTACCTAAAAAGAATACAAAACCACTTGTTGATTCCCTAGTGTTACCATCTGCCCAACTTGCATCGGAATAACCAACCAAATCAAAGTTTGCTGACTTTGTAAACAACAGTCCCAGACTGTGTGTTCCTTTAAGATACCTCATAACTCTCTTAAACGCTGACCAATGCCTCATGCTTGGCTTCTCTAAGTGTTGCGACAAGACCCCAATTGCAAACGCAATATCGGGCCTTGTACACTGCCCCAAATAATTAAGCGATCCGACAGCTGACCTGTAGTCATTCCCTGATTGAACAAACTCCAGATACTCCTCATCTGTAGACTTCTCTAAACAAATGTTTGACTGCATGGGAGTACCAAACTCCTTTGCATCCTCTAAGCCATACTGCTTAAGAAGAGCTTCAACGTAATGGCTTTGGTCTAACTTAATACCATTCTTGCCCTTACTAACTTTCATTCCTAGCACCTGTTGTGCCAGACCAAGATCTTTTATCTTGAACTCCTTTTTGAGTGTCTCCATGACTCTCTCTTTACCATCACCAATAATGATAATGTCATCGACCCATACAAACAAAATTGCATCCTTTCTCACAAAAAGGCAAGGATCGGCCTCAGACGTCTTAAAACCAATCTCTATCAGTTTCTCACTCATGGTGTTATACCATGACCTAGCTGCTTGCTTCAATCCATACAGGGATCTACACAGCTTGAGGACATATTCCCCTTTATCTGCCAAAAGAAAAGTTCTAACACAGATTTTCTTCATGGTTTCTGGTTTAGTCTCTACTAACCATTCACAAAAACCATCAGGAATCGACATATAAACAGTCTCCTCCTCTCCAAGTTTTGCATTCAAGTATGCTGTTACAAAATCAGCTTGTCTGATTTCTTAACCCAACTCCACTGCCAGAGCAATGATGTACCTGAAGGTGGACAGCCTTCCAGTTGGTGAGAAAGTTTCTTGGTAATCAATACCCTCTCTCTGCTTGAAGCCCTGTGCAACACATCTAGCCTTAAACCTTTTCAAAACTCCATTTGTGTCAAACTTCTTGTTTAACACCAATCGAGACCCCACAATGGTCTTTCCTTTTGGAACAGAATCCCGCTTAACCACTTCAAAGACACTATTATTCTCTAGAGAATCAAATTCCTCAAAAATAGCACTCTTCCAGTTGGCTCTCTCATCAGAATTCATAGCTTGGCCAAAGCTATTTGGGTTAACCCTGTTACCCATTTCTGAACTCAACTCCAGGACTTCATTGAGCATACACTGTTCCTGAAATGTATCTTCCTCATATCCTGCGGCAGCATAATGGGATCTCCACTCCCCGTACCTGTCAACCGGTACTCTAACCCTACCACTCCTTCTAACCGGAGGTGGAGGCTCATCAGGTTCTGATTCCACAGAATCACCTGGAGCGGGTACTGAACCCTCTTGTGGCACGTCTGCCACCTCTTCATCTTCTGGAACCACATGTTCCACAGCTTTTGCTGGTGAAATAGGTGCTAATTCTATTTCTTTTTGTGGCTTAATCACAACGACATCTTCACTCCTTTTGAGTGGAAAGGTACTTTCGTCGAATTTTACATCCCTGCTACGGATAACCTTTCTTGTCCCTGGACAATAGATCCTATAAGATAAACTTATTAAATCATAGCCTACAAGTGCCCCTGTTCTGGCTCTAGGGTCTAATTTTCCAACCATTTCATTATGGTGGACACTATAATACACCAAGCAACCAATTGTTCTTAGGTGTGATGTTTTGGGGTACAACTTCCAAAACTGATAATGGGGGCACTTCCCATTAACACTTACAATGTTGTGCAACAGACACACCGTGCACATCAACTCAGCCCATAAGAACTTTGGCAGACCAGATTGAGACATAATAGTTCTGACTTTGTCCAGTAAAGTCCTATTCATTCTCTCAACTATTCCATTATTTTGTGGAGTACTTGCAGTAGTGACTATATGAATGATACCATAATCTTTCAACAGCCTCCCAAACTCTTTACTCACAAATTCACCCCCTCCATCGGTAATAACCCTCTTGATCTCCTTCATCAGACCATTCTGTTTCCAGACTTTGAAGATTACAGAAACCTCCTCTGTGGTCTGATCCTTAGATCGAATTGGTTTAACCCAAACATAATTAGTTGCAGTATCAACTAAATTGATGAAGTATCTTGCCCCACCAAGGGACTCTGGAGTGAATGGCCCTGCCAAATCAATGGAAAATTCCTCTCTAGGAACATCTGTGTGATCTCTACTATTAGAGAACACATTTCTAGTCTTAGCCCCCAAGGTACAACTCTCACAGTTGCTGTCCTTTACCTTATGGCCACTTCTATTGTGAGAAACAGTGCTCAGAGCTGAGAATTTGAACAAGCTTGCACACAGAAGCTTATTCCGAACTTGTCCACTAAGAACAGTTCTCCCATTCATATCAATAACAAACATATCTCCTTTAAGATAACGAATTTGGAAACCTTTTTTCCATAACACCCCAAGAGACACAAGGTTGTAAGGCAACTCTGGTACATAGAACACTTTATCAAAAGTAATTTGGAAAACCAGTTGATTTGCAAGAATAACTTTTCCAATTCCTTTAATCTGAATTGTTCTGCCTTTCTGAAAAATATTTACAACCCCATCATAATCACTAAGATTTGAAAATAAATTTGGTTCAAAAAACATGTGATCTGTACAACCAGAATCAATCAAAACAAGAACATCCTCCTTCAATCCTCCTAGTAGGAAAGAAGCTTTATCAGTCACTGATAAGTTCTTATCTTTGAGGTTAAGATTACTCACTTCATAATCAATCAAGTCCATTTCTTGATCCTCATCAATTTTGGCCTTCTTGTTGGGACCTTCTTCCACAACAGCCTCTTCAATTGGAGCATCCAACGCCACCATTGCAACGTTTTCAGTTGTGAGATTGACCTCCTTGTCATTCCCTTCGGACTTCTTCCTTTTCTTGGCCTCCTTGCAGTCCTTAGCATAGTGACCCTTATTCTGACAATTGTAACATAAGACCTTGGACAAATCCTTTTTTGCCTTCTTGCGAGATTTTCCAGTCTTTCCAACTAGGGCTGTTCCAGAACCCCCCTTCATCTTGAATTGAAGGTCATCCTTTTCAATCCTTTTAAGCACATCCTCCTCCCCAGGAAGAGGATCCAATTGAGAAATGATTCTGACTAAGGAATCAAACTCTTTTGGCAGCTTTTGAAGGATTAAGAGTGACAAACACTCTGGATCCATGTTAAGTCCAGATGACTTGAACTTGGCTATACTAGACCTAGCCTCTGCCACAAACTGTTTAAAATTCGAATATTGTAACTTGAACAGTTTATTAAAGGCTATACCCTTCTGGTGAACAGAATCACCAGCATACTTGGACTTAAGCAGCTTCCAAAGGATTCTGCCCCTCCTCCTCTCATCTTCCCTAAGAGTATCAGCAACCCATGTCACATGATTCTCATCAAGATGCCTAAGGATCAGATGGTAAGACTTCTTCTCCACTTCTGAACTGATCAGAGTGTCATCTGCATCCATAATTTCCCCACAGCAGATGTTATCCAGCTCACTATCCATAAGGACAGCCCAAGCATTATAGTTCTGACTATTCAGAACTATTTTGGTAGAGCTAACATCAGGGATATAGGACATCTTCTTGGAAAACTTGAGGTCTTTGAGGTTCTCCAAAGTAAGGTACAAAGGTCTAGATGGCTTGGAAGTAATGATGATGTTGGTACTGATAATGTGTTATAATTATGGCCAGCAATTAGCTTAGGCAAATGAGCAGTATTTAAAGCAAAAGAAATGCTGGACACTGTGTGTCAATAATGGCTAATGGGGCTCTCACAATGGGGCAATATGTTGGATGAATTCGATTGGATGATGAATGAATGGATGGAAAACAGCAGGGAGAAGGGCTCCTTAAGTACAAAAGATTGGCCTCTTGTGAGCCCATGATAGAACAAGCCAAAAGGCAAATTTTCCGCCCCAAAAGGGCTCTACAGGCTCTACTGGCCTTGTTACTTGGTTTGGACTAAATCAGCCCACATGGCATCAGTCCCTGTACCCTTACAACCAGCCTATTCTGGTTATTTCTGGTGTTTCCACCTCAATGGGGCTGAACCAGCCCCTTAACTGTTCAATCCCCTTGGCTGGTTGTCCTTTACAACCAGCCATGATGACCTTTATTGCCTTGTTTACGGGCTGGTTGCCTCATGCAGCCAGCCCCTGGCCCCTCAAATGGGCCAGGTGGGACCCAGGGCACACCTGGGTCCGGTCTCAGACTCACATGGGGGGGGGGGGGGGGTGACCAGCGGACATGTTGTCCCCCCCCCCTTTTTCTCTCAAATCCCTGGTGGGGCCGGTCAAATCCCCTCACCAGGGGCCCTGGGGGTTGATACCTCCAGGGCGTCGTCAAGTACGTTGGCCTGGGAGGTGATCAGGTCCCCCCAGGCCCATCGCTCCTCCCCCTCGGTAAAGGGGGGGGGGAGAGTGTCCCTGCCCTGCTCGGTCGCCTCGAACGATTGATGGTGGGGGGTGATGAATTCCCCCCCACCTGCCGGTCGCTACCCTTGCGGCCGGCGCCGCCACCTCCTTGGGCAAGGGGGTGGTCAGGTCCCCCCTGCCCTGGCCAACCGCGCTGTCGCGGTCGGTCGCTGGCTGGTTCAACCCAGCCAGCCTGCCCCCTCCCCCTCGCGACAGCGAGCGAGGGGAGGGGGAGCGAGCCGGGGCCGCGAGCCCCGGCTCCGCGGCGCTGGTCGCCGGTCGCGACCAGCCGGGGCCCGCGCGGGATCCCTCGGCCACGCAACAGCCCTGCGCGGGCCGTCGGGCCCCGCGTGGGCCGTGCCGAGGAACACAGGCGGCCCCGAACGGGCCGCGACGCGAGCAGCGGCCCTGAGCGGGCCGCGACACGGGCGGCAACCCTAATGGGCCGCCCCAAGCCCGAATTGTGAGAAAAGACTACTTTCGCGGGCCAGCCCGTCTGGCCAAGTATGTCCAAAATAAACCTTGGGCCCAATTATGCCCATACAAGCCCATCTGGCCGTATTTGCCCATATACCCCATCAGGCCCGTTAGGGCCCGTGTACCAATGGGTCTATTTCACGCGTTTTGAGGCCAGTTTCCCCAACTCTGTAACATCCACATGGGCCCGTATGGTCCGTGTGTGTGTCCAATGGGCCTTAGAGGCCCATTTGTGCATCCCATTTGGATTACACTTATACGTAGCACCCGCGTAAGTGCGTACGTATTTTAACAAGAATTTCTAAAAATCTGATAGTCAGAGGCTGAAGAAATACCACCATTGGAGATCCACTGAGAAACCAGAGCATCCAAATCCTGCAGAGTAAACCTAGCCACATCTATTTTACCCCAGTATGCCAACATAGCCTCCCTGAGAAGCGTCCAGTTATGGGATTCAAATCCCTCAAAAGACTCGATTACCTCCATAACTTCATCAGAGGAGATAAAGAATCGCAACTGATAAGCCATATTAAATTCACTAGCTCCATCCACTTCAGCAGCCATTTCGTAGGAGTCCAAGAATCGCTTGACATTTGTACTGTTGAAGCCTAAGTTCTTGTTCTTGGGTTTGATCTTTACCATCTTAGGTCGGACAGAGGTGGTTGGAGTAGCGGGAGATGCCATATCGAATAACAGAGTTCCTAGGGGATCCAAAGAGCAGATTTCCAAAGTGGCTCACAAGTGTGGCAAGAGTAGGGTTTCGCCAAAAACGACAAGTATCTTGCCCAAGCGGTGCAAAAATTGGGAGGACTTACTTCTAGACCAAGCTGCCTCCACGGATCAGATCTAAAAAAAAGAACAAACAGAAAAAGAAAGCGAAATTGGATAGGATTTCAAAGTTGATTCTTCAAGTTGGGACTGTAAATCCCAAGGTTGCTGGTACAATCCCGGCCCGGGGGACCAAATGTAAGACTCCAAACGGTGCTAAGCCGTGGCAGTTCTGTGGAGGGGAAAGGTGCTGTTTAGGCTGCCCTCCTAGGAGTTACAATAATATTTAAATGTAACCGGAATCAAGGTCCAGAACCTTATGGATGAGAAATCAAAGTAAGGGAAGAGGATAAGAGTTGTCGGTAGCAATGGAAACAACACTATCTGAGGCAAGATGGTGCAGGTAAAGACTTGAACAAATAAGTCAAGGTTTGTTCAGAGTTCAATAGAACAAGGCAGTTGTAAGTAACAACGCCCACAAGCTAATAACTCTGGTTGTCAGCAGCTGATTAGGAAAGATCAACTCAATCCCAACCAACCTCCAGGTTCTCAATGAAACTGCCCAACTCTCTGCAATAAAGCGCTTGAAGGGTACCAGATAACTGTGGGAGGCTGAACAAAACAAAAGCAATTTGTTTATGAAGCTCTAGAAGCAAATCAATAACGAATTCAAGCAAGAATATCCCAACACTTCTCAAGGGACTCAAGAATAGCGTGGCAAAATTCAACCTTAAAGAAGAAGGGAGGTATAACACTCCAGTTTTTAAGCTTAATAAAACCTCTTCAATCAAACGTGATTGGCTCCAGAAAGATGATCAAGGAGAGATCAAGACCAGTATGGTTGGAAAAAGGGATCAGAGTGGTATAACACACTCAAGAATTCAGACAGACAGGAATTCTTCTTCAACCAGCAACGCTATTGGTTGGTGATAAGGATCAAGGTCTCAAGGGACAGAGTTCGAGTATGGAGGCTCAAAGGATCAAGGGGGCAACCATGGATATACCCGGATAAATTGCTCAGATAGGTGGGGAAGGATGCCCACAGATAAGTTGATTACTCAAGATGGTTTCCTAGAATGGATGGGGTCCTCTGATTCTAGGATGCTCTGATGCTGGGCCAAAAGGCAGGGGAGAGCCCCTCCTTTTATAGACATGAGGCCCTGTATACTATGTACAAGAGAGATTTACAAATAGGTGCGGGAAAAATGAAAAAATAATAAAAAAAAAATTCCATGAGAGGAAAAAGAGATGTTGCCCGCATCAAGAATGACCGCGGGCAACCAGATGGACAGCCGCGACAGCGGTCGCGGGTGTCAACAACAGTTGTTGTCGCCCGATCGGCGGCGACAACGGGGTGAAAGTTCCAACAGCCGCGAGCGGTTGCTTGTGGTCGTTGGTTGGATCGGATGATGGGCGAGGAGGGCGTGTGATTGGTTTGGATCACCAGCCTTGGGATCATGACTTGGTTTGTACGTTGATCGAAAGCGTGTTGGAGTGCTGATGACAGAACGGCGGGAGGAATGGGAGATCTGAAGTGGTTGAGGGATATGAAGTTTGAGGGGATGATGATCGGATTGAAGTGGATCTTGAGAAGGGGCTCGATGGGGGAGGTTGACTGGATGGCTTGATTGGAGGATAGGGTGCGTTGGAGTTGATGAGGATGATCGATTGTGGAGGATGTTGAGAGGGAAAGCGGGTCCAATGGATGACAAGCGTCAAGCTGGTTGGGATCATGACGAGTTGAGGATGGTAAAGTCGGATTGGACAAGGGTGATGATGATGAAGAGAAGGAGGAGAAGGGATCGTCAAAAGTGGTTTGCCAATCGCTTGCGTCGCCAAAAGTCAGAGCCGCGAGCGCGACAAGTGGGAGTTGAACATAGGAAGAGAGGGTCGAAGCGGAGAGACAGGCAAGAGGCCTGTCCTAGACCGCTAGGACAGGGAGAAGTTGAGTGGTGGGGGGAAATAAAGGTACCCATAGGGGTACAACCGACAAATATTTTTTTTTTTTTTTTTTTTTTCCGTGGTGTCCCGGATTGGTCACCACAGCGCGGGAATAACACATTTCTGCGTTTAGTGTTGTAATTTTGAGTACTTTTCCTTTTAATTATTTTAAAAAGATAAGGACTTGGAATTCAAGGGTGGGGTCAGTGAGTGACCCTACCTAATTTTGGGTGAGAAATCCATTTGTGTAATAATATTTTTGGATTTCTTACTCCTTACCTTGTCAATTGAGGTATTCATATTTTGTGTTACTATTTTAAAGTTTTGCTCTGTATATAGTAGCAAGCTGACAGTTTGGCTCAGTATGGGCTTTGGAAAAGCTGCACTATTACTTAGAAGGTACCACTCTCCAAGTGATCACGGACTGTCATGCTTTAAGAACTCTTATGAACATGAAAACCCCCAGCAGACATATTCTCAGATGGCAAATTGCCATACAGCAGTACAGAGTTCAGATGACTATAGTGCATAAAGGTGGAGCTAAACATCAGAATACTGATAGTCTAAGTAGGAATGCTTTGCCTAATGACTCTAACAACCCAGCATATGACCCTGAAGATCAAGATATTTTTCCTATCCTGAACATCAATCTTTTTGCATTGAGTGCTCCAATAATTGGGATCCACTTATGTGAATTAGATACTGCTTTCTTCAACCTAGTAAGGAACAACTCCTCTCCTGAAATCAAGCTGCTGATGCCCATTATGGAATGCAAATCCTCAGAAGAAGCTCTGATAAATAGTCTACCTGCTTCATTACTTAAACCTTATAAATCAGGAAGTTTTGGCTTTTGGGATGGTCTCCTTTACTACAGACACCAACATTCCAGTGTATTGTTACTAAGCAAAAAAGGACATACAAAACATATACTGCAGGAATTCCCTGACAACTGTTCATCAGGGCATCTATCCACAGAAAGAACCTTGGGAAAAGTAAAACAAACTTCTTGGTGGATAGACTGGAAAGAAATCACTATTAAGTATGTTACTAGCTGTGAAAAATGCCAAAAATCTAATGAAACTACTGGCAAAAGGTTTGGTGTCCTACAGAAGATCTCTGAACCTTAAACCAGATGGGAAATCATCAATATGGATTTTGTCACCATCCTCCCCCCTGGAGGTACCCATAATATAACTCAGTCCTAGTTATAGTTGAAAGATACTCTAAGAAGGCAAAATTCTTACCTAACCACAAAGAAGATAGTGCTATGGATACAGCTTTACTATTCTGGAACAGAATCATACCTGATATTGGTATACCCAAGATCATAATCAGTGACAGAGACCCCAAATTTACCGTTGAGTTTTGGAAGAATCTACCTGATATACTGGGTACTACTCTAGAATTTTCTACAGCATACCATCCTCAAACTGATGTATTGGCTGAAAGAATGATACAGACCCTAGAGGATATGTTAAGAAGGTTCTGTAGATTTGGTCTAGATTAAAAAAACTTGGATGGTTATTGCCATGATTTGGTAAGCCTACTCCCAGCCCTAGAAATGGCTTATAAAAGCAGTAAACATTCTACTACCAAAGAAGCTCCTTACATACTAGAAAGGGGATGGATTCCAAAACTCCCTAGGAATAACTTAAACAATAACTAAGCCACTATTCATCCAACATCTCTTGACTTTAAGAAGATCATAGATCTGGAAAATAATCATGCTCAAAAATGTGTAGAGCAAGCAGTAGAATTAAAAAAAAAGATGGGAAAAATCACATAAGGAACCTGACTTTAAAATAGGAGATCAGATCTTGATATCAACTACTGATTTCAACCATCTAGCAGGTAACAGAAAGCTGAAACCAGCCTTTGTTGGAACATTTCTTATCAAAAAGATGCATGGAAAAAATGCTGTGGAATTAATCTTGAGTGAAGAATTATTAAGAAAACACTCAGTATTTCCTGTTAGCCTAGTAAAACACTTTCAATCAAGAGAAGGTAGCAACCTCCCTCCAACAATAATTCCAATAGAACCTGACCCTGTGAAAGAAAAAGGGAAAGTCAGCAGGATATTTAGAGACAAGAAAGAGAGAGTAAAAGGAAAAGATGTTAGACTATACTTAGTAAGATACAAAGGAGAATCTGCAGACAAAGATGAATGGTTACCATAAAATAACATACCTGATGGACCAATACATGTCAGGAACTACAGGGCCAGCAAAAGGAACTGAAACAAACATGAAGTTCATTTTCTCCCAACATGCTCAAGATTTTTTTCAGATATGGCAATATCTTGGAGTGGGGGAATGTCAGCTTGCTACTATTGCAGAGCAAGCTGCAAAGGTAACAAAAATGACATAAAAATAATAATAATACAATGAACCTAAGAAGGAGTAGGAAAACCATCAATATAATTACAGAAATGGATTCTCCACCCAAAACTAGGTTGCTCACTCACCGACCCCACCCTTGAAATCCCACTCCTTATATTTTTAAATAATTAAGGAAAGAAAAACCAAATTACCACGGCAACACCATTGAGCTTTTGGCCAATTGAATATTTCACACGTATTGTCACGTATAGGTTTCACACCAAAAATTAAGTGAGAATTGAGGTGTTGTGTATATTTTAGGATTTACGGTGTGGTGACCAATCCAGGACACCACAAAAAAAAATATATTTTTTGGTTGTACCCCTATGGGTACCTTTATTTCCCCCCACCACTCAACTTCTCCTTGTCCTAGCGGTCTAGGACAGGCCTCTTGCCTGTCTCTCCGCTTCGACCCTCTCTTCCTATGTTCAACTCCCACTTGTCGCGCTCGCGGCTCTGACTTTTGGCAACGCAAGCGATTGGCAAACCACTTTTGACGATCCCTTCTCCTCCTTCTCTTCATCATCATCACCCTTGTCCAATCCGACTTTACCATCCTCAACTCGTCATGATCCCAACCAGCTTGACGCTTGTCATCCATTGGACCCGCTTTCCCTCTCAACATCCTCCACAATCGATCATCCTCATCAACTCCAACGCACCCTATCCTCCAATCAAGCCATCCAGTCAACCTCCCCCATCGAGCCCCTTCTCAAGATCCACTTCAATCCGATCATCATCCCCTCAAACTTCATATCCCTCAACCACTTCAGATCTCCCATTCCTCCCGCCGTTCTGTCATCAGCACTCCAACACGCTTTCGATCAACGTACAAACCAAGTCATGATCCCAAGGCTGGTGATCCAAACCAATCACACGCCCTCCTCGCCCATCATCCGATCCAACCAACGACCACAAGCAACCGCTCGCGGCTGTTGGAACTTTCACCCCGTTGTCGCCGCCGATCGGGCGACAACAACTGTTGTTGACACCCGCGACCGCTGTCGCGGCTGTCCATCTGGTTGCCCGCGGTCATTCTTGATGCGGGCAACATCTCTTTTTCCTCTCATGTAATTTTTTTTTTATTATTTTTTCATTTTTCCCGCACCTATTTGTAAATCTCTCTTGTACATAGTATACAGGGCCTCATGTCTATAAAAGGAGGGGCTCTCCCCTGCCTTTTGGCCCAGCATCAGAGCATCCTAGAATCAGAGGACCCCATCCATTCTAGGAAACCATCTTGAGTAATCAACTTATCTGTGGGCATCCTTCCCCACCTATCTGAGCAATTTATCCGGGTATATCCATGGTTGCCCCCTTGATCCTTTGAGCCTCCATACTCGAACTCTGTCCCTTGAGACCTTGATCCTTATCACCAACCAATAGCCTTGCTGGTTGAAGAAGAATTCCTGTCTGTCTGAATTCTTGAGTGTGTTATACCACTCTGATCCCTTTTTCCAACCATACTGGTCTTGATCTCTCCTTGATCATCTTTCTGGAGCCAATCACTTTTGATTGAAGAGGTTTTATTAAGCTTAAAACCTGGAGTGTTATACCTCCCTTCTTCTTTCAGGTTGAATTTTGCCACGCTATTCTTGAGTCCCTTGAGAAGTGTTGGGATATTCTTGCTCAAATTTGTTATTGATTTGCTTCTAGAGCTTCATAAACAAATTGCTTTTGTTTTGTTCAGCCTCCCACAGTTGTCTGGTACCCTTCAAGCGCTTGATTGCGGAGAGTTGGGCAGGTTCATTGAGAACCTGGAGGTTGGTTGGGATTGAGTTGATCTTTCCTAATCAGCTGCTGACAACCAGAGTTATTAGCTTGTGGGCGTTGTTACTTACAACTTCCTTGTTCTATTGAACTCTGAACAAACCTTGACTTATTTGTTCAAGTCTTTACCTGCACCATCTTGCCTTAGATAGTGTTGTTTCCATTGCTACCGACAACTTTTATCCTCTTCCCTTACTTTGATTTCTCATCCATAAGGTTCTGGACCTTGATTCCGGTTACATTTAAATATTATTTTAACTCCTAGGAGGGCAGCCTAAACAGCACCTTTCCCCTCCACAGAACTGCCACGGCTTAGCACCGTTTGGAGTCTTACAACGGATGGAAATGTGTTTTGCACAATTCCTGCACGCAGCCGCGGCAGCCAATGCACCCGCGCGTGGCTGAGATACAGCCCTGTCACTCCTTCAAGGTTTTGTACACAGCCCCAGGCCTATGAAAAGTACGCAGCCGCAGGACTATGGTTTGAAAAAGTGACAGGCGGCCTGAGAAGCTTAGGTACCGCGTAAACATGCTACAACACACACAGGAACAATATACATATTTAATAAATATTCCCATGAATAGTAGATAGTCAAAAAGTACATAATATTATATTAAAATACTTAAATAACCCTTAAATTTATTTTTTATTAAATATAATTCAAAGTACCAAGAATGTCAAAAAGAAGACAATGAAAACTTCTAAAAATATATTAAAATACTTTAATATGATTTTATGAGAATTTCTAGACATAAATATCCTTGTGACATACTCAGAGAAGTAATGATCTAAAAATATTACATGAATTCCCATGAATTATATTTTTAAGTACTTTTAGTAAATCAACTGAAACTTTAAAATAGAGAGTAAAATCAATATGATGACTTTACTCCAGCTATTTAATACATAATGAGAACACAGATGACATCAGGGTGTCCATGAAAATGTCTATTCAAATCATTATTAACTTACTGGGAACATTTAATAAGGATAATCAATTAAATAATACATAAATAGGACAGATTAGTGTTATTCACACCTCCTAATAGTATTTATAAAGTAGAATAATTCCCATACCCTGAGGAATTAGATGCTACCCGTGCTACAGCACCATGAACACGTGACAGTCTACCACTGGTTACACTGCTAGCCATAGTATTCATCCCTTTGAGCCCCTGTACCCCTCAGAAGGATCAGATTGCGACTCCAAAAGCTATAAATAAAGAGCTCTTTTGAGAATTTTGATGGGCAGAGACCCAGTTATGTTATATCCAGACACCTTCCAAGGTAATAAAGTACTTATAAGAGATATTTCAGCCTCCTGGATGCCAAGAACCTTTCTATCCTTTAGCTACCAGAGGTGATAGAATAAATAATAAATATATCAATTTATAAATGTAGCAAAAATCTGTAAAATATTTGGATTAAGCTTATTGAAAGTTTAATTGTTTTTGTTATGGTTTTTGTTATAAATCAATATGAATAAATTGATTATTCAATACTTTTAAAGAAGGGCCAAAATTATATTGGGGATCTTTAACACCTCTCTTCAGGGATTCCAGTATGAAAACATGTAGTCCTCATTACTGTGGGCTCTTTAGTTTAAACAATATTTTGCCCAAAGATAATACCTATATAAAATACACGGTGGAGTGGCAGGGCCTTGTAACCAAGCTGCCACAAAAGAGAAAGGATAATAAAACTTACTTTTATATTATTAAATCCTTAGGGTATCTGTTTGGGACGTGCACTGATGGGATAAACCTGTATACTAGGGTTATAAGGTTAGTCATCAGTTTAAATTGATAAAAGAGTTTGAGGATGGATATTATTGATCAGACTGAGCCATAAATCACTTACGTATCTCTTATGAGTACTTGATTACCTTGGAACAGTGTCTGGATATAAATATAACTGGGTCTCTGCCCATCAATATCCTCAAAAGAGCTCCTCATTTATAGCTTTTGGAGTCCCAATATTATCCTTCTGAGGGGTACAGGGGCTCAAAGGGACAGACACCAAGGCTAGAAGGGTAACCAGTGGTAGCCTTTCACATTCTCCTGGTGCTGTAGCACGGTTAGAATCTAATTACTCAGGGTATGGGAACTATTCTACTTTATAATTGATATTAGGATGTGTGAATAACACTAATCTGTCCTATTTATGTATTATTTAATTAATTATCCTTAGTAAATTTTCACACTAAGTTAATAATTATTTTAATAAACATTTCTATGGACATCCTGATTTCAGGTAAGTTCTCATTATGTATTGAATAACTGGAGTAAAGTCATGATATTAATTTTAATCCTTATTTTCGAGTTTCAACTGATTTACTAAAATAATTACTTAAAAATATAAGTCATGGGAATTCATGTAATATTTTTACATCGGTAGTTTTCTTAGGATGCCAAAACAATATCTTTGTGTAGAAATTCTCATAAAAGTATATCAAAGTATTTTAATATATTTTTAGAAGTTGTCATTGTCTTATTTTCGACATTCTTGGTACTTTGAATTATATTTAATAAAAAATATGTATGAGGGTTATTTAATTATTTTTATATAATATTATGTACTTTTAAACTATCTACTATCCAAAGGAACATCTATTTAATATGTAGAATGTTCCCATGCGGGTTTTAGCATGTTTGCGCGGTACCTAAGCTTCTCAGGACGCCTGTCACTTTCTCAACCTGTAGTCCTGCATCTGCGTACTTGTCAGAGGCCCAGGGCTGCGTACACGACCTTGAAGGAGTGACAGGGATGTATCTCAGCTGTTTGCGGGTGCATTGGATGCAACAGCTGAGTGCGGTAATTGTGAAAAAACACATTTCTGTCCGTAACTCCTAAAATATACACAAAACCTCAATTCTGACTGAATTTGAGGTGTGAAACCCATACATGAAAATATGTGTCAAATATTTAATTGGCCAAAAAGCTCAATGATGGTGCACTTTTATTTTGGTTTTTGTTTCCTTAATTATTTTAAAATATAAGGAGTTGGATTTAAAGGGTGGGGTCAGTGAGTGACCCTACCTAGTTTTGGGTGGAGAATCCACTTCTGTAATAATATCTATGGTTTTACCACTCCTTATCAGGTTCATTGTATTATTATTATTTTTATGTTATTTTTGTTAATTTTGCATCTTTCTCTGCAGTAGTAGCAAGCTGACATACTTGGACTTTAGAAACTTCCAAAGGATGCTGCCCCTCCTTCTCTCATCTTCCCTCAGAGTATTGGCGAGCATTTCAAATGTTTCTAATCAAGATGCCTAAGGATGAGATGATAAGACTTTTTCTCCACTTCTGAAATTTTCAAAGTGTCATCTGCATCAATTATCTCCCCACAACAGATGATGTCCAGCTCACTATCCATAACGACAGCCCAAGCATTATAATTCTGACTTTTCAGAAATATCTTGGTGGAGCTAATATCAGGGACATAGGACATCTTCTTGGAAAACTTGAGGTCTTTGAGATCCTCCAGAGTAAGGTACAAGGGTCTAGATTTCTTGGAAGTAATTATGAAGTTGGTACTGATAATGTGTTATAATTATGGCCAGCAATCAGCTTAGGCAAATGAGCAGTATTTAAAGCAAAAGAAATGTTGGACACCTTGTGTCAATAATTGCTTCATGGGCTCTCACAATGGGGCAATACGTTGGATGTCATCATTGATGAATGGATACTGGAAAACAGCAGGGAGAAGAGCTCCTTAAGTAAAAAAAATTGGCCTCTTGTGAGGCCATGATACAACAAGGCAAAAGGCAAATTTTTCGCCCCAAAAGAGCTCTACAAGCTATACAGGCCTTGTTACTTGGTTTTGGCCATGTCAGCTCACATGGCATCAGTCCCTCTACCCTTACAACCAGCCTATTCTGGTCCATTCTGGTGTTTCCACCGGTATGGGGCTGAACCAGCCCTTACTCTTTTCAATCCCCTGGCTGGTTGTCCCTTAAAACCAGCCCAGTTACTCTTATTTTGTTAATTATGGGCTGGTTTCCTCATGCAGCCAGCCCCTGGCCCCACATAGGGGCCAGGTGGGACCCGGTCTCACCTGGGTCCAGTCTTAACCTCACTTGGGGGGGGGTTTTACCGGCGGACATGACACCCTCCTTCTTTCTCTCAAATCCCTGGTGGGGGCGGTCATATCCCCACACCAGGGGCCCTGGGGGTTGGTACCCCCAGGGAGTTGTCAAGAATAGTGGGCTAGGGGTGGTCAGATCCCCTCAGCCAGTTGCTCCTCCCCCTTGGGAAAGGGGGGGGAGAATGCCCCTCTCGTCTTGCTTTGCTGGTGGGAGGGTGATCAGATCCCCCCCACTGCTGGTTTCTCTCTCTGCGGCCGGCATTGTTGTCCCCTGGGTAAGGGGGTGATGCAATCCCCCCTGCCCTGACCAACCGCCTTCTTGCGGCCGGTCACTGGCTGGTTCAACCCACCAGCCCCCCCCTCCCCCTCGCCAAGGGGGAGGGGACTGGGGACGCTGGCCCTTGATCCTGCAGTGGTGGCCGCCGTTTGCAACCCTCCGGGCCCGCGCAGGATTCCTCTGCCACCACAACAGCCCCGTGCAGGCCATTGGGCCCCGCATTGGCCAAACCAAGGGATAAAAGCGGCCCTGTGCGGGCCCCGGCACGGACAGCATCCCTGAGCAGGCTGCAACACGGGCGGCAGCCCCAATGGGCTGCCCCAAGCCCAAAAACTGAGACAAATACACTTTGGCGGGCCAGCCCATCTAGCCAAGTATGTCCAAAATAAACCTTGGGCCCAATTATTCCCATACAAGCCCATCTGGCTTTATTTGCCCATATCCCCCACCAGGCCCTTTAGGGCCTTTGTACCAATGAGCCTGTTTCACGCGTTTTGAGGCCAGTCTCCCCAAATTTGTGACATCCACACAGGCCCGTATGGTCTGTGTGAGTGTCCAATGGGCCAGAGAGTTCCATATGTGCATCCCATTTGGATTACACTAATACAAAGCACACCTGCATTTTAACAAGCTGGCTTTTAAACTATGTGTTTGAAACACTGCCCAAATACCCAAAACCACACTATTAGCTTAACCCACCACCTTCTTGGACACAAACTCTGATATTTGATTAGTTGCCTGCCCAAATACCCAAAAACACAGTATTAGCTTAACTCACTGCTGCCTTGGAAACAAAGCGTGATTGGGAAAGAGTTAATGACTAGCCTACCGGATGACTAGCCTACTGGTGGTCAAATCAAATTGTCCCTTTGACTTGGCAGCAAAGATTATGGTCAGCCGGCTTTTGACCTATTGTGTTTGAAACAATTCCCAATTACCCAAAACCACACTATTAGCTTAACCTGCCACCATCTTGGACACAAACTCTGATATTTGATTCATCCCCTGCCCAAACACCCAAAACCACAGTATTAGCTTATCTCACTTCCATCTTGGAAACAAACCCTGATTGGGGAAGAGTCTGTCCGGATTGGCGGGTTGAGCTAGAGTATATGTACGGGTATTTTCCTGTAGTAGCATATCTAGATATTGTGTTTATAGTATATAGTATGTGTCTAGTTGTTAGTATGTGTTTATGTAATTTTTAAAACGTGTCACCTTGGTTCATGAAATAAATCAAGTGTGAGAGGTTTGATGCAAATTAAACTGTTGTACTTGTGTTAGAAAGAAGATGTAATGTTGCAAGTGTAGAATGAATGATCTTCACCCTAATTGTCAGCTTTCTACTATGTACAGAGCAACCTGTCAATAGCAACACAAAACTATGAAAAAATAAGAACATCTCAATTAAAAAAAAAGGAGGGAGAAATGCATAAATATTTTTACAGAGATGGATTTCTCACCCAAAATTAGCTAGGGTCACTCCCTGACCCCACCCTTGAATTCCAAGTCCTTATATTTTTAAAATAATTAAAAAGAAAAGTACTAAAAATTACGACACCAGTATGGCACTTTTTGGCCATTCTAACATTTCACACATATTTTCACGTATAGGGTCTACACCTAAAATTCACTCAGAATTGAGGGGTTGTGTATGTTTTAGGAGTTACACGCGGAAATGTGTTATTTCACAATTCCTGTGCGCAGCCCCACATCATTACATATCCCTACGTACTAGTAGTAGCAGATTCCCGCGTACTAGAGACCTGTGCGCAGCTGATTCTGCCACGCACGGAGCGGATCCTCCCCCACGTGCTCTTTACTGACTGTTCCCTGCGTCTGCATTGGTCGTGACTAATCTGACAACCAGGTACTGCTCAGATAAGCTACAACCTAATTAGGGTTTCCTGGCATATGTAAGAAGTTGGCATGTGCATTAGTAATAGTCTAAAAAGGTCAAAACTTAAATAAAATTGAAAAAAATTAAGCTTAGAAAATTCTTTAATAATAAATCAGAGATCAAGGATTACCACATAAATCATTGACTCTGATCTGTAAAGACCACAAAACACTGCAAGGAATGTTCATAAAAATTATTAATAATTTTCTACATGATCAGCAGATGATGGAAAATCATTAAACGTCCACATCTTCTCACTTTAAAGCAATACTAATAGTAAAAATGAAGGATGAGTGCAGAATGTCCAAATTTACGCCATAATAGATTCACAGATCCTGTGGCTAAAACAGTACAGAAATCCAGAAGATCTAAAGTCAGCTGATTGAAGGCACCAAGTGGATGTTCCAATTTTTACTTGACTGGCTTTTCAGCCTCAGCCCATGAGCAGAACCCTCCTTACATGCCATGAGAAGCTCAAAATCCTCCCAAAAAGGTATTTATACAGACCTCTTTGGATCCATTATTCCATCATCAGTTTACCAGAAATTATTTATTATCAATCAGAAAACGTGTCATTGTTAATCAAGTGCTTATATGAATATAATCAAGTGATTTATGACTTAGTCTGTGGTAGTATTATTTACCTATATTAACCAATCAACCATTGAATTTTAGTCAAGCAATCTACCCCATCTGCTCTGAAAACCTTCCAATTATTCCAGGATTTTCGTGATGAAGTGCTCAGAGTGAGTGTTACCCTTTCTGTCCAGGCCATTTGTGCTGTTAAGCCCAGCCATTAGTGGAATAATTCCTTTCTAAGGCACCCATATTTATTCCAAGGTTCTTAAACTGCCTGAGGAGGCCCCTTGAAGAGAGTCCATCATCAGTTTACCTGAAATTATTTATTATCAATCAGACACAGTGTCATTGTTAATCAAGTGCTTATATGAAGATAAGCAAGTGATTTATGAATTAGTCTGTAGTAGTATTATTTACCTATATTAACCAATTGACCATTGAAGTTTAGTCAAACAATCTACCCCATCTGCTCTGAAACCCTTCCAATTATTCCAGGATTTTAGTGATGAAGTTCTCAGAGTGATTTTTCCCCTTCCTTTCTTGGCAATTTTTCTGTTTTTCCTAGCAATACCAGCGGATAAGTCCTTATAAGGCACCCATTATTCATTCCAAATTTTTTAAAACTGCCCTAGGAGGCCCCTTGAAGAGAGGTCGCTTTGTCTGTGAAGACCCCAAGTAGTATAATACTGTGGCCCCTTTTTTATATACATATTGAAAACCTTTTATTACCAAACCAATTAAACCTTGCAACTGCTCTTATTATATCATTTATTTGAGCCTCTATGTTTTTATTTTTCAAATAGTAATAATTATTATTATTCCAGTATTTTTCACTCTCTGTAGCTAAAGGACTGCAAGAATCCTGGTATCAGAGAGCTGACACTAATGACTGCTTAAATGCATAGGACTTTTTTCAAGCCAGATGTATCAAGGCAGGTAAATTGACAACCAGCTTTTGAATTTGACACTCTCAGGGTATTATGGTTGAAATTATCACAGTAATGCCTCCCCACGGTTGTGGTAGGCTCTTTCACAGCCTTGATTACCAAGAGGGGGGAAGTGTAAGCTCAGGGTGTTCATGGGCCACGCCAGTAAGAAAAATTGCTACCCATACCCAACCCACCAGCAGGAGGATCCTGACTGGTTGGGTCAATTGCCTCTGAATCCATACCCAAACCCGTGATGGGTGCCAACGGGTCTTGGCGGGTATTTGTGGGCTTCCAGCAGGTCATGGGGCCCAACTGAATTTTTTTTCTTTTGAAAATTAAGGCCATTAAATTTTTCTATCACTTGATATTACTTGAAATAATGTATAAGGTGATAATCAGAGAGCATGGAAACCATAAGAAAAGAAAAAATGTGCACATGGAGAAGAACAAAGACAGCAAAAAGAAGTGTTTTATTTTTTTGGCTATCCGTGGGTCAGCCCATCATTCAATGGAGCTTCCCAAACCCAAAACAAGACCTGCAGCAGCTTGAGGCAACTTGGGTCAACTTAGGGTTTTTTAGAGGACACCTTGGCCAAACCCAACTATATACTCACTGGGTATGGTACCCAGTGGGTTGGCCAAATCCATGAAAACCCTGAGTATAAGCCCACCATTCCATCTGCTGTTTTCTTTCAATTATCTGCCTTCAATTGAATTGCTGTCTAACTTTTCTTTTGCCATCACAGGATACAAATCAGATTTCTGTAAACCTGGGACTGGCAGCAACAGCAAAAACATGCATCACAAGAATTTGTTGGCTGCAAAGAGAATTGGAAAAGCATTATCCCACCGCTAGGCTATCCAAGTTGGAGTATGCCTTTCCCAGAATGCAGTATATGGGGTCCTTACAGGTTGCTTGGTTTTGGGAGGGTGGCCACGCCATGTTAACTGGATTCTATTACAAGACTGATTTGATGCATGGCCATTCAAAATAATTTGGGTTTTCTTTTCAACAGTGCAAAGGTGTAGGGAACTTGTGTTTAGGGCTGGACCCCCATAACTCAATTTTGGGTAATACCCAATTTTCAACCCAATTGGGTTGGGCATGGGGCGTGCAAAACAGAATTAATTATGGGTTGGGTAAATATTGGCTTGTGAGTCGGGCCAATATATCTGATACACAGGTATTTTTGGGTATTTGGCTGAATAGCACCAGGGGGAGCTTTTTATGCAATGTGTAGAAGAATCACAAATTTTTTGCTTCATTGCATTACCATAAATCAATTTGTACTAGTATCAGTTGCAATGAACTCAAAAACCTAAAAAAAAATGATATAAAAAATGAAGAAAAAAAAACAAAAAAGAAATCAAAATCAACTTGAAAGAATTCCAAAAATGCAATTCAAATATTTTAAACATAAGAGCTGCTCAATAGAATCACAGTCTAATGAAGCATTTTGAGGCCCAAACATAGCCTTTGATTTAGAAAAAATGCATTCTGATGGGGTACTTGTGGTAGGAATGGCAAGAAAGTTCTGAGCCATCCTGGAAAGGTTAGAATGTCAGCTCTCTGATAACAGGAACCTTGCAGTCCTTTAGCTACAGAGAGTGATAGAAGATACTGGGATATTAATAATAATAGTATTCAAATGATAAACATGTAAAAATCTCAAACAATGAATATTTTAAGAGCTGGTGCAACATTTAATTGGTTTGGTTAAAAAGGGTTTTCAATTTTTTATAAAAGAGGGGCCCCAGTATTATACTAGTGGGGGTCTTGACAGACAAACAACCTCTCTTCAAGGGGCCTCCTTAAGCATTTTAAGAACCTTTGAATGAAGATGGGTGCCTTATAAGGACTTATCCACTGATTTGGCCTGGAAAAAACAGCACAATGGCCAAGGCAGGAAGGGAAAAACCTACGCAGAGTACTTCACCATGAAAATTCTTCAAAGATAGGAAGGGTTTAAGTGTCAGCTTGCTAATATGTACAGAGCAACCTTTCAATAGCAACACAAAACTATGAAAAAATAAAAATATCTCAATTAACACAATAAGGAGTGAGAAATTCATGAATATTATATGGATTCCTCACCCAAAACTAGGTAGGGTCACTCACTGACCCCACCCTTGAAATCCAAGTCCTTAAATTTTTAAAACAATTAAAAAGAAAAGTACTAAAAATTAGGACACCAGTATGGCACTTTTGGGCAATTCTAATATTTCACAGTGTTTTCACGTATAGGTTTTACACCTAAAATTCACTCAGAATTGAGGTTTTGTGTATATTTTAGGAGTTACACGCGGAAATGTGCTATGTCACAATTCCTGCGCGCAGCACCGCATGATTACATATCCCTACATACTTGTAGTAGCAGATTCCCGCGTACTAGAGACCCGCGCGCAGCCTATTCTGCCATTCACGCAGCGGATCCTACCCCGCGCGCATCTGCACTAACTGATCCCCGCGTCTGGATCCGTTGTGACTAATCTGACAACCAGGTACTGCTCAGAAGAGCTAAAACCTAGTTAGAGTGGCCTAGTATATGTAAAAAACTGACATATGCATTACTAACAATCTAAAAAGATCAAAAATTAAATAAAATTAATTAAAATTAAGTTTGAAAAATTTTTTGATAATAAATCAAAGATCAAGGATTATCAAATAAATCACTGATCCTGATCTTTCAAGACCACAAAACACTACAAGGAGCGTTCATAAAAATTATTAAAAATTATCTACATGATCAGCAGATAATGGAAAATCAGTAAAAATTGACATCTACCCGCTTTAAATCAATATCAATTGTACACATGAAGGATAAGTACAGAACAATCAAATTTAAGCCATAACAGATCAACAGATCCTGTGGCTAAAATATTACAGAAATCCAGAAGATCTAAGGACAGCTGATTGAAAGCACCAATTGGACGTGCCAATCTTGCCCTGACTGGCTTGCCAGCCTCAGCCCACGAGCAGAACCCTCTCTACGTTCCCTGAGAAGATCAAAACCACCCCAAAAAGGTATTTATACAGACCTATTTGGATCCAATCAGCCAATCAGTTTACCAGGAATTATTTATTATCAATCAGACACCGTGTCATTTTAGATCAAGTGTTTATATGAAGATAAGCTAGTTATTTATGACTTAGTATGTAGTAGTATTATTTATCCTTATTAACCAATCAAGTCTTGAAGTTTAGTCAAGCAATCCATCCCATCTTCTCTGAAAATTTTTCAATTATTCCATGCTTCTTGTTGTAAAGTGCTCCAAGTGAGTGTTACCCTTCCTGTCTTGGCCATTTGTGCTGTTATGCCCAGCCATTAGTGGAATAATTCCTTTCTAAGGCACCCATCTTTATTCAAAGGTTCTTAAACTGCCTAAGGAGGCCCCTTGAAGAGATTTTGCTAGTCTGTAAAGATCCCCAGTAGTATAATACTGTGGCCCCTCTTTTATATTATATTGAAAACTATTTATTACCAAAACAATTAAACCTTGCAACTGCTCTTATTATATCATTTATTTGAGCTTCTAAGGGTTTATTAGTAGAATAATAATAATTATTATTATTCCAGAATTTTTATCACTCTCTGTAGCTAAAGGACTGCAAGGTTCCTGGTATCAGAGAGCTGACATTAAGAGCAGATGGGGTAGATTTGCTTGACTAATTTCAATGGGTTTGGTTGGTTTTGAGAAAATAATAATACTACAGACTAAGTCATAAATCACTTGCTTATCTCTTTTTAAGCACTTGATTAACAATGACAAGGTGTATGATTGATAATAATAATTCCTGGTAAACTTATGGGGAATAATATTTCCAAAGAGGTCTGTATAAATACCTTTTTGGGGTTACTATGAGCTTCTCAGGGCGCTTATAGAGGGTTCTGCCCTTGGGCTGAGGCTGGAAAGCCATTCAGGGCAATATTAGCACGTCTACTTGTTGCTTGCAATCAGCTGACATGAGATATGCTAGATTTCTGTGCTATTTTAGCCACGGAATCTTTCAATTTTTTATGGCTCAAATGTGATCATTCTGCACCCATCCTTCATTTTTACTATTAATATTAATTCAAAGTGGAAAGATGTTGATTTTTACTGATTTTCCTTAATCTTCTGATCACGTAGGTAACTTTTAATAATTTTTATGATGAACCCTAGTATTCTTTCATGGTCTTTGAAGATCAGGATTAGTGATTTATGTGGTAATCCTCACTATTTGCTTTATTATTAAAAAATACTCAAACTTAGTTTCTTATTAATTTTATTTCAGTTTTATAGTTTTTAGACCATTACTAATTGATATGTCAGGTTATTACATATGTCAGACAACCCTAACTAGGTTTAGCTACCTTGAGCGGTACCTGGTTTTAAGGTTTGTCACAACTGATCCAGGCGCGGCAATCAGTCAATTCAGATGCGTGTGGGGTATGGTCTGCTGGGTGCTTGGCAAAATTAGCTATGCGCTTCACCTCTGTATGCAGGAATGTGTGGGTAAGGGTAGATAGAATTGTGTAATGATGCGGGTCTGTGCGCAGGAATTGTGACATTTTCTGTGTGTAAATACTGAAATGTACACAAAACTCCAATTCTGAGTGAAATTTAGTTGTAAAACTCATACATGAAAATACACATGAAATATTTAAATTTTAAAAACGGTGCCAAATTTGTGTCGTGGCTTTTAATCCCTTTTTTCTTTAATTCTTTAAAAAAAGAAGGAGTTGGATTTCCAGGGTGTGGTCAGTGAGTGACCCTACCTCATTTTGGGTGAGGAATTCATTTCTGTAATAATATTTGGGTTTTAGTTAATTTTGATTTTCTTATTTAATTTTTTTTATCAAATTTCTTCTTTTACTTTGACAGGTTGCTCTGTACATAGTAGCAAGCTGACATAGAGTCTGAATCATTCTTTCAGCTAGAACATCCGTCTGAGGGTGATAAGCTTTAGAGAAATCTAAGGTAGTTCCTAGCATTTCATGAAGATTTCTCCAGAAATCAGAGGTAAATTTGGGGTCTATATCACTGATAATAATCTTGGGTACTCAAAAATCAGCAATTAGTCTATTCAAGAATAACAAGGGAACTTCATTAGCAGTGTCTTCCTTGTGATTAGGTAGAAAGTTTGCTTGCTTTGAGAACCTATCTACTATGGCCAAGACTGATTTGTAGGAATAAGCACCTCCTGCGGGTAATGCAGTTACAAAATTCATACTGATAATTTCCCATCTTTTCTTGGGTTCAGCAATCTTCTTTAGTAGACCAAACTTTTTCCCAGTGGTCCTATTGGACTTCTGAAAAGTTTAACAACTGGTAAAATATTGAATAGTGTAATCTCTCCAATTGATCCACCAAGCATTTTGTTTGACCTTGTCTAAGATCCTCTCAGTAAATAAGTAGCCAGAAGAGCAGTTATCATGGCACTCAGCCAATATATGTTTGATATGGTCTACCTTAGTTAAGACTATGACACTCAAATGCTGGTGCCTGTAGTATACTAGAACATCCCATAAGGTGAACTTTCCAGAATTTGAATGTTTCAGAAGAGGTTCAGGTGGGCTATTCATCAGTTTAAATGGTGGAGAAGTACTTTCCATAAGGGTAATTAGAGTCTTCATATTGGAGCTGTAAGCCTCCTTAATAGAGTTGAACAAAGATTCATCCAACTCACAAATGTGGATTCCTAGAGTAGGAGCCTCAATATCAATTATTTTAATATTCATTATAGGAAATATATCATTATCCTCTGGGTCATAAAAAGGTTCACTTGGACCTTTGGGAAAATAATTTCTACTTAAGCTATCAGCATTCTTATTTTCAGTACCAGAATGGTGAACTATGGTCATCTGACCTCTGTACTGTTGTATGGCTATCTGCCACCTTACCATGTGCCTACTAGGGGTCTTCATGTTCATCAATGTTCTGACAGCATTGCAGTCAGTGATCACGTGAACTTGGGGCCTTCCAAGTAGTAATTGAGTTTCTCCAGAACCCATCCTAAGGCAAGACATTCCATTTGACTTGCACCATACCTTTTCTCAGTGTCTTTAACTTTTCTGGATATGAAGATTATAGTTTTTTCCACTTTTTTGTCATCCTCTATGACTTCTTGGTGTAAAGCAGCTCCTAGCCCGTCCATACAGGCATCTATATAGGGCTTGAAGGGTTTAGGATATTCTGGCTGAATCAGTGCTGGATCTAAGGTCATAGCCATCTAGAGTTCCTCATAGTTCTTGACTCTATCATGAGTCATTTTAAACAAGATGGTGTTTTTGCAGATTTCATACAGACACTTGGTTAGAAGAGAAAACTTTGGTAAGTACTTCCTATAGTAGCTGCAGAAGCTAATAGAAGATAGAAGTTCTGTTCTATTCTGAGGCATTGGCTGCTTTATGACAGCTTCTAGCTTGCTTTGTTCAGCAGCTAAAGTTAGTCCAGAGACAATGTGTCCTAAGGCGTTGAGTTCTCCATAGCCAAAGTTACATTTTTGCATTGATAACTTTAATCCCACAGCAGAGATAGTTTTCACTCCATGTGAGAGTCCAAATTATCAGAGTAAATGATAACATCATCAATTTACACCATCATCCATCCTTGTCTGATGAATAATCCTAGAACTGTTTCCATCATCCTTTGAAAATGATAAAAAGTATTTTTGATACCAAAAGGCATCCTAAGATACTCATAAATTCCCAAATGACAGATAATTCTCATGAATATCTGGCGATCAGGGCTGATAGGTATTTGGTTAAATCCTTCCAGCATGTTGAAGGTAGTGATATATTTAGCCTTTGAGAAATTATGCAGAGCATGGTCAATCCTTGGAATAGGATGTTAGTCAGCTTGGGTGCAGTTATTCAGCATTCTAAAGTCTCCAACCATTCTTGACTGATCATTATGCCAGGCTATGATGACTGTGGTAGTAATATCCTTTTATTCATTGTGTCCTACTTTTCTTAAGAATTTTAATTCAACTAAATCATGGATATGAGTTTCCTGAGCAGCTCTAGATTTTGGAATAGAAGGGTAATCAGGTCTCCTGAGGTTAGGTGGGTAAGGAGTTTTAAAGGTTAAATTTATAATCATGTCATGTCCTTTGATGTTACCAATGGGGTGATCCTTGGTACAGAAAGCATTCTGATTTTCAAAGAAAACTTGCAAGATGTCACGTTATTGTTCTTCCTTGAGTGGGGAATTCAAAGCTGCTTGAGAGAATTATTCTTTGTAAAAACTTCCTAAGTGTTTCTCATAAGTTTAATCAGAAGTCTGAGCATCAAAATGGCATATTTGGAACTTCTTGTTCCAGTCTCCACCTATGGTAAGGTATCTACCCTTGCTTTGGAATAAATCTATAACATACAAGCAAAGAGAATGATTTCCAAGAATAAAGTAATCACATAATCCATTATGAAGCACCACAAATTCAATTTTCATTTTAAGTGATCCTTTAGGGTGGGGGAGTACAATATCAGAAGACCATAATTAAATCTCATTGAGAGACAAATTGTTAGCTTTCTACTATTGCAGAGCAAGCTGCAAAATCAGGAGATATAAAATAAAAATAAAAATAATAAAATTAACCTAAGAAGGAGTAGGAAAACCATAAATGGATTCTCAATCCAAAATTAGGTAGGGTCACTCACTGACCCAACCCTTGAAATCCAGCTCCTTAATTTTTAAATAATTAAGGAAAGAAAGACCAAGATACCACGGCAACACTATTGAAATTTTTGGCCAATTAAATATTTCACATGTATTCTCACATAAAGGTTTCACACATAAAATTCAGTCAGAATTGAGGTTTTGTGTATACTTTAGGAGTTACAGACAGAAATTTTTTTTTCACAATTCCCGCATGCATCCGCGGCAGCCAATACACCCTCGCAGGGCTGAGCTGCAGCTCTGTCACTCATTAAAAGTCGTTTACACAGCCCCAGGCCTCTGACAAGTACGCAGCCGCAGGACTAAAGGTTGAAAAAGTGACAGGCGGCCTGAGAAACATAGGTACCGCATAAACATGCTACAACCTACACAGGAACTTTCTACATATGTAATAAATGTTCCTGTGGATAGTAGATAGTCAAAAAGTACATAATATTATATAAAAATACCTAAATAACCTTTATACGTATTTTTTAATTAAATATAATTCAAAGTACCAAAAATGTCAAAAAGAAGATAATGGCTTATTCTAAAGATATATTAAAATACTTTGATATACTATCATGAGAATTTGTAGAATATTTTCTTGAAATAATAAGAAAACTAATGATGTAAAAATATTACATGAATACACATGACTTATATTTTTAAGGAATTATTTTATAAATCAACTGAAATTCAAAAATAAGGAGTATAATTGATATAATGACTTTAATCAAATTATTTAATACATAATGAGAACTCACCTGACATCAGAATATCCGTAGGAATTTCCATCAAAATAATTATTAATTTACTGAGAACATTTACTAAGGATAATTAATTAAATAATAAATAAAAAGGACACATTAGTGTTTTTCACACGTCCAAACATCAATTATGAAGTAGAATAATACTGATACCTTGTGTAATTAGATGCTACCCGTGCTACAGCACCAAGAAAACGTGAAAGGCTTCCACTGGTTACCCAGCCAGCCTCAGTGTCTGTTTTTTTGAGCCCCTGTACCCCTCAGAAGGACAATATGTGTAATCAAAAAGATATGAATAAAGAGCTCTTTTGAGAATATTGATACCTAGAGACCCAGTTATATTTACATCCAGACACCATGCCAAGGTAATCAAATAGTTATAAGAGATAAGTAAGTGATTTATGGCTTTATTATGATTTATAATATCCTTCCCCAACCCTTTTAATCAATTTAAACTGCTGAACAACCTTATAACCCCAGTATACAGGTTTAACCCATCAGTGCACATCTCAAACAGATACCCAAAGGATTTGATAATATACCAGTGAGTCTTATTATCCTTTCTCTGTTGTGGCACCTTGGTTACAAAGCCCTGCCACTCCACTGTGTATTTTATATACATATTATATTTTGGCAAAATATCCCATAAACAAAATGTTCCAAAGTAACCAGGCCTACGTGTTTTCATACTGAATTCCCTGAAGAGAGGTATTAAAGATCACCAATATAATTTTTGCCCCTCTATAAAAATATTTCATACTCAATTTATCTATATTGAGTTATAAAAATAAATCATATCCAAACCAATTAACCTTGCTATAAGCTTTATTCAAATATTTTACTTATTTTTGCTGCATTTATTGAATAATATTTTTATTATTTATTCTATCACCTCTGGTAGCTAAAGGATAGCAAGGATCTTGGAATCCAGGAGGCTGACAAGAATTAAACCTGCTAAAATTAGCCTGAGGTACTGGTAATCTTTTCAACTTTCAATTGGGGTCTTGTTTGTTCAAATAAGTTGAACCAACACAAGAACAGAAATCTCCACTGTCCAAGAGTAATGTAATAGGGGACCTTGGATCAACCCAGCAGCATAGAATGTTTTTCCAGAATTTTAACTTTTACCAGAAGAAGGTTTCAGAGTCAAGGCCTTAGCCTCAGATAAATGGAGAATTTTCATGTTAGGATGCCATTTTTGAGGTGAGTGGGAATCCTCATTAAAAAAGTTTATGTTGAAGGAAGAATCTATACTTCCTTCAATAATATTGATGGGGTTAGCAATTATTAAATCAGACTCAGAGAGTGATCAATCAGTGTCATCCAGTTGGGGTCATGATTGTCATACTCTTCTCCTTCAATAGGATTAATTCTTCTCCTGGGCTGAGGACAGTCAGGTCTAACATTTCCTCTTTGTCTGCAGTTCCAACATACCTCTTCCTTGGAATATGAAGTATTCTTGACTTGCAATGTGGTTGGATTAGCAGCAGAGGAAGCTTTTTTTTTGCAGTGTGTTCTTCTCTAATCCTAGCATTTTGTTCCCTAGGGAGTCTTTCAATTCTTTTGTCAAGACCATTCATGTCAATGGTTTCTTCCAATATACCTATCAAGGTGGAGAGATCAGAGTTCATGGGCATTCTTCACCTTACACTATGGTTGATTTGTCCAGGCCAAAAGTTGAGAAGTCTCTCATTGACCTCTTCCTTATCAGGATCCGGGTAAGAACAATATAACCTCCTTTTCTGCTCTAAACACCACTTGCAAGGTTTGTCCTTGCATAGATCAAACTGAGAGGTTTCAAAAAATTTCATAATCTTTCTTTTCCAAATCCTGGTACCAAATTTTTCTCTGATCAATTTATTCCAAGAATTCCAGGTTAAAGATCCCACTTCTTGCCTCTTTTTGTTGAACCAATCAAGAGCCACTCCCTCAAAAAGTCTGGTTAATCTTACCACAGCTATTGCAACAGGGAGTTCATAAGAAGCAAGAGTTTAATCAATAAACTTAATGAAAATGACATTCTCATACTCTCCTTCTCCTGATAATTTAGGCCATTCAGTGATGGGAGGAAGTAACTTCAAAATCTTACTCCATTTCTGGAGTAGGGCTTGGTTTAAAAGATTCATTCCTAGTTATTCTCACATACTGGGAGTACTAGTGACCTGGCAGGATCAGCTTCTTCCAAGTCAATTGCTGGAGAGTTGCTGAAATTGACCTTAAGATCTCTGAGATCATTCTTAATCATACCTAAATCCAAGTCAACCTTGTTGTTTAATAAATCAATTTTGTTAATCAAATGAGTTGAAGAAGTAGGACTAGCTTCCTTAAATTCTTCCTTAAGTTGAGTCTATAGTTTCAATCATGTCTTCCTGAAGGATTGATTTATTATCATCAATATGCTTCATTAGATCAAACTTACTAGATTTGATGGTTTCCTTGATTTTTTGTATTTCCAACTCATCAATCCTCATGGTCTGGGATAGGGTGTCAATAACTCTGAAAAAACTAGGACTCAACTTTTTCAATTTCTCATAGAATTTGTCAAAGCGTTTGCTAATAATGGTAAAATTGTGAGAAACATTTTCAGAAAAGATGTTAAGGGCTTCTACATCTAATTGTGGTACACCTTTTTCCACTTCTGGGCTAGAGAGATTATATTTTCCAATTCTTTTGGATTCCTTAAATTCTGATGGGATCAGGACCTCTTCTTTTTGGGGTCCTTTCCCTTTAAAGAAAATAACTGATCCCAAGTAATCCAACTCTGCATGTAGCCTTCTACTTCTTTCTTTTGGATCAACTTTTGCAGAGAAATCTGAGATTTCTTTGCAAGAGAGATAGCTTTCCTCATACCTAGCTGATCCCCCTGGTTCTGAGCCAACTTGACTTGTTTGCAGTAGCTCACATTCTCTTTCACTAACACTTTGACTCTTACCTTCTTGGTTGAGTCCAGCTGGGGTGGCGTAGGAGGACCTGTAACCTCCTGGGATAAAACTTTGGGGAATGGCTGACTCTCCAATGGGGTGTTTATTGAGTTGGTGGCCACCTTTGTTGACTTCATTGGTCCGCGTGATGCTATGGTGACAGGTTTGAGCCCCCTCATTGCGCTTGCGACTGGAGTCCTTGCATTCACGGGTTCCTCCGGGGAAGGATCCATAGGATCACGCTCTGCCAACTGCGTGGGTGTTGCGCCTGTTTTGATTCACAGCGCAAAAAAATGTATAAGTCTTTGTTGAAATTCTTGAAGAAGACTAAAAAATATAAAAAAATAATAATTTTGGAGTTTTTTATATTTTTAATAATTTTTAAATATATATTCTGAATTACTTATAGTCAGATTTAAAGGTACCAACACTTTGTTGGGGTCACTACCGTTCTTGGGGGTGTTTCAATGGGGTCTGAATGGGTTCCAATCAGATCTTGAGATGAATCCAAGGGCCAGGGTGCAGTGTCTGGGACTTCCTCCAGAAGATCCTGGTCAACACCTTCACCAAACAAAAAATCCACTAATAAAAACAAAAATAAGTTTATTTATTTTTAATTTTTATGTGGTAAGATGATATTTCAAAAGAAAATAATTTTTAATCTTACTTTTGTTAGTTTTGGATTTTTCTTTATCTTCTGGGTTGTTTATATCATAAATATAAAACTTCCTTTGATAAATTGTCCACTCCTGATTTTGCCTCAATAAAGAATTAAAATTGTTAATTCTGTCTAGCTCAAGCTCCTTTTCTTTTAAAGCTTGTTGCTTAAAATAAAGAAGCTTTTCCTGTTGTTTCTCAGGATTTATAATGATAGGCACAAAGTTATGCATTTTTTCTTCTTTTTTATGTTCACAAATAATAATCGATCAATTCTCCGTTGGTCTTAAGATCCACTAGAGAAATAAATAATCAAAAACATATTTTATAAGTATTTTAACTTATTTGTTTAAAAATAAATAGACTGTTCCAAGGAATAAATAATTAAAAATTCATTATTTAAGGATAATTCTCAGCCAGACCTTCAGTTTTCAGCTCTCTGATACCAGGAATCTTTCAGTTCTTTGGATAAAGATAGTGATAGAAGATACTGGAATATTAATAATAATAGTATCCCAATGATAAACAATTAAAAAGCTCAAACAATGAATATTTTGAGAGCTGGTGCAAGGTTTAATTGGTTTTGTTAAAAAGGGTTTTCAATTTATTACAAAAGAGGGGACAAAGTATTATACTACTGGGGGTCTTTACAGAAAAACAACCTCTCTTCAAGGGACCTCCTTTGGAATTTTAAGAATCTTGGAATGAAGATGGGTGCCTTATAAGGAATTATCCACTGATATGGCCAGGCAAAACAGAACAATGGCCAAGGCAGGAAGGGAAAAACTTACTCAGAGTACTTCACCATGAAAATCCCGCAAAGATAGGAAGGTCTTCAGAGCAGATGGGGTGGATTTGCATGACTAAATTCAATGGTTTTTATTGGTTTTGAGAAATTAATATACTACCACAGACTAGGTCATAAACACTTGCTTATCTCTATATAAGCACTTGACTTACAATGAAACGGTTTCTGATTGATAATAATAATTCCTGGTAAACTGATAGCGAATGATAGGTTTCAGCTTCCTGATTCCAGGAACTATGCCGTCCTTTAGCTACAGAAAGTGATATTGGCGTTGGAATAATAATTCCAAGAAAATTACGGTAAAATGCTTGAATAATTGATTTAAAAGCAGGTGCAAAGTTTGGTTGGTTTGGTTGGATTAAATTTGGTTAAATATAAATTTTTCAAGAGGGGCCACAGTTCATGCAAACAGTGGATCTTTATTGGATTACAACCTCTCTTCAAGGGGATCTTTTGAAGCGTGGAAAGACCTTGGGACAATGAGGTCTTAAATGATTGCCCACAAAAGACTAACACAAGGGGATGGGTGGACTGGCTGTCTTACAGAACTTATGCCTGGGTGCAAGGAGGAAACAACTTACTGTTTAAAGTACTTACTCCAAGAAGCTTGCAGAAATTCATGGTTGAAAGGTTCTCAGGAGATTTATTGGGGTTATTTGCGGATATTCTTCATCAAATCAATGATGGGGCCATAATTATTAATAATACTATCAGAATATAGCCATATATCACTTTTTTATATTGAATCAACACTTGATCACAGATGGCAAAGGGGTCTGGATTGATACTTAAAAATTAATGGGGTTTAAATCACCTAAAAAGGGTTGTTTATATATCTTTTTGGGGTAATTAGACCTTCTCAGGGAACATAAAGAGGGTTGCGCTTGGGTGCTGAGGCTAGCAGGCTGGCCAGGGCTAGTTTGGCACGTAGTTCTGGTGCTGTCAATCTGCTAGCCTTGTCTATGTCATATTTCTTTGTGAAATAATTTTCAGAACGTATTTAAATGTTAATTTGTTCTTTTTATGATTCAGATACATTTCCTTACTTTGTATTAATTTCTTTTGAGTGACATGGGTAGAAGTGGGTATTAGTAGATTCTACGGAATCTTTTGCACACTTTGGGAATTTTTAATAACTTTTAGGTTAACTCCTTGTTGTGTTTTGTGGTTCATAAAGATTTGGCAATCTAATTTACATGACAACCTTCATTATTGTTTCCCACAATTTTTTTGCTTTATATTTTGATTTTCATATTTTTTATTCAATATTCTTAGGTTTTGGACATCCCTCTGTCCAGCAGTCAAATTTTTACATATACATGATGTATGCATGCAGGTTTTAGCCTGCTCCTGCGGTACCTGGCTGTCAGGCCTAGTACAATTTTTGTTGAGGCGCGCAGGCTTGACAGCTGCGTGCGGGAATCTGTTGCCTGCGGCCAGTCAGTCATTTTGCATGCGGACATTTTGAAATGGGCCTTCATATTGAGTTTTGGGCGTGTGTAACCTTAATGTATGAATGCGGGGCTGCGCGCGGGAATTGTGACACAACACAAATCCGCCTGTAACTCCTAAAATATACACAACACCTCAATTCTGACTGAATTTTAGGTGTGAAACCTATACATGGCATAATGTGTGAAGTGTTGAAATGGCTAAAACGTGCCATGGTGGTGTTGTGGTCTGTTGGTCATTTTGTTTAATAATTATTTAAAAATGTAAGGAGTTAGAATTCAAGGGTGGGGTCAGTGAGTGACCCTACTTAGTTTTGGGTGGGGAATCCATTTCTGTAACAATATTCATGGATTTCACACTCCTTTTAATTTTATTATTTTTTTTCTGTTTTAAATCTGCTTTGACAGGTTGCTCTGTTCAAGTAGCAAGCTGACAATTGCTCCAAAGAGGTCTGTATAAATACCTTTTGGGGTGACTATGAGATTCTAAGGGGATGTAGAGAGGTTTCTGATCTTAGGATGAGTGTATCTAGCCAGCCAGGGCAAGATTAGCACGTCCACTTGATGCTGTCAATCTGCTGACATCAGATATTCTGGATTCATGTGCTATTTAAGCCACAGAATCTGTTAATCTTTGATGGCGCAAATGTGATCATTCTGCACTCATCTTTCATTTTTACTATTAATATTGCTTGAAATTGGACAGATGTAGACAATTACTGATTATCAATCGTCTGCTGAGCACGTGGGTAATTTTTAATAATTTTTATGATGACTTCTAGTATTTTTTTGTGCTCTTTGAAGAACAGGATAAGTGATTTACGTGGTAATCCTCAATATTTGGTTTATTATTAAAAAAATACTTCAACTCTAAGTTTTATAGTTTTTAGAATATTACTAGTGCATATGTCAGGTTATTACATATGCTAGCTAACCCTAAGTAGGTTGTAGCTATCTTGAGCGGTACCTGGTTGTCATATTTTTCACAACTGATCCAGGCGCAGGGATCAGTCAATTCAGATGTGCGCGGAGGAGGATCCGCTGGGTGTGTGACAAAATTAGCTGCGCCCGTGACCTCTGTATGCAGGAATCTTTAGCTACAGGTATGTAGGGTTGTGTAAGGATGAGGGGCTGCGGGCGGGAATTGTGACATAACACATTTCCATGTGTAACTCCTAAAATATACAAAACACTCCAATCCTGAGTGAATTTTAGTCGTAAAACCTATACATGAAAGTACATGTGGAATATTAAAATTTCCAAAAAGTGCCATATTGGTGTTGTGGATTTTGGTCACTTTTTTATTTAATTATTTAAAAATAGAAGGAGTTGGATTTCCAGGATGGGTTGGTGAGTGACCCTCCCTACTTTTGGGTGAGGATTCCATTTCTATAATAATATCTATGGATTTCTCACTCCTTCCCCAGTCAATTTTGCTTTTCTTATTTGATTGTTTCTATCACATTTCTTCTGTTACTTTGACCGGTTGCTCTGTACACAGTAGCAAGCTGAAATCCAGTACATTGATGCCTGGGAACTCCAATAAAGAAGGACATAAGCTTCTTGAGGCTCTTCCACCTCAGATAGTTATTGGAAAATCTCATACTCAATTTCTCCTTTGATCTGAGAAGGTTGAAAAACTTGACTCTCCAGTATACTTTTAACTTTGGTTTTTTTATTGATTGCAGATGATTTGTGAGAGTATATCAAAGTCTGGACGGATTGGAACTTCAGTTCTCCCGTCCTCAATATGGTAAAGATTTTGGTTGGATAGATGTTGATGTTCAGATGCTCAAGGATCATTTTGTGATGATTTGTAAAGAAAGAGATTTTTATTTGGGTTTTCAGGATCATTGCACATGATGGAGCTACCTTTGCCAATGATTGGCATAAATAATTATTGAGTTTGGAAATCATATTCTTTGCCACTGGGAGAAGCTGGGAAGGGTTGTACTGAGATTGGATTTCAAGCATATCAACTACCTGTTCAATGGAAATTGGGAGGTCATATCTTAGAGTGGGTTACTGACTGGATAAGAGCAGTTTGGTAGCATTTTTGAGTTGCTCAAGAAATTTGATCATCTGTTCAAATTTGTACCATAAAACCCTTTTGATCTTGTTTTTGATGGTTTTCAGTTGCTCGCAAACAAGATTGCAGGCATTCTTGAGATCATGAGCTCTTAAGGTAGGTTGAATTCCAAGGTGTCTTGAAATCTAGTATCAACATACTAGCCAAGTTCATCAGAAGATTGGCCATATCACAGATCTTCATACATGTTTAAAAGGTTTTGCTATGTTGAGGAGAGGACAATACCCAGGTGGAAAGGCCATGGATCCTTTGAAGGAAATTGCCATGGTTAATTCTGGCCCCATCTGGAAGATCAAGAAGGTTTGATATGGATAGTGCATTGGTGTCAATATCCCAATTCCTATTTGGGTCTAAGTTGTATCCAGATCCAAAACCCTTGAGGCCATCTTTAGAAGCAATGTTGATTGTATGTGCCATGCCGCCTAAGAGGTAATGCTTGTAGTCAAACTTCATATTGGAGATCTTGGAAATTGGCTTTGCCATGGTCAGATTGTTTGAAGTATTTTTGGCTGTGATTACCAAGAGTTTGTAAAGGAGACCCAGATGTTTCAAGGCAAAACAAAAAACTTCTGCAAGATTTGCACCCATGTGGGATCCTAAAAAAATTCATAACACATCAGAATGAATGATAAGATAATTTCTAAGAAATGAATAAGTATAATAGAAAAAAGGAAGACTTACAAAACATTGTTGGCATTCTAATAGCCACCTCAGTAAATTTCCAATTTGTGTTGATAAAATGCAAAGTAATTCCCAAAAATGAAATACAGTAGGGTGATGTCCAAGAATCAAAATTAAAAGCCACAACCAATATACCTGCAAAGAAATCCTTGAGATTTTCAAAACAGGATGCATATAGATCACACACTTCATTGGAGATTGACTTGTGTTTGGGTATCATTGTCAATACTTGAAGTTCTCCACCTTGCACCACATCAACCCAAACAGTTTCCACTATTATTGAAAAAGTGAATAGATTTTAGCGCTTTAAGCATGTTAGTTATTTCCAAAAAGAAGTTCAGGCTTGTGCACTTCAATAATTCTGCCTCAACATACAACAAATGCAAGCATTGGAAGAACAATCTACAACAAAACCTATCCTTGTTGTGATCTCAGACCATATTGACTTTCCAAACCATAAGAAATTCCAAATCTAATCCAATTCAAGCACTGAGTTTACACTCTAAACCAAAAGAAAACATTGAAAAGTTCAATAAGATTACTTAAGAGCAAGATACCCTAGGTTCAAGTTTATTTTAATTTGATAATTTATAACCATATATGTCTTTTTTAGTTATGTTTTGGTTGTTATGGTTGAGGCTGAACCCATGGTAACCTTGTTATTGAGCAATTTCCTACAGAATCATGCTTAGAACTAATCTACCAGTTAATGAAAGTTCATCATATTTCAAATAATCTTTCATTAAGTTTGCTTCTTGAAATCAAAATTCAAACCATAATCATCAACAAGTTGAATTTCCTACTCAATATAAATAAGGAAGTGTTTGGAAGACTCAAGGACCTGTAAATGTAACTTGTGCAATGTTGGGCTAGTTGTTACCATCACATGGAAGCTTGATAAAAACCCTGAAATGGTTTTGCAAGTCCAGTGTTCAAATCACAGGAGACCCACCCCTGGCTGCTACCCCTTCTGCCTTGGCCAATTACACCCTCCACTTTCATACTTTCAAATTCTTTATTTGTTTGTCCTTTTTTGTGTGAATGGAGTGTTCAATTTCAATACATGTTATCCAACAGTTTTTCTTTCAAAAACATGGCCAAACAGAAATTCTTCAATCACACTTCATTGCAGAGCTCTCCTGTTGTCATCTTGCAACACTGGCCCACAAGGAGAACTTGTAACATCTGCTTGATATTCTTAGTTTATTCATAGTGCACAATGAAATATTCAAAACTGAGCTTTCTTTATTTCAAAAAAAAGTATTTTTTACCGGATTTAAAGTACAAATCCACATACAGGTGGATTTGTAATTATAATTGTAGTTGACTGCCTGGGGCCCCACAGCCAAAAATCCCTGACTCTTGTAATTGTAACCTCACAACCACAGTTAAATTTAAATTTGATTTTTGGAAACAAAACCATTCTTTTTTCTGTTGCACCAACAACTAGGGATTAGTATGGCCAAATTTACATTGAAGGTTTTAAATTTAAAAAGTAAAAACCTTGTAAGTGTAGATTCCGTGGCTTTGGAGGGATTTTAACTTATGTGTAACTTCTGTAGGAGTTAAAGAAGTTTCCAAAAACCCAATTTGTAACTTTGAAGCTGTGACTCACCTCAAAATCTCTGTAAATTCATTTTTATGGGCCAGGGGAGTTTCAGCTACAGATAAAATGGGAAGCAAAACACCCTTAAATGTTTGAATTTGCATTTAAAAAACTATGTTTGTTTCTGAATTAACTTTTGACCTCATATCCTTGGGGAATGATTTTTGGAAAGGATGGGATCTCTTATTTTGGGACCAAATCAATAAATTGTAGTTTCTGTGGGTAATGAAAATTTGAATAGCTCAATGTAAAAAATATTATGATGCTTAAAAAATCTACAAACAGAAATTCATACATTGAACATGAATTTCAATCTTTCTCCAGGATTTCTATGAAATTTTCTCTTACTCATTCCAAGAAAAAAAATATTTTACCATCTGATTTTAAAAAATCCCAATTTTTTCACCTTCATTTAATTTAATTTCCTAGGAAAAAGTTAAAATAACACATACTCTGTTCCAAAAAAATTTGTGCCAATTGAATTATAGTATTGGTAAAATTAATTACAATTCCTGTTTTCCAATAAATAATATATTGGAAAATAGATTTCAAACACTCATAATCTTACCTGATAATTTCCTAAAAATGAATTTCCGCAGAAAAATTTTTTACAAGTGCTAGCCAAAATTTCTTTAAATCAGAAAATCTTCCCATCCCGTTATTTTAATCAAATCTCAAAAAAAAATCAAAATAAACACATGCCTCAGAGAGAAAACCTGTGGAAAAAAGGACTAATTGGTTCCAAATTGAAGCTTCAAGTCCTTCCTTAATTCATACATCAATCAACCCATTTCTGCAGGATCTAATCCTCACAAGCGCACATCTTGTTTTCAAATTTCTTGTGACTGTCAAAAACAAAAAGAAGTGCCAAAACAAAAAAAAATTGACAGAACTTGGTAGAACGTTACAGTAAGGAAGCTCTGGTTGAAGCTCTCTACAATCTCTAGTTGAAGGTGTGTTCATTCTCTAAAAAGATTTTGGTTCCCAGTCACTGTGCATTTGAGCTTGGATAAATCTTCAACTGAGCTTGTCAGCTTGCTACTATGTACAGAGAAACCTGTCATAGCAACACAAATCTATTAAAAATAAGAATATCTCAATTAACAAAATATAGAGTGAGAAATCCATAAATATTATTACAGAAATGGATTACTTGTTAGAATTTGACTTAATATATATGTGACTTTCACTGGAGTTTGAAGTATCATTGATTGGATTGATTTGATTTATATTATTTTTGTTATTGACGTATTAAAATAATGGTTAAAATATAACTAGGCTGTGTTATTAGTAGTGATTCTCAGACTGTCCAAGAATAACATTTCACTTACCATGTCACTTAAACTGCTTAATTTAATTTTTCCTTATTCATTTTGTACTCAACCACTTGTTTGCCAATAATGTACTTAGTCTATATAAACCATGGTGCTCTCAAGTGGAATTCATCATCTGTTCAGCCAACACATCAACCGGAGTGTAATTTTCATCCTGATATCAGGTCCGTTACGCTTGATGTTATAAGATCCTTTCATTCATTTCTCTTTATCTTTCATTTAACCAGAGCTCAAGCTCTTTTTTATTTTTACACAGTGAAAAGCCTTTGCTCAACCTGAGCCAACTATACTTCATTCAAACTGTCCGCCTTCAACAGTCTCATCCCTAAATCCAATCTTTGACTCTTTTGGCAAGGGGGGGAGATTAGGATCAGCCTTGTCATTGAATATCAAGCTCATCCCATCCATTCACTTCAACGTGGTCATCAAGAGGTCAGAACTAGTAAAGGCCTACCCATCCAACAAGAACACCACCAAGACTCAACAAGGGGGACATTAAAGGAGAGACAGATTGTATTGTTTCAGATTCAAAGGAGATGATATATTGATTCAACCAAAAGACAATCAACCAACAACTCAAAACTCATAATCATCATCATCATTGCTTTCAATATCCTGGTCCCACAACTTTCTATCGATCATCAAACATCTTCAATCCCTCCATCACCTCGCCATCACCTCTCAAGACGCCATGAGTGATGTTTGAATTGGATCAGATCATCAACATGACGCCATAGTCAATCAGAGGACCAAGATTAGGATTCAAATGGGTCAGAAGAATGAAAACAAGCCAGTCAAGGACTTGTTTGAAATCTAGAAGTGTATTTTGGTTTTTCTTTCCTTAATTATTTAAAAATATAAGGAGTTGGATTTCAAGGGTGGGGTCAGTGAGTGACCCTACCTAATTTTGGGTGAAAAATCCATTTCTGTAATAATATTTATGTTCTTCCTACTCCCTCTTAGTTTAATTGTATTTTTATTATTTTTATGTTATTTTTGTTACTTTTGCAGCTTGCTCTGCAATAGTAGCAAGCTGAAAATTGTGACATAACACATTTCCGCGTGTAACTCCTAAAATATACACAACACCTCAATTCTGAGTGAATTTTAGGTGTAAACCCTATACGTGAAATTACATGTGAAATATCATAATGGCCAAAAAGTGCCATACAGGTGTTGTAATTTTTAGTACTTTTCTTTTTAATTATTTTAAAAATATAAGGACTTGGAATTCAAGGGTGGGGTCAGTGAGTGACCCTACCTAAGTTTGGGTGAGGATTCCATTCCTGTAATAATATTTATGGATTTCTAACTCCTTAATTTGTTAATTGAGGTATTCTTATTTTTCATAGTTTGTGTTACTATTTGACAGTTTTGCTCTGTACATAGTAGCAAGCTGACAGGGATCAATAAAAAAATTCCAAAATGTTTTTCGAGATAGAAGGGTGTCAAGATTTCACATCAGTGGAGTTTCACTGCGTCCAGGGATTCTCTTCTTCTCGTGGACTCTACTGCTGTTTCTGACTTGGGGCCAGATCATAGATTGTGGGTCCAGTAAGATCTTGGAAGAACTATACAGAGAACATCTTATATCAAATTCAACAATCACTCCATTTCAAATACAACAAACACCTTGCCCAACCAAACCCAAATCATTATAGACATCCCTCATTTTCTTCTTTTAACTTATTCATCTTTCCTGATTGTCCTCTTTTCTCCTATCTTTTGACTTTCCTCAATTGGCTGCTCACTTCCTGAAATCATGCCCAGTGAGATTCATCCCTTGTATTTCTCCATTTCTCTCTCACCTCAAAGGCTCACTATGAGTTTTACCTCAGCTTGTCCTACTGGACTCACACTTCAAACTCAAGAACATCTCATTTGACCAATCCTTGTCTCACTCTTGTCTCTGAATCCTTGTCTCACTCTCGTCTCTGATGGTGACTCTTGCCTTCTTTGGATCCTCTTTCAGTTAAACAGTCAATTCAAATCAATTTTATTTATTTATGGTTAAAAGCCAAAAGAACCTCAAACTACTTGACTTCTGTAGAACCTACTGAGCAAGGATCCTAACCAGGCTTCATGGATGTCTTCAAACAAACTATGCTCAACACTGCTCTCGAAACAATCCCTTTAATAGGAGATGATAACTATGGCATCTGGAGAGACAAAATGGATGCTTTAGTTGATGTTTGAGGATGCACCATGGCCATGAACAACAATACCACTGATCTGAATGCTTCTGTCAAAAATGAACTGAAACTTCTTATCATTTCAAAACTTGACTCTACTCCACATGAGAACATTTTCACGGCGGAAAACAGAAACTCAGCAAAACTCCTGTGGAAGGAAATTATCCACAAGTTTGCTTTTTCTCAGGCTTCAAACCAAGCCAGAGTCTTCAACAGCCTCCTTTATCTTTCATTCAACCCAGATGATATTGTTGATTTCATCACAAAGGTGAAGGTGTGTCTCAAGAAGATGACCAAAGTGGGAATCAAATTGCTGGAAAACATCTTAGCCTATCTCATCCTCTTCAAGCTTCCTTCTTCTATGGAAGATTTCAAAAGGCAAATCATGCACTCCAATAAGGAAATCTCAGTCAAATTACTACTCAATCACCTAACTCAACTGAACAATGAATCCATGGCTCAATCCTCCATTTCAAGCTCATGGTTCAAGGGTGATGTTGCTCTATTTGGTGGAAAGGCAACATCTCATTCAACTCCAACCAAGGCATCTGACCTAAAATAATGCGTGGAAGGTTATCATTACCCCGGCCAAGACAGGAATCACTGAGCTGGAAATTTTTGGCACCTACATCCGGAGATAGCTCCATAATGGTGGGGAGAAAATCAGGCAAAATGGAAAGCAAAGAAGGTTGAATCAAAATCAAAGACTGAATCTCACTCTGCTCAATATCTGCTCTACTCAACCTGTGGATTGAACATGGGGATTGAAACCAGCGTTTTTTGCTTGACAGCGGAGGATCAGTCCATATGATCAATGACAGTCGCTATTTAACCAAAATGGAACCATAATCTGGTGATTCTATCAAGGATGGAAAGGAAGGAGCAAGCTTACCAATAAAAGGAAAGGGCACAGTCGCACTCTATTGGAGAAACCTTTGACTCAAGCTCAGAAAGGCATTCTATGTACCCAAGATGACCATCAACTTGATCAGCGCGGGCGCTCTGAATGGCAAGGGCTGTGCGATCAGTTCTAGTGGGACTAAATTCTCTGTGACACACTCAGGTCAAGAAGGGCTTGCTGGACAAATCAAGAAAAATCTCTACACGCTTCCTAGTCCCTCTTGTAAACCTCTCTCATCATCAAAGTCTCTCTTTTCTTCCATCACATCTTTGCCAGAAGAAGCCTTGCTGGATATTCATAGAAAATACGGTCATGCATCACTCTCAAGACTTGCCTCTCTCATTCAGCACATTCCGAGCGACATCAAACAAAAATTACAGTGCGTCAACTGCATCAGGAGTAAGATTAAAAAAGTTTCTTTCAAACTCACTTGTAAAAAATACTCCCAAGTCTTTGATTGAATAAACCTGGATCTCATGGGACCGATTTGACCGTCCTCCAAGTCTGGCCATAGTTTCATCCTGTCTTTTGTAGACAATGCTAGTGGATATCTTGCGGCATTACCTATAACTTCCAAGGACAAGACGGCCAATATCATTATTAGCTTTCTTGAAAAAGAACATCATCATTGGGGGGTTTACCCTTCCAAGGTCTGCTCTGACGGAGGGATCAAATTTTTCAATGAAAAGCGAACCTCCTTTCTGGAAGATAGGCATATTACTCACATAGTCTCTGAACTATATCATCCAAAAAACAATGGTTGTGCAGAGAAACCTAATTTAACCATCATCAAATTGACCCGGGCAACCCTTAAGGATGGCTATCTTCCCCCTTCTGTGTGGCATGAGGTGGTCAAGGGGTGCTGTCTCATGCTCAATCACATCCCTCTGAAAGGCAAAACCAAAAATACTTGGCAGAAGATGCACGGCCGGGCTCTTCCATCCTCTTTGAGAAAAAGATGGCTGGAAACCAGGACCTCTGGATTTATTTCAGCAACAGAAGAATGAAGAAATGGAATGAATAACAGCAGTTGACAAATTGACAAAACTTGAATCAGAATGAAAGATCAAACCAACAAGAGCAATGTGATTCTGATTGGTTGTTGAATCAGCACGTGCCAAGCTTCTTCATGGCCTGAGTGGAAAGCGTGGACATCTGCTGATATTTTATTAGAATACAGGATATTGAAAGAATGAATAAGTGAGACAGACAGATTATTTGTACTTAGCCAGTGGCCTCTTCAGCTGAAAGGAAGTCGTCTTGAAGTCTTCTGAATGACGGCCACGGATCTTTTGATTGAGTTCAATCAGTGCATTGCCGTGGATTGCTTGAAATACTTTGAATCAATCTTTTACCCGCTTGAGACGCTTCCGGACTTGACTGAGTTGAGAGGGGAAACTTGATGGATGAGAGTGTTGGAAATGAGGAACAGGAAGTAGAAGGGAATGAGATGGTGTGGAGAATGATGAAGATGGTGATTGTTGGCGTGGTTGATGCTTCGTGCAAGTTGCAGTTGAGCAGCTGGGAGGAGAAGAGGACCGTGCGTGCGGGTCCATTGGAGTTGAGCCTGCCAATGGAGCACCTGTACCGGAAGGCCAGAAAGGGGTGGGCTTCAGTCTCAAGTGGGAGCTTGAGGATGCAATTTTTACAACACTCTTTTCTGAAACCTATCAGAAACCCCTGCATCTACTTAATCAACAAAAGAGAGAAAGGATTGACATTTGACCTGAAAGGCAAAGAAGGCACACTAGTAGGCTTCAATCAACTTCTTCTTTTGTATCAAATTTTACCTAAACATATCTCTATTTTCTCATCTAAGCAGGTCATATTTTTACCCATGCCTCCTTCAAGAGTGAATGGATTCAACTTCAACATTGAATCTGAAACAGATGCCAGCAACCAAATACCAACTCCCAACCACAATCCTGAAGATTGATAATTAGATTGAATTGAATTTCTTGAGGACTTATAACCAACAGACTGAGTGACGAAGAGAATCAAAAAGAGGGCGCATCAGAAGAAGAATTCAAGGAATGAGAGAAAAATAAGAAAATAAAAGTGTAGAGTCCTACAGCTTTGATCAATGGGTGTTTTTTAATGAGAAAGCTTCGAGTTGAGGGAGATCTAAGGATGGGTAGACAATGAGAAGAAAGAAAGAGGTAGAATTTGAGTGAAGATGGAGAAGAACTATTCTACCAGTCATAGAGTGTTGTATTTGAGTCAAGAGGTTATTCAATGGAGGAATGTTGGTAGTAGATGGGATTGAAAAAGAGAACAGGAATGAAAAAGAAAATAGAGATGGAAGTGAATGAGAAAGGGAGAAAGAGCAGAGAAGAAGAGGAAGATAGAGTATCATGAGCAGCAGATGAGATGAGGGGTCAATGGTGGTCTGAAGATTGGTGAGGAGCGTTGAGGCCGGGTGTGAAGGAGAGGAACACATCTGGGTCCCCTTCCTAGACTTGGTGCGCATCTGCGCACAGAAGTGCATCCAGAGATGAGAGGAAGAGGGCTCAAGCGCGCAGAGACGGGGCAGGAGATGAGAGCAGGAGAATACTCAAAAATTGTCCCAACTGTCAAGTTCCATGGACAGACTTTTGGGAAAAGTCCGTTGACTCAATCAGCTTGGCTGGTGAAGCAAGGTCAGTTGACCAATCCTTGGACGAATCAAACTCATCAGCTCCTTCTGGCCAGGAAGGTTCAGCAATGTCTCAGAACATCAGTTGAGTCAACCAACAAGCTGTCTCAACCACAGGACGGATCCTTCAAGACCAATCACAAGTCAAGCCTCCACAACGGCACAGCTTCTTTCACTTCTACAAGCCCAAAACCTACAAGGATGCTCTTTGCTGCAAAGAATGTTTAGAATGGATGGACGCAATGGACATTTAACTGGGTTCAATTGACAATCTATGTGTATGGGACAAATACAATGGTCCTGACCCTAAGAATGCTCTCAAGACTACGTGGATTTTCAAAATCTAACAAGACTGTCATGGAGACCCGGTTAGACATAAGGCCAGGCTCTGTGTGAAAGCTTCAATCAAATTGCGGGCTTGGACTACTCTGAGACTTTCGCTCCGACTGGAAAACCCTCAAAATTAAGACTACTACTTCTCTACTCACTCCAATCAGAACAGAAGATTTGACAATTTGACGTCAAAAGTGCATTTCTGCATTCACCAATTGACAAAGAAGTAATCATTCACACTCCAAAGGGCTCAAAAAGAAAGTGCCAATTTCTCAAACTCCAAAAGTTGCTCTATGGCCTGAAGAAGGCTCCCAAAAACTGGTATGAAACGCTTGCAGCCTGGTTCAGAGAAGTAGGTTTGAAAGAATCTTTGTAAAATCCTTGCCTTTACCTGTCAAATGACGGTAAATCTCAAATATTCTTCCATGTGGAAGACCTCATCCTTGTTGGCAATGGTGATTACTTCAAAAATAAATTCTTGAATTGCTTTGCTGGCTCTACTGCAAAGGATCCGGAAACCATCCTGGGCATGGGAATAGAAGTGAAACATGAGGAAATTCTTCTTAGCCAACCCAATTACATTGAAAGGAGCCTGAAAGAACTGGGATAAGAAGATGCTGAAATCAGCAAATCACCCCTTACCCCAAATCTACAACTCACGCCTGCGAATGATGACAATTTCAAACAATTCAGAACATTAAATGTGAACTATTGATCAGCTATTGGCTTACTCAATCACATTGCTTACTACTCACGGCCTGACGTAAGTTTTGCTGTGTCTAGTTGTCAAGATTAAATGTTAAACCTGGTATGCCTCACTGGAATGAACTAAAGAATACTTGGAAATACTTGAAAGGAACCTCTGATGTCAAGCTTTGCCTGAGAGTTAACAACACAAACTCATTGACCTCTGCCTACTCTGATGCTTCCTGGGCTGATGACCCTGACACCAAATGATCTCAGACGGGGTATCTTTGTGCGGTCTATGGATGAGTGGTGTCGTGGAATAGCTCCAAGCAGAAGAATATCACATACTGTTCCACCAATGCAGAACTCAATGCCTTTGTTGAAGCGTTTAAAGAATCCTCCTGGACCCAATCCCTAACAAGTGAAATCTTTTCAACTGGGGTCTCCCCTATTATCATTCACACAGACAACAGTGGTTTGGTAGACAAAGTTAAAAGATTTGGTTCAAACTTAAAAACTTGTCATTTAGACCTGAAAACCAAATGGATGAGGGAGGAACTGAAGTCTGGGAACATCACAATTGTGCTTGTCAAATCAGAAGAAATGCCAGCAGAGGCACTCACCAAAAGCTTGGATCTGGCTAGCCTAAGACGCCTTCAACTGTCTTTTTTGTCTCCAGTGTCTACATGACTCCTGTTTCTTTTCTTTTCTTTTCTTTTCTCTTCTTGGTTATGTTCCTATTGATCTGCCATCTCATTTTGTTCTCTTTTACTTCTTTTTCTTCTTGCTCTCTGAGACTGTCTCAATTCTTCATCTCTCCTGGCATGGGGCCGGTTGAGATTTCAAAGAAGTGGAGTTTCACCGCGCCCAGAAATTCTCTTCTCCCCGGGGAATCTACTGCTGTTGCTGACTCGGGGCAGATCATAGATTGTGGGTCCAGCAAGATCTTGGAAGAACTATACAACAAAAATCTTATCTCAAATTCAACAATCACTCCATTTCAAATACGACAAACACCTTGCTCAACCAAACCCAAATCATCATAGACTTCCCTCATTGTCTTCTTTTAACTTTTTCATCTTTTCTGATTGTCCTCTTTTCTCCTATCTTTTGACTTTCCTCAATTGGCTGCTCACTGCCTGAAATCATGCCTGGTGAGATTCATCTCTTGTATTTCTCCATTTCTTTCTCACCTCAAAGGCTCACTATGCGTTTGATGTCAGCTTGTCCTACTCAACTCAGACTTCAAACTCAAGAACATCTAATTTAACCAATCCTCATCTCACTCTTGTCTCTGAATCCTTGTCTCACTCTCGTCTCTGATTGTGACTCTTGCGGTCTTTGTATCCTCTGTCAGTTAAACAGTCAATTCAAATCAATTTTATTTCTTTGAAGGGGGAGGGATCAAAGACCAGATTGTGTGTTCTGAGAAAAATTATGGCCTTTGGATCTGTATCCTGCAATCACTTCTGAAACAAAAACGTCACAAACCCTCCCCTGTGGAGTTTTAACAGGCAAAACAGAAGATAAAACAAATTTCTTCCCCTCTGGAAAGGTTCTTTTTCACAATCAATGCAATCATGAGACTCTGGTTGCAATAATTAAATTTTTACATTTGATTAAATTCTCTGAGCAAGAGAAGAAGGACATCAACTCAGTCAAAACTATCCTTCACAAATACAAAAATTTTGTCAAAACTGTTGGTCCCTCAAGGTCTTGGGGTGGGAACATGTGAGAAATTGTATGGAATCAATTGATGAACCCTTCTGAAACATTTGGATGGTATTTGAAGAAATCTGTTATTCAATATTCTCCTCAAGAATTTCATCTTTTGAAACTTAGGTCAGACAAGGTGTCAGACATTTCAGGCCAAATGTTCCAAAAATTAGCCAGACTGGCACATGATTCCAACTCTCAAAAATGCTGGAGAACAATATACCCTCTTTCTTTTCATTGGAATTTTGATCCCAGCTCACTCCTTTTGAATTCCCCCCCTACATCACCTTCCCTTCAAATTTCATCTGCATTTTTCCCCACATTCACAAATTTACATCTCTTCCAATGCATTTTTACTTGTGGCTAAAACCAAAAAATTGAATGGAAAAACTATTGACAACAAGGAAAAATACCAAGTATTAGATGGCCAATTTTTTTTTCCTGACTTTGATTTTGGTACTGATTTCAAAGGCCAATGTGAAATTTGCAAAGTGAGGATTAAAAATGGGCGTGAATTGCTTTTCACAACCAATACAGGTTGCAAATTGTCAATAACAGCCCAAAAAGTAGCCAGCCAGGTTGCTAGCAACTTGCACATCCCCCCGGAGGGTTGCAAACCCCTGTTTGAAACCCATTTTGGGTTACAAACCCCTGTTTTCAAATCATTTTGCGTTTCAAACCCCCGTTTGCAACCCATTTTGCATTTCAAACCCCTGTTTGCAACCCATTTTGCGTTTCAAACCCCCGTTTGCAACCCATTTTGCGTTTCAAACCCCCGTTTGCAACCCATTTTGCATTGAAATTGGGGATTTTGGTTTCAATCAAGGGTTTGCAACCCCCCAGGTAATTCTGGAGTTTGGGAAAGGGGTTGCGCATGTTTTCCTGGCGCATTTGGGCTACTCCCCCCCCCCAAATGGGCCATTCAAGGGGGGATTTGGGGTACCTAGGAACCCCTGGACCACATGTGAATACTGTCAACCCAAATTTGGGGATCTGGCATAAAATTTGGGACAATTGGACCAAAAAGAAACTGGGAAATCTAAAATTCTTCTTATTGGGAAAAATTCTTGACCCACACCATGTAAACACGCACCACATGCTTGTTGCATAAATAAATTTTTTTCAAAATTAATTTTTCTCAACCCAAAAGTGAGCAAAAATTTTGATTTGTTGGAGTGAATATACCATTCAATACCAGATTTCTGTTGAATTTTTTTGGTTGATGTGAATAGTGGAAAGCCCAAGCCCTCCCAGATTAAAAAATTCTAAATTAAGTGAAGTAATTTAAAGTGTACTTAACAAAGTTTTGGTGGAATATGTGAATTTGGTTAGGGAGTTGGAAAAGAAAACATTTGAATTCCCAATTGCATTCTCATCTAGAGTTAAAATTGATGAACAAGATTTTTCTTCACAAATGGAACAAAATTTTCGATCAAAAGTTGAATTTACTAAAGGTGATGTTTTCATATTTCATATGTCATTTGAATGAGAATAATTTGGATTGATAAATATCAATGTAAATAAGGTGTTCCAGAAATTCTTGACCCTCCTCCTGTGAGAAAATTTGATACTAGGAATGAAGCCAAGATTTATTTTGAGAAATGGGCAGCCATGCATGGCTACGCATTGACAAATTTCAAGGAAATTAAAAACAAATATGTTGATCCAGCTTGTGAAAGATTAGGGGTTTAGGAAGGGCCATGTATCACCAAATTTCAAATGCAAACTCACACTAGGAAGCTAAGGTGTCAATTCATGATCTGTGCAAGTAGGAAAGTAGCAAATCACATGTGGCATCTCTCCATTAGAAATGGCCTAAACAATCATCAACCATCTGAGAGTCCTTCATTTAATCCTCTTCTGGGGAGAATGTCAGTTCAAGCGTAGATTTTCTTATGGAAGGCATGAAAGATGAAAATTTTGGATTTGTGGAAACACCTTGTAGGAAATATGCAAAATAAAATCTAATCAGTCCAGGCAGCACTTAAAAACTCTTCAATAAAGTTGGGAACAGGTTTTCCAACAGAAATATTACATTTGGGTTACAAATTGTCAATTGAGGAAATTAAAATCATTGGGAAAACATTGGAGAAGTTGAAGGGAAATCATGCTGGCATTGTCCTACAATTAATATTCAAAAACGATTGGCTTGCCTTGTTCCCATATTTCAGGTGAGAAACTAGCATCAAAAGGATCCATTGTGCCTGGGGATGTTTATAATCAGTGGCAGTCAGAATATGACTCTTACAATGAAGTAAGTAGAGGGTTTTTAAAGGGTAATAGTTATTGTATTTTAAGCTTAAATATTTGATTGAAAATTGAATTATTGGATTGACAGATTCATTATTATATTGAAAGATTAATTATTGGATTGAAAGATTAATTATTGGATTGAAAGATAAATTATTTGATTGACAGATTAATTATTTGATTGAAAGATTAATTTCCAGCCTCCTTGATGCCAAGATCCTAGCTATCCTTTAGCCACAAGAGGTGATAGAATAAATAATAAATATATTATTCAATAAATGCAGCAAAAATGCGTAAAATATTTGGATAAAGCTTATTGCAACGTTGATTGGTTTGGATATGGTTTGATGTTGAAAATTAATATTAATAAATTGACTATTGAATAAATTAACAGAGGGGCCGCAATTATATTGGGGATCTTTAACACCTATCCTCACGGAATTCACTTTGAAAACACGTATACCAGGTTACTTTGGAACCTTTAATTTATATTCATAAAGGATATATTGCCCAAAGATAATATGTATATAAAATACAAGGTAAAGTGACAGGGCTTTTTAACCAAGCTTCCACGACAGAAAGAAGACTCACTGGTATATTATCAAATCCTTTGGGTACCTGTTTGGGATGTGTACTGATGGGTTAAACCTGTTACTGCGGTTAAAATGTTTTTCAGCAGTTTAAATTGATAAAAGGGTTTGGTGTTGAATTCTGGAACCTAACTGTTATGTTGCTCTGAACATTTCATGTTTCCCCTTATCTATTTTCATGTCGTTCCTTGTCTGTTTTCTTAATTTTCATTCTTTTATTTTTATTTATTTATCTATCTGCTCTGCGCCCGCGCATAGTATCTCAAAGCAATTGGTCTGCTTGAGGTGGCTGTAGATACTCTACTTCCAGTCATCATCCTCAAGTCTTGACCCTGCTCTCACCTTGACACTGAAGAAAAGCTCATTCAAATTCCAACCAACTCAAAATCAAACCACTCAACTTCAAATCCCAAGCCAATCAATCCAAAGGACTCAATCTTCTCAATCAACATATCAAACATCAAAACCAACAATTGCCTTCAATCATGCGTTCAAGTCAGGCAGCTAGCTTAATCAGTAAGAGTTTCAGAGCAACCAGTCTCAACTTCTTGCTCATCAAACTCACACTGTTCTCTTCAATAGTTATTCAAGGTGCCCGGTCTCATCTGTTGGGGCATCTCAACTAGCATAGTCACTTGTTGCACTGACATTTATTTCTTGAGTGTCAACTTAAATCTTATTGCCTAATCTCTTCAGAATCTCTGCCAGTGCTACCTTGTTGGTTTTTTTTTTCATTTATTTATTAAGATTTCATGCTCATCTTTACAATTTTGTCAAAATACATTTCAGCCTGGTCTTGGTAAACAATTCTAATTTCATCACGGTTAAAATCCTGCGCCTATCAATCTTGAATTGCTGGGACCATCTACGACGCCAGGACCAGGGGGGGAATCAAGTACAAACTACAAGTCTTTAGCCATCAAATTTTTGATAGATTCAACACCGCTACTTACGGTCAACAACTATAGCATGTGGCAAAAGAAGTTCAAAAAATTATTCAAGCTACGCAGAATCTTCAAGGTAATGAGTGATCCTGACAATCTAAGGCAACTTGAAAAATACATGAACCAGGAATTTGTCGCACACATCATTGCCAAGCTTGACTCAAATACATACAATAATGTTATAGACAATGTCAAAGAGGACAATGCTAAGCTCATCTTGTTGTTGAATCAGTCACACTTTGCTTCCTCTCAGTCTGCAAACAGAGCAAGGGTGTTCAACAGGTTTCTTCATCTTTCAATGGACACTGACATCAAAGTGTTTGTCACCGCCGTAAAGGTCTATCTGAAGAAAATGTCCAAAGTCGGGATCAACCTGCCATCTGACATTGTGGCTTATCTAGTCCTTTTCAATTTTCCTTCAAGCATGCAAGCAATGAAGTCTCATATAATGCATCCAAAACCTGATATGAATATTGACATGGTACTTAACCACCTCATTCAACATAAAAACGAGGCAATGGCCCAAGCCGAGAATGTCAAGCCCACAAACATAGCCCTTTACAGAGGCCCAAGGTGCGAAAACGGAAAACACAACCCTGCGGTTACCTTGCACCCTGCCAGTTCATGATGTTTTGAATTTCCCAAACTAAAGCCTGCAAAATCACAATCAAGGAAAAAAAGCAAAATAAAAAATCACTAACAAAGCCCACTTCTACTTGTTCTTCTGCAATGGAAGATAAATCAAAAATGAACAGCTATCTCAGGGCTTCATCCTAGACTCCGGGTGCTCAGTGCACATGTTTCTTGACCCGCAGGCATTCATCAATTTGTTGATCAGTAATTGGAATGAGAAAATCCAGACCGGCAAGAAGAACGCAGCTCTGCTGATTGAAGGAACAGGCAAGGCTGCCTTGTCAACCAAAGACGCAAACCTGATAATATCAAACACCACCTGGGTTCCCGAGTCTACTATCAATCTGATATCACTTGGTGCTCTGATGGTCCAGAGGGCTTGCCTGTTGGTAAACTCAAAACAGCAAACCAGCACTTTTCATCTATCATTGCAAGGGAAGTTTATTGTATCAGGTCAAATCATCAACAACCTATTTGTGATTGACATGTCAACTGAATCAAAGCAATCATATTGCTCCAGCTCTGAACTCCTCCAAATCCATCTGACTCTTGGTCACGCAAGCATCAATTGGATGGAACAATACCTCAAGCTGACTATTCCTGCCAGCCAAAATCACCAATTCCAGTGTCTCAGTTGCGATGAGTCAAAGATCAATTGCAAACCCTTCAACAGCCAACAACAACCTGCAAATCAATGCTTCAAAAGTATCCACGTCGACTTGATGGGACCAATAAATCCAACGTCAAAAGGAGGGTTTTGTTATATTCTGAATCTGATTGACTCCCACTCAGGCTACATAGCATGTTTTCCCTTACGTTCCAAGAACAATGCTGCGGAAACTATAATCTTCATCATTGAAAATCAACGCAGAAAAACTGGCTCCTACCCCGCTGAAGTCTGCTCTGACAGTGGTGGAGAATTTTTCAACGCCAAACTTCAGAACTTCTACCAACTGCAAAACATTAGTCAAATAGTAAGTGAGCCTTACAATTCCCAACACAACAGAAGGGTAGAGAGGGCAAACAGAACTATCATTGAGTCAGCCAGATCAATCATCTCGGACGTTGGTTTGCCTAAGTCATTGTGGCACAAAGTTGTACCTGGCTCATGTCTCATGCTCAATCAGTAATACCACAGGAGAAGGATGGTGAATCACCGTGGTTGCTAATGCACAAGAAGGATCTGCCACCTGGCTAAATCCAACCAATTGGGACCCATGTCACCTATCAACTCAACTCCACCAACATCAAGTCAAACTTTGACGAGAAAGGAACACCGGGGATTCTGGTTGGATTCAATCCAACACTTCTGTCGTACAAGATCATGAAGGCCACCGGTAAAATTATTGACACTAAACATGTCATCTTCAACTCACAGAAGCCTCTTGAAGTTTTGATTGAAACAGACAATTTCAACCCAAAAAACGTCTCCAAATTGATGAATCCAACAAATCCTTTGATTGGTGTTCCAACGACCGTCGAATTCAAACCCCCTGTAGCTGTGAAAGACGAGTCCAAATTGGAGACCTAATCGGACACTAATGAGGAATTGGAGGAGCGTCTTTGACCAAATCTGAGAGACAGACAAACTTTGGCCAAACCCAAAAGATACGGTTTCTTAGCTGACAAGTTACCGACTTCTCTTGAGGAGGCAATGAAAATTCCCAAATGGAAGGAATTGGCTCTGAAATAATTCAGAACCATAGAGGATCAGAATTTTTGGGAGGACGCAGACAAGAGCGCTGTCACTAACCCTCTCAACACAGTTCCTGTGTTCAAGATCAAAACTAATGCCCATGGCGAAGCTCTAATCCTAAAGACACGGCTGTGTGTACAAGGGTTTAACCAGAGGTACGGCCTAGACTATCTTGATAAATATGCTCCAACAGGCAAAGTTGCTTCTCTAAGGGGCCTTCTGACCTACGCCGCCAATAAGAAACTCAAAATCCTTCAATTGGATGTAAAGGGTGCCTTTCTTCATTCAGAACTTGATGAACAGGATTTTATCAAAACCCCATACGGATGTGGTAGAAGTTCTAAGTACTTGAAACTCAATAAATCCTTGTACATTCTCAAAAAAGCGCCAAGGAAGTGGTTCATAATGCTAAGCGAGTGGATAAAAAATAAAGGCTTTAAAGAATCCAACTGCAATCCGTCCCTCTACGCAGGAGACAACAAGAAAACGGTTGTATTTTTCACATAGATGATCTGATTGTGACGGGCAACACTAAAAAATTCAAAGGAAACTTTCTTGGTAGGTTCAAAAATTTGTCTGCTCATCCACCCAACACATTCCTTGGTATGAAGGTAGTGCAAAGCAATGGCTTAATTCATTTATCCTTACCCCTGCATATTGAAAAAGGGCTCAAAAAATGAATCTCATTGACTGTAAGCCGGTCTCAACACCTCTCACTCCAGGCCTTCATCTCACGACTTCCAAAGACAAAAATCATGCCATGTTCTTAGCTCTGAATACAAATTATAACTCCCCAATAGGGAGACTGAACTTCATTGCCTGCCTGGCATGTCTGGATATCAGATTTGCTGTCTCTAGCCTAGCAAGACACTCCTAACAGCCTGGTCTGAGTCACTGGCAAGAAGTTGTGCATGTTTGGCGCTACTTCAGCCTGCTACTTAGCACAGAGAAACCTGACAAAGCAACAACAATAATAATATTAACAAAAATAAGAAGAACAAAAAAAAATAAATAAATAAAATTATTATAAATTGAAGGAGTAGGAAATCCATAAATATTATTGCAGAAATGGATTTCACACCCAAAATAAGGTAGGGTCACTCACTGACCCCACCCTTGAATTCTTACTCCTTATATTTTTTAATTAATTTAAAAGAAAATGGTAAAAAATGACCACGGCACCAATATGGCACCTTTTGGCCATTTTAATATTTCACATGATATGTTGTGTATAGGTTTCACACCTAAATTTCAGTCAAAATCCAGGTGTTGTGTGTAGTTTAGGATTTACACAGGGAATTGTGTTTTGTCACAATTCCCGCACGCAGCCCCGCGTCCCTACAGCGCTGGACTCCCGCGCACCCAAACTCCCGCGCGCAGTTGATCCCTCCCGCGCGCAGGTAATCCCGTGACCTAGTCACGCGAGCAGCGGATCAGTCCCCCCGCGCATCTGAATGGACTGATCCCCGCGCCTAACCTGCCATGATCGCGCGCGCAGCAGATCAGTCCCCGCGCGCATCTGAATGGACTGATCCCCGCGCCTAGCCTGCAGTGATCAGTCTGACAGCCAGGTACCGCTCAGAAGAGCTACAACATAGTAGGATCTACACTACATATGTAAAGCTACCTCACAAGCATAGATCGTAGTTTAAAAACCTTAAAAGTCAATTAAAATTAGTTATTAACTAATTTTTAGTATTTTTTACTAATTAAATAAAGATCCAGACTCACCACGTCATGAGCTGATGAGAACCTTCAAACACCACGAAACTACGCAAGGAGTGGTCGTAAAAATTATTAAAAATTACATACAGGATCAGCAGAGGATGGAAAATCAATAAACATCCACGTCTGCTCACATGGGGCAAGTACTTACAGTACAAATTGAGGATCAGTGCAGGATCAGCAAAATGATTAATGTGTTGATTAACAGATCCTGCAGCTAAAAAGGAGCTGTTACCTGACAGATCTAAGGCCAGAAGGCTAACAGCACCTTGAGGAAGTGCCAATCATGCCCTGACTGCCCCCCTAGCCACAGCCCATGGCTAATACCCCTTATAGAGGCCTTCAAGCACCCAAAAAGGAATATTTAAACAGGCTCTTTTTACCCTTTTGTTCCAGAAGAAGAAATCATCAATCAGTTATCAGAGATATTATTATTATCAATCAGACATTGTATCATTGTTAGTAAAGTGCTTATCAAGAAGAAAGCAAGTGATTTATGATCTAGTCTGAAGTATTATTATTATTTTCTAAATAACTAACAAGAACCGGAAGTTTGAACCAGCCACCAACCACATCTGTTCTGAAGCTTATTACTGAATCTTTGCAGGATTTCTGTGGATTACTTCCCAAGTAAGTTGTTCCCTTCCTGTTCTGGGTTTGTGTGCTGTTTTGCCCGCCCAAATTAGTGGATAAGGCCTTAGAAGGCACCCATCTTCATTCCAAGATTATAAACTGCCTAAGGAGGCCCCTTGAAGAGAGGTTGCCAAGTCTGTAAAGACCCCCAGTATTATATTACTGTGGCCCCTCTTTTTATATTATATTTAAAATATTTATAACCAAACCAATTAAACCTTGCACTTGCTCTTACCATATTATTATTGGAGCTGTAAAGTGTTTATTCTTTGGAATATTATTGCTCCAAATTCTTTTATCACTCTTTGTAGCTAAAAGACTGCAAGTTTCCTGGTATCAGAGAGCTGACAAGCTATCTGTCTGGAACCAAAAACCTGACACTAACAATTTGTCCTTGGCCAATCACAGATCTACTTGTATGTTTCAGCGGTGCCACGTGGGCCGATGATCCTGAAAGCCATATCTCCCAAAGTGGATTCATTTTCAACTTCAAAGGTAGTCTATTGCACTGGACCAGAAAACGTCAGCAATCCATCACACATTCGTTGACTGAGTCAAAATGCGTCTCTCCCTCTAGCTGTCATCTAGAAGCCCGCTGGTTACAGAAACTGATTGAAGACATCTACCGCGTTAACTTCAAATGTCCTCTTCACTTGATTGACAAGAAAGGCCTTGACAAAAAAATCAAGAAATTTGGCTCATGCTTGAAGGCCAAACCCATAGACATCAAAACCAAGATTCTTTGAAACAAATTCAAAGCTGGCCTAATAGATGTAACATTTATCCCTTCCCCCTCCATGAGCACAGATGCACTGACAAAAGCGGCCAACAAAATCTCAAAAATTAGGCTGATAAATACATTCAATCCCATTGTTCACTAAGCCCAAATTTGTGGGGGCGTGTTGAATTCTGGTACCTAACTTTTCTGTTGCTCTGAAAATTTCATGTTGCCCCTTATTTATTTTCATGTTGTTCCTTGTCTGTTTTCTTTATTTTCATTCTTTTATTTTTATTTCTTAATCTATCTGATTTGCGCCCACGCATAGTATCTCAAAGCAATTGGTCTGCTTGAGGTGGCTTTAGATACTCTACTTCCATTCATCATCCTTAATTCTCAACCCTGCTCTCACCTTGACACTGAAGACAAGCTCATTCAAATTCCAACCAACTCAAACTCAAACCACTCAAATTCAAATCCCAAGCCAATCAATCCAGACGACTCAATCTTCTCAATCAACACATCAAACATCAAAACCAACAATTGCCTTCAATCATGCGTTCAAGTCAGGCAGCCAGCTTAATCAGTAAGAGGTTCAGAGCAACCAGTCTCAACTTCTTGCTCATCACACTCACAATTTTCTCTCCAATAGTTATTCAAGGCGCCTGGTCTCATCTATTGTGGCATCTCAACTAGCGTAGTTACTTGTCACACTACATTTATTTCTCAAGTCTCAACTTACAACTCAATTCCTAATCTCTTCAGACTCTCCGCCAGTGCTACCTCGTTGGTTTTTTTGTTTTTCATTTCTTTATTAAGATTTCATGCTCATATTTACAATTTTGTCAAAATACATTTCAGCCTGGTCTTGGTACTAAATTCTAGTTTCATCATTAGGGGAGGGATATTATTCATCAGACTGAAGACTTATATCACTTACATATCTCTTATAAATATTTGGTTACCTTGGCCCAGTGTCTGGATGTTAATAAAAATGGGTCTCTGGGTATCAATGTCCTCAATAGAGCTCTTTATTTATAGCTTTTTGAGTCCCAATATTGTCCTTCTGAGGGATACAGGGGCTCAAAGGGAAGGACACTAAGGCTAGAAGGGTTAGCAGTGGTAGCCGGTAACGTTTTCTTGGTGCTGTGACACGGGTAAAATCTAATTCCACAGGGTATGTTAATTATGTTGGGATTTCACTCTGCTGGGATTTCACTCGCTGGATTTCACTCACCAGTCCCAGTTTGCGTCTGGTCCTCTTGGGTTCCCTGCATAAAACTTACTCGGGGGAAGCGTTCTCTGAACTCTTCCGGGAAAGGCTCATGGGAGGTCTCACGACCATCGTTCTCCCTCTCCCGATCACTCAAAACACCACAACCATTCTACTTTGCCAACTCCCCAAGCTCCTGCATCACTCAATCACAACTTCCCTCTCTGTTTCTCTTTCCTCTTTTTCTTTTTTTTCTCTTTCCTTCCTTCTCTCAAGATCACTTCCGAGGTCCTTCTTTAAATCTCCTCCTCACTTTTCAATCATCTCTTGAACATGCTGTCAAGTCTCAATATCCCTGTACTGCCTGGTGAGATTCGTTTTCTAAATCCTACCAGGCCTCTATCTGAACTGTCTCTTTGCCCTGCAAATATCAGCCTCCAAATTTTGTCTCTTGATTCACCCTCAGACTCAACTCGTCGACTAGGCAGACCCCCTTTTCTGTTGGTTCTGTCTCTCAACTCTGACTCTTCTTCTGTCCTGTGTCATGTCTCTTTTTCTCTTTGTCATATCTTACTCATCAAAATGTTTTCCTTCAGCTCTCAGTCTTGTCCCTACTTGTTAATTTTGATATTCTTCCTTTTAAGTTTATTTTTGTTTCTTTTGCAGGTTGCTCTGCAATAGTAGCAAGTTGACATTAATTATTGGATTGAAAAATTGATCATTGTTTTGATTTTGAAAGTTTTAAACAGATCCAGGGTTTTATGAAGAATATCAAATGTTTAGAAAGTGGAATTACAGGTATAGGAACAACCTAAAGAAGTAAGGTTGGAGATTGTAAGGTCAAAGATCAAGAATACAGCCTCTTTGATTGCCAAACCAGAGCTTGACCCCAAGCTGTTAAGATCAAGCCGCAGTCAACCAAAATTGAAAGAAACCTGTTGTGAGCTTTCAAACTTTGAGCATGTTGAAAGAGCAATTAATTGGGATAAAAGGTTTGAAAGGGGACCCAAAACACCAAAGACAGTAATTTGTTTATTTTGAGTGTGAAAGTTTCATTTTTATGGTTTGATGAACTGATGGGAAAAGGATTTCTGACATGAAAGGATAGCTTTTCATCTGAATCTCATAGTTTGGAGGACAATACTGAAAAAACAGTCAAAAGGGGACCAGAAATACCAAAGATATTAAGTCTTGAATTTTGAGAAATTCTTGTTTGGATGGTTTGGTGAACTTATGGGGTAATTATTTCTGTAGTTCAAGGATGGCTTTTCATCTGAATTTCATAGTCCAGTGGAAGAGAATGAAATTTCATTGTCAGCCTTCTGGATGCCAAGAAACTTTCTATTCTTTAACTAAAAGAGAATATAGAATCAATAATAAATATATTATTCAATAAATGCAGCAAAAATCTTTAAAATATTTGAGTAATGCTATTGCAAGGTTGATTTGTTTGTTTTTGATTTAATATAATTAATCAATACTAATAAATTCATTATTAAATAATTTAAAAGAGGAGCCACAATAATATAGGGTATCTTAAACAACTCACTTCAGGGAATTTACTTTGAAAACAGGTATACCTGGTTACTTTGGAGCCTTTAATTTTTATTCTTAAAGGAGATATTGCCCAAAGATGATATATATAAAAAATATATGGTGGAGTTTCAGGGCCTTGTAACAGGGCTTCCACAAAAAAATAGGATAATAAGACTGACTGGTATATTATTGGATCTTTTAAGTACCTGTTTGGGACATGCACTGATGGGTTAAACCTATTACTGGGGTTAAAAGGGTTGTTCAGCAGTTCAAATTGATAAAAAAGGTTTGGCGCCAGATATTAATAATCAGACAAAAGCCATAAATCACTTACTTATCTCTTATAAGTATTTGATTACCTTGGAACAGTTTCTGGATGCTAATATAACCGGGTCTCTGGGTATTAATATCCTCAAAAGAGCTCTATATTGATAGCTTTTTGAGTCCCAATTCTATCCTTCTGAGGTGTACAGGGGCTCAAAGGGACAGCTACTAAGGCTATAAGGGTAACCAGTGGTAGCCTGTCACGTTTTTTGGTGCTGTAGCAAGGGTGAAATCTAATTAAAGATGGTATAGGAATTATTCTACATTTTGATTGATGTTTAGATGTGTGAATAACACTAATGTATCCACATGATTATTATTTAATTAATTATCCTTAGTAAATATTCCCAGGATTTTAATTATTTTTCTTAGTAGATTTTTCTACGGGTAATGTGATGTCAAGTGGGTTTTGATTATGGATTAGCTGATGGGATTGAAATCATGATATTGATTTTTCTCCTTATTTTTGAAATTCTGATGATTTACTTCAAATGATTAATTCAAAACATAATGTATGAGAATTCATGCAATATTTTTACATAAGAAGTTTTCTCTGTGTGTCACGGACATGCTGATTTCTTGAAGTTTTCACAATTGTATATTTAAAGTATTTCAGATATTTTACAAATATTAGTTATCTTATTTTCGACATATTTGGTATATTGAATGATATTTAATAAAAAATACTTGGAAAGCTTATTTAAGTATTTTTAAATAATTTTATGTACTTTCAGACTATCTACTATCCAGGGGGACATTTATTACATATTTAGTATGTCCCCATCTTGGTTTTACCACCTTTACATGGTACATGGGCTTCTTGACCCGCCTTTCACTCTGTCAGCCCACAGTCCTGCGGCTGCATACTTGTCAGATGCCCAGGTCTGCGTACACAACTTGGCAGGGTACCCAGACAGGTTTGCAGTACTGCTGCTCAGCGGTGTACAGATATGTTGGTTGCCGCGGCTGCGTGTGGTCATTGTGACAAATCAGATTTCTTTCCATAACTCCTCCAAATCAGAGAATTCTTGGATTTGTGGTCATTGTGACAAATCACATTTCTGTCCGTAACTCCTCCAAATAACCAAATTCTTGGATTCTGTCAAAAAATCACTTTTAAACCTATACGCAAGGTTTCATGTGAAATATTACAATGGCCCCAATCCCAAGGCCGTTTCTTTCCAAATCTTCATAAATTATTTAGAAATATAAGCAGTAGGAATTTGATGTGGTTGTCAGTCAGTGACCCCACCTTAATTTTCATTTAGAATCAGAAATTGAAATAATATTTGTAATATTATTTCCCCTTTAATTGGATTTTTATTTATTTATTTTATTTATGTTATTTTGTTAATTTTTCAGCTTTCTCTGCAATAGTAGCAAGTTGACATTCCCCCACTTCAAGATATGGCCATATCTGAAAAAAATGTGGAGTTTTTTGGACAAGACAAATTAATTTGGTATTTTTTTTCAGTTCCTTTTACTTGATTTATAGTTTCTAAGATGTATTTGTCCATCAGGTATATTACCCTCTCCTAGAAATTTATCTTTTTCTGAAGATTCTCCTTTGTATCTTACATTGTATATTCTAACATCTTTAACTTGTACTCTCTCCTTCTTGTCTCTCAATATCCTGCTTACTTTCCATTTTTCTTTCAAGGGGTCAGAATCTATTGGGAATATTACTTGGGGGAGGTTTCTTCATTCTCTTAGTTGTAAGTGCTTTACTAAGCTAATAGGGAATACTGGGTGCTTGCTTGATAATTCTTCACTCAAGACTACTTCCACAGAATTCTTTCCGGGCATTTTTGTGATAAGAAATGGCCCTAAAAAACCTTGTTTCAAATTTCTGTTCCCTGCTGAATTGTTTAATTTGGAAGTAGATTTCAGGATCTGATCTCCTATCTTAAAGTAAGGTTCTATGTATGATTCATCCCAGCTTTTTTTGTTTTATTCCACTGCTTCTTCTACAAATTTTTGAGCATAATTATATTCCAGCTTTATCATTTTCTTGAAGTCAGAGATGTGGGGTTGATGGTGGCTAATTTGTGGTTTGGGGTATTCCTGGGGAGTTTTGGAATCCATCCTCTTTCTAGTATGTAAGGGGCTTCTTTGGTAGCAGGGTGTTTACTGCTATTACCAGGGCTGGGATTAAGCTTACCCATTAATGGCAACATCCATCTGAGTTCTTTTATTCTAGACCAAAGCTAAAAAACCTTCTTAACATATCTTCCAGGGTCTGTATCATCCTTTCAGCTAATACATCAGTCTTGGGATGATATGCTGTTGATAATGCTAGAGTAGTACCAAGTATATCATGTAGATTCCTCCAGAATTCAGAAGTGAATTTGGGGTCTCTGTGACTGATTATAATCTTAGGTATACCAACATCAGCTATGATCCTTTTTCAAAATATTAGAGCTACATCCATAGCACTATCTTCTTTGTGGTTAGGTAAGAATTTTGCCTTCTTAGATTATCTGTATACTATAAACAACACAGAGTAATATGAGTGTGTACCTCCAGGGGGGAGTCCTGTGACAAAATCCATATTGATGATTTCCCACCCAGTTTTTTGTTCAGGGTTCTTTTTTAGGAGTCCAAACCTTTTTCCAGTAGTTTTATTAGTTTTTTGGAGATTATCACAGCTAGCAAAATACTTAATAGTCATCTCATTCAAATCTATCCAGCAAGCAGTCTGCTTCACTTTCTCCAAGGTGAGAGAACATCCCAAAAAGTGAAACTTCCTGCTTTATATGGTTTGAGTAATGAGACCCCTAAACTATTTATCAGGGCTTCTTCTTGGGATTCATATTCCATAATGGTAATCAGCATCTTGAGGTTGAGGAATAGTTCTCTCTTATTAGATTGAAGAAAGCAGTATCTAATTCACATAGGTGGATCCACATAATTGGAGCATCTGATGTAAAAAGATTGATGTTTTAGATAGGGAATATATCCTGATCCTCAGGGTCCTATGCCGGATTTCTAGGGTCATTAGGCAAAGCATTCCTAATTAAACCTTCAGCATTCTGGTGTTTAGCTCCAGATTTATGCACTTTAGCCATCAGGCCTGTATAATGTAATATAGCAATTTGCCAACTGAGCATATGTCTACTGGGAGTCTTCATGTTCTTTGGATTTCTTACAGAATTACAATCCATAATTACTTGGAAAGTGTTGCCTTCTAAGTAATAGTGGAACTTCCTTAGAGCCCATACTAGATCCAAGCATTCCATCTGACTGGCTCCATATCTTTTCTCAGTGTCTTTGATATGTCTAGATATAAAAAGGACTGGTTTTTATTCTTCTAGTCTTTCTTGGTGTCAGGCAGCTCCTGAATCTTCCGTAAAATCTTCAATGAACATCTTAAATGTCAGCTTGCTACTATGTACAGAGCAAAACTGTCAAATAGTAACACAAAACATGAAAAATAAGAATACCTCAATTAACAAAGTAAAGAGTGATAAATGCATAAATCTTATTACAGGAATGGATTCCTCACCCAAAATTAGGTAGGGTCACTCACTGACCCCACCCTTGAATTCCAAGTCCTTATATTTTTAAAAATAATTAAAAGGAAAAGTAGTAAAAATTACGACACCTGTATGGCACTTTTTAGCCATTCTAACATTTCACACATATTTTCACATATAGGGTTTAGACCTAAAATTCACTCAGAATTGAGGTGTTGTGTATATTTTAGGAGTTACACGCAGAAATGTGTTATTTCACGATTCCCGCGCGCAGCCCCGCGTCATTACATAACCCTACGTACTAGCAGCAGCAGGATCCCGCGTACTAGAGACCCGCGCGCAGATGATTCTGCCACGCACGCAGCAGATCTCCCCCGCGCGCATCTGGACTACTGATCTCCGCGCCTGGGTCCATTGTGACTAATCTGGCAACCAGGTACCGCTTAGAAGAGCTAAAACCTAGTTTGGGTTGCCTAGTATATGTAACAAATGGACATATGCATTACTAATGATCTAAAAAGATCAAAGCTTAAATAAAATTGATGAAAATTAAGATTTAAACATTTTTTAATAATAAATCAAAGATCAAGGACTACAACATAAACCATGGATTTGATCTTTGAAGACCACAAAACACTACAAGAGATGTTCATAAAAATTATTAAAAATTATATAAATTATGAGCAGATGACGGAAAATCAGTAAACATCCACATCTGCACGCTTTAAAGCAATATCAATAGTACAAATAAAGGATGAGTACATAATTATCAAATTTACTCCATAACTAATTAACAGATCCTGTGGCTAAAATAGTACAGAAATCCAGCAGATCTAAGCACAGCTGATTGACAGCACCAAGTAGACGTGCTAATCGTTCCCTGACTAGCTTGCCAGCCTCAGCCCACGAGCAGAACCCTCTCTATGTTCTCTTAGAAGAACGAAATCACCCCAAAAAGGTATTTATACAGACCTCTTTGTATCCATTATTCCATCATCAGATCACCATGAATTGTTTATTATCAATCAGACATCATCTAATTGTTAATCAAGTCCTTATATGAAGATAAGCAAGTGATTTATGACTTAGTCTGCTGTAGTATTTCTTTACCTTTATAACCAATCAACCATTGAAGTTTAGTCAAGCAATCTACCCCATCTGCCCTGAAACCCTTCCAATTATTCCAGGATTTTCATGGTAAAGTGCTCAGAGTGAGTGTTACCCTTCCTTCTAGGCCGCTTGTGCTTTTAAGCCCAGACATCAGTGGAATAAGTCCTTTCTGAGGCACCCATATTTATTCCAAGGGTTTTAAAACCTGCCTAAGGAGGCCTCTTGAAGAGAGGTTGCTAGTCTTTAAAGATCCCCAGTAGTATCATAATGTGGCACCTCTTTTACATTATATTGAAAACCATTTACTACCAAACCAATTAAACCTTGCACCTACTTTTATTTGAGCTTCTAAGCATTTATTATTGGAATAATGATTATTATTATCATTCCAGCATTTTTATCACTCTCTGTAGCTAAAGAACTGCAAGGTCCCTGGTATCAGAGATCTGACAACTGGGGGTCTGGCCGGGAAGTATCCTTAAATAATTAATTTTTAATGATTTATTCCTTGGACAAGTCTATTTATTTTTAAAAATAAGTTAACATAATTTGGAGAATTGATCAATTATTATTTGGACCTTCTTAAAAAGAAAAGAGAAGAAAAATTCCGTAACTTTGTCCCTGTTATTATAACTCCTGAGCAACAACAGGAGAAATTGATTTATTATAAGCAGCAGGTTATAAAAGACAAAGAACTCAAGCTTGAAAGAATTATCAATTTCAATTCTTTATTAAGGCAACATGAAAAGTGTAAAATTTATCAAAGGAAGCTTTATATTTATAAACTAAATAATCCTGAAGATAAAGAAACACCCAAAAATAATAAAAGTGATTATTTTTTCTAAAAATCACCTTATCACGTAAAAATACAAAAATATATTAAACTTATATTTTTTTTATCCATCTCAGTGGATTTTGTTTTTGGTGATCTCATTGACCAGGACCTCCTAGAGGACATCCCAGACAGTGTACCATGGAATTTACCCTTGGATTAATCCCAGGATCTGATTGGGACTCACTCAGACCCTGTTGGAATACATTCCAAGGAGAGTTTTGATCCCAACCAAGTGTTGGTACCGTTGAATTTAACTCTAAGTAAGTTAAAATATTTATAAAAACTATTCAAAATATAAAACACACAAAAAATATTATTTTTATAAATTTAAAGTGTTTTTTCAATGTTTTGACAAAAAGACTTACATATTTTTTTTGGTATTATGTATCAAAATAGGCGCAGCACCCGTGCAACTTTAAGAGCCCTGTCATATGGATCTCTGCCTGGAGGAACCCATACGCGCAAGGACTCCAGTCGCGAACGCGATGAATGGGATCAAACCCGTGACCATAGCGTCACACAGGACAACAACGGCGACAACCACGGCCGCAAACTTGACTAACAGACTGTTTAAGAGCCTTCCGTTGCCCACCAGGTTATCCCAGGGGGGTACAGGTCCTCCTACGCCACCCCAGCTGGACTCAACCAAGGAGGAAAGGGTCAAAGTGTTAGTGAAAGAGCACGTGAGCTATTGGGAATAATTCAGGTTGGCTCAGACCCAGGAGGATCAACCAGGTATGAGAAAAGCCATTTCTTGGGCAAAGAAATCTCAGATTTCTCTGCCAAAGTTTATCCCAAAGAAAGAAGTAGAAGGCTACATGCAGAACTGGAATCCTTGGGATCAGTTAGCTTCCTTAAAGGGAAAGGACCCCAAAAAAAGGAGGTCCTCAGCTCATCAGAAGTTAAGGAACCCAAAGGATTGGGACAACATAATATCCTTATCCCAGAAGTGGAAAAAGGTGTACCACAATTAGATGTAGAAGCTCTTAATAGCTTTTCTGTAAATGTGTCTCACAATTTTACCATTATTAGCCAATGATTTGACAAAGTTTATAACCAGATGGACAAATTAAGTTCAATTAGTTTTAGAGTGATTGAAACTCAGTCTCAGATTATGAGAATTGATGAGTTGGAAATACAACAAATCAAGGATAGTATAAGAGCTAGTAAGTTTGAACTGATGAAAAATATTGATGACAACCAATCAATTCTTCAGGAAGATATTATTGCAACCATAGACCAGCTTAAGGAAGAAGTTAAGAAAACTAGTCCTACTCCTTCAGCTCATCTGACTAACAAAATGGACTTATTAAGCAAAAAACTTGATTTAGAGTTAGGTATGATTAAGAATGATCTCAGAGATCTCAAGATCAACTCTACTAACTCTTGGGTCATTGACCTAGAAGAAACTAGACCTGCCAGGTTCACCAGGACTCCTAGTGTTCCTCCCAAAACCAGGATAACTAGGAATGAGTATTTCAGACCCAGTCCTACTCCGTAAATGGAGCAGGCTTTGAAGCTACTTGCTCCCATCACTGAATGGCCTAAATTCTCTGGAGAAGGAGAATACAACCATGTCAGTTCATTAAGTTTATTGACTATACTATTTCTTCCTACAAGCTCCCTGATGCAATAGTGGTGGTAAGATTGCCCAGATTATTTGAAGGAGTAGCTCTTGATTGGTTTATCAATAAAAGAGAAGAAGTTGAATCTTTATCCTGGAATTCTTGGTAAGAATTGATCAAAGTTCAGTTTGGTACCAGGATTTGGAAAAGAAAGATGATGAAAACCTTTGAAATTTCCCAGTTTGATCCATCCAAGGACAAACCTCATAAGTGGTGCTTAGACAAGAAAAAGAGGTTGGAAGGTTTTTACCCTTATTCTGATAAAGAAGAAGTCAATGAAAGAATCCTCAACTTATTTCCCGGACAAATCAACCACAGTGTAAGATGTAGAATGCCTATGGATTCAGATCTTTCCACCTTGATAGGTGTATTGGAAGAAACTATTGATATGAATGGTCTTGATAAAAGGGTCAGTAGACCTCCAAGGGAATAAAATACTAGGAACAGGGAAGAATATACCTCCAAAACTAAAGAATCCCCTGCTACCAATCCATCTACCTTGGAAGTCAAGAAGACTCCAGAATCAAAAGAAAAAGTATGTTGAAACTGTAACCAAACAGGACACGTAAAACCTGATTGTCCACTACCTAGGAAAAGGATTAATCTTATTGAAGGAGAAGATTGTGACAATCCTGACCCTCACCTTGATGATACTGACGGATCACTCTCTGATTGTGATCTAATAATCACTAACCCTATCAATGTTATTGAGGTTAGTATTGAGTCTTCTCTGGACATAAATTCTGTCAATGAGGATTCTAACTTACCTCAAAAATGGAATCCCAACATGAAGATTCACCACATCTCTGAGGCTAAGGCTTTGACCCTAAAACTTTCTGCCGGTAAAAGCTACACTTCAGGCAAAACATGCTATGCTACTGTTTTAATCCAAGGTTCCCCTGTTAAGTTACTTCTAGACAGTGGAGCCTTCTGCTCATGTGTTGGGTCAACCTATCTGGAGAAGCAAGACCCAAACTGGAAACTGAACTTACTACCAGTACCTCAGGCTAAGTTCAGCAGCTGTAATTCTGCTCTCAATGCTGTTGGAGTATGGTCTTCTGATATCATACTCCCTCACTCTAAAGGATCACTCAAACTGAAAATTGAATTTGTAGTGCTCCAAAACGCAGTATGTGACTATTTTATCCTTGGGAATGATTCTCTTTGCGTATATGGTATAGATGTATTCAAAATGAAAGGTAGATACTTCACTGTAGGGGGAGACTGGAATAAGAAGTTCCAAATATGTCATGTCAATGCTCAAACTTCTGATTCAACTTATGAAAAAAAATTAGAAAAATTCAATCAGGAATACTTTTCTCAAGCTTCTTTGAATTCCCTTCTCAATGAAGAACCAAAATGGGATATCCTACAAGTATGCTTTGAAAATCAGAATGCTTTTGGTACCAAAGATCACCGCATTGGTAACATCAAAGGACATGACATGATCCTAGCTCTAACTATCAAGCTTCCTCACCTACCTAATCACAAGGGAGACACTGCTATGGAAGTTGCCTTCTTAGCTTGGAACAGACTCATTGCTGATGTTGGAGTTCCCATAATTATTATGAGTGACAGAGATCCTAAATTCACCTCTGAGTTCTGGAGGAATCTTCATCATATGCTTGGAACCAGCTTAGCTTTCTCTACCGCTTATCACCCTCAGATGGATGGATTACCTGAAAGGATGATTCAGACCCTGGAAGACATGCTCAGGAGATTCTGTGGCTTTGGACTAGAGTACAAGAATTCTGACGGTTATTGCCACGATTGGGTTAGCCTTTTACCTGCACTGGAGATGGCCTACAACAGTAGCAAACACTCTACCACTAAGGAAGCACCTTACATACTGGAAAGAGGGTGGATTCCTAGATTACCCAAGGATAACCTTAACCACCAGCTAACCAACATTAACCCTACATCACTTGATTTCAAGAAGATGATAGATGAAACCAACAAACATGCTGTGAAATGTGCCCAGGATGCTGTGGAGTATAACCAGCAAAGATGGGATAAAACCCATAAGGAACCTGATTTCAAGATTGGTGATCAATTCTTGGTCTCTACCACTAACTTTACCAACTTGGGTGGAAATAGGAAGCTTAGACCAGCTTTTGTTGGACCTTTCACCATTAACAAACTTCCTGGTAAAAATGCGGTGGAAGTTATCCTCAGTGAGGAGCTTTCTAGGAAACATACAGTCTTTCCAGTAAGCCTCATCAAACACTACCACCCAAGGAATGGAGAACATACTCCTTCACCTGCAATACCTGTTACAGAAGAACCTCAAAAGGACAAAGGTAAAATTAGCAAGATACTTAAGTATAAGAAAGATAGGATCAATGGAAAAGACATCAGACTCTACCTGGTTAGATACAAGGAAGAATCAGCTGATAAAGATGAATGGTTGCCTGAACATAATATCCCTGAAGGAACTATACACCTGAGGGACTACAGAGCCAACAGGAGGCATTAGCCCATTAGCCCAAATTTTTTTTCAGATATAGACATATCTTGGAGCTGGGGAATGTCAGCTTGCTACTATATACAAAGAAAAACTGTCAAATAGTAACACAAAATATGAAAAATAAGAATACCTCAATTTACAGAGTAATGAGTGAGAAATCCATAAAGATCAAATTTATGCCATACCTAATTAACAGATCCTGTGGCTAAAATAGTACAGAAATCCAGCAGATCTAAGGACAGCTGATTGACAGCACCAAGTAGACGTTCTAATTTTTCCCTGACTAGCTTTCCAGCCTCAGCCAACAAGCAGAACCCTCTCTACCTCCTCTGAGAAAACCAAAATCACCCCAAAAAGGTATATATACAGAACTATTTGGATCCATTATTCCATCATCAGTTTACCAGGAATTATTTATTATCAATCAGACACCGTGTCATTGTTAATCAAGTGCTGATATGAAGATAAGCAAGTGATTTATGACTTAGTCTGCAGTAGTATTATTTTACCTTTATAACCAATCAACCATTGAAGTTTAGTCAAGCAATCTACCCCATCTGCTCTGGAACCCTTCCAATTATTCCAGGATTTTTATGGTAAAGTGCTCAGAGTGAGTGCTACCCTTCCTTTCTAGGCCGCTTGTGCTGTTGAGCCCAGCCATCAGTGGAATAAGTCCTTTCTGAGGCACCCATATTTATTCCAAGGTTCTTAAAAACTGCCTAAGGAGGCCCCTTGAAGAGAGGTTGCTAGTCTGTAAAGATCCCCAGTAGTATAATCCTATGGCCCCTCCTTTATATTATATTTAAATACATTTACTACCAAACCAATTAACGCTTGCACCTGCTCTTATTTGAGCTTCTAAGCGTTTATTATTGGAATAATAATTATTATTATCATTCCAGCATTTTTATCACTCTCTGTAGCTAAAGGACTGCAAGGTTCCTGGTATCAGAGAGCTGACATTAAAGATTTTAAAGTAGTCTGGTTGGATTAGTAGAGGAGTAAAGGTCTTAGCTATTTTCAATTCTTCATAGTTTCTCAACATCTCATGTGTCATTTCAAAGAGAGTGTTATTGTTACATATTTCATACAGACTTTGAGTTGGCATAGAAAACTTTGGAATATATTTTCTGCAGTAACTGCAAAAACTAATAAATTATAGAAACTCTGTTTTATTCTGAAGCTTGGTTCTGGTCATCACAGCAGCTACCTTCTCCTTGTCAGAAGCTATAGTTAGACCAGAGACTATATTCCCCAGAGCTTTCAGTTCTCCATATCCAAAGTTACATTTATTCATGGAGAGTTTCAATCCTACTTTGGAGATAGTTTAGAGGACTAATCTTATTTGATTCATACCACTATCCCAATCATGAGAATATATGATGACATAATCTATATTAACCATCATCCATCCTTATCTGATGTAAGTACCTTGAACTTTATCCATTGTTCTCTGGAAGTGTGATGGGGCATTCTTTTTATCAAAGGGAATCCTGAGGTATTCATATATTCCTAAATGGAAGATTATTCTCATAAAATTTGTAATTTCAGGGCTTATATTTACCTGATGGAAACCTTTAAGCACATCCATAGTAGTGATGTCTTTAGCTTTAGACAGGTCATGCAGAGCATGATCAATCTGGGGATGGGATAATATTCTGCTTGAGTATAGATATTCAGCATTCTGAAGTCTCCTTCCATTCTTGACTTATCATTATTCCAGGCTATGATTACAGGGATAGTCACATCCACATGTTCATTATGCCCAACTATCCTCAATACTTGTAGGTTTATAAGTTCTTGGATGTGTTCCTCTAGAGCTATTCTAAATCTAGGACTAGAGGGAGAAGCGGGTCTTCTTAGCTGAGGATGATAAGCAGGCTTAATATTCAAGTTCAATAACATGTCATGTCCTTTGATATCACCAATGGGATGATTTCTAGTACAGAAAGCATTTTTATTTTCAAAACAGACTTTAAATATATCTTTCTTCTGTTCCTCAGAAAGTTTCTCATTCAGTGCAGCTTGAGGGAAGTATTCTTGGTTGAATTCTTCCAAGCATTTTAATAGTTTGAAGAGGGCAAGTTGGTTTGGATAGTTCATATCTTGATATTCTTGTCCCAGTTACCACCCACAGTGAAATACATTCCTTTACTTTGGAACACATCTATGCCATATAGAAATCAAGCATCATTTATTGTTATCAGGTAGTCACACAATCCATTGAGAAATACTACAAATTCCACTTGGATCCTCAAATATCCTTTGGTGTGGGGTAGTATTATAGGAGCAGTCCATACTCCAATAGCATTCATAGTTGAATTTCAAGAACTAAACTTGGATTTTGGTATGGGAAAAAGGGGGTCTTTCCAGTTAGGATACCATTTTTTCATGAATTCAGTGAAAACACCTGAACAGAAAGCTTCAATTTCAAGTAGTAATCTTATAGTTCTGTTGCTATATAATCCTGTTGATTAGCAAGTTTGACCAGTAGTATAAATCTTACCACTCCTAGGTTTAACTGTTAATGGTTTAACAACAACTCATAGGTTTAACTTTTAATGGTTTAACATCAGTGACATGTCTAGGAATTATGGAAGGGTCCCATGGTTGGGGCAAACTAGAGTCACCAAGGGGCTTGTTCCATTTCAGGAGAAGGAATAGGCCTGAAAGTCTCACTCCTATGCATTCCTAGTAGGGGTGGGGAATAACGGGTAGTTGTTTTCCTGGGAGGTTTTGGTTCCCCTGTGTTACTACCCAAGGGGTCGGTGTAAGACTCCAAACAGTGCTAGGCCATGCCAGTTCTGTGGAGGGAAAAGGTGCTGTTTAGGCTGCCCTCCTGAGTAATACAAAAATATTTAAATGTAACCAAGATCAAGGTCCAGAACCTTGTAAATGAGGAATCAAGGAGTTGAGGATAAAAATGACAATGGTTTGGTAGCAATGGAACATCACTTTCTGAGACAAGATTATGCAGGGAAAAACTTGAACAAAAGAAGTTCAAGTCTGTTTAGAGTTCAAGGAACAAAAGCTATTGTATGTAAACAACGCCCACATGCTAATAACTCTGGTCTTCAGCAGATGATTGGCAATGATAAAATCAAACCCAAGCAACCTCCAGGTTCTCAATGAACCTGCCCAAATCTCCGCAATCAAGCGCTTGAAGGGTACCAGATAACTGTGGGTGGCTGTACAAGACAAAGCACAATCTTTATGAAGCTCCAAGGCAAACGGTAACTGATTTGAAGCAAGGATAACCTCAACAATTCTCAAGGGAATCAAGAATAGGCTGGCAGAATGCAACTCCAAAGAAAATAAGGGGAGGTATAACACTCCAGGTCTTAAGCTTAATAAGACCTCTTCAATCAATTGCGATTGGCTCCAGAAAGGTGATCAGGGATCAGGACCAGTATGGTCATAGAAAGGGATCAAGGAGTGGTATAACACACTCAAAAATTCCAACAGACAGAATTTTTCTTCAACTAGCAAGGCTATTGGTTGGTTATAAGGATCAGGCCACAGAGGGGCAAAGACTTAGGTTCAAAAATGGATCAGGGGGCAATCAAAGATATACCCTGGATAAGGATCAGGATTAAATTTCACAATGATGGGGGACACAGGCACACACCCCTATGGATCAATTTCTATGATGATGATATGATGATCTGATCCTCCCAGAAAAAGCAGGGGAGGGCCTGCAGACTATTTACAAGAGAGATTTACAAATGGGAGCGGATTTTTTTTTTTTTTTTTTGATGGGATCAAGATCATGAGAAAACAAAAGAAAAAAAAAAGAAACAAAAAAGTACTCGGAGAAAAAGAAATCCAAAGAGGGACGCCCGCAGGCATCCTGATGGGCATGGGTGACTGCCAAGGCCGCAGATGACCGCCGGCAGGTGTCCAACAGGCATGGGCGACTGGCGTGGCCGGGGAAAACCTCCCGCAGGTGTCTGACGTGCACCGGCAACGTAAGAGACCCGCGCGGGCAACAGAAAAGCCGTGCGGGAGACCAGTGAAATAGAGGTGGAAAGAATTGATGGACGGCCGCTTGAGATGGCCAAACGCGGTAGACAGCCGTCTTAGCGGGAGGGTGATGGGGGTGGTGGTCCTTGTTGTCGTCATCATCGTCAATGATTCTTTGGGGTTGATGATGATGGGTCAGGATGAGTTGGATGAGTCCATCAATGAAGTGGGGGCTTGATGGTCTCAAAGTTGTTGTAGTCTTTGATGGGTATTCTTCCATTTCCATTGGAACATTCCTCCGTTGGGTGTCATAGTTCAAAACCTTACAGTTCCCATTGTGAGGTGGTTGATCTGCCAGGCTGGATTCAAATAATAGTCTAAAATGGTCTTGTAGAGCCTTGGAAGTTTCCCAACAGTACTTCCAGGGACCAAATTGGATACCGTTGTGAGCTATTCATTGGTGGTGATGACATCGGACAAGAGGGCGATGGCTTGATTGATGAGGTCCATCAAGACCCGTCTGAGGGTCAAGTATTGATCCCCAGCGGGGGAGTAGGATTTTTGTTGGATTGGGTCAAGATGATTGCGAGGATGGTGGGAGATTGAGATGGAGATGGAGATGAAGATGGTTTTTTTTTTTTTTTTTTTTTTTGAGAATGATACCTATGAAAGATGATAAGGAAAAAATCATAAAAAATTGAAATCTCTGCACTGGCCAGGGTGTCCAGGATGGGGCACCACATCTCTCCCCAACTTACAGACTGTTTCTAGTCTTCACCCAAGCTTGATGCCATAAAAAGAGAAAGGAAAGAAAGATGATTGAAACCAAGGAATGGCCATTTTGATCTTGAGAGTGAAAAAGAATATGTTGATCCATCCAAAGGAAATTCTTAGAAGTGGCTGAGATAAAATGAAGAAGGCGTCCCAGGTGCTCACATGCATGGCATGAAGTAGAGTTTCACATAACAAGAAGGATCTTGCCCAGATGGTGCACAATTGGGAGGACTTACTTCTGGACCAAGTTGCCTCCACAAGAGTGAAATTTCTTGACCTGATCAGCAGAGAACCTTCTGGCCATCTGAGTACCATCCAGTTCCTCCAAAACATATGATCCACCTCTAACTTGATGGACTACTTGGTAAGGACCATCCCAGCGGTTAGAGAAAAGCTGTCCCCACTGATTTTCCAGGGAACAATTATAAGCCAATACCAGATCACCAGGGTTTAAAGGGTCCCTGATTCAATTTAGGTGTTTATCTTCCCAATACTTAACTGATTTTGCTCTTGATTCCATCATCTTCTGATATGCTTTGTTAAAAATATCTTCACTACGCTCCAGTTGCTTTGATCTGGCAACTAATAGGTCAGTAGTTGAGGAAACTTGTTCCCAAGAGATGCCCAAGAAAGACTCAATTTCGAGATCAAGAGGAAGAACAGCCCTCTGACCAAAGATGATTTCATAAGGAGAGTAACCAGTGGTTTGCTTGATGGAAATTTGACCAGAGAAGAGGACAAAGGGGAGAAACTTCCAACAATTCTTGCCACTTTCACCAGCCAATTTAACCAGAGCAGCCTTCAAGGGCGCATGGCCTCTTTCCACCATTCCTTGTCTTTCAGGATAATAGGGATTAGTAACTCTATGTTTTCCAGGGAGCAACCAGATCATTTCAGCAAGTTTTCCACCAAATTCCGAGCCACCATCCGTAGAATAAGATTGAGCCAAGCCATAATACATTGTCCAAGACTCATGAAGGAAAGGTGCTACTGATTCAGAGCTGAGTTTCTTAAGAAACTTTGCTTCAACACATCCAGAAAAATCATCTCTAGCCACAATGAGGTACTTAGCTCCACCAGCCTTAATGTGAACCAAATCCATAGCAATCCTCCCAAAGACAGTTGACTCTCCAGTGGGGTAACAAATTTTGGCCGGGCACCTAAGATCACGTTTCTGGCACACTTCACAACTCCTGCACCATTGAGCAATGGATTTCTTCCGGGATGGCCACCAAAATCATTTGGATATTCATTGAAAAGTTTTGGTTTCCCCACAATGACCAAGGCCTTCATGGAGAATTTCCAGGATTAAATCTTGCTTAGAAGGTATAGTGACCACAACAAGTGCACAAGGAGTTGCTCTTTTCATAAGCCTAGAACCTTGGACAAAGAAGTTGGAGGACTTCCTTTTAAGGGACCAAAATTCTTGGGCAGAGAGATCAGGGGGTTTTTGGAGAGTTGAAAGATACGCTCTAACTTAAACCAGAAACCTTGCTGGAAACCAGAGTAATTTTGGGAGAAGAAGGCAAAGACAGGGCGGACCAAGGGTTCTTCCTCATTGAAATCCATTCCAACCTCTGATTCATTGTCTCCAATAGGGCGTAGAGATCAAACATCAGGCATGGTGAAATATTTTCCAGGCCTGTGAACAATATCAAAAGATAAAAACTGGATGAAAGCCACCCAAAAAGTCATGGGAGCATTTGGAAGGCTGGGGGCGTTGATCATTTCAATAATGGATTGTGCATCAACTTTTAACTTGAAGTGTTGACCCCAAAGGACAGTCTGGAGCTTTTTCAACATTTGGGCCACACCACACAGTTCCAGTTTTGGCTGGGAGTACCTGGATTCCACATCTGAGAAAAGAAGAGATTCATACAGAGCAGGACAATCCAAACCATTATCATCTTCCTGGCTAAGGACAGCCCCAACAGATTGATAACTCGAGTCCACTGCCAGCTTGATCCTGCTGGCTCTGGGTCCATAAGTGATGTTTTTCAAAACAATGTCTTTCCCAACAATTGTTTTGAGCAACTGAAATGATTTTTCGCAGTCTTGGGTCCAAAACCATCCAGCATCCTTCCTGGTTAAGCAACGCAAGGGAACAGAGATTTGGGATAGTGAGTGAATGAAGATCCTGACATAAGTTACAACACCTAGGAAACCTCTAACTTTTGTTGGATTTATTGGGGTAGGCCAGGAGATGATTTTGTTGACTTTAGAGGGTGCCATCCTTCTTCCTTCCTTGCAGACTATATGACCAACAATTTCCAAGGCAGGGACACAGGCGGCAAGTTTTGATCCAGAGACAGTAAGGCCAGATTTGTCGATTCAAAACCAAATTCTTTCCAAGACAGTAGCATACTCCCAGATAAATTGTTGGATTCCTGAGTGCCAAGGTAAGAGCTCATTATCATAGTCAGAAACTGGACCTTTAAACCCATCATCATCAATAAAGGTACCTGCATGATCCGGGAATTTGTCCTGGAGGATCCACATCATCTGAGCCTGATAGAATTCAACCGAGTTGGTGGCACCTTGAGGCAATTGAGTGAGCTGAAATCAACCAAGGGGAGTATTGAAAGTAGTGAGGGGACAAGAAATAGGATGCAAGGATTGTTTGTCATAGCCACCCATAATGTCACCTAGACCATAGCAAGCTCTCCCAGAGAAGGATTCAACAAATTTTTCAGTGGCAGGAGGCACACCAGAGTCTTTAATAGTAACTTTTTTAAGAGGTTGGAGATCATGAACTACTCTAAGTTTACCATTACTCTTTAGAACATAGAAAAAAGGACTGGAATAGCTAGAAGTCAATTGTTTGTATAAACCCGTTTGGACTTGTTCGCGGACCAAATTGATGAATTTGTCAACTTTAGCAGCAGGGATCAGGATCTTTTTCTTTTGCCAAGGGTAATGTTCAACTACAGGGATGATGTAAGGGAGACCATAGGATTCTTTCAAGAGACCTCTCTCTTCTTCACAGAATGTAATAGATTTTTCACTTAGAGACAAGATATTTTTGATCAAATTTAACTCATCAGGAAGAAGCCATCCATCTGGACCAAAGTTGATCACTTTCAGACGTTCTTCAGTGACCCAACCAGAGGGAATAAATGGACCAGTGAGGGATTGGGATAGACCACAGTAAGGATTGCGGGATAGAGGAGGACACATAAGAGGAGGATTGAGGTTGAGAGGCATTGGTTGGTTGACTGTCTGGACCTTCTTTGCAACTGGTTTGTACTTGGTGGCAAAGGAGAGGAATCCTTGCTTCCTCCAAGCATTGACCAGTGAGACCTGACTACAAAAACTGAGGCCATATTCCAACATCTTCCAAGTTGAATGTTCTGCTGCGTCCTTGAAAGGTGCCTTCTCCATAAAAGAGGATCCAAAATATAACACATTGCTCACATGTGTGGCACACGGTAAAGGTTTGAAAACAATAGTAGTAGAAGCCCTTGGTGGTGCACAATTGGGAGGACTTACTTCTAACCCAAATTGCCTCCACCTAAGACCATACTCCTTCATACCAAAGCCACAAAGAAAAGAATTGAGATTGAGGTCTAGTTTAGACACATTGCAGAGATTCAAAACCGGAATAGAGGATGAGTTATCAGGCTGAAAAGAAAAATAAAAAGAAGATACAACAGATCCAGACAGAGAATAAATATTTTTGGATTTTTTGGATTATTCATGTGTTTGGGTTTTGATCTCATTTGGATGCAAAGGAAATGATGAGTAAAAAGAAAGATATTCCTCTGAGGTGGGAGTTGGTCCATGAGTTGAAGTCTGAGGCTGAGAAGAACTACAACTATCAGTAGGGCCAACTATTCTGCAAAAAAATGAGGATGAGAGGAATGAGAGTTTTCTTTCTGCTTTCCTTTCAGGACAGATTTGGGAGGATGAAAAGGGAAGTCTCTTTCCCAACAACCAGAATCCTGAGAAAAAAGAGGAACTTCAATCTTTCTGCCATCAGCATCAGGGAGGAGAATTCTCTCCCCAACTTGATCAGAAAACATCAGGGTAGCACCAAAGTCCATTAAGAAAGGCTTTCCCAAGATCATGGGACCATCCAGACAATTTATCCAGAAGTGACAGGTGCCAACAATATTTTGACCAATTCAAACAGCAATATCCTCAGCAATAACAACCAGCTCACAGGACTGATTCCCAATTCCATAAACCGCAGAGTTGAAACTGACCCTTGGGCTAAGTTTAAGCTTGCAGGCCATGGAGTCTAAAATCAAGTTGAGCTGAGAACCCAAATCCACAAGGAGAGAAACCGTTTTAGTTGAGTCACCAAGATAACATGGAAGGAAAACAAGAGGACAGGAATACAGGTTTGTATCTGAAGAGGGATCTGTTAAACAAGAATCCTCTATCAGAGTACCAGAGGAGACCTATAATTTGTCCGGACCAATCTCCACACGTTGACGAGAAACCCATTTCTTCATCCCTTCAGCCACAGATGGAGAGATTGACAGGATTTCAGCCACAGATAGATCAGGGATTTTAAGATCAGAAATTTTCTTTAATACTCCTTCCACAGCATTAGGGTAGTCCTTGGAGATGCCCCTCTCAAATTGAACTTTGGGCTGGGTGGAGGGACGAAGATCAGGTGAATTAGGTGATGGAAGAGGATCTGAGGGTTGGACAGGTTGAAGAGGGGGAAGATCAGAGTTTTCCTGGAACCTTTCCATGAGTGGTTCCCTTTCTACTTCCATGTCTTCCACATTGGAGGAAGGAGGCTCAGGTGAAGATCAACGTTTAACGGGTTTTCGCAGAATTGAGGATGGAACAGGAGGAGACTTAGGAGGTTTTGGATTCTCATGGTGTTTCCTAGCTGGATCAGATTGATAGGTGCAAGGGAAGCTGGAAGAAGTGATATCTGGAGTATACCAAGGTTGCAGAGTTCCACAGGAAAATTGAAAATTCACAGAGACCAAGGATGCCTTCTTAGGAGTTGGTGGTTGGTATTAGGCCACCACATGACGGATTGGTTGAGACAAATCAAAAGGGATCAAAGCACCATTAGGAAGGAAAAAATTATTTCCCTTCTGCTCTACTAAATTCTCCTCCTTTTCCTTCTGGAGTTCAGGACATCTACCCCTACCATGGCCTTCCCTATGGCAATAATAACAGACTATAGTAGATTTAGGAACAGAATTAGCAGGTTTAGGAGTGGTTAAAGAGGATATTTTATGATCTATTTTGTTCTCAAATGCCTGAAGTAATTTAGTGATCTCATCTATAGTAGGTGTCTCCCGGTGGGTCTGAGGATTGGGTTTAGGTCTGTGGTTGGCTTCCATCTTATTCATGATTTTGTTAGATGCTTGAAAAGAGGGGGCAAGGACTGGTTCAGTTATTTTAGGTTTTTCAAAGGTGAGAGCTGTTTGAACTTTCATCACTTTATCCACAGTATTCCTAAGGAACATGAAAGCAGGGAGCTTGAACCCATGGTCTCTTGTCGTGATCATGGATCCAGATTTCACCAATTCATCCTTAATTCTTTCCTGCACTCCTGGAGAGAAAGACTGAAAAAATTGCACTCAAATTTTGTCCAACGTATCAATGTGATCTTTCTGGATAAGATAGGACTGGATAGGGTCCCAAGATTTTCTGAAAGTCTGATAGTTGGAGGCTGAGGAGATATCACCATTGGAGATCCATTGAGAAACCAGGGCATCAAAGTCTTGCAAAGTAAATCTGGCTACATCTATTTTTCCCAAATAGGCCAACATAGCCTCCTTCAGGAGCCTCCAGTTGTGAGTTTTGAATCCCTCAAACAATTCAATAACCTCCATAACTTTGTCAGAAGAGATAAAAAATAGTAACTGATAAGCCATATCATATTCACTGGCACCATCTACTTCCGCAGCCATCTCATAGGAGTCCAGGAATTGTTTGACATTGGTCTCATTGAAGCCTAAATTTTTGTTCTGAGGTTTGATTTTTACCATCTTGGGCCAAACAGATAAAGAGGATCCAGAAGATTCCATGTTGAAGGGTTCCTAAGAAATCCAAACAAGCAGAGTTCCAAGGTGGCTTACAAGTGAGGCAAGAGTAGAGTTTCACAAAAAAAGACAAGGATCTTTCCCAGATGGTGCACAATTGGCAGGACTTACTTCTGGAACAAGTTGCCTACACGGATCAGATCTGAAAAAAGAACAAACAGAATAAGAAAGAAAAAGAAAAAAATTGGATTGGATTTTGGAGTTGATTCTTCAATTTGGGAGTGTAAATCCCAAGGTTTCTGGTTTGATCCCGGCCTGGGGGCCAAATGTAAGACTCCAAACGGTGCTAGGCCATGGCAGTTCTGTGGAGGGGAAAGGTGCTGTTTAGGCTGCCCTCCTGAGTGTTACAAAAATATTTAAATGTAACCAAGATCAAGGTCCAGAACCTGGTAAATGAGGAATCAAGGAGTTGAGGATAAAGATGACAATGGTTTGGTAGCAATGGAACAGCACTATCTGAGACAAGATTATGCAGGGAAAAACTTGAACAAAATAAGTTAAAGTCTGTTTAGAGTTCAAGGAACAAAAGCTGTTGTATATAAACAACACCCAAAAGCTAATAACTCTGGTTGTCAGCAGAAGATTGGGGATTTTCAACTCAAAACCAAGCAACCTCCAGGTTCTCAATGAACCTGCCCAACTCTCCTCAATCAAGCGCTTGAAGGGTACCAGATAACTGTGGGTGGTTGTACAAGACAAAGCACAATGTTTAAGAAGCTCCAAGGCAAACAGTAACTGATTTGAAGCAAGGATAACCTCAAAACTTCTCAAGGGACTCAAGAATAGGCTGGAAGAATGCCACTCCAAAGAAAATAAGGGGAGTTATAACACTCCAGGTCTTAAGCTTAATAAGACCTCTTCAATCAATTGTGATTGGCTCCAGGAAGGTGATCAGGGATCAGGACCAGTATGGTCAGAGAAAAAGATCAAGGAGTGGTATAACACACTCAAAAATTCCAACAGACAGAATTTTTCTTCAACCAGCAAGGCTATTGGTTGGTGATAAGGATCAGGCCACAGAGGGGCAAAGACTTAGGGTCAAAAATGGATCAGGAGGCAATCAAAGATATACCCAGGATAAGGATCAGGATTAAATTTCACGATGATGGGGGACACAGGCACACACCCCTATGGATCAATTTCTATGATGATGATATGATGATCTGATTCTCGCAGAAAAAGCAGGGGAGAGCCCCTCTTTTTATAGACCAGATGCCTGTAGACTATTTACAAGAGAGATTTACAAATGGGAGCGGGATTTTTTTTTTTTTTTTTTTTGATGGGATCAAGATCATGAGAAAACAAAATAAAAAAAAGAAACAAACAAGTACTCGGAGAAAAAGAAATCCAAAGAGGGACGCTTGCAGGAATCCTGATGGGCATGGGCAACTTCCAAGGCTGCAGATGACCGCCGGCAGGTGTCCAACGTGCATGGGCAACTGCCGTGGCCGCAGACCATCGGCGGCAGGTGTCGGACGGGCACCGGCAACGTAAGAGACCCACGCGTGAAATGGAAAAGCCGCGCGGGAGACCAGTGAAATAGAGGTGGAAAGAATCAATGGACAGCTGCTTGAGATGGCCAAATGCGGTGGACGGCTGTTGTAGTGGGAGGGTGATGGGGGTGGTGGTCATTGTCATTGTCATTTTCATGGTTGTCGTTGTTGTTGTCAATGATTCTTTGGGGTTGATGATGATGGGTCAGGATTAGTTGGATGAGTCAATAGATGAAGTGGGGGCTTGATTTTCTCAAAGTTGTTGTAGTCTTTGATGGGTATTCTTCCATTTCCATTGGAACATTCCTCCGTTGGGTGTCATAGTTCAAAACCTTACGCTTCCCATCCTGAGGTGGTTGATCTGACAGGCTGGATTCAAATAATATTCTAAAATGGCTGTGTAGATGCCTTAGATGTTTCCCAAAAGTACTTCCAGGGACCAAATGGGATACTGTTGTGAGCGATTCATTGGTGGTGATGAAATTGGACAAGAGGGCAATGGCTTAATTAATGAGATTGATTGAGACCTGTCTGAGGGTCTAGTATTGATCCCCAGCGGGGGAGTAGGATTGTTGTTGGATTTGGTCAAGATGATCGCAAGGATGGTGGGAGATAGAGATGGAGATGGAGATGGAGATGTTTTTTTTTTTTTTTGAGAATGATACCTATGAAAGATGATAAGGAAAAAATCATAAAAAATTGAAATCTCCGCACTGGCCAGGGTGTCCAGGATGGGGCACCACATTGGTCAGACAGAATTTTAATTCTCTGTGATCATTTTGATCAGATTAAGTTTCAGGTCCACTTTATTATTCATCAGATATAATTCTTCACTAAGGGGAAGGAAGGAGTTGTTGGTACTATTCATGAATTATTCTTTAAAAGGCAGAAGGGAAATAATAAATTTTTTTTGGATACCTGATAACATATTCCCAATGGTTTGAGTCTGACAGGTTTTACCTTGGTTTATTGTTGCCAATAATTGTTCTGTATGTTCCTTAATATCTTCTATCCCTATAGCTTTCGATTGATCAATTATCAATTTGGCCACAACTGAGGTCCACTTATCCAATTGGGTGTAAACACTTTCCAAATTTCCACAAACAATTTTGAAATTGTGGTGCATATCATTAGAGGTGTAGGTAATTACATCAGAGGCTGGTTGAGACAAAGCACTGGGTTAAGAATTAGAAAATGAATGTGGTACACATTTTTCCACTTTTGAGCTAAGGATATTATCTTGTCCCAATTCTTCTTTCCCTTTGGCTTTGGATTGGAAAAAGATCTCTTGTTTCCTGATTCTCTGCGTTTCAGTTGGGATAATTGATCCCATGTATTCCACTTATCTATGTAGGATTCCACCTCTTTCACAGGGATCATTTTCTGAAGAGATATCTTGGTAGCCTTTGCCTGGGATATTATCTTTTTCATAAATACTATGTCCCCCTTGGCTTGGGCTTTTTTGAATTCATCCCAATATTTCACATGCTCTTTGACTAAGTCTTTGATCCTGGCTTCCTTGGCCAGATTTTTCTGAGGTGGCAGCAGAGAACCTGATTGTTATGGAGGGGGCTTGATTCTACTACCCTCTCACACTCTAGGTTGGGGGAGGGCAATAGTACTTGGGGCGGTTCCTTGTTCACCAAAATTTACTTCACAGATTCCAGCCCCCTCATGGTTTTTGTTATTGGTTTCCTCACGGTTACTGGGGGCTCCTGGCAAAGATCCTTAGGAGGGAACTCTTCCTGAAGACCTTTTGTTATTTCTATTCATGTTGAATAAAATATTTTTAAGTATTTTTCTAAAGAAAAAACTGTGATAATAAGTTTATTAAAAATTACTTAAATTAATATTTAAAGGTACTTAGACTTTATTTGGATTATATTGGTCCTTAATAGGTAATTTTACGGGTTCATGGTTTGTTCCAATGAGGTCTTCTTCAGTCCACTCAATGCTTTCAGGAAATCCAGAAATATCTGGTACTTCTTGATCCAATAGATCAAATTCAGTGGATGTGGTTTCTGAGATAGGCGGATTCACTGATAGTATGAGAAAGATATTTTATTGGTCAATAAAATATATTAATATTATTTTAATAAAATAATTTTGTAATATAAAGTTTTTGCTTACTTTTATATTTTAAAAAGTAATTTATCCATTTTTTTTCCAAGCTTTATGTTGTATTAATAGAGGTTGAAAGTTGATATGCCTCTCAAGGGCTTCTTGTTCAAGGAGTTTTTCTAGTTTTTTATGGACAGAAGATATATCAAGTTTTTCAGCTTGAGTTAAAGCTTCCCAACTGGTTGGTTTATAATTTTGATTGTATTCTTCTTTTCTTATTTTTAAAAGATTTAAATAATATATTATTAATTCTGAATCTGTTTTTAAATCCACTGCAAAATGAAATGAATGATAAATCCGGGTTTAAAAAATTCAAATAAATTATCTTTGATTAATTTGAGCTAAAATTTCTGGTCCAAGGTATCAAATTTAAAATAATGGAAACTTTACCGGCCAGACCCCCAATTTTCAGCCTCCTGGATTCCAAGACCCTTGCTATCTGTTAGATAACAGAGGTGATAGAACAAATAATAAATATATTACCCAATAAATGCAGGAAAAATCAGTAAAATATTTGGTTAATGCTATGGCAAGGCTGATTGGTTTGGTTATGATTTAATATAATCAATCAATATTAATAAATTGATTGTTAAATAATTTGACAGAGGGGCCACAATAATGTTGGGGATCTTTAACTACTCTCTTCAGGGAATTCACTTTGAAAACACATATACCTGGTTCCTTTGGAACCTTTATTTATATTCTTAAAGCATATATTGCCCAAGGATGATATATATATAAAATATATGGTGGAGTGGCAGGGCCTTGTAACAAAGCCATCACAATGGAAAAATTTTAATAAGACTCACTCTTAAATTATTTAATCCTTTAGGTACCTGTTTAGGAACTGAACTGATGGTTTAAAACTATCAATGGGGTTTTGTAAGGTTTTTTAGCAGTTTAAATTGATAAAAAGGGTTTGGGGACAGATATTATCAATCAGAATAAAGCCATAAATCACTTAATTATCTCTTATATGTATTTGATTACCTTTGCACTGTTTCTGGATGTAAATATAACTGGGTCTCTGGGTATCAATATCCTCAAAAGAGCTCTATATTTATAGCTTTTTGAGTCCCAATTCTATCCTTCTGAGGTGTACAGGGGCTCAAAGGGAAGGGTCCTAAGGCTAGCAGGGTATCAGTGGTACCCTGTCTTATTTTTCTTGGTGCTTTAGCATGGGTAACACCTAATTCCACAGGGTATTGCAATTATTCTACCTTTTGATTGATGTTGAGACGTATGAATAACACTAATCTATCCACATGATTTATTATTTACTTAATTATCTTTATTAAATATTCCAAGGATGTTGCTAATTCTCTTAGTAGAAATTCTTGTGGGTAATCTGATTTCAGGTGGGTTTTCATTATGTATTAGCTGATGGGAGTAAAATAATGATTTTGATCTTACTCCTTATTTTCCAAATTCTGTTGATTTACTTAAGATAATTAATTCAAAAGGATAATCCATGAGAATTCATGTAATTTTTTTACATAATCAGTTTCCTCAGTGTTTCACGGAAATACTGATGTATTGAATTATTCAAAATTGTATATTTAAAGTATTTCAAGATATTTTATAAATAGTAGTTATCTGATTTTTGAAATATTTGGTATTTTTAATTAGATTTTATAAAAAAAATATGTATAAAGTTTATTGAAGTATTTTTATATAATTTTATGTATTTTTAGATTATCTACTATCCACTGTGAAATTTATTAAATATGTAATATTTCCCCATCTAGTTTTTAGAACCTTTAAGTATTACCTGGGCTTCTCAAGCCGCCTTTCACTCTGCAAGCCAGTAGTCCCGCAGCTGCATACTTGTTTGATGCCTTGGGATGCTTACACAGCTTTTCAGGTTACTCTGGCAGGGTGGCAGGGTTTCTGCTCAGCCGCGCGCAGGTGTATTGATGCTGGGGCTGCGTGTGGGAATTTTGAAAAATCACATTTCCGCCTGTAACTCGTCCAAATCACAGAATTCTTGGATTCTGTCACAAACTTTACTGTGAAACCTATATGTGGGGTTTCATGTGAAATATTCAAATTTCCAAAATCCTAAGGCCTTTTCTCTTTCCAAATCTTCATAATTCATTGAAAATTATAAGCAGTAGGACTTTGAGGTAGGTGTCAGTGAGTGACCTTACCTTAGTTTTTATTTAGATTCAGAAACCAAAATAATATTTCTAATATTATTTCTTTTTTGATAAGATTATTATTTATTCATTTTATTTATGTTATTATGTGAATTTTGTAGCTTTCTCTGCAATAGAAGCAAGCTGAAAGTCTGTCTTCTTGGAAACATGCCAATATTGAATTCAAATCTAACTAAGTTTATTCCAAATCAGATTCTGAATCAGAGTCAAATAATGAGACAAGTTCAGTAAGCTTTTGTGTCTTTTCAAATCCCTGCTGGGAATTTTTATTGGATGTTTTGAGAAAGATTTTGATGTGATTTGGGGGAATGAGAAGATGATTGCTTGTGTGTGAAGCAATGGAGAATAGATTTGTGTGATGCAATGGAGATGGGATTGGTATTGCTTTTCTGAGGTGGAGGTATGGATGGGTGTTTTGTTGAAATTTTAGTCCAAGCCATCTGTTTCCTCAGGCTAGAGTGAAACCACCTTGCTCTCACCAGTCAAAAATCCTGTTTTTGATTTTAGTTTTCCTGAATTTTTCCTACTCCTTTATTCAATTTTTTTCATCACTTCCAACACTTGGAACCCTGAGTTGGACAAGTCTCAACCTAAAACACTCCTCATCCTAAAACTTCCTCTTCCATATTTCTCTTGGTTTGAGCCTGTCAGCTCTCTGATACCAGGAACCTTGCAGTCCTTTAGCTACAGAGAGTGATAAAAATGCTGGAATAATAATTTCCAAAAATGAACACTTAGAGGCTCAAATAAATAATGTAATAAGAGAGGTTGCAAGGTTTAATTGGTTTTGACAATAAAAGTTTTTCAAAATATATATAAAAGAGGGTCCACAGTATTCTACTACTGGGGTTCTTTACAGACAAAACAACCTCTCTTCAAGGGGCCTCCTTAAGGCAGTTTAAGAACCTTGGATTCAAGATGGGTGACTTAGAAAGGGCTTATAAACTAATACTGCCGGCCTAAACAACACAAGGGCCAAGGCAGGAAGGGAAACACTCACTCTGAGCACTTTAAAAAAAAATCCTGCAATAATAAGAAGGTTTTGAGAGCAGTTGGGGAGGATTTCTTGATTTAACTTCAATTGGTTGATTGGTTTCAAAAATGAATAATAATACTACAAAATAAGTCATAAATCACTTTCTTAGACTATTCATTAGCACTTGAATAACAATGACATGGCGCCTGATTGATAATAATCATTCCTTGTAAACTGTTAATATTGGGAACAATGGATCCAAAGAGGTCTGTATAAATACCTTTTTGGGGTGATTTTTGAGCTTCTCAGGTCACTTAGAGAGGGTTCTGCTCATGGGCTGAGGCTGAAAGGCCATTCAGGGCAACATTAGCACGTCCACTTGGTGCTGTCAATCAGGTGACTTTAGATCTGCTGGATTTCTGTACTAGTTTAGCCACAGGATCTGCTAATCTATCATGGCGTAAATTTGATCATTCTGCACTTATCCTTAATTTGTACTATCATTATTGCTTTGAAGTGAACAGATGTGGATGTTTACTAATTTTCCATCATCTTCTGATCAGGTAGACATTTTTTAATAATTTTTATGAAAACTCCTTGTAGTGTTTTGTGGTCTTCAAATTAGAGTCAATGATTTACATGGTAAGCCTTGATCTTTGATTTCTTATTAAAAAAATGTTTTAAACTTAATTTTTATTAATTTATTTTAGGTATTGATCTTTTTAGACTATTACTAATGCATATTTCAACTTGTTACATATTCCAGGCAACCCTGACTAGGTTGTAGCTGTTCTGAGCGGTACCTGGTTGTCAGATTAGTCACGAGAGATTTAGACACTGGGATCAGTCAGTACAGATGCGCGCGGGGTAGGATCCGCTGCCTGCGTGGCAGAATAAGCTCCGCGCAGGCCTCTAGTACGCGGCAAACTGCTACTAATAGTACGTAGGGATATGTAAGGATGCGGGGATGCATGCGGTAATTGTGACATAACACATTTCCGCGTGTAACTCCTAAAATATACACAACACCTCAATTATGAGTGAATTTTAGGTGAAAACCCTATATGTGACAACACATGTGAAATTTTTGAATGTCCAAAAGGTGCCATTCTGGTGTTGTAATTTTTAGTACTCTTCTTTTTAATTATTTTGAAGATGTAAGGACTTGGATTTCAAGGGTGGGGAAGGTGAGTGACCCTACCTAATTTTTGGTGAGGAATCCATTTCTACAATAATATTTATGGATTTCTCACTCCTTCTTTTGTTAATTTAGATATTCTTGTTTAATTTTTTTTATAGTTTTGTGTTGCTATGACAGGTTGCTCTGTACATAGTAGCAAGCTGACAGAGCCACTCAAAATTGCTGTACTTCATTTTTTTCTGAAAATGATTCATCCAAGACAGCATGCCGTTGCCATGTATGTTGGCAAGGATGCCTTATATATTGATTGTTTCACTGCAAACTCAATATGGTGTCCTCCTAAGCTCAATCAATTTATTGCTGCATCAACATGCTGTTTTGCTATTATGGATTTCATCTGTTTCGTTTATTGACTCTTCTACCACTCTTGCTTGGCTTGAACAAACAAAATTTAATCCCTTTCTTTTTGGTATATACAAAATCTTCGTGGCTTCCTTGCCATTCCATCCCTCCCAATTGGGATAACTAATTTGCTTTTCTCCTTCCAAACCTGTTTGCATGTGTCTTCCAAGTAGTCTTCCTTTAATATTGCTCATCCTGGTCACCTTTCCTTCAATCTTGCTTGCCATAACATCTTTAACAATCAATCAATTGCAATTGTGATCTTGTGTCTTTTTTGTTGATTATTGGGCTTGATTTTCCAACTCTCCTGTTGGTCCAGCGCTACTTTGATTGCCCTTGTGGTTCTGAATATCCTGTGGTCTTGCCCCCATCTTCAATATTTTCCCCATAATGACCCCAAGTTCTTGTCTTACTGCTTGCGGGCATCCATGTATCTATCCTTCTCAACTATTTTAGTCCAAACCATCTGTTGCCTCAAGCTAGAGTGAAACCACATTTCTTTCACCTTTCACAAATTTTTTTACCTCTTATTTCTCCTGAATGTTGCCTAATCCTTTACTCAATATTCATTCATCACTTTCAACTCTTGGAACCACAAGTTGTAGAAGTTTTAATTAGTCTAATTAAACTTGACTCAATCCCTCCAAATAAAAATTTATCAATTCTCAGACCCTCAATCCCCCTGCTGGCACTTAAGCCCTGCTGATTGTGTTTCAAATATTCTTTATATTTTAGCTGAAAACCATTATTTCTTCATTTTTTGCATGCAATGATGGTGGATGGATGATGGTGGATAAATGGCGTGTTTAATGTTTGAAATCTGCCATTTTCATGAAACCCTCCATTTAAAAATACACCAGCTAGGGGGTATGTGTCTGTCAGAAACCTACCATTAAAAATTGCAGGTTTGGTCTAAAGAAATAACGGCTTTCTAATGAATTTGCCAAAACTTATGAACCCTAATCATTCTGTGAATCTTGGCAGTTTTAATTATTTATTGCCTTGTTTATCAATTTAACTTGACAGTCTCCATCTTGAGACTGCAGTTATTTTTATCAATTGCATTCTGACTTAAAATCCATAGAATTTTTACCTTTGCATGAGAGATAAATTTTATAGAAGGCCAGATGGATCTCAAATTATTCATTGAACCAAAAAAATAAATAAAAAAAGATTAAAGAAAAAATTTAACAAATTAGTTGGTCAGAGATCAGAGATGTATAGTTTTTGTTGTCCAAAACTCTATCAGAAAATCTTTCATATTGAAAGATATTTGAAGATTAGAAAGATCCCCGATTCAGAAAACAGTTATTATTTCTTTGGGTAAAGAAGTTGGCAATGAGTAGAAATTTTTTAGATTTAATGTTGTTTATCTAAGAATTAAGATAATCTTAAACTTTGGATTCAACAGATTAGAGACACAATCAATAAAAAACAATTTTCCAGATTTTATTTAGTGGATATTTGATCTAGGATGACTGTTTTACATTGAAGATGAATTATTGATTTCAGCTGAGTTTTTCTAATTTTCAATATTTCAAAAGTGGAACCACAGAAATCTGCATTTCACTTCCTAGAAACTTCCATCAAGGATCTCATCACAAATGTATGACCAATCTCAGTTCAAGATGTATCCAAGCTCCAGTGTACAGTCACTGGTCACCAAAAGCTTTTTAGAGCATGAACACACCTTCAGCTAGAGATATGAGAGAGCTATAACCAGACCTTCCTTGATGGAACTTACCAGCAATTGCCAAAACTTTTTTCTGGTGGTGCTGATTCTTTTTGTTTTTGACAGCAAAGAGGGAGTTCAGAACAAGATTTGAGCTTGTGAGGATTAGATCATTCAGAAATTGGTTGATGAATGTATAAAATATGGCAGGACTTGAAGCTTCAATTCCAAAAAAATCAGTCCTTTTGGCCACAGATTTATTCTCTGAGGAATTTTTTTATTTTAAATTTTATTTAATATTTAATTGTTCTAAAAGGATGGAAATATTTTCTGATTTAAAGAATTTTCTGCTAGGGCTTGAAAGAAATTGGTCTGCAAAAATCCATTTTTGGGAATTTTTCAGGTAAGATTATGAGGTTTTGAAATCTATTTTAAGAGATAGTATTTATTGGACAACAGGCGTTGGAATTGATTTGACCAATATTATGATTCAATTTTCACAAATGCTTATGGAACAAAGGATGTGGTATTTTGAATTTTTCCTAGGAAATTAAATGAAATTAAGGCAAACACATTGGGTGCTTTTCAAATCAGAGGGTAAAATATTTGTTTTCTTGGAATGAGGAAGAAAAAATTACATAAAAATCCTGGAGAAAGATAGAAATTCATGTTCAATGTATGAATTTGTGTTTTTAGATTTATTTAAGCATCATAATATTTATTACATTGAGCTATTCAAATTTTTATTACCCACAAAAACTAAAATTTGTTGATATGGTTCCAAGATAAGACACCCAAGCCTTTCCAAAAGGCTTTCCCTAAGGAAATGAGGTCAAGAATTAATTAAGAAACAAACATAGTTTTTAAAATTAAAATTCAAACATTTAGGGTATGTTTTGCTTCCCAGTTTATCTCTAGCTGCAACTCGCCTTGTCAGCTTGCTACTATGTACAGAGCAAAAATGTCAAATAGTAACACAACCTATGAAAAATAAGAATACCTGAATTAACAAAGTAAGCAGTGAGAAATCCATAAATAATGGATTCTTCATCCAAAATTAGGTAGGGACACTCACTGACCCCACCCTCAAATTCCAAGTCCTTATATTTTTAAAATAATTAAAAAGAAAAGTACTAAAAATTACAACACCTGTATGGCACTTTTTGGCCATTCTAATATTTCACACTTATTAATATGTATAGGGTTTAAACCTAAAATTCACTCAGAATTAAGGTGTTTTGTATATTTGAGGAGTTACACATGGAAATGTGTTATGTCACAATTCCCATGTGTAGCCCCGCATCATTAGATAACCCTACGTACTAGTAGCAGCAGGTTCCTGCGTACTAGAGACCCTTGGGCAGCTGATTCTGCCATGCACGCAGCAGATCCTACCCGGCGCGCATCTGTACTAACTGATCCCCGCGCCTGGATCAGTCATGACTAATCTGACAACCAGGAACCGCTCAGAAGAGCTAAAACCTAGTTAGGGTTGCCTAGTATATGTAAAAAACAGACATATGCATTAATAATGATCTAAAAAGATCAAAACTTAAATAAAATTGATGAAAATTAAGTTTTAAACATTTTTTAATAATAAATCAAAGATCAAGGACTACCTGGTAAATCACTGATCTTGATCTTTGAAGACCACACAACACTACAAGAAGTGTTCATAAAAATTCTTGAAAATTATCTAAATGATCAGCAGATGGTGAAAAATCAGTAAAAATCCATATCTGCACGCTTTAAAACAATATCAATAGTTCAAATGAAGGATGAGTACAGAATGATCAAATTTACACCATAACAGATTAACAGATCCTGTGGCTAAAATAGTACAGAAATCCAGCAGATCTAAGGACAGTTGATTGAAAGCACCAAGTGGACGTGCTAAACGTGCCCTGACTGGCTTGCAAGCCTCAGCCCAAAATCAGAACCCTCTCTACGTGCCCTGAGAGGCCCAAAATCACCCCAAAAAAGGTATTTATACAGACCTCTTTTGATCCATTATTCCATGATCAGTTTACTTGTAATAATTTATTATCAATCAGACACCGTGTCATTGTTAATCAAGTGCTATTGGTTTAGTAGTAAATGGTTTTCAATATAATCCAAAAGAGGGGCCACAGTGTTATACTACTGGGGATCTTTACAGAATAGCAACCTCTCTTCAAGGGGCCTCCTTAGGCAGTTTAAGAACCTTTGAATAAAGATGGGTGCGTTAGAAAGGACTTATTCCACTAATGCCCAGGCTTAAAAGCAAAAACGGCCTAGACAGGAAGGGTAACACTCAATCTGAGCGCTTTACCACGAAAATCCTGGAATAATTGGAAGTGTTTCAGAGCAGATGGGGTAGATTTCTTGACTAAACTTCAATGGTTGATTGGTTAATAAAGGTAGATAATACTACTACAGACTAAGTCATAAATCACTTGCTTATTTTCATATAAGCACTTGATTAACAATGACATGGTGTCTGATTGATAATAAATAATTCCTGGTAAACTGATTATGGAAGAATGGATCCAAAGAGGTCTGTATAAATACCTTTTTGGGGTGATTTTGGTCTTCTCAGGGCATATAGAGAGGGTTCTGCTCGTGGGCTGAGGCTGGGAAGCCATTCACGGCAGAATTAGCAGGTCCACTTGGTGCTGTCAATCAGCTGTCCTTAGATCTGCTGTATTTCTGCACTATTTTAGCCACAGGATCTGTTAATCTGTTATAGCGTAAATTTGATCATTCTGTACTCATCCTTCATTTCTCCTATTGATATTGCTTTAAAGCATGCAGATGTGAATTTTTACTGATTTTTCATCATCTCCTGATCATGTAGATAATTTTAATAATTTTTATGAACACTTCTTGTAGTGTTTTGTGGTCTTCAAAGATCAAGATCAGTGATTTACGTGGTAGTCCTTCATCTTTGATTTATTATTAAAAAATGTTTAAAACTTAATTTTCATTATTTTTATTTAAGTTTTGATCATTTTATATCATTAGTAATGCATATGTCTGTTTGTTACATATACTAGGCAACCCTAACTAGGTTGTAGCTCTTCCAAGAGGTACCTGGTTGTCAGATTAGTCACGACTGATCCAGGCGCAGGGATCAGTTAGTACAGATGCGCGCGGGGTAGTATCCGCTGCATGCATGGCACAATCAGCTGCGCGCGGGTCTCTAGTTTGCATGAACCTGCTGCTACTAGTACACAGGGTTATTTAATGATGCGGGGCTGCGCGCGGGGATGGTGACATAACACATTTCGGCGTGTAACTCCTCAAATATACACAACACCTCAATTCTGAGTGAATTTTAGGTGTAAACCCTATACGTAAAAATATTTGTGTAATATTAGAATGGCCAAAAAGTGCCATACACGTGTTGTGATTTTTAGTACTTTTCTTTTTGATTATTTTGAAAATATAAGGACTTGGAATTCAAGGGTGGGGTCAGTGAGTGACCCTACCTAATTTTGGGTAAGGAATCCATTACTGTAATAATATTTATGGATTTCTCACTCCTTAATTTGTTAATTGAGGTATTTTTATTTTTCATAGTTTGTGTTACTATTTGACAGTTTTGCTCTGTATATAGTAGCAAGCTGACATAACCCATATCCATCTGTATTGCCTGCCTGCCATAACGTCCACCCGCTTTTTCCTTCTCATGACTCTTCCCTCACTCTGCGCACAAATTTGGAGCCCCCTGGGCATGTCCGCATCCGCCCAACGCGCCATTCCAGATATCCAAGATACATCTGCATGATCCAATCCAGGCGTCTTTCAATGCGTGCTCCATGCCATCTTTCCAATCTGATCCAATCTACCCCATGTCTCCAGATGCTAAGTCTGCAGCATGGCTTAGCGGAAAAGAAGCACCTGTTTCTGAGCGTGCTGCCCTTTCGGAGCCCAGGGCTACTTCTGAGCAGGTTCCGCGCAGCCAATTACAACTTGCATCTATAAAAGACTACCACATCCCACCCAACTTGAGTTCTGTCCCCAGAGATCCACCACCATCTCACCTACCCCTGACTATACCATAGTTATTCCACCTTCCTCTTTGCAGTTTTTCATCACACAAATGAAAAAATGAACCCCATTCACCCCTCTTCATTCAAACATGTCGTGCACTTATTGCATCAAGAACAGCCTCTCTTTCCGTATCCTTCCGGGCTGGAGTGCCTGTTTTCTGTGCTGAGCTGGAGACTGCCGCTTCACCTTGTCCAATGGAATTCCTGGCAACCATCCTCAAGGTTGCCCGCGCAAGAGGTCCCAGCACAACTCTTTTGTGGTCTCAAGTGATAAGGAGGTTTCAACCAATGAGCGGACCCTGCCCCGCTCACCTTGCAACCAACCACAAAGTGCCGCACAAAAACCTCCGTTGCGCAAGAGTCATGACTTGGGCTTGCCATTGCATTGGACTGGACCACTGCAGTGCCAGGACTTTCCAGACTTTGTGGCATATTGGAATGCCACCCACATGTGGGCTGTAATAAAATACGCATGCACTTACGTGTGTGCTACGTATAAGTGTAATCAAAATGGGATGCATATTTGGGCCTCCATGGCCCATTGAACACACACACAGACCATACAGGCCTGTTTTGATGTCATGGATTTGGGGAAACTGGCCTCAAAATGCATGAAACAGGCCTATTGGTACACAGGCCCTATCCAGCCCGGTGGGGTATATGGGCAAATTCAGCCAGATGTGCTTTTATGAGAAAAATTTGGCCCAAGTTTTATTTTGGACATACTTGGCCAGACGGGCGGGCCCGCCAAAGCATGTTAAACTCACATTTTGGGCTTGGGGCAGCCCATTGGGGACGCCCCCCATGTTGCAGCCTGTGTTGCAGCCCGCTCAGGGCAACTTGTTGTTAAAATACGTACGCACTTACGCGGGCGCTACGTATAACTGTAATCCAAATGGGATGCACAAATGGGCCTCTAAGGCCCATTGGACACACACACGGACCATACGGGCCCATGTGGATGTTACAGAGTTGGGGAAACTGGCCTCAAAACGCGTGAAATAGATCCATTGGTACACGGGCCCTAACGGGCCCGATGGGGTATATGGGCAAATACGGCCAGATGGGCTTGTATGGGCATAATTGGGCCCAAGGTTTATTTTGGACATACTTGGCCAGACGGGCTGGCCCGCAAAAGTAGTCTTTTCTCACAATTCGGGCTTGGGGCGGCCCATTAGGGTTGCTGCCCGTGTCCCGGCCCGCTCGGGGCCGCTGCTAACGTCGCGGCCCGTTCGGGGCCGCCTGTGTTCCTCGGCACGGCCCACGCGGGGCCCGACGGCCCGCGCGGGGCTGTTGCGCGGCCGAGGGATCCCGCGCGGTGCGATGCCGCGCGGGCCCGGCTGGTCGCGACCGGCGACCAGCGCCGCGGAGCCGGGGCTCGTGGCCCCGGCTCGCTCCCCCTCCCCTCGCTCGCCGTCGCGAGGGGGAGGGGGCAGGCTGGCTGGGTTGAACCAGCCAGCGACCGACCGCGACAGCGCGGTCGGCCAGGGCAGGGGGGACCTGACCACCCCCTTGCCCAAGGAGGTGGCGGCGCCGGCCGCAAGGGTAGCAACCGGCAGGTGGGGGGGAATTCATCACCCCCCCACCATCGATCGTTTGAGGCGACCGAGCAGGGCAGGGACGCTCTCCCCCCCCCCTTTACCAAGGGGGAGGAGCGATGGGCCTGGGGGGACCTGATCACCTCCCAGGCCAACGTACTTGACGACGCCCTGGAGGTATCGACCCCCAGGGCCCCTGGTGAGGGGATTTGACCGCCCCCACCAGGGATTTGAGAGAAAAAGGGGGGGGGACAACATGTCCGCTGGTCACCCCCCCCCATGTGAGTTTGAGACCGGACCCAGGTTTGCCCTGGGTCCCACCTGGCCCATTTGAGGGGCCAGGGGCTGGCTGCATGAGGCAACCAGCCCGTAAACAAGGCAATAAAGGTCATCATGGCTGGTTGTAAAGGACAACCAGCCAAGGGGATTGAACAGTTAAGGGGCTGGTTCAGCCCCATTGAGGTGGAAACACCAGAAATAACCAGAATAGGCTGGTTGTAAGGGTACAGGGACTGATGCCATGTGGGCTGATTTAGTCCAAACCAAGTAACAAGGCCAGTAGAGCCTGTAGAACCCTTTTGGGGCGGAAAATTTGCCTTTTGGCTTGTTGTATCATGGGCTCACAAGAGGCCAATCTTTTGTACTTAAGGAGCTCTTCTCCCTGCTGTTTTCCATCATTCATTCATCATCCAATCGAATTCATCCAACATATTGCCCCATTGTGAGAGCCCCATTAGCCATTATTGACACACAGTGTCCAGCATTTCTTTTGCTTTAAATACTGCTCATTTGCCTAAGCTAATTGCTGGCCATAATTATAACACATTATCAGTACCAACATCATCATTACTTCCAAGCCATCTAGACCTTTGTACCTTACTTTGGAGAACCTCAAAGACCTCAAGTTTTCCAAGAAGATGTCCTATATCCCTGATGTTAGCTCTACCAAAATAGTTCTGAATAGTCAGAACTATAATGCTTGGGCTGTCCTTATGGATAGTGAGCTGGATAACATCTGCTGTGGGGAAATTATGGATGCAGATGACACTCTGATCAGTTCAGAAGTGGAGAAGAAGTCTTACCATCTGATCCTTAGGCATCTTGATGAGAATCATGTGACATGGGTTGCTGATACTCTTAGGGAAGATGAGAGGAGGAGGGGCAGCATCCTTTGGAAGCTGCTTAAGTCCAAGTATGCTGGTGATTCTGTTCACCAGAAGGGTATAGCCTTTAATAAACTGTTCAAGTTACAATATTCAAATTGTAAACAGTTTGTGGCAGAGGCTAGGTCTAGTATAGCCAAGTTCAAGTCATCTGGACTTAACATGGATCCAGAGTGTTTGTCACTCTTAATCCTTCAAAAGCTGCCAAAAGAGTTTGATTCCTTAGTAAGAATCATTTCTCAATTGGATCCTCTTCCTGGGGAGGAGGATGTGCTTAAAAGGATTGAAAAGGATGACCTTCAATTCAAGATGAAGGGGGGTTCTGGAACAGCCCTAGTTGGAAAGACTGGAAAATCTCGCAAGAAGGCGAAAAAGGATTTGTCCAAGGTCTTATGTTAAAATTGTCAGAATAAGGGTCACTATGCTAAGGACTGCAAGGAGGCCAAGAAAAGGAAGAAGTCCGAAGAGAATGACAAGGAGGTCAATCTCACAACTGAAAACGTTGCAATGGTGGCGTTGGATGCTCCAATTGAAGAGGCTGTTGTGGAAGAAGGTCCCAACAAGAAGGCCAAAATTGATGAGGATCAAGAAATGGACTTGATTGATTATGAAGTGAGTAATCTTAACCTCAAAGATAAGAACTTATCAGTGACTGATAAAGCTTCTTTCCTACTAGGAGGATTGAAGGAGGATGTTCTTGTTTTGATCGATTCTGGTTGTACAGATCACATGTTTTTTGAACCAAATTTATTTTCAAATCTTAGTGATTATGATGGGGTTGTAAATATTGGTCAGAAAGGCAGAACAATTCAGATTAAAGGAATTGGAAAAGTTATTCTTGCAAATCAACTGGGTTTCCAAATTACTTTTGATAAAGTGTTCTATGTACCAGAGTTGCCTTACAACCTTGTGTCTCTTGGGGTGTTATGGAAAAAAGGTTTCCAAATTTGTTATCTTAAAGGAGATATGTTTGTTATTGATATGAATGGGAGAACTGTTCTTAGTGGACAAGTTCGGAATAAGCTTCTGTGTGCAAGCTTGTTCAAATTCTCATCTCTGAGCACTGTTTCTCACAATAGAAGTGGCCATAAGGTAAAGGACAGCAACTGTGAGAGTTGTACCTTGGGGGCTAAGACTAGAAATGTGTTCTCTAAGAGTAGAGATCACACAGATGTTCCTAGAGAGGAATTTTCCATTGATTTGGCAGGGCCATTCACTCCAGAGTCCCTTGGTGGGGCAAGATACTTCATCAATTTAGTTGATACTGCAACTAATTATGTTTGGGTTAAACCAATTCAATCTAAGGATCAGACCACAGAGGAGGTTTCTGTAATCTTCAAAGTCTGGAAACAGAATGGTCTGATGAAGGAGATCAAGAGGGTTATTACCAATGGAGGGGGTGAATTTGTGAGTAAAGAGTTTGGGAGGCTGTTGAAAGATTATGGTATCATTCATATAGTCACTACTGCAAGTACTCCACAAAATAATGGAATAGTTGAGAGAATGAATAGGACTTTACTGGAAAAAGTCAGAACTATTATGTCTCAATCTGGTCTGCCAAAGTTCTTATGGGCTGAGTTGATGTGCACGGTGTTTCTGTTGCACAACATTGTAAGTGTTAATGGGAAGTGCCCCCATTATCAGTTTTGGAAGTTGTACCCCAAAACATCACACCTAAGAACAATTGGTTGCTTGGTGTATTATAGTGTCCACCATAATGAAATGGTTGGAAAATTAGACCCTAGAGCCAGAACAGGGGCACTTGTAGGCTATGATTTAATAAGTAAATCTTATAGGATCTATTGTCCAGGGACAAGAAAGGTTATCCGTAGCAGGGATGTAAAATTTGACGAAAGTACCTTTCCACTCAAAAGGAGTGAAGATGTCGTTGTGATTAAGCCACAACAAGAAATAGAATTAGCACCTATTTCACCAGCAAAAGCTGTGGAACATGTGGTTCCAGAAGATGAAGAGGTGGCAGACGTGCCACAAGAGGGTTCAGTACCCGCTCCAGGTGATTCTGTGGAATCAGAACCTGATGAGCCTCCACCTCCGGTTAGAAGGAGTGGTAGGGTTAGAGTACCGGTTGACAGGTACGGGGAGTGGAGATCCCATTATGCTGCCGCAGGATATGAGGAAGATACATTTCAGGAACAGTGTATGCTCAATGAAGTCCTGGAGTTGAGTTCAGAAATGGGTAACAGGGTTAACCCAAATAGCTTTGGCCAAGCTATGAATTCTGATGAGAGAGCCAACTGGAAGAGTGCTATTTTTGAGGAATTTGATTCTCTAGAGAATAATAGTGTCTTTGAAGTGGTTAAGCGGGATTCTGTTCCAAAAGGAAAGACCATTGTGGGGTCTCGATTGGTGTTAAACAAGAAGTTTGACACAAATGGAGTTTTGAAAAGGTTCAAGGCTAGATGTGTTGCACAGGGCTTCAAGCAGAGAGAGGGTATTGATTACCAAGAAACTTTCTCACCAACTGGAAGGCTGTCCACCTTCAGGTACATCATTGCTCTGGCAGTGGAGTTGGGTTAAGAAATCAGACAAGCTGATTTTGTAACAGCATACTTGAATGCAAAACTTGGAGAGGAGGAGACTGTTTATATGTCGATTCCTGATGGTTTTTGTGAATGGTTAGTAGAGACTAAACCAGAAACCATGAAGAAAATCTGTGTTAGAACTTTTCTTTTGGCAGATAAAGGGGAATATGTCCTCAAGCTGTGTAGATCCCTGTATGGATTGAAGCAAGCAGCTAGGTCATGGTATAACACCATGAGTGAGAAACTGATAGAGATTGGTTTTAAGACGTCTGAGGCCGATCCTTGCCTTTTTGTGAGAAAGGATGCAATTTTGTTTGTATGGGTCGATGAAATTATCATTATTGGTGATGGTAAAGAGAGAGTCATGGAGACACTCAAAAAGGAGTTCAAGATAAAAGATCTTGGTCTGGCACAACAGGTGCTAGGAATGAAAGTTAGTAAGGGCAAGAATGGTATTAAGTTAGACCAAAGCCATTACGTTGAAGCTCTTCTTAAGCAGTATGGCTTAGAGGATGCAAAGGAGTTTGGTACTCCCATGCAGTCAAACATTTGTTTAGAGAAGTCTACAGATGAGGAGTATCTGGAGTTTGTTCAATCAGGGAATGACTACAGGTCAGCTGTCGGATCGCTTAATTATTTGGGGCAGTGTACAAGGCCCGATATTGCGTTTGCAATTGGGGTCTTGTCGCAAAACTTAGAGAAGCCAAGCATGAGGCATTGGTCAGCGTTTAAGAGAGTTATGAGGTATCTTAAAGGAACACACAGTCTGGGACTGTTGTTTACAAAGTCAGCAAACTTTGATTTGGTTGGTTATTCCGATGCAAGTTGGGCAGATGGTAACACTAGGGAATCAACAAGTGGTTTTGTATTCTTTTTAGGTAAGAATCTGGTGTCATGGATGTCCAAGAAGGTGTCGGCAATAAGTCTTTCATCAACAGAGGCTGATTATAGAGCTTACTTAGCAGCTTCACAGGAAGCAAAATGGTTGAGAAAAGTCTTAGAGGATACACATAAACCACAAGGGTTTGCGTTGTTGTATTCCGATAACCAGAGTGCCATTGCGTTGGCACAAAACCAAGTGTTCCATTCAAGAACAAAACATATTGATGTTCACTATAACTATATTTGCGACGCAGTTAACTGCAATGAGATTGTGTTGAGGTACATGCCCACTGGAGCAATGATTGCAGATATCTTGACTAAGGCATTAGACAGAAACAAGCATCAAGGCTTTGTGACTAATATGCGGATGTCACCCCTTTTGGATTAAGGGGGTGTGTTAAAATACGTACGCACTTACGCGGGTGCTACGTATAAGTGTAATCCAAATGGGATGCACAAATGGGCCTCTAAGGCCCATTGGACACACACACGGACCATACGGGCCCATGTGGATGTTACAGAGTTGGGGAAACTGGCCTCAAAACGCGTGAAATAGACCCATTGGTACACGGGCCCTAACGGGCCCGATGGGGTATATGGGCAAATACGGCCAGATGGGCTTATATGGGCATAATTGGGCCCAAGGTTTATTTTGGACATACTTGGCCAGACGGGCTGGCCCGCAAAAGTAGTCTTTTCTCACAATTCGGGCTTGGGGCGGCCCATTAGGGTTGCCGCCCGTGTCGCGGCCCGCTCGGGGCCGCTGCTCGCGTTGCGGCCCGTTCGGGGCCACTTGTGTTCCTCGGCACGGCCCACGCGGGGCCCGACGGCCCGCGCGGGGCTGTTGCGCAGCCGAGGGATCCCGCGCGGTGCGATGCCGCGCGGGCCCGGCTGGTCGCGACTGGCGACCAGCGCCGCGGAGCCGGGGCTCGCGGCCCCGGCTCGCTCCCCCTCCCCTTGCTTGCCGTCGTGAGGCGGAGGGGGCAGGCTGGCTGGGTTGAACCAGCCAGCGACCGACCGCGACAGCGCGGTCGGCCAGGGCAGGGGGGACCTGACCACCCCCTTGCCCAAGGAGGTGGCGGCGCTGGCCGCAAGGGTAGCGACCGGCAGGTGGGGGGGAATTCATCACCCCCCCACCATCGATCGTTCGAGGCGACCAAGCAGGGCAGGGACGCTCTCCCCCCCCCCCCTTTACCGAGGGGGAGGAGCGATGGGCCTGGGGGGACCTGATCACCTCCAAGGCCAACGTACTTGACGACGCCCTGGAGGTATCGACCCCCAGGGCCCCTGGTGAGGGGATTGGACCGCCCCCACCAGGGATTTGAGAGAAAAAGGGGGGGGACAACATGTCCGCTGGTCACCCCCCCCCATGTGAGTCTGAGACCGGACCCAGGTTTGCCCTGGGTCCCACCTGGCCCATTTGAGGGGCCAGGGGCTGGCTGCATGAGGCAACCAGCCCGTAAACAAGGCAATAAAGGTCATCATGGCTGGTTGTAAAGGACAACCAGCCAAGGGGATTGAACAGTTAAGGGGCTGGTTCAGCCCCATTGAGGTGAAAACACCAGAAATAACCAGAATAGGCTGGTTGTAAGGGTACAGGGACTGATGCCATGTGGGCTGATTTAGTCCAAACCAAGTAACAAGGCCAGTAGAGCCTGTAGAGCCCTTTTGGGGCGGAAAATTTGCCTTTTGGCTTGTTGTATCATGGGCTCACAAGAGGCCAATCTTTTGTACTTAAGGAGCTCTTCTCCCTGCTGTTTTCCATCATTCATTCATCATCCAATCGAATTCATCCAACATATTTCCCCATTGTGAGAGCCCCATTAGCCATTATTGACACACAGTGTCCAGCATTTCTTTTGCTTTAAATACTGCTCATTTGCCTAAGCTAATTGCTGGCCATAATTATAACACTTGTCTCCCTTGGTTTGGCCCATGCGGGGCCCAATGAACTGCGCGGGATTTTCGCCGCATCCAAGGGATACCACGCGGTGAAAAGCTTTGCAGGCCTGGCCAGTGGTGACTGGCGGTCAGCGCCGCAGGAACAGGGGCCAGCGGGCCCAGCTACCCTCCCTCCCCTTGCTTGCCATTGCAAGAGGGAAGGAGACAGCTGGCTGGGTTGAACCAGCCAGCCACTGTCCGCAGGAGGGCAAGAGGTCAGGGTGAGGGGGTTTCATCACCTCCCCCCACAGGAGGATGGCTGGGCCAGTCTCAGCAAGGAAACCAGCGGTGGGGGGGGTTTGATCACCCCTCCAGCATTGGAGCTAGGCGCAACAAAATGGGCGCTCTCCCCCCCCCTTTACCAAGGGGGAGGAGCAACGGACCAGAGGGGATTTGACCACCCCCCAGCCCACTTACCTTGACAGCGCCCTGGGGGTATTGACCTCCAGGGCCCCTGGTAGGGGTATTTGGACGCCTCCTCCAGGTATTTGAGAGAAAGAGGGGGGTGGGTGGCATGTCTTCCAGTTACACCCCCCCCATGTGAGTCTGAGACCAAACCCAGGTGTGTCCTGGGTCCCACATGGCCATTGGTATGCCCAGGGGGTGAGTGCATGAGGCAACCAGACAGCATGTGAGGTAACAAGGCCGGTTGTAACAGACAACTTGCCAGGGGTTTGAACAGTGCTGGGGGGCTGGTTCAGCCCTTTTACGGTGGAAACACCTGAAATTACCGGAAAAGGCTGGTTGTAAGGGGAGAAGGACTGATGCCATCCGGGCTGATGTAGCCCAAACCAAGTAACAAGGCCTTCAGACCCTGTAGAGATCTTTTGGGGCGGAAAATTTTCATTATGGCTTGTTTTATCATGGACTCACAGGAGGCCAATCTTTTGTACTTAAGGAGCTCTTCTCCCTGCTGTTTTCCATCAATTAATTCAACATCCAATTGAATTAATCAACAATATCATCCGGCGTATTTCCCCATTGTGAGAGCCCATTAGAAATTAATGACACAAGGTGTCCAGCATTTCTTTTTCTTTAAATAATGCTCATTTTCCTAAGCTAATTGCTGGCCATAATTATAACAGGATGCACGGTTACAAATGAAAATACCAGCAACAGACCCAAGGATCTTTAACCGTCCGACCAACACACTTGCACTGTTGAAAAAAAACCAGCATTATTTTGCATGGCCATGCATAAAATCAGTCTTGTAACAGAATCCAGTTAAAATGGCGTGGCCACCCTCCCAAAGACAAGCAGCCTGTAAGGACCCCATATACTGCATTATTGGAAAAGCATATGCCAACTAGGATAGCCTAGCAGCAGGTTAACTCTTTTCTGATTTTCTATGCAGTTAACAAGGTCTTGTGATGCATGTTTATGCCGTTGCTTCCATTCCCAGGTTTACAGCAATGCTTTGCTTATCCCGTGATGGAAAAAGAAAAGGTAGACAGCAATTCAATTGAAGGCAGAGAATGGAAAGAAAACAGCAGATGGAACAGTGGGCTTATACTCAGGGTGTTCATGGATTGGGCCAAACCACTAGGTACCCAAAACCAGTGGGTATTTAGCCGGGTTTGCGCCAGGTGTCCTCTAAAAAACCCTTTTTTGACACGGCCTGCATCAAGGGGCTGCAGGTCTGGGTCAGGGTTTGGGCAGCTCCATTGAATGATGGGCTGACCCATGGATACCCAAAAAAATAAAACACTAATTTTTTTTGTCTTTATTCTTCTCCATGTTCATATTTTGTCTTTTCATATGTTTTTCATGCTCTCTAATTATCACCTTATAAATTATTTCTATGAATATGAAGTGATCTAAACATTTAATGGCCTTAATTTTGAAAAGAAAAAAAATACAGTTGGGCCCCATGACCCACTGGCGGTCCACAAATACCCCCCAAGACATGCAGGTACCCATCACTGGTTTGGGTATGGATTTAGGGGCAATCAAACCAACCCGCTAGTACAAGCCTGCTAGTGGGTTGGGTATGGGTAGCAATTTTTTTTTACCGGCCCGGCCCATGAACACCCTGAGCTTAGACCACCCCCTCTTGGGAATCATTGCTGCAAAGAAGCCTAATGTGACCCTTGGGAGGCATTAATGTGATAATTTTAACCTTAATACCCTGAGAGTGTCAAATGTTAAAATATGTATGCACTTGTGCGTGTGCTACGTATAAGTGTAATCAAAATAAGACGCAAATATGGGCCTCTTGGGCCCATTGGACACTCACAAGGACCATATGGGCCTGTGTTGATGTCACTGGTTTGGGGAAACTGGCCTAAAAACGCGTGAAACAGGCTTATTGGTCCACAGTCCCAAACGGGCTGGGTGGGGGATATGGTCAAATATAGCCAGATGGACTTTTATGGGAATCATTGGGCCCAAGGTTTATTTTGGACATACGTGGCCAGATGGGCTAGCCCACCAAAGTGTGTTTGTCTCAGGTTTTGGGCTTGAGGAAGCCCATTGGGGCCACCGCCTGTGTTTCAGGCCACTCGGGGCTCCTGCCTGTGCTGCAGTCCCCTGGGGGCCACTTTTATTCCTTGGTTTTGCCCACGTGGGGCCCAAAGGCCAGCGTGGGGCTGTTGCGGCGGCTGAGGGATCCCCCGCAGTGCAATCCCGCCTGGGCCTAGCTGGTTTCAAGCAAATGCCAACGCTGCAGGAGCAAGGGCCAGCGGCCCCAGCTCCCTCCCCCTCCCCTTGCTTGCTATTGCAAGGGGGAGGGGTAGCTGTCTGGGTCAAACCAGGCAGCGACCAACCGCAACAAGGCGGTCAGTCAGTGCAGGGCGGATTTCATCACCCCCTTGCACAAAGGATGACAAGGCCGGCCGCAAGGAGAGCAACCTGCAGTGGGCGGGATCTGATCACCCCTCCACCATAAAAGCAAAGCAGAGACCAGGGGTGCTCTCCCTACCCCCCCCTTTTACCAAAGGGGAGGAGCAACGGGGCTGTGGGGATTTGACCACCCCCCAGCCCACTTCCATTGATGATGCCCTGGGGGTATTGACCTCCAGGGCCCCTGTTAGGGAGAATTGACCGCCCATTCCAGGTATCCGAGTGAATGAGGGGGGGACAGCATCATGTCTGATGGTCACACCCCCCGTGTGAGTCTGAGAGCGGATCCAGGTGTGTCCTGGATCCCACCTGGCCATTTGTATGACCAGGGGCTGGTTGCATGAGGCAAACAGCCAGTTTGTGAGGAAATAGGACCGGTCGTAACAGACAACCGTCCCAGAGATTGAACAGAACAGGGGCTGTTTCAGCCCCCTAAGGGTGGAAACACCAGAATGGACCAGAATGGGCTGGTCATAAAGTTTCAGGGACTAATTCCATGTGGGCTGATTCAGCCCAAAAAAAGTAACAAGGCCTGTAGAGCCTATAAAGTTCTTTTGGGGCGGAAAATATTCCTTTTGGATTTTTGTATCATGGGCTCACAAGAGGCCAATCTTTTGTACTTAAGGAGCTTTTCTCCCTGCTGTTTTCCATCTATCCATTCATCATCCAATTGAATTCATCAACAATATCATCCAACGTATTGCCCCGTTGTGAGAGCCCATCAAGCAATTATTGAAACAAGGTGTACAGCATTTCTTTTGCTTTAAGTACTTCTTATTTCCCTAAGCTAATTGCTGGCCATAATTATAAAACATGATTAGTACCAACATCATCATTACTTCCAAGCCATCTAGACTCTTTTACCTTACTCTGGAGAACCTCAAAGACATCAAGTTTTCTAAGAAGATGTCCTATATCCATGATGTTAGCTCCACCAAGATAGTTCTGAACAGTCATAATTATAATGCTTGGGCTGTTCTTATGGATAGTGGGCTGGAAAAAATCTGTTGTGGGGAGAATATAATGGATGCAGGTGACACTTTGATCAGTTGAGAAGTGGAGAAAAAGTCTTATCATCTCATACTTAGGCATCTTGATGAGAATCATGTGACATGGGTTTCTGAAACTCTTAGGGAAGATGAGAGGAGGAGGAGCAGCATGCTTTGGAAGTTGCTTAAGTCCAAGTATGCTGGTGCTTCTGTTCACCAGAAGGGTATAGCTTTCAATAAACTATATTCATATTTTAAACAGTTTTTTGCAGAGGCAAGGTCTAGCATAGCCAAGTTTAAGTCATCAGGACTTAACATGTATCCTGAGTTTTTGTCACTCTGAATCCTTCAGAAGCTACCAAAGAAGTTTTATTATTTAGTCAGAATTATTTCTCAATTGGATCCTCTTCCAGGGGCAGAGGATGTGCTGAAAAGGATTGAAAAGGATGATGTTCAGTTCAAGACAAAGGGGGGTTCTGAAACAGCCCTTGTTTGAAAGAATGGAAAATCTTGCAAGAAGGCAAAAAAGGATTTGTCCAAAGTCTTATGCTATAATTGTCAGAAGAAGGGGAATTATGCTAAGGATTGCAAGGAGTCCAAGAAGAGGAAGAAGTCCAAAGAGAATGAAAAGGAGGTCAATCTCACTACTCAAAACTTTGAAATGGTGGTGTTTGATGTTCCAATGGAAATAGTTCTTGGGGAAGAAGGTCCCAACAAGAAGGCCAAAATGGATGAGGATCAAAAAATGGACTTGATTGATTAAAAGTTAGTAATCTAACCCTAAAACATGAGGCATCATCAGTTACTGATAAACCTTGATTCCTATTAGGAGAATTAAAGGAGGATGTTCTTTTTTTGATTGATTCTGGCTGTATAAATCACATGTTCTTTGAACAAAATTTAATTTCAAATCTTATTGATTATGATGGGGTTGTAAATATTGGTCAGAAAGGCAGAACAATTCAGATTAAATGAATTGGAAAAGTTATTCTTGCAAATCACTTGGGTTTCAAAATTTCTTAATTTGAAAAGTGTTCTATGTACCAGAGTTGCCTTAGAACCTTGTGTCCATTGGAGTGTTGTGGAAAAAAGGTTTCCAGATCCGTTATCTTAAAGAAGATAAGTTTTTTATTGATATGAATGAGATAACTGTTCTTAGTGGAAAGTTTTGGAAAAAGCTTTTGTGTGCAAGCTTGTTCAAAATCTCAGCTTTGAGCACTGTTGCTCACAACAAAATTGGCCATAAGGTAAAGGACAGCAACTTTGGGATTTTTACCTTAGGGGCTAAGACTAGAAATGTGTTCTCAAAGAGTAGAGACCGCACTGATGTTCTTAGAGAGGAATTTTCCATTGATCTGGCAGGGCCATTCACACCGGATTCCCTTGGTGGGGCCAGATACTTCATCAATTTAGTTGATACTGCAACAAATTATGTTTGGGTTAAACCAATTCAATCTGAGGATCAGACAACAGAGGAGAAGTCTGGAAACAGAATGATCTAATGAAGGAGATCAAGAGGGATATCACTGGTTGAGGTGGTGAATTTTTGAGCAAAGAGTTTGAGAGGTTATTGAAAGATTATGGTATCATTCATATAGTCACTACTGCAAGTACTCAACAAAATAATGGAATAGTTGAGAGAATGAGTAGAACTTTACTGGACAAGGTTAGAACTATTATATCTCAATCTGGTATACCAAAGTTCTTATGGGCTGAGTTGATGTGTACATTCTGTCTGTTGCATAACATTGTAAGTTTTAATTGAAAGAGTCCTCATTATCACTTTTGGAAGTTGTACCCCAAAACATCACACCTAAGAACAATTGGTTGATTGGTGTATTATAGTATTATAGTGTCCACCATAATGAGATGGTCGGAAAATTAGAACCTAGAGCCAGTACAGGGGCACTTGTAGGCTATGATTTAATAATTAAATCCTATAGGATCTATTTTCCAGGGAAAAGAAAAGTTATCCGTAGTAGGGATTTAAAATTTGATGAAAGTACCTTTCCACTCAAAAGGAGTGAAGATGTTGTTGTGAATAAGTCACAGCAAGAAATAGAATTAGCACATATTTCACCAGCAAAGGCTGAGGAACATGTGGTTCCAGAAGATGAAGAGATGGCAGATGTGAAAACAGAGGGTTTAGTGCCCACTTCAGGGGATTCTGTTAATTTGGAACCTGATGAGCCTCCACCTCCAGTAAGAAGGAGTGGTATGGTTAGAGTACCAGTTGATAGGTACGTGAATGACAGTCCCATTATGCTATGGCAGGATATGAGGAAGATACATTTCAGGAACAGTGTATGCTCAATGAAGTCCTGGAGTTCAGTTCAGAAGTGGGTAAGGGGGTTAACCCAAACAGCGTTGGCCAAGCTATGAATTCTGATGAGAGTGCCAACTGGAAGAGTGCTATTTTTGAGGAATTTGATTCTCTAGGAAATGATAGTGTCTTTGAAGTGGTTAAGCAGGATTCTGTTCCCAGAGGAAAGACCATTGTGGGGTCTAGATTTGTTTTAAACAAGAAGTTTGACACCCATGGAGTTTTTAAAAGATTCAAAGCTAGATGTGTTGCACAGGGCTTCAAGCAGAGAGAGGGTGGTATTGATTACCAAGAAACTGCCTCATCAACTGGAAGGCTGTCCAACTTCAGGTACATCATTGCTCTGGCAGTGGAGTTGGGAGAAGAAATCAGACAAGCTCATTTTGTAACAGCATACTTGAATGCAAAACTTGGAGAGGAGGAGACTTTTTCTATGTCAATCCCTGATGGTTTTTGTGAATGGTTAGTAGAGAATAAAACAGAAACCATGAAGAAAATCTGTGTTGGAAGTTCTCTTTCAGTAGATAAAGGTGAATATGTTTTCAGCTTCCTGATTCCAGGAACTTTGCCCTCCTTTAGCTACAGAAAGTGATATTGGTGTTGGAATAATAATTCCAAGAAAATTATGGTAAAATGCTCAAATAATTGATTTAAAAGCAAGTGCAAAGTTTGGTTGGTTTGGTTGGATTAAATTTGTTTAAATATATATTTTTTAAGAGGGGCCACAGTTTGTGCAAACTGGGGATCTTCATTGGATAAGAAGTCTCCTGAAGAGGCTCTTTTGAACCGTGTAAAGACCTTGGTACAATGAGGTCTTAAATGATTTCTCACAAAAGACTAACTCAAGGGGATGGGTGGACTGGCTGTCTCAAAGCACTTATGCCTGGGTTTCAAGGAGGAGACAATTTACTAGTTTAATTACTTACTCCAAGAAGCTTGCAGAGATTCAGGGTTGAAAGGGTCTCAGAAAAATCATTGGGGTATCTGCTGATATTCTTCACAGAATCCATGATTGGGCCAGAATCATTAATAATACTATCAGACTATAGCCATATATCACTTTTATATCTTGAATAAACACTTGATCACGGATGGCAAGGGGTCTTGATTGATAATTAAAAATTGCTGGGGTTTTGATCACTTAAAATGGGTTGTTTATATACCCTTTTGGGGTAATAGGACCTTCTCAGGGCACGTAGAGAGGGTTGTGCTTGGGTGCTGAGGAAAGAAGGCTGGCCAGGGCTAGTTTAGCACGTATTTCTTGTGCTTTCAATCTGCTAGCCTTGTCTATGTCATATTTCTTTGTTAAATAATTTTCAGAAGGTGTTTCAATGTTAATTTGTTATTTGTATGATTCAGACACATTTCCTTATTTTGTATTAATTTCTTGTTAGTTAAATGGGTAGAAGAGGGTATTAGTAGCTTTTACGGCATCTTCTGCACAATTTGGGAGTTTTTAATAATTTTTAGGTTAACTCCTTGTTGTGTTTTGTGGTTCATAAAGATTTGGCAATCTAATTTACGTGACAACCTTCATTATTGTTTCCCACAATTTATTTGCTTTATGTTTTGATTTTCATATTTTTTATTCAATATTCTTAGGTTTCAGAAATCCCTCTGTCCGGCAGTAAAAGTGTTGCATATACATAATGTATGCATGCAGGTTGTAGCCTGTTCCTGCCGTACCTGGCTGTCAGGCTTAGTACAATTTTTGTTGACGCGCGCAGGCTTGACAGCTGCGTGCAGGAATCTGTTTCCTGCGGCCAGTCAGTCATTTTGCATGCGGGCTTTTTGACATGAGCCTAAATATTGAGTGTGGGGCGTGTGTAACCTTACTGTATGAATGTGGGGCTGCGCGCGGGAATTGTGACACAACACAAATCCTCCGGTAACTCCTAAAATATACACAACAACTCAATTCTAATTAAGTTTTAGGTGTTAAAACTATAAATGGAATAATTTGTGAAATGTTAAAATGGCCAAAAGGTGCCAAGGTGGTGTTGTGGTCTTTTGGTCATTTTTTTAAATAATTATTTAAAAATGTAAGGAGTTAGAATTCAAGGGTGGGGTCAATGAGTGACCCTACTTAATTTTGGGTGGTAAATCCTATGTAACAATATTCATGGATTTCTCACTCCTTCTACTTTTATTATTTTATTTCTGTTTTGAATTTGCTTTGACAGGTTTGTCTGTCCAAGTAGCAAGCTGCCATATGACCTCAAGCTGTGTAGATCCGTTTATGGATTGAAGAAAGCAGCTAGATTGTGGTATAATACCATGAGTGAGAAACTGATACAGATTGGTTTCAAGAGGTCTGAGGCCAACCCTTGTCTTTTTGTAAGAAAAGATGCAATTTTGTTTGTATGGTTTGATGAAATTGTAATTATTGGAAATGGTAAAGAGAAAGTAATTGAGACACTCAAAAAGGAATTCAAGATAAAAGATCTTGGTCTGGCACAACAGGTGCTAGGAATGAAATTCAGTAAGAGCAAGAATGGTATTAATTTAGACCAGAGCCATTACGTGGCAGCTCTTCTTAAGCAATATGGCTTAGAGGATGCAAAGGAGTTTGGTACTGCCATGCAGTCAAGAAATTGCTCAGAGAAGTCTACAGATGAGGAGTATCTGGAGTTTGTTCATTCTGGGAATGACTACAGGTAATCTATTGGATCGCTTAATTATCTGGGGCAGTGTACAAGGCCCAATATTGCTTTTGCAATTGGTTTCTTGTTGCAACACTTAGAGAAGCCAAGCATGAGGCATTGGTCAGCGTTCAAGAGAGTTATGACTTATCTTAAAGGAACACTGTGATGCCCAATCTGGGACACCTCTGGACCAGTACAGAAAAAGCAAATTTTTTATGAAATTTTCTATAGCCTCCATTTAAATCCAAAAAAAAAACTTTTTTTCCAGAATGATTCCCATATTCAGTTCTCAAACTTCCAGCTCCCACCCTCCAAGTTCTCAAGGATCATCTCTTGGGTGCATAGCGCCCAGTCCTATGTTTAATTTTCCCTTGCTTTGTGCTGCTATCCACTTTTTTTTGGTGAATGGGCGGATGAAGACCAGCTTGGCTGGCAGGCTTCTATCCGGCACTGGCACCCCCAATTGGCATCCCTCAATCCCCCTTTTTTTTTCTGGTCATCCTGTCCCAATCGTGCAAAATACAACCGGGACAACACATGTCATCCACTCTTGATCACTCTTATCCCACTCTCCTCTTTGAGCTATTAAACGTGCGGAATCTTGCTCACACCCTGAGTGAAATTACTCAATGGTTTGACGGATGGAGAAATTGATCAATCAATTGAGTCAAGTTCAAGATTCCCATCAGCTGGTAATGATCATGATCCAAGACCTCTTCACCCGCTCTCACAATCCTTTTCATCCCTTTGACTTGCCTGACTCTTGCTTGTCTTCATCAATCTCTCTCCCTTGATTGTCTACTCATCCCTCCTAATCCTCATCCTATCTGACTTCTATCATCGCTACTACTGTCATCTCATCAATTGCCAATGGCCTCCTCCTAATCCAAGCCTTGATCACCTGTCTACTTGCCTATTTGCTCCTCAATCCACCTCCAAGCTCACTGGTCTCCCGCGCCGCTTTTCCACTGCCGGGGCGGGTCTCAGCGGTTGCATGGGCCCGTAAGCCTGTCTGCGCATCCCCTCACTTTCTGCCTGTGCCCATCCTTGGCACAGGCCGGGGTCTTCCCATTCCTGTCATTCATATATCATTCAATTCTTCTTTTTTTGATTTTTTTAATTGTTTCTTTTTTCTTTTTTTTTCTCATGACCATCCTAAAAAAAAAAAAAAAAAAATCTTCTCTATCTGTAAATCTCTCTTGTAAATAGTCTACAGACCTCTTGTCTATAAAATGAGGGGCTCTCCCCTGCCTTTTTACAATCATCCATGGGATTGTGTGCGTATGTCCCCCCCATTATCATTGAAATCTGATCCTCATCCTCATCCTGGGTATATCTATGATTGCCCCTGATCCATTGATCCTTAGTTTTTGCCCCTCTGTGGCCTGATCCTTATCACCAACCAATAGCCTTTCTGGTTGAAGAAAATTCTGTCTGTTGAATTCTTGAGTGTGTTATACCACTTCTTGATCCCTTTCTCTGACCATACTGGTCTTTATCCCTCCTTGATCATCTTTCTGGAGCCAATCACAGTTGATTGAAGAGGTCTTTTTAAGCTTAAGACCTGGAGTTTTATACCTCCCTTATTCCTTTGGAGTTGCATTATGCCAGCCTAATCTTGAGTTCCTTGAGGAGTTTTGGGGTTATCCTTGCTTCAAATAAGTTACTGTTTGCTTTTAGACCTTCATAAAGATAGTGCTTTGTCTTTTACATCCACCCTCAGTTATCTGGTACCCTCAAACGCTTGATTGCGGAGAGTTGGGCAGGTTCATTGAGAAACTTGAGGTTGGTTGGGTTTTGAGTTGATCATCCCCAATCTTCTGCTGAAAACCATAGTTATAAGCGCGTGGGCAATGTTTACATGCAACTGCTTTGTTCTTTGAAACTTGAAACAAATTTAGCTTCTTTTGTACAAGTTTTTCCCACATAATCTTGGCTCAGATAGTTCTGTTCCATTGCTACCAAACTAATATCATCTTTATCCTTTACTACTTGATTCCTCATTTACCAGGTTCTGGACCTTTATCTTGGTTAAATTTAAATATTTTTGTAATGCTCAGGAGGGCAGCCAAACAGCACCTGTCCCCTGCACAGAAATGCCATGGCCTAGCACCGTTTGGAGTCTTACAACACACAGTCTGGGACTGTTGTTTACAAAGTCAGAAAACTTTTATTGGTAGATTATTCCAATGCAATTTGGGCAGATGGTAACACTAGGGAATCAAAAAGTGGTTTTGTATTCTTCTTAGGGAAGAATCTGGTGTCATTGGTGTCCAAGAAGGTGTCAGCAATAAGTCTTTCATCAACAGAGGCTGAGTATAGAGCTTAATGAGCAGCTTGACAGGAAGCAAAATTGTTGAGAAAAGTCTTAGAGGATACACATAAACCACAAGGGTTCCTGTTTTTGTATTCTGAAAACCAGAGTGCCATTGCGTTGCGGCAAAACCAAGTTTTCCATTCTGGAAAAAAACATATTGATGTTCACTATAACTATATTTGGAATGCAGTTAACTGCAAGTAGATTGTGTTGAGGTACATGACCACTGGAGCAATTATTTTGGATATCTTGAATAAGGCTTTAGATAGGAACAAGCATCAATGCTTTGTGACTAATATGAGGATGTCACACATTTTGGATTAAGGGGGTGTGTTAAAATACGTATGCACTTACGCGTGTGCTACGTAAAAGTGTAATCCAAATGGGATGCAAATATGGGCCTCTCCGGCCCATTGGAAACTCACACGGACAATATGGGCCTGTGTGGATGTCACTGATTAGGGGAAACTGGCCTCAAAACAAGTGAAACAGGCTCATTGGTCCACGGGCCCTAAGGGGCTGGGTGTGGCATATTGTCAAATACAGCCAGATGGGCTTGTATGGGCATAAATGGGCCCAAGGTTTATTTTGGACATACTTGGCCAAACGTGCTGGCCCGGCAAAGTGTTTTTGTCTCAGGTTTTGGGCTTGAGACAGCCCATTGGGGCCACCGCCCGTGTTGCAGCCGCTCGGGGCTTCTGCCCGTGCCTTGGGGCGCTTGGGGACGCTTGTATTCCTTGGTTTGGCCCATGTGGGGCCCAACAGCCTGTGCCGGGCTGTGGCAGCGGCCGAGGGATCCTGCGCGGTGCAAAGCCGCGTGGGCCTGGCCGGTTGCAAACAACGTCCAACACTGCGGGAGCAAGGGCCAGCGGCCCCAGCTCCCTCCCCCTCCCATTGCTTTCCATTGCAAGGGAAAGGCGGTGGCTGGCTGGGTCAAAACAGCCAGCAACCGGCCGCAATGAGGCGGTTGGTGAGGGCAGGGGGGATTTCATCACCCCTTGCCCAAAGAATGATAAGGCTGGCCGCAAGGAGAGTGACAGGCGGTGGGGGGGATCTGATCACCCCTCCACCCTCAAAGCAAAGCAGAGACCAGGGGCGCTCTCCCCCCCCCCCTTTACCAAGGGGGAGGAGCAACAGGGCTGAGGGGATTTGACAACCCCCCAGTCCACTCCCATTGAAGACGCCCTGTGGGTATTGACCCCCAGGGCCCCTGGTACGGGGAATTGACTGCCCCCTCCAGGGATGTGAGAGAAAGAGGGGGCGGAAAGCATATCCAATGGTCACACCCCCTCATGTGAGTCTGAGACTGGACCCTGGTGTGTCCTGGGTCACACCTGGCCATTTGTATGGCCAGGGGCTGGTTGTATGAGGTAACCAGCCAGTGTGTGAGGCAATAGGACCAGTTGTAACAGACAACTGGGCCAGGGATTGAACAGCACATGGGCTGGTTCAGCCCCGTAAGGGTGGAAACACCAGAATGGACCAGAATTGGCTGGTTGTAAAGGCTCAGGGACTGATGCCATGTGGGCTGATCCAGCCCAACCAAGTAACAAGGCCTGTAGCGCCTTCAGAGCTCTTTTGGGGCGGAAAATTATCCTTTTGGCTTGTTGTATCATGGGCTCAAAAGAGGGGACCCTTTGTACTTAAGGAGCTGTTCTCCCTGCTGTTTTCCATCTATCCATTAATCATCCAATCAAATTCATCAATTATATCATCCAATGATTTGCCCCATTGTGAGATCCCATCAAGAAATTATTGACACAAGGTGTCCAGCATTTCTTTTTCTTTAAATAATGCTGATTTGCCTAAGCTAATTTATGGCCATAATTATAACATCAAATGCAAGAGCAGGTTCTCAGTTTAACTTCCTTGAGGCATATGGCTTGAAAAAATTATTTGGAATTTAAGCAGTTATTAGGGTGAGGATAATTCATTATCCACTTGCACCATTATATCTTCCATCTGAAACAAGTCCAACTGTTTCAATTTCCTCAAAGCTCTCATGCTTGATTTCTGTAATGAACTAAGGTGACGTGTTTTACAAATCAAATAAATAAATACCAACAACTAGACACATTCTATCAACTATAAACATGTCAGCCTCCTGTATGCCAAGAACCATGCTATCCTTTAGCTACCAGAGGTGATAAAATAAATAATAAATATATTATGTAATAAATGAAGCAAAAATCTGTAAAATATTTGGATTAAGTTTTTTTGCAAGGTTAATTGGTTTGGTTATAGTTTATTGTTATAAATAAATATGAATAAATTGATTATTAAATATTTTTATAGATGGGCCACAATTATATTTGGGATCTTTAAAACCTATCTTCAGGGATTTGAGTATGAAAACAAGTAGTCCTGGATACTTTGGGCTCTTTAGTTGAAAGGATATTTTGCCCAAAGATAATATGTATATAAAATGCACAGTGGAGTGGCAGGGCCTTGTAACCAAGCTTCAAGGATAATAAAACTCACTGTTATATTATTAAATCCTTTGGGTATATGTTTGGGACGTGCACTGATGGTTTAAACCTGTATACTGGGGTTATAAGGTTGTTCAGAAGTTTTAATAGATAAAAAATAGGTTGAGGATGGATATTATTGATCAGACTTAGCCATAAATCACTTACTTATCTCTTGTAAGCACTTTATTTCCTTGGCACGGTGTCTGGATATAAATATAACTGGGTCTCTGCCCATCAATATCCTAAAAAGAGCCCTTTATTTATAGCTCTTTGGAGTCCCAATACTATCCTTCTGAGGGGTACAGGAGCTCAAAGGGATGGACACTAAGGCTAGCAGGCTAACCAGTTGTAGCCTGTCACGTGTTGTTGGTGCTATAGCAAGGGTAGGATCTACTTCCCCAGGGTATGGGAATTATTTCTACTTTATAATTGATATTAGGACATGTGAATAACACTAATCTGTCCTATTTATGTATTATTTAATTAATTATCCTTGCTAAATGATCCCAGAAAGTTAAAAATTATTTTAATAGACATTCCTATGGACATCCAGATGTCAGGTGAGTTCTCATTATGTATTAAATAACTGGAGTAAAGTCATGATATTGATTTTACTTCTTATTTTGGATTTACAGTTGATTTAATAAAATCATTACTTAAAAATATAAGTCGTGGGAATTCATGTAATATTTTTACATCATTAGTTTTCTTAGTATGTCAGAAAGATATTGATGTTTGGAAATTCTCATCAAATTATATTAAAGTATTTTAATATATTTTTGGAAGTTGTCATTGTCTTATTTTCAACATTCTTGGTACTTTGAATTATATTTAATAAAAAATACGTATAAGGGTTATTTAAGTGGTTTTATATGATATTATGTAATTTTAGACTATTTACTATCCACAGGAACATTTATTACATATGTAGAATGTTCCCATGTGGGTTTTAGCATGTTTACGTGGTACCTAAGCCTCTCAGGCCACCTGCCACCCTGTCAACCTGTAGTCCCGCGTCTGTGTACTTGTCAGAGGCCCAGGGATTCATACAAAACCTTTACGGAGTGACAGGGCTGTATCTCAGCTGCGCTTGGGTGCATTGGCTGCCGTGGCTGCGTGCGGGAACTGTGACAAAACACATTTCCCTCCGTAACTCCTAAAATATACACAACACAAAATTCTGACTGAATTTTAGGTGTGAAACCTATATGGGACAATACGTGTGAAATATTTAATTGACCAAAAGCTCAATAGTGGAGCTGTGGTATTTTGGTCTTTCTTTCCTTAATTATTTAAAAATATAAGGAGTTGGATTTCAAGGGTGGGTTCATTGAGTGACCCTACCTAATTTTGGGTGGAGAATCCATTTCTGTAAAAATATTTATGGTTTTTTACTCCTTCTTAGGTTAATTATATTATTATTATTTTTATGTAATTTTTGTTACTTTTGCAGCTTGCTTTGCAATAGTAGCAAGCTGAAAAAACATAATATCTAGATTATGCTACTAAAGGAAAATCCCCATGTATATAGTCTAGCTCAAAAATGCAAATCTGGAAAGACTCTTCCCCATAAGAGTTTGTGTCCAAGAATGTGTCAGGTTAAGCTAATATTGTTGTTTTGGGTATTTGGGCAGGTGAGTGGTCAAATATCAGATTTTATGTCCAAGAAGGTGGCGTTGAAAGCTAATAATTTGGTTTTGTGTATTTGGGAAGTGTTTCAAAGACAATAGGTTAAAAGCTGGCTGACCATAATCTTTGCTGCCAAGTCAAAGGGAAAATCTGATTTGACCGCGGGTAGGCTAGTCATGAGTCCTATGGTAGGTGGATGGCAAATTTTTGTGATATACTCAAGGATACAGACAAATCTGAAGAGATCAGAAATCAAAACCAATTGGCAGAATGTTCACTTCATTCTTCTCAAGATGGGCAATTTAAACATAATCTAACTCACATGAGCAGAGATTCCCTCAAATCCCTCGTGGAGCTGATTAACAACCTCCAAGCAAGTATTGAACATTTGTAAAGAGGAAACCCACCCCATCTAAAGAACCAGCCCCTTGAATTCAAAAACCCCAACCCCATTGTAGAGACTCCAAGGGATAATGGGATTATTTAGAAAATAGCTTGCTGGCAGTCACTAGAAGGGAAATTTAGTTTACTAATAGTCTTGAATAGATAGAGGTATGCTAGGGTGGTTTTGAATTGCCTGCCCTTCTGAACTATAATAAGTCTGCAAAATAATTCTTTTTAATTAGTGGCTGGTTTCTTTGAGACTTAAAATAGGTCTCTTATCAGACCTACATTAATTATTAATATAGATTTTTAGGAATTGCAAGACTGTTCCAGGTTGGATTGGATTACTGGCAAGCTTCCACCAATTATTAATGAAAAATTTTCGACTTTTTCTGACTATTTTTCAATTTCAATTAAAGGATTTAAGGGTTGACTAAAAGTTGTTTAACCAGTGGGAGGACCCAAAGATGGGCTTTCCCACATTGAGCTTGGCGTAAAAAAAGGTTTGGTTGGTTGTTCTGTTGTGCTCTTCCTCTTTCATGAATTTACTAATCAAAAATAAGGGGGTTTCCCTCTTAAAAATAGGTGCTGAATAACAGGCCTTTTTTCAAGAACCCTTCTTCAAGAACACCACAATTTTGGGTCAAATGATCAATGATAATTTTGTGTTTGATCCTTTATTTCCTTTTCACTTGATTCTGGTTCACTTATGACTGGGTACTGGTATGTAACTGATCAGGTTGATGCCATATTTCACACACTGGGTAGAAGCCATGCATACAACTTGGATAGGGCAAGAGAGCCCTCCTTAAATGGAAAAATAATTCCTCAGGGGATGCTCAGGGCTCCCCTGAGTGCGGTTTTTAGCCTCTCTCTGCAATTTTGAAGCACAGGAGGTTACAGTTACATGAGACAAATCATTTTGGTGATAAAACGTGTAAATCATGCTGAGAGATAACTGTATTTTTTAGTTCAATCTTTGAGAGTCAGGCTAAGATATGAGATAAGACATAAGAATGATGTGATCTGGACGCTTCTGAGTGCTTATCTTGTATAAAAAATGATGCAGAAGTTGCCTTAAGCTTGATTTAATTTTTCTGGTTGGGAAAAGCATGAAACATGCTTGGCAGCTGCAAGCCCTCTTTGGTAGCTTGAATGGTGTGACCCGCATGGGTTTGGTGGTGGAAAGTCATGTTCTGGGTGTTTCTTAGGACGTTTCTGAGCCCTTATCATGTATAAAATGTTGCAGGAACTCCCTGCATGCTGTTTCAATGTAATGAGGTATGCTGTTTTACCGCATGTCCCCTTGGGTAACTTGAGGGTGTGGCTTGCAGGTGTTGTATTGTTGATATTATAAATTTGATTGATGAGTATTGATTTTAAACCAGCAAGACTGTAACACAAGAGTTAATGAGAATAGATCAACAACTGGATAGAACAAGAAGAAATCCCAGACATTTGAATGAGAATGAAGAACACGGACACTGTGATGAGAAGGACAATATTCACTATGGCAACGATGAGATTTGTCTGAGAGAGAACATGAAGAGAGAGCTAAACATTGAAGATAGAAGTTGTAGGTTGGTCTTTTATTCAGATGATCTTGATTGAGGAATGATCTCAACAGTTAGAAGGTCATGGATTTGATGGACTGAGGTTGGTTGGTGTGAACGTGATGGTGAAAGTCTTGAGTTGAGATCTTGAGTCTTGAGTTTGAGTGAGAGTTTTGTTTGAGGGTTGAAATTGTATGTGTGCGGAAGGGAATATTGGAAATTTTGTTTTTATGAAAGAATATAAAGGAAAGGAGTCGTGAAGATGATGAAAAAGATGAGGATGGGAGTCAACAAGATGAACATGAAAAAGAATTGTGGGACCCTCAAGATTCAGACCATCGCCTCTATCCAAGTGACTGTCTGAGAAGGTCCTAGTTCTCATTTTGAAGTATTCATAGGGGTGCGCGGGCACTGACAAGGGTCCTGACGCCCCTGACATGTTTCATTGTGTCCATCATCCTCTACAGATATGGTGGCAAACCGAGTATCAGAGTGCTTGAAAGGACGCTTCAGAGCTCTTATCTGGTGGTGAAAGTTCCAGAAAAGTCATGTGTACTGATTTGTTATTGCTGGTTGGTGAGAATTGAGATATACCTGGCTGCATGAGCCCCTACTTCTGTTGGTGCATGTGTGTGTGTTGTATGGTTGGAATGGTGGCAAACTGAGTATCAGAGTGCTTGAGAGGATGCTTCAGAGGGCTTATCTGGTGGCAAAAGTTCCAGAAAAGTAGTGTTACTTGCTTTCATAGTACTGGTTGTAGTGTAAAATTGGTACTGATATGGTTTAAGTCCTGCTGGTATGGAGTATGTTGTTTTGTTGTGTGGTTATTTCAAGCAAAATCTCTTTGATTATATATTAAATTAAGACTTTTCATTAATCCATGTGACATAATCCAGTCTGTGCCAGATGTTAGGTTGTTTTTGTGACAGGTGTTGATATGGTTGAAGGGGTTTTTCTGGTGATTGATTTGGGTTTTAAGGTTGGTTTGAGTTTAGAGTATAGTTTATGAGGGTTTTGGAATTTATTTAGTATTTTATTGACTTTAATTTGATATAAGAATAATAATTAATAAGAAAAAATGAGTCTGATGGCTATTGGACAGGTTTGGTTTACCACACCGTCACCAAGAAGTTGATGGAAGACCTGGTGGCTATCCATATCACCAAGAGCCCAAATCAAGTCTTGTTGGTTTTCAATGGGTCTAACTACTCCCAATGGGAGGCTGCACTGAATAGGACCCTGCGCAGAGACCTCAGACATGATTTGAGGTTCTTGAACAATCCTGGAGAGTTTACCCATCTCACTTGGGGCCATAAGGAATTTATTAACATCATGATCCGGAACACAATCAATGGCACCCTCATCAGCGTAGCAGAAGGATCTGGGATGGAGGATGCTTGATTTAATAAATAAGAAATGCAGTAAAACTGACCAAAAGCACAAGTTGGCCATTGTAAATTGTTTCCTCTTGGAAATAAACAACAAAACTGGTGCAGATTACTTATGGATAGCAGGGTTACACAATATCATTGCACATCTCATCCATGTTGATGTGTCTTTGAAAAGGTTTTCTTGTCTCATCTTGCAGGCAAGTGAAAATCCACCTCCTGGGGTAGACCCCCAGAACTTTTAGTAATCCCTGGGGCAGAGACTTGATGATGCAATTTCACCTCCCAGTTTCATGGAGGTTTCAACCATGATCTAAAAAGGCCTGAATAAGCTGAATTCAAGATTGAAAATGACAACCCAAACCATACCCTCAGATCTCAAGATGTTGCTACACGCAGTTAAACACCAACGCCAGCAGAAGTATGTTGCTCCTGGGGGAAGAAGAGAAGCCAGGAGTGAACAGCGACTGGTATCTCACAACAGAATTTCCATAAACAAGGCAAGCGTATTGAAAGGAAAATTTCCAACTGTTGCACAAGTTTGTATGCTCCTGTCACTACTGAAGGAAATCAGAGCAATGGTATGCAGATTGTGATGACTTCTGGGATCACATCTGTATGGTTTTTATTCCTCCTCCACCGGCTAATCATGCAGAAAGAGGTTCTTGCTACGTACCTCCACCTTGGCCATCAAACTCACCAACAGTTGGGGGCACGTTAGGAAGCTTGACATTCAAGAAATATGCAAGGGTCAAACCTTCCTAGACTCCGTGTTGACTGCACGTGTAACTGGTAAACCAAGGTTATTCCACATTACTGAGCGTCTGAAGATACCAATAAGTCTTAAAATGGCAGTCAGCTTACTGATACCAGGGACTTTGCCATACATTAGCTACAGCAAGAGATATTAGTGTTGGAATGATAATAATTGCAAGAAAATTATGTAAAATTCTCATATTTTATTTAGAAGAAAGTTCAAATTTTGAGTGTTTTGGTTAGATAACATTGATTTGAATATATTTTTCAAGAGGGGCCACAATTCATGCAAACAGGGGATTTTTATTGGATCAAAAACCCTCTTCAAGGGTTTCTTTTGAACCGTTTAAAGAACTTGGGACGATGAGGTCCTACGTCAGCCTCCTGGATTCCAATATCCTTGCTATCCTTTAGCTACCAGACGTGATAGAATAAATAATAAATATATTATTCACTAAATGCAGCAAAAATCTGTAAAATATTTGAATAAAGCATATTGAAAGGTTAATTGGTTTGGATATGGTTTATTGCTATAAATCAATATAGAAAATTGATTATTAAATATTTTCATAGAGGGGCCAAAATAATGGTTGGGATCTTCAACACCTCTCTTCAGGGAATTCATTATGAAAACACATAGGCCTGGTTACTTTGGAACCTTTAGTTTGAAGGATATTTTTCACAACAATAATATGTGCATAAAATACACAGTGGAGTGGCAGGGCTTTGTAAACAAGCTTCCACAACAGATAAAGGATAATAAGACTCACTGTTATATTATTGAATCCTTTGGGTAACTTTTTGGGACATGCACTGATGGGTTAAACCTGTTTACTGGGGTTATAAGGTTGTTCATCAGTTTAAATTGATAAAAAAGGTTTGAGGAAAGATATTATCAATCAGACTGAAGCCATAAATCACTTAATTATCAGATATAAGTATTTGATTACCTTGTCACGTTGTCTAGATGTAAATATAACTGGGTCTTTGGGTATCAAAATCCTCAAACAAGCTCTTTATTTATAGCTTTTTGAGTCCCAATATTGTCCTTCTGAGGGGTACAGGGGCTCAAAGGGATGGACACTGAGGCTATCAGGGTAACCAGTGGTAGCCTGTCACATGTTTTTGGTTCTGTTACACGGGTATCATCTAATTCCACAGGCTATTGGTATTATTCTACTTTATAATTGATTTTAAGACGTGTGAATAACAGTATTCTGGCCTTTTTATTTATTATTTGATTAATTATACTTAGTAAATGTTCCCAGTAAGTTAATAAATATTTTAATAGACATTCCTACAGATCTTCTGATGTCGGGTGAGTTCTCATTATGTATTAAATAATTGGAGTAAATTCATGATATTGATTTTACTCCTTATTTTCAAAATTCAGTTAATTTACTAAAATAATTACTTAAAAATGTAAGCCATGGGTATTCATGCAATATTTTTACATCACAATTTTTCTTGGTATGTCAAAAAAATATTGTTTTCTAAAAATTCTCATGATAGTATATTAAAGTATTTTGATATATTGCTAGAAGTAGTCATTATCTTATTTTCAAAATTTTTGTCCTTTGAATTATATTCAATAAAAAATATGTATAAAGGTCATTTAAGTATTTTTATATAAGTTTATCTATTTTTAGACTATCTACTATCCACAGGAACATTTATTACATATGTAGAATGCTCCCGTGTAGGTTTTAGCATGTTTACGTGGTAACTAGGCTTCGCAGGCCGCCTGTCACTTTGTCAACCTGTAGTCCCGCCGCTACGTACTTGTCAGAGGCCCAGGGCTGCAAAGATGGCTTTGACTGAGTGACAGAGCTGTAGCTCAGCTGGGAGGGGTGTATTGGCTGCTGCGGCTGCATGGGGGAAATGTGACAGAACACATTTCTGTCTGTAACTCCCAAAATATACACAAAACCTCAATTTGGACTGAACTTCAGGTGCAGAACCTATATGTGACAATAAATGTGAAATATTTAATTGTCCAAAAATTTCAAAAGTGGTGCCGTGGTAATTTGGTCTTTCTTTCCTTGATTATTTCAAAACATAAGGAATTGGATTTCAAGGGTGGGGTCAGTGAGTGACCCCACCTAATGTTGGGTGTGGAATCCATTTTTGAAATAATATTTATGGTTTTCCTACTACTTTGAGGTTAATTTTATTATTATTATTATTTTATTTTTGTTACTTTTGAAGCTTGCTCTGCAATATTAGCAAGCTGACATTCCCCCACTCCAAGATATGGCCATCTCTCAAAAAAAAAATCTGAAGCATGTTGTGAAAAAATTAATTCCATGTGTGTTTTAGTTCCTTTTTCTGGCTCTGTAGTTTCTAAGATGTATTGGTCCATCAGGTATATTATTCTCTGTTAACCATTCATCTTTGTCTGCAGATTCCCCTTTGTATCTTACTAAGTATATTCTAAAATGTTCTTTACAATAGGAGATAAGATGTTGAGATCTACTACCAACTTCTACAATCTAGCAGGTAACAGAAAACTGAAACCAGCCTTTTTTGGACCATTTGTTATCAAAAAGATGCATGGCAAAAATGATGTAGAAGTAGTCTTGAGTGAAGAATTATAAAGAAAACACCCAGTATTTCCTGTTAGCCTAGTAAAACACTTTCAACCAAGAGAAGGTAGCAACCTCCCTCCAGAAATAATCCCAATAGAACCTGAAACTGTGAAAGAAAAAGGGAAAGTCAGCAGGATATTGAGAGACAAGAAGGAAAGAGTATAAGTTGAAGATTTTAGACTATACTATGTAAGATGAAAAGGATAATCTGAAGAAAAAGATGAAAGGCTACCAGAGAGTAATATACCTGATGGACAAATACATCTTAGAAAATACAAATCAAGTAAAAGGAAATGAAAAAAACATACGTAATTAATTTTTTTTCCAAAAAACTCCACATTTTTTTCATATATGGCCATATCTTTGAGTGGGGGAATTTCAGCTTGCTACTATTGCAGAGCAAGGTGGAAAAGTAAAAAAATAAAATAAATAAAATAAATAAATAAAAATCCAATTAAAGGAGAAATAATATTACAAATATTGTTTCAAATTCTGATTCTGAATAAAAATTGACATTTATTACATATGTAGAATGTCCCCATCTTGGTTTTAGCACCTTTACATGGTACCTGGGATTTTTGATCCGCCTTTCACTCTGAAAGCCCATATTCCCTTGGCTGTGTACTTGTCAGATGCCCAGGGCTGAGTACATGACTTTTCAGGGTACCCGGACAGGGTGGCAGTAATGCTGCTCAGCCGTGCACGGGTATGTTGGTTGCTGCGGCTGCGTGTAGTCATTGTGACAAATCACATTTCTGTCCATAACTCCTCCAAATCACAGAATTCTTGGATTCTTTCACAAAACTCAATGTTAAACCTATAAGCAAGGTTTCATGTGAAATATTACAATTTCCCCAATCCCAAGGCCATGTCTCTCTCCAAATCATCATAAATTATTTAAAAATATGATTTTGAGGTGGGTGTCAGTCAGTGACCCTACCTTAAATTTTCTTCAAAATCAGAATTTGAAATAATGTTTATGATATTATTTATCCTTTAATTTGATTTTTATTTTTTTATTTTATTTATGGTATTTTGTTAATTTTGCAGCTTGCTCTGCAATAGTGGCAAGCTGAAATTCCCTCACTCAAAGATATGACCATATCTGAAGAAAATGTGAAGTTTTGTTGGACAACAAAAATTAATTCCGTATGTTTTTTCAGTTCCTTTTACTTTATCTATATTTTCTAAGCTGTATTTGTCCATCAGGTATATTACTCTAGGGTAGCCATTCATCTTTGTCTGCAGATTCTCCTTTTTATCTTACATAGTATTGTCTAACATCTTTAACTTGTACTATCTCCTTCTTTTCTCTCAATATCCTGCAGAATTTCCCTTTTTCTTGAATAGGGTCAGGTTCTATTGGGATTATTGCTGGAGGGAGGTTGCTAGCTTCTCTTGGTTGAAATTGTTTGACTAGGCTAACAGGAAATACTGGGTGTTTTCTTGATAATTCCAAAGAATTTTTTCCATGCATCTTTTTGATTATAAATGGTCCAAAAAATGCTGGTTTCAGCTTTCTGTTACCTGCTAGATTTTTTAAGTTGTTAGTAGATATCAAGATCTGATCTTCTATTTTAAATTCAGGTTCCCTATGTGATTTGTCCCATCTTTGTTTGTTGTATTCTACTGCTTCTTCTAAACATTCTTTAGCATGATTATTTGAAAGATCTATCATTTTCTTAAAGTCAAGAGATGTTGAATGAATTGTGGCTAAGTTATAGTTTAATTTATTTCTAGGGATTTTTGGAATCAATCCTCTTTCTAGTATGAAAGGGGCTTTTTTTGGTAGTAGACTTTTTACTGCTGTTATAACCCATTTCTAGAGCTGGGAGTAGGCTTACCCAATCATGGAAATAACCATTTGAGTTTTTGTATTCTAGACCAAAGCTACAGAACCTTCTTAAGATATCTTATAGGGTCTGTATCATTCTTTCAGCTACTCCATCAGTTTGAAGATGTTATGCTGTAGAAAATCCTAAAGTAGTACCCAGTATACCATGTAGATTCCTCCAAAACTCAGAGGTAAATTTGGGGTCTCTGTCACTGATTATAATCTGGGGTATACCAACATCACCTCTGATCCTTTTTCAAAATAGTAGAGCTACTTCCATACCACTATCTTTTTTTTGGTTAGGTAAGAATTTTGCCTTCTTAGAGTATCTGTCAACTATAAACAGAACAGAGGTATATGAATGAGTATCTCCAGGGGGGAGGCTGGTGAAAAAATCCATATTCATGATTTCCCATCTAGTTTTGGGTTCCAAGATCTTTGGTAGAAGTCCAAACCTTTTTCCAGTAGCTTTATTAAAGTTTTGGAAAGTCTGACAGCTAGTAACATACTTAATAGTGATTTATTTCCAGTATATTCACCAAGAAGTTTGTTTTACTTTCTCCAAGGTTCTTTCTGTGGGTAGATGTGTTGAACAGTTGTAATTGCATTCCTGGAATATGTTTTTTATATTTTTATTGTTTCTTAGTACTAATACAATCAAAGGTTGGTGCCTGTAGTAAAAGAGACCATCCCAAAAGGTAAAACTTCCTGCTTTATAGGGTTTCAGTAATGAAGCAGGTAGACTATTTATCAGAGATGCTTCTGGGGACATACATTCCATAATGTTTATCAGCAGCTTGATTTCAGGGGAGTAGTTGTCCCTCACTAGATTGAAGGAAGCAGTATGCAATTCACATAAGTGCATCCCCATGATTGGAGCATTTAATGAAAAAAGATTGATGTTCAAGATAGGAAAGATATCTTGATCCTCAGGGTCATATGCTGGATTCCTAGATTCATTAGGAAAAGCATTCCTACTTGAACTATCATAATTCTGATGTTTAGCTTCAGCTTTATGAACTCTAGTTATCTGACCTCTATACTATTGATAGCAATTTGCCACCAGAGAATATGTTTGCTGGGGGTTTCATGTTCATGAGAGTTCTTACAGCATTAAAGTTTGTGATCACTTGGAAATTGGTGCCTTCTTAGTAATATTGTAGCTTTTCTAAATCCCATACTAGAGCCAAGCATTCCATCTGAATGGCTCCAAATCTCTTTTCTGTAAATTTGATCTGTCTAGATATGAAGAGTATTTTTTTCTCCACTTGTTTGTCTTCTTCTATTCTTCCTTGATGTAGAGCAGCTCCTGAACCTTCCATACAGGCTTCAATGTACAGTTTAAATGGCTTGGAGTAATCTGGTTGAATTAGTAAAGGAGTAGAGGTCATAGATATTTTCAGTTGCTCATAGTTTTTCAATCTCTCATGTGTCATTTCAAACAGAGCTTTATTATTGCATATTTCATCCAGATATTTAGTTAGCATAGAAAACTTTGGTATGTATTGTCTGTAGTGACTGCAAAAACTAATGAAATACAGTAAATCTGTTTTAGTTTGAGGCATTGGTCTGTTCATGATAACAGCTATCTTATTTTGATCAGCAGCTAGAGTTAGACCAGAGACTATATGCCCTACAACTTTCAATCCTCCATATCCAAAGTTGCATCTCTTCATGGATAATAATAATCCTTCTTTGGAGATTTTTTGGAGGACTAATCTTATTATGTTGATATGAGAATCCCATTCATCAGAATAAATGATAACATCATCTATATATACCATCATCCATTCTTATCATCAATATATACCATCATAACATCATCTATATATACCATCATCCATTCTTGTCTGATGTATGTACCTAGAACTGTATCCATTGTTACCTGGAAGTGTGATGGGGCATTGTTTATATCAAAGGGAATCCTAAGATATTCATATATTCCCAAATGACAGATTATTCTCATAAACTTTCTGCTTTCAGGGCTTAAAGGTATCTGGTGGAAACCTTTAAGCATATCCATAGTAGTGATATATTTGGCCTTGGAAAAGTTATGTAGAGCATGATCAATCTGGGGTATAGGATAATAATATGCCTGAGTAAAATCATTGAGCATTCTGAAGTCTCCTACCATTCTTGACTTTTCATTATACCAAGCTATGATTACAGTTGTGGTCACATCTACCTGCTCATTGTGCCCTACTTTCCTTAATACTTGTAGGATATGTTCCTCAAGAGATATTTCAGACTTGAGACTAGAGGGATTAGCTGGTCTTCTTATGTTTGGAGGAAAAGGAGGCTTAATATTCAATGTTAATACCATTTCATTTTTTTTTTGATATCAACAATGCAGTGATCATTATTTCAAAAAGAATTTTGGTTCTCAAAGCAGACTTTCAATATATCTTTCTTCTATTCCTCAGAAATTTTCATATTTTGAGCTGCTTGAGAGAAGTATTCTTGATTAAAGTCTTCTAAATGATTTTGATAAGTCAAAGAGGAGAAGTTATATTGATGATGCATATCTTAAACTTGTTTTCCCAATTACCACTCACTGTAAAGTATCTCCCTTGTCAGTTTGCTACTATGTACAGAGAAAAACTGTCAAATAATAACACAAATCTATGAAAAATAAGAATATCTAAATTAACAAAATAACAAGTGAGAAATACGTAAATATTATTACAGGAATGGATTCCTCACCCAAAATTAGGTAGGGTCACTCACTGACCCCACTCTTGAATTCCAAGTCCTTATATTTTTAAAATAATTGAAAAGACAAGTACTAAAAAATTACAAAACCAGTATGGCACTTTTTGGCCATTCTAACATTTCACACGTATTGTCACGTATAGGGTTTACACCTAAAATTCACTCAGAATTGAGGTGCTGTGTATATTATAGGAGTTACACGCGGAAATGTATGTCACAATTCCCGCGCGCAGCCCCGCATCATTACATATCCCTACGTTGTGGTGCTCCAAAACCTAAAATATAGCGATCAGATTCACTTTTCTAGTATAAGGACAGCTCCAATCATCAAACAGACCTCAAAAATGGATTCTACACCAAAAATAACCCCTAGTCACTCAGCCAAAGTACCCCTCTATATCTCATGGTTTAGAAGTTACAGCTCAAATCAACCCTGGCCTACCCATACCCCTACCAGGTGTCACAGACCAGTGAAAGTTCATGCACATACCCAGGAAGCCTTCAAGTACATACCCCATACAGTAAAACCATACATAACCAAATAAACCTGCAGCAGTATACATAATTAATATATGCAAGACCCTGCATGTAGCACCAAAACAAACCTGCAGCAGTATGCATAATTAATATATGCAAGGCACTGCATGAAGAACCAAACAGATCACATAATACAGAAACAATATATGCAAGAAACTGCATGCAGAGGCTGTACAGCATCATACAGGACACTATACAGAAGTAACTTATGCAGGGGGCACCTGTATCAATGCAGCACAGCAATGCATGCAAGGGTGTACATGCATGTAGATCCTGCACAGCCTCCTCCTCTGACCAGCAAAAATGCCTCATGAACTGTATTCACTGTATCAGGGAGACCCTCAGGGGCAGCCCTGAGGGCAGGATTTTCTATAAATAGAGGGCCTCTCTCCCCCATCCAGGTCCCATCAGTTCCCCCCATCCTCCCCTCCAGGGATCACCATGCCTCCTAGGCACCCTTGACCCATACTTTGACCATACTCAATCCATTATCCCATACCCCATACTGTAAAAATCATCAATCCCATAATCCATACCATCACCATCACCATCCACCATCAACCACCACCATTACCCTTGACCATCCACCATCAACCACCACCATTACCCTTGACCATCCATCATCATTACCCCTTATTTTTTTACCATGAGCCAACCCAATAACCCATACTTTTGACCATCCACCACCACCATTATTTACCCAATACCCCATAACTTTGAACATCACCACCATGTCCCCATAACCTAAACATCATCATCATCATCCACCATCACCATCATCACCATCACCAATCATCATCATCACCCATCATCACCATCATCATCCATCATCATCATCCATCATCATCATCCACCATCACCATCATCAACTATCATCATCATCCACCATCACCATCATCAACTACCATCATCACCTACCTCATCCATCATCATTCATCAACCATCATCAACCATCATCATCACCTACCTCAACCATCATCATCATCATCAAGCATCATCAACCATCATCATCAGTTATCAAGCATAGTCTAAACCATTTCAGCTTTATCACTAAACACCTGTAACATCAAGGGAGTATTCATCAGTAACCAATAAAACAACATAAAGAATATATAAAGGATAAGACTAGAGAAAGGATTCTTCCCTTACTCAGCTTCTATCCACCAGGTCACCTATCTGTTCCACCATTTCTTCCTTATCAAGCTTGAATACATTGATCCTAGGTCTGATAGAGACTACTATAGTAGCAACTCTATTTGAAAATCAGCCACCAATCCCTTTTCTTTTATTGTTGTGAGACTACTATAGTACTTAGAGGGGCAGGCAATTCAAAACCACCCTTAGTCTTCATCTATCTTATTAGTAGTTGTAGTACTAAATTCCCCCTCAAGTGACTTCCAGCAAACTATTTGCTAAACTTTACCCAATCCCGAAGGAGTCTCCACACCACGCAAACCAATCTTCCTCCAGAAATAGAGAAACTTTGTCCGCCGAGAGCTTAACCAATGGACGCGCTTCCCCCAAACCGGACAGGTTGTCCCGTGCAACAAGCAGATAGGCAAACTTACCGGCCTTGATGTGGACAATGTAAGACTCCAAACGGTGCTAAGCCGTGGCAGTTCTGTGGAGGGGAAAGGTGCTGTTTAGGCTGCCCTCCTAGGAGTTACAATAATATTTAAATGTAACCGGAATCAAGGTCCAGAACCTTATGGATGAGAAATAAAAGTAAGGGAAGAGGATAAGAGTTGTCGGTAGCGATGGAAACAACACTATCTGAGGCAAGATGGTGCAGGTAAAGACTTGAAAAAATAAGTCAAGGTTTGTTCAGAGTTCAATAGAACAAGGCAGTTGTAAGTAACAACGCCCACAAGCTAATAACTCTGGTTGTCAGCAGCTGATTAGGAAAGATCAACTCAATCCCAACCAACCTCCAGGTTCTCAATGAACCTGCCCAACTCTCCACAATCAAGCGCTTGAAGGGTACCAGATAACTGTGGGAGGCTGAAAAAAACAAAAGCAATTTGTTTATGAAGCTCTAGAAGCAAATCAATAACGAATTCAAGCAAGAATATCCCAACACTTCTCAAGGGACTCAAGAATAGCGTGGCGAAATTCAACCTTAAAGAAGAAGGGAGGTATAACACTCCAGGTTTTAAGCTTAATAAAACCTCTTCAATAAAACGTGACTGGCTCCAGAAAGATGATCAAGGAGAGATCAAGACCAGTATGGTCGGAAAAAGGGATCAGAGTGGTATAACACACCCAAGAATTCAGACAGACAGGAATTCTTCTTCAACCAGCAAGGCTATTGGTTGGTGATAAGGATCAAGGCCACAAGGGACAGAGTTTGAGTACAGAGGCTCAAAGGATCAAGGGGCAATCATGGATATACCCGGATAAGTTGCTCAGATAAGTGGGGAAGGATGCCCACGGATAAGTTGATTATGATGATGGGGGAAACAGATGAGATGAGATGATGATGGTCTCCTGGGATGCTGGGCCAAAAGGCAGGGGAGAGCCCCTCCTTTTATAGATATGAGGCCCTGTATACTATGTACAAGAGATACTACAAATAGGTGCGGGAAAATGAAAACATAAAAAAAAAGATGACATGAGAGGAAAGAAAAAAAGAAATGTCGCCCGCGTCGAGAATGACCGCGGGCAACCAGATGGACACCCGCGACAGCGGTTGGGGGTGTTGACAACGGCTGTCGTCGCCCGATTGGCGGCAACAGCGGGGTGAAGGTTCCGACGGCCGCGAGCGGACGCTCGCGGTCGTCGGTCGGATCAGATGATGGGCAAGGAGGGCGTGAGTGAATTGAGAGCTTGAAGTCTGATCAGTTGGTTGAGGGTGATGATTGGGTGGTAGTAGAATGAGTGGGTCAGAAGCTAGGCTTGATGGATCGGATTGGATGGTAGGATGATTTGATGAAGGGGTCAATGGATGATGATCTCCTCGTCGGTCAATATCGAGGGTGGAGCTTGATGGTGATGATGGTGATGGTGATGATGATGATGACTCGGATGAGTTGGTGGGTATGATGAGACCGATCAAATGATAGTTGACAACTGTCGCGACAAGCGACGGCGTTGGTTGGATGAGAGGATCGGGAAGGATCAAAGGGATTGTCAAAGGTGGTTTGACAATCGCTCGCGTCGCCAAAAGTCAGGGCCACGAGCGCGACAAGTAGGAGTTGAACATAGGAGGGGGGGATTGAAGTGGAGAGACAGGCAAGAGGCCTGTCCTAGACCGCTAGGACAGGGAGAAAGTGAGAGATGGGGGGAAATGAAGGTACCCATAGGGATACAACCAAAAAAAAAAATTCTTTTTTTTTTTTTTTTTTTTTTTTTTTTTTTTTTTCCGTGGTGTCCAGGATTGGTCACCACATCTCTCCCCAACTTACAGACTGTCCCTAGTCTGCATCTAAAATTTGAAGGGATTAAAAAAAAAAGGCAGGGAACAAAGAAATTGAAGCAAAGATTGGCCATTTCTTGATCTTGAGAGCAATTGAAGAGTTGAGGAAAATATCTTGATTCTTCCAAATGATCCGTAGAAGCGGCCGGAATAGAACAAGGAGGGCGTCCCAGGTGCTCACATATGTGGCATACAGTAGAGTTTTACAACAAAAACGCAGCAAATGACCCTGGTGGTGCACAATTGGGAGGACTTACTTCTGAGATAAGTTGCCCCCACGACAATGAAACTTCTTGACCTGATCAGCAGGGAACCTTCTGGCCAACCAAGTACCATCCAGCTCCTCCAAAACATAAGATCCACCTCTAACTTGATGAACCACTTGATAAGGGCCATTCCAACGATTAGAGAAAAGCTTGCCCCACTGGGTCTCCAAAGATCAATTATAAGCTAAAACTAGGTCACCAGGGTTCAAGGGCTCCCTGACTCAATTAGAGTGGTTTTCCTCCCAATACTGGACGGATTTTGCTCTGGACTCCATCATCTTTTGATAAGCTTCATCACAAACGTCTTCACTTTGCTCCAGTTGCTTGTATCTAGCAACTAACAGATCAGTGGTTGAGGACACCTCTTCCCAAGAGATACCCAAGAAAGATTCCATTTCCAGATCCAAAGGAAGGACTGCTCTTTGACCAAAGATGATTTCATAAGGTGAATAGCCAGTAGTCCTTTTGGTTGAGATTTGATCAGAGAAGAGAACAAGAGGAAGGAATTTGCAACAATTCTTGCCACTTTCACCAGCCAGTTTAACAAGTGCAGCCTTCAAAGGGGCATGGCCTTGTTCCACCATGCCTTGGCCTTCAGGATAATAAGGAGTAGTAACTCTATGTTGTCCAGCAAGGGATCGGATCATTTCAGCAAGCTTGCCCCCAAATTCAGAGCCACCATCAGTAGAGTAAGATCGAGCCAGGCCATAACGCATTGTCCAGGTCTCGTAGAGGAAAGCTGTCACTGATTCAGAGCTAAGGTTCTTAAGAAATTTTGCTTCAACCCATCCAGAAAAATCATCTCTAGCCACAATGAGGTACTTAGCACCACCTGCCTTAATATGAACCACATCCATAGCAATCCTTCCAAAGACAGTGGACTCCCCAGTAGGATAACAAATTTCAGCTGGGCGCCTAAGATAACGTTTTTGACAAACTTCACAACTCATGCACCATTGGGAGATGGACTTCTTCAAAGATGGCCACCAGAATCGTTTGGATAATTGTTGATAAGTTTTGGTTTCCCCACGATGACCAAGGCCTTCATGGAGACTTTCAAGGATAGAATCTTGTTTAGAGGGAATAGTAACAACAATAAGAGCACAAGGATTGCCTCTCTTCATAAGTCTAGAGCCTTGAAAAAAAAAATTAGAAGAATTTTGTTTTAGAGATCAAAATTCCTTAGCAGAGAGATCAGGAGGTTTTTGAAGAGTTGAAAGGTACTGCTCTAATTTAAGCCAGAAGCCTTGTTGAAAGCCAGAATAATTTTGAGAAGAAAAAGAGAAAATAGGTTGGATTAAAGGTTCCTCTTCATTGAAATTGGTTCCAACATCAGATTTGTTGTCCCCAAGAGGTCGTCGAGATAAACCGTCAGGCATGGTGAAAGATTTCCCCGGCCCGTGAACAATATCAAAAGAGAAAAGCTGGATAAAGGCCACCCAACGAGTCATAGGAGCATTGGGAAGACTGGGAGCGTTGATCACTCAATGATGGATTGAGCATCAACTTGCAATTAGAAATGTTGGCCCCAGAGAACGGTTTGAAGTTTCTTCATCATTTGAGCCACACCACAGAGTTCCATTTTGGGCTGGGAGTATTTAGATTCTACATCTGAAAACAACAAAGATTCATAAAGAGCAGGACGGTCCCAACCATTTTCATATTCCTGAGTAAGGATGGCCCCAACAGATTGATAACTAGAATTGACATCGAGCTTGATCTTGCCAGCTCCAGGTCCATAAGAAATCTTTTTCAAAACTATGTCTTTACCAACTATCCTTTTGAGTAGCTGGAAAGCACATTCACAATCTTGGGTCCAAATCCATTCAGCATCTTTTCTAGTTAGACGACGCAAGGGTTCACAGATTTCAGATAAAGATGGGATAAAGATTCTAACATAAGTGACAACACCTAGAAAGCCCCTAACTTCAGTTGGATTGATTGGGGTAGGCCAAGAGATGATCTTGTTGACTTTGGCTGGTGCCATCCTTCTTCCTTCCTTGCAGACCACATGACCAACAATTTCCAGAGCAGGGACACAAGCCGCCAGTTTGGATCCAGAGGCAGTAAGGCCAGATTCCTCGATTCAAAACAGAATCCTCTCCAAGGTAGTAGCATATTCCCAGATAAAACAACAAATTCCTTAATGCCAAGGTAAGAGCTCATTATCATAGTCAGATACTGGACCTTTAATTCCTCCATCTTCAATAAAGATACCAGCATGATCAGGGATTTCATCCTGGAGGATCCACATCATCTGAGCCTGATAGACTGCAACTGAGTTGGTGGCTCCTTGAGGCAATTGAGTAAGTTGAAATCGACCAAGAGGAGTATTGAAAGTAGTGAGAGGACAAGAAATAGGATGTAAGGATTGTTCTTCATAGCCACCCATAATATCCCCTAGACCATAGCAAGCTCTCCCCGCAAAGGATTCAACAAATTCTTCAGTAGCAGGAGGGATACCAGAGTCTTTAATAGTAACTTTATTTAGAGGTTGAAGATCATGAACTATTCCAAGTTTACCATTACTCTTGAGGACACAGAAGACAGGGCTGGATTAACTAGAAGTTGACTGTTCATACAGGCCAGTTCGAACTTGTCCCCGGACCAACTTGATGAATTCGTCAACTTTAGCATCAGGGATAGGGATCTTTTTCTTTTGCCAAGGATCATGTTCAACTACAGGGATGATATAAGGGAGGCCATAGGATTCCCACAAGAGACCTCTCTCTTCTTCACAGAAAGCAATAGATTTTTCCCTTAGAGATAAGACATTTTTGATTAAATTTAACTCATCAGGAAGAAGCCATCCATCTGGACCAAAGTTGACCACCTTCAGACGTTCTTCAGTGACCCGTCCATTAGGCACAAAGGGACCAGTAAGAGATTGAGGAAGACCACAGTAAGGATCGCGAAATAGAGGAGGACGCATAAAGGGAGGATTGAGGTTGAGAGGCATAGGCTGGTTGACTGGTTGGATCTTCTTAGCAACTGGTTTATACTTAGTGGCAAAAGAGAGAAGTTCTTGTTTCCTCCAAGATTTGACCAGAGAGACTTGATTACAAAAGCTGAGTCCAAGTTCCAACATCTTCCAAGTCCGATGTTCTGCAATATCCTTGAAGGGTGCCTTTTCCATAAAAGGAGAACCAGGAGATTATACGTTGCTCACATGTGTGGCACAAGGTAGGGTTTCAAAAATGACGGTAAAAGATTGCCCTGGCAGTGCACAATTGGGAGGACTTACTTGTACCGTAAATTGCCTCCACTGAAGCCCATATTCCTTCATACCAAAATCACCAAAAACGGAATTGCAATTAGGATCTAGTTTAGACTCATTGCGGAGATTCAAACCGGAACTGAGAGAAAATTGATCAGACTCAAAAGTAGAAGGAAAAGAAGACACAACAGATCCAGAGAGAGAAGGAGATGGAGAAGAAATATTTTTGGATTTTTCTATTTTGATATGTTTTTGTTTTTTAATATTCTTGAGCTCAGAATAGAATGATGAAAGGAATGAAAAATAAGCCTGAGGGATGGGATTTGACCCTTGAGTTGCAGTCTGAGGCTGAAAAGAACTACAACTATTAGTAGGATCAACTATTCACCTAAAAAATGAGAGGAACCAGAGTTATCCTTCTGCTTCCCCTCAAAAGATGATTTGGGAGAATGACCAGGAAAATCTCTTTCCCAACAACCAGAATCCAAAGAGCAAAGAGGAATTTCAATTTTCCTGCCATCAGCATCAGGGAGAAGAATTCTCTCCCCAACTTGATCAGAAAACATCAGGGTTGCACCAAAGTACACTAAGAAGGGTCGTCCCAAGATCATAGGACTGTCCAAACGAGTGATCCAAAAGTGGCAGGTTCCAACAATATTTCGACCAATCCTGACCGGTACATCTTCAGCAATACCAACCAGTTCACAAGCTTGATTTCCTATCCCATACACTGCAGAGTTGAAGCTGACCCTAGGACTAAGTTTGAGCTTGCAGGCCATAGCATCCAAGATTAAGTTAAGCTGAGATCCAGAATCCACAAGAGGAGAAACAGTTTTAGCTGAGTCACCAAGATAACAAGGAAGGAAGCCAAGGGGACAGAAATAAAGGTTGGAGTCTAAAGAAGGACTGGTTCCACCAGAGTCCTCCATTAAAGTGCCAGAGGAGACTTTGAGTTCTTCAGGGCCAATTTCCACACGTCAACGAGAGACCCATTTCTTCATTCCTTCAGCAACAGATGGAGAGATCAATAGGAGTTCAGCCACAGATAGATCAGGAATTTTGAGATCAGAAATTTTCTTTAATACTCCCTCCACAGCATTGGGGTGATCCTTGGAGATGCCCCTTTCAAATCAAACTTTGGGCTGGGTGGAGGGAGGAAGTTCAGGTGACGCAGAATCTAAGATAGGATTAGAAGGTTGAGGTGAGGGAGAAGGATCAGGGTGATCTGGGAACCTTTCCATGAGTGGTTCCTTTTCCACCTCCATGTCTTCTACATCAGAGGAAGGAGGGTCAAGTGATGATCGACGTTTAATGGGTTTTTGAAGGATTGAAGTTGGCAAGGAAGGAGCCTTATGAGGTTTAGGTTCCTCATGTTGTTTCCTGGCTGGATCAGATTGATAAGTAGTCCCAGCAAGACTAGAGGAAGAAATAGCTGGAGGATACCAAGGTTGGAGGGTACCACAGGATGATCGAAATCCAAAGGAAGCAAGAGATGTTTTCACAGGAGGTGATGGCTGGTAAGAGGCCACCACATGTCGGATAGGACGAGACAAGTCGAAAGGGATTAGAGCACCATTAGGGAGGAAGTAATTGTTCCCCCTCTGCTCTACCAACTTTTCCTTTAGGTCCTTCTGAAGTTCTTGGCATTGTCCGGTTCCATGGCCTTCCCTATGACAGTAGTAATAGACCAGAGTTGATTTGGGGACAGAAGAAGGAGTTTTAGGAGTAGCTAGCAAAGAAATCTTTTGATCTATTTTGTTCTCAAAGGCTCTAAGTAACTTGGTGATTTAATCTATAGTAGTAGGTTCTCAATTGGAATTAGGATCTGCTTTAGGCCTACAATCTGCCTCCATTTTAATCATAATATTTTTTGACTCTTTAAAAGAAGGAGCATGGACCGGTTCAGTAGTTCTAGGCTTTTCAAAGGTAAGAGCAGTTTGACCTTTCATGACTTTATCCACAGTACTCCTAAGGGTGAGAAAAGCAGGGAGCTTGAATCGATTATCCCTGGTGGTAATCATGGATCCAGATTTGACCAGTTCTTCTTTAATCCTTTCCTGCACAGCCAACAAAAAAGATTGGAAGAACTTTGCTCAAATTTTGTCCACTGTGTCAATGTGATCGTTTCGGATAAGATAGTTTTGAATGGGATCCCAAGACTTCCTAAAAATCTGATAGTCAGAGGCTGAAGAAATACCACCATTGGAGATCCACTGAGAAACCAGAGCATCCAAATCCTGCAGAGTAAACCTAGCCACATCTATTTTACCCCAGTATGCCAACATAGCCTTCCTAAGAAGCGTCCAGTTATGGGATTCAAATCCCTCGAAAGACATGATTACCTCCATAACTTCATCAGAGGAGATAAAGAATTGCAACTGATAAGCCATATCAAATTCACTAGCTCCATCCACTTCAGCAGCCATTTCGTAGGAGTCCAAGAATCGCTCAACATTTGTACCGTTGAACCCTAAGTTCTTGTTCTGAGGTTTGATCTTTACCATCTTAGGTCGGACAGAGGTGGTTGGAGTAGCGGAAGATGCCATATTGAATAACAGAGTTCCTAGGGGATCCAAAGAGCAGATTTCCAAAGTTGCTCACGAGTGTGGCAAGAGTAGGGTTTCGCCAAAAAACGACAAGTATCTTGCCCAAGCGGTGCACAAATTGGGAGGACATACTTCTAGGATAAGTTGCCTCCACGGATCAGATTTGAGAAGAGAAAAAAAAATAGGAGAAAGAAAAAAAGATTGGATTTTGAGGTTGATTTTAAATGTCTTGGGACTGTAAATCCCAAGGTTGCTGGTTCAATCCCGGCCCGGGGGACCAAATGTAAGACTCCAAACGGTGCTAAGCCGTGGCAGTTCTGTGGAGGGGAAAGGTGCTGTTTAGGCTGCCCTCCTAGGAGTTACAATAATATTTAAATGTAACCGGAATCAAGGTCCAGAACGTTATGGATGAGAAATCAAAGTAAGGGAAGAGGATAAGAGTTTTTGGTAGCGATGGAAACAACACTATCTGAGGCAAGATGGTGCAGGTAAAGACTTGAACAAATAAGTAAAGGTTTGTTCAGAGTTCAATAGAACAAGGCAGTTGTAAGTAACAACGCCCACAAGCTAATAACTCTGGTCGTCAGCAGCTGATTAGGAAAGATCAACTCAATCCCAACCAACCTCCAGGTTCTCAATGAACCTGCCCAACTCTCCGCAATCAAGCGCTTGAAGGGTACCAGATAACTGTGGGAGGCTGAACAAAACCAAAGCAATTTGTTTATGAAGCTCTAGAAGCAAATCAATAACGAATTTGAGCAAGAATATCCCAACACTTCTCAAGGGACTCAAGAATAGCGTGGCAAAATTCAACCTTAAAGAAGAAGGGAGGTATAACACTCCAGGTTTTAAGCTTAATAAAACCTCTTCAATCAAACGTGACTGGCTCCAGAAAGATGATCAAGGAGAGATCAAGACCAGTATGGTCGGAAAAAGGGATCAGAGTGGTATAACACACCCAAGAATTCAGACAGACCGGAATTCTTCTTCAACCAGCAAGGCTATTGGTTGGTGATAAGGATCAAGGCCACAAGGGACAGATTTTGAGTATGGAGGCTCAAAGGATCAAGGGGCAATCATGGATATACCCGGATAAGTTGCTCAGATAAGTGGGGAAGGATGCCCACGGATAAGTTGATTATGATGATGGGGGAAACAGATGAGATGAGATGATGATGGTCTCCTGGGATGCTGGGCCAAAAGGCAGGGGAGAGCCCCTCCTTTTATAGACATGAGGCCCTGTATACTATGTACAAGAGATACTAAAAATAGCTGCGGGAAAATGAAAACATAAAAAAAAAGATGACATGAGAGGAAAGAAAAAAAGAAATGTCGCCCGCGTCAAGAATGATCGCGAGCAACCAGATGGACACCCGCGACAGCGGTCGCGGGTGTTGACAACGGCTGTCGTTGCCCAATTGGCGGCAACAGCGGGGTGAAGGTTCCGACGGCCGCGAGCGGTTGCTCGCGGTTGTCGGTCGGATCAGATGATGGGTGAGGAGGGCGTGAGTGAATTGAGAGCTTGAAGTCTGATCAGTTGGTTGAGGGTGATGATCGGGTGGTGGTAGAATGAGTGGGTCAGAAGCTAGGCTTGATGGATTGGATTGGATGGTAGGATGATTTGATGAAGGGGTAGATGGATGATTATCTCCTCGTCGGTCAATATCGAGGGTGGAGCTCAATGGTGATGATGATGATGACTTGGATGAGTTGTTGGGTATGATGAGACCAATTGAATGATAGTTGACGACCGTCGCGACGGGGAAATCATGGATATACCCGGATAAGTTGCTCAGATAAGTGGGGAAGGATGCCCATGGATAAGTTGATTATGATGATGGGGGAAACAGATGAGATGAGATGATGATGGTCTCCTGGGATGCTGGGCCAAAAGGCAGGGGAGAGCCCCTCCTTTTATAGATATGAGGCCCTGTATACTATGTACAAGAGATACTACAAATAGGTGCGGGAAAATGAAAACATAAAAAAAAAGATGACATGAGAGGAAAGAAAAAAAGAAATTTCGCCCGCGTCGAGAATCACCGCGGGCAACCAGATGGACACCCGCGACAGCGGTTGCGGGTGTTGAAAACGGCTGTCGTCGCCCAATTGGCGGCAACAGCGGGGTGAAGGTTCCAACGGCCGCGAGCGGTTGCTCGCGGTTGTTGGTCGGATCAGATGATGGGCGAGGAGGGTGTGAGTGAATTGAGAGCTTGAAGTCTGATCAGTTGGTTGAGGGTGATGATTGGGTGGTGGTAGAATGAGTGGGTCAGAAGCTAGGCTTGATGGATTGGATTGGATGGTAGGATGATTTGATGAAGGGGTCAATGGATGATGATCTCCTCGTCGGTCAATATCAGTGGTGGAGCTTGACGGTGATGATGATGATGACTCGGATGAGTTGGTGGGTATGATGAGACCAATCAAATGATAGTTGACGACTGTCGCGACAAGCGACGGCGTTGGTTGGATGAGAGGATTGGGAAGGATCAAAGGGATTGTCAAAGGTGGTTTGACAATTGCTTGCGTCGCCAAAAGTCAGGGCCACAAGCGCGACAAGTAGGAGTTGAACATAGGAGGGGTGGATCGAAGCGGAGAGACAGGCAAGAGGCCTGTCCTAGACTGCTAGGACAGGGAGAAGTTGAGAGATGGGGGGAAATGAAGGTACCCATAGGGATACAACCAAAAAAAAAAATTCTTTTTTTTTTTTTTTTTTTTTTTTTCCATGGTGTCCTGGATTGGTCACCACAACAACATCAAGCAAGACTCAACCAAAGAGGATGTCTTCCCCTGTGGGGTTTCCGACTTCCTTGGGCAGTCTTGCGCTCCGCCGTTAACAGGCTTTGCAGGACGCCAGCCATTCCCGCACCGCACGCACTACCCCCGGCCAAAAGAACTGCTCTTTGACCCGCCTCCCCGTCTCGACCTCCCCTCAATGACCGAGATTGTCGTGAAGGCTCTGGAGGATAGCTTCCTGATCCGCCCTTGAAGTGTTAACCACAAGAGGAACCAGAGTCTTCCGCTGCCAAAGCTGCCCCTCCTGTACATAGAAATTCCCCGCCCGCCGCTTTGCCCATTGCATGTCCTTCTCCGTAGCTCCATTGGGAAAACAAAGGTCCTGCAAGTAGTCACAAAGAATTGCGTACTGCCCCGTCTGCCGGAGCGGCAGCTGAACGCCTGCCTCCACAACCCCTACCTTGACAACCGGGGTCTCTACATTGAGCAGTTCCCCATCCTTGAATGGGTCGTCCCTTGGATACCGCAACAAAGCGTCTGGCATAGTGAACGCTTTCCCCAGAACATGAACAACAGCAAAGGAGAAAAGTTGAACAAACACCACCCACCTGGTCATGGGACCGTTGGGCAATGCTGGGGGAATTGATCATCCGCGCCAGCGCCTCCGCCTCCACCAAAAACTCAAAGTGAACCCCCACAAAAGATACTGGAGCCGCCGCACAATCTTGGTGACCCCGCACAACTCCAACTTTGGCTGGGAGTACCGGCTTTCCGTTGGAGTGAAGGTGACCAACTCTTAAAGTACTGGCCTATCCTTGCTTTTGTCCTCTTGAGTGAGAACCCCCCCGTGCCAAATTTGCTGGAATCAACTTCTAGCCCAATTCCTCCCGCATTGTAGTCAAGATCGCGGAGAACAATGTCACGTCCCACAATCTCCTTGAGCTTCCGGAACGCGCGATTGCATTCTTCCCCCCACTTCCACTCCTTGCCTTTCCGCGTTAGTGATCGGAGCCGGCTTGCCACCTCCGCAAACCTCTTGATGAACATACAGACATAGCTACATAATCCCAAGAACTGAAGGATATGCAACACCGTGCGCGGGGTCGGCCATTTGAGGACCTTGTTCCACTTTTTCTCTGCAATGCGCCGGCTGTTGGAAGCAACAACATGGCCAAGGAATTTGAGCGCCGGGACACAAACCGCCAACTTCTTCCCCAACACCGTCAGTCCTGCCTCCTTGATGCGAAACAGGATGTGTTCCAACGTCTGGGCATATTCCCACACAAAACTTTGGATGCTGAGAACTTCAACCAGCTCGGCTCCCCCGTAATTGGATTTTGGACCTTTGATTCCCGCATCGTCGATGAAGATTTGGAATCCCTCCAGAAGATCATCCTTCAGGATCCAAGCCATTTGCGCCTGGTACACTGCCAAGGAATTGGTTGCGCCTTGCAGGAGCCGAGTCAGCTGCATTCTTCCCAACCCAGTCTCAAATGAAGTTAGAGGCCGCAAGCAAGGATCCAAATTGCGCTGGTTGTATCCCCCCATCAAATCCACTAAACCGTAACAAGCGCGCCCCGCCATTGACTCAAGGAAATCATCAACGCAAGGGGGCCATCCTGCGTCCCGGATTGTAAAGGAGTTGAGCCGCTGTAGATCATGAACAATCCTCAACGACTTTCCGTCCTGCTTAACCACCACAAAGATTGTACTGGAGTAACTAGATGTTGACTGTTTGTAAAGGCCAGTCTTCACCCGCTCCTGCACCAACTCCAGAAACTGCTCCCGGACCGCCCGCGGTATTGGAATTGGCTTGATCTGCCATGGCTCGTGATTGACAGTGGGGATGACATAGGGGTTGCCAATATTGTTTTTCAGGAGCCCCCGCTCTTCCGGTCCAAACGCAAGCGCTCTTTCCCAAAGAACCTGAACCGAAATCAGCGACTCACGCTCCTCCGTACTCAACCATCCCGTCGGGCCAAAATTGAAAACTTCAATCCGCTCCTCCGTGATCCGCACCAAACTAGTAACCCACCCCGAAGCCTTAATTGGCGTGACCCAAGGGTCCCACAACCAAGCAATTGGTTGAAGTGGTCCGTTCAGTTCCTGGGGCATTGGCTCATTCCTTGGTCGGACCTTCCGTGAAACTGGCTTTTACTTGCCTGCGTTGCACCGCATTCTTCGCTGTAAGTCCTGAAAAGAACGGAACTGCAGATTTTGCCTTTGCTCACAAGTATGGCACAATGATAGGTTTTTGGAAGCATAGTACCCTTGGGCAATGCATACTGAGAAAAGGGACTTACTTCTACAATGTGCGCGCCCTGCACTTTCCTTCCTGCCCCTCCCTACTCCTCATTAGTCAACCGCCCGCGTAAAACCGGAGCTTGTTCCGCGCGGTCTCCTTGGTCAACTAGGAAAAATCCTCCAAAGGTTGTCTGTTGCAGACCAACTTAGCTTCTGGTTCCTCCTCATAATCCAACACTCTCCTCCGCTTCCCTTGCCCGTGATTGCAGATAGTTGTCTCGAACCTTCCGCTGGACAAATCCTCCACTTTCAACGCCTCTGTTCCTGCCTCCGGATTGAAAACCATTTGTGCTCAAAACCCAAACATGAACGGCCTTCCCAAAATCACATCCCCAAAATCAACTGAAAGAACAGAAAGAGGCCTATGGACCCTTGCAACCTTGACCTCCTCCTCCTCGACTACCCCATCCACACAACACTCCCCTCCGTTAAGCGCACGGAGACCCATCACGCATTTCCTCCAAACCAACCCCAAATCATCCACCATCCGCAATGGCAGCAGGTTCACCATTGAACCGCTGTCCACCATAGCCCACAGCTTCCTTCCCACTATGACCATTGGAACATAAGCAAGCAGAGTCAAAACCAATTTCAACTCGCACTCCCCGCGCCCCCCCTCCTTCTGCGCCACATGAACCCGCTGCATTGTCTGAGGTACCCAGCCCTGACCGCAATCCCGCAACGCCTGAACCATCTCGTCTACCACCACCAGAGACACGTCCGCCAGTTCCCGCAAGGTCAGCGGAACCGGAGTCTCGTTACCCATCACCCTTTGCACAATGTCTGCCGCTTTCTTCTTCCCTACAGGATTTGCTGCCGGCGCCTTGGTTTTGGGCACGGGCCCGGCCGGTTTTGGAATGGCCAACGGGGGTTGCTCCTTCGGGTCTACCTCCATTTTATCGGAGACTGCCACCTTTTCTTCCATTGCCACTACCCTTACCTCAGCTTCCACCCAAGGTGGTTGCCACAATCCAGGACCGGTAACAATGCCCAGTGACGCTTGCGCCTTTTTTCCTGCCTCCTGACCCCGTGTGCGCACCTGCTGCATTGCGGTTGGCTGGCTTGGCTCCATTGGAATCTGTTTGCCCATTTGAAACATGTAACCCATCCCTGCCGTTCAAACCAATCCTGCGCTGAGGTCCTTCGTAAGCTCCTCGCACGCCAATTGCCAATGACTGTTTGCCCCGCAGAAAGAGCACCCCCTCGGCGCAAAGGTACCGGGCGGCCAAAACCCTTCCACCATGTGAGGTGGAGGCCCTCGCGGCTGATGCTGGCCCATATGGCTCATGCAGATCTTCAGATCCTTCATCAGTTCCATCAATTCACTTACCGGAGGGGTGGGCGCAGGTTCAGGAACCGGAACACGCGTGGAAGTAGGTGGAACTGGGGCCGGAAATTGCGCTGGAGCCAGAACCTAGGGGGTGGATTTCTTCAGTCCCGCTGGGAAGGACTTGGCGGTGTCCTCAATAAGCTCCTCTAAGTCAAGCTCACTCTCCACAGCCCGGCAAATGACAGCCAACTCCGGAAGGAGCGCAATGCTCCCGTCCAATGACCACTTTACCAAGTTGTGATTGTGAAGATGCCGCTGCACCCTTGCCCGGAGTTAAGCGCCTAAACTTCCCAGAAACACGCGTTTCATGGCCCCCATCTGTCCCGCCACCACCTTGTTCTTTGACAAGTACCGATAGATCCAATCAAATGTGGAGGTGTACTCTTCCAGCTCCACCTGCTTTCTGACTCCTCTGCGCGCTCTCGCCTCCGAGGCCATTCAGTTGAAATTGCTTTCCCAGAATCAAGGTTTGCACCTACCCCACCGCGTTAGGATCTCCGCCTTCATTTTTTGCCAATCTTGATTCTTGTAGCCTTCCATTTCCTCAACATCCCAGAGCTTCTCTTTGTCCATAATGAACAGGACAACAAGCCGGTCCTTATTGGCCTCCGACGCACCTTCCGCATCTGCAATAACTTTGTATCTCAAGATGAATCGCTCCACACCCGGGGTGTTGAATTGGATGTGAGGGTAGTCGCGCGGCCTGATGCAAACCAGACGAGTGGGTTCATGGTCACTGGAGACCAATGGGGGAATGGTGTAGCTTGTCCTGGGTTGAGCGGAGGGAGGGGGAGGAGGAGGGATGGAAGAAGAGGGTGGGGTTGGAGTAGCAGACCCAAAGACGGAAGGAGAAGGAGAAGAAGAAGAAGGAGTGACTGTAAGGAGGTATGAATAGGACATCGTGCCCAGTTACCTTTGAAAGACAAGAAACAGAAGGTTACTTCCCATCCAGACCCCCAGATGTGGAAAGAATAAAGTTTATCCCCCTATAATTGTCCCAAGGTTCGGAAGTTAAAGGTTCCCTGCTTTTGAAAGGAGATTAGGATGTCCAAAGTTGCACTTAAATGAGAAATAGAAATAAGGAGATAAAGAGATAAAGAAAAGTAGAGAGAGAGAGAGAAATTGCCAATCCTTCAATCCTAAGAACTTTCCACCTGGATGTGTATCCAGTATGAGTTCCTTTAATCTCCTGGTGAGATGAGTTATCCAATCCGATGATGTGATGTGATGATTCCTCCTCCCATGCATGCCCCTCCTCTAACCCAGAGTTGGGAGTGAGGATAAGTCCTCCCCCTCAACACTAACCTAATTACACGCGCATATGACAGTATGACAAAGAAACAGAAAAAAATCCTGAAACAGAAACCCTAGCCTCCTCTCCCCACCTCCTCCGTACCAAACTCCCCCCGTTGTCTGTACGCCGTTCCGTCCATCCCGTTTGTCCTTCTCATGAAGCATCCTTGCACTGCGCCCTACTAGGAGCCCCCTGCGCCTGTCCGTATCCGTTTGTCCGCGCCCGTTGTGGGTGTTTGGTAATATTTGGCATGATCCGCGCGCTTGCACGCGCCCTCCATCCGTTCCTTCATAGCCCGCGGATTTCTCCACCCATACGTATCCAAACCGGCGCGCCCGCGAACCTAGTTGAGCGCACTACCTTCCAAATCTGATCTCTGGGGCGTATTGCCGCCCACGCCGCATTCAATGCTGAGCCCAACCCGTCCACCAGGTGCGGAGCCAAACAGCGGCTGCTGCTGATCCAGCAGCTGCCGCTGCTGAGAACTCCGCATACCCTAATGCTGAGCCCGCTTGCCCCCAATGCTGAGCGCGCAGCTGCGACGCAGTTCCCAATCTGTGTCTATAAATTGACACCACACCGTTTGAAGAGAATTCTGTCTGTTGGAATTTTTGAGTGTGTTATACCACTCCTTGATCCCTTTCTCTGACCATACTGGTCTTGATCCCTCCTTGATCATCTTTCTGGAGCCAATCACAATTAATTGAAGAGGTCTTATTAAGCTTAAGACCTGGAGTTTTATACCCTCCTTGTTATTTTTTTGGAGTTGCATTCTGCCACCCTACTCTTGAGTTCCTTGAGAAGTGTTGAGGTTATTCTTGATTCAAATCATTTACTGTTTTCATTTAGAGCTTCTTAAAAATATTGATTTTTCTTGTACAGCCACCCTCAGTTATCTGTTACCCTTCAAGCACTTGATTGCAGAGAGTTGGGCAGGTTCATTGAGAACCTGGAGGTTGGTTGGGTTTGAGTTGATCATCCCCAATCTTCTGCTGAAAACAAGAGTTATTAGCTTGTGGGCATATTTTACATGCAACATCTTTTTCTTTGAACTTTAAACAAACTTTAGCTTCTTTTGTTCAAGTTTTTCCCACATAATCTTGGCTCAGATAGTGCTGTTCCATTGCTACCAAACTACTATCATCTTTATCCTTTACTACTTGATTCCTCACTTACCAGATTCTGGAAATTGATCTTGGTTACATTTAAATTTTTTGTAAAAATCAGGAGGGCAGCCTAAACAGCACCTTTCCCCTCCACAGAACTGCCATGGCCCAGCACCGTTTGGAGTCTTACACCGTCAGGATCAGTCGTGACTAATCTGGCAAACAGGTACAGCTCATAAGAGCTATAACCTAGTCAGGACCATCTGGTATATGTAAAAAAGTTACATATGCATTACGTATAGTCCAAAAAACTTAAAACTTGAATAAAATTAATAAAAAAATAATTTTAAAGTAATTTTAATAATAAATCAAACATTGAGGATTACCACCTAAACCCCTGATCCTGATCTTTGAAGACCACAAAACACTACAATGAGTGGGTGTAGAAATTATTAAAAACTACCTACATGATCAGCAGATAATGGACAGAAAAGAAACATCCACATCTGTCTACTTGAAACCAATAGGATTAATACAAATAGAGGATAAGTGCAGGATGATCAAATTACACAGTTTACAGATTAACAGATTCTGTGGCTAAAATATTGCATAAAAACAGCAGACCTGAGGACAGCTGATTGAAAGAACCAAGTGGACGTGCTGAACCAGCCTGAATGACTTTCTAGCCTCAGCACATGAGCAGAAACCTCTCTAAACGCCCTGAGAAGCTCATAATGACCCCAAACGTTATTTATACAGACCTATTTGGATCTATTATTCCCCATTGCATCAGTTTACCAGGAATTATTATTATAAATCAGACACTGTGTCATTGTTAGTAAAGGGCTTATAAGAAATAAGCAAGTGATTTATGACCTAGTATGTAGTAGTATTATTTATTTCCCAAAAAAAATCAAACCCATTGAAGTTAGTCCAGCAAATTCACCCCGTCTTCTTGGAAACCCTTCCTATCTTTGAAGGATTTTTGTGGGGGTTCTCTGAGTAAGTGTTTACCTTCTTGCCTTTGCCATTGTGCTGTTTTTTGCATCCATATCAGTGGATAAGTCCTTATAAGGCACACACCATTTATTCCACGGTTCTTAAACTGCCTAAGGAGGTCCCTTGAAGAGAGGTTGTCTGTCTATAAATACCCCCAGTCAAATAATACTGTTGCCCCTCTTTTTTTAATAAATTGAAAACAATTTTAAACAAACCAATCAAACCTTGCACCAGCTCTTAACATATTTATTATATCATATTTTTAAGTGTTTATCAGGGGAATACTATTATTATTATTATTCCAGTATCTTCTAAAACTCTCTGTAGCTAAAGGACTGCAAGGTTCCTGGTATCAGAGAGCTGAAATTCATCAACAGTGGTGTTGAGATGTGTCAAGGAACATTTGATTTTCTTTTCAATTGCATAAAAAACTCTCAGAGATTCTGAATTGACTAATGGTCTACTTGCGCACAATCATATTTGGAAACTAAAATGGAAGAGGCTGAGGGATATCTTCAACCTTCAGAGCCCATGAATTTTTTTGGAATACTTTTATTACTTTTTCAGCCTTCTGAGCCACTTTGCCCATTTGATTTTTCTTTAGATTTTATATTTGATAATTTAATGCATTCTAGACCTGAGATTAAAGCATTCTCACAAATAAACTATATATATCCATATTTTCAAAATTTTGGCACAAGTGTTGAAGAATCTTTTCCTGATCTTCCAACACTTTATCAAACAGTAAAGGAAACAAGGAACAGCAGGAAATGGATCCTGAAGGAAGAACAATATTATCTTATAAAGAAATTGGATTTGCAAAACATCTCTCTTCTGAATCACCAAAGTAAACAAATATTTGATCTGATAATGAATGCATGTATTTGAAAAGCTAATTAAAAAACTCATGGATTTCAGCCTGCCTTTTGAAGGAAATTTTATATTCCTTGGTGGAAAATTAGGGGGTTATTCCCTGTGGTCCAAAAATTTACATGTCCCCAAACATTTTATGCAAGGTTGGTTCATTCTTCTTTCAGGATAGATTTCCAAGTTTTGCATCTGATTACAAGAATTTTTTACTCCATTTTGGAGATGATTTTCATGACCATAGTCCTGAAACTCCTTCAATTAAACCAATCCAACCTCTTCATTAGCTTCACCATGATATTAAACCCAACTCACTTACTCCTGTACCCTACACTGGATGGTACTCCTGCATACCTTGAATTCTCTGTCTTCTCCTACCAGGTTCAACCTCTGAGTGTATGGTCTAAGTTCTATGTCCATTTACACATCATCATTGGTCTTGTGATTCAGTCAACCTTCCTGTCACGCTTCGCACTTAAGGATTATTGTCTTCACCACTTCGACATGTCCTCTCCTCAGTACCATCTACCTCAGTCTTAAAGCGTGACACAAATAAAAGCACAACATCAATGGTTTGATCCGCTATTTCCTCTGGCTCGCTCTGACCTTCCAATCTTGGAGACCAACTCAGTATATACTTGTGAACTTTGCGGTTAACCCCATACCGGTTGGCCATCCATTATGAGATCCAATCTCCTTCCCTGGCCAATCAACAGCCTTGGACTTCCATCTTTGGTCATGCATTGTTTTTTAGTTTGCATCTACGTCTAACCAAGCCATCATTACTGTATATTTTGCAATTGGACTAGTCCCTACCCTGCATACACTATCACCTCTCATTTGCATTAACTTCAACGTCACTTGCTTCTATCCCAATTTGTCATGCAATTGTACGCTCAGATTCTATTGTCTTGCACTTACGCTAAGACCTCGGATCTATACCACTGCTTCATTTCCTATTCTGTTCCTGTCATTCATTGCCTCACCGCTTCACCTGTAGTTAGCTCATCACCAGGTTGTATCTAGTCACTTTGGATTACCTTATAAGGGCTATCCCCTTGCCTGATGATTGTCTCCTCATTTAGTTAATTTCATACGTTCTCGCATTTTGCTGCAACCTAGTTATCACATTGGACTCAGGTTGAGTTTCCTTCTTTGGAACACATTCCATTCATCTTGCCGTTTGTTGAGTTGCATAACCAAGTTTGCACTTTGCAACTGGGTCTTGCTATTTGCACTTGCCCTTTCACTTGGTATTCCTTTGCGCTCATGATCATCTAAGAATTGCCCTATAGTACGTGGGGTGGTCATGTGACACTTCCCAGGCTATCTAAATCTTTCTCTATGGCTTGGGGCATCCTCTATCTCTCCTCAACCCAATTGGTATATGAGTTGGTACATTTTACAGTTATTTTATAAATAGTACATACTCTCCTCAGTCTTTTCAGCCCATCAACCCAGTAATCCAGAGCAGTACATGTAAAACCTTCCTGGACAGCCCCATCACCCAATCAGTCAACTGCAGCCTCCAGCCCAATCATTCAACATGTAATACCATTGTAACTCCAACCTGCAACACTAGCCACTAATCCTTCAAGGCCTCCTTCTCAGCTCTGACAGATACTGGCCTTGCCTTCCCCCCTGGATCAATTTCACCCAAGCAATTAGTATATTACTTCTTACTGGTTAGTCCTTCTGCCAGTAGTTTAAATCTAAGAACAAGACATCCTTCACCCAGCATGCTTAACTCATATAAACTTTTCACTTCCTGGTTTTACTCTTTTAGGGTTCAACAACCCCTTTGTCAGCCTGCTACTATTGCAGAGCAAGCTGCAAAAGTAAGGGAAATAACATAAAAATAATAATAATAAAATTAAAGTAAAAAGTACAAGAAAACCATAAATATTATTGTAAAAATGTATTTTCCACCCAAAATTAGGTAGGGTCACTCACTGACCCCACCCTTGAAATCTGACTCCTTATATTTTTAAATAATTAAGGAATGAAAGACCAAAATACCACGGCACCACTATTGAAATTTTTGGCCAATTAAATATTTCACACGTATTTTCACGTATAGTTTTCACACCTAAAATTCAGTCAAAATTGAGGTGTTGTGTATATTTTAGGATTTATGGATGGAAATGTGTTCTTTCACAATTCCCACACGCAGCCGTGGCAGCCAATGCACCCGCGCGCGGCTGAGATACACCTCTGTCACTATATCAAAGTTGTGCACGCATCCCCAGGCCTCTGACAAGTATGCAGCTGCGGGACTACGGTTTAAAAAAGTGACAGGGGGCCTGAGAAACTTAGGTACCGCGTAAACATGCTACAATGCACACCGGAACATTCTACATATGTAATAAATGTTCCCATGGATAGTAGATAGTTCAAAAGTACATCAAATTATATAAAAATACCTAAAACTAAATAACCTTCACATGTATTTTTTATTAAAATAATTCAAAGTACCAAGAATGTCAAAAATAAGACAATGACAACTTCTAAAAATATATTAAAATACTTTGATATACTATTATGAGAATTTTGAGACATCAATATTTTTTTGAAATACTAAGAAACCTAATCATGTAAAAATATCAAATGAGTAACCATGACTTATATTATTAAATAATTATTTTAGTAGATTAACTGAAATTTGAGAATAAGGATTAAAATCATAATCATGACTTTACTCAAATTATTTAATACATAATGAGAACTCACCAGAAATCAAAATATCCGTAGGAATGTCTATTGAAATAATTATTAACTTGCTGGAAACATTTACTAAGGATAATTAATGAAATAATAAATAAAAAGGAAAGATAAGTGTTATTCACACGTCCCAATATCAATTATAAAGTACAAACATTTCCTTACCATGTGGAATTAGATTCTACAAGTGTTACAGCACCAAGGACACGTGACAGGATAACACTGATTACCCTTCTAGCCTCAGTGTCCTTCCCTTTGAGCCCCTGTACCCCTCAGAAGGACAATATTGGGACTCCAAAAGCTATAAATAAAGACCTCTTTTGAGGATATTGATACAACAAAACCCAGTTAAATTTATATCCAGACACTGTTCCAAGGAAATCAAATACTTATGAGAGATGAGTAAGTGATTTGTGGATTAGTCTGATTAATAATATCTTTCCTCAACCTCTTTTTATCAATTTAAACTTCTGAACAACCTTATAACCCCAGTATACAGGTTAACCCATCAGAACATGTCCCAAAAAGATACCCAAAGGATTTAATAATATACCAGTGAGTTTTATTATCCTTTCTCTTTTGTGGCAGCTTGGTTACAAAGCCCTGCCAATCCACCGTGTATTTTATATAGATATTATCTTTGGGAAGAATATCCTTTAAACTAAATAGCCCAAAGTAACCAAGACTACGTGTTTTCATACTGAAATCCTTAAAGAGAGGTGTTAAAAATCCTCTATATAATTGTGGCCCCTCTATAAAAATATTTAATAATCAATTTATCTATAGTTATTTATAAAAATAAACCATAACCAAACCAATTAACCTTTCAATAAGCTTTATCCAAATATTTTACAGATTTTTGCTGCATCTATTAAATCATATATTTATTATTTATTCTATCACTTCTGCTAGCTAAAGGATAGCAAGGGTCTTGGAATCCAGGAGGCTGAAAACCTTTTTCAAGAAACTCCTCCTGGACTTCTCAATTCCATCCTTGCATCTTCTCATCAATACTACTCCGCCTCTCATCTTCTTTATTTCAATTCCAGCAAATCATCCTTGAGTTCTATGAGTAGTAGTGCCTGTGCCTTCAGCCCCTTGAATGCTAGGTGAAGTGGTGACAATGGTCTGGTCAATATAAAGGGTTTGAACAAATTTTTGCTTCCTGAAAAACTGGTACTTCATGGCCATGGTGAAGATCAAGCTTTGAATGAATTCATTAGGGATCTTTTCCCAAACTTGCACCATTGATACCTTGAAAATGGTTATCAAATGGACCATTTTCTTTTCCAAACTATGAAGACATATCACAGCCATGACTCTGTTGAAGATTATACCCAAAATATTGACCAACAATTGTTTCTCAGCACATTATTTCTTCCCATCTTTCAGCCTCAATGTAAATTTTTATTTGCAATGTAAAAAATTCCTTGATTTCTTTCAGATTGGGAAGCAATTTAATAGTTTCTCACATTTCAACTGGTGATTGAATAGGAACGGTCTTTTGAATTACCCAAATCCCCTTGGTTACAAAGCCTGATGAAAATGGCCTCCCTTTCAAGATTATTTTCAAAAATTTCCCAGCTAATTTGTCTTTCTCATCAAGATCAAAAAAATCTCAAGGTCAGAAATTTTCAAATGTTGGTCTTTATCTGCAAGATTCATTTTCCAGCCAATATGGTCATTTATATTTAGCATTGTCAAGGATCAGATCCAGCCACTCAACAAGGTTTGTGGTGACACATATAAATGACAGCCAATTTCAATTTTAACCTGATAAAATTTTGTATTAGCTCTCACAATGGACAAATCTTCCCCCATCGTTTCACCTCTCCAAATATTTGCTTTTCTCCACACGTATCGATTAGTGGGAGTTGTTCCCCAAGGATATAAAGCAATGAGCATTCAACACAGATTTGGTTCCACTCCCCCAGCCATTCACCCTCAGAATATCTTCACTCAATATCTTTTTTAGTTACAGCTACTTAATCTAAAAATTCATTTAGTCAAACAGAGACAATCCCCGAAACAACCAAGACCAATGATACATTCCTTTATCTTCCTTGCTTTCCTGATTGCTTTTCTGCAGGAAAGCTTGAGCCATTCCAACCCTGTTGCAACCAAAGGTTCTTCAGTTAGTTGAAGTGTTCCTTTTGTTGCCCATGCTCTCCAACTGCATAAAGCCACAAAAACCATGCCAAAAATTCATTACTGATGTTCCCTTCACTCCCAGCTCCTCAAGCGGTCACCCCCATCTGGTGGCCCTGTTTCCCTGTCCTGCAAATCCCAAGAAGGCCTCATCAACTTATTGGCTGCTAACCAATACCTTTTTGGTAATGGTGGCTCCGGTGCTTCTGGACTTGGTGGGATTGTTGGGACTGGTGGACCTGGGATTAGAGTACCTGGTGTCCCGGCCAACTTGGAGGCCCTGGTTGACTTGCTGGACCTGGGGGAATTGGTATCTCTGGTGGTCCTGGCAGGCTCCCCGGACCTGGTGGCCTTGGTGGGGCTGGTTCCCTTGGCAGACTCCCTGGACCCAGTGACCTTGGCGGGTACAGCAGACCTGGCAGACTAGGTGGTGCCGGTGGCCTAGGTGGCACTGGCAGCCTTGGCAGGTAAGGCGAACCTGGCGGACTTGGTGGTTCTGGTGGCCTAGGTGGCGTTGGGGGCCTTGGCGGGTAAGGCAGACCTGGAGGACCTGGAGGCCTTGGCAGGTACGGCAGAAATGATGGTGCTGGTGGCCTTGGTGGCGCTCCTGGCCTTGGTAGATTTGGTGGACCTGGCCGTCTTGGTGGGTTTGGTGGAGCTGGCGGCCTTGGCAGCTTGGGCAATGCCGGCCTCTTCCCCAGCAAATCTTTTGGCTCTACCAGCCCTCTGGGCTTCCCCAACAACTTTTCCTCCTGGAAAAACACCCAATATTCTAGCAACCAGTCCCTTTCCTCATTTTTGACCCAGTCTCAATTTGGCTCCTCTTCCACCAACCAAGCTTCCTACAATTCCAACCAGTCTTATAACTTGGGCTTTATCATGTAAAAAAGGCAGGAAATAAATTTTGACAAATGCCACAATCCCCCGCCCATGATCTGCTGTAACCCTTCCTAGAATTTTACCCGTTATTATGCTGTGCCTCTGTTTTGTTTTTCAAGTTGCTTGTTAGTGAACTCAAATTGTTCCTTTATTTCTTGTGGTTCAAAATCTTTTAACTTGAATTTTTTTTTGGTATGCTTGTGTTTGAGCTGTGGAAGTTTTCATGCTTGACCAGCTGCTTTGTTTTTCTTTTTAGGTCTGCATATTGCAATTGGTTGTCATCAGTTTTGCGGCTACTTATGTATCTTCAATTCCTGGTGCCTTTGTTTTTTCTGCCCTTTGGGATTGGGTCTCTTCACTCATGAAATTGCAGCCATAATTTTTTTACCTGCACCAAAAACAGGTCATAAAAACCCACTAAGCTCCCTGTATTCATACATAATTATTGCTCAAGGGTGATAGACTCATCAATCTTGAGATAAAGCATTGTTTGTGTCTGATAGTCTTCCTAGGCTAGCAGCCTTTAAAAAAATCTGCCTCTTTGACCCATCTTGTACCCAGGGTTAGTGCAAGCCATTTTTTGAGATCTGGTCCAACAGTAAAAAAAAGTAACATCATACATTAAAACAAAACAAACCAATAAAAATGGATTCCCCACCCAAAATTATAAGGTAGGGTCACTCACTGACTCCACCCTAAAATCATAACTCCTTCTTATTTTAAATAATTAAATAAGAATTGACCAAAAGGCCCCAGCACCAATATGGCAACTTTTGGTCAATTTAACGTTTCACATGTATTTTAACATATGTGTTTCACACCTAAAATTCAGTCAGAATTGAGGTGTTGTGTATATTTTAGGAGTTACGCATGTAAATGTGTTATGTCACAATTCCTGCGCGCAGCCCTTTGTCCCTAAACAACCCCTACGCATAACCCTCCTGCATACAAAAATCCCGCATGCAGCAAATTTTGCCACACAGGCAGCACATCGTACCCTGCTTGCATCTGAATGGACTGATCCCTGCGTCAGGATCCATTATGACAAATTTGACAACAGGTACCGCTCACAGGAGCTACAACCTAGTAAGGTTTACATGGAATATTTAAAAAGGTGACATATGCATTGAAAATGATCTAAAAACCTTAAAAACTTAATCTTGAATTTATATAATCAATTCAAAAATATTTTAAATAATAAATCAAATATTGAAGGTTACCACAAAACAGGCAGATCCTGATATTTGAAGATCACAAAAAACTACAAAGAGTGGCTGTAAAAATTAATCAAAATAACCTAATTGCTCAACAGGTGATGGAAAATCAATGAAAATCCACATTTTTCTACTGTAAAAAAATATTAAGAGTACCAAAGGCAGGATATGTGAAGAATGATCAGAATTAGGCCATTAACAGATTAAAAGATCCTGTGACTAAAATAGTACTGAAATCCAGAAAATCTAAGGACATCTGATTGACAGCACCAATTGGAAATGATAAAATTTCCCTGAAAGGCCTACCAGGCTCAGCCCATGAGCAGAACCCTCCCTATGTGCCCTGAGAAGCTCATTATCAACCCAAAAGGTATTTATACGGACCTCTTTGGATCCATTATTCCACATAATTTTTTCCCAGAATTTATTATTATCAATGAGAAACTGTTTCATTTTTGATCAAGTGCTTATAAGGAGATAAGCAAGTGAATTATTACTTATTCTATAGTACTATTATTATTTATTAAAAAAATCAAACTGATTCATTAAATTATAGTCAAGCAATCAACCCCAATCGCTCTGAAACCCTTTACCTGAATAATTGCAGGATTCTCGTGGTAAAGTGCTCAGAGTGAGTGTTACCCTTCCTTTTTAGGCCATTTGTGCTGTTACGCCTGGCCATTAGTGGAATAAGTCCTTTCTAAGGCACCCATCTTTATTCCAAGGTTCTTAAACTGCCTAAGGAGGCCCCTTGAAGAGAGGTTGCTAGTCTGTAAAGATCCCCAGTAGTATAATACTGTGGCCCCTCTTTTATATTATATTGAAAACCATTTATTACCAAACCAATTAAACCTTGCAACCGCTCTTATTATATCATTAATTTGAGCTTCTAAGTGTTTATTATTGGAATAATAATTATTATTACCATTTGAGCATCTTTATCACTCTCTGTAGCTAAAGGATTGCAAGGTTTATGGTATCAGAGAGCTGACAACTGGGGGTCTGGCTGGGAATTATCCTTAAATAATTAATTTTTAATAATTTATTCCTTGGACCAGTTTCTTTATTTTTAAAAAAATAAGTTAAAATACTTATAACATATATTTTTGATCATGTTTTTCTCTAGTGGATCTTAAGACCAACGTAGAATTGATCAATTATTATTTGAGCTTCTTAAAAAGAAAAAAGAAGAAAAACTCCTTAACTTTTTCCCTGTTATTATAACTCCTGAGAAAAAACGGGAGAAATTACTTTATTATAAACAGCAGGTTACAAAGGACAAAGAACTTGGGCTTGAAAAAATTATCAATTTAAATTCTTTATTAAGGCAAAATAAGAAGTGGAGACTTATCAAAGGAAGATTTATATTTATAAACTAAATAACCCTGAAGATAAAGAAAAATCCAAAAATAATAAAAGTGATTATTTTTTCTACAAATATCATTTTAAACACATAAAAATACAAAAAAATATTAAATTTATATTTTTTGTTTTTATCCATCTCAGTGGATATTTTTTTTGGTGATCTCATTGACCAGGACCTCCTAGAGGATGTCCCAGACAGTGTACCATTGGACTTACCCTTGGATTTATCCAAGGATCTGATTGGAACTCACTCAGACCCCATTGGAATACCGTCCAAGGATAGTTGTGATCCCAACCAAGTGGTGGTACCCTTGAATTTAACTTCAAGTAAGTTAAAATATATATAAAAAATGATTAAAAATATAAAACACAGAAAAAATATCATTTTTATATTTTTAAAGTCTTTTTTCAAAGTTTTGACCAAAGACTTACTCATTTTTTTTGGTGCTATGTATCAAAATAGGCGCAACACCCGTGTAACAGGTAGAGCTCCATCATATGGATCTCTGCCTGGAGGAACATGCGCGCCCAAGGACTCCAGTCATAAGCACAATGAGGGGACTCAAAACCATGACTGTAGCTTCACGCGGGACGGAGAAAGCAACAACAGCGGCTGCCAACTCTACCAACAAACCGTTGGAGAAACATCTGCTGCCGACCATCTTATCCCAGGAGGGTACAGGTCCTCCTACGCCACCCCAGATGGACTCAAACAAGGAGGAAAGAGTCAAAGTATTAGTGAAAGAGCATGTGAGCTATTGGTAACAATTCAGGTTGGCTCAGACCCAGGAGGATAAACCAGGTATGAGAAAGCCTATTTCTCTGGAAAGTAAATCTCAGATTTCTCTGCAAAGGTTGATCCCAAAGAAAGAAGTAGAAGGCTACTTGCAGAACTTGAATCCTTGGTATCAGTTAGCTTCCTCAAAGTTAAAGGACCCCAAAAAGAAGAGGTTCTCAGCCCATCAAAGATTGAGCAACCCAAAGGATTGGGAAAGCATAAAATCCTTAGCCCAGAAGTGGAAAAACGTGTACCAAAATTAGATGAAGAAGTTCTTAATAGATTTTCTGTAAATGTGTCTCACAATTTTACTATTATTAGCCAATGCTTTGACAAAGTTATTCAACAATTGGACAAATTGAGTTCAAGTATTTTCAGAGTGATTGACAATAATTCTCAGATTATGAGAATTGATGAGTTGGAAATACAACAAATCAAGGACAGTATAAAAGCTAGTAAGTTGGACCTGAGAAACATATTGATGATAACCAATCAATTCTTCAGGAAGATATTCTTGAAACCATAGACCAGCTTAAGGAAGAAGTTAAGAAAACTAGTCCTACTCCTTCAGCTCATATGATTAACAAAATTGACTTTTTAAGCAATAAACTAGATTTGGAGTTAGGTATGATTAAGAATGATCTCAGACCACATAAGGTCAATTCAACTAACTATCCAGTCATTGACCTAGAACAAACTAGACCTGCTTGGTTCACCAGTAGTCCTAGTGTTCCTCCCAGAACCAGGATAAGTAGGAATGAGTCTTTCAGACCCATTCCTACTCCTGAAATAGATCAGGCTTTCAAGTTACTTCCTCCCATCACTGAATGGCCTATATTCTCTGGAGAATGAGAATACAACCATGTCAGTTTCATTAAATTTATTGACTATACTCTTTCTCCTTTTGAGCTCCCTTATGTAATAGCTGTGGTAAGATTGCCCAGAATATTTGAAGGAGTAGCTCTTCATTGGTTTATCAATAAAAGAGAAGAAGTTGGATCTTTATCCTGGAATTCTTGGAAATAATTTTTTAAAGTACAATTTGGTACCAGGATTTGGAAAAAAAGATAATGAAAAATTTTGAAACTTCCCAGTTTGATCCATCCAAGGACAAACCTCATAAGTGGTGCTTAGACCAGAAAAGGAGGTAAGACTGATTCTACCCTGATGCTGATAAAGAAGAAGTCAATGAAAGACTCCTCAACTTATGTCCCGGACAAATCAGCCACGGTGTAAGGTGCAGAATGCCTATGGATTTGGATCTTTCCACCTTCATAGGTGTATTAGAAGAGACTATTGGTATGAATGGTCTTGATAAGAGAGTCAATACACTCCCCAGGGAACAAAATACTAGGAACAGGGAAGAATATACTTCCAAAACTAAAGAATCTCCTGCTACTAATCCATCTACCTTGGAAGTCAAGAAGACTCCAGAATCAAAGGAAAAAGTATGTTGGAACTGCAACCAACCCAGACACGTAAAACCTGATTGTCCTCTACCTAGGAAAAGGATCAATATGATTGAAGGAGAAGAGTATGACAATCCTGTCCCTCACCTTGATGATACTGATGGATCACTCTCTGATTGTGATCTCATGATAAATAACCCCATCAATGTTATTGAAGTTAGTATTGAGTCTTCTCTTGACATAAATTCTGTCAATGAGGATTCTAACTTAACTCAAAAATGGAATCCCAACATGAAGATTCACCACATCTCTGAGGCTAAGGACTTGACTCTGAAACCTTCTGCAGGTAAAATTTACACTTCAGGCAAAACATGCTATGCTACTGGTTTAATCCAAGGTTCCCCTGTTAAGTTACTTCTAGACAGTGGAGCCTTTTGCTCTTGTGTTTGTTCAACTTATCTGGAGAAACAAGACCCAAACTGGAAACTGAACTGCCTGAAAGTACCTCAGGCTAAGTTCAGCAGTTTTAATTCTGCTCTAAATGATGTTGGATTATGGTCTTCTGATATCATACTACCTCACTCTAAAGGATCACTCAAACTGAACATTGAATTTGTAGTACTCCATAACGGAGTGTGTCATTATTTTATCCTTGGAAGTGATTCTCTTTGCTTATATGGCATAGATGTATTCCAAAGCAAGGGTAGATACTTCACTATAGGAGGTGACTGGAATAAGAAGTTCCAAATATACCATGTAAATGCTCAAAGTTCTGATTCAACTTATGAAAAGCACTTAGAGAGTTTCAATCAGGAATACTTCTCTCAGGCTGCTTTGAATTCCCTTCTCAATGAAGAGCAGAAAGGGGATATCCTACAAGTATGTTTTGAAAATCAGAATGCTTTCTTTACCAAGGATCATCCCATTGGTAAAATCAAAGGACATGATATGATCCTAACTCCAACCATTAAGCCTCCTTACCCACCTAACCTCAGGAGACCTGCCTTCCCTTCTTTTCCAAAATCTAGAGCTGCTCTGGAAACTCATATTCAAGAGTTGGTTGATTTCAAGTCTTAAGGGAAGTAGGACACAATGAACAAGTGGATATCACCACCCCCGTAATTATAGCTTGGCATAATGATAAGTCATGAATGGTTGGAGATTTCAGAATTTTGAACAACTACACCCAAGCTGATTATTACCCAATTCCAAGAATTGACCACGCTCTGCATAACCTTTCCAAAGCCAAATACATCACTACCATGGACATGCTGAAAGGTTTTCACCAAATACCTATCAGCCCTGATAGCCGGAAATTCATGAGGATTATCTGTCATTTGGGAATTTTTGAGTATCTTAGGATGCCTTTTGGTATAAAAAATGCTCATTATCATTTTCAAAGGATGATGGATATTGTCTTAGTATTATTCATCAGACAGGGATGGATGATGGTATACATGGATGATGTTATCATCTACTCTGATAATTGGGATACTCACATGGAGAAATTAAGGCTAGTCCTCAAAACCATCTCTGCCATGGGATTGAGAGTATCAATAAAAAAGTGTAACTTTGGCTACAGGGAACTCAAAGCCTTAGGACACATTGTCTCCGGACTAACCTTAGCTGCTGACCAAAACAAGATAGCAGCAGTAATGAATAGGCCTATGCTCAGAATAAAACTGAACTCCTATCCTTTATCAGCTTCTGCAGCTACTATAAGAAGTATTTACCAAAGTTTGCTCTTCTGACAAAATGCCTGTATGAGATCTGCAACAACACAACGTGTTTGACATGACTCATGACAGATTCAAGAACTATGAGGAACTCAAAATTGCAATGACTTCAGCTCCAGTACTGATCCAGCCTGATTATTCTAAACCTTTCAAACTCTACATAGATGCCAGCATGGAAGGAATAGGAACTGCTTTACATGAGGAGTTCATAGAGGATGACAAACCAGTGGAAAAAACTATAGTCTTCATATCCAGACAAATTAACGACACTGAGAAAAGGTATGGTGCAAGCCAAATGGAATGTCTTTCCTTAGTATGGGCTCTAGAGAAACTCCATTATTACTTAGAAGGCACCAATTTCACTGTGATTACTGACTGCAATGCTGTCAGGACATTGATGAACATGAAGACCACTAGTAGGCACATGTTAAGATGGCAGATAGCTATACAACAGTACAGAGTTCAGATGACCATACTTCATCAAGCTGGGACTAAACATCAGAATGCTGATAGTTTAAGCAGGAATGCGTTACTCAGTGACCCAAGTAACCCTGCTTATGATCCAAAGGATAATGATATATTCCCTATCTTTAAAATTAACAGGTTAAACATTGAATCTCCTATGATGGGAATCCTCATTTGTGAACTGAATGAATCATTTTTCAACTCAATCAAAGAATCTTACAGCTCTGGCATAAAGACTCTGATCACTATTATGGAAAGTACTTCTCCACCTTCTGAATTGATCAATAGCCTACCTGCACCTCTTTTGAAACCTTACAAAGCCTGAAGGTTCACCATATGGGATGCTCTTTTCTCACTCCTTACTCTGTTAATTGAGGTATTCTTATTTTTCATAGTTTGTGTTACTATTTGACAGTTTTGCTCTGTATATAGTAGCAAGCTGACAGACTAGTTATGTACAGTCTTCCTTGTATAGGGTACAGAGGAGGTTGTATAGGTGTCAGGTGTCTTGTGGACTAGTCAGCAGGAAGTTAGGCCTCTGTGTATCCTCACTGCACCCTCTCAGAATTCTACTGTACCTATTGTGTACTCTTTTGGGCCCAAACCTTCTGTACAGGTCCCATTACAGGGGACCCTGACAACCTTTGATACAGCTCTCAAAAGGATGCGGGGCCAAATTATTCCAAACTTTCTGTTTTTTTGGGAAGTCTCATCCTGTTTGCTACCTCTTGGTGGTGCTCTTTGGGCCCCATGTGGTGTGGAACAAGGCTGTGGGGATTATGTGAGGTACAGTACACAGGGGTGTCACGGTTCTACCCAAAGGAGCAGGAACTGGGGAGTGGTGCCAGTGGGTGACCCTACCTAATTTGGCACCAGGAATCCCTTTCTGCGATAACATTCCTACTTTTCTTACTCATTAAGGGTTTTTATCTCATTTTTGTTTTTAAGTTATTATTTCTGTATTTTTTTATTCATTATTATTATTCATTCATTTTTTATTTCTGGGGTCTTTAGTCAGTTGGTTCTGAATAGACGCCAGCTGACACTTTGAAAATGAGAAGGAGCATTTTTTATACCAAAAGGCATCCTTAGATACTCAAAAATTCCCAAATGACAGAAAATTCTTATGAATACCAATTAAACCTTGCAACTGCTCTTATTTGAGCTTCTAAGCATTCATTATTGGAATAATAATTATTATTATCATTCCAGCATTTTTATCACTCTCTGTAGCCAGAGGACTGCAAGGTTCCTGGTATCAGAGATCTGACATCAACATAGAAAATAATCCAAATCTCCTCCTAGACTCCGGCGCCAACATCCACATTTTAATGAACCCAAGTACTTCTCCAAGATTGAGATGCAAGCAGAGAAGGAGGAAATCAAGATGGGCAAACTCAAGGCCAATCTCAAAATCCATGGGAAGGGTACTGTGTGACTTGAATAGAATGACTCAATAGTTACCCTTGAAGACTGGGCATACTGCCCAGACATCGTGGTCAACCTGATTGGTCCCAGTCAACTTTCCAAAAGAGGATGCAGCCTAACTCAACTTCAAAACAGGTTCTCAATCACCAAAAATGGTCTCACAGTCCTTAAGGGACTCATCCAATACAACTTGTTTGTGATTGAGAAGCCTCAATCTATTGGCCAAGAGAATAATTTCTACCATTTAAATCAACATTCAAATCTCCAGACAGAAGAAAAACAATCTTTAATGGATCTCCATAGGTGTTAGCTTGCTACTATATACAGAGCAAAACTGTCAAATAGTAACACAAAATATGAAAAATAAGAACACCTCAATTAACAAAGTAAGGAGTGAGATACACAAATGGATTTCTCACCCAAAATTAGGTAGGGTCATTCACTGACCCCACCCTTGAATTCCAAGTCCTTATATTTTTAAAATAATTAAAAGGAAAATTACTAAAAATTACAACACTACACGCGGCAATGTGTTATTCCCGCGCGCTGCCCCGCCAGCAGCAGGATCCCCCGTACTAGAGACCCTCCTGCAGCTGATTTCGCCACGCAAGCAGCGGATCCTAACCCGCGCGGAAACGCAGAAATGTGTTATGTCACAATTCCTGCGCGCAGCCCCGCCAGAAGCAGGATCCCGCGTACTAGAGACCCACGCCCAGCTGATTTTGCCATGCACGCAGCGGATCCTACCCCGCGCGTACACGCAGAAATGTGTTATGTCACAATTCCTGCGCGCAGCCCCGCATCATTACATAACCCTACGTACTAGCAGCAGCAGGATCCCGCGTACTAGAGACCTGCGTGCAGCTGATTTTGCCACGCACGCAGCGGATTCTACCCCGCGCGCATCTGTACTACTGATCCCCCCGCCTGGATCAGTCATGACTAATCTGAAAACCAGGTACCGCTCAGAAGAGCTACAACCTAGTTAGGGTTGCCTAGTATATGTAACAAACGGACCTATGCATTAATAATGATCTAAAAAGATCAAAACTTAAATAAAATTAATTAAAATTAATTTTTCAACATTTTTAAATAATAAATAAAAGATCAAGGACTACCACGTAAACCACGGATATTGTCAGCCTGTTACTTAGCACAGAGCAACCTGACAAAGCAACAACAATAATAATATTAACAAAATTAAAAGGAAGACAGATAAATGAATAAATAGAATTATTATAAAATGAATGAGTAGGAAATCCATGAATATTATTGCAGAAATGGATTCCCCACCCAAAATAAGGTAGGGTCACTCACTGACCCCACCCTTGAATTCTTACTCCTTATATTTTTTAATCAATTTAATAGAAAATGGTAAATGACCATGGCACCAGTATGGCACCTTTTTGCCATTTTAATATTTCACATGACATGTCATGTATAGGTTTCACACCTAAATTTCAGTCAAAATCCAGGTGTTTTGTGTAGTTTAGGAGTTAAAAGGGAAATTGTGTTTTGTCACAATTCCCGCACGCAGCGCCGCGTCCCTACAGCGCTGGTCTCCCGCGTACCCAAACTCCCGCACGCAGCCCCGCGTCCCTACAGCGTTGGACTCCCGCGTACGCCAACTCCCGCACGCAGCCCCGCGTCCCTACAGCGCTGGACTCCCGCGCAACTGAATTCCCGCGCAGGTAATCCCGTGACCTAGTCACGCGCGCAGCGGTACAGTCCCCCGCGCGCATCTGAGCAGCGGATCAGTCCCCGCGCGAATTTGAATGGACTGATCCCCGCGCCTCCTGCCGTGATCAGTCTGACATCCAGGTACCGCTCAGAGGAGCTACAATATAGTAGGATCTACACTACATATGTAAAGCTACCACACAAGCATGGATTATAGTTCAAAAACCTTAAAAATCAATTAAAATTAGTTATTAACCAATTTTTAGTATTTTTTATTACTTAAATAAAGATCAAGACTTACCAAAAAATGAGTTGACCAGAACCTTCAAAGACCACAAAACTACATAAGGAGTGGTCGTAAAAATTATTGAAAGTTACATACAGGATCAGCAGAGGATGGAGAATCAATAAAAATCCACGTCTACTCACTTTGGACCAGTACTTACAGTACAAATTGAGGATCAGTGCAGGATCAGCAAAATGACTAATCTATTGATTAACAGATCCTGCAGCTAAAAAGGAGCTGTTCCTTGACAGATCTAAGGCCAGCAAGCTAACAGCACCTTGAGGACGTGCCAATCTTGCCCTTACTGCCACCCTAGCCTCAGCCAATGGCTATTACCCCTTCTAGAGGCTCTCAAGCACCCAAAAGGAATATTTAAACATGCTCTTTTTGCCCTTCTGTTCCCAATCAGTTATCAATTATCAGGAATTATGTATTATCAATCAGACACGGTGTCATTGTTAATCAAGTGCTTATATGAAGATAAGCAAGTGATTTATGACTTAGTCTGTAGTAGTATTATTTACCTTTATTAACCAATCAACCATTGAAGTTTATTCAAGCAATCTACCCCATCTGCTCCGAAACCCTTCCAATTATTCCAGGATTTTCGTGGTCAAGTGCTCAGAGTGAGTGTTTCCCTTCCTGTCTAGGCCACTTGTGCTGTTAAGCCCGGCCATTAGTGGAATAAGTCCTTTCTAAGGCACCCATATTTATTCCAAGGTTCTTAAACTGCCTAAGGAGGCCCCTTGAAGAGAGGTTGCTAGTCTGTAAAGATCCCCAGTAGTATAATACTGTGGCCCCTCTTTTATACTATATTCAACACCATCTATTACCAAACCAATTAAACCTTGAAACTGCTCTTATTATATCATTTATTTGAGCTTCTAATTGTTTACTATTGTATTAATAATTATTATGATCATTCCAGCATTTTTATCACTCTCTGTAGCTAAAGGACTGCAAGGTTCCTGGTATCAGAGAGCTGACAGATATTGATCTTTGAAGACCACAAAAAACTACAAGAAGTGTTCATAAAAATTATTTAAAATCATTTAAATGATCAGCAGATGAGGGACAATCATTAAACAGCCAAATATGCACGTTTTAAAGCAATATAAATAGTACAAATAAAGGATGAGTACAGAATGATCAAATTTAAGCCATAACTAATTAACAGATCCTGTGGCCAAAATAGTACAGAAATCCAGCAGATCTAAGGACAGCTGATTGACAGCACCAAGTAGACGTGCCAATATTGCCCTGAGTAGCTTGCCAGCCTCACCACACGAGCAGAACCCTCTCTATGCGCCCTGAGAAGACCAAAATCACCCCAAAAAGGTATTTATACAGACCTCTTTGGATCCATTATTCAAGCAGAGTTTACCAGGAATTATTTTTTATCAATCAAAAACCGTGTCATTGTTAATCAAGTGCTTATATAAAGATAAGCAAGTGATTTATTACTTAGTCTGCAGTAGTATTATTTTACCTTTATAACCAATCAAACATTGAAGTTTAGTCAAGAAATCTTGCCCATCTGCTCTGAAACCCTTCCAATTATTCCAGGATTTTCGTTTTAAAGTGCTCAGAGTGAGTGTTACCCCTCCTTTCTAGGCCGCTTGTGCTGTTAAGCCCGGCCATCAGTGGAATAAGTCCTTTCTGAGGCACCCATCTTTATTCCAAGGTTCTTAAAAACTGCCTAAGGAGGCCCCTTGAAGAGAGGTTGCTAGTCTGTAAAGATTCCTAGTAGTATAATACTGTGGCCCCTCTTTTATATTATATTGAAAACCCTTTACTAAAAAACCAATGAAACCTTGCAACTGCTCTTATTTGAGCTTCTAAGCGTATACTATTGGAATAATAATTATTAGTATCATTCCAGCACTTTTATCACTCTCTGTAGCTAAAGGACTGAAAGGTTCCTGGTATCAGAGAGCTGACAACTGGGGGTCTGTCCGGGAATTATCCTTAAATAATTAATTTTTAATCATTTATTCCTTGGACCAGTTTCTTTATTTTTGAAAAAATAAGTTAACATACTTATAACATATATTTTTGATCATGTTTTCCTCTAGTGGATCTTAAGACCAACAGAGAATTGATCAATTATTACTTGAACTTCTTAAAAAGAAAAAAGAAGAAAAACCCCGTAACTTTTTCCCTTTTATTATAACTCCTGATCAACAACAGGAGAAATTGGTTCATTATAAGCAGCGGATTATAAAAGACAAAGAACTCAAGCTTGAAAGAATTATCAATTTCAATTCTTTATTAAGGAAACATAAGGAGTGGAAAATTTATAAAAGGAAGCTTTATATTTATAAACTAAATAATCCTGAAGATAAAGAAAAACCCAAAAATAATAAAAGTGATTATTTTTTTAAAAAAATCACCTTATCACGTAAAAATACAAAAATATATAAAACTTATGTTTTTTTATCCATCTCAGCCGATTTTTTTTTTGGTGATCTCATTGACCAGGACCTCCTAGAGGACGTCCCAGACAGTGTACCATTGTTTTTTTTCTTGGATTTATCCCAGGATCTGATTTGTACTCACTCAGACCCCGTTGGAATACCTTCCAAGTATATCTGTGATCCCAACCAAGTGTTGGTAACGTTGAATTTAACTCTAAATAAGATTAAATATTTATAAAAAAATTATTAAAAATATAAAACACCCAAAAAATATTATTTTTATAAATTTGAAGTCTTTTTTCAAAGCTTCAACAAAAAGACTTACATATTTTTTTGGTATTATGTATCAAAATAGGCGCAAAACCCGTGCAACTGGCAGATCCCCGTCATATGGATCTCTTCCTGGAGGAAACCATACGCGCAAGGACTCCAGTTGCAAACGCAATGAGGGGACTCAAACTCTTGACCATAGCGTCACACAGGACGACAACGGCGAGAACCACGGCCGCCAAATCGACCAACAGACAGTTGGAGAGCCCTCTGTTGCCCACCAGGTTATCCCAGGAGGGTACAGGTCCTCCTACGCCACCCCAGCTGGACTCAACCAAAAGTGTTAGTGAAAGAGCACGTGAGCTATTGGGAACAATTCAGGTTGGCTCAGACCCAGGAGGATAAACCAGGTATGAGAAAATCCATTTCTCAGGCAAAGAAATCTCAGATTTCTCTGCAAAGGTTGATCCCAAAGAAAGAAGTAGAAGGCTACGTTCAGAACTGGAATCCTTGGGATCAGTTAGCTTCCTTAGAGGGAAAGGACCCCAAAAAGAGGTGATCCTCAGCCAATCAGAAGTTAAGGAACCCAAATGATTGGGACAACATAATATCCTTAGCCCAGAAGTGGAAAAAGGTGTACCGCAATTAGATGTAGAAGCTCTTAATAGCTTTTCTGTAAATGTGTCTCACAATTTTACCATTATTAGCCAATGCTTTGATAAAGTTTATAACCAATTGGACAAATTAAGTTCAAGTATTTTTAGAGTGATTGACACTCAGTCTCAGATTATGAGAATTGATGAGTTGGAAATTGAACAAATCAAGGATATTATAAGAGCTAGTAAGTTTGACCTGATGAAACATATTGATGACAATCAATCTTTTCTTCAGGAAGATATTCTTGCAACCATAAACCAGCTCAAGGAAGAAGTTAAGAAAACTAGTCCTACTCCATCAGCTCATATGGCTAACAAAATTGAGTTGTTGAGCAACAAACTTGATTTAGAGTTAGGTATGATTAAGAATGATCTCAGAGATCTTAAGATCAACTCCACTAACTCTCCGGTCATTGACCTAGAAAAAACTAGACCTGCCAGGTTCACCATTACTCCTAGTGTTCCTTGCAGAACCTGGATAACTAGAAATGAGTCTTTCAGACCCAGTCCTACTCCGGAAATATAAAAGGCTTTGAAGCTACTTCCTCCCATCACTGAATGGCCTAAATTCTCTGGAGAAGGAGAATACAACCATGTCAGTTTCATTAAGTTTATTGATTACACTCTTTCCTCCCATGTGTTGAGCATATTGTTGAATTTCTGTATGACTTAGAACCAGAATGGGCTGAACAAAGAGAGTACAAAGATAAACGTGAGAAAACAAGAATCATGAGAACAGAAAAAGAAGAAAGAGATAGAGCCCTAAAGCTTTACCGGAGATGAAGGTTAAGAGGGCAGTTAGATTGATGTTGAAGAGATTTGAAGAGCGGGACAGTAATTGATGTGATGGAGGTAGATGAATGAAAGATCACAAGAAGATGAACTGGATAGAAAATAGATCAGATTTAGATAAGATCAAGGATATTGAGAATGTGACATCTTACCAGTCAAGGATTATTTGATGTCAGAGCGGAATGAGACTTGGGAGATTGAATGTTGAGTAGAACAGATATACGAGGCAAGAAGAATAAGGAAACTAGAAAAGAAAAGGAGACTATCAAGAAGAAGAAGGAAAATAGGAAAGAAAAGGAGACTATTGAGAAGGAGAAGGAAACTAGGAACAACGTGGGACGATCCGCTACAGATGAGATTCCGCGGACAGATGAGAGTGCGCGGAGAGCACACTAAGTAGCGCACACAGAGGCGCGGATCAAAGAGGAATGGCGCATGGAGAGAAACAGAATCTTAACACCCCTCATGACTGGTAAGGGGGTAACAGAACAGCAGGAATCAGTTGAAAATTTCTTGTTGGAGAAGTTTCAGGGCATTGATCAAAGTTGACTTAGTGAGAGAGTCCTCTATCATCTTGCCAGTTGAGATGAGAACCAGATAAAACAAGGAGAGAGACAAATCCTCCCTTAACCCTTTTTTTTTGATATCTATATGTCCGGATTTAGAGTGAGATCCAAATTTTTTGATCTTATCATCCAAACCTTTATTGTCAATGTAAATTTTTGGTTTGCATTTAAGGGAAGGATGAATTTCATTGATAAGATGGGTAATCCATTTAATTTTGAGATAGCATTCTAGTAGGGCATTGACCTTGGATTCAGTAGATGAGTAAGTTATGTTTCTTTGCCTTGAGGAATTCCATGCGACCGGACTGCCGTAATGAAGGATGATAAACCCTTTTTGTGACTTGCGGAAGGCGGGATCATCTCCCCAGGTAGCATTGCTGTAACCAGCTATAGCTTCCTGAGAAGGATCATATCTAAGAGTCAATTTGATATTTCTGGTCTTCTTCAAATATTTCCAGACCTTCTTTACTTCTCTCCAGTGAGACATGCCAGGCTTGGTATTGAACCTTGCCAGACTTGAGACAGCAAATGCTATATCCAGTTGAGTATATTGAGAAAGATGATTCAGGAGACCAATAAAAGATCTGTAGTTAACCTTGAGACGGGTGAATTCCTTGTGTTCTTCATCTGACACCGGTTCTAGATGAAGATTTTGAGTAAGGGGTGTATTTATATTTTTAAAGTCTGTAAGCCCTAATTCTTCTAATCCTTGATTGATATGATTTGGTTGACTAAGGAGAATTTTGTTGTCCTTGACCTCCATTAACATTCCAAGGATAGTATTTGGAGAGTGGCAAGAGGAATTTAGGAATATTTTGAGGAAGTTGCTAGCAAATAAGTCAGATTTACCAACGTGGATGAGATCTTCCACGTGAAAGTAGATTACTTCCCCCAATCAAGAGTTGAGATAAAGACAGGGATCACTTGTAGATTTCACAAAGTTCTGAGATTTGATCCAATTAGTGCGAGTCTCATACCAATTCTTGGGAGATTGGCGAAGCTGGTAGAGTGATTTCTTTAATTTAAGATATGGAAATTTAGGTTCTGAACCTTCAGGCATTTGAATTATCACCGTCTTGGTCAGAGGAGCATGGAGAAATGCTCCCTTCACATCAAATTGTGTGAAGGTCATTCTATTCTTAAGGCCATAGAGAAGTGCAAGAGGAAAAGAACCTAGTTTACCCGTGGGTGCCCAGGTTTTGTTGAAGTCCACGCCTTGGATTTGATCAAATCCTTGTACGCAAAGTCTTGCTTTTTACCTAACTGGTTTGCCATGACAATTTTTTTTTATTTTGAATAGCCAAACAGTGTTCAGAATGTTATCAGGTTCATTGTAGAATTCTTCCCAAACCTCTTGTGACTCAATAGAGCCCAATTTGTCTTCCAACGCCTTTTTGCATTTGGGCCATTCAGGACATTTTTGTGCCGCTTTGTACAATGGTGGTTCATAATAGTGGTGAAACCCATATCTTTGGGGTTTCCTAATTTCATCGCGTGGCCTGAGACCGGTCCTTGGATTTGTTGGTTGAGGAGTCTGAACCATAGTAGTATCAGAAGAGAGATTTTTGGGAGAATCAGAAGAGTGGGAATCAGGAGAGCTAGCTTCTTCAAAATCAAAGCCAGAGTCCGGATCTTCAGTACCGGTTCCTCTCATAGCGTTGTAAGACTCCAAATGGTGCTAGGCCGTGGCAGTTCTGTGGAGGGAAAGGTGCTGTTTAGACTGCCTTCCTTAGTGTTATAAAAAATATTTAAATGTAACCAAGATAAAAGTCCAGAACCTGATAAATGAGGAATCAAGGAGTAGAGGATAAAGATGATAATAGTTTGGTAGCGATGGAACAGCATTATCTGAGACAAGTTTATGCAGGGAAAAACTTGAACAAAAGAAGTTAAAGTCCTCTTGGAGTTCAAAGAACAAAAGCTGTTGTATGTAAACAATGCCCACAAGCTAATAAATCTCGTTGTCAGCAGGAGATTGGGGATGATCAACTCAAACCCAAGAAACCTCCAGGTTCTCAATGAACCTGCCCAACTCTCCGCAATCAAGCGCTTGAAGGGTACCAGATAACTGAGGGTGGCTGTACAAGACAAAGCACAATGTTTAAGAAGCTCTGAAGCCAACAGTAACTGATTTTGAAGCAAGGATAACCTCAACACTTCTCAAGGGACTCAAGAATAGGCTGGCAAAATGCAACTCCAAAGAAAATAAAGGGAGGTATAACACTACAGGTCTTAAGCTTAATAAGACCTCTTCAATCAATTGTTATTGGCTCCAGAAAGGTGATCAGGGATCAGGAACCGTATGGTCAGAGAAAGGGATAAAGGAGTGGTATAACACACTTAAAAATTCCAAGAGACGGAATTTTTCTTCAACCAGCAAGGCTATTGGTTGGTGAAAAGGATCAGGCCACATAGTAGCAAAGACTCAGGTCAAAATGGATCAGGGGGCAATCAAAGATATACCCAGGATAAGGATCAGGATTGAATTTCACGATGATGGGGGGGACACAGGCGCACACCCTTATGGATGATTCTATTAGCTGAGGATCTGATGTTCCCCCTCAAAAAGCAGGGGAGAGCCCCTCTTTTTATAGACCAGAGGCCTATAAGCTATTTACAAGAGAGATTTTCAAATGAGAGCGGAATTTTCTTTTTTTTTTTTTTTTTGATAATGATACCCATAAAAGATGATAAGGGAAAAAATTAAAGTCTCCGCCCTGGACAGGGTGTCCAGGTTGGGGCACCACAGCGTATTTTTTGTCTTTAGCTGAAAATTCAGTCTTGAATCAATCTATTTCAGATTGAGCAAACAGATATAGTCCAGGGGATTCCAGGAAAGGAAATCTGTCTACTTTAGTTTTGAGAAACCTGACGTGTTTTGATTTGACAATTGCGCCAAGAGAATCAAGAATAAGATAGGAATGAAAGGTTGGATTGAAGCCAATCAAGATACCCTCAAGTCCCTTTTAATCAAATTTACAACCTGGTTTTACTTGATTATTCAGATATATAACAGAAGAACCTACAGGTTTCAAGTAATTAGTGGGAAGGGTCTTACCAAACATGAGCTCCCAAGGAGACTGTTGATTAACTTCTCTGGGGACTTGGTTGAGCATGAAGCAACAGCTTCTTGTAACTACATGCCAATAATTTTTTGCCAATCTTGAGGAAGAGAATGTTGCTTGGGCTGACTCAACAATTTTTCTATTTGCTCTCTTGGCACGTCTGTTATGTTGAGAATGGTAGGGTTTGGACGTTATCAACTTGATATGCTTTGATTTCGCAAACTCTTTGAGATTGGAGTCAAAAAACTCTGTCCCTTTATCTGATAAAGTCTTGGATGGATATTAGCCTAATCTTTTATGTTTGGTCTCGAGAACAGTTTTTATCACCTCCGTGGTTTCATCTTTTGAAGTCAGTGGGAACGCCGCCAGATAACCTGGTGCAGTTGTCTATCAGGGTGAGAATGTAATGGTGACCCAATTTAGATTGAGGAGAGATAGGACCAATAAGGTCCAGATGAATTTGATTTAGGGATTACTCAATGGTTTGGAAATCCCAGTGAAGGGTGATCTTGTGATTTTACTTCTGATAAAGCTGTTGCACTCAAAGGAATTGAGTTGTTCAATGGAGAAGAGATCCTTCACTAGAGGTTTGAGGGTGGATATTGAAGCATGTCCATACATTTTGTGTACATTGAGTAGGGAGAATGGGCGACTATTCATATGTTGAGGGAGATTGACCATTTGACTTTGGTCTGCGGATTTGGGCTTTTTTATGACAAATAGATTGTCTCAAATCATGCCATTCCGCACTAGTTGGCTTCCTTGAGTGACCAATAATTTGTTATTCAATTGAGTTAGACTACATCCTTTGCTTTCCAGAAGGCCGGGGCTAATAAGATTAAAGACAATATTGGGTACGTAGACACAGTCTTCTAGTGTGACAACAGAATCATTCCATTCCAATCTGACTGTTCCAGTTCCACATATTCTTAGGTTAGCTTCTAGTTTTCCGGTTTTAATCTTGTTTGATTCTTCTTGGAGTTTAATAGAGGAAAAAAATTTAAGATTGTTGAATATATGGACGTTAGCTCCAGAGTCCACGAGAAGGTTTGGGTTGTTATCAGCGTTGATCTAAAGGGTTAACAAGGCATGGTAGTTGATTTTAGGAGGTTTTTTTATTTTATTTTTCCATTCATTTTGCTGCTCTATCCACCATTTGGGAGCTATTTGCGGATGTAGATGGAAACACAAAGATTCAGAGTGAGGAGAATTTGGATTGTGGTATCCTTCTCGACACCTCATCTTTACCTTGTTCTCGTCCTTGTGAAATTTAGTGTTTGTCAATACCAAGGAGACATCCACAGATGATTTACCAGGATTTGTTTGCGCTTTCCTCTTGTTATGGTACTGAGTAAGATGATTCAGTACAATATCTACCGTTAGCTGTTTTTTTGACATGCATTATCTGTTGCTTGAGGTTTTCCAAGACTGTTGGGAACTTGAAGAGAACCAGATACGCAAGTATATCCTTAGGTAAATCAATTCCAACATCTGTCACCCTCGAAATAGATTTACACATTTCCGTGATAAAACCCTCAATTGCATGTTTGTTGAAAGTAGAGTGAAGAAAATTATTGAAGACCCTTGCCCTATTAGCCTTCTCCAAAGAGGAAAATCTTTTTGTGATTTCAGACCACAGGAGTTTTGACGAAGTCATATTGGAGGTGTTGACCACATTTGCATGAGTAGTACTTTCTAGTTTCCATAAGATAATGGCTTGGATCTCTCTATCTTGTTTAGAGGAAAGAGGGCCAGAATTTCTCGTGATAGCATCTTTTATGTCTTTAAAATCAAATAACATGAGCATCTTGTCTCTCCAGATTGAATAATTGTCTTCATTTAAGGGAGGGATAGCGTCAAAAGAAGCCTTCAAGGCCACCTATTGAAAGAAGTTGGCTTCTCCAGCTGGTTTGGTCATAGTCGTATTAGGATTTTTTGTCTAGATTTGGTTAGAGTTGATTGGTAAATTTCGGCTTTTAACCGTGTTGAGAATATTTTTGAATTTCTGTATGAATTAGAACCAGCATGGGCTGAACAAAGAGAGTACAAAGGTAAACGTGAGAAAAAAAGAATCATGAGAACAGAAAAAGAAGAAAGAGATAGAGCCCTACAGCTTGACAAGAGATGAAGGTTAAGAGGGCGGTAAGATTGATGTTGAAGAGATTCAAGGAGTGGGACAGTAATTGATGTGATGGAGTTAGATGAATGAAAGATCACAAGAAGACAAACTGGATAGAAAATAGATAAGATTTAGATAAGATCAAGGATATTGAGAATGTGACATCTTACCAGTTAAGGATTATTTGAGGTCAGAGCAGAATGAGACTTGGGAGATTGAATGTTGAGTAGAACAGATATACAAGACAATAAGAAGAAGGAAACTAGGAAAGAAAAGGAGACTATCGAGAAGAAGAAGGAAACTAGGAAAGAAAAGGAGACTATCTAGAAGAAGAAGGAAACTAGGAACACTGCGGGACAATCTGCTACAGACGATATTCCGCAAAAAGATGAGAGTGTGCGGAGAGCACACTAAGTAGCGCACACAGAGGCATGGATTTAAGAGAAATGGCGCATGGAGAGAAACAGAATCTTAACAAAATTTTCCACCTCACAAGAACTCTACAGGCTCTACCCCTGTACCCTTACAACCAGCCTATTCCGGTTATTTCTGGTGTTTCCACCTCAATGGGGCTGAACCAGCCCCTTAAATGTTCAATCCCCTTGGCTGGTTGTCCTTTACAACCAGCCATGATGACCTTTATTGCCTTGTTTACAGTCTGGTTGCCTCATGCATCCAGCCCCTGGCCCCTCAAATGGGCCAGGTGGGACCCAGGGCACACCTGGGTCCGGTCTCAGACTCACATGGGGGGGGGTGTGACCAGCAGACATGCTGTCCCCCCCCTCTTTCTCTCAAATCCCTGGTGGGGGCCGTCAGATCCCCTCACCAGGGGCCCTGGGGGTTGATACCCCCAGGGCGTCGTCAAGTAAGTTGGCCTGGGAGGGGATCAGGTCCTCCCCCTTGGTAAAGAGGGGGGGAGAGCCCCCCTAATTGTTCCCTTCAACCACTTGATGGTGGAGGGGTGATGAACTCCCCCCCACCTGCCAGTTGCTCAGCTTGCGGCCGGCGCCTCCACCTCCTTGGGCAAGGGGGTGGTCAGGTCCCCCCTTCCCTGAACAACCGCACTGTTGCGGTTGGTTGCTAGCTGGTTCAACCCAGCCAGCTTTCCCCCATCCCCCTTGCAACGGCAAGCGAGGGGAGGGGGAGCAAGCTGGGGCCGCAAGCCCCAGCTCCGTGGGGCTGGTCACCTAGCGCAACCAGCCAGGCCTGGGAGGTGGGATGCCGCGCGGGATCCCTTGGCCACGCAAAATCCCTGCAGCGGTGTAAGAATCCAAACGGTGCTAGGCTGAGGCAGTTCTGTGGAGGGGAAAGGTGCTGTTTAGACTGCCCTTCTGAGTGTTACAAAAATATTTAAATGTAACAAAGATCAAAGTCCAGAACCTGGTAAATGAGGAATCAAGCAGTAGAGGATAAAGATGATAATAGTTTGGTAGCAATGGAACAGCACTATCTGAGACAATATTATTCAGGGAAAAACTTGAACAAAAGAAGTTAAAGTCCTCTTAGAGTTCAAAGAACAAAAGCTGTTGTATGTAAACAATGCCCACAAGCTAATAACTCTGGTCATCAGCAGAAGATTGGGGATGATCAACTCAAACCCAAGCAACCTCCAGGTTCTCAATGAACCTGCCCAACTCTCCGCAATCAAGCGCTTGAAGGGTACCAGATAAATGAGGGTGGCTGTGCAAGACAAAGCACAATGTTTAAGAAGCTCCGAAGCCAACAGTTACTGATTTTGAAGCAAGGATAACCTCAACACTTTGCAAGGGACTCAAGAATAGGCTGGAAAAATGCAACTCCAAAGAAAATAAAGGGAGGTATAAAACTCCAGGTCTTAAGCTTAATAAGACCTCTTCAATCACTCATGATTGGCTCCAGAAAGGTGATCAGGGATCAGGACCGGTATGGTCAGAGAAAGGAATCAAGGAGTGGTATAACACACTCAAAAATTCCAACAGATGGAATTTTTCTTCAACCAGAAAGGCTATTTTTTGGAGATAAGGATCAGGCCACAGAGGGGAAAAGACTCAGGGTCAAAATGGATCAGGGGGCAATCAAAGATATACCCAGGATCAGGATCAGGATTGAATTTCACAATGATGGGGGGAACACAGGCGCACACCCTTATGGATGATTCTATTAGCTCAGGATCTGATGTTCCCCTCTCAAAAAGCAGGGGAGAGCCCCACTTTTAAGAGATCAGAGGCCTTTAAGCTATTAACAACAGAGATTTACAAATGAGAGCGGATTTTTTTTTTTTTTTTTTTTTTTTTTGGATGAGGATCAAGATCATGAGAAAAAAAAAAAAGGTACTCAGAGAAAAAGAAATTCAAAAGGGGGGGATGCCTGCGGGCATCTGACGGGCCCGGCCAACTTCTGTGGCCGCGGATGACCGCCGGCCAGTGTCCGACGGTCATTGGCAACTGCCAAGACCCGCGGATGACCGCCTGCCAGTGTCTGACGGGCATCAGCAACTGCCAAGACCCGGGGATGACCGCTGGCCGGTGTCCGACGGGCATTTGCAACTGCCCAGACCCGCGCGGGCAACCAACATTGTAAGAGACCCGCGGACGACCGTGAGCTAAGAGACCCGCAGAAGACCCCAAGCTAGGAGGGGAGGAAGAGAGGTAGGCTTAGAGAGTTTGAGTTCAAGGAGGTGGTCAAGATGTCATTCATGGCAGCTTGGATATCAGCGATGATCTTCTGAGGGTCTTTGAGCCTGCCTCCATCCTTGGAGAGATTGTCAAAATTGGATGAATAGGTGGTTGAGTAGACGCTAGCACCGATTGAATTATGACCGTTACTGGATGGATATTGGCCAGCCTGAGGCTTGTTTGCAATCCAATTTGAGATTGAGTTTTGGGATTGATGATGACTGAACTGAGAGCTGATCGATAGGTTCCTATTCCTCTGGATTAATGAGACCAAGGCAATTGTCAGAGGTGGTCTACAAGAACCAGGGCGTGATAGGGAGAATGATTCCTTGGAGGAGGGAGATGAGGCGGAGAGGGCGTTCAGGGAAGCTGGGAACTAAATGGAAGCTTTATTCCAGATCAAAGATTTTTTTTTTGTTTTTTTTTTTTGATAATGATACCCATGAAAGATGATAAGGAAGAAAATAAAATAAAATCTCCGCCCTGGCCAGGGTGTTCAGGTTTGGGCACCACATCTCTCCCCAACTTACAGACTGTCCCTAGTCTGCTCCCAAGTTTGATCCCACAAAAAGAAAGGAAAGAAAGATGATTGAAACCAAAGAATGGCCATTTTGATATGAAGAGTGGTTGAGAAAAAATATGTTGATCCAACCAAAAATCCTAGAAGTGGCTAAGATAAAATGAAAAAGGCGTCCCAGGTGCTCACATGTGTGGCATGAAGTAGAGTTTCACAAAACAACAAGAATCTTGCCCAGATGGTGCACGATTGGGAGGACTTACTTCTGGACCAAGTTGCCTCCAGGAGAATGAAATTTCTTGACCTGATCAGCAGAGAACCTCCTGGCCATCTGAGTACCATCCAGTTCCTCCAAAACATATGATCCACCTATCACGCTTTGTACTTAAGGATTATTGTCTTCACCCCTTCGACATGTCCTCTCCTCAGTACCATCTACCTCAGTCTAAAAGTGTGACACAAATAAAAGCACAACATAAATGGTGAAATCCGCTATTTCCTCTGGCTCGCGCTGACCTTCCAATCTTGGCAACCAACTCAGTATATACTTGCAAACTTTGCGGTAAATTCCATACCGGTCGGCCATCCATTATGAGATCCAATCTCCTTCCTTGGCCAATCAACAGCCTTGGACTTCCATCTTTGGTCATGCATTGTTTGTTAGTTCGCATCTACGTCTGACTAAGCCATCACTACTTTATAGTTTGCAATTTGACTAGTCCCTACCCTGCATACACTATTACCTCTCATTTGCATTGCCTTCAATGTCACTTGCTCCAGTCCCAATTTGTCATGCAATTGTACACTCAGATTCTATTGTCTTGCACTTACGTTAAGACCTCGGATCTATACCACTGCTTCATTTCCTATCCCGTTCCTGTCATTCATTGCCTCACTGTTTTAACTGTAGTTAGCTCATCACCAGGTTGTATCTAGTCACTTTGGAGTACCTTATAAGTGCTATCCCCCTGCCTGATGATTGTCTCCTCAGTTAGTTAATTTCATACGTTCTTGCATTTGCTAAAACCTAGTTATCACATTGGACTCAGGTTGAGTTTCCTTCTTTGGAACACATTCCATCCCTCTTGCCGTTTGCTGAGTGGAATAACCAAGTTCGCACTTTGCAACTGAGTCTTGCTATTTGCACTTGCCCTTGCACTTGGCATTCCTTTGCGCTCACAATCATCTAAGAATTGCCCTATAGTACGTGGGGTGGTTGTGTGACAGTAAATTAACTAACTCAACTCATCTATTGTAGCCTGCCAACCTATAGTAGACTTCATCTTCTTGATAACACGTACTCGCTCAACTGGGAACGCTTCCCTTGCCCCTTACAATGATGAGATCCATTTGGTAGGGAGAACCAGCGCTCCTTGGGCCCAAAAACCCTTGGATCCCGTTCCTCCTTCTAAATCACCATCTGTTGAACCCCTTGATGATCCTCGGGCTCCTCCACGGGATACTCCAACGGACCCTCTTGCGGAATTTGCAGACTCCAACCATTCTTCCAATGAAACCTTGAATCATGGTTGACCAGGGGTTCGCACTACTGCTACCAAGCCCGATGCTCCAACCCTGCTTTTGACGTTGATCCAGGCCCTCACTCATGGTTCCCAGAAATCTAGTCCAAGCACTCCTAGCTTTCGCACTCTGGGCATGAAACAAACCAATCACTTTACGGGAGAACACCCTCATAAGCTTAGATCCTACCTGCAGTCTTGTAAAATCATCTTTTCAAACGACTCCAACAATTTCCCTTCCGATAGACATAAAGTTATGTATGCTTCGTCCTTCTTAGGATGAAGAGCCTCGCAGTGGTTCAAACCGTACCTCGAACTTTTGTCCAACAACAGTCCCACTTGTATTCTCAAGAACTGGGACAGGTTCAAGCAACAACTGTTCACCCTGTTCGGCAATCCCAATGAAGTTTGAAACGCCAAATACAAACTTAATAGTTTAGTTATGAAGGAGAATAGTAGAGCTTCCGTTTATATTTCTCACTTTCAAACCTTGCAGTCTTGCATCCAGTGGAACAAGGCCGCTCTTCTATTCCATTTCCAAAAGAGTTTACCGGAATGCTTAATCAAACAGCTTGCAGTTGGGGGTCATAAGACAACCTTGCTTCAGCAGCTAATTGATTGAGTGATTAAGCTTGATAATGGCTATCATGACAAGAATTGCTCTTGGCAAAACAACCATGGACCGTCCACCTTGGCTCCAAGGGTGGACGACTCCTCAAAGGAAAACACAAGGAACCCAAAACCATCCAAACCAACCCTGACTTTGAACTTCAACCCAAAAGGGAGAGCCATCGCTGAAACTACAATGCTTCAAAAAGAGGAACGGCTGCAAAGGGAAAAGAACAAGCTGTGTATGTATTGTGGAGGAAAACATGATGTTGACAGCTGTGCAAAGCAGTTAGCGTGTGAAGCGGCTAAGCAGTCAAAAAATTAGCTTGTAGCTTTTCTGATACTTGCAAGGAAAACTACACATCATCTAAATCACCGCAAGTAAATCTTTGCACTTGCAAGTCACTAGGTGCTCTGAGTTCAAGATTTATCCTATTCCATTCCAACAACACTCCTTATCAATTATTACTTGATTCCAGCGCTAATGTTTCCTTCATCAGTGAATCTTTTGCCACTTCCAAAAATCTTACACATTCCAAGATAGATAAATGTCCTATCTATTTAGTAAGTAGTGCAACTGAACCATCTTATTGGGTTTCCCAAAAGGAAAAATGGACCTTTGCATTCTCCAATTTCCCCAACTTTGAATGGGATTTATTTTTCTTGGCTATACCCGGAATGAATAATACCATTCTAGGCCATGATTTCCTAGTTTACTGGAATCCGGGTGTGAATTGGCAAGAAGGAGTAATTAACCTTTGAAACTTGCACCCCCAGAAGGCTAACCTTTCCTTCAATCAGGAATTAAACAGCCTACTTGACACTGTCATTGAGTTGGATGACACTTTTCCGCCAGGAGATTTGCAATATCCTGATCTTCATTCCCAAATTCCCTCTTCAGATTTAGGAGTTATTGCTTACCTATCCAGCTTACCTCTTTCCTGTTCCTTCGAAGAGAAACAGACACCAGCCAAACGGTGTATTTTGAGCTCCCTAATCCTCTTGCACCATGCAAGCACCTCGAACCCGGTGCTCAAAGATGACGAGATTGAAGATTTAGAAATCATTTTGGAGTCTTTAACTTTGGTTTATCATGACTTTGCTGACGTCTTTTCAGCTGCAAAAGTAGATAGACTGCCTCAATCCCGTTGTTACAATCACAAGATTGAACTTACTGGCACACCTCCGGCACCAGGACCAGTTTACTCTCTCTCAACGCAAGAATCAGTTGCGCTTCAATACTACATTGCGGAAAATGTAGTGAAAGGATTTCTTCAACCAAGCAATTTGAATACCGGTTCACCTCTCCTATTTGTTCCAAAGAAGGACGGCGGAATTTGCCTTTGTGTTGACTACAGGAAACTGAACCAGGTAACCCAGAAGAATGCCTATCCAGTACTGCCTATGTCACATCTCCTCACCCTCTTCCATGGAGCTACTTATTTCTTGAAGTTAGACCTTTGAGTTGCCTATAACCTAATTTTCATAAAGGAAGTTCATGAGTATTGAACTGCAATGAGAACCCGGTTTGGCAGTTATGAGTATACCATCATGCCTTTTGGCATCTGTAACGCTCCTTCCACTTTTCAACATTTTGTCAACAACATTTTCTCCAATCTTGTAGGTAAATACCTTGTGGTATATCTTGATGATATACTATTCTACTCAAGTCACCTCAAAGATCACATGGCACATGTGCAAGAGGTGCTACAGCAACTTTGCAAGAATGAACTGTTTGCAAAAGCCTCTAAGTGCAAGTTCCATTCCTCTTCTCTTCATTTTCTAGGTGTCGTAGTCTGGCAGCAAGGAATATTGATGGACCTAGCCAAGAGCAAATGCATATTGTACTGGCCCCCACCTTCTTTGGTTAAATCTCTAAAGTTTTTTTTGGTTTCAGTAATTTCTATAGAAGGTTTATTGCGCGTTACGCCAAAAAAACCGTGAATCTTACTAACCTTCTTCAAAAGGACACTCCTTTAGTTTTTACCGAACAAGCTGCTTTGGAGTTTGAAGCTCTGAAGAAATTGTTCACCACTGCTCCAATACTCGCTCACTTCAACGAGCTAGCTTGCACTATTGTCAAAACAGACGCAAGCAACTATGCGATCGCAGGAGTAATCTTGCAGTTTTCTTCTTCCACTTCTCTATTTCATCCCATAGCTTTCAAGTCTTGCAAGTTGCTCGCTGCATAGCTTAACTATGAGATTCATGACAAGGAACTTCTTGCAATTGTTTATTGCTTGAAAAAATGGCGTTCATACCTTTTGAGCCTTAGGGAATGCTTTGAGGTTTTAACTGATCATAATTCTTTGAAGTATTTCATGAGCTCAAAAGTCCTGACACGTAGACAGGCACAATGGGCCAAATACCTCTCCGAATTCCACTTTACAATCACTTACCGTCCTGGGAAACAAGCGGTAGTTCCTGATGCTTTATCACGTCGGGATGACGTTTACCCAGGGGGGGGAGCACCTTTGCCGAAAACAACCCTGAAAACGTTAGGACACTCTTCTCAACCCAATCTGCCCAATTCATTTCAACCATTGCTCGCTTACAAGATTTGGCTTCCAAAATCTGACAAGCTCCACGCAACGACCCCAAGTGCATCAAAATTTGCAAAAGTGTGAACTTATTAGATAGTAGTTACAGTATTGATGATAATGACTTTTTGATTTATAATAATCGTATAGTAGTACCAGATAATTCTTGCATCAAGTTAGATATCTTTGAGTCACGGCACGATTCTCCGCTTGCTGGTCATCATGGGAAGGATAAAACCTACCAATTGATTGCACGAGACTTCTACTGGCCTGGTATGACCAAAGAAGTAAAAGACTATGCTAGCGCTGTGGTAGTCCAAACCTGTACTATAGCCATCAGACTCACTTTTCTAGTGTAACAACAGCTCAAACCCTCAAATTAACCTCAGAAATGGATTCTACATTCAAAATAACCCATAGTCACTCAGCCAACATACCCCTCTATCTCTCATGGATTAGAAGATACAGCCCAAGAAACCTTCAACTGTGGCAAACTCATACCCACCCAGGTGTCACATCTCTGTGGAAGACATAAGGCATACCTAGTAAACCCTCAAGTACATACCAGTGGCAGCTTTTCCTCAAGACCAGGACCACACAACAACCAGTCCATCCAGAATACAGCATACAGATACAGGAGGCAGTGCAGCATGCCAGATCCAGTCACCTCATCCAGAATACAGCATACAGATACAGGAGGCAGTGCAGCATGCCAGATCCAGTCACCTCATCCAGAATACAGCATACAGATACAGGAGGCAGTGCAGCATGCCAGATCCAGTCACCTCATCTAGAATACAGCATACAGATACAGGAGGCAGTGCAGCATGCCAGATCCAGTCACCTCATCCAGCATACAGTATACAGATCCAGGAGGCAGTGCAACCAGTCCAGATCCAGTCACCACAGCCAGAATACAGCAATAAAGATACAGGAGGCAGTGCAGCATGTCAGATCTGGTCACCTGAACCCAACAAACATGCAGCAAATACACATACAAGAGGCTGTGCAGAAGTATAAAGGAGCAATATATGCAGGAGAAAGTGGAACCAGCCTTAACCAGAACCAAACAAACCAACAGTATTGCACAGCAATACATGTAGGTAGAAGCAAGAATCACTGAATAAACTACCAGTACAGCACAGCAATATACCTTATCTGAACTACACAGCAATCTATGCAAGGCTGTGCATGCATGAAACCCCTGTACAAGCTTTTCCCAACCAGCAGAAATGCCTCATGTAACTGTACAAACTTTTCCCAACCAGCAGAAATGCCTCATGTAACTGTATCTCACTGTTCCTCACCAGAACAGGGAGAACCCTCAGGGGCAGCCTTGAGCACCCCTGGGGGCAGGATTTGTCTATTTAAGGAGGGCCTCTCTGCCCTATCCAAGTTGTATACCTACTCACCTAATCATAACGACCCATCTCATCATCTATCCATCCACCCCATCAACCCATCCATCTGTGGTACCTACCCAGATACATATTAGTAGTGAACCAATTATAAAGAAACAGGAAATCAGAAACCAATTTATTAACCATATTTAACCAGTTAAACCACCCAACAGGTGCTTGAATAAGGGTTCTTCTGTGACCTAAATATTCAGCACCAGATTAAAGAAAACCCACCCATTAATTAATAAATAACCCTTACAAAGAAAGAGAGCACAACAAAAAGAAACTACCAACCTTTCCTCTACCCAGCCCCCTGTGGGTAAACCCATCCTTGGGTCCTCTCCTGAACCATCCCTTTGATAAAACCCTTGAAACCTTTGATATTGGGATACTGGTTAAGATCACACATATCTGATCAATAATTAACCAATAATCCAATACATCTGGTCTATTCTTCAACAAACCCTACCAATAACAATTAATAACTAACCTAGGTCTGATCTGAGACCTATTTTAAGTCTCAAAGAAACCAGCCATTAATTTAAATAAATTATTGTGCAGACTTACTATAGTACTAGAAGGGCAGGCAATTCAAAACCACTCTTAGTATATACTATTACTCCAAAGGAGTAGAAGCAATACTAAATTCCCCTTCAAGGACTGCCAGCAAGCTATTTGCTACTTTATTTATATAATCCCACAGGAGTCTCTACAGCGCGTGCTATGATTGCAATTGTAACCAGTCCTTGAAACACCAGAAGTATGGGCTGCTCCAGCCACTTCCAATTCCTCCTTGTCCTTGGAACTTGCTGTCTATGGATTTCATCTCTCAATTACCTTCTTCTAGTGGATATGATGCTATTCTAGTAATAGTAGATTGCTTCTCAAAGATGGCTTTTTTTTGTGCAGTAATGTGATGGCCTCTTCAGAAGACTTAGGTAACTTGTTCATACAATATGTATTTTTGAAACATGGCCTCCCTGATAATATAGTTAGTGATTGTGGATCTCTGTTTGTCTCAAGCTTCTGGACCTTGCTATGCCAACATTTGAAGATCACTCGCAATTTATCAACGGCTTACCACCCGGAAACGGATGGGCAAACCAAGCGAGTTAATCAGATTCTCAAACAATATCTTTGAATATATGTTGCCTATCAACAAGACAACTGGTTGCAATGGCTCCCACTAGCAAAATTCTCCTACAACAACTCCACTCATTCCTCCACCAAACAGTCGCCCTTCCAAACTCTTTATGGTAGAAACCCAACCTTCTCTTCCCTTCACGTAGCACCTTCTCAACCTGCTACCAATTACCTTGAACAAATCCAATCCCTTCAATCTCACCTTCAAACCAACCTTGAAGAAGCAAACCAGCGCTATAAGGAGCAAGCAGACCGATCTTGCACTTTGGCTCCAACCTTTGCAGTAGGAGATCAAGTATGGATTGATGCTCGCAAAATTCTCAGCACTCGCCCAACTTGCAAACTCTTCAAGAAAAATCTTGGCCCCTTTAAAGTAGAATCAGTTATCTCCCCTAACGCCTTTAAACTTACTTTACCTGAGAAATGGCAAGGTATCCACCCAGTCTTTCATGTTTCTCTCCTAGAGCCAGCTCGAGTCCTATACCCGGGCAAGACTCATCCCCCTCCTGAACCGGTCACGGTCCTCAATCATCAAGAGTGGGAAGTAAGCCGTATTCTGTATTCCAGGTTACGCAAAGTAAAACTTCAATACCTTGTTGAATGGTCTGTCTTCCAGTCCAACAAAGATTGCACATTGTGGGAACCAGCCCATCACCTTTGCAATTCACCCAATCTGATTTGAGACTTCCATGCAAGCTACCCTTGCAAACCTCAACAATCATGATTATTTCCCATCCAATCCCCTCCCATTCCATTCCACATTTCATCCCATGTAATCCCATTCCATTCCATTCCACATTTTATCTTATTCAATCCCATTTCATCTTGCATTCTCTCTCATCCAATCCCATTCCATTCTATATTCCCTCCCATTTAACCCCATTTTATTTCACACCATCATTCCATTAGTTAATTCCTCCATCTCACCGTGTTATTCTTTTTCTCATTTTCATTTCATTTCTACTAAATAAAAACTTCATTCCTTATTATTAAAAAAAATAAAAAATGAAAAAAATAAAAAAAAAATTCTATTTATAAAAAAAAAAAAAAAAAAAAAAAAAAAAAAGAGAAAATATATATTTTTAATTACAAAGTTCCTTTTATTGCTTTCTCCGCATCCTCCCAATTTGCCGTCAATTCCGCAACCATGGATTGAAAAGTATCCAGGTCTTCATTGTTGATCAATGCGGACATTCTTTGGAGAACCAGCACTTCCGTTACAATTTGCCTCTCAAAAATCTCCTTGCATCTCGCAGTCCAAGCATTCCATCCGCCTTCCTCCAAGAGCTCTTCATACGCTCCCTTCCTTTGGCCACCCAACTTGCCTTCTCCAATATTGTCCGTCAGGCGCCTCGCATCTGTTTTGATTGGCCTTACGACTTTCACCGGATCCGCTTTGCCTTGGCCCTCCATTCCTTCCGTCCCATCCACTCCATCCCTTCCATCTCCTTCATTTCCTCCTTCTAATCCATCCGCTCCATTTTGTTCTCTCCATCTCCGTTCCCTCCATTTCCTGCTTCTCCCTCCGCTTCATTTCCTTTGTCCTCCCTTGCTTCCTTGGTTATAATTCCTACCGGTTCCATACCGGACACTTTGCCTTGCAACTTGGCATTCATCTGGACCCCCAGGAGTTCAGTTGGTGGTCCCCAGTAAGGTGGTGGTGGTGGTGGTGTGTTGGTAGTATATCTTTGGAAACGGGGAAACACTAGCAAACAAGCAAACAATTAGTTACTATTTCATGATCATTAATCAGTCCAGATTAGTACTCACCAGGAACTCGAGTCCCCAAGTATTTGATCTCCGGCAACAATGGTATCTTTTAATTAACCCTTGGCGCGGATCTATGACTTTGCATCTCCCTCGATGATTCCAAAGGACCCTCAACAGTCAACTTGACATTTATAGGGAAATTGCATGCCACTTTGCAAAGGCGACATTGCTCGCACTTGCCTTGAAGGCCTTGGACAGCATTACTAAGAATACATTGCTTGTTGCGGCAAATACAGTTTTTTCAACAGCGGGACAACAATGACAACATTTTTATAAAAATTATAAATCTATTGGGTAATAAATTTACTAATGTATAAGGGTATACAGTAATAATTAACAACTTTAAATCAATGGGAAAACTTATCTGAACACTTGCAGGAGCTTGCGTCTTTATACCTGGGCAACTGTCACGCTTTGCACTTAAGGATTATTGTCTTCACCCCTTCGACATGTCCTCTCCTCAGTACCATCTACCTCAGTCTAAAAGCGTGACACAAATAAAAGCAAAACATCAATGGTGCAATCCGCTATTTTCTCTGGCTTTCGCCTACCTTCCAATCTTGGCAACCAACTCAGTATATACTTGCAAACTTTGCGGTAAACTCCATACCGGTCGGCCATCCATTATGAGATCCAATCTCCTTCCCTGGCCAATCAACAGCCTTGGACTTCCATCTTTGGTCATGCATTGTTTGTTAGTTTGCATCTACGTCTAACTAAGCCATCACTACTGTATAGTTTGCAATTGGACTAGTCCCTACCCTGCATACACTATTACCTCTCATTTGCATTACCTTCAATGTCACTTGCTCCAGTCCCAATTTGTCATGCAATTGTAAGCTCAGATTCTATTGTCTTGCACTTACGCTAAGACCTCGGATCTATACCACTGCTTCATTTCCTATCCCATTCCTGTCATTCATTTCCTCACCGCTTCAACTGTAGTTAGCTTATCACAAGGTTGTATCTAGTCACTTTGGATTTCCTTATAAGGGCTATCCCCTTGCCTGATGATTTTCTCCTCAGTTAGTTAATTTCATACATTGTTGCATTTGCTACAACCTAGTTATCACATTGGACTCAGGTTGAGTATCCTTCTTTGGAACACATTCCATCCCTCTCGCCGTTTGTTGAGTGGCATAACCAAGTTTGCACTTCGGAACTGAGTCTTGCTATTTGCACTTGCCCTTGCACTTGGCATTCCTTTGAGCTCACAATCATCTAAGAATTGCACTATAGTACGTGGGGTGGTCGTGTGACACCACCTCTAACTTGAAGGACTACTTGGTAAGGACCATTCCAGCGGTTAGAGAAAAGCTTTCCCCACTGAGATTCCAAGGAACAATTACAAGCCAATACCAGATCACCAGGGCTTAAAGGGTCCCTTATTCAATTTAGGTGTTTATCTTCCCAATACTGAACTGATTTTGCTCTTAGTTCCATCATCTTCTGATAAGCTTTGTTACGAATATCTTCACTCCGCTCTAGTTGCTTTGATCTGGCAACTGATGGGTCAGTAGTTGAGGAAACTTGTTCCCAAGAGATGCCCAAGAAAGGCTCCATTTCAAGATCAAGAGGAAGAAAGGCCCTCTGACCAAAGATGATTTCATAAGGAGAGTAACCAGTGGTTCCCTTGGTGGATATCCAATCAGAGAAGAGGACCAAGGGGAGAAAATTTTGACAATTCTTGCCACTTTCACCAGCCAATTTGACAAGAGCAGCCTTCAAAGGAGCATGGCCTCTTTCCAACATGCCTTTTCCTTCAGGATAATAGGGAGTAGTAAATCCATTTTGCCCAGGGAGAAATTGGATCATTTCAGCAAGCTTTCCACCAAATTCCAAGCCACCATCCGTAGAATAAGATTGGGCCAAGCCATAACACATTGTCCAAGTCTCATGAAGGAAATCTGCTACTTATTCAGAGCTGAGGTTCTTAAGAAACTTTGCTTCAACCCATCCAGAAAAATCATCTCTAGCCACAATGAGGTACTTAGCTCCACCAGCCTTAATGTGAACCACATCCATAGCAATCCTCCCAAAGACAGTGGACTCTCCAGTGGGGTAACAAATTTTGGCCAGGCGCCTAAGATCATGTTTCTGGCACACTTCACAACTCCTGCACCACTGAGCGACGGATTTCTTCAGGGATAGCCACCAAAATTGTTTGGATATTTGTTGATAAGTTTTGGTTTCTCCACAATGACCAAGGCCTTCATGGAGACTTCCCAGGATCAAATCTTTCTTAGAAAGGATAGTGACCACAACAAGTGAACAAGGAGTTTCTCTTTTCATAAGCCTAGAACCTTGGACAAAGAAGTTGGAGGACTTCCTTTTAAGGGACCAAAATTCTTTGGCAGAGAGATCAGGGGGTCTTTGGAGAGTTGAGAGGTACTGCTATAACTTAAGCCAGAAACCTTGCTGGAAACCAGAGTAATTTTGCGAGGAAGAGGCAAAGACAGGGCGGACCAAGGGTTCTTCCTCATCAAAATCTATTCCAACCTCTGATTAATTGACTCCAATAGGTCGTCAAGATAAACCATCAGGAATGGTGAAATATTTTCCAGGCCTGTGAACAATATCAAAAGAGAACAACTGGATGAAAGCCATCCAATGAGTCGTTGGAGCATTTTGGAGGATGGGGGCGTTGACCATTTCAATAATGGATCGTGCATTGACTTGTAACTCAAAGTGTTGACCCCAAAGGACAGTCTGAAGCTTCTTCAACATTCGGGCCACACCGCAGAGTTCCAGTTTTGGCTGGGATTACCCGGATTCCACATCTGAGAAAAGAAGAAATTCATACAGGGCAGGACAATCCAAACCATTTTCATCTTCCTGGGTAAGAAAAGCCGTAACAGATTGATAACTCGAGTCCACTTCCAGCTTGATTTTGCAGGCTCCGGGTCCATAAGTGATCTTTTTCAAAACAATTTCTTTCCCAACAATTGTTTTGAGAAACTGAAATGATTGTTTTCAGTCTTGGTTCCAAATCCATTCAGCATCCTTCCTGGTTAAGCGACGCAAGGGAACACAGATTTGGGATAGTGAGGGAATGAAGATCCTGACATAAGTTACAACACCTAGGAAACCTCTAACTTTTGTTGGATTTATTGGGGTAGGCCAGGAGATGATTTTGTTGACTTTAGAGGGTTCCATCCTTCTTCCGTCCTTGCAGACTATATGACCAACAATTTCCAAGGCAGGGACACAGGCGGCAAGTTTTGATCCAGAGACAGTAAGGCCAGATTCCTCAATTCGAAACAAAATTCTTTCCAAGACAGTAGCATACTCCCAGATAAATCATTGGATTCCTGAGTGCCAAGGTAAGAGCTCATTATCATAGTCAGAAACTGGACCTTTAATCCCACCATTATCAATAAAGATACCCGCATGATCCGGTATTTCATCCTGGAGGATCCACATCATCTGAGCCTGATAGACTGAAACCGATTTGGTGGCACCTTGAGGCAATCAACTCAGCTGAAATTGGCCAAGGGGAGTATCAAAAGTAGTGAGGGGACAAGAGATAGGATGCAAGGATTGTTTGTCATAGCCACCCATAATGTCACCTAGACCATAGCAAGCTCTCCCAGAGAAGGATTCAAAAAATTATTCAGTGGCAGGCGGCACACAAGAGTCTTTAATAGTAACTTTATTAAGAGGTTGGAGATCATGAACCACTCTAAGTTTTCCATTACTCTTTAGAACACAGAAAACAGGACTGGAATAGCTAGAAGTTGATTGTTTGTATAAACCGGTTTGGACTCATTCGCGGACCAACTTGATGAATTTGTTGACTTTAGCAGCAGGGATTGGGATCTTTTTCTTTTGCCAAGGGTCATGTTCAACTACAGGGATGATGTAAGGGAGACCATAGGATTCTTTCAAGAGACCTCTCTCTTCTTCACAGAATTAAATAGATTTTTCCCTTAGAGACAAAATATTTTTGATCAAATTTAACTCATCAGGAAGAAGCCGTCCATCTGGACCAAAGTTGACCACTTTCAGACTTTCTTCAGTGACCTGACCAGAGGGAATAAATGGACCAGTGAGGGATTTGGATAGACCACAGTAAGTATTGCGGGATAGCGCAGGACTCATAAGAGGAGGATTGAGGTTGAGAGGCATTGGTTGGTTGACTGGCTGGAACTTTGCACAATTGGGAGGACTTACTTCTACCCCAAATTGCCTCCACCTAGGACCAAACTCCTTCATACCAAAGCTACCAAGAAAAGAATTTAGATCAAGGTCTAGTTTAGAATTATTGCGGCGATTCAAAACCAGAATAGAGGATGAGTTATCAGGCTGAAAAAAAAAGGAAGAGAAGATACAACAGATCCAGACAGAGAAGAAATATTTTTGTATTTTTTGGATTTTTCATGTGTTTGATTTATGATCTTATTTGGATGAGAAGGAAATGATGAGGAAAAAGAAAGATATGCCTCTAAGATGAGATTTGGTCCATGAGTTGAAGTCTGAGGCTGAGAAGAACTACAACTATCAGTAGGGCCAACTATTCTGCTAAAAAATGAGGATGAAAGGAATGAGAGTTTTCTTTCTTCTTTCCTTTCAGGACAGATTTGGGAGGATGACAAGGGAATTCTCTTTCCCAACAACCAGAATCCAAAGAGAAAAGGGGGACTTCAATCTTTCTTCCATTAGCATCAGGGAGGAGAATTCTCTCCCCAACTTGATCAGAAAACATCAGGGTAGCACCAAAGTCCATTAAGAAAGGCCTTCCCAAGATCATGGGATCATCCAGACAAGTGATCCAGAAGTGACAGGTGCCAACAATATTTTGACCAATTTGAACAGGAATATCCTCAGCAATACCAACCAGTTCACAGGACTGATTCCCAATTCCATAAACCGCAGAGTTGAAACTGACCCTTGGGCTAAGTTAAAGCTTGCAGGCCATGGAGTCCGAAATCAAGTTGAGCTGAGAACCCAAATCCACAAGGAGAGAAACCGTTTTTGTTGAATCACCAAGACAACATGGAAGAAAACCAAGAGCACAGGAATACAAGTTGGTATCTGAAGAGGGATTGGTTCCACCAGAATCCTCTATCAGAGTACCAGAGGAGACCTTTAATTTTTCTGGACCAATCTCCACACGTTGACAAGAAACTGATTTCTTCATCCCTTCTGCCACAGATGGAGAGATTGACAGGAGTTCAGCCACAGATAAATCGGGGACTTTAAGATCAGAAATTTTCTTTAATACTCCTTCCACAGCATTAGGGTATTCCTTGGAGATGCCCCTCTCAAATCAAACTTTGGGCTGGGTGGAGGGAGGAAGATCAGGTGTACTAGGTGATGGAAGAGGATCTGAGGGTTGGGCAGGTTGAAGAGGGGGAGGATCAGAGTTGTCTTGGAACATTTCCATAAGTGCTTCCCTTTCTACTTCCATGTCTTCCACATCAGAGGAAGGAGGCTCAGGTGAAGATTGGCGTTTAACAGGTTTTTTGCAGCATGGAGGATGGAAAAGGAGGAGACTTATGAGGTTTTGGTTCCTCATGGCGTTTCCTAGCTGGATTGGATTGATAGGTGCCAGGGAAGCTGGAAGAAGTGATAGCTGGGGGATACAAAGATTGCAGAGTTCCACAGGATGATAAAAAATCCACAGAGACAAAGGATGCCTTCTTAGGAGTTGGTGGATGGTATGAGGTCACCACATGAGGGATCGGTCAAGACCAATCAAAAGGGATCAAAGCACTGTTAGGAAGGAAAAAATTATTTCCCTTCTGCTCTACTAACTTCTCCTCCTTGTCTTTCTGGAGTTGAGGACATCTAACGGTACCATGGCCTTCCCTACGGCAATAATAACAGACTATAGTAGACTTAGGAACAGAATTAGCAGGTTTGGGAGTGGATAAAGAGGATATTTTCTGATCTATTTTATTTTCAAATGCCTGAAGTAATTTAGTAATCTCATCTATAGTAGGTGTCTCCTGGTGGGTCTGACAATTGGGTTTAGGTCTGCAATTGGCTTCCATCTTATTCATGATTTCGTTAGATGCTTGAAAAGAGGGGGCAAGAACTGGTTCAGTGATTTTAGGTTTTTCAAAGGTGAGAGCTGTTTCACCTTTCATCACTTTATCCACAGTATTCCTAAGAACCATGAAAGAAGGGAGCTTGAACCAATTGTCTCTTGTCATGATCATGGATCCAGATTTCACCAATTCATCCTTAATTCTTTTCTGCACTCCTGGAGAGAAAGACTGAAAAATTGCACTCAAATTTTGTCCGAAGTATCAATATGATTGTTCCAAATAAGATAGGACTGGATAGGGTCCCAAGATTTTCTGAAATTCTGATAGTCAGAGGCTGAGGAGATACCACCATTGGAGATCCATTGAGAAACCAGGGCATCCAAGTCTTGAAAAGTAAATCTGGCTACATCTATTTTTCCCCAATGGGCCAACATAGCCTCCTTCAGGAGCCGCCAGTTGTGAGTTTCAAATCCCTCAAACAACTTGATAACCTCCATTACTTTGTCAGAAGAGATAAAAAAAGTAACTGATAAGCCATATCATATTCACTGGCACCATCCACTTCCGCAGCCATCTCATAGGAGTCCAGGAATCATTTGACATTGGTCCCATTGAAGCCTAAATTTTTGTTCTGAGGTTTGATTTTGACCATCTTGGCCCAAAAAGATAAAGAGGATCCAGCAGATTCCATGTTGAAGGGTTCCTAAGAGATCCAAACAAGCAGAGTTCCAAGGTGGCTCACAAGTGTGGCAAGAGTAGAGTTTCACAAAAACAACAAGGATCTTGCCCAGATGGTGCACAATTGGGAGGACTTAATTCTGGACCAAGCTGCCTCCACGGATCAGATCTGAAAAAAGAACAAACAGAAAAATAAGATAAAAAAATTGGATTGGATTTTGGAGTTGATTCTATGGTTGCTGGTTTGATCCCGACCCGGGGGACCAAATGTAAGACTCCAAAAGGTGCTAGGCCATGGAAGTTCTGTGGAGGGGAAAGGTGCTGTTTAGACTTCCCTCCTGAGTGTTACAAAAATATTTAAATTTAACAAAGATCAAATTCCAGAACCTGGTAAATGAGGAATCAAGGAGTAGAGGATAAAGATGATAATAGTTAGGTAGCAATGGAACAGCACTATCTGAGACAAGATTATGCAGGGAAAAACTTTAACAAAAGAAGTTAAAGTCCTCTTAGAGTTCAAAGAACAAAAGCTGTTGTATGTAAACAACGCCCACAAGCTAATAACTCTGGTTGTCAGCAGAAGATTGGGGATGATCAACTCAAACCCAAGCAACCTCCAGGTTCTCAATGAACCTGCCCAACTCTCCGCAATCAAGCGCTTGAAGGGTACCAGATAACTGAGGGTGGCTGTAAAATACAAAGAAAAATGTTTAAGAAGCTCCAAAGCCAACAGTAACTGATTTTGAAGCAAGGATAACCTCAACACTTCTCAAGGGACTCAAGAATAGGCTGGAAAAATGCAACTCCAAATTAAATAAAGGGAGGTATAACACTCCAGTTCTTAAGCTTAATAAGACCTCTTCAATCACTTGTGATTGGCTCCAGAAAGGTGATCAGGGATCATGACCCGTATGGTCAGAGAAAGGGATCAAGGAGTGGTATAACACACTCAAAAATTCCACCAGACGGAATTTATCTTCAACCAGAAAGGCTATTGTTTGGAGATAAGGATCAGGCCACAGAGGGGCAAATACTCAGGGTCAAAATGGATCAGGGGCAATCAAAGATATACCCAGGATAAGGATCAGGATTAAATTTCACGATGATGGGGGGGAAACAGGCACACACCCTTATGGATGATTCTATTAGCTCAGGATCTGATGTTCCCCTCTCAAAAAGCAGGGGAGAGCCCCTCTTTTTATAGACCAGAGGCCTATAAGCTATTTACAAGAGAGATTAACAAATGAGCGCGGATTTTTTTTTTTTTTTTTTTTTTGGATGAGGATCAAGATCATGAGAAAACAAAAGAAAAAACACAAAAGAAACAGGTACTCAGAGACAAAGAAATCCAAAAGGGGGGGACGCCGGCGGGAATTCAACGGGCACGGCCGACTGCGGTGTCTGCGGATGACTGCCGGCTGGTGTCCAAAAGGCATTGGCAACTTCCAAGACCTGCGGATGACTGCCAGCCGGTTTCCGACGGGCATCGGAAACTGCCACGACTTGCGCGGGCAACCAACAACGTGAGGAACCCGCAGACAACTGCAAGCTAAGAGACCCGCGGACGACCGCATGCTAGGAGGGGAGGAAGAGAGGTAGGCTTGTCAATTGGAGAGATTTTGAGTTCAAGGAGGTGGTCGAGATGCCCTTCATGGCGGCTTGGATATCATCAATGATCTTCTGAGGGTCTTTGAGCCTGCCTCCATCCTTGGAGAGATCATCAAAATGGGATTAGAAGGTGGTCGGGTAGACGCCAGCACCAATTGAATGATGACCATTACTGGATGGAGAGTGGCCAGCCTGAGGCTTGTTTGCGATCAAATTTGAGATTAAGTTTTGGGATCAATGATGACTGAACTGAGAGCTGATAAATAGGTTCCTATTCCTCTGGATTGATGAGACCAAAGCAATTGTCAGAGGTGGTCTACAAGAACCAGGGCATGATAGGGAGGATGATGACTTGGAGAAGGGAGATGAGGCGGAGGAGGAGTTGAGGGAAGCTGGGAACTCAATGGGAGCTTTATCCAGATCAACGATTTTTTTTTTTTTGATAATGATACCCATGAAAGATGATAAGGAAGAAAAAAATATTAAAATCTCCGCCCTGGCCAGGGTGTCCAGGTTGGGGCACCACAGTGGGCCGTCGGGCCCCGCGTGGGCGGCACCAAGGAATACAGGCTGCCCCAAACGGGCTGCAACGCGGGAAGCGGCCCCGAGCAAGCCAGGACACGGATGGCAGCCCCTAGCAGGCCGCGACAGGGGCGGCGGCCCCAATGGGCCGCCCAAAGCCCAATGGTGATAATTACATACTTTGGCGGGCCAGCCCGTCTGGCCAAGTATTTCCATAATAAAGCTTGGGCCCTTTTATGCCCTAATAAGCCCATCTGTCTTGGGTGGCCCATCCAACCTGGTGGGCCCGTGAGGGCCCGTGTCCCAAAAGACCATAAAAACATGTTTTGGCGCCCAAATGCCCAAAACCAATAACACCCACATAGGCCCACGTGGCCCACGTGATGTCCAATGGGCCATGGAGGCCCATTTTTGCATCCCATTTGGATTACACACTCCTATGCACATTACCTGAGTGCATCCGCATTTTAAGAGAGAAAAAATTGGTAAGTACTTCCTATAAAAGCTGCAAAGGCTAATAAAAGATAGGAGTTCAGTTTTATTTTGAGGCATTGGCCTATTCATTACTGCTGCTATCTTTTTTTGGTCAGCAGCTAAGGTTAGTCCATAGACAATGGGTCCTAAGTCTTTGTGTTCTCCATAGCCAGATTTGCACTTTTTCATTCATACCTTTAATCCCACGGCAGAGATGGTTTTGAGGACTAATCTTACTTTATCCAGGTGGGTATCCCAATCATCAGAGTAAATGATAACATCATCAATGTAAACCATCATCCATCCTTGTCTGATGAACAATCCTAGAACTGTGTCCATCATACTTTGTGTCAGCCTACTAGATGCCAAGAACCTAGCTGCTTCTAGCTGCTAGAGGTGATTGAAAATTTAGAGAAAAAATGTCAAAAAATGCCAGAGATATATTTTGGCTGAAAGGGTTAAATTTATATATAGATATATATAAATAAACTTAAACGGATGGGTCAAGAACTCAATTGGGTTTTTGAGCCCTCTGGAACACAGTTATATGTCTGTTAAGGACAATATAGGTGCAATTTTGGTGCCTGTGGGGTTTACAAGGACTCCTTTCAAGAAGTTTGTGTGTAATTTCCTTGGGGTTTGGGTTATGCAGAACCTAAAAAGGGGATATGAGTCAGCAGGATCACTTACTAGGCCTAGATCCGGACTTATTCTTGATTGATGGGCCAATATTTGGGTATTCAGGGCGCTGGAAGCTGATGCTGGGGCAGGCTGAATGGCTGGATGCTGATTTTTGCCAAAAATAAGTATTCAAGATTTTTGTCTATAATTTTATCAGAAAGTGGTCCAGGATTGCACACTTATTTCTTATAAGGGTTTGATGTCTTGAGGGTGAAAATATCTCAAGCAATCATGACTATATAACTGAAAAAATCAGTCAGAAATGGCTGGGGGAGGAGCCTTTATTTATATCATTTTGGGTCCCCTGATGGTGCAGTCTTTTTACCAACCAAAGGAGGGTAAACCAGGCTATTCCTGAGGCCAGGGAGCCATCAGTGTGTTTTTGTAGACCTACCCTGGTCACTAAAGAGGTACAGGAAGCCCTATGTCATCATGCTTGGGGCTTGATACACGTTTCTGTACCCTGAATGACCTCACTGTATCAGCCAAAGAAGCAGTATTCAATTAATAAAATATTGTGAAAAAGGCTAATTCTGAGGCTAAGGGACCATCAGTGTGTTTGTTTTGACCTGCTCTAGCCACTACAGAAGTATGGAGAGCCTTATGTCATCATACTTGGGGCTTGGTACACATTTCTTTACCCTTCATGATCCCACTGTATAAGCCAAAGAGGTTATATTCAATTGATATTCTTAAATATAAGCCATGGTATATTGTGAGAAAGTTAGCACAAAGCTAATCTACTGTTTATCCCCATTGCACACTCTCAGGGTGCTACAGTAACTAATAATAGCATAATTAAATCTACTTAATTGGGTATTAAGCCAGTGGTTGTGACTATGTCAGCTCTCCAATACCACGAACCTTGCAGTCTTTTAGCTACAGAGAGTGATAAAAATGCTGGAATGATAATAATAATTATTATTCCAATAATAAATGCTTAGAAGCTCAAAAAAATGATTTAATAAGAGCAGTTGCAAAGTTTAATTGGTTTGGTAGTAAATGGTTTTCAATATAATATAAAAGAGGGGCCACAGTATTATACTACTGGGGATCTTTACAGACTAGCAATCTCTCTTCAAGGGGCCTCCTTAGGCAGTTTAAGAACCTTAGAACAAATATGGGTGCCTTAGAAAGGGCTTATTCCACTAATGGCCGGGCTAAATAGTAAAAACAACCTAGACAGGAAGGGTAACACTCACTCTGAGCACTTCACCACGAAAATCCTGAAATAATTGGAAGGGTTTCAGAGCAGATTGGGTAGATTGCTTGACTAAACTTCAATGGTTGATTGGTTAATATAGGTAAATAATACTACTGCAGAATAAGTCATAAATCACTTTCTTATCCTCATATAAGCACTTGATTAACAATGAAACAGTGTCTGATTGATAATAAATAATTCCTGGTAACTGATGATCAAATAATGGATCCAAAGAGGTCTGTATAAATGCCTTTTTTTGGGGTGATTTTGGTCTTCTCAGGGCACGTAGAGAGGGTTGTTCTCGTGGGCTGAGGCTGGCAGGCCAGTCAGGGCAGGATTAGCACGTCCACTTGGTGCTGTCAATTAGCTGTCCTTAGATCTTCTGGATTTTTCTACTATTTTAGCCACAGGATCTCTTAATCTGTTATGGCGTAAATTTGATGATTCTGTAATCATCCTTCATTTGTACTATTGATATTGTTTTGAAGCGTGTATATGTGGATGTTTACTGATTTTTAGTCATCTGCTGATCATGTAAATAATTTTTAATAATTTTTATGAACCCTTCTGGTAGTGTTTTGTGGTCTTCAAAGATGAAGATCAGTGATTTACGTGGTAGTCCTTGATCTTTGATTAATTATTAAAAAATGTTTAAAAATTAATTTTCATTAATTTTATTTAAGTTTTGATTTTTTGAGATCATTATTAATGCATTTGTCTGCTTGTTACATATACTAGGCAAACCTAACAAGGTTGTAGCTCTTCTGAGCGGTACCTGGTTGTCAGGTTAGTCATGACTGATCCAGGCGCGGGGATCAGTTAGTACAGATGTGCGCGGGGTAGGATCCGCTGCGTGCGTGGCAGAATCGGCTGCGCGCGGGTCTCTAGTATGCAGGAACCTGCTGCTAATAGTACGTAGGGTTATTTAATGATGCGGGGCTGCGCACGGGAATTGTGACATAACACATTTCCGCGTGTAACTCCTAAAATATACACAATACCTCAATTCTGAGTGAATTTTAGGTGTAAACCCTATACGTGACAAAATGTGTGAAATATTAGAATGGCCAAAAAGTGCCATACAGGTGTTGTAATTTTTAGGAGTTTTCTTAATAATTATTTTAAAAATGTAAGGACTTGGAATTCAAGGCTGGGGTCAGTGAGTGACCCTACCTAATTTGGGGTAAGGAATCCATTCCTTTAATATTATTTATGGATTTCTCACTCCTTATTTTTTTATTTGAGGTATTCTTATTTTTCATAGTTTGTGTTACTATTTGACAGTTTTGCTCTTTACATAATAGCAAGCTGACAGACTAGTTATGTACAGTCTTCCTTGTATAGGGTACAGAGGAGGTTGTATTGGTTTCAGGTGTCTTGTGGGCTAGTCAGCAGGAAGCTAGGCCTCTGTGTATCCTCAGTTCACCCTCTCAGAATGCTACTGTACCTATTGTGTACTCTTTTGGGCCCAAACCTTCTGTACAGGTCTCATTACAGGGGACCCTGACAACCTTTGATACAGCTCTCAAAAAGATGTGGGGCCAAATTATTCCAAACTCTCTGTTTGTTTGGGCAGTCTCATGCTGTTTGCTACCTCTTGGTGGTGCTCATTGGGCCCCATGTGGTGTGGAACAAGGCTGTGGGGTGTATGTGAGGTACAGTACACAGGGGTGTCACGGTTCTACCTGAAGGAGCAGGAACTGGGGAGTGGTGCAAGTGGGTGACCCTACCTAATTTGGCACCAGGAATCCCTTTCTGCAATAGAATTCCCACTTTTCTTACTCATTAAGGGTTTTATCTCATTTTTGTTTTTAAGTTATTATTTCCATATTTTTGTATTCATTATTATTATTCATTCATTTTTTATTTCTGGGTTCTTTAGTCAGTTGGTTCTGAATAGTAGCCAGCTGACACTTTGAAAATGAGAAGGAGCATTTTTTATACCAAAAGGCATCCTTAGATACTCATAAATAACCAAATGACAGAGAATTCTCATGAATTTCCGGCTATCAGGGCTGATAGGTATTTGGTGAAAACCTTTCAGAATGTCCATGGTAGTGATGTACTTAGCTTTTGACAGGTTGTGCAGAGCATGGTTAATCCTTGGAATTGGATAATAATCAGCTTGGGTGTAGTTTGTCAGCACTCTGAAATCTCCAACCATCCTTGACTTATCATTATGCCAAGCTATAATTACTGGAGTAGTGATATCTACTTGCTCATTGTGTCCTACTTTCCTTAAGACTTTCAGGTCAACCAACTCTTGGATGTGAGTTTCTAGAGAAGCTCTAGATTTTGGATTAGAAGGGTAAGCAGGTCTCCTGAGCTTAAGTGGGTAAGGAGGCTTAATGGTTAAAGTCAGAATCATATCATGTCCTTTGCAGTTACCAATGGGGTTATCCTTGGTACGGAAAGCATTTTGATTTTAAAAGCATACTTGTAGGATGTCCCGTCTTTGTTCTTCATTGAGCAGGGGATTCAAAGCTTCTTGAGAGAATTATTCCTGATTGAAACTCTCTAAGTGTTTTTCATAAGTTGAATCAGAGGTTTGAGCATTGACATGGCATATTTGAAACATCTTGTTCCAGTCTCCCCCTATGGTGAAGTATCTACCCTTGCTTTGGAATACATCTATACCATATAAGCAAAGAGAATCATTGACAAGGATAAAGTAATCACATAATCCATTTTGGAGCACTACAAATTCAATGTTCAGTTTGAGTGATCCTTTAGAGTGAGGGAGTATGATATCAGAGGACCATACTCAAACAGCATGAAGAGAATAATTACAACTGCTGAACTTAACCTGAGGTATGGGTAATAAGTTCAGTTTCAAGTTTGGGTCTTGTTTCTCCAAACAAGTTGAACCAACACAAGAGCAAAAGGCTCCACTGTCCAGAAGTAGCTTAACAGGGGAAACATGAAATAAACCAGTAGCATAGCATGTTTTGCCTGAAGTGTAAATTTTACTGGCAGGAGGTTTTAGAGTCAAGGCCTTAGCCTCAGAAATCCGGCAAATCTTCATGTTGCAATTGCATTTTTGAGGTAAGTTAGAATCCGTTAGGAATGTCACTTGTCCCCGCCCCTGAAGGACAACTACCATCTCTTTGACTTCTTGTCTGAAACCTAACCCCAGGACATCACCCCCAGGTGTCTTTGACAACTTTTGTTTTTGTTGCCTTGACTCCTCTTCTGGAAAGGACCTCTCATACTCTTTGGATCTTGATCTTTTTCTTTTTTTTCTTTTTGTCCTTATTTTATTTTCTGATCTTCTCAATCTTTTCTTTATCTGTTCTCAAAAAAAATATCATTATCATTCTTGTCTCCTTATCTCATTTGCCTATCCTCTGCTATTCAAATTATCTCACTCAACTATCCAAAACCTTGACCAACTCCAAGTCCTTACTTGCTTCGATCCCTTGCCTGGTAAGATGATCTGCATCTCAATCTCCATGATCAATCTTCAACTTATGTGTCTTCCAAATCAGCCCGTATCTCTCCTCTGCTTCAAATCTGTCTCTTCTTGGCTGCTCAATCTTCTGCGTCTTGATTGCCTGTTGGTTGTCTTTCTACTTTTCTTATTCAATCTATTTTCTATTTGTGATTCTGATTCTCTTGATTTTGCCTGTTGGTTCTTAGTTCTTGAATGAAATAGTTGAAATCTTGTCAGAATCCTCATTAATAGAAATTTTTTCTAGAGAATACTGAATATTTCCTTCAATGAATTGATGGGGTTAGTGATCATCAAATCATACTCAGAAATTTATCCATCAGTATCATCTAGGTAAGGGTCAAGATTATCATACTCTTCTCTTTCAATAGGATTAATCGTTTTCCTATGTAGAGGACAATCAGGTTTTACATTTCCTGTTTGGTTACAGTTCCAACATACTTTTTCCTTTGACTCTGGAGTCTTCTTGACCTCCAAGGTATTGAGATTAGTGGCAGGGGATCCCTTAGTTTTGGAAGTATACTCTTCCCTGTTTGTAGTATTTTTCTCCCTTGGGAGTTTGTTGACTCTCTTATCTAGACCATTCATATCAATAGTCTCTTCCAACACGCCTTTCAGGGTAGAAAGATCAGAATCCATTGGCATCCTCCACCTTACACTGTGGTTGATTTGTCCAGGACATAAGTTGAGAAGTCTTGCATTGACTTCTTCTTTATCAGTATCCGGGTAAAAACAGTCCAACCTCCTTTTCTGGTCTAAGCACCACTTATGAGGTTTGTCCTTGGATGGATCAAACTGGGAGTTTTCAAAATTTTTCATCATCTTTCTTTTCCAAATCCTAGTACCAAATTTTACTTTGATCAGTTTTTTCCAAGAACTCCAGGATAAAGATCCAACTTCTTCCCTTTTATTAATGAAACAATCAAGAGCCCCTCCTTCAAATATTCTGGGAAATATTACCACAACTATTGTATCAGGAAGTTCATAAGAAGCAAGGGTATAATCAATAAATTTAATGAAACTGACATGGTTCTATTCTCCTTCTCTGGAGAATTTGGGAGACTCAGTAATGGGAGGAAGTAACTTCAAAGCCTGTTCTATCTCAGGAGTATGAATGGGCCTAACAGGTTCATTCCTAGTTTTCATGGTTTTGGGAGGAACTCTAGGAGTACTGGTTAACCTAGCAGGTCTAGTTTCTTCCAGTTCAATGACTGGGGAGTTAGTAGAATTGACTTTAAGATCTCTAAGATCATTCTTAATCATACCTAACTCCACATCAAGTTTATTGCTTAGTAAATCAATTTTGTTAATCAGGTGAGCTGAAGGAGTAGGACTAGTTTTCTTAACTTCTTCCTTAAGCTGGTTCACGGTTGAAATAATATCTTCCTGAAGAATTGATTGGTTATAATCAATATGTTTCATCAGTTCCAACTTACTAGACTTTATACTATCCTTGATTTTTTGTATTTCTAACTCATCAATTCTCATAGTCTGAGACTTGGTATCAATCACTCTGTAAATACTCAGACTCAATCTTTCCAATTGTTGATAAACTTTGTCAAAACATTGGCTGATAACCATAAAATTGTGAGACACATTTACAGAAAAGCTATCAAAAGCTTCTACATCTAATTGGGGTACACCTTTTTCCACTTCTGGGATAGGGATATTAGGCTTTCCAAATCCTTTGGGTTCCTTAGCTTCTGATTGGCTGAGGACCACTTCTTTTTGGGGTCCTTTTTCTTTAAGGAAGCTAACTGATCCCAAGGATTCCAGTTCTGCTCATAGCCTTCTACTTCTTTCTTTGGGATAAACTTTTGCAGAGAAATATGATATTTCTTTGCCAGAGAAATAGCTTTTCTCATACCTGGCTGATCCTCCTGGGTCTGAGCCAACTAGAATTGTTCCCAATAGTTCACATGCTCTTTCAATAACACTTTGACTCTTTCCTCCTTGGTTGAGTCCCGCTGGGGTGGCATAGGAGCTACCTGTTGCGTGGGTGTTTTGCCTGTTTTGATACATAGCACCAAAAAAAATGAGTAAGTCTTTTTTTGAAAATTTTGATAAAGACTTAGAAATATAACAAAATAATATTTAAGGTGTATTTATATTTTTGGTAATTTTTTTATATATCTTAACTCACTTAAAGTTAAGTTCAAGGGTACCAACACTTGGTTGGGATCACAACTGTCCTTGGGGGGTATTCCAATGGGGTCTGAGTGAGTTCCAATCAGATCCTAGGATGAATCCAAGGGTAAGTCCCAGGGGACACTGTCTGGGACGTCCTCTAGGAGATCCTGGTCAATGAGATCACCAAAAACCAAATCCACTAAGATGGATAAAGGCAAAAAAATATAAGTTTAATATTTTTTGTGTTTTTCCATGGCAAGATGATGTTTTTAGGAAAATAATCACTTTTACTAGTTTTGGATTTTCCTTTATCTTCAGGATTTTTTAGTTTATAAATATAAAGCTTCCTTTGATAAATTTTTCAATCCTTATGTTGCGTTAATAAAGAATGTAAATTGATAATTCTTTCAAGCTCAAGTTCTTTGTCCTTTATAACCTGCTGTTTATAATAAAGCAATTTATTTTGTTGTCGCTCAGGAGTTTTAATAACAGGGACAAAGATAAGTATTTTTTCTTCCTTTTTCTTTTTAAGAATTTTTAAATAATAAAAGATCAATTCTTTGTTGGTATTACCATCCCCTGGAGAAACAAAGGATCAAAAAATATGTGTTATAAGTATTTTAAATTATTATATAAAATAGATTGTTCCAAGGAATAAATAATCAAACATTGATTATTTAAGGATATTTTTTGGCCAGACCCCAAGTTTTCAGCTCTCTGATACCAGGAACCTTGCATTCCTTTAGCCACAGAGAGTGATAAAAATACTGGAATAATAATAATAATTCTTATTCCAAAAATAAACGCTTAGAGGCTCAAATAAAGAATATAATAAGAGCAGTTGCAAGGTTTAACTGGTTTGGTAATAAAAGGTTTTCAATATTTATTTAAAAGAAGGGCCACAGTATTATACTACTGTGGGTCTTTACAGACAAAACAACCTCTCTTCAAGGGGCCTCCTTAGGCAGTTTAAGAACCTTGAATGAAGATGGGTGCCTTAGATAGGGCTTATTCCACTAATGGCCTGGCATAAAAGCACACTGGCCTAGACAGCAAGGAAAACACTCACTCTGAGCACTTTATCACAAAAATCCTGCAATAATAGGAAGGGTTTCAGAGCAGATGGGGTGGATTGCCTGACTAAACTTCAAGGTTTGATTGGTTTTAAGAAATAAATAATAATACTACAGAATTGGTGATAAATCACTAGTTTAGACTCTTCATCGGCACTTGAATAACAATGACACCGTGTCTGATTGATGATAATAATTCCTGGTAAACTGATGATGGAATAATGGATCCAAAGAGGTCTGTATAAATACCTTTTTGGGGTGATTTTGAGCTTCTCAGGGCCCGTAGAGAGAGTTCTGCTCATGGACTGTTTCAGTTTGCTACTATGTACAGAGCAAAACTGTTGAATAGTGACACAAACTATAAAAAAATAAGAATACCTCAATTAACAAAATAAGGAGTTATAATACAGGAATGGATTCCTCACCCAAAATTAGGCAGGGTCACTCACTGACCCCACCCTTGAATTCCAAGTCCTTATATTTTTAAAATAATTAAAAAGAAAAGTACTAAAAATTACAACACCAGTATGGCACTTTTTGGCAATTCTAATATTTCACATGTATTTTCACGTATAGGGTTTACACCTAAAATTCACTCAGAATTGAGGTGTTGTGTATATTTTAGGAGTTACACGGGGAAAATTGTTATGTCACAATTCCTGCGCGCAGCCCCGCATCATTACATATCCCTACGTACTAGTAGCAGCAGGTTCCCACGTACTAGAGACCCGCGTGCAGCTGATTCTGCCAGGCACGCAGCGATCCTACCCCGCAGGCATCTGTACTAACTGATCCCCCGCGTCTGGATCAGTCGTGACTAATCTGACAACCAGGTACCGCTCAGCAGAGGTACACCCTAGTTAGGGTTGCCTAGTATATGTAACAAACAGACATATGCATTACTAATGATCTAAAAAGATCAAAACTTAAATAAAATTAATGAAAATTAAGTTTTAAACATTTTTTAATAATAAATCAAAGATCAAGGACTACCACATAAATCACTGATCTTGATCTTTGAAGACCACAAAACACTACAAGTAGTGTTCATAACAATTATTAAAAATTATCTACATGATCATCAGATGATGGAACATCAGTAAACATCCACTTCTGCACGCTTTAAATCAATATCAATAGTAAAAATAAAGGATGAGTACAGAATGATAAAATTTACCCCATAACAGATTAACAGATCCTGTGGCTAAAATAATACAGAAATCCAGCAGATCTAAGGACATATGATTGAAAGCACAAAGTTGACGTGCGTATCTCTACCTGAATGGCTTGCCAGCCTCAGCCCATGAGCAGAACCCTCTCTACGTGCCTTGAGAAGACCAAAATCACCCCAAAAAGGTATTTATACAGACCTCTTTGGATCCATTATTCCATCATCAGTTACCATGAATTATTTATTATCAATCAAACACCGTGTCATTGTTGATAAAGTGCTTATATGAAGATAAGCAAGTGATTTTTGACCTATTCTGTAGTAGTATTATTCACCCTTATTAACCAATCAACCATTGAAGTTTAGTCAAGCAATTTACCCCATCTGCTCTGAAACCCTTCCAATTATTCCAGGATTTTCGTGGTAAAGTGCTCAGAGTGAGTGTTACCCTTCCTGTCTTGGCCATTTGTGCTGTTAAGCCCGGCCATTAATGCAATAAGTCCTTTCTAAGGCACCCATCTTTATTCCAAGTTTCTTAAACTGCCTAAGGAGGCCCCTTGAAGAGAGGTTGCTAGTCTGTAAATATCCCCAGTAGTATAATACTGTGGCCCCTATTTTATATTATATTGAACACCATTTATTACCAAACCAATTAAACCTTGAAACTGCTCTTATTATATCATTTATTTGAGCTTCTAAGTGTTTATTATTTGAATAATAATTATTATTATCATTACAGCATTTTTATCACTCTCCTTAGCTAAAGGACTGCAAGTTTCCTGGTATCAGAGAGCTGACACTCTGATCATTGGGATACTCACATGGAGAAATTAAGGGTAGTCCTCAAAAACATCTCTGCCGTGGGATTAAAATTATCAATGAAGAGGTTTAACAATATTGGCTATGGGAAATTCAAGGCCTTAGTACACATTGTCTCTGGACTAACATTAGCTGCTGACCAAAACAAGATAGCAGCAGTAATGAATAGGCCTATGCCTCAGAATAAAACTGAACTCCTATCCTTTATCAGCTTCTGCAGCTACTATAGGAAGTACTTACCAAATTTTTCTCTTCTAACCAAATGCCTGGAAATGAGATCTTCAACAACACCACCATGTTTGAAATGACTCATGACAGAGTCAAGAACTATGAGGAACTCAAAATGGCAATGACTTCAGCTCCAGTACTGATCCAGCCAGATTATTCTAAACCTTTCAAACTCTACATTGATGCCAGCATGGAAAGACTAGGAGCTGCATTACACAAGGAAGTCACAGAAGATGAGAAACCAGTGGAAAAACCTATACTCTTCATATCTAGAAAAATTAAAGATCCTGAGAAAAGGTACGGTGAAAGCCAAATGGAATGCCTGGCCTTAGTATGGGTCCTAGAGAAACTTCATTATTACTTAGAAAGCACCAACTTCACTGTTATTACTGACTGCAACGCTGTCAGAACATTGATGAACATGAAGACCCCTAGCAGGCATATGTTGAGATGGCAGATAGCTATAAAACAGTACAGAGGACAGATGACCATAGTTCATCCAGCTGGGACTAAACATCAGAATGCTGATAGTTCAAGCAGGAATGTGTTACCCAATGACCCAACTAACCCTGCCTATGATCCAGAGGATAATGAAATCTTCCCTATCCTTAATATTAACAGGTTAAGCATTGAAGCTCCTATAATGAGAATCCCGTTTGTGAACTGAATGAATCATTTTTCCACCCTATCAAAGAAGCTTACAATTCTGGCAAAAAAACTCTGATCACTATAATGGAAAGTACTTCTCCACCATCTGAATTGATTAATAGCCTACCTGAACATCTTTTGAAACCATACAAAGCTGGAAGTTTCACCATATGGGATGGTCTAGTATACTATAGGCATCAACATTCAAGTGTTGTAGTATTAACTAAGGATGACCATATCAAAAAAGTTCTGGCTGAGTGCCATGATAACTGCTCATCTGGTCATTTATCTCGTGATAGAATCTGAGATAAGGTTAAACAAACTGCTTGGTGGATTAATTGGAGAGACTCCATTATATGGTATTTTACCAGTTGTGAAACTTGTCAGAAGTCCAACAGGACCACTGGGAAATGGTTTGGTCTACTGCAAAAGTTTGCTGAACCCAAGAAAAGATGGGAGATCATCAACATGGACTTTGTAACTGCACTACCACCAGGAGGAGCTTATTGCTCAAACTCAGTCTTAGTCATCTAGGATAGTTTCTCCAAGAAAGCAAAGTTTCTACATAATCACAAGGAGGATACTGCTGTGCAAGTTGCCCCATTATTTTGGAACAGACTCATTGCTGATGTTGGAGTTCCCAAGTTCATTATCAGTGACAGAGATCCTAAATTCACCTCTGAGTTCTGGAGAAATCTCCATGATATGCTTAGAACCACCTTAGCCTTCTCTACTGCTTATCACCCTCAGACGGATGGCTTAGCTGAAAGAATGATTCAGACCCCGGAAGACATGCTCAGGAGATTCTGTGGCTTTGGACTAGAATACAAGAATTCTGACAGTTATTGCAATGATTGGGTTAGCCTTTTACCTGCACTGGAGATGGCCTAAAACAGTAGCAAGCACTCTACTACTAAGGAAGCACCCTAGATACTGGAAAGAGGATGGATTCCTAGATTACCCAAGGATAACCTTAACCACCAGCTAACAAATATTTATCCTACATCACTTGATTTCAAAAACATGATAGATGTAGCTAAAAAACATGCTTTTCAGTGTGTCAAGGATGCTGTGGAGTATAACCAGCAAAGATGGGATAAAACCCGTAAGGAACCTGATTTCAAGATGGGTGATAAAATCTTGATCTCTACCACCAACTTTACCAACTTTGCTGGAAATAGAAAGCTTAGACCAGCTTTTGTTGGACCTTTCACCATCAATAAAATTCATGGTAAAAATGCTGTGGAAGTAATCCTCAGTGATGAGCTTTCTAGAAAACATCCAGTCTTCCCAGTAAGTCTCATCAAACACTACCACCCAAGGAATGGAGAACATACTCATTCACTTGCAATACCTGTTATAGCAGAACTGGAAAAAGACAAAGGAAAAATTAGAAAGATCCTTAAATATAAAAAAGATAGAATCAATGGAAAAGACTTCAGAATCTACCTATTTAGATAAAAGGGAGAATCAGCTGATAAAGATGGATGGTTGCCTGAACATAATTTACCTGACAGACCTATATAACTGAGGAACTACAGAGCCAGCAGGAGGCATTAACCCAATTTTTTTTTTCAGATATAGACATATCTTGAAGTGGAGGAATGTCAGCTTGCTACTATGTACAGAGAAACCTGTCAATAGCAAAACAAAACTATGAGAAATAAGAATATCTCAATTAACAAAATAATGAGGCAGAAATCCATAAATAATGGATTTCTCACCCAACATTAGGTAGGGTCACTCACTGACCCCACCCTTGAATTCCAAGTCCTTACATTATTGATAAGAATTTCAAGATAAGTTTGAGGACTGAACCAACAGACTGTATTTCAGAGTTAGATTCATAATTCAAAAGAGAAGAACATAGCTATGAAGAATGAAAATAAAGAAAGAAAACAGATACCAACAGAACAGCCAGATAGGATAGAGGGTCAAGTTAATCAGGACGAGAAGGACATGTTCAGAGTAGATGGATAGACTATAAGAAGCAGTTCTGTGGAAGTATTGTCAGATTCTCTTGGTAGATGAGTGATTGATGTTGGGTTGTCTTACCGGGAAGAGATTGTGACTAAGGCTGAGATCAGATTGATGAGAGGAGATTCGACAAGGAGAAGGACTGAGATAAGATTGAAGAGAGGAGATTTGACGAGGAGAAGGATTAGGGAGAGAATAGATTCAACAAGGAGAAATGGGGGCGTATGAGCGGATGGTTCAGGCAGAGCAGACAAGACAAGATCAAAGAGAAGTAAACGTTAGGAAAGAAGGAGACCGGAGAATCATGGAAAACAGAAAAGCCAAGACACAACAAAAAAGACAGAGAGAACAAGAAAAGAAATAGAAACCATCCCTGGAGCCCCCCCCCCCGGGGGTCTCCTCACAGTGCGGGAATCTGTTGAGATCTCAACAATTTTTAAAATAATTAAAAAGAAAAGTACTAAAAATTACAACACCAGTATGGCACTTTTTGGCCATTCTAATATTTCACATGTGTTGTCAGGTATAGGGTTTACACCTAAAAATCACTCAGAATTGAGGTGTTGTGTATATTTTAGGAGTTACAGGCGGAAATGTGTTATGTCACAATTCCCGTGCGCAGCCCTGCATCATTACATATCCCTACGTACTAGTAGTAGCAACCCGCGAACTAGAGACCCGCGAGCAGCTGATTCTGCCACGCACGCAGCGGATCCTACCCTGCGCACATCTGTAATAACTGATCCCCGTGTCAGCCTCCTGGATGCCAAGACCCTTTCTATCCCTTAGCTACCAGAGGTGATAGAATAAATAATCAATATATCATTTAATAAATGCAGAAAAAATCTGTAAAATATTTGGATTAAGCTTATTGCAAGGTTAAGTGGTTTGGTTATGGTTTATTTTTTTGAATCAATATGAATAGATTGATTATTAAATATTTTTATGGAGGGGCCACAATTATATTGGTGATCTTGAACACCTCTCTTCAGGGATTTCAGTATGAATACACATAGTTCTGGTTACTTTGGGCTCTTTAGTTTCAAGAATATTTTACCCAAAGATAATTTATATATAAAATACACAGTGGAGTGGCAGGGCCTTGTAGGCAAGCTACCACTACAGAGAAAGGATAATAAAACTTACTGGTATATTATTGAATCCTTTGGGTATCTGTTTGAGATGTGTACTGATGGGTTAAACCTGTATACTGGGGTTATAAGGTTGTTCAGCAGTTTTGATTGATAAAAAGAGGTTGAGCACGGATATTACTGATCAGACATTGCCATAAATAACTTACTTATTTATTATAAGTACTTGATTACCTTGGCATGGTGTCTGGATATGAATATAACTGGTTCTCTGCCCATCAATATCCTCAAAAGAGCACTTTATTTATAGCTTTTGGAGTCCCAGTATTGTCCTTCTGAGGGTTGTAGGTGCTCAAAGGGACGGAAACTGAGGCTAGCAGGGTAACCAAGGGTAGCCTGTCATGTGTGCTTGGTGCTATAGCGCGGGTAGCATCTAATTCCTCAGGTTATGGGAATTATTCCACTTTATAATAGACATTAGGACGTGTGAATGACACTAATCTGTCCTATTTATGTATTATTTAATTAATTATCCTTGGTAAATGTTCCCAGTAATTTAATAATTATATAAATATACATTTCTAGCACATCTTGATGTCAGGTAAGCTCTCATTATGTATAATATAACTGGAGTAAAAGTCATAATATTGATTTTACTCCTTAATTACAAGTTCCAGTTGATTTACTAAGATAATTACTTAAAAATATTGAATTCATGTAATATTTTTACATCATTAGTTTTCTTAGTATTTCACGAAGATATTGATGTCTAGTAACTCTCATAAAAGTATATTAAAGTATTTTAATATATTTTTAGAAGTTGTCATTGTCTTATTTTTGAGATTCTTGCTAATTTGAATTATATTAAATAAAAAATACATATAAGGATTCTTTATGTATTTTTATATAATATTATGTATTTTTAGACTGTCTTCTATCCACAGGAACATTTATTACATATGCAGAATGTTCCAGTGTAGGTTGTAGCATGTTTACGCTGTACCTGAGCCTCTCAGGCCACATGTCACACTTTCAACCCATAGTCTCGCAGCTGCGTACTTGTCAGAGGCCCGGGGTTGCATACACAACCTTGACAGAGTGACAAGGCTGTATCTAAGCTGGACGCGGGTGCATTGGCTGCCGCGGCTGCATGTGGGAATTGTGACAAAACACATTTCCGCCTGTAACTCCTAAAATATACACAAAGCCTCAATTCTGACTGAATTTTAGGTGTGAAACCTATACATGACAATGTGTGTGAAATATTTAATTGGCCAAAAATCTCAATAATGGAGCCGTAGTATTTTGGTTTTTCTTTCCTTAATTATTTAAAAAATATAAGGAGTTGGATGTCAAGGGTGGAGTCAGTGAGTGACCCTACCTAATTTTGGGTGGAGAACACATTTCTGTAACAATATTTATGGTTTTCCTACTCCTTCTTGGGTTAATTGCATTATTATTATTTTTATGTTATTTTTGTTTCTTTTGCAGCTTGCTCTGCAATAGTAGCAAGCTGACACCCTGCTTCTGGATCAGTCGTGACTAATCTGACAACAAGGTACCGCTCAGAAGAGCTACAACCTAGTTAGAGTTGCCTAGTATATGTAAAAAACTGAAATATGCATTACTAATGATCTAAAAAGATCAAAACTTAAATAAAATTAATGAAAGTTGAGTTTAAAACATTTTTTAATAATAAATCAAAGATCAAGGATTATCACCTAAATCACTGACCCTGATTTTTGAAGACCACAAAACACTACAAGGAGTGTTCATAAAAATTATTAAAAATTATCTCAATGATAAGCAGATGATAAATAGTCAGAAAACATCCACATCTGCCCGCTTTAAAGTAATATAAATATTACAAATGAAGGATGAGTACAGAATGATCAAATTTAAGCCATAACAGATTAACAGATCCTGTGGCTAAAATAGTACAGAAATCCAGCAGATCTAAGGACAGCTGATTGACAGCACCAAGTGGATGTGCCAATCTCTCCCTGACTGGCTTGCAAGTCTCAGCCCATGAGCAGAAACCTCTCTTTGTACCCTGAGAAGCTCAAAATCACCCAATAAAGCTATTTATACAGACCTCTTTGGAGCCATTATTCCATCATTAGTTTACCAGGAATTATTATCAATCAGACACCGTGTCATTGTTGATCAAGTTCTTATATGAACATAAGAAAGTGATTTATGAATTAGTCTGTAGTAGTATTATTTATCCTTATTAACCAATCAACCCTTGAAGTTTAGTCAAGAAATCTACCACATCTGCTCTGAAAGCCTTCAATTTATTCCGGATTCTTGTGGTAAAGTTCTCAGAGTGAGTTTTACCCTTTCTGTCTTGGCCATTTGTGCTTTTAACCCAGCCATTAGTGGAATAAGTCCTTTCTAGGCACCCATCTTTATTCCAAGGTTCTTAAACTGCCTAAGGAGGCCCCTTGAAGAGAGGTTGCTAGTCTGTAAAGATAACCAGTAGTATAATACTGTGGCCCCTCTTTTACATTATATTGAAAACCATTTATTACCAAACCAATTAAACCTTCCAAATGCTCTCATTATATCATTTATTTGAGCTTCTAAGTGTTTATTATTGGAATAATAATTATCATTATTATTCCAGCACTTTTATCACTCTCTGTAGCTAAAGCACTGCAATTTTCCTGGTATCAGAGAGCTGACACTGACATCCTCCATCCTGACTTCCAAGTTGCGTGAACCGGCCCAACAAATTGCCCCCAAACATTACGCCTTTTCCCGAACTACAATGCCGCACCAAGAAACATCTCCAGCAACATCTCTGCCACCAAAATTCTACCTGGCTAATTCCAAGGACATACGCAAGCTCCAAACCCCAACACCAATGATCTTAACATTGAGGTCCCTGATGAGCTCCACCTATCATTAGAACCAGTAATGGTTGATGAAGCCCTCTTGGACCTTACAGAGAAACCTCTCTGGGTAGAGTCAATGATGGCAGAGAATGAGTCCATTCTTGCCAAGAATATGGGAATGTTGGTACATTGGCCCTCCAAAAATAAGGTGATTGGCAGGATGTGGAGACTGGTCTGGAATAAAAAAAATTTGACAAAATCATGCAAAGGAAATCCTGATGGGTGTGTTTTGGGAAACATCAGGAATTCCCCCGGAACTATTGCAAGACCTAATCCTTGGTGGGTTGGAACAAATCCTTCAAATTCATACTTCCACTAGCCCTTCAGCGTGCCCTTCCAGTATATCAGTTGGATGTAGAAACAGTGTTTCTCTATGTTTATATTGACTCCACAATCTACATTTTGCAGGTGTCTGGCTTTGAAGTACCCAGAAAAGAAATTTGGGTTTGGAAGCTTGAAAAGTCTCTGTATGGCACAAGACAGGAACCAAAATGCTGGAAATCAAACCTGGTAAAGACACTTGGCAAGCTATGTCTATCCCTGTCCACCAGTGATGAATCCTTGTTTCTCAACAAAACTTGTACAATGTTCCTGCACATACATCTCAATGATGGTTTCCTGGTTGGCTTCAATTGCTCAGAAATTCTAGGATTTTCTTTAAAACCTTGGCAAGGATTACACCATCAAGACCCAGGATCAACCGCAACAACATCTAGGCTACACCCTAGACTGGAAGAATGATGGCTCACTACTTCTTCATCAAGCGGATTTCTGCAAAAAAACCCCGGCTGAATTCAACATGGGTGACTCAAATCCAGTCAAGGCACCCACACCAATGAACTTCCACAAAATAATTTCCAAAAAATCCCCGCCGTTCAAACCGGAAATCATGCAAAAGGCTATAGGGATGCTAACAAACCTATCCATCAACTTGCAACCCGACATTGCTCTCACCACCAACATCCTAGCTCAATTCTCTGAAAAACCTACCACAATCCACTGGAAGATGCTTAAACAACTCCTTTTATATCTTGAAGGCACACAAACCATTGGCATACTCTAATCCAAATCAATCAATCCCTCCAATGAAATGTGCAGCTGGGCTGATGCCAACTACGGCACATCCCTTGTCACAAAGAAATAAACCACAGGCTACATCATTATGCTATATGGCAATCCAATCAGTTGGACCACCAAAAATCAAACCATTGTAGCTCATTCCACCAGCAAAGCAGATTTTGTGGCCATCAATTGGTTCTCAAAACAAGTAAGATGGCTGTTGATTCTCATCAGTGGTCTCCAAATGCCCCTGTCCAAACCCACCATAAAAAACAACAACCAAGGGGCTCATTTCATAATACGCAAAGCCCAACTCAATCCCAATTCTAAGCACATCAAAACCTTCTATCAATACTTAAGGATCTAGTCTTAAAATCCCTGATCTCCGTGTCTCACGTACCCTCTGAAGACATGATAGCTGATATCATCACCAATCCTTTGGGACCAACCAGAGTCATACTCACTCTTGCCCAGCTCCACCTATCACCTGCCTAATCAAGGAGGAGTGTTAGAGTATGATTAGACTCCAATTCCACTTCTCATCCCCAAGCTCTGACTCCTCCCGTGTGGATACTCTATACCCCACATTCTCACACTCTCCAAACCACTTACTCAACTCCTGCACTTCATCCCTCACCACACAAAGGCCTGTCCCTCCTTGCCTGACTCAGCCCCACTTCCAATCCAACACAACTCCTGTCAACTCCTCCCCCTTCCTTTCCCATTTCCAAGCTTGACCTCACCCTTCTCCCCCTCCATTTGTAAACCCAATCAAGTTACAACCTCCACCACTGACCCATTAAATATCCACGAGGAGAAACCTTCACTCCAAACCCAGCTAGGCAGTAAGGATTGCAACTCAAGGACGTACAAGGTAACCTCAACATTCTGCTTCCTTGTCCCAATTGTTCTGCAATTGCCTATTTTCTGTTGTCTGTTCCTTCATAAACTAATTTTCTTTCTTCCATATCATATACAAGCTGTTATCCCTATTAAATCTATATTCTTTGTCTTTTCTGTGACTGCAGTAAAGAGCCTCAAAATTATCTCAAACATAACTTGAATTTTTTCCTTTGCACAATGTCCTTCACATAGAAGAAGTTCCTCCCAATGTGCTTAATACGTCCTTGCAATGTAATGTTCTCAATCACCAGTACTGCAGTCTTTTTATTGCAAAAAATAGTTACTGGAACCTCCTTGTAACATTTAGTGACCAACTTGTGTAAGAACAGAAGAAATTCTTTTCCAGCCCCAATTGCAATGTACTCTGCCGCATATGTTGAAATTGCAACTAGCTTCTGCCTCCTTGAGATCCATGCCACAGTTGCATCCCCAAAACAGACCACAAAAATACTTTTTGACCTTTGAAACTCTTCTCCCCATCCAACATCAGCCCAAAGTTTGAGGTTGTCATCCGTTGGACTAATTCTTAGTGTGTGCTCCTCAGTTGCCTTTACATAACCAAGCACATGCCATAGAGCCAGCCAGTGTTCATTACCTGGATGTGAGGATTACCGTGTAACAAATTTCACTGCATAAGAGATATCAAGCCTGGTTCCAATGGCCAAGTACTTTAAGGACCCAATGAACAACTGGAATTCAGTGACATCAATCCAACCCTCTGTGTTTGCCTCCAGCCTTTTATCCCGCAGGGTTGAGGACATAGTCATTAGTTAATGTTGAAAGTGTTGTTCTGAATGATCAATTATCTGGCATGCCAGGTGTTGCTCAGACTGTCAGGTTGCTACTATTTACAGATCAACCTTTCAAAGTAACAGAAATATAATTTCAAAACAATTAAATGAGAATATTAAATTTAACTAAAGAAGGAGTAGGAAATCCATAAACATTATTGCAGAAATGGATGCTCCACCCAAAATCAGGTAGAGTCATGTACTGACCCCACCCTGGAAATCCAACTCCTTATACTTTTAATAATTAAAGAAAGAAAAGACCAAAATACCATGGCATCACTATTGGACTTTTTGGCAAAATTAATATTTCACACATATTCTCATGTATAGGTCTCATGCCTAAAATTCAGTCAAAATTGAGGTGTGTTTTATATTTTAGGATTTACACATGGAAATGTGTTCTGTCACAATTCCTGCGCGCAATCCTGCATCCTTACATAACCCTTACATACCAGGAGCATCAAACTCCCATGTACCCCATTCCCACGCGTAGCCAATTCTGCCATGCATGCAGCTCATCCTACCCCGCACGCATCTGAATGGACTGATCCCCCCGTTGTGGTGCCCAATCTGGGACACCTCTGGACCAGTACGTAAAAAGTAAAATTTTTTATGAACTTTTCTATAAGCCTCCATTTAGATCCAAAAAAAAAAAAAAAAGAAAAAGAAAAAAAGAAAAAAAAACATCCCAATCTTGCTCCCCATCCTTGCTGCCATTGACCAACGACTGCAATCAACCCTTTGGGTTGTTGGTGACCTCATGACGAGCCCCCCATCCTGCCTCCAATCCTCCCTTTGAACGCCCATCATCTCTGATCCCCTGCATGAGATTGGTCACGGTAACAATCTGCCTCACCTGACCCAATTGGTCTGGGGCAGTTGCGCCAAGGCCTTTTCCCACCACCATAAGCACCAACCAATCTTTCTCAATTGGTTGGTTGGTGCCCTTGTCTCTCCGCGGCCCTCATCCACCTACTCACCACAATCTTCAACCAAGCTTGAACTCATCCAGCTTCCAACAATCAACTCCCTCCTCCTCATCTTCCCCCATCAAATCTGAATTCAAATTCAATTGTTGCATCCAATTTGGTCTTTCAAGTAAAAATCCATCAATTTACTATTAAAAACTAATCAACAACCCCCTCAATCCACCCCCTAGCTCACCAGTCTCCCCCACAGAATGTCTGTTGCCCGCCTGGGTCTCTGCGCTTTCGCCTGTGTCTGTTTCCCGGGCCCATCAAAAACCTGCTGGCGGTCATCCACGGTCTCAGCAGTTGCCTGGGCCTGTCAGCCTGTCTGCGCAGTGTCTCACTAGCTGCTCTCTTGCCCGTGCCCATCATTTTCACAGGCCGGGTTTTTGATTCAGTTCTTCTTTTTTTTTTTTGAGTGTTTGTTGTTTCTTTTTTTTCCCTTTTGTTTCCTCATGACAATCCTAAAAAAAAAAAAAAAAAAACTTCTTTTCCACTCTATTTGTAGTATCTCTTTTAAATAGTCTACCGGGACCCATGGTCTATAAAAGGGCAGGCTCTCCCCTAACTTGTTCCAAACATCCAGGGGAGTGTGTGCATATGTCCCCCCTATTATCACTGAAATCTGATCCTCATCCTCATTCTGGGTATATCTATGATTGTCCCCTGATCCATTGATCCTTAGTCTTGGCTCTTCTGTGGCCTGATCCTTATCACCAACCAATATCCTTGCTGTTTGAAGAAAATCCTGTCTTTTGGAATTCTTGAGTGTGTTATACCACTCCTTAATCCCTTTCTCTGACCATACTGTTCTTGATCCCTCCTTGATCATCTTTCTGGAGCCAATCATGATTGATTGAAGAGGTCTTTTTAAGCTTAAGACCTGGAGTGTTATACCCTCCTTATTATTTTTTTGGAGTTGCATTCTGCCAGCCTACTCTTGAGTTCCTTCAGAAGTTGTGAGGTTATCCTTGCTTCAACTCATTTACTGTTTGCTTTTAGAGCTTCTTAAACATAGTTCTTTGTCTTATACAGCCACCCTCAGTTATCTGGTACCCTTCAAGCGCTTGATTGCAGAGATTTGGGCAGGTTCATTGAGAGCCTGGAGGTTGGTTGGGTTTGAGTTGATCATGCCCAATCTTTAGCTGACAACAAGAGTTATTAGCTTGTGGGTGTTGTTTAGATGCAAAAGCTTTTTCTTGGAACTTTAAACAAACTTTAGCTTCTGTCGTCCAAGTTTTTCCCACATAATCTTGGCTCAGATAATGCTGTTTCATTGCTACCAAACTACTATCATCTTTATCCTTCACTACTTGATTCCTCATTTACCAGGTTCTGGACCTTGATCTTGTTTATATTTAAATATTTTTGTAACACTCAGGAGGGCAGCCTAAACAGCACCTTTCCCCTCCACAGAACTGCCATGGCCTAGCACTGTTTGGAGTCTTACATCATCAGGATCAGTCGTGACTAATCTGGCAAACAGGTACTGCTCATAAGAGCAACAACCTAGTCAGGATCATCTGGTATATGTAATAAATTTAAATATGCATTACTAATAGTCCAAAAACTTTAAAACTTAAATAAAATTAATAAAAAACTAATGTTAAAGTAATTTTAATAATAAATCAAACATTGAGGATTACCACATAAACCCCTGATCCTGATCTTTGAAGACCAGAAAAAACTACAAGGAGTGGGTGTAGAAATTATTAAAAACTATCTAAATGATCAGCATATAATGGACAGACAAGAAACATCCACATCTGTCTACTTTAAACCAATAGGATTAATACAAATAGAGGATAAGTGCAGGATGATCAAATTACACAGTTTACAGATTAACAGATTCTGTGGCTAAAATATTGCATAAAAACAGCAGACCTGAGGACAGCTGATTGAAAGAACCAAGTGGACGTGCTGAACCAGCCTGAATGACTTTCTAGCCTCAGCACATGAGCAGAAACCTCTCTAAACGCCCTGAGAAGCTCATAATGACCCCAAACGTTATTTATACAGACCTAAGTGGATCTATTATTTCCCATTTCATCAGTTTACCAGGAATTATTATTATAAATCAGACACTGTGTCATTGTTAGTAAAGTGATTATAAGAAATAAGCAAGTGATTTATGACCTAGTCTGTAGTGGTATTATTTATTTCCCAAAACAAATCAAACCAATTGAAGTTAGTCAAGCAAATTCACCCCTCTTCCCTGAAACCCTTCCTATCTTTGAAGGATTTTTGTGAGGGTGCTCTGAGTAAGTGTTTATCTTCCTGCCTTTGCCATTGTGCTGTTTTTTGCATCCATATCAGTGGATAAGTCCTTATAAGGCACCCACCATTTATTCCACGGTTCTTAAACTGCCTAAGGAGGTCCCTTGAAGAGAGGTTTTCTGTCTATAAATATCCCCAGTAGAATAATACTGTGGCCCCTTTTTTTATAAAAAATTTAAAACACTTTTAAACAAACCAATTAAAACTTGCACCAGCTCTTAACATATTTATTATTTCATATTTTTAAGTGTTTATCAGGGGAATACTATTATTATTATTATTCCAGTATCTTCTATAACTCTCTGTAGCTAAAGGACTGCAAGGTTCCTGGTATCAGAGAGCTGAAATTCATCAACAGTGGTATTGAGATGTGTCAGGGAAAAGTTGATTTTCTTTTCTATTTCTTACAAAACTCTCAGAGATTCTGCATTGAAAAAGGGTCTACTTGCGGAAAATCAACATTTGAAAACAAAAATGGAAGAGGCTGAGGGATATCTTCAACCTTCAGAGCCCAGGAATTTTTTTGGAATACTTTTATTACTTTTTCAGCCTTCTGAGCCACATTGCCAATTTGATTTTTCTTTAGATTTCATATTTGATAATTCAAATTCATTCTAGACCTAAGATTAAAGCATTCTCACAAAGAAACTACATATATTGATATTTTCAAAATTGTGGCACAAGTTTTGAAGAATCATTTTCTGATTTTCCAACACTTGATCAAACAGTAAAGGAAACAATGAACAGCAGGAAATGGATCCTGAAGGAAGAACAATATTCTCTTATAAAGAAATTGGATTTTCAAAACATCTCTCTTCTGAATCACCAAAGGAAGCAAATATTTGCTCTGATAATGAATGCATGTAGTTGAAAAGCTAATTAATAAACTCATGGATTCCAAACAGCCTTTTGAAGGAAATTTTTTATCCCTTGGTGGATAATTAGGGGGGTATTCCCTGTGGTCTAAAAATTTACATGTCCCCAAAAGTTTTATGCAAGGTTGGTTCATTCTTCTTTCAGGAGAGATTTCCAAGTTTTGCATCTGATTACAAGAATTTGTTACTCAATTTTGGAGATGATTGTCATGACCATAGTCCTGAAACTCCTTCAATTAAACAAATCCAACCTCTTCATTAGCTTCACCCTGATATTAAACCCAAACTTGCTTACTCCTGTACCTTACACTGGATGGTACTCCTGCATACCTTGAATCCTCTGTCTTCTCCAACCAGGATCAACCTCTGAGTGTATGGTCTAATTTCTATGTCCATTTACACATCACCATTGGTCTTGTGATTCAGTCAACCTTCCCAGGCTATCTAAATCTTTCTCTATGGCTTGGGGCATCCTCTACCTCTCCTCAACCCAATTTGTATATGAGTTAGTAAATTATACAGTCTTATATACATAGTACATACTCTCCTCTGTCTTTTCAGCTCATCACCCCAGGACTCCAGAGAAGTACATGTCAAACCTTCCTGGACAGCCCCATCACCCAATCAGTCAACTGCAGCCTCCAGCCCAATCATTCAACATGTATTACCTTTGTAACTCCAACCTGCAAAACTAGCCACTAATCCTTTAAGGCCTCCTTCTCAGCTCTGACAAATACTGGCCTTGCCTTCCCCCCTGGACTAATTTCACCCCAGGAATCAGTATACTACTTCTTACTGGTTATTCCCTCTGCCAATAGTTTAAATCTAAGAACAAGACATCCTTCACCCAGAATGCTTAAGTCATATAAACTTTTCCTTTCCTGGTTTTACTCTTATAGGGTTCAACAACCCCTTTGCCAGCCTGCTACTATTGCAGAGCAAGCTTCAAAAGTAACAGAAATAACATAAAAATGATAATAATAAAATTAAGCTAAGAAGTAGTAAGAAAAACATAAATATAATTGCAAAAATGGATTTTCCACCCAAAATTAGGTAGGGTCACTCACTGACCCCACCCTTGAAATCCAACTCCTTATATTTTTAAATAATTAAGGCAAGAAAGACCAAAATACCACGGCATAAATATTGAACTTTTTGTCCAATTAAATATTTCACACGTATTGTCACGTATAGGTTTCACACCTAAAATTCAGTCAGAATTGAGGTGTTGTGTATATTTTACAAGTTATGGATGGAAATGTGTTCTGTCACAATTCCCACATGCAGCCGCGGCAGCCAATGAACCTGCGCGCGGCTGAGATACACCTCTTTCACTATATCAAAGTTTTGCATGCAGCCCCGGGCCTCTTACAAGTACACAGCCGTGGGACTAAGGGTTGACAAAGTAACAGGCGACCTGAGAAACTTAGGTACCGCATAAACATGCTACAACCCACACGGGAACATTATAAATATGTAATAAATGTTCCCTTGGATAGTAGATAGTCCAAAAGTACATAAAATTATATAAAAATACCTAAACCTAAACAACCTCCATACGTATTTTTTATTAAATATAATTCAAAGTTCCAAGAATTTTGAAAATAAGACAATGACAACTTCTAAATTATATTAAAATACTTTAATGTACTATTATGAGAATTTTGAGACGTCGATATTTTTTTGAAATACTAAGAAAACTCATGATGTAAAAATATTACATGAGTACCCATGAATTCTATTTTAAAGTAATTATTTTAGTAAATTAACTGAAATTTCAGAATAAGGATTAAAATCAATATCATGACTTTACTCAAATTATTTAATACATAAGGAGAACTCACCTGACATCAGAATTTCCGTAGGAATTTCTATTGAAATAATTATTAACTTTCTGGGAACATTTACTAAGGATAATTCATTAAACAATCAATAAAAAGGACAGATTAGTGTTATTCACACGTCCAAATATCAATTATAAAGTAGAAAAATTTCCATAACCTGTGGAATTAGATTCTACCAGTGTTACAGCACCAAGAACACGTAACAGGATACCACTGATTACCCTGCTAGCCTCAGTGTCTGTCCCTTTGGGGCCCTGTACCCCTCAAAAGGAAAATATTGGGACTCCAAAAGCTATAAATAAAGAGCTCTTTTGATGATATAAATACAAAGAGACCCAGTAAAATTTATATCCAGACACTGTGCAAAGGTAATCAAATACTTATAAGAGATAATTAAGTGATTTATGGCTTATTCTGATTAATAATATCTGTCCTCAACCTCTTTTTATCAATTTGAACTTCTGAACAACCTTATAACCCCAGTATACAGGTTAACCCATTGGAACATGTCCCAAAAAGATACCCAAAGGATTTAATAATATACCAGTCAGTTTCATTATCCTTTCTCTGTCCTGGAAGCTTGGTTATAAAGCACTGCCACTACACTGTGTATTTTCTATACATATTATCTTTGAGGAAAATATCCTTTAAACTAAAGAGCCCAAAGTAACCAAGAATACGTGTTTTCATACTGAAATTCTTCATGAAAGGTGTTAACAATCCCCAATATAATTGTGGCCACTCTATCAAAATATTTAATAATCAATTTATCTATAGTGATTTATAACAATAAACCATAACCAAACCAATTAACCTTGCAATAAGCTTTATCCAAATATTTTACAGATTTTTGCTGCATCTAATAAATAATATATTTATTATTTATTTTATCACCTCTGGTAGCTAAAGGATATCAAGGGTCTTGGCATCCAGGAGTCTGAAACTCTTTTTCAAGAAACTGCTCCTGGGCATCTCCATTCCATCCTTCCATCTTCTCATCACTTCTACTCCGCCTCTCATCTTCTTTATTGCAATTACAGAAAATCATCCTTGAGTTCTATGAGTAGTACTTCCTGTGCCTTCAGCCCCTTGCTTGCCAGGTGAAGTGGTGACAATGGTCTGGTCAATATAGAGGGTTTGAACAAATTTTAGCTTCCTCAAAACCTGGTACTTCATGGCCATGGTGAAGATCAACCTTTGAATGAATTCATTAAGGATTTTTTTCCAAACTTGCCCCATTGATACCTTGAAAATGGTTATCAAATGGACCATTTTCTTTTCCAAAATATGAAGAAATATTACAGCCATGACTCTGTTGAAGATTATACCCAAAATATTTACCAAAAATTGTTTCTCAGAACATTCTTTCTTCCCATCTTTCACCCTCAAAGCTTGAATGTAAATTTGTATTTGCAATGTAAAAATTCCTTGATTTCTTTCAGATTGGGAAGCAATTTAATAGTTTCTCACATTTCAACTGGTGATTGAATAGGAAGGGTCTTTTGCATTCCCCAAATCCCCTTGGTTTCTAACCCTGATGAAAATGGCCTCCCTTTCAAGATGATTTTCAAAAAGTTTCCAGCTAATTTGTCTTTCTCATCAAGATCAAAAAAATCTCAAGTTCAGAATTTTTAAATGTTGGTCTTTATCTGCAAGATTCATTTTCCAGCCAATATGGTCATTTATATGTAGCATTTTCAAGGACCAGATCCAGGCACTCAAAAAGGTTTGTGGTGACGCATACAAATGACAGCCAATTTTAATTTTAACCTGATAAAATTTTGTATTAGCTCTCCCAATGGACAAATTTCCCCCCATTTTTTCACCTCTCCAACTATTTGCTTTTCTCCAAGCGTATCAAGTAATGGGCGTTGTTCCCCAAGGATATAAAGCAATGAGAATTCAACACAGATTTGGGTCCACTCCCCCAGCCATCAACCCTCATAATTTCTTCACTCAATATCTTTTTCAGTTACAGATACTTAATCTACACCTTCATTTAGTCAAACAGAGACAATCCCCGCAACAAACAAGACCAATGATACATTCCTTCATCTTTGTTGCTGTCCTGATTGCTTTTATGCAGGCAAACTTGAGAAATTCCACCCCTTTTGCAACTAAAGGTTCTTGAGTTAGTTTTACTGTTCCTTCTTTGCCCCTGCTCTACAACTGCATAAAGCCACAACAACCATGCGGAAAATTCATTACTAATGGTCCCTTCACTCCCAGCTCCTCAAGCGGCAACCCCCATTTGGTGGCCCTGTCTCCCTGGCCTGCAAATCCCAAGCAGGCCTCATCAACATATTGGCACCTAACCAATACCTTGGTGGTAATGGTGGCTTTGGTGCTGCTGGACTTGGTGGTATTGTTGGGACTGGTGAACCTAGGATTGGAGCACCTGGTGGTCCCGGCCAACTTGGAGGCCCTGGTGGACTTGCTGGACCTGGTGCAATTGGTGGTGGTGGTGGTCCTGGCAGGCTCCCCAGACCTGGTGGCCTTGGTGGGGCTGGTTCCCGTGGCAGACTCCCTGGACCCAGTGGCCTTGGCGGGTACAGCGGACCTGGCAGACTAGGTGGTGCTGGTTGCCTAGGTGGGGCTGGCAGCCTTGGCAGGTAAGCCGGACCTGGAAGACTTGGTGGTGCTGGTGGCCTAGGTGGCGCTGAAGGCTGGTGGGTACTGGCGGGTATGGCAGAATTGGTGGTGCTGGTAGCCTTGTTGGCGCTGGTGTGCTTGGCAGATGTGGTGGACCTGGCGGTGTTGGTGGGTTCAGTGGAGCTGGCGGCCTTGGCGGCGTGGGCGGTGCCGGCCTCTTCCCCAGCAGATTCTTTGGCTCTACCAGCCCTCTGGGCTTCCCCAGCGGCTTGGCCTCCTGGAACAACACCCAATCTTCTAGCAACCAGTCCCTTTCCTCATCTGTCAGCTCAATGATACCAGGAACCTTGCAGTCCTTTAGCTACATAGAGTGATAAAAATGCTGGAATAATAATAATAATTGTTATTCCAATGATAAACACCTAGAAGTTCAAATAAATGATATAATAAGAGCAGTTGCAAGGTTTAATTGTTTTGGTAATAAATTTTTTTCAATATAATATAAAAGAGGGGCCACAGTATTATACTACTGGGGATCTTTACAGACTAGCAACCTCTCTTCAAGGGGCCTCCTTAGGCAGTTTAAGAACATTGGAATAAAGATGGGTGCCTTAGAAAGGACTTATTCCACTAATGGCCGGGCTTAACAGCACAAATGGCCAAGACAGGAAGGGTAAAACTCACTCTGAGCACTTTACCACAAGAATCCTGGAATAATTGGAAGTGTTTCAGAGCAGATGGGGTAGATTGCTTGACTAAACTTCAAGGGTTGATTGGTTAATAAGAGTAAATAATACTACTACAGACTAATTGATAAATCACTTGCTTATCTTCATATAAGCACTTGATCAACAATGAAATGTTGTCTGATTGATAATAAATAATTCCTGGTTAATGATGATGGAATAATGGATCCAAAGAGGTCTGTATAAATACCTTTTTGGGTGATTTTGAGCTTCTCAGGGAACATAGAGAGGGTTATGTTCGTGTTCTGAGGCTTGCAAGCCAGTCAGGGCACAATTGGCACGTCGACTTTGTGATGTGAATCAGCTGTCCTTAGATCTGCTGGATTTCTGTACTATTTTAGCCACAGGATCTGTCAATCTGTTATGGCTTAAATTAAATCATTCTGTACTTATCCTTTATTTGTACTATTGATATTGCTTTAAAGCGGGCAGATGTGGATATCTGCTAATTTTTTATCATCTGCAGATCATGTAGATAGTTTTTAATAATTTTTATGAACACTCCTTGTAGTGGTTTGGGGTCTTCAAAGATCAGGGTCAGTGATTTACGTGGTAGTCCTTGATCTTTGATTTATTATTAAAAAATGTTGTAAACTTAATTTTCATTAATTTTATTCAAGTTTTGATCTTTTTAGATCATTAGTAATGCATATGTCAGTTTGTTACATATACTAGGCAACTCTGACTAGGTTGTAGCTCTTCTGAGAGGTACCTGGTTGTCAGATTAGACACAACGGCTTCAGAAGCGGGGATCAGTTAGTACAGATGCGCGTGGGGTAGGATCTGCTGCGTGCGTGGCAGAATCAGCTGCGCGCGTGTCTCTAGTAAGCGGGAATCTGCTACTACAAGTCTGTAGGGATATGTAATGATGAGGGGCTGCGCGCGGGAATTGTGAAATGACACATTTCTGGATGTAACTCCTAAAATATAAACAACACCTCAATTCTGAGTGAATTTTAGGTGTAAACCTTATACGTGTCAACACGTGTGAAATATGAGAATGTCCAAAAAGTGCCATACTGGTGTTGTAATTTTTAGTACTTTTCTTTTTAATTATTTCAAAAATGTAAGGACTTGGAATTCAAGGGTGGGGTCAGTGTGTGACCCTACTTCATTTTGGGTGCCAAAATCCATTTCTGTAATAATATTAATGGATTTCTCACTACTTACTTTGTCAGTTAAGATATTCTTATTTTTCCATAGTTTTGTGTTGCTATTGACAGGTTGCTCTGTACATAGTAGCAAGCTGACATCATCTTTGACCCAGTCTCCCTTTGGCTCCTCTTCCACCAACCAAGCTTCCTAAAATTACAACCAGTCTTATAACTTGGGCTTGATCATATAAAAAAGACAGGAAATAAATTTTGAAAAATGCAAAAATCCCCCGTCCATGATCTGCAGTAACCCTCCCTAGAATTGTACGCTTTATTATGTTGTGCCTCTCTTTCTATTTTCAAGTAGCTTTTTTTTGGACGCAAATCATTCCTTTATTTCTTGCGGTTCAAAATCTTTGACTTTGAATTTTTGTTTGATATGCTTGTGTTTGAGCTGTGGAAGTTTTCATGCTTGACCAGCTGCTGTGTTTTTTTTTTAGGTCTGCATATTGCAATTGGTTGTCATCAGTTTTGCTGCTACTTACATATCTTCAATTCCTGATGCCTTTTTTTTTGGCCTTTTGGGATTGGGTGTCTTCACTCATGAAATTGCCACTATAATCTTTTTACCAGCACCACAAACAGGTTATAAACACCCAATGAGCGCCCTGTATTCATCCATAATTATTTCTCAAGGGTGATAGACTCATCCATCTTGAGATAAAGCATTGCGTGTGTCTGATAGTCTGCCTAGGCTAGCGGCCTTTAAAACAATCTGCCCCTTTCACCCATCTTGTAAACAGGGTTACTGGAAGCCATTTTTTGAGATCTGGTCCAACAGTAAAAAAAAGTAACATCATACATTTAAAAAAAAAACCAATACAAATGGATTCCCCACCCAAAATTATAAGGTAGAGTCACTCACTGACTCCACCCTTAGAATATCATTTGTTTGTACTTTCAATAATTAAATAAGAATTGACCAAAAGGTCACAGCACCAATATGGCACCTTTAGGCCAATTTAACATTTCACATGTATTTTAACATATGGGTTTCACACCTAAAATTCAGTCAGAATTGAGGTGTTGTGTATATTTTATGAGTTATGCATGTAAATGTGTTATGTCACAATTCCTGCGCGCAGCCGTGCTTTCCTAAACAACCCCTACGCATAATTCTCCTTCATACAAAAGTCCCGCATGCAGCCAATTTTGCCATGCAGGCAGCACATCCTACCCCACTTGCATCTGAATGGACTGATCCCTGCGTCAGGATCCATTGTGACAAATCTGACAACAGGTACCTCTCACAGGAGCTACAACCTAGTAAGATTTACATGGCATATGTGATAACGTGGCATATGCATTGAAAATGATCTAAAAGCCTTAAAACATTAATCAAAAAATTATATAATCAATTCAAAAAGATTTTAAATAATAAATCAAATATTGAAGGTTACCACAAAACAGACAGATCCTGATATTTGAAGACCACAAAACACTATGAAGAGTGGCTGAAAAAATTATTCCAAACTACCTACCTGCTCAAAACATCATTTAAAATCAATCAATATTCACATTTGTCTACTATAAACCAATATTAATAGTACAAATGAAGGATAAGTGCAGAATGATCAGAATTAGGCCATTCACAGATTAACAGATCCTGCGACTAAAATAGTACAGAAATCCAGCAGAGCTAAGGACATCTGATTGACTGCACCAATTGGAAATGATAAAATTTCCATGAATGGCCTACCAGCCTCAGCCCATGAGCAGAACTCTCCCTATGTTCCCTGAGAAGCACATTATCAACCCAAAAGATATTTATACGGACCTCTTTGGATCAATTATTCCGCATCAGGTTTACCCAGAATAAATTATTATCAATCAGACACTGTGTCATTTTTGATTAAGTGCTTATAAGGAGATAAGAAAGTGATTTATGACTTATTCCATAGTACTATTATTATTTCTCAAAATAATCAACCTGATTCATTAAAGTATAGTCAAGAAATCAACCCCAACTTCTCTTAAACCCTTTACCTGAATCATTGCAGGATTTCTGTGTATGAATTGCTCAGAGTAAGTTTTTTCCTTCCTTCCTTGGCAATTGTGCTGTTTTGCCCAGCCATACCAGTGGATAACTCCTTATAAGGCACACGTTATTCATTCCAATGTTCTTAAACTGCCTCAGGAGGCCCCTTGAAGAGAGGTTGTCTTTCTGTGAAGATTCCCAGTAGTATAATACTTTGGCCCCTCTTTTTACAACATATTGAAAACTCTTCTAACCAAAACAATTAAAACTGAAACCAGCTCTTGAATTATTTATCACTCAAGCTCTTTAAGTTTTGATTTTTGGAAAATTATTATACCAATCTTTTTATTACTCTCTGTATCTAAAGGACTGCAAGTTTCCTGGTATCACAGGGCTGAAAGAATTGCTGGTTGAAGAATAATTAATTGGGTTGAATTCCTGAGGGTGCTGACCCACTCCTTTGATTCCTTTCTCTGACCACTTTGGTCTTGATTATTCATTTGATTTCTTTTCTGGAACCATTCATGTTTGACTGAGAGGTTTCTTCAAGCTTAAAACCTGGAGTTTTAAACCTCCCTCAATTTCTTTGAAGTTAAATTCTGCCATGCTTTTCTTGAGTCCCTTGAGAAGTGCTGGGGTATTCTTGTTTGAATTTTTTACTGATTTTCTTCTAGTGCTTCATGAAACAAAGAGCTTTGTTTTCTACATCCACCCACAGCTATCTGGTATGCTTTGGGCTCTTGATTGCAGAGAGTTGGTCAGGTTCTTTGAGAACCTGGAGGTTGGTTTGGATTGAGTTGATCATTCCTAATCTTCTTCTGATGACCAGAGTTATTAGCTTGTGGTTGTTTTTACTTACAACTCGCTTGTTATATTGAACTCTGAAAAAACTTTAACTTAGTTTTTTCAAGTCTTTTCCTGCACCATCTTGCCTCAGATAGTGTTTTTACCATTGGTACCAACTACTATCAAAATTCATCCTTTCCATTGATTCCTTATTTACAAGGTTCTTGACCTTGATTCTGGTTACATTCAAATATTTGTGTAATGCTCAGGAGGGCATCCTAAACATCAACTCTTCCCCTCCACAGAACTGCCTACGGCTCAGCACTTTTTGGAGTCTTACAACAGTCTAAAAACTTGACTTTGCCTCTCCTGAACTCTCAGGTTGGTCAGCAGAACCTTCAGAACATCTTGTGGACAAATAGCCTTGGCAACATAGCCAAAGGAATTGAAAAAGCTAATCTGATTACTTTCTTAGGTTCCTTCAAAAGATGAAGGAATTCAAGAAAAAAATTCCATCCTTTGCCTATCAGATACAAATTCAGCTCTCCAATGAATAATTTGACAAATCAAATTTATCCAAGCTTCCTGAAAGCTCTTGTGCCTTTTTTGAAGAATATTTGTAATACAGGGACTTAAGAATCAAACAAAGAGAGATTTCTTCAGCTGTTTACAAGATCCTCATCAGAATCCAAGATATGAAGCATGGAGGTATTTCACTGGCGGGCTCATTTGTGTCATACCAAAAAAAGTGAAAATAAAGGCTTAAGCAGCCATTATTCTATTTGCATAATTGACTTCAGCTACTGCCATAAAATAAAGATTTGGTAAGCAAATTTGGCTCAAATTCCCAAGTTTTCCAAATACTTTCATCAAACAATACCACTCTCAGCTTGTACAATAACTGGTCCTCTCCACATTGTTTCATGACTACTGCAAGCTAACTAGTCAGATTGGCAGCTTGTTGGTGCACTTTGGTGGATTTTTTATTGAGTCTGCAGAGAATTTTGGAGACAATTTAAGTAAGGGAGCTTCAAAATTCCCAAGAAATATTCCTTTGGGACATCAATGGGGACATACCTTTGTGTTTCAAGGATTCATGTGTGGATTGTTCACCCACTTTCAACTTCTTGTCTGGGGCAAACCTCTGCAGCAAGGTTTACCCATTTCTGATGGTTGACAAGGGGGATATAAAAACCTCTCCTGCAGGCTCTACATTGGGTGGTGATCTAGAAGCAAAACCCCACTTTGCCTGAGAGCAGTAGGTGGATGCCAGCCTGGTTGTGCTTGAAGATAATTCTTACATAATCAGTACTCCTCAGACTCATAATCTTAATTGACCCCCAGCTGGCAGGCTCAGGGCCAATTTCAGACACAAAGCTAACAGCAATAGACAGACCCCATTCTAAAAGAGAACTCACAAATCAAAAAGTCTTCAGAAAAACCAACCTATTGAAGTATCCTCATGGCAACCACTTTTCAAGTTCTCACCATTGGAGGCATTTCTTTCCTGACTTCTGGATTAACTTATTGTCTTTACTTTGATTACAATGTAAAAAATGATCTTGTCTTCCAAAATAACCTCTGTAAATGTTTCCCACCCTCTTTGACTCAAAAAATTTTGTTTTTTTTTAAAGCATTTTTGGGCTGAAAAGTGGTGTAATCTACTATGGTAAAAGAAAAACACCAACTTGCCAAGAAGACTCAAGCGCAAGACAAAAATTCATATTGCAAATCAAAAAAAGTACCTTCTGCAGCCGCGGAAGCCCTCAATTCTAAAATGCTGCCAAAAACAATCAAAGTCAAGGAAAAAATTTTCATGGAGCAAGTTGGTATGGGTGAAATGCTAGCATGCAGTGAGTCAACTCACTTGTTGGCCTCTTCAACCACAATATTGATTTATTTTTCTGTCACATCAATGCTCATTCTCAGAAATTTTGCAAGGTGCCATGCCTGCTGAAATTGCCTTTTTCAAAGCTTATAAATTTTATCCATCACCTCAGTAGTTAATTATCATATACCAGAGCACCATTCTAGCCAAAATATTTTTGGTTATTTTGTCAGTCTTCTAATTTTTTTTAACCTAGGTATGTGACCTTTGGTTTGATGATTATACACTTAATCCATCTAGTTTTCCTCTCATAACAAACCTCATTATCCTAGTGAAATTATTAGGATTGATGCCAACAAAAACAGCAGCTATGAAAAAAGTTCATACCTAAGTTCTGGTCCTCCTTTTTGGCCTAGCTCTGAGAGACCTGTGATTGAAGGAATCACAGGTGACAAATGTGCACTCATTGATGCTCTCAAACCAAGTTTTTAATTGGTGCCTACTGCAGTACTGACTTTGATCTCTCCTTTGCTCCACTCCTCAGCTTTCCCTCTCATTGACTCTCATTATCAAAACGGCCACATCAAGCCCTCAAGACCACCAATCAAAATACAAGACAAATCAGAATCAGATCCAGAAACCTGAGATCATGTATTTCAAAGCTCATACCAACAGAGTTTTTGGGAGAAAAAAAAAGAAAGGCAATTAAGAAACAAGGAGTGGCAGTTTCAGAGAGGAATGAGAACAGATATTACCAATGTGAAGGGACAGGAGAGGAGGATGAAGCAGAGACAAAGAAGGACATTTATTGAGATGATGGGAAAAAGATGAGAAAATGGGTGAACTAAACAGGAACGTCAGAGTAAAGTATCACAAGAATTTGAATGGAGAGATTTGCCTCAAATCTAGAAAAATATAGAGATTTGAAAGTTTTCAATGACATGGAGTTGGTGATTGATTTTGGTGATTATTGAGGAGGGAAAGGGATGGCAATGATTACAAGGAAGGAGATTATTGAAACAAGGGGAGGTGGAACAATGATGAAATGACACACAGAGGGATAATGGAAGATTGGAAGATGGGAGATGGACAATTTTGAGATAGGAGGGGAGAGGATGCAATAGGAGGGGATAGGATCAAAGAAAGAGGAGGATTGAGGGTGAGTTGGATCAAGGATGAAAATTTTGAGGATGATTTCAAGGGCCGGATGGGAAGGCTTAATCCCGGATCCAGAAGAGTTAGTGAGGAAGGGGTTCTACACATCTGAAGTCTTGACACTGGGAGGAAGTGTAAAAACCAAGCAGTAAGGGGGAGATGACTGTGAGTGACTGTCAACTCAACACAGCACAATGTTCAGTTGTTAGTGGCTAAGGCAAAGGAAGTGATATTTTGGATGGAGGATTTGATTTCTGGCGTGCTCAATGGGTTGGCAAACATTTTATGAGACTTAAAAAGGTTTTTAATCAGGTTTTTGGCCTTGAAAAGTTCTCTGAGCCACTTGATCTGAGTATCAATGTTCTTGAGAGTGTTGTGGTGCAACTGCAAGTTGACTAAATTGTTGACTGCCTTGTTGTCAATATTGAAGAAGTGAGATAATTGGATCTTGTGGTTTAGTTTGTGAAGAAGATTATCAAGCCATAGATTTTCTTGAGCAAAAGATACCAATACCTTAGGTTCACCTTCTGTGGATGAGAGAGATACAGAAGGTTGGAGCTTGATTTTCCAGGACACTGGACAGCTGTATAGGAGAATGATGAAGCCCATGTGATTTCTTCAATTTAATGCATCATTTCCGCCATTGGAATGGCTAAGGTATTTCATTTCATAATAGAAACTATTTTATTTAAGTCTGAGGGCCAGGTTCTTGGTGGGGTTGAAAAAACTGCCAGGCATGCTTGACTTGCAGCCAATTTTGAAGTCCGGGCCTAGTGTTGAATCTAGAAAGGGAAGATACTGCATCAGATAGGTCCAAACAAGCTCTCCTGGCTATGAAATCAAGAAAGCCTGATGATGATTGGAAATTAATTTTAAGTTTTAGGAATTTTTTTAATTGCTAATCAGACCCTTCATAGAAGTTAAAATTTGGAATCATGGGGTGGTGATCTTTTTGGATTCAAACAAACCTAGTTCCTTGATGGTTTAATTGATGTGCATGGTTTTCAGAGGATATGGACCTTGGGCAGTAATCACAAGTTTATTTCCAAGAATTTTCTGAAGGGGGCCTTTGTTAGAGATGTAGAATGGGGATTTGATTCACTTGCAAAATTTGGTTGATTTTCCAATCACAATAAAATGGTCAATGGAGAAAAAGAAAAATATTGAATGTTAATTGTTGACTGAGAGACAGGGTTTGGCGCTGGAGGAATTGAAGCCTTCAGAAAGAATCCACACTTTTAACATGTCAAACCAGATTTTTGGGGCCTGCTCAAGAAAGTACAAGGCCTTTTTAACTTTGAACTAAGTAAAGATTGAGGAATATACATCAGTTCCCTTGATATAAATTTCTGTCGCAACTGCCCTGGCATGCAAGGGGCTGAATTCAGAGGCCCTACTACTCATAGAAATCAAGGATGATTTGTTGTAATTGCAATGTATTAGATCAGAGGAGGATTAAAAGTGATGAGAAGATGTAAGGATAGAATGGAGAAGTCCAGTATGCAGTTTTTAAATAAGTGGTTTTTGAGTCCTATAAGAGTAACACCAAGAAGGGACAAGGTGATATGAGTCTAGCGGGCTTGGTGAAGGTTGTATTGTGCTGAGATGACACCTACTTGCAGAGGGACTAAACAGTAAGAATTAGTATACTAAATCCTTGGCGGGAATTATTCCAGGAGGGAAGGAGAACCAGTATATGTGAGAGCTGAGAAGGAGGCCTTGAGGTATTAATGAATGGCGTTGCAGGTTGTATTTCCCACGGAATTACATGTTGACTGATTGGGATAAAGGCTGCAGTTGACTAATTTGGTGATTGACGTATCCAGGAAGGTTCAACCTGTACTGATCTGGAGTCCTAGGAGTATGGACTGAACACACCATGGAGAGTATGTACTAACTCATATACCCATTGGATTGAGGGGGGATGGAGGGTGCACCAAGCCACTATGAGAAGGAGAGGTCCTGAAAAGGTTGACTGAATCACATGAAACATTGGTAAGTTGTACATGGACCTAGAGGTGATTCTACAGGGGGATTGATTGAACTTTGTAGTAGGAGGTGGGGATTTGAAGATGTACAGGTGTAATATCCAGTTAAAGGTACAGGAGTAAGTCAAGTTGGACTTGAGTTGTTTTTGAAGCTGAAAGCTTGAGAAGTTTGAATTTTGATGAACCAAAAAGGATTTTTTGAACTTCTACCTAGGGGAATTGAACCTGGCGAAGCTGATTAGACAAATTTGAAAGCTGGAAACAGCTTTCAAAGTTCCTGTCAAAGCTGTCAAAATTGGAAAAGGGAAAATTGGGTTTTATGAAGTTATATGAACCCAAATGGACTTTTTTGAGGTTCTACCTAGGGGATATGAACCTAGCAAAGCTGATTGAAGCAATTTCAAAGCTGGAAATGCCTGTCAAAGTGCCTTTCAAAGCTTTCAAACTTGGAAAAAGGAAAGGTGGATTTTTTGAAGTTCTATGAAGCAAAATGGACTTGTTTGAGGTTCTGACTAGGGGAGATGAACTTTGAAAAGCTGATTGAAGCAATTTTGAAGCTGTTAATGCCTTTCCAAGTGCCCATCAAATTTGTCAAAGTTGGAAAAGATAGAATTGGATTTTTCAAAGTTTGATAAACTCAGATGGACTTGTTTGAAGTGTGAAGGTTATTGAGGAGTACTGAAAAGGATTCTTCTTTGGAATAGGGTGAAGAAAATGAAGAACATAAAGGAATTGTAGTGCAGAAGAAGTAATGAAGAAGTATAAGGGAGTTGTGGAGGTGAAAACGGTTTGGTGTGGAACAGAAGAGAGAAGGAAAAGAGGAGGTTCGGAAGATGGTTGAAGAGTTTGGATGTATTTGAGATGAATGCCTATTGGAAGGTTCTGGTGTATTGCATATTGGTTTGAAATTTTGATGGTGATGAATATACAGAAATGAAGTTTGGAGGTCTCTAGCAATTTTTTAAATGGATTATTCAAGGTAATTATGATTTGATGTTGATGGATTTAAGGATTGATTTTTTGAAGGAAGAAGAAATATATGGGATTTAAAAGGAATGGAACGGTGAACTGAAGGATATTCTGATTTGGAAGTATTTTTTGATATGATATGTAGGATGAAAGAGACTTGTTGAAAAGTGTAGGATAGGAAGGAAAATAATTTATTTCTTATTTATCTTTTCTGTTTGATTTTATTTTGGAATTTATTGATTTGAAGGAGTTGAGTTTTTTTGATTATGGAATGTTTTTATGGATTTTATTTTTATGGAGGATGAACAGATTTATTCAGAAATTGAGATTGGTTCAAAAACAAACCAGCAGGCTGAAAAAGGAAGAGAACAAATGTACTGGAATGAGAAAATGGTTGAGAAACAATAAGTAAGAAAAAAAGGAAACAAACAGGTCTTTAAGGCAGTTGTTAAAATAAAGTTTGGCGTTTGAGTTCCATCATTGATTGGGTTGACAAGGAATCAGTGGACTGGACTGATGGTGATTGATTGATTCAAGATTTTGGGAGTCAGAAGCCTAGGAATGTGGGAGGACTGAATGTTACCAGTTACAATACTGATAGAGACTGAGTCCCCAAACAATCAGAAGTTGATACATCAAGGTTGATATTTGGAATTTTTTATTGATGTTGAGTAAGTTGAGTGAACACAAGCAAGAGATGAATGATAAAAGAAAAAAGAACAGAAGAAAAGATGAGTGAAGAGTAGAAAGGAAAAGAAAGCTCATGAGGAAAGTTCAACCGGTTTCAGGAGATCAGTTCCTGAGATTGTGTGAGTGTTTCAATCCGGTAGTCAGGTGAACCCCAACAGGGATTTGATATCTTGAAGGAGAATCCCCATTGGGGTGCGCATGGGCTATGTAGTGGGAGATGAGTGAGTCAAGGATGAGTGAGGGAGAAGTGAAATTTAAAAGGATTGAATTGGGATTTGAAAGTGATAGTGATTTGGATTTGGATTTGGAAGAGAATTATAGGATGAATTGGGTCTGAAAAGAAGAATGAAGTTGGGTTTGGGATTATGGATTGAATTAAATTGATGGAGAAGGGAAATCCAATAGTGATGAATTTGAATGTTGGTTCCCAGAAGTTAATTGGTGGAATTTGAGGGTGGATGGATGAATTGATGGGTGGATTGATGGATGTATGAATGAATGCATGGATGGATTGATCAGGAGTTTGGACTTGGAAGCATGAGTACCTAATTTTTTCCAAAATAAGAAAATTTTCCCAACCAATGCTCAAAGAGATATCTTGGAAGGTCTATCAGGAGTTATTTTCTTTTCAGATTTTCATTCTTAATTCCCAGGATTAAATCCTTTTGTAATTCAGTTTCTATTCAGGTCAGCGTAGTTACTATACTTATCCATAGGCTTTTGTTATCTTGATCAGAGGATTTTGGTTGATTTAAAGAGTATTTCTAGCTTTTTCTTGGTCAGCATTTTGGGTATACCCGCTTTTACCATGAGTAGGAGTAAGCAGCTGTAGGAATATAAAGGAATGTTAGTCACTTCATGCCCTTTATTCAATCTTTTAATAATATTCTGGAGTAACTTCTGAGCTTATTGATTTATGTTCAATTCAATCATTTAAGCTTCAAAAAATCTCAAATATAGATAAGTAAAATGTTTAAAAGTTTCAGATTCATCATGATTCTGTTCAGAGTAAGCTTTTCCTTCTCTGGAAACCCATTTTCCAAAAATGAAAGGAGGCTTGGTGAATTCAATGAAGAACTTCCAAATACTGTAAGTGAGTGTTGAAGAAGGGAAGGAGTTTCATGAAATACCCTTGTCTTCTGGGGAGAGCTGTGGAAGGAATGTAAATACTCTTACAGAAAAAAGGTCAGTTAGTGAATCAAAGGCCTGTGATTATTAAGGGGTAAGCACCCTGATATCAGTTTGGTGAGGATGGTAGAACCTAAGGAGACATTCAGTGAAAGTCATTGGAGGAATTGGGTGAAGGTTTCCTTGATAACAGTGTGAGGTTTTCAAAAAATCAAAACATGATTTTAAACCCATATCCTTCTTCTTGGAAGAAAAAAGGACAGGTGCTCCAGTGCTTGAAGTTCTGGGGCTGTATTAAACCTTCCTCTAAATTCTCTGCTATGTAGGCTTGTGAGGTTGAAATTTCATTTTGAGGTAGTGAATAGGGAACCCAACTGGAGACAATGGAACTTCCAGTTTGTAGTGGTGGTCCTAAGCACAGTGAACAGGAAGTTGATCTGCTTTAACTTTGGAGAAGAAATCTGGGAAAGAATGGTAATCAGCGGTAACTTTCTTTTAGATGGTTTCTAATTCTTCAGGGACTTCATCAGAAGAAGTAACCAATTGCATAGTATGCATTGATGAATCCAATATATCTCCCCCCTGTGAAAAAAAAAAAGATCAATGAATATCCAAGCAAGTGGAAAGTGTGTTGAACTCAAAGGAATTGGAAGTTTTTTTGGGGAATTTCAAAAGGTTCTGAAGTGAGGGAGATTGCATTGGGCTGTAGAGCCATAGGCAGAGTAGAAAAAAGGTCAGCTGTGGAAGTATAGCCAGGTTAAGTTCAACAAAATTGGAGAAAAGGTTGGTGTTTAGTTGGTTTCTTGGGGTGATCAGCCCCATCGTCCAAGTTGGCCTCTGGATTCCAGTGATGAGGAGAGTCAATTCCCAGGGTAGAGTTTTCTGGGAATGTTGCATTTACTTGAAGCAGTTCCCATTGAAAGCTAGGAAGTAAAGGATGTGAGTAAAACCCTGTGGTTGAAAGGATGAATATGTTTGCCCAGAAGGAGGGGGCTGTAAGGTGGAGATAATTTTGAACCATTGAATTGACAATTACAGATTGGGTTTTACCTGAATAATGCAAAAAATAGAGATAATCCTTCAAAAAGAGAGAGAAAATGGTGAGCCTAATCATGGTTTGTATTTGAAAAAGCACTCAAAGGTGCTGGATTAGGAGAAGAGGAGGAGTTGACAGGTTTCTTTCTACAGTCTACTGTCTTTTTTTTACCACAAAATACAAGCATAAGCCTTTGCTCTCTCTTCTTGCCTTTTCATCTGCCTTGAGTTTTTCCATCTGGACCTAGGTCCAAAGGGGTTCTGGTAAATGTGGTAGTTGGAGTTGACTTTACTGGGGACTGGTCATGCTCCCTACCCTAATTGATACCCTTTTCAGGAAAATTAGAGGTAGATTCAGAATGAGAAGAACTGTGGGGGTGAGAATTATTGAGAGAAGAGGATGTTTCTTTTACCCTTTCATGATACCTTGTATCATAGTCCAAAAACATATCCATAAGATCCTGGAGATTTTTTTGAAAGCTATTTTACCCTGCTAGTTGATCCAGAAGGCATGAAGGAAGGCTTTGTTGAAAATGGAAGTACAGGGCTCTATCATCCCATCCAGAGACTTTGGTTATAAGTGATCTAAATTCAGTGATGTGGGTTAAAGCGTATCCAGAGTCCTTCATCTTCAACTTGAAATTTTCCTTTTCAGCCTTGAAGAATTCTAGTATGTTGCCAAAGAGGTTGTGAAGTTGCTCTCCAAAGTGGGACCATGAGTTGGGGAGGAAAGAGGTCCCTTGGTTGTAAAGTTGTTCCAGATAGGGTTGTATTCATCAATTGACACTTCCCAAGAGGTAGGAAGATTAAAATATTACCTTCTTCTGGTGCAATACCAAAGTTCCTTCATCATTTCCAAAAAATAATTTCACAAGATTGATGGAATGGTTGGAGTTTGCTAGGATTATTTCCTTGAAACATATCTGGAGCATTCATTGAAGGAGACTTGAAGGTTCCAGAGTAAAAAGTATGGGTTGATGGAGGTTGAGAGAGTGTTTCCAAAGCAGAAATCATGGTCTGGGGGATGGCTAATATATTTGGGTCCACAGCAGATTTTGGAGGCTGAGGTTGGGTTGGAGGTTCAGGGGTTGCACTAGAATTTGAAGCTGGGAATCTTTCTTGAGGTTCCATAGTTGGTGAATTAAGATTATTTATTATCCTTGCATCAAAGTCTGAATCCTCACTTCCCTCCTTGACCTTGTCTTCTGGAATAGTAATGATGCTGGAATCATGAGATGGAGAATCTAATCCAAAGTCTGCTTTGGTATTGACCAATTACACAATTGTTGATCCAGCTAACTGCAGATGGAGAAGGGGAAAGAGAAGCTCTAGGAGGAGCTGGAGGAAGGATACCAGTATTCCTGGAAGTGAAGCTTTCTTTCATTGGAAAGTTGGAAGGGGTCCTCCCACATCTACAAACTTGAGGAGTTGACTTTTCCTGATTGAAAATGTTGATGACAGAACCTCTGCATGTTACTGCTCTAGTGATAGGTGGAATTGAAATGAATGAAGGTTGTGCAGGTCAGGCTGGCATGGTTTCCAAGTAAGCCAGAGAAGGGAAATGACCCAAAAAAAGTACCAGAGAAGACTTGAAGAATGAAATGGCCAAAATGGATTTTATTTGAAGTATGTTGACCCTGTCAAAGCACGTCAAAGCTATTTGAGGTCCCATCGTAGCATGTAAAAGCTGGTTGAGCCCCATTGAAGCATTTTAAAGCTATTTGAGGTCCCTTCAAAGAAAGTCAAAGCTGTTTGAGCCCTGTCAAAGCACTTTGAAGCTATTTGAGGTTCTTTCAAAGCGTTTAAAAGTTGATCAAGCCCCTTCAACGCACATCAAAGCTATTTGAGCCATGTAGAAGCTGAAGAAACAAATTTGAAGGGTTAAAGCAGCTGAATTCAAAGCGTCAAAGTGAAAGCAGTCAAAGTCAAAGTGTCAAAGCAGTTGAAGTTGAAGGGTCAAAGTCAAAGTGCGCTTTAAGGCCAAAATGATAGGTTTGGGGGGAAAAAGATAATTCCGCAGCCCTTTCATTTGAAAACATGAAGGGCCCCAAAAATTTTTAGCACTTTATCACACACTAGCCCACAAATACTTGTAGGTATTGATATCCATAAGATGGGGTGATATGGTTGGATTTTGTTGAAGGTGATGATTGGAAGAAAAAAGAGAGTGGGTAGTATTTAAGGGGAAGGAATTAGTATAATTTCACAACTGCCCCTGGCGTTCACGGGGCTGAAGGCACAGGCACTACTAATTTTAGAACTCAAGAATGATTTTTTGGAATTGCAATGAAAAAGATGAGAGCAGGAGTACAGGTGATGAGAAGATGTAAGGATGGAATGGAGAAGTACAGGATGAGGTTGTTGAATAAGTGGTTGTTGAATCCTATAAGAATAACACCAGGAAGAGAAAAGGTGATATGAGTTAAGCAGGCTGGGTGAATGTTTTCTTGTTCTGAGATGACACCTACTGGCACAGGAACTAACCAGTAAGAAGTTTTATACTAATTTCTTGGGGGGAATTAGCCCAGGAGGGAAGGAGAGGCCATTATATGTGAGAGCTGAGATGGAGGCCTTGAGGTATCAGTGACTGGTGTTGCAGGTTTGATCTCCCACAGTATGACATGTTGACCGATTGGGCTGGAGGCTGCAGTTGACTAATTGGGTGATGGGCTATCCAGGAAGGTTTGACATGTACTTATCTGAAGTCCTGAGAGTATGTACTGAACACACAGTGGAGAGTATTTACTAACTCATATACAAATTGGGTTGAGGAGAGATTGAGGGTGCACCAAGCCATTATGAGAAGGAGAGGTCCTGAGAAGGTTGAGTGAATCACATGAAACAGTTGTAAGTTCTACATGGACCTAGAGGTTATCCCATAGGGGGATTGGTTGAACCTGGTAGGAGAAGGTTGGGACTGAAAAATGTACAGGTGTACTATCCAGTTGAAGCTACAGGAGTAAGTGAAGTTTTACTTGAGGTGTTTTTGAATCTGATGAAGGGTTGAGTTGAGGGAGAGTAATTATTGAGCCAGTGGCAGTGTATGTCTCCGTGTAATTTCAGAATTCCATTTTCTTAAATCCTTGGACACACATCTTGACTTGAAGAGGGATTAAGAACCCTTATGTTGTTCTTTCAGTTGATAAACCCAGAAAGTGGACAGAGCTTTCTTTCTGTCAGGCAGTATGTGGCATCCCCCCCAGACTTTTTGTAGATCTATACTTCCCAGTAACATCCAGGAATTGATCTCATTAAAAATCAAAAACATGGTGGTTGTTGAATGCTCAAGAAATTGTGGAGATTGTATGTTTCATAAGGTATGAGAACATTGGTAACTTGTTTGGCATTGGAAACATCTGAGTTTGACTTTGAGGTGAGATTGTTCCATGATGTCTAGGGCGCAGGAATAGATTGATTGCAAGGAGGCAAGTGAGAATTTGAGGGGGACAATATATCATTTTGGGAAGTAGGATTCTAAGAGTGGTGGATTTTTGCAAGGCAGGGAAGTAAGGGGGTCAGTTAGAGGATCAAAGGGAGAGCTGGGAGAAGAGGAGGAGTTATCAAATTTTATTTTTTCAAAGATCTTAAAATGTTTACTAAAAACAATGGAACAGGACTTGGGGCAGAATACTCTGTAAGAGTTCAGGTTGGTGTCAAATCCCACCAAAATTCCCTCAAAACCCTTATTTTCAACTTTTGAGGAGCTCAAGATGTTTTTAAGAATGATGGTCATGGAGCCTAGGGTTTGGAACAGTTTCAGTTTTGGAATTTTGTTGTGCCATAGTTCAAAAGGTGATACTTTGAGGTTTACTGAGTGTATTGAGTTGAGGATCTTGCACACGCCAACCATAATCTCATCCCACAGAACAAGCAGGATAGAAATGTCAATCATCAAAGTTCTGGAAGCCTTGAAAATAGGTCTGTTTCCTTGCTTGGCTACCGGATTATTTTGGGGAGTGTATGGTTCCAAGGTAGTATGGAGAATACTATTGTCCTTTAAGAATGAGGATAGAAGGGAATTTGGAAATGCACCACTGTTTTTGGAGTGAAAGATTTTTAGCATTCTGTCAAGTCCATTTGATTCCAGTTTTATAAAACTAATGATCTCCTCATTCACATCCAACTTGAGCTTGATAAGGATACAGATCTTGTATTTTTGAAGTTTTTGGTGAGGAGTAAGAAGTATTGAAATCCATATTTGGAGATTGAATTGATTGGACCACAGACATTTTCATGGATAAATTTGAAAGGATGGGAGCTTGGAGGGACATGATTGTTGAAAGTTAAAAATTCAATTTTTCCTTTTTCCCAAGAGGTACAGACATCATCAGCCAATTTCAGGTTATAGAAGGAGTTGGAAAGAAGCTTGGCTTTTTCCCAATGGATATGACCAAAGCATTTTTGGATGGTAGAAATGGAGATAAAGGTGTGGAAGTTGGATGGATTTTGGGTTTATTCTTCAATTTAAAGGATATTGTCACAAATGCAGCTGGGGATGATGCAATTTCTGTCAAAAAATATGCCAAAGCCTGTGGAATCTAGTTGAGTGAGTGAAAATTCCTTTTGAATTAGTTGACCAGGGGAGATTAGATTTACTGTTAGGTTGGGTACCAGAAGTGAGAAATGCTGTTTCAGTTTGGATTTCTGTGTTTCCAGAACCTTCAAGAATGAGGGAGGCATTGAGTTTTCCATTACCAACTTTTGTGTTGTCATCTTTGAGCCAGTAAAAATAATTTGGGCTGTTGAAAATTTTGTTAGAAGCACCCAAGTCAAGGAGCAAAGATCCATGATCAATATGATGGAAATTTTCAAAAGCAAAGTTATAAACTAAATTTGCAGAATCTTTAGTGTTGGAGGTCAGTTGCAATTTATTCTTTGACAAGGAATTGTTATTGGGTCCATTTTAGTTAGGCCAAAGATGGGAATAAAGGGAAAAGCACTTCTTTTTTGTATGATAATCCTGAGGATTGTTCCAATTATTCTGACACCATAGTATCTCTTGATTGGCAAGTAGGGCCAATTTGTAGGTTTCTGCCACTACCTTTTTTTGATTTTATTTTGAAGTTTGGGGACTAGGTCACCATTTATCTTTGCTTCTCCTACCAAGTGAGTTATAGTTGTCTTAAGGTTCTCAAGCTGTGGGGGAAATTTTTATAGGAGCAGGTAGGCAACTATGTCTTCCTCCATCTTTATTCCAATTTTGCAGATTTCAAGTTGAAAATGTTGCACATCAGTGATTAATATCTCCAATCTTTTAGGGTCAGGCACAAGTTTAATAAAATTGAAGAAAATTTGAGATCTATTTGCTGTCTGGGAGGAGGCATAGAACTTTTTTATTTAATTTCAGAGCGCAATACTATTCAGTTCATTGGTATCTTTGACACAATTTATGTATGTTCAATTTTCCAGATTTGCTAGAATGTAGCCTGCAATCTCCAATTTTACTCCTGGGGGGAATTCTTTGTTTCATTCATCATTGAGCCAATGGAAAATTATTTTCAGCAAGAAGATGGTAGTTAACTTGGATTGCCATAAGGAGAAGTTTGAGTCTTGGAGTTTGGGAATGGAATCCATTAATTTTCTGAGAAGGGATGAATTTTAGTCTGCTGGTCCAGTTGAGTCAATGATTACAAGATTTACTTAGTTTTTTCTTTTTTCTTTTAATTGTGAAAATCTGAGATCATGTATTTCAAACCTAAGAACAATATAGTCTTTGGGAGAAACAAAAGAAAGGAAAATAAGTAAGAAGGAGTGAAAGTTTTAGAGGGGGATAAGAATAGATCTTACCAATGTGAAGGGAAAGGAGAGGAGGATGAAGCAGATACAAAGAAGGATGTTTATTCAGATGATGCAAAGATGATGAGAACATGGGAGAACTAAACGGTAACGTCAGAGTAAAGTATCACAAGAATTTGAATGGAGAGACTTGCCTCACAGCTGGAAAAATATAGAGAGTTGACAGTTTTCATGAGATGAAGTTGGATATTGAAGTTTGTGATTATTGAGAGGGCATGGAATGCAATGATGAACATGAAAAAGATGATTGACACAAGGGGAGGTGGAACAATGATGAAATGAGAGACAAAGGGATAATGGAAGATGGGAAGATGGGAGATGGAAAAGTCTTAGATACAAGGAGAGAGGATTGAATAAGAGGGGAGAGGATTAAATCAAGATGAGGATTGAGGGTGAGGTGGATCAAGGATGCAAAGATCAAGGATGATTTAAATGGCTGGATGTGGAGGTTGAATCCTGGATCCAGAATGAATTATTTTTTGATTGAATTCCAGTTAAATGTATCAAGCATTACCTGTATATCAAGCATTACCTGTATATCAAGCATTACCTGTAGATAGAACAAAAATATCATGAGATAAGGAATTTTAGGAATGATGAGGCTAAATTTTTCTCAAAAAAATGCTTTTATTTTGTTTTGGAACATTAGGAGGGATTGCGCTAATAGATGGAAAACAGAAAATTATGGGAAATCAGGGAGAAATCAGGCAGAATTCAGTGAGAAATAAGTGAGAAATCAGTGAGAAATCAGGGAGGAAAAATTGGAAACCACATGGAATCTGGAAGGAATTAAAATAGAAACCTTGGAGAATACCATTTGAAATCATAAATAATACAAGAAGGAAAGAAGGAACAAGCTAGGATATCAAAAGGTGAAATAGAATGGAATAAAAATAGAAAAACAATTGAATAATTTGAGAAATTTTGAAGCAACTATTTGTAAGCTGGGGGGAAGCTGTGTTTCCAAATGATGGAAATATTTGAGAAATCAATTGCATGCAACCATCTCTTCCAAAGGATGTGATGTCACTGGGTGTCTGGATCCACTAGATTTTTCCTGTTAAAAGATCCGCAATAGTATAATAATGTGGTCCCTCTTTTTATAAAATATTGAAAACCTTTCAACCAAACCAATTAAAACTTGCACCAGCTCTTAACATATTTATCATTTGAGATTTTTACATTTTTATTTTTGGAATATTATTATTCCAGTACTTTATCACTCTCTGTAGCTAAAGGACTGCAAGGTTCCTGGTATCAGAGTGCTGACAAAAATGATCTAAGGGTTATGAAGTTCTATGGTGTTTTGGATTTCATAAACAGTTGGATTGAGATGTGTCAGGGAACAGTTGATTTTATTTTTTATTTCTTATACAACTCTCAGAGAGGCTGCATTGACCAAGGGTCTACTTGAGGAAAATCAATATTTGGAAACAAAAATGGAAGATGATGAGGGATATCTTCAACCTTCCAAGCTCAGGAATTTTTTTGGAATACTTTTATTTCTTTTTCAGACTGCTGAGCCACTTTGCCTTTTTGATTTTTCTTCATATTTCATAGTTGATAATGTAATTCATTCTGGAACCTATGATCAAAGCATTCTCACAAAGAAACTATATATATTCATATTTTCAACATTGTGGCACAAGTTTTGAAGAAGCTTTTCCTGATCTTCCTATGTCATGACCATAGTCCTTAAACTCCTTCAACTAAACCGATCAAAACTCTTCATCAGCTTCACCCTCATATCAAACCCAACTTAACTTACTCCTGTACCTTACAATGGATAGTAATCCTGCATACCTTGAAGTCTCTGTCTTCTCCAACCAGGTTCAACGGCTGAGTATATGGTATAAGTTCTGTTATAATTATGGCCTGCAATTAGCTTAGGCAAATGAGCAGTATTCAAAGCAAAAGAAATGCTGGACAACTTGTGTCAATAATTGCTGATGGGCTCTCACAATGAGGCAATACATTGGATGACATTGGTGATGAATTAAATTGGATGATGAATGCATTATGGAAAACAGCAGGGAGAAGAGCTCCTTAAGTACAAAAGATTGGCCTCTTGTGAGCCCATGATACAAAAAGCCAAAAGGCAAATTCTCCGCTCCAAAAGAGCTCTACAGGCTCTACAGGCCTTGTTACTTGGTTTGGGCTACATCAGCCCGCATAGCATCAGTCCCTGTACCCTTACAACCAGCCTATTCCAGTTATTTCTGGCGTTTCCACCTCAATGGTGCTGAACCAGCCCCTTATCTGTTCAAACCCCTGGCTGGTTGTCTATTACAACCGTCCTGTTACCTCACATGCTGGCTTGTTTCCTCATGCAACCAGCCCCTGGCCATACAGATGGCCAGGAGGGACCCAGTACACACCTGGGTCCGGTCTCGGACACACATGGGGGGGTGTAACCGGCGGACATGCCGCCCCCCTCTTTCTCTCAAATCCCTGGAGGGGGCGGTCAAATCCCCCTACCAGGGGCCCTGGAGGTTGATGCCCCCAGGGAATTGTCATGGTAGGTGGGCTGGGGGGGTGTTCAGGTCCCCTCCAGCCCATTGCTCCTCCCCCTTGGTAAAGGGGGGGGAGAGCGCCCCTTTGATGGTGGGGGGGTGGTCAATTCCCCCCCACCGCCGGTCGCCTTGATGCGACCGGCCTAGCCACCACATTTGGAGGGGGGGGATCAAGTCCCCCCCACCATGACCAGTTGCCCCTTGCAACTGGTTTCTGGCTAGTTCCATCAAGCCAGCCCTGCCCCTCCTCCTTGTGATGGCAAGCAAGGTGAGGGGGAGGAGCCAGGGCCATGGGCCATGGGCCCCAGCCCCGTGGCCGCCACCCAATGCAGCAGCTGCGACCGGGGTTGGCGGGCTCCATTATGAGTCCCCCTTCCCCCTACAATGTCCTTGCGCGGGTTGTTGGGCCCCATAAATGGGCCATAAGTAAAAACAGCGGCCCCAAGCGGGCCGCGACACAGGCAGCAGCCCCAAATGGGCTGCAACATGGGCCGCCCCCAAGCCCAAAAAGTAAGTTTAACATACTTTGGCCGGCCACCCTGTCTGGTCAAGTATGTCCAAAATAAACCTTGGGTCCAATTATGTCCATACAAGCCCATCTGGCTGTATTTGTCCATATACCCCACCAAAGGGCCCTTTCACCAATAGGGCTGTTTCACGCGTTTTCAGGGCAGTTTCCCCAAATACGTGAAATCCACACAGGCACGTATGGTCTGTGTGTGTACAATGGGCCGCAGAGGCCCTCATGTACATCTCATTGTGATTACACTCATATGTAGCACATGTGTAAGTGCTGACGTATTTCAACAAGTTCTATTTCCATTTAAACCTCAACATTTTGTCTTGTGATTCAGTCAACCTTTCTAGGCTATCCGCTGGTTTATCTATGGCTTGGGGCATCCTCTTTCTCTCCTCAACCCAATTGGTATATGAGTTAGTACATTTTACACTCAGTATATACATAGTACATACTCTACTCTGTCTTTTCAGCCCATCCCCCCAGGACTACAGATAAGTACATGTCAAACCTTCCTGGACAGCCCCATCACCCAATCAGTCTACTACAGCCTCCAGCCCAATCATTCAACATGTAATACCATGTTAACTCAAACCTGCAACACCAGCCACTCATCCCTCAAGACCTCCTTCTCAGCTCTGAAATATACTGGCCTCTCCTTCCCCCCTGGAATAATTTCACCCAAGGAATTAGTATATTACTTCTTACTGGTTAATCCCTCTTCCACTAGTTTTAATCTAAGCACAATACATCCTTCACCCACCATGCTTAACTCATATCACCTTGTCCCTTCCTGGTGTTACTCTTATAGGGTTCAACCTCCTCCTCCTGGACTTCTCCATTCCATCCTTCCATCTTCTCATCACTTTTACTCCACCTCTCATTTTCTTCATTGCAATTCCAGAAAATAATCCTTGAGTTCTATGAGTAATAGTGCCTTTGCTTCAGCCCCTTGCAAGCCAGGTGAAATGGTGAAAATTTTCTGGTCAATAAAGAGGGTTTGAAAAAATTTTTGCTTCCTGAAAACCTGATAATTCATTGCAATTCTAAAGATCAACCTTTGGATGAATTAATTAAGGATCTTTTTCAAAATTGCACCATTGATACCTTGAAAATGGTAATCAAATGGACCATTTATTTTTCCAAACTATGAAGAAATATTACAGCCATGACTTTGTTGAAGATTATAACCAAAATATTTACCAAAAATGGTTTCTCAGAACATTATTTCTTCCCATCTTTCAACCTCAAAGTTTGAATGTAAATTTGGATTTGCAATGTAAAAATTCCTTGATTTTCTTCAGATTGGGAAGCAATTGCATAGTTTCCCGCATTTCAACTGGTGATTGAATAGGAAGGGTTGTTTGCATTCCCCACATCCCCTTGGTTACTGACCCTGATGAAAATGGCCTCCCTTACAAGATGATTTTTAAACAGTTTCCAGCTAATTTGTCTTTCACATCAAGATCAAACAAATCTCAAGGTCAGAAATTTTCAAATTTTGGTCATTATCTGCAAGATTCAGTTTCCAGCAAATATGGTCATTTATATGTACCATTGTCAAGGATCAGATCCAGCCACTCAAAAAGTGTTGTGGTGACACATACCAATGACAGCCAAATCTAATTTTAACCTGATAAAATCTTGTATTTACACTGAGGTTTTAAATGGTATACATCCCAGAAACTGATTCATTTGAAATATATATATATATGTATTAATTACTCCTATCTCAATCAATTTACCTTAGAATAACCATGATTTAGTTGAATTTTTTTTTCATTTTCCACATTATTCCAATCAACCCACATTCCATTACCTATCCAAATAATTAAATTCATACTGATTTTTTAAATTATATACATCCCAGAAACTGATACATTTGAAATGTATATTCTGTTTGAATTATATCATCCAAAATCTTTTTAAATAATTTCTTGTTACCTAAGCCCTTTTTAGCTAAAAAGGATAGTAAGCAGGGAATTTTGCAAGTGTGAGACACAATTGCACTTGTTAAACCTGTGTGCCAGCTAGCTAATGAGGCTTGGCCCTCAATCAACCACCTCTCCACAGCCACTTGGTATCTTTGGATGGGACAAAGGGATATGTGGGGGTGGATGGATGAGATGGAAGGATGATGGAAGATAAGGGAGACTTACCTTGATGGAAAAATAATGTAATCAATTTCATTAATGGATGATTTGTTGATGGTGGGTGTTGTTGAGTTATGGGAGATATGGTAAATCCTGCGAGGGGTTGGCACTAGCAAGCTCCATATAATTCCATAAATTTTCCAATTATTGATCAAAATTATGGAACTTGCTACATAGCAAGGTCCTATTTAGGACACAATTGGGGCTTGTGCTTTGTAAACTTAGCTAACAAGCAGGTGTACCAATACAATTGTGGATTCTGTTACTCCTACATCAATAAATTGAAAATAGCTTAACCATTATTTGATTGAACATTGAAAAAATTCTTATCTTTCACATTTTTCCAATCAAAGCACATTCAATTTCCTATCAAAATTATTAAATTGAAATCAGTCCCTAAATTTTGGGGCAATACTCTAGTTTTACCTAAACTAATAAACCCCAGTTCCCTACATGCTTGCACTGTTGATAAAACATGGCTTTGTTTGCATGGCGATCCATCAAACCAGTCTTATAACAGACTCCAGGTAGCCTGGCCACCCTCCCCAAGATTAGCGGCCAACACAGTGTTCTGATGTATGTTTGTGCTGTTGCTACCAGTTCCTGGTTTGCAGCACTCCATTGTGTATCCCTTGGTGTTAAAAGAAAAGGAAGACAACAAATCAAGTCAAGTTGGAGACTGGAAAGAAGAGAGCAGATGTGGGCATTATGACTATTATAGAGCCCACTGTAACCCTTTGGTTGGCACTACTTTGACAATTTTAATAGTAATACATTTTTTTTTAAAAAAAAAGGAAAATTGCAGTTTTGCATATTGCATTGCGCACTATGAATATCAAGTAGTGGGTAAAAGTACTCCTTGTAGGCCAGGGATGCAAGATAACAATGGGGTAGCCCACGGTGAAGCGGTGTTGACTAATTTCTGTTGGATTCAAATCCACTCTCATTTGGTAACAGGTATTGAAATTAAATACTCCATCCATACACCAAACAGTCAACCACTAAAGGGTTTTGCAGTATGAAAGGGGTGGGCGTAGTTGGCCAAGGGAGAAGGTGTAAAGAATGACTATGACTCATTAAAAATTGTACGATTACTAAACCACAAGCTCCAACATAATGACTGACAGAGTGAAGATTAAAGACATAGTTCCCATAAATATGCTGTTATCAAGCTTTCTAGTTGTATTTATATCAAGGCCTCCCTCCCAGAACAGACTAATCCTCATCAAAGATTGAGGACAAGTTCTGGGATGGGAGGAGCTAATTCACCAGGCCATGTTGGGCATTTGGGTTATCAATTTATCAAAGATTGGGGACAAGTTCTGGGATGGGAGGAGCTAATTCACCGGATCATGTTGGGCCTGCAGATCCGTACTGCCTAGACTCATTATAGAATGAGTAGAGGCCAGGGGGTGGGTCTCCTGGCATTTGAACACTGGACTTGCATACCCATTGCATGGGTGGTATCAAGCTTCCATGTGCTGGTAACTGCTAGGCCATTGAGGCCCCAGTAATACCTTCAGAGTGTTGAATGTCAAAGAGCCTGTTCTTCATTTACCTTCCTTGATGCACCTGGCCTGAAGATAGTATTTGACATACAAGGGAGTCATCAAGTCATAGATTGTTCAGTCTCAACTGGCACCCTTACATCTTCCATTCTTTTTTTTTTTCAAAAAAGAAAAAAAAAAAAAATTTTCAAAAAAGAAAAAAGTGCAGTTTTGTATTTAGAATTGCGCACATGAGTTTCAAGTGACGGGTACAAGTACTCCCTGTAGGCCGTGGGTGCAAGATAAGAATGGCCGAGACCGGCGGTGAAGCTGGATCAAATAATATCTGTTGGATTCAAATTCACTCTGATTGGGTAATGAGTTTTGAAATTGAATGCTCCATCCATACGTCAACGGACCCAACCAACAAAGGGTTTTGAAATGTGAAAGGAATAGGCCTAGTCGGCTTAGGGAGAAGGGGTAGCGGCCAGGGGGTGGGCCTCCCGGGATGCAAACACCGGACTTGCGTAACCGTCACAAGGGTGGTATGAAGCTTCCAGGTGATGATAACCGCTAGCTGGCCATCGAGGCCCATCCTCCATCTAACAAGTCCAACCGTCCCATGTGACCAGCTTGAAGCTCTCACGCTCGATGTCAAGTGCGATTCTAGCAACTATCGAACGGTCATGTTATCTTTAGACTTTAAGGCCGATTGATATATTCTCATCACGAGAACGACCCCCGGCCAACAGATGTCGCACATTAGTTGAACAACCGATGGGTAGGAAGTTAGCTCTCCCAATGGACAACTGACCCCCCATCGTTTCACCTCTGCAACTATTTGCTTTTCTCCAAGCGTATCAAGTAGCGAGCGTCGTTCTCCAAGGATATAAAGCAATGAGCGTTCAACACAGGTTTGGGTCCGCTCCCCCAGCCATCCACCCCCAGGATATCTTCACTCACTATCCTTTTTAGTTACAGCTACTTAATCTAAACCTTCATTTAGTCAGACGGAGACAATCCCGGCAACAACCAAGACCAATCATGCGTTCCTTCATCTTCCTCGCCGTCCTGATTGGTTTTCTGCAAGCAAACTTGATTTATTCTGCCCCAGTTGCAACCAAAGGGTCTTCAGTTAGTTCAAGTCTTCCTTTCATTGCCTCCGCTCTCCAACTGCATAAAGCCTTGACAGCCATACTGATAAGTCATTACTAATCATACCTTTCTTTGGCCTGACTCCAACCAGTCTTCTAACTCGGGCTTGATCAGGTACAAAAGACAGACATATAATTTTAAAAACTGCTCAATACCAGCCAGTAAGGTGCCCATCTGCACACAATCTTCTGTCTAGAATCGAACAATTTTTTATGTTGTGCCTCTCTTTTGTTTTATGAGGCGCTTGTGTGTAAAATCAAATCGTTACTTTATTTCTTGCGGTTCAAAATCTTTGAACTTGAATTTTTGCTTGGTCTGCTTGTGTTGAAGCTTTGAACATGTCATGCTTGACAGGTATTGTGCCATTGGTTGTCATCAGCTTTGCAGCTACTTGTCTTTGAATCCAGATGTCTTTGTTATTCTGCTGTTTGGGATTGGGTGTTATTGCCATTGGTTGTCATCAGCCTTGAGGCTACTTGTTTTACCCCCACTCAAACCTTGCATCCTCACATACAAGTAAGGAACAGAAAGTTAAGAGATGAAGTAAAACAAGAAAAACAAAAAACAAAAAAAATGGTGCCCCAAGGAGCATCATAAAATTCAAAACTTCACAACATGTCCAGAGGAGATTTGGCCTGATGTTGTTTTATTGGCAGGAACTTTGTCTTGATGTCAGCTAATTGTTCCGTCATGCTCAACCAACATGTCAGCCTCCTGGATGCCAAGACCCTTGCTATCTTTTAGCTACCAGAGGTGATAGACTAAATAATGAATATATTATTTACTAAATGCAGCAGAAATCCGCAAAATATGTGGATTAAGCTTATTGCAAGGTTAAGTGGTTTGGTTATTGTTTATTGTTTTAAATCAATATGAATAAATTGATTATTAAATAATTTAATAGAGGGGCCACAATTATATTGGGGATCTTTAACACCTCTATTCAAGGATTTCAGTATGAAAACAGGTAGTCCTGGTTACTTTGGGCTCTTTAGTTTAAAGAATATTTTACCCAAAGATAATATGTATATAAAATACACAGTGGAGTGGCAGGGCCTTGTAGCCAAGCTACCACAACAGAGAAAGGATGATAAGACTCAAAGGTATATTATTAAATCCTTTGGGTATCTGTTTGGGACCTGTACTGATGGGTTAAACCTGTATACTGGGGTTATAAGGTTGTTCAGCAGTTTTAATTGATAAAAAGAGGTTTGAGGACGGATATTACTGATCAGACATTGCCATAAATCACATACTTATCTCTTATAAGTACTTGATTACCTTGGCACGGCGTCTGGATATGAATATTACTGGTTCTCTGCCCATCAATATCCTCAAAAGAGCTCTTTATTTATAGCTTTTGGAGTCCCAATATGGTCCTTCTGAGGGTTGTAAGTGCTCAAAGGGACGGACACTATGGCTAGCAGGGTAACCAGAGGTATCCTGTCATGTGTTCTTGGTGCTATAGCACGGGTAGAATCTAATTCCTCAGGTTATGGGAATTATTCTACCTTATAATAGACATTAGGATGTGTGAATGACACTAATCTGTCCTATTTATGTATCATTTAATTAATTATCCTTAGTAAATGTTCCCAGTAATTTAATAAATATATTAATAGACATTTCTACGGACATCTTGATGTCAGCTAAGTTCTCATTATGTATTATATAAATGGAGTAAAAGTCATAATATTGATTTTACTCTTTAAATTTGAGTTCAAGTTTATTTATTAAGATAATTACTTAAAAATATAAGTCATGTGAATTCATGTAATATTTTTTGTGAATTCATGTAATATTTTTACATCATTATTTTCCTTAGTATGTTGCAAAGATTTGATGTCTGGAAATTCTTGTAAAAGTATATTTAAGTATTTTAATATATTTTTAGAAGTTGTCATTGTCTTATTTTCGACATTCTTGGTACTTTGAATTATATTAAGCAAAAAATACGTGTAAGAATTTTTGATGTATTTTTATATAATATTATGTATTTTTAGACAGTCTACTATCCACGGGAACATTCATTACATATGTAGAAAGTTCCTGTGTATGTTTTAGCCTGTTTACGCGGTACCTGAGCCTCTCAGGCCGCCTGACAGCTTGCTACTATTGCAGAGCAAGCTGCAAAAGTAACTAAAATAACATCAAAATAATAATAATACAACAAACCTAAGAAGGAGTAGGAAAACCATAAATGTTATTACAGGAATGGATTCCCCATCCAAAATTAGGTAGGGTCACTCACTGACCCCACCCTTGAAATCCAACTCCTTATATTTTTAAATAATTAAAAAAAAAGAACCAAAGTACTATGGCTCTAGTATTGAGCTTTTTGGCCAATTAAATATTTCACACACATTGTCACGTATAGGTTTCACACCTAAAATTCAGTCAGAATTGAGGTGTTGTGTATATTTTAGGAGTTATGGGCGGAAATCTGTTTTGTCACAATTCCCGCACGCAGCCGCGGCAGCCAATGCACCCGCGCGCGGCTGAGATACAGCCGTGGCAACCCGTCAAGGTTGTGTACGCAGTCCTGGGCCTCTGACAAGTACGCAGCCGCGGGACTACGGGCTGACATAGTGACAGGCAGCCAAGGTACCGCGTAAACAGGCTACAACATACACGGGAACTTGCTACATATGTAATAAAGGTTCCCGTGGATAATAGACTGTCTAAATATACATAATATTATATAAAAATACCTAAATAATCCTTACACGTATTTTTTATTTAATATAATGCAAAGTATCAAGAATGTCGAAAATAAGACAATGACAGCTTCAAAAAATATATTAAAATAATTTAATATACTTTGATGAGAATTGCTATACATCAAAATCTTTTGTGACATACTAAGGAAGATAATGATGTAATAACATTACATGAATTCTCATGACTTAAATTTTCAGTAATTATCTTAACAAATCAACTGGAACTCGTAAATAAAGAGTAAAATCAATCTTATGACTTTTACTCCAGTTATATGATACATAATGAGAACTTACCTGACATTAAAATGTCCGTAGAAATGTCTAATAATATAATTATTAGATTACTGGGAACATATACTAAGGATAATTAATTAAATAATACATAAATAGGACAGATTAGTGTTATTGACACGTCCAAATGTCCATTATAAGGTAGAATAATTCCCATACCCTAAGGAATTAGATGCTACCCGGGCTATAGCACCAAGAGCACATGATAGGCTGACCCCGGTTGCCCTGCTAGCCTTAGTGTCCGTCCCTTTGAGCACCTACAACCCTCAGAAGGACCATATTGGGACTCCAAAAACTATAAATACAGAGCTCTTTTGAGGATGTTGATGGGCAGAGACCCAGTAATATTTATATTCAGACGCCAGGCCAAGGTAATCAAATACTTATAAGAGATAAGCAAGTGATTTATGGCAATGTCTGATCAGTAATATCTGTCCTCAAACCTCTTTTTATCAATTAAAACTGCTGAACAACCTTATAACCCCAGTATACAGGTTTAACCCATCAGTACACATCCCAAACAGATACCCAAAGGATTTGATAATATACCAGTGAGTCTTATTATCCTTTCTCTGTTGTGGTAGCTTGGCTACAAGGCCCTACCAATCCATTGTGTATTTTATATACATATTATCTTTGGGTATAATAATATTTAAACTAAAGAACCCAAAGTAACCAGGACTACGTGTTTTGATACTGAAATCCCTGAAGAGAGGTTTTAAAGATCCCCAATATAATTGTGGCCCCTCTATAAAAATTTAATAATCAATTTTGATTCAAAAAAATAAACAATAACCAAACCATTTAACCTTGCAATAAGCTTAATCAAAGTATTCTACGGATTTTTGCTGCAATTATTAAATAATATATTCATTATTTACAATATCACCTCTGGTAGCTAAAGGATAGCAAGGGTCTTTGCATCCAGGAGGCTGACACCACCTGTCATTCTGTCAACCCGTAGTCCCGCCGCTGCGTACTTGTCAAAGGCCCGGGGCTGCGTACACAACTCAATGGAGTGACAAGGCTGTATCTCGGCCGCGCGCGGGTGCATTGGCTGCCGTGGCTGCGTGTGGGAATTGTGACAAAACACATTTCCATCCGTAACTCCTAAAATATACATAACACCTCAATTCTGACTGAATTTTAGGTGTGAAACCAATACGTGACAATGTGTGTGAAATATTTAATTGGCCAAATGGCTCAATAATGGAGCCGTAGTATTTTTGTTTTTCTTTCCTTAATTATCTAAAAATATAAGGAGTTGGATTTCAAGGGTGGGGTCAGTGAGTGAGCCTACCTCATTTTGGTTGGAAAATCCATTTCTGTAATAATATTCATGGTTTTCCTACTCCTTCTTAGGTAAATTGTATTATAATTTTTTTTATGTTATTTTTGTTACTTCTGCAGCTTGCTCTGCAATAGTAGCAAGCTGACACAACATAACTTGAAGTTGTGCCTTTGCACAATGTCATTCACATAGAAAAAGTTCCTCCCAATTTGCTTAATTCAGCCTTGCCATGTATTGTCCTCCATCACCAGTATTGCAGTCTTATTATTGCAAAAAATAGTGACTGGAACCTCCTTGTAACATTGAGTGACCAACTTGTGTAAGAATAGAAGAAATTCCATTCCAGCCCCAATTGCAATGTATTCTGCCTCATATGTTGACATTGCAACTAGCTTCTTCCTCCTCAAGCTCCATTCCACAGTTGCAACCCCAAAACAGACCAAAAAACCGCTTGTTGACCTTTGAAACTCTCCTCCCCATCCAGCATCAGCCCAAAGTTTCAGGTTTTCATCCATTGGACTAATTCTTAGTGTGCACTCCTTAGTTGCCTTGACATAACCAAGCAGATGCCGTAGAGCCAGCAAGTGTTCATCACCTGGATGTGAGGATTATGGTGAAAGAAATTTCACCGCATAAGAGATATCCAGTCTGGTTCCAATGGCCAAGTAGTTTGAGGACCCAATGAACAACTGGAATTCAGTGACATCAATCCAACCCTCAATGTTTGCCTCCAGCGTTTTACCTGGCAGGGTTGAGGACATGGTCATTAGTGAATGATGAAAGTGTTGTTCTGCATGATCAATAATCTGGCATGCCAAGTGTTGCTGAGACTTTCAGCTTTCTACTATGTATAGAGCAACCTTTCAAAGTAACAGAAATATAAAATAAAAAGAAGGAAATAAGAATATCAAATCTAACTTAAGAAGGAGTAGGAAATCCATGAATATCATTGCAGAAATGGATGCTCCACCCAATACTAAGTAGGGTCACTCACTGACCACACCCTTGAAATCCAACTCCTTATACTTTTCATAATTAAAGAAAGAAAAGACCAAAATACCACGGCAATATTATGCAAGTTTTTGGCCAAATTAATATTTCACATATATTGTCACGTATAGGTTTCACATCTAAAATTCAGTCAGAACTGAGGTGTTTTGTATATTTTAGGAGTTATGCGCAGAAACGTGTTCTGTCACAATTCCCACGCGCAGTCCTGCATCCTTACATAACCCTTACATACCAGGAGCATCAAAACCCCGCGTACTCATGTCCCGCACGCAGCTAATTCTGCCACGCACACAGCTGATCCTACCCCGCACGCATCTGAATGGACTGATCCGCCTGTCAGGATCAGTTGTGACTAATCTGGCAAACAGGTACCACTCATAAGAGCTAAAACCTAGTCAGGATTATCTGGTATATGTAATAAAGTTACATATGCATTACTAATAATATACAAACTTTAAAACTTAAATAAAATTAATAAAAAACTAATTTTAAAATATTTTTAATAATAAATCAAACATTGAGTATTACCACATAAACCCCTGATCCTGATCTTTGAAGACCACAAAACACTAAAAGGAGTGGGTTTAGAAATTATTAAAAATTACCTATGTCATCAGAAGATTATGAAAAGTCAAGAAACATCCACATCTGTCTCCTTTAAACCAATATCATTGATACAAATGGAGGATAAGCGCAGGAAGATCAAATTACATTGTTAACAGATTAACAGATCCTGTGGCTAGAATGGTGCATAAAAACAGAAGATCTGAGGACATCTGATTGAACACACCAAGTAGACGTTCTAAACCTTCCCTTACTGACTTTCTAGCCTCAGCCCATGAGCAGAAACCTCTCTAAAAGCCCTGAGAAGCTCATAATGACCCCAAACGTTATTTATACAGACCTCTTTGGATCTATAATTCCCCATCAGTTTACCAGGAATTATTATCATCAATCAAAAACCGTTTCATTTTTAGTAAATTAATTGTAAAGAGATAATAAAGTGATTTATGAACTAGTCTGTAGTAGTATTATTTATTTCTCAAAACCAATAAAACCCATTGAATTTAGTCAAGCCAATTCACCCAATCTGATCTGAAACCCTTCCTATCTTTGCAGGATTTTCCTGAGGGTGCTCTGAGTAAGTGTTTTCCTTCCTGCCTTGGCCATTGTGCTGTTTTTCCCATCCATATCAGTGGATAATTACTTTTAAGGAACCGACCATTTATTTCAAGGCTCTTAAACTTCCCAAGAAGGCCTCTTGAAGAGAGGTTTTCTATCTATAAAGATCTCCAGTAGTATAATACTGTGGCCCCTCTTTTCATAAAAAATTGAAAAACCTTTGAAACAAACCAATTAAACCTTGCACCAGCTCTTAACATATTTATTATTTGAGCCTTTTTAGTGTGTATCATGGGAATGCTATTATTATTATTATTTGAGTATCTTCTATCACTCTTTGTAGCTAAAGGACTGCAAGGTTCCTGGTATCAGAGAGCTGAAAGTCATCAACAGTGGTGTTTAGTTGTGTCAGGGAACAGTTGATTTTCTTTTCTATTTCTTACAAAACTCTCACAGATTCTGCATTGACAAAGGATGTACTTGCAGAAAATCAAAATTTGGAAACAAAAATGGAAGAGGCTGAGGGATATCTTCAACCTTCTGAGCTCAGGAATTTTTTTTAAATACTTTTATTACTTTTTCAGCCTGCTGAGCCACTTTGCCTGATTTATTTTTCTTTAGATTTTATAGTTGATAATGTAGTTGATTCTGGAAAGTAAGATCAAAGCATTCTCACAAATAAACTATGTATATCCATGTTTTCAAAATTGTGGCACAAGTGTTGAAGAATCTTTTCCTGATCTTCCAACACTTGATAAAAAATTGGAGCAAACAAGGAACAGCAGAAAATGGATCCTAAAGGAAGAACAATATCCTTTTATAAAGCAATCAGATTTTCAAAACATCTGTCTTCTGAATTACCAAAGGAAGCAAATATTTGATGTTATAATTAATGCATGTAGTTGAAATGTTAATTCAAGACCTCATGGATTCTAACCTGCCTTTTGGAGGAAAGTTTATTTTCCTTGGTGAATAATTAGGAGGAATATTCCATGTATTCCAAAAATTTACATGTCCCAAAATTTTTTATGCAAGGTTGGTTCATTATTCTTTCAGGAGAGATTTCCAAGTTTTGCATCTGATTACACTAATTTTTTACTCAATTTTTGAGATAGTTTGTCATGACCATAGTCCTGAAACTCCTTCAATTAAACCAATCCAACCTCTTCATTAGCTTCAACCTCATATTAAACCCAAATTAACTTTCTCCTGTACCTTAAACTGGATAGTACTCCTGCATTCCTTGAATTCTCTGTCTTCTCCTACCAGATTCAACATCTGAGTGGATGGTATAATTTGTATGTCCATTTACACCTCACCATTGTTCTTATGATTCAGTCAACCTTCCCAGGCTATCTACCTCTTTCTCTATGGCTTGGGGCATCCTCTATCTCTCCTCAACCCAATTGGTATATGAGTTAGTACATTTTACACTTAGTATATACATAGTACATACTCTCCTCTGCCTTTTCAGCACATCCCTCCAGGACCCCAGATCAGTACATGTCAAACCTTCCTGGACATCTCCATAACCCAATCAGTCAACTACAGCCTCCAGCCCAATCATTCAACATTTAATTGGGCATCAGGAGCTGCTCCTTCCCTTCCCAGGGGTACTTTCATAACCATAGTTCTGAAACTCATTCAACTACACAAACTCAACGCTTCATCAGCTTCAAACACAACTCAAGTCCAACTTCACTTACTCTTGTACCTTCAACTAGATATTACATCTGTAAATCTTTCAGTCCACACCTTCTCCTACAAGGTTCAACTAATCCCCCTGTAGGATCACCTCTAGGTCCATGTAAAACTTACCACTGTGTCATGTGATTCAGTCAAACTCCTCACGACCTCTCCTTCTCATAGTGGCTTGGTGCACCCTCCATCTCTCCTCAACCCGATTTGTGTATGAGTTAGTACATAATCTCCACTGTGTTTTCAGTCCATACTCCCAGGACTACAGATCAGTAAATTTTGAACCTTCCTAGATAAGCCCATCACCCAATTAGTCAACTACAGCCTCCAGCTCAATCAGTCAACATGTAATACCATGAAAACTCCGACCTGCAACACTAGCCACCAATCACTCAAGGCCTCCTTCTCAGCTCTAACATATACTGGCCTTACCCTCCCCCCTGGACCAATTTCACCCAAGGAATTATTATACCACTTCTTACTGGTGATTCCCTCTGCCAGTTGTTTAAATCTAAGCACAAGACATCCTTCACCCACCATTCTTAACTTATATAAACTTTTCCCTTTCTGGTTGTACTCTTATAGGGTTCAACAACCCCTTAATCAACAACCTCCTCCTGGACTTTGTTGATAATTGTCTTACTTTCCTTTCTCTTATTCTTGTTTCTCTCTTCTTATGTACTGTCAAGACATCTCTCCCCTCGACCATAAGAGATTCAATGCCTGTTACTAGTCCTGTCACCTACAAGAACTACCTTCAAGCCAACCGTGTGAAAGACCGCCCTTGGGGTCTCCTTCAATCCTCCTCACACTCTGTTCTCCACTTTTCTTTTCTCGCTCTTCATCATCTCAGTCGTGTTCTTTCTCACTCTAGTTTTCATCTGACTACGTCCATACTTGCACTTGCACTTACGACCGAACTCAGACTTGATCACCAAATCTTCGACCACTCCATTGGATCACCTTAGAAGAAGCAATTACCTACACTCAACGAGTACTTCACTCCAACCTGCGGTAGGTTCTTAACAGACTTGCTAACTCAACATCAGGAACTGAAGATCTCATTGCTCCGCAGTCTTCAACTTGTCTGGGCGGATTAGTCTCTTCATCTACAGTGTCTCTCATCTTCTCTACTTAGTCCTTTCTGGGCCATCATCCTATCTGTAGAGACGCCATAACTGTTTGTTATCTTTCATCTCTGTGATTGCTTCTCTTCTCTGGCTGTTTGTCATCCACTGAACTGACCCTTGGAATCCAAACACCCTGGTTCAGGCTCAAAAGTTCTTTTATCATTTCACACGGTTAAAAGCCAAAAATGGATCACTCAAGCTCAACCAATCTGGGCAGAACTACTGTATCACCTGGACCGGGAGTCGAAGGCAATTTCAAGGCACTGGCTCTCAAATCTCTCATGGAGTCCACCCCACTTCTCTCTGAAAACAACTATTCAATCTGGAGGAAGAAAATGGAACGACTCTTCAAGATACGAGGTATCCTGGAGCTAATCAATTCCGACGACCATTCTGTCAAAATTCCCAACGATGACGAGATGGCAGGCTACCTAATGTCAAAGTTGGAACCTGGAACGCACACCAACATCATCACGCCAGAAAATGAAGATTCCTCCAGACTGATATGGCGTGCTGCGAAGAATCACTTTGCATCTAGTCAGGCAGCTAATCAAGCAAGGATGTTCTTTAATTTCCTGTATCTGGGTTTTGATCAAAACAACATATATGGATTCGTTACCTCCGTCAAGGCTCATTTGGGAAAGCTGGACAAAGTAGGAATAGACTTACCAAACAACATTCTCAGCTATCTCATACTTTTCAAACTACCCGAGTCTCTGAAGTCGATAAGGTCACAAATTATGCATTCCGGCGGAGAACTTTCTGTAACATTGGTCCTAAATCACTTACTCCAACACAAGAACGAAGTTCAATCCAAAGCCGCTGGATCAACCTCCAACACCAATGTTGTTATGTATCACACCAGTAATCAGAAAGAATCTGATCCTCCAAAGTGCGAAAACGGGAAGCATAACCCATTTGTCAAGTCCCATCCTCCTTCATCCTGCTGGGCCAAATTCCCAGAGCTACAACCTGATCAACCTTCTAACAAAACTAAACGCTATGGAAAGAAGAAGCAACAGCCTGAGTCTCATTACTACTCGTTCTTCTGCGCCTTCAATCACCTTAAACACCCTCACACAAATCGGTTCATCCTGGACAGTGGATGCTACATCCACATGTTTCATGATGAAAGGTCTTTCAAATCCCTTACAAAAGGAACCAAAAAGGGGTTCATCAAGACTTCCAAGAAGGGTGAAGGATTGGCTATCCACGGAATTGGCACTGCCGAGCTCTTGTGCAACGGTAGGACGATCCATCTGGAGAACGCTGCGTGGGTCCCGGAAGCCTCTGTTAACCTGGTGTCCCTTGGAGCTCTACTGGTGAAATGATGCGGTCTCAAGGTCAACTCTAAATCGGAACCAGCTGCATTCACTCTCCATCGAGCAGGCGCTGAAGTCTTAACTGGATGCATTGAGAACAATCTTCTCATGATCCATGTTGAAAATTTGTTCACTCCGGTCTTGTTGGCTTTGGCAGCCACTGCAGCTAAGCCAAGTTCTCCATGCTCCCCAACTCAAGCTGAGTTACAAGATCTTCACCTCAAATTAGGTCACGCGAGTCTTGGTAGAATGGAGAAGCATCTAGGGTTCTCAATTGTAAAAGGCTCCAGGGATCTCTTCAAATGCCTAGCTTGCAAAAAGAGCAAAATCGACAAGAACCCTTTTTCTGACAACCAATCCCCTGCTGCCAATGTTTTCAACCGACTCCATCTAGACCTCATGGGACCCTTCAATCCGGTCAGCAAAGGAGGAAAGCAATACTCACTGACCATTGTTGACAACAAATTGGGGTATCTCTTGGCTTTCCCGCTCCCTTCAAAGGATGCAGCTGCTGAAACCATTAAATTTGTTATTCAAAATGAAGCAAGGAAGCAAGGAAAATATCTGATCAAAGTAGTATCCGACAGAGGTGGGGAATTCGTGAACGAAACTCTGAGGGAATTCTTCAAAATGAACTCAATCAATCATCTCGTCAGTGAGCCTTACCACTCTCAACACAACGGAAAGGCTGAGAGGGCCAACCGTTGTGGTGTCATTATATAGCCTCGGATCGGGAACTGCGTCGCGGCCTGCGCGCTCAGCATCTGGTAGGTCGGGCTCAGCAGTTGGGGTGCGCTTGTTCTCAGCAGTGGCCGCTGCGGGCTCAGCAGAAGGCGCAGCAGGGCAAAGCACGCAGCTGCGGGCCGGGTCTGACTAGGGGAGGCGGGCTGCGACCCGCTTGGGCATCCAACCCAGTGATGGAGCCGGGCCAATCAGGTTCTCAGGAGGTTAGTTAGGGAAGGAAAGGGCGGAGCAATCGCGTGGCTATATCCGTGGACGGCCGCGCGCAAGCGCGGGCCGGCTACGGGACTAGGAAATTCACAACGGCGCGTCAGGCGGATACGGGCAATTGCGGTGAACTTTGAGAAGCGCGCGGCGGAGGGCCGCGCCGCGGGGGACGAACCGGATGCGTGTAATGGCAGGCGAGCAAGCGGAATAGGATACGGACAGGGTATAGGTTAGGATATGGGATAGGGTTTTGGGCCTAGGGTTTCCTTCTTCATTTTTTTCGGGTTGTTCATGTGCTTGTACTATGGTTAGGGTTGAGGGGGAGGGCTCAAATACCTTTCCCCTCAACTCCGGGTTGTAGGGGGGGCATCTTACCATTGTATCATCAGGAGGCGGGGGAGCGGAAAAAGGAGCGGACTGAGGAAAACAGAATCCCTCCCCTCTTCTCTCCTTTTCTCCTCTTTGGGCTCTCTAAAAACTTCTCTTTACGCTTGTTATCTAATCCTTACAGACGCTTAGACCCAAGAACTCCTGAACCTGCGGCAACTTCGTGAGGGATAACCTCTAAAGTTTCCACATCTGGGGGTCTGGCCGGGAACTCTTTTGTCAATGTCTCTTGAAGGTACTCAGATGCTATTTGCCTCCCCTCTTTCCTCCTCCTCCTCTCGCCAGCTCCTCATCGACCCAAGGGACTATCCGCACATCCGCTTCAACGTTGCGGGTGTGGAGCAGTTTATTTCACGTTATGACCTGATTGCAGACTCCAAAGGCGCATCGGATTCCGAGAAGGCACGCTATATTGTCTTGTTCATTGAAGGTGCGGAAGAACGTCGGGACGTGGAGGAGATGAGCGGCTATCTGAACCGGAATTGGACAACGTTGAAGGGGAACATTCTGGCTAGATGGGGGGGGCGTGACTCTCATTTCCGGGGAAGCGACTTCAGGCCACCCGCAGAACCGGGCTATGGAGCGGACACGCGCGATGGGGACCGGTGGCGAATGGAACCGGGCTACACGGAGCTGTATTACAGGGCAGCGCGCGTCCCTGCCTCGCCGCTGGTAGCCACCCCTTGGGCTGACAAACTTGCAGAGGTGGCGGAGGGCCTTGAGGCCTATCTGAAGAGTATCCAGCTTCCTAGCATGTCCGCGCCCCGGGCACGCGCGCTTGGAAGCAACGGTGATGGTGGGTGGACGAGACACAAGAGTCGGACGGCAAACCCGATTGATCCGAGGCCGGCAGAGGCGGGGTGCGTGTTGGGGAAGCGGGTATTGGCGGGACCGGTTCAGTCTAATGGCGGGAAGCAAGCGAGGAAAAAGCGAGAAGAGGATACTCCGCGCGGTTCGGGACTCGGCGAACGGCGGATAAATCTGATGGGAGGTGGGGGAAAAGCGGTGGGGGGAGCAGGTCATGTGTCAGGCAATCGTAACCGAGGCAAGACCCTTTTGACGGCGGACAAAACGGACGTCAAACGGGAAAGGGAAGAGCGCCGGGACCAAGAATCGGACGGATCAGGCACTGACGGCATGGTTTGGAGGAATGGAGGGAGATCAGGCGACGGACGCGACCCTCATGGCATTGGCTGAAGCCACCAGCTGGGGACAGCAGCTAAGTTTGGGGGGGGAACTAGAGGATAGGGCGCGGGTGCGGCGATGGGATATAAGAAAAAAAAAAAAAAAAAAAAAAAAAAAAATCTTTCACCTTTTCTATCATTTCTCACTTGTCACTTTTTTTCTTATCTTCTCATTTTTTTATCATTTTTTGGGCGCGGACGCGGTTCTCAACCTCGCGTCTTAGTTCTCACTCAGGCGCGGACCCGGCTCTCATTCTCACCCTCACAATGCGCACAGTGCCGATTTTTCTTGGTAAAACAAATTCGCGTTTGAGGCGTGTATTTCTCTCAATGAATAGGGAAACGCGGTACAACAAAAAGCGGATAAAAGAAGGAAGGGAAAAAGAAAGGGGGAAGAGGGGACAAGGCCGAGGCGCTTAAGCCATCTTCATCATTTCCTCCATTTCCGCCCTTGATGACGCCAGTAGAGCCCGGAATGACGCCAAGAGTTCGCGCCGGGATTCCAAGGATTGGGCTCCGGGAGTCGCAAGGTATTGGCGGAGCATCGTAGTCAACCTTTCCGCAAAAACTTCGAAGCCGGCCGCCGGGAGCGCCATCACGACCGGAATCTCCGGGATCTTGGGAGAGTCGGCGGGAGGAGGGGCTGGTGCGGACGGGCGCTCAGGGGATCCAACGGGAGGGTCCGGTCCGATAGGAGGCAATGACGAGATGACCACCGGCAACGCGGGTGGAGGAGTAGGGCCTTGTGGAGTTGGAGGAGTTGGAGCAGCGGGCGGAGGAGGAGGAGCCGGTACGGGAGTCAAGGCAGGAGGAGCCGGAGCAGGGGGCGGAGGAGGAGCTGGGGCCGGAGCAGCGCGTCGCCTAAGGATTTTGTTGATTCGCGGGTCCCTCGCGCCTTGTGTAACTCGGACGCAATCCGCCCAAAATTGCAAAGCCCTCCGATAAGCCGCGAAGTCCGGATAGTCTTCCTTACACGGTGGTCCCGGGCGGCGAAGCGGAGAAGAGGAGTCGCGGTCCGAGTTTGGACGAGGACGGCGGGGAGGTGATCCGGCTGGAGTCCACGAGTCCTCCAAGATAGTGTCGTCATCCGAAACCACAAACGGGTCCGGACAAGCCCTCTTGCGCGGCCGAGGACGAGAGCGGGATTGGTTGGGGGCACAGGGCATACCCTTGCTAAGCGAGCAGTGGCGGTGTCCGTGGTGGCACGCGGAGCAGGCCGGAGGCCGGGCACAATAGAGCATGCAAGCCCGTTTTGGGCGCAGAAGTCGCAGCGGACCATGATGACAATGGAGTGGAGGGATAGGGATGCGGAGCGGAGTTTAGGGTTGGTAGAGGGGTAGGGCGCGAAGGACGGCCAAGGTGATGATGGGGAGGACCTCTGGGGACAGAACTCAAGTTGGGGGGGATGTGGTGTCATTATATAGCCTTGGATCGGGAACTGTGTTGCAGCCTGCGCGCTCAGCATCTGGTAGGTTGGGCTCAGCAGTTGGGGTGCGCTCTTTCTCAGCAGTGGCCGCTGCGGGCTCAGCAGAAGGCGCAGCAGGGCAAAGCACGCAGCTGCGGGCCGGGTCTGACTAGGGGAGGCGGGCCGCGACCCGCTTGGGCGTCCAACCCAGTGATGGAGCCGGGCCAATCAGGTTCTTGGGCAGTTAGTTAGGGAAGGAAAGGGCGGAGCGATCGCGGGGCTATATCCGTGGACGGCCGCGCGCAAGCGCGGGCCGGCTACGGGACTAGGAAATTCACAACGGCGCGTCAGGTGGATATGGACAATTGCGGTGAACTTCGAGAAGCGCGCGGCAGAGGGCCGCGCTGCGGGGGACGAACCGGATGCGTGTAATGGCAGGCGAGCAAGCGGAATAGGATACGGACAGGGTATAGGTTAGGATATGGGATAGGGTTTTGGGCCTAGGGTTTCCTTCTTAATTGTTGTCAGGTTGTTCATGTGCTTGTACTTAGGTTAGGGTTGAGGGGGAGGGCTCAAATACCTTTCCCCTCAACTCCGGGTTGTAGGGGGGGCATCTTACCATCGTATCATCAGGAGGCGGGGGAGCGGAAAAAGGAGCGGACTGAGGAAAACAGAATCCCTCCCCTCTTCTCTCCTTTTCTCCTCTTTGGGCTCTCTAAAAACTTCTCTTTACGCTTGGTATCTAATCCTTACAGACGCTTAGACCCAAGAACTCCTGAACCTGCGGCAACTTTGTGAGGGATAACCTCTGAAGTTTCCACACCGTACAATCATGGAGTCCATGCGATCAATTTTCAGCTCAACTAAAATACCAAAGAATTACTGGCATGTAGTAATCCAGAGCTGCTGCCTGGCATTGAACCAAATTCCGTCCAAAAAAGGGGGTGACTCTCCTTGGTCCTTAATGCACAAAACCAAACTCCCGGCCGATTATCTCAAACCAATTGGATCTGGAGTTGTTTTTCTGATTCAGAACAACAAGAGTAAATCAAAGTTGGAAGAAAAGGGTGATGAAGGGATGCTCATTGGATATAATCCTCAATTTCACTCTTACAAGATTCTATCAAAAACAGGTAAGATAGTTGAAACTAAACATGTTTGGTTTCTCAAGAACCAGACCACTAATGTCATCTCTCTCAATGACCCAGTCCCCTTTGACTTGGTTAATCCTAAAGAAGAAGTGGTAGGCAATACCATCAATGCAGAATTAATCCCAGAAGTTACTGAAGACCAAAAGCCTCTTATCAGCGACCTGGAAGACACCATCTCTTCCTGCTCGTCAGACGCAAATCTTTCAGATTCGGAAATCTTACAAATTCTGAAGCCATCACTACGTGACTGCACCAAACTTAAAGCTCCGGACCGATTTGGGTACTACTCTGAGTCCATACCAAAAAACATCCACGAGGCTCTCAAGCAACCAATTTGGGTTCCCCCCATTGAGAAGGAACTTGGAACAATCGAAGATCTTGACGTATGGGAGGATGCAAACAAAAATGAAGTTGTCAATCCACTTGACACAACCTGGGCTTTCCGGAGTGAGCTGGACCTTCATACTGGAGAATTGTCTTTGAAGGCCAGGGTGTGTGTCCAAGGCTTCAATCAGAGGTACGGTATTGATTACTTTGATACCTTTGCACCTAAAGGTAAAGTTGCCTCCTTACGTGCTCTACTTAGCTACTCGGTCAACAGAAATCTGAAGATCCTTCAGTTTGATGTGAAAGGAGCGTTTCTTCACGCTCCCCTGGAGGAAGATGTGTTCATCAAGACTCCGACGGGATCAAAAAGGACCTCTAAGTACCTCAAATTGAAGAAATCGTTGTACGTCCTCAAGCAGGCGCCTCTGAACTGGTACAAAACCCTCAGCTCGTGGATCAAAGAAAATGAGTTTGAAGAAAGCAACAGCAATCCTTGTCTCTATCTGCATCGTGATAAAGTCACGGCTCTTTTCTTCCACGTTGATGACTTAGTAGTAGTAGGGAATGTCAAAGATTTCAAAAAGAAATTCTTAGATAAGTTCAAAGACTCTTTGGCTCATGAAGTGGATACCTTGTTGGGAATGAAGGTAGAAGTGGTGAAAGACTTTATAGCCTTGTCCCTTCCAAATCATATTAAAAAGGGTCTGGAGGAAATGAATCTGATCAATGCTAAACCTTTGAACAATCCATGCACATCAGGTCTACATCTCAAACCCGCCTCTCAACTGGAAATCAAAGCCTTCAAGGAACTGGGGAAAAGCTATCGCTCACCAATAGGTTGACTGAACTTTATTGCAACTTTAGCCCGGCCGGATATCAGGTTCGCCGTGTCAAACCTAGCCTGTTTTTCGGAAGAGCCAGGAATCCAGCATTGGAAAGAACTAAAACTTGTCTGGAGGTACCTCTTGAAAACGATTGACTATCAGCTGATTTTTCGGGCAAGAACTTTGGCAATGCGGTTGGTCGTCTATAGCAATGCTACATGTGGGGATGATCCGATTACCAGGTTATCCCAAACAGGTTTTGTCTGTCTGTTTAAAGGGTCTCCTATCTACTGGATCAGCCGACGTCAGAGGTGCATTGCACACTCCTCGACCGAGTCGGAATGCAATTCCTTGTCCGCCAGTCACCTTGAAGGACGGTGGATCAATCACTTGATTAGCGAAGTCTGGCGAACTCAAACTCTACCACCAATACATCTCATCGATAATAAGGGGCTGAACGACAAAATTAAGAAGTTTGGATGCAAATCACATTCCAAGTATATTGACATCAAATTGAAGAGCTTGAGGAATGACTGGAACAAAAAAATTATTGACATAAAGCTCATTTCTTTGCAAGACATGTTGGCTGACTCCCTCACCAAGGCGGCAAGCACCTCTTCAGTTGAGAGGCTCTCTAAGCATATAGCGTCTTTCAAGTTAACCTGATGTTGAGTTGAGCGGGCGTGTTGATAATTGTCTTACTTTCCTTTCTCTTATTCTTGTTTCTCTCTTCTTATGTACTGTCAAGACATCTCTCCCCTCAAGCATAAGAGATTCAATGCCTGTTACTAGTCCTGTCACCTACAAGAACTACCTTCAAGCCGACCGTGTGAAAGACCGCCCTCGGGGTCTCCTTCAATCCTCCTCACACTCTGTTCTCCACTTTTCTTGTCTTGCTCTTCATCATCTCAGTCGTGTTCTTTCTCACTCTAGTTTTCATCTGACTACGTCCATACTTGCACTCGCACTTACGACCGAACTCAGACTTGATCACCAACTCTTTGACCACTCCATCGGATCACCTTAGAAGAAGCAATTACCTACACTCAACAAGTACTTTACTCCGACCTGCGGTAGGTTCTTAACAGAATTGCTAACTCAACATCAGGAAATGAAGATCTTGTTGCTCCGCAGTCTTCAACTTGTCTGGGCGGATTAGTCTCTTCATCTACAGTGTCTCTCATCTTCTCTACTTAGTCCTTTCTGGGCCATCATCCTATCTGTAGAGACGCCATAACTGTTTGTTATCTTTCATCTCTGTGATTGCTTCTCTTCTCTGGCTGTTTGTCATCCACTGAACTGACCCTTGGAATCCAAACACCCTGGTTCAGGTTCAACAGTTCTTTTATCATTTCACAGACTTCTCCATTCCATCCTTCCATCCTCTCATCACTTTTACTCCGCCTCTCATCTTCTTCATGGCAATTCCAGAAAATCATCCTTGAGTCTTAGAAGTAGTACTACCTGTGCCTTCAGCCCCTTGCACGCCAGGTGAAGTGGTGACAATGGTCTGGTCAATATAGAGGGTTTGAACAAACTTTAGCTTCCTCAAAACCTGATGCTTCATGGCTATGGGGAAGATCAACCTTTGGATGAATTAATTAAGGATTTTTTTCCAAAATTGCACCATTGATACCTTGAAAATGGCTATCAAATGGACCATTGTATTTTCCAAACTATGAAGAAATATTACAGCCATAACTCTGTTGAAGATTATACCCAAAATTTTTACCCAAAATGGCTCCTTAGCACATTATTTATTCCCATCTTTCACCCTCAAAGCTTGAATGTAAATTCTTTTTGAAAGATAAAAATTCCTTGATTTCTTTCAGATTAGGAAGCAATTCAGCAGTTTCCCACATTCCAACTGGTGATTGAATAGGAAGGGTCTTTTGCATTCCCCACATCTCCTTGTTTACTGACCCTGATTAAAATTGCCTCCCTTTCAAGATGATGTTCAAACATTTTCCAGCTCATTTGTCTTTCTCATCAAGATCAAAAAAATCTCAAGGTCAGAAATTTTCAAATTTTGGTCTTTATCTGCAAGATTGATTTTCCAGCCAATATGGTCATTTATATGTAGCATTGTCAAGGATCAGATCCAGCCACTCAAAAAGTGTTGTGGTGACACATATAAATGACAGCCAAATATAATTTTAACCTGATAAAATTTTTTATTAGCTCTCCCAATGGACAACTGACCCCCCATAGTTTCACCTCCCCAACTATTTTCTTTTCTCCAAGTGTATCAAGTATCAGGCCTTGTTCCCCCAGGATATAAAGCAATGAGTGTTCAACACAGATTTGGGTCCACTCCCCCAGCCATCCACCCTCAGAAAACCTTCACTCACCATCTTTTTTAGTTAAAGCTACTTAATCTAAACCTTCATTTAGTCAAACAGAGACAATCCACGCAAAAACCAAGACCAATCATGCGTTCCTTCATCTTCATTCCCTTCCTCATTGCTTTTCTGCAAGCAAACTTAAGCCATTCCTCCCCTGTTGCAACCAAAGGTTCTTCACTTAGTTGAAGTGTTCCTTTCATTTCCCCTACTCTCTAACCGCATAAAGCCACAACAACCATGCGGAAAATTAATTACTGATGGTCCCTTAACTCCCAGCTCCTCAAGAGGTCACCCCCATCCAGTGGCCCCGTCTCCCTGGCCTGCGGATCCCAAGCAGGTTTCATCAACATCTTGGCCGCTAACCAATAACTTTGTGGTAATGGCGGCTGCTGTGCTGCTGGACTTGGTGGGATTGTTGGGACTGGTGGACCTGGGATCAGAGAACCTTCTGTTCCCGGCCAACTTGGAGGCCCTGGTGGACTTGCTGGACCTGGTGGAATTGGTGGCTCTGGTGGCCTTGGAAGGCTCCCAAGACCTGGCGGCCTTGGTGGCGCTGGTGCCCTTGGCGGACTCCCTGGACCCGGTGGACTTGGCAGGTACAGCGGACCTGGCAGACTTGATGGTGCTGGTGGCCTAGGTGGCGCTGGAAGCCTTGGTGGGTAAGGCGGACCTGGCGGAATTGGTGGTGCTGGTGGTCTAGGTGGCGCTGGGGGCCTTGGAGGACCTGGAGGCCTTGCCTGGTACGGCGGAATTGGTGTTGCTGGTGGCCTTGGTGGAGCTGGTGGCCTTGGGGGATTTGGTGGAACTGGCAGTCTTGGTGGGTTCAGTGGAGCTGGTGGCCTTGGCAGCTTGGGCGGTGCCGGCCTCTTCCCCAGTGGATCCTATGGCTCTACCAGCCCTCTTGGCTTCCCCAGCGGCTTGGCCTTGTGGAAAAAGGCCCAATCTTCTAGTGACCAGTCCCATTGATCATCTTTGAACGAGTCTCCCTTTTCTCCTCTTCCACCAACCAAGCTTCCTACAATCCAACCAATCTTCCAACTCGGGCTTGATCATGTAAAAAAGACAGGCAATAAATTTTGACAAATGCAACAATCCACCGCCCATGATCTGCGGTAACCCTTCCTAGAATTTTACCCTTTATTATGTTTTGCCTCTCTTTTGTTTTTCAAGTTGCTTGTTTGTGAACTCAAAGTGTTTCTTTATTTCTTGCGGTTCAAAATCTTTGAACTTGAATTTTTGTTTGTTCTGCTTGTTTTTGAGCTTTGGAAGTTGTCATGCTTGACCTGCTGCTGTATTTTTCTTTTTTTGTCTGCATATTGCAATTGGTTGTCATCAGTTTTGCAGCTACTTACGTATTTTTGTTTCTGGATATCTTTGTTTTTTCTGCCGTTTGGGATTGAGTGTCTTCACTCATAAAATTGCCACCATAATCTTTTTCCCTGCACCACAAAAAGGTCATAGACACCCACTGAGCGCCCCATATTCATCCATAATTATTGCTCAAGGGTGATAGACTCATCCAACTTGAGATAAAGCATTTCATGTGTCTGATAGTCTGCCTAGGCTAGCAGCCTTTAAAAAAATCTGCCCCTTTCACCCATCTTGTACCCAGGTTTTCTGGAAGCCGTGTGATGAGATCTGATCCAACAGTAAAAAAAATTAGCATCATACATTAAAACAAAACAAACCACTAGAAATGGATTCCCCACCCAAAATGATAAGGTAGGGTTACTCAATGACTCCACCTTTAAAATATAACTCCTTCTTATTTTAGATAATTAAATTAGAATTGACCAAAATTTCACAGAACCTATATGGCACCTTTTGGCCAATTTAACATTTCACATGTATTTTCCCATATGGGTTTCACACCTAAAATTCAGTCAGAATTGAGGTGCTGTGTATATTTTAGGAGTTACACACGTAAATGTGTTATGTCACAATTCCAGCGCGCAGACCTGCGTCCCTAAACAACCCCTACGCACCACCCTCCTGCATACAGAAGTCCCGCATGCATCCAATTTTGCCATGCACGCAGCGCATCCCTCCCCTCTTGCATCTGAATGGACTGATCCCTGCGTCAGGATCCATTGTGACAAATCTGACAACAGGTACTGCTCACAGGAGCTAAAACCTAGTAAGGTTTACCTGGGAAATGTAATAAGGTGACATATGTATTGAAAATGATTGAAAAACCTTAAAACCTGAATCAAAATATTATATAATCAATTTAAAAATATTTTAAATAATAAATCAAATATTGACAGTTCCCACAAAACAGACAGATCCTGATATTTTAAGACCACAAAAAACTACAAAGAGTGGCTGTAAAAATTATTCCAAACTATCTACCTGATCAAAAGGTGATGTAAAATCAATGAATATTCACATTTTTCTACTATAAACCAATATTAGCAGTACAAATGAAGGATAAGTGCAGAATGATCAGAAGCAGGCCATTAACAGGTCAACAGATCCTGTGACTAAAATAGTGCAGAATTCCAGCAGAGCTAAGGACATCTGATTGAAAGCACTCATTGGAAATGATAAAATTTCCATGACTGGCCTACCAGCCTCAGCCCATGAGCAGAACCCTCCCTATGTGCCCTGAGAAGCACATTATCAACCCAAAAGGTATTTATACGGACCTCTTTGGATCCATTATTCACCATCATTTTTACCCAGAATTTATTATTATCAATCAGACACTGTGTCATTGTTGATTAAGTGCTTATAAGGAGATAAGCAAGTGATTTAGGACTTAGTCTATATTACTATTTTTATTTCTCAAAACAATCAAACTGATTCATTAAAGTATAGTCAATCAATCAACCCGAACTTCTCTGAAACCCTTTACCTGAAACATTTCAGGATTTCTGTGGATTAATTGTTCAGAGTAAGTTTTTCCCTTCATTACTTGGCAATTGTTCTGTTTTGCCCAGCCATACCAGTGGATAACTCCTTATAAGGCACCCATTACTCATTCCAATGTTCTTAAACTGCCTAAGGAGGCCCCTTGAAGAGAGGTTGTCTTTCTGTGAAGATCCCCAGTAGTATAATACTGTGGCCCCTCTTTTTATAACATATTGAAAACCCTTCTATCCAAAACAATTAAAACTGGCACCAGCTCTTGAATTATTTATTACTCAAGCTCTTTCAGTGTTGAATTTTGGAAAATTATTATACCAATCTTTTTATTACTCTCTGTATCTAAAGGACTGTAATTTTCCTGGTATCAGAGAGCTGAAAGCGTTGCTGGTTGAAGAAAAATTGATTGGGTTCCATTCCTGAGTGTGCTAAGCCACTCCTTTGATCCCTTTCTCTGACCACTTTGGTCGTGATTATTCATTTGATTGTCTTTCCAGAACCATTCATGTTTGACTGAGAGGTTTATTTAAGCTCAAAAACTGGAGTGTTAAACCTCCCTTTATTTCTTTGAAGTTAAATTCTGCCATGATTTTCTTGAGTCCCTTGAGAAGTGCTGGGGTATTCTTGTTTGAATTTTTTACTGCTTTGCTTCTAGAGCTTCATAAAAAAAAGCGCTTTGTTTTCTACATTCACCCACAGTTATCTGGTACCCTTCAAGCACTTGATTGCAGAGAGTTGGGCAGGTTGATTGATAACCTGGAGGTTGGTTTAGATTGAGTTGATATTTCCTAATCTTCTGCTGATGACCAGAATTATTAGCTTGTGGGTGTTGTTGCTTACAACTGCCTTGTTTTATTGAACTCTGAACAAACTTCAACTTATTTTTTTCAAGTCTTTTCCCGCAGCATCTTGCCTCAGATAGTGTTGTTTCCATCGCTACCAACTACTATCAAAATTCATCCTTTCCATTGATTCCTTATTTACAATTTTCTTGACCTTGATTACTGTAGCATTCAAATATTTGTGTAATACTCAGGAGCGCAGCCTAAACATCAACTCTTCCCCTCCACAGAACTGCCTATGGCTCATCACTTTTTTGAGTCTTACAAAAGTCCAAAAAACTTGACTTTGCCTCTCCTGAACTCTCAGGTTGGTCAGCAGAACCCTCAGAACATCTTGTGAACAAATAGCCTTGGCAATATAGCCAAAGTAATGGAAAAATCTAATATAATTACTTTCTTAGGTGCCTTCCAAAGATCAAAAAATTGAAAAAAAAAAAATCCATCCATTCCCTAGCAGACACAAATTCAGCTCCACAATGAGCAATTTGAAAAATCAAATTTATCCAATCTTCCTGCAATTTCTTGTGCCTGTTTTGAAGAATAGTTGTAATATAGGGAACTAAGAATCAAAAAAAGAGAGATTGTATTAGCTGTTTACAAGATCCTCATCAGAATCCAAGATATGAAGCATGAAGGTCTTTCACTGGCGGGCTCATTTGTGTCATACCAACAAAATTGAAAATACATGCTTCAGCAGCCATTATTCTACTTGCTTAATTGATTTCAGGTACTGCCATAAAATAAAGATTTGGTAAGAAAATTTGGCTCACATTCCCAATTATTCTGGATACTCCTCCCCCAGCATCTCAAACAAAACCACTCCCAGCTTGGACAATAACTGATCCTCTCCACATTTTTTGATGACTACTGCAAGCCAACTAGTCAGATTGGCAGCTTGTTGGTGCACTTTAGTGGATTTTTTATTGAGGCTCCAGAGAATTGTGGAGACAATTTGAGTAAGGGAGCTTGAAACTTCCCAAGAAATAATCCTTTGGGACTTCAATGGAGACATAACTTTGTGTTTCAAGGATTCATGTGTGGATTTCTCACCGACTTCCAACCTCATGTCTGGGAAAAACCTCTGCAGCAAAGGTTACCCATTTCTGATGGTTGAAAAGGGGGATAAAAATACCTCTCCTGGAGGCTCTACTTTGAGTGGTGAGCTGGAAGCAAAACCCCGCTTTGCCTCAGAGCAGTGGGTGGATGCCAGCATGGTTGTGCTTGAAGATAATGCTTACATAATCAGTCCTCCTCAGAATCATACTCTTAATTGACCCCCAGCTGGCAGGCTCAGGGCCAAGTTCAGACACAAATCTGCAAGCAATAGACAGACCCCATTCCAAAAGAGAACTCAAAAAATCAAGACGTCTTCAGAACAATGGACCAATTCATGTATCCTCATGGCAACCGCTTGTCAATTTCTCACCATTGGAGACATTTTTTTCCTGACTTCTGGATTCAATTATTGTCTTTACTTTGATTACAAGGAAAGAAATGATGCCATCTTCCAAAAGAACCTCTGCACATGTTCCACACCCGCTTTGAATCAATGAATTTTGATTTTTTTAAAGCATGTTTGGGCTGAAAAGTGGTGTGATCTACTACAGGAAAAGAACAACACCAACTTGCCAAGAAGACTCAAGCGCAAGACAAAAATTCATCTTGCAAATTAAAAAAAGTACTTGCTGCATCTGTGGACGCCCTCAATTCCAAACTGCTGCCAACAACCATCAAAGTCAAGGAAAAAGTTTTCATGGAGAAAGTTGGCATTGGTGAAATGCTAGCATCCAATGAGTCAACTCACTTGTTGGCATTTTTTAGCACAATGTTGATCTATTTTTATGTCACATCAATGCTCATTTCTAGAACTGCCGCAAGGCGCCATGCCTTCTGCAATTGCCTATTTCAAAGCTTTTAAATTTGATCCATCACCTCATAAGTTAATGATCATATACCAGAGCACCATGCCAGCCAATATATTTTTGGTTATTGTGTCAGTCTTCTGATTTTCTTTTTAACCTAGGTATGTGACCTTTGGTTTCACAATTATACACTTAATCCCTCTGGCTCTCCTCTCAAAACCAACCTCATCATCCTAGTGAAATGATTAAGATTGATGTGAAAAAAGTCATCAGCTCCAAAAAAAGTTCATACCAAAGTTCTGGTCCTCCTTGTTGGCCTTGCTCTGAAAGACCTGTGACTGAGGAAATCACAGGTGACAAATATGCACTCATTGATTCTCAAGTTTTTAATTGGTGCCTACTGATGTAGTGACTTTGATCTCTCCTTTGCTCCAATCCTCAGCGTGCCCTCTCATTTAATCTCATTATCAAAACCACCGCATCAAGCCCTCAAGACCACCAATCAAAAAGCAAGAAAAATCACAATCAGATCCTGAAAAACTGAGATCATGTATTTCAAAGCTAAGACCAACAGAGTTTTTGGGAGAAACAAAAGAAAGGCAACTAAGAAAAAACGAGTGACAGTTTCAGAGAGGAATGAGAACAGATATCACCAATGTGAAGGAACAGGAGAGAAGGATGAAGCAGAGACAAAGAAGGAAGTTTATTTAGATGATGGGAAGAAGATGAGAAAATGGGAGAAATAAACAGGAACTTCAGAGTAAAGTATCACAAGAATTCGAATAGAGAGATTTTCCTCAAATCTAGAAACATATAGAGAGTTGACAGTTTTCAATGAGATGGAGTTGGAGATTGATGTTGATGATTATTGAGGAGGGAAAGGGAGGGCAATGATTAACATGAAGGAGATGATTGAAACAAGGGGAGGTGGAACAATGATGAAAGGACAGAAAGAGGGATAATGGAAGATTGGAAGATGGGAGATGGAACATTTTGAGATAGGAGGGGATATGATGCAATAGTAGGGGAGAGGATCAAAGCAAAAGGAGAATTGAGGGTGAGTTGGATCAAGGTGAAAATTTTGAGGATGATTCTAAGGGACGGATGGGTAGGCTCAATCCTGGATTCAGAATAGTTAGTGAGGAAGGGGTCCTACACATCTGAAGTCTGGACACTGGGAGGAAGTGTCAAAACCAAGCAGTAAGGGGGAGATGACTGTGGGTGACTGTCAACTCAACACACCACCACGTTCAGTTGTGAGGTGCTAGGGCAAAGGAAGTGATATTTTGGATCAAGGATCTGATTTATGGCTTGTTCAACGGGTTGGAAAAAATTTTATGAGATGTAACAAGGTTTGTAACCAGGTTTTTGCCTTGAAAAGTTGTCTGAGCCACTTGATCTGAGTATCCACGTGCTTAAGAGTGTGTTGGTGCAACTGCAAGTTGACTAAATTGTTGACTTCCTTGTTGTCAATATTGAGGCAGTGAGATAATTGGATCTTGCGGTTTAGGTTGTGAAGAAGATTATCAAGCCATAGCTTTTCTTAAGCAACAGAAACAATGCCTTAAGTTCACCTTCTGTGGATGAGAGAGATACAGAAGGTTGAAGCTTTCTTTGCCAGGAAACTGGACAGATTTATAGGAGAATGATGAAGCCCCTGTGACTTCTTCAATTTAATGCATCATTGCTGCCGTTGGAATCACTAAGGTATTTGATTTCATAATAGAAATGATTTTATTTATGTTTGAGGGCAAGGTTTTTGTTGTGGTTGAGATATTTCCAGGAATGCTTGGCTTCCAGCCAATGTTGGAGTCCAGGCCTGGTGTTGAATCTAGAGAGGGAAGATACTGCATAAGATATTTCAGGACAAGCTCTACTGGCTATAAAATTAAGAAAGCCTGAGGATGATTGGAAATTAATTTCAAGTTTTAGGAATTTGTTGTATTGCTAATCAGACTCTTGAAAGTAGTTAAAATTGGGAATTAGGGGGTTGTGATTTGTTTGGATTCAAACAAACCCAGTTCCTTGAGGGTTTAATTGATGTTCTTGGGTTGCAGAGGACATGTACCTTGGGCAGTACTGACAAGTTGATTTACAAGAACTTTCTGAAGGGGGCTTTTGTGAGAGATGGAGAATTGGGATTTGATTCACTTGAAAAATTGGTTGATTTGCCAATCACCATAAAATGGTCAATGGAGACAAACATAAATGTTGAATGTTTAGTGTTGACATAGAGACAGCGGTTGGCGCTGGAGGAATTCAAGCCTTCAGAAACAATCCACACTTTTAACATGTCAAACCAGCTTTTTGAGGCCTGCTTAAGACTGTACAAAGCCTTTTGAAATTTGAAGTAAGGAAAGATTGAGGAATATCCATCAGTTCCCTTGATATAAATTTCCATCACAACTGCCCCTGGCATGCAAGGGGATGAAGTCAGAGGCACTAATACTCATAGAAATCAAGGATGATTTGTTGGAATTGAAATTGATTAGATCAGAGGAGGAGTACAAGTGATGAGAAGATGTAAGGATAGAATGGAGAAGCCCAGGAGGCAGTTTTTGAATAAGTGGTCTTTGAGTCCTATAAGAGTAACGTCAGGAAGGGACAAGGTGATATGAGTTTAGCAGGCTGGGTGAAGGTTGTCTTGTGCTGAGATCACACCTACTGGAAGAGAGAATAAACAGTAAGAATTAGTATACTAAATCCTGGGGGGGAATTATTCCAGGAGGGAAGGAGAGGACTGTATATGTTAGAGCTGAGAAGGAGTACTTGAGGTATGAGTGACTCGTGTTTCAGGTTGGATTTTGCACGGTATTACATGATGACTGATTGGGCTGAAGGCTGTAGTTGACTAATTGGGTGATAAACGTATCCAGGAAGGTTCAACATGTACTGATCTGGAGTCCTGGGAGTATGGACTGAACCAGTGGAGAGTATGTACTAACTCATATACCAATTGGGTTGAGGAGAGATGGAGGGTGTGTTGAGGATGTAATCCCTGTTGAGGGAAACATAAGAGCAAATATTGCTCCTATCAATCCAACTCCATTACCAAAGGAAAGAGAAGGAAATTTGGAACATAATGGCAAAAAGAATTATGTAAATAAGTTTAATGACATGGAAGTTATTGAAGATTCAATCTCTGTGAAACACAACACAGGAATGTCACAGAGACTCAGTCTCAGTCTGGTGACTCAAGCAGAGGAACAGGGCTATGACTCCAAGAAGAAAAGCAAAGGTAAAGAATATTTGAAATGCATCTATGGGTTAAGTATGGAATGAATCAAGTAAATGTTGATAAACCATACCAAGGAGTGAAAAGCCAAAGCAAAGGAGAAAAGCCTGATGTTTTCAGGTTCGCTGCTACCCTAGCAGTAACACCTAGAAAGAGAAATTTGCATTCCAAACGGGCTTGGAATAAGAGGAACCGCTTAATAAAAGCAATTGTACATTTCAAGTTCATAGTGGTTTCATGTGTCTCCCCAAGGAAGAGACTCATACATAGTGCTATTAAAGTTCAAAGGAAGAAAGCAAGATTGCTTTCATCCTCATGTTGTAAATAGTTTAATCTTGTGTTCATCTTGCATTCCCAGTTTCTCCAATTAGAGGTCCCTTCAATATAAAAGGACCCCTCATCCACCTCATTTGTATCCAGATTCATTCACATATTCATATATAAACTTGTTATCATCAATCAATCAACATTATTAGTTTTATTACATTTCTCAACCAACCAAATCTCTAAGCGCAATACATTATCAGTAACACGACAACAATATTGCCACGGTTGAATAGAACCTCAGTACCAGCGTTGCAACACCTGTCAAAAAATTACCAATTGCAACTCTCATCACTCTCATTTTTGACGCCATTGGAGTGAAGGATTAACCTATCACAGCAGTCGGTTTTTCTTCCACCCACCAACAGTTGCAAGTCAGTACAAAACAATTGCAAAACCAAGGGCTGCGCAAATCAATCATTCAAAATGGCCAAGGGAACAAACTCAACTTATGGCCTGAGCTTGCGGGTATTTTTGAACAACAAAAATTACCTCGTATGGTCGACTTTGCTTGAAAGCAAGCTTGAAAACCTTGGGTGCCTTGGAATAACAACAGGCAACCCAACAAAGACCAACTCCAAGATGGAGCAAAAGGGGTATCATCTCCTAATACCATACCTCAACAAGGAGATGCTTGGCTTTGTTGCCAATTTCCTCAAACCCAAAGAGAAAGGGAGCGGCTCCATCTTTTTGACCCACTTAAAGAATAAATTCTCCGGCAACAGTAGCCACGCGAAAAATTTTGCTTATAACAACCTCCACAACGTGAGTTTTCACAACTCATAACAGTTTATTGCTGATATGCAAAAAGAAATTGCTAGGTTTAGGTCATCTGGTCTCAAGATGGACTCAAGTGCCTGTCTCTGAACATTCTTCAGAGATTGCGTAGGGAATTGGGATCCCTTGTGAGAATTATTTCTCAAATGAATCCCATCCCGGATGAAGAAGAGGTCTTCACCTGGATTGAGAAAGATACTACTCATTTCAACAGAAAGGAAAAGAACACCCAAGCTTTGTTTACCAAGAATTTTGGGAAGAAGACATTCAATAAAAAGAATGTAAAGTGTTACAAGTGTAAGAAGATTGGCCATATTGCCAATGAATGTAAGTCTGGTAAAGGGAATTCTGCTAATAAATTTTAATCAAAAAAGAGAAACTTTTATTGCAAAAAACCATGAAGTGGAGGAAGTAACTAGTTTTATTGCAAAAAGATCAAAAATTGAAGACCTTTTTACCACTGAACCTTTTGAGGAAGAAGAAGTGGGGTTTAAGAGAGAACCCAGCAGCAGTAGTGAAGCAGACTTGACCAAGTATCCATTTGTGGATAATGAAGAAGGGTACCTTGCTGATGTGAGTAAACCTTCTACCATTTATAGGCAACTGCAGAAGCACCTGACATGTTGTCCGTTTTCCAATAAAGATAGAGGATCAAGTGGAATACTAGTGGATTCTGGCTGTACTGATCATATGTTCAACAAGAAAGACTACTTTCAGAATTTTATACCACATAGTGGTGTTGTAAATATTGGTGAAAGAGGTAGAAGCATAAACATCCTAGGGAAAGGTTGTGTTAAACTTGAAACAGAAAATTTTGGACCTGTTCAATTTAAATAAGTTTACTTTGTTCCTGACTTACCATATAACTTGTTGTCTCTGAGTTGTTTGTAGAAAAAAGGTTGTAAGATTGAGAACTTAGGTGATAAGTTTAAAGTCAAGAATGACAAGAAGATAATGTTTGGTGGCATAGTTAAGTCAAAGTTATTAGAGGCAAACCTTCATATGGAAGGGACAAGTGTCTACTCATGCGTGGTACACCAAAGATCTGGCCACAAAGGAACTGATGATAATTGTGAAATCTGTAAAATAGGGAAGATGACCAGAAACAAGTTCTCTAAGAAGAGAGAAAGAACATGAGTAGTAGGAGAAGAATTCTCCATTGATTTGGCTGGACCATTCAATCCCATTTCATTGGGAGGTTCAAAGTACTTCATTAATCTAGTAGACACTGCTAGCAATTTTTCCTGGGTGAAACCCATCAGAAATAAATCTGATACAGCTGATGAAGTAAATTATTTGTTTAAGAAATGGGAAAGACAAGGACCCTTGAAGAAACTCAGAAGAGTTATAACTGATGGAGGAGGTTAATTCTTAGGGAAAAAATTTGAGGATGTTCTGAAAGAGTTTGGAATAGAACACATTACAACCACCCCTCATGCACCACAGAACAATGGAATTGTGGAAAGAATGAATAGGACTCTTATGGATAGAGTCAGGACCATCATGATAGATGGAAACTTGCCAAAGTTTTTGTGGGCTGAAATACTCTCAACAGTTATTTATTTACATAACATCATTGATGAAGGCAAAGGATGCCCATATGAGAGGTTTATGGAGAAGGCTCCAAATACTAAGAAGTTGAGGGCAATAGGATGCCTAGCTTATTTCAGTGTGCACCATTACAATGATTCTGGAGAATTTGATGCCAGATGTGGAAAAGGAGTTTTAGTAGGATATGATTATATGAGTACCTGCTATAGACTGTATGACATTGAATACAGGAAGATTATTAGGACAAGGAGTTTTAGGTTTGAAGAAGAATTGTTTCCCTTGAAGACAAACAATGGCAAGTTTGTTGATCCCCCAATTGAACATCTGAACAAAACCAAGTCAGAAGAAGTGAGAAATATGCATGAGGGACCAGAAGATATTGGACAATCAGAGGAAAATCACAATTTGCATATAAATCCAGAAGGGGTTGAGAAACCAGAAGAAATGTATTTGTTCAAAGAACTAGTAAAGAAGAGTCAGAGGAATAAGAGAAAGACTGAAAGATATGGTGAATGGAAGGCACATTGTGCAGTTGTTGATAACATTGAAGAAGTTGTTCAAGAAGAACAAGAGATAATGGCATTTAAGGCATCATTTGAGATGGAGAACAATGTAGTTCCAAACAGCTTCAAGCAAGCTATGAATTTTCCAGATATGCAAAAGTGGAAGCATGCCATATTTGAGGAATTAGACTCATTAGAGAATAACCAAGTTTTTGAGGTTATAAGGATAGAAGAGGTTGAAAAAGAGAAAACCTTAGTTGGAAAAAGATGGGTTCTAAAACAGAAGTTCAATGAGTTTTAGAAGATACAAAGATACAAACCTAGGTGTGTAGCCCAAGGATTTAAACAGAAAGAACGTATTTATTATCAGGAAACCTTCTCCCCAACTGGAAGATTATCAACTTTAAGATATTTATTTGCATTAGCAGCTCACAGAGGTGAGGAGATAAGACAAGCAGATTTTGTCACAGCATACTTGAATGCTAGTTTATGTTAAATATTTAGTGAATTAGGAAACCTAGACCAGGCTAGTTAATTTCAGATCACAGCAAGAGGTCAGAAACTTTGAACATAAGTTGAGTAGAGAAATAAAGAAAGAGACCGCAAGGAAAACAAACAGTAACTGATTGTTCTACAGGCCAGATGATGACATCTAATGAGATTGAGCAGAACAGAGCAGTTATTGAGGATTTGACGTAGACTGATCCGACCAAAGAATAATTCTGAGACTGGTGGTAGATTGGTTTGGAGGACTGTTGAGTTGACTCCTTTAGTTCAGTCTTCAGGACTTGATTGTTTGGTGATTGAAGTTGTGTACGAGGAGTTGGCCAAGTGGTCGAGTCTGAGTGATCTGACATTGGTCGTGAGATGGTTGCTTGTCTCTTAAGTGAGTTGTGTAGTTGCTGGAGTTGATTAGTCGCTGGGGAGTCGCGGGTGGGAGATTCTTCTGGTGCTCAAGTCAGGTGGCAGGAAAAGTGACAGTACAGTTGAATGAACTACAACTGGACCTTCAGAGACAAGCAGGACACAGAAAACAAGGTGTGAAAAAATAAATAAAAATATGGAAGAAACAAAATTACAGGGCTGACAATGAGGATTAAAGCAGATGAAACATCAACATTCTGGCTCAACTCAATGTCCAAAGAGCTCAGCTCCCTAAATACCTTGTGAGTCTGAGTACAGAAGTGGGATTTTCTGGTTTGGTTAGTGAATCTGCCAGCATTTCATGGAAGGAAATGAGTTTGACTTTAATTATTCCATCATTCCAGTCATTCCTAATGCTTTTGAGCTTGATATCTATGTACTTTGCATTTGATTTGCATCCAAAATTCTTGATTTTTTCAATGAGACTCTTTTTGTTAACAAGGTGCATTGGGGTTCAAAGAGAAGAAGTCCTCCAGATTTCTGTTATGAGGTGATGAAGCCAGAAGCCTTCAAGGTGGCTAGCCAAGAGGGCGTTGCATTTGGATTCAGTTGAACATAGAGCTATGCTTTGTTGCTTTCTGCTGGTCCAGTAGATAGGACATCCTTTGAAGAGGGAAATGAAACCTGTTTTGAAGAGTCTGGTGACCGGATCATTGCCGCAGGTTGCATCACTGTAAGTGACAAGATGATTTGCAATGGAATTTGATCAAAATTCAAGTTTGAAGTCAATTTTTTTGAGTAGGTACCGCCATACATGGATCACCTCTTTCCAATGAGTGATTCCAGGTTTTTTGCAGAATCAAGCAAGATTTGAAACTGCAAAGCTGATGTTGGGTCTTGCCAGGTTTGCAATGAAGTTCAGCCTACCTATTGGGTGTTGAAAGGAAATCACTGATCACCTCCCCTTCAACGCAACCTGACACACTCAACCACCTCGCGCGCTTCCACCTGTTACAACTGTGTTGTAGACAGCTGCCACACAAAGATCTTCCCCATCCGCTTCCTCCATCCACTCCCGTTCCATCCCTCATCAATCATCCTCCTCTCCTTTGTCTCCTCATCTCCACCCGCTTCAAATCACCCCCTCCGCTTGCAATCACCTCCAACCCTTCCCTCGACTCACCACCATCACTTCCATCATCCACTTCCCTCAACTCGACCTCCTCTCTCCCACTCTCTCCCTCAACTCGACCTTAACCTCACCTACGTACTGCGTCAACTTCTCCGTTCCAATCATCTCAACCTCAAACCTTCCGGCTTCCAATAACATTTGATTTCCTTTCATTTTTGTTCAAATGTGAGGTTGTCCGCAAACTGCCATCTGAATCCATCAACCGCTTATGCCGCTCCTTTTTTTTAAAAAAAATCATAATTAGACCCAGTCTCTGTCTCCTCCATTGCCTCCTCATCTTCCGTCATATCTCACAGTTCCTTGTTGTTCCTAGCGTCTCCTCCTCCTCTCAGCTAGCATCAAGTGAGAATTCCTCCTCATACTTGTCATTCTTTTATCATCTCTTCTTTTGTCTCTCATTCTTTCCTCTCATCTGATCAACTCTCTTGTTCTAGTCTGTTGGTTCAGGAAATTAAAGTTATTCAGCTCTTCATTGGGGACCTTTAGTTCTTCCCAAGTTTCTTGAATTATTCAATTTCCTCAGATGTTGCTGGCTTCAGTTGGGGTCTGGAAGTACATGTATTATTCAGTGGCTTGGCGTCAAAGAGGTTCATTTCCTCCAGTCCTTTCTTGATGTGGTTGGGGAGTGAGACACTGATTGAATTGGGAGAGAGTATGACCTTCATTCCTAGCAGAGTGTTGACTTTGTGCACTGAAGAATCCTTGAATTTCGTGAGGAAGCTGCTTTTAAAGTCTTTGGTGTTTCCCACAACAATAAGATTGTCTACATGGAAGAAGAGAGCAGTAATTTGGTCTTTGTGGAGGTAGAGACATGGATTTCTGTCACTTTCCTTGAAGCCATTTTGCTTGATCCACTCACTCAAGGTTTTATACCAGTTCTGGGGTGCTTGTTTCAGCCTGTACAGAGATTTCTTCAGCTTGAGGTATTTTGCGGTTCGCTTTGATCCAGCTAGAGTTTTGATGTAAACATCCTTGCTCAGCAGAGCGTGAAGAAAGGTTCCTGTGGGAGCAAATTTATCTTAGTAGTCAATACCAAATTGTTTGTTGAATCCCTGAACACAGATTCAAGCCTTGAGGGTGGTTTCACCAGTGTGCAGGTCTTGTTTGCATTGGAAGGCCCAGGTGGTGTTAGGGGATTAGTGACTTCTGATTCATCTGCATCTTCCCAGACCCCAAGTTCCTCTATTGTGCCAAGTTCTTTGTTGACAGGAGGTACCCAGTTTGGATCCTTGAGTGCTTCGTGCATGTTCTTTGGTACATCAGAGTGATAGTACCCGTATTGTTGGGGAGGCCTGAGCTGAATACAATTGCATAGGTTTGTTCTGAGGGTTTCAAGAACCTCTTTGTTTGAGCTATCTGATTTGTAGAGGTCAGAATTGGTGGTGAATTCAGTGGAAGGTTTGATTTCTTCTTTGAGTTCAACAACAGTTGCATCAGTACTGGCTCCCATACCCTTGAGACCCTCATTCTGAGTTAGCTGGGTTGTATCCTTGGCTGCATTCTTGATTGTAGGAGGTTCAAGGTCAATAGTTGGTTCTTTTTTTATGAATTTGAAATGTTTTGTCTTGATGATCCTTGCAATTCTTGATAGAATTTTGTAAGAGAAGAGTCAAGGGTTGTAACCAAGAAGAATCCCCTTGTCTCCTTTTTCACTTAGTTTTGACGGGATCTTAGAGTCGCTGAGTAGATAGATTACCAAAGAACCTATGGGCTGTAGATAGTTCGAGGGTAATTCAGTCTTTTGAAGCATCTTCCACGGCGTCTTCCCGCCTTTTTCAAAAGGGATTTGATTGAGGGAAAAGCAGCAGCTTTGTATAACCACGTGCCAGTAGTTTTTTGGAATGGAAGTGGAGCTGAACACAGAGAAAACTGACTCCATAATTGTGCAATTGGCTTGTTCTGCCTTCCCATTTTTCTGGGATTGGTACGGTTTGCTGATGATGTGCTGTATTGCCTTGGATTTAAAGAATTGTTTGAGATCTTTGTTCACAAATTCTCCTCCTCCGTCAGAGATGACTTCAGAGGGATATCTGAGTAGTTTCTTGGCTTTGTTTTTGATGACAAATTTGATGGCATTGGAAGCAGCGTTCTTTGAAGGGAGTGGAAACAAAGAAAGATATCCTGACTTGTTATCAACTATTGTGAGTGCAAATTGCATCCCTCCTTTGCTTGTCAGATTCAAGGGTCCCATCAAATCCAGATGAAGCTGGTCAAAAACCCTTGAGGCTGGAGCTTGAGTACTGTCAAAGGGAGTTTTGTATATTTTTGCCTTGCTGCATGCTAGACATTTGAAGTTGCTGTTAAGAGTTCTGTCGATACTGTGACCTAAGTGTTTTTCCATGCGTTTGATTCTTGCATGACCAAGTTTTTTGTGAAGATTGGTTAAGTTGGTTTGAGTTAGATAGAACATTAGAGGCCTTGATTGGTTTGAAGCCCCAAGCTTGATGAGCAGTAAATTGTTCTCTATAATACCAGATAGGAGAAACTTGCCCTTGAAGCCAAGTGAAAAATTGGAGGGTTTGGTCTTGAGATTAACTTGTAGTATGCATACTTTATTCAGAAGAGTTCCTAGGGGAATGAGATTGAACGTAGCTTCAGTAACCCAGGCTGCGTTGTCAAAATGTATACGTTTGCCTTGGTCTGAGATTTCTATTGTGCCAAGGCCTTTGATAATCAGGCCTTCTCCTCTTTTTCCAGTTTTGATGGTGTCATCACCTGTCTGTTCAGCTAGAGAGGTAAAAAATTCCTTGATTTGAAACATGTGGATCAAGCATCCGCTATCAAGAATGTATTGGTCTTCAGGGTCTGACTTTACTTTGTCGTCAGCCCAGTAGAAGCTATAGAAATGAGACTCTTCCTGCAATTTCTTCTTTTGTCCCTGTCTTGCTTTGTTAGGTGGGTTTTCAGGTTTTAGTTCAGGAAACTTGACCCAGCAGGAGGACTGAGAATGAGACTTAACCGCAGGATTGTGTTTCCCATCCTGGCATCTTGGGTAGTTCGAGTCTCTTTGATAGTTGGAGTGATACAGCGCAGAGTTGGTTTCTGTCATCTTGGGGAGTTTGTCCTGGACTTCATTCTTGTGTTGGACCAGATGGTCAAGTACCATGGAAACTGAGAGTTGAAGACCTGAATGCATGATTTGGGACCAAATGGCCTTAAGTGACTTGGGTAGCTTGAATAGGATTAGGTAGCTAAGGATGTCCGCGGGTAGTTTGATTCCAACTTCATCAAGTTTTCAAAGATGGGATCTTACGGATGTTACAAAGCTTTTGATGTTGTTTTGGTCAAATGCTAGGTATAGGAAGTTGAAGAAAGTTGAAGTCCAATTGGCAGCTTGACTGGAGGCAAAGTGATTTTTGGTGGCCAGCCAGATCACCTTTGTCCAGTCTTCATTTTCAGAGCTTATGATGTTGGTGTGGATTGCAGGATCCAGTTTTGACATGATGTATCCTGCCATCTCATTGTTGTTGGGGATTTCCGTATAGGGATTGCTTGAGTTGATGAGATCAAGAATTCCTTGCATTTGAATAGGTGTTCCGTCTTCTTTTGCCAGATTGAGTAGTTTGTTTCTGTGAGTACTGGCATGGATTCCATGAGGGACTTCAGTGCCAGTGCCTTAAAGTTTGCTTCTCCTCCTCCTCCTGGTCCAGGTGTTTCTTTAATTTGATTCCTGCCGGTTGATCTGGGGTGACCCATTTTTGGCTTTTTAACCATGTTAAAGACTTAGTGAATTAGGAAACCTAGACCAGGCTAATTCATTTTAGATCACAGCAAGAGGTCAGAAACATCAAACATAAGTTGAGTAAAGAAATAAAGAAAGAGAACACAAGGAAAACAAACAGTAACTGATTGTTCTACAGGCCAGATGATGACATCTAATGAGATTGAGCAGAACAAAGCAGTTATTGAGGATTTGACGTAGACTGATCCATACAAAGAATAATTCTGAGACTGGTTGTAGATTGGTTCAGAGGACTGTTGAGTTGACTCCTTTAGTTCAGTCTTCAGGACTTGATTGTTTGTTTATTGAAGTTGTGTACAAGGAGTTGGCCAAGTGGTTGAGTCTGAGTGATCTGAAATTGGTTGTGAGATGGTTGCTTGTCTCTTAAGTGAGTTTTGTAGTCGCTGGAGTGGATTAGTTGCTGGAGAGTTGCGGGTCAGAGATTCTTCTAGTGCACAGGTCAGGTGACAGGACAATTGACAGTACAGTTGAAGGAATTGTTGAGCTGTTGTACTCCAGTCTTTCCTATCCTTCACCAATCTCATGCCTAGACTCTCCTATCCGCTCCTCTAAATCTTCTGCAAAAATGTCATTCACCTGTCACATAGAGTTATAGAATTGTACTACACCTGGGTCAGCACACGGAGATGGATGGACTCTCTTTCCCCATCCTTCTATCTCTCTTTCATATTGCTGCCCCAGGTATGTCCCTATTTTCATTTTCTTATATATATCTTTTCTGTTCTCTATTTTGATTAAAGCCCATCCTTCCATCTCTCTTTCATACTGCTGCCCAAGACTGCTGTGCCCTAAACTCGTGCCCCAGACTGTACCCCCAGTGAACCTCATCAGGTTATGAGCCCAGAGCTACTAGCTACGCAATTTTTGAAGGATCCCTACACTTCCCGTTAAAGCTATCTATTAGAATGAATTTCATTTTCCTCTAAGCCAATGAAGAATCCATACAAAGAAACAATGATCAACGTGAATGATGCAGTCTCCCCCAACACTCAAAAACTCTCCACCGGAAAACTACCCATACTAAAACCTCCCGGGGGGACTCAAACTATCTTGACTGGGAATTTGTAGTCATGTTGTTCCTCAAAGCTTCAAGTCTGGACTATATAGTAGAAAAGCCTTGACCCAAAATCCTTTCCGACATTTGGATCGCCAAAAGCAAAACTGTCTGTTCATTTATAAACCAAGCCGTGGATGTCTCCAACCTTTGTTACGTTAGAGAACATCAAAGGGACGCCTATGGAATGTGGTACGCCCTGTCAAGAGACCATCAGGATCAAACCACTGGAGGTAGAGTCTTTTGGCTCCTCAAACTACTTCTTAAAAAAATGGATGGAGACAACATTATTGCTCATATAGAAAATATTGCGCAATGCTACAAACAATTGAATTTCCTTATCACTCCAACTAATCCTCTCACTGCCGACAAAGCTCATGTAGCCGCCTTGCTTAGTTCCATTCCACAAGACTGGCTCCACTGTGTATCAGCATACATGAGTCAAGATAATGTGAATTCTGAAACAATAGTCAACTCATTGAAGAACAAGCACACTAGGCAACAATCACAAACCAAGATCAAAACCTAAGTTTCCTCAGCTAGATCCAGTCAAGGGCATAATCCACAAAAGCATTCAAATCTTGACAACAAACCACTGAAGAAGTGCTATTTCTGTAATGTGACGGGTAACAATCTCAATGAATGCCACAACACCCATAGAGTACTGAACAATGTTAAAGCATCTCAGAAAAGCCATGCCAACTCTCAGAGGAAGAAGTCTGACAAGAAATCAACCAGACCCGCTGCCCGTGCCGGTAGAACAACTGCTTCCCCACTAAAATCATCCTCTAACGCCAACCACAGAGACAAGGAATCCAATTACTCAGGATTGGACTTCAAAGTCACCGCCGTCCTAGCAAAAGCCCTGAATGTTTCAGTCTCAAAACCACATTCTCCCACAGATGCAAATCTTGACTCAGGGTGTTCTATCTTGATGACCCCACATCTCAATACGGTTCTCCTTCCAATACCAGACAAAACCCCAGTAAGATTAGCAGATCACTCTCTTGTCAAAGCCTCACACAAGGGTGTGATCTCTTCACCTTTTGGAGATTGTGGACCCATCCCTTCACTTTTTGTTCCAAATCTTCACAAACCCCTTCTCTCAGTTGCAGGTCTGTGCAATACAGGCCTATCTCTGCTCTTAAACTCAAATGGTTGCTTGATCTACGCCAACAAGGACGTCGCCATTTCATCTGAACCTTTGGGATTGGATTATTGCAAGGGAAACCTCTACTATTTACCCTCATCGCCAGTGAGCTCTTTCTTGGTTGGATCAGCGGTGACTGAACTCTCCTTAAGGGATTACCATCTTTGTTTGTCACACTTAGGTCTCAAGCCTCTCAAACGCTTTCTTTGCAACAATGAAATACGACCGTCAGTGATGGATGAAATTGAGGTTAAGCAATGGGAAATTTGCGTCCAGAGCAAAATGCACCACACTGCATTCAAGTTGAGGAGGCCCTATTGATGTTTCCAACCAGGCCATTTAATTCACTCCAACGTTTGTTCTTTTGAGTGACCATCCAGGGAAGGTTTCAAGTACTTTGTCACCTTCATCAACAACGTTTCCAAATTTGTCTCCATCTATCCCATTAAGCTCAAAAGCAAGGTCTTCCACTGTTTCAAGCTCTTCAAATCCCACTTTGAGTCTCTCTCTTTGTCCAAGATACTAGCCCTTAGGTCCGATAACGGTGGGGAATACGTTTCAGCTTCCTTCAAATCATTCCTGCAATCCCACGGCATCAATCATGAACCCGGACCACCTCATTCCCCAGAATTGAAGGGCGTAGCGGAACGGACAAACAGAACTATTGGCAACATTGTCCGGTGCTCTCTCCTTCAGTCCTCCCTCCCAAAGTCATTCTGGGTGGATTCCCTTTGACATGCTTTCCAAACTCACAACTCCTATCCCTGCCATACTCCTGGAGGTTTTCTCTCTCCCTTGGCTGCCCTTGGTCAGCTGGCTTTTCATCCCAACAAAATTCATCCCTTTGGGTGTCTCACCTGGTACAAAGTACCCAAGGAAATTACAGGAAAGCTTGACGCCAAGGCTAGGCCCTCCCTCTTTCTCTTGTGGCTTCCCAACGGTGATGGTGTCCCTGTTCTGGATCTACGCAGCAGGGCGGTGTGGAGACTCCTTTGGGATTGGGTAAAGTTTAGCAAATAGCTTGCTGGCAGTCACTTGAGGGGGAATTTAGTATTACAACTACAAATAAGATAGAGGAATACTAAGGGTGGTTTTGAATTGCCTGCCCCTCTGAGTACTATAGTAGTCTCACAAAAATAAAAGAAAAGAGATTTGGTGGCTGATTTTCAGATAGAGTTGCTACTATAGTAGTCTCTATCAGACCTAGGATCAATGTTTTCAAGCTTGATAAGGAAGAAATGGTGGAACAGATAGTGACTTGGAGGAATGAAGCTGAGTAAGGGAAGAATCCTTTATCTAGTCTTATCCTTTATATATATATATTTTTTTTAATGGTTTTATTGGTTACTGATTGATACTCCTCTGATGATACAGGTGATGATTTGAATAAGGGTTGAAATGGTTGAGCCTATAGTTGATAACTGATGATGATGTTTGATGATGATGATGATTGATGAAGTAGGTGATGATGATGGATGAGGTAGGTGATGATGATGACTGATGATGGTGATGGTAGGTGATGATGATGATGACTGATGATGATGATGGTAGGTGATGATGATGACTGATGATGATGGATGGTGATGATGATGACTGATGATGATGATGATTGATGATGATGATGGTAGGTGATGATGATGACTGATGATGATGATGATGATGTTCAGGTTATGGGTACATGGTGGTGATGTTCAAAGGTATGGGGTATTGAGTAAATAATGGTGGTGGTGGATGGTCAAAAGTATGGGTTATTGGGTTGGGTCATGGTCAAAAGTATGTGTTGATGATGGTGGATGGCCAAGGGTAATGGTGGGGGTTGATGGTTGATGGTGATGATTGATGTTGATGATGATGATGGTGATGTTTGTTGGTATGGGATATGGGATTGGTGATGGTTACAGTATGGGTTATTGGATAATGGTTGAGGATGGTAAAAGTATGGGTTAAGGGTGCCTAGGAGGCATGGTGATCCCTGGAGGGGAAGATGGGGGGAACTGATGGGTTATGATAAAAAGTATGGATTATGGAGAAAGTATGGGTTATGGAAAAAGTATGGGTTATGGAAAAAGTATGGGTTATGGAGAAAGTATGGGTTATGGGAAAAGTATGGGTTATGGGAAAATCATGGGTTATGGGAAAAGTATGGGTTATGGGAAAAGTATGGGTTATGGGAAAAGTATGGGTTATGGAAAAAGTATAGGTTATGGAAAAAGTATGGGTTATGGAGAAAGTATGCGTTATGGCAAAAGTATGGGTTATGGCAAAAGTATGGGTTATGGCAAAAGGATGGGTTATGGCAAAAGTATGGGTTATGGGAAAAGTATGGGTTATGGAGAAAGTATGGGTTATGGAAAAAATATGGGTTATGGTAGAAGATGATGGTAAGGGTTGATGGTGGTTAAGAATTCCTTTTATAGGGGGGCTTGATATCTTTTATAAGGGTTTATTATTCTTTTATAAGGGTTTACTATTCTTTTATAAGGATTTACTATTCTTTTGTAAGGGCTTAGTATTCTTTTATAAGGGCTTAGTATCTTTTATAAGGGGTGACCTCCTCAGGCTGGGAACCTGGGGGGATCTGATGATGGGACCTGGATGGGGGACAGAGGCCCTCTATTTATAGAAAATCCTACCCTCAGGGCTGCCCCTGAGGGTCTCCCTGATACAGTGAATACAGTTCATGAGGCATTTTGGCTGGTCAGAGGAGGAGGCTGTGCAGGATCTACATGCATGTACACCCTTGCATGCATTGCTGTGCTGCATTGATACAGGTGCCCCCTGCATCAATTACTTCTGTATAGTGGTGGTTGATCATTTGTTTGGTCCTTCATGCAGTGCCTTGCATATATTGCTTCTGTATTATGTCCTGTATGATGCTGTAAAGCCTCTGTATGCAGTGTCTTGCATATATTGCTGTGTATACAGGTGATCTGTTTGGTTCCTCATGCAGTGCCTTGCATATATTAATTATGTATACTGCTGCAGGTTTGTTTGGTGCTGTATGGTTGTACTGTATGGGGTATGTACTTGAAGGTATCCAAGGTATGTCCATGACTTTCACTGGTCTGTGACACCTGGTAGGGGTATGGGTAGGCCAGGGTTGAATTGGGCTGTATCTTCTAAACCATGAGAGATAGAGGGGTACTTTGGCTGAGTGACTAGGGGTTATTTTTGGTGTAGAATCCATTTTTGAGGTCTGTTTGATGATTGGAGCTGTCCTTATACTAGAAAAGTGAGTCTGATGGCTATAGGTTAGGTTTTGGAGCACCACAGCGGTGGTCAAATCTTGGGATGTTTCCTTCTCTGATACTTCCTTTCCGTATGGCTGTAAGCTTGATTCTCTCTCCTCCACCCCACGTACGGTGGATTTCTCATGTCCGCCTCCCATAAGCCCCATCCCTCCCCTGAATGCAGACTAACTCAACAATGCCCGTGACCACACCTCACCTGCCTCCCTTACACCATTGATTTTCCTGAGGGACGGAGTCATCAGGTGTCTTGTTGATTCAATTCACGCTGTGGTGCCCCATCCTGGACACCCTGGCCACCTTAAGACCTCAATCCATAAACTGTTGCGCAAATGTACCTTCCGGCATCTAAAAAAAACAATTCCAACTCATCCTCAGGTTCATCTGCATCCTCATCCAAGCGCGTCGCGCATCCCAATCTCTTATCCAACCCCCGCGCATCCCAATCTCTTATCCAACTGCCACGCGTCCCGATCTCTTATCTGACTGCCGCGCATCCCAATCTCTTATCCAACCGCCGCGTGTCCCAATCTCTTATCCTGTCCGCCGCGCGTCCCGATCTCTGATCCTGTCCGCCGCGCATCACAATCTCTTATCCTGTCCGCCGCGCGTCCCAATCTCTTATCCTGTCCGCCACGCGTCCCAATCTCTTATCCTGTCCTCCGCGCGTCCCAATCTTGTATCCTGTCCGCCGCGCGTCCCAAATCATCCATGACTTACCAAATCCATCTTGACCGCACCTCCAAGCATTTGTCCAATCCTTGGATCCGTCAATCTCCCACCTCACTTGATCTATCAGTTTCCAATCTCAAGCCTGTCAGGATTTACTCAAACGCCTTGAGCCGATCTCCTATTGGCCCATCCGCGCTCTCACAAACTTCATCTGTCACCTTTGCTGGGACTCTCCCACACACTTCTGCCTTTGGACGAGGGGTGGGGATTGTCGACTACCACCCGCTGACATCCGTGGCGGTCCAGTTCATTTTCCTTTCCCACCCCGTCCGCCTTTGGAAAAGGGGTGGGTGATTCCGGTATTGTCGCGCAATCCCATACACGGACGGATGCAAGTGACCACATGGTTTTCTTTCCTTTTCCGCTCTATTTGTAGAATCCGTTGTACATAGTCTAACAGGGCCTCCTGCCAATAAAAGGAGGGGATCTCCCCTGCCTTTTGGATCCATCATTGAATGATCAGAGCATGAAACCAGCACACCCTTGATCCTTGAGCCTCCATGTTCAACCCTTGATCCTTGAGCCTCCATACTCAACCCTTGAGCCTCCATACTCAAAGCCTTGATCCTTGATCCTTATCACCAACCAATAGCCTTGCTGGTTGAAGAAAAATTCTTTCTGTTGGAATTTTTGAGTGTTTTATACCACTCCTTGATCCCTTTCTCTGACCATACTGGTCCTGATCCTTGATCATCTTTCAGTAGCCAATCACAATTGATTGAAGAGGTCTTATTAAGCTTAAGACCTGGAGGGTTACACCTCCCTTTACTTCCTTTGGAGTTGCATTCTGCCAGCCTACTCTTGAGTCCCTTGAGAAGTGTTGAGGTTATCCTTGCTTCAAATCAGTTACTGTTTGCTTTTGAGCTTCTTAAACATTGTGCTTTGTCTTGTACAGCCACCCTCAGTTATCTGGTACCCTTCAAGCGCTTGATTGCGGAGAGTTGGGCAGGTTCATTGAGAACCTGGAGGTTGGTTGGGTTTGAGTTGATCATCACCAATCTTCTGCTGACGACCAGAGTTATTAGCTTGTGGGCGTTGTCTACATACAACAGCTTTTGTTCCTTGAACTCTAAGCAGACTTCAACTTCTTTTGTTCAAGTTTTTTTTTCCCTGCATAATCTTTTCTCAGATAGTGCTGTTCCATTGCTACCAAACTATTTTCATATTTTTTCTCAACTCCCTGATTACTCATTTACCAGGTTCTGGACCTTGATCTTGGTTACATTCAAATATTTTTGTAACACTCAGGAGGGAAGCCTAAACAGCACCTTTCCCCTCCGCAGAACTGCCCCGGCCTAGCACCTTTTGGAGTCTTACATTTGGTCCCCCGGGCTGGGATTGAACCAGCAACCTTTGGATTTACAGTCCCAACTTGAAGAATCAACTCCAAAATCCGATCCATTTTTTTTTTCTTTTCTTTCTTTTTCTGTTTGTTCTTTTTTCAGATCTGATCCTTGGAGGCAACTTGGTCCAGAAGTAAGTCCTCCCAATTGTGCACCATCTGGGCAAGATCCTTGTTGTTTTTTGTGAAACTCTACTCTTGCCACACTTGTGAGCCACCTGGGAACTCTGCTCATTTGGATCTCTTAGGAACCCTTCAACATGGAATCTGCTGTATCCTCTTTATCTGTTTGGGCCAAGATGGTCAAAATCAAACCTCAGAACAAAAATTTAGGCTTCAATGGGACCAATTTAAAAAAATTCCTGGACTCCTATGAGATGGCTGTGGAAGTGGATGGTGCCAGTGAATATGGTATGGCTTATCAGTTATGATTTTTCATCTCTTCTAACAAAGTTATGGAGGTTATCAAATCTTTTGAGGGATTCAAAACTCACAACTGGAGGCTCCTGAAGGAGGCTATGTTGGCCTATTGGGGAAAAATAGATGTAGCCAGATTTACTTTGCAAGACTTGGATGCCCTGGTTTCTCAATGGATCTCCAATGGTGGTATCTCCTCAGCCTCTGACTATCAGACTTTCAGAAAATCTTGGGACCCTATCCAGTCCTATCTCATCCGGAACCATCACATTGATACGTTGGACAAAATTTGAGTGCGATTTTTTCAGTCTTTCTCTCCAGGAGTGCAGGAAAGAATTAAGGATGAATTGGTGCAATCTGGATCCATGATCACGACAAGAGACAATTGGTTCAAGCTCCCTGCTTTCATGGTTCTTAGGAATACTGTGGATAAAGTGATGAAAGGTCAAACAGCTCTCACCTTTGAAAAACCTAAAATCACTGAACCAGTCCTTGCCCCCTCTTTTCAAGCATCTAACAAAATCATGAATAAGATGGAATCCAATCGCAGACCTAAACCCAATCCTCAGACCCACCAGGAGACACCTACTATAGATGAGATCACTAAATTACTTCAGGCATTTGAGAATAAAATAGATCAGAAAATATCCTCTTTAGCCACTCCTAAACCTGCTAATTCTGTTCCTAAATCTACTATAGTCTGTTATTATTGCCATAGGGAAGGCCATGGTACTGGTAGATGCCCTGAAATCCAGAAGGACAAGGAGGAGAAGTTAGTAGAGCAGAAGGAAAATAATTTTTTCCTTCCTAATGGTGCTCTGATCACTTTCAATTTGTCTTGACCAATCCGTCATGTGGTGGCCTCATACCAACCACCAAATCCTAAGAAGGCATCCTTGGTCTCTGTGGATTTTTGATCATCCTGTGGAACTCTGCAACCTTGGTATCCTCCAGCTATCACTTCTTCCAGTTTCCCTGGCACCTATCAATCTGATCCAGCTAGGAAAGGCCATGAGGAACCAAAACCTCATAAGTCTCCTCCTGTTCCATCCTCAATTCTGCAAAAACCCGTTAAACGTTGATCTTCACCTGAGCCTCCTTCCTCTGATGTGGAAGACATGGAAGTAGAAAGGGAACCACTTATGGAAAGGTTCCAGGAAAACTCTGATCTTCCCCCTCTTCAACCTGTCCCACCCTCAGATCCTCTTCCATCACCTTTTTCACCTGATCTTCCTCCCTCCACCCAGCCCAAAGTTTGATTTGAAAGGGGCATTTCCAAGGACTACCCTAATGCTGTGGAAGGAGTATTAAAGAAAATTTCTGATCTTAAAATCCCTGATCTATCTATGGCTGACCTCCTGTCAATCTCTCCATCTGTGGCTGAAGGGATGAAGAAATGGGTTTCTTGTCGACGTGTCAAGATTGGTCTGGACAAATTAAAGGTCTCCTCTGTTACTCTGATGGAGGATTCTGGTGGAACATGTCCCTCTTCAGATACCAACCTGTATTCCTTTCCTCTTGTATTTCTTCCATGTTATCTTGGTGATTCAACAAAAACGGTTTCTCTCCTTGTGGATTTGGGTTCTCAGATCAACTTGATTTTGGACTCCATGGCCTGCAAGCTTAAACTTAGCCAAAGGGTCAGTTTCAACTCTGCGGTTTATGGAATTGGGAATCAGTCCTGTGAGCTGGTTGTTATTGCTGAGGATATCCCTTTTCGAATTGGTAAAAATATTGTTGGCACCTGTCACTTCTGGATCACTCGTCTGGATGGTCCCTTAATCTTGGGAAGGCCTTTCTTAATGGACTTTGGTGCTACCCTGATTTTTTCTGATCAAGTTGGGGAGAGAATTCTCCTCCCTGATTCTGATGGCAGAAAGATTGAAGTTCCTCTTTGTTCTCTGGATTCTGTTCTTTGGGAAAGAGACTTCCCTGGTCATCCTCCCAAATCTATCCTGAAAGGAAAGCAGAAAGAAAACTCTCATTCCTCTCATCCTCATTTTTTAGCAGAATAGCTGTCCCTACTGATAGTTGTAGTTTTTCTCAGCCTCAGACTTCAACTCATGGACCAACTTCCATCTCAGAGGCATATCTTTTTTTTTCCTCATCATTTCCTTCTCATCCAAATAAGATCAAAAATCAAACACATAAAAAATCCAAAAATCCAAAAATATTTCTTCTCTTTCTGGATCTGTTGTATCTTCTTTTCCTTTGTCTTTTCAGTCTGATCACTCATCCTCTATTCAGGTTTCAAATCTCCGCAATGAGTCTAAACTAGATCTCAATCTCAATTCTTTTCTTGGTGGCTTTGTTATGAAGGAGTATGGTCTTAGGTGGAGGCAATTTGGGGTAGAAGTAAGTCCTCCCAATTGTGCACCACCAAGGGCTTCTACTACTGTCGTTTTTGAAACTCTACCCTGTGCCACACATGTGAGCAATATGTTATCTTTTGGATGCTCTTTTATGGAGAAGGCACCTTTCAAGGATGCAGCAGAACATTGGACTTGGAAGATGTTGGAATATGGCCTCAGTTTTTGTAGTCAGGTCTCACTGGTCAATGCTTGGAGGAAGCAAGGATTCCTCTCCCTTTCCACCAAGTACAAACCAGTTGCAAAGAAGGTCCAGCCAGTCAACCAACCAATGCCTCTCAACCTCAATCCTCCTCTATCCCGCGATCCTTACTGTGGTCTATTCCAATCCCTCACTGGTCCATTTAATCCCTCTGGTCGGGTCACTGAAGAACATCTGAAAGTGGTCAACTTTGGTCCAGATGGATGGATTCTTCCTGATGAGTTAAATTTGATCAAAAATATCTTGTCTCTAAGGGAAAAATCTATTGCATTCTGTGAAGAAAAGAGAGGTATCTTGAAAGAATCCTATGGTCTCCCTTACATCATCCAAGTAGTTGAACATGACCCTTGGCAAAATAAAAAGATCCCGAACCCTGCTGCTAAAGTCAAAGAATTCATCAAGTTGGTCTGCAAACAGGTCCAAACCGGTTTATACAAACAAGCGACTTCTAGCTATTCCAGTCCTGTTTTCTGTGTTCTAAAGAGTAACGGTAAACTTAGAGTAGTTCATGATCTCCAACCTCTTAATAAAGTTACTATTAAAGAATCTGGCGTGCCTCCTGCCACTGAAGAATTTGTTGAATCATTCTCTGGGAGAGCTTGCTATGGTCTAGGTGACATTATGGGTGGCTATGACAAAAAATCCTTGCATTCTATTTCTTGTCCCCTCACTACTTTTGATACTCCCCTTGGTCAATTTCAGCTGACTTGATTGCCTCAAGGTGCCACCAACTTGGTTGCAGTCTATCAGGCTCAGATGATGTGGATCCTCCAGGATGAAATCCCGGATCATGCCGGTATCTTTATTGATGATGGTGGGATTAAAGGTCCAGTTTCTGACTATGATAATGAGCTCTTACCTTCGCACTCAGGAATCCAAAAATTTATCTGGGAGTATGCTACTGTCTTGGAAAGAATTTTGTTTCAAATCAAGGAATCTGGCCTTACTGTCTCTGGATCAAAACTTGCTGCCTGTGTCCCTGCCTTGGAAATCATTGGTCATATAGTCTGCAAGGACGGAAGAAGGATGGCACCCTCTAAAGTCAACAAAATCATCTCCTGGCCTACTCCAATAAATCCGACGGAAGTTAGAGGTTTCCTAGGTGTTGTAACTTATGTCAGGATTTTCATTCCCTCACTATCTGAAATCTGTATTCCCTTGCGTCGCTTAACCAGGAAGGATGCTGAATGGATTTGGACCAAAGACTGGGAACAATCATTTCAGTTGCTCAAAAAAATTGTTGGGAAAGAAATTTTTTTGAAAAAGATCACTTATGGACCCGGAGCCGGTAAGATAAAGCTGGCAGTGGACTCTAGTTATCAATCTGTTGGGGCTGTCCTTACCCAGGAAGATGAAAATGGTTTGGATTGTCCTGCTTTGTATGAATCTCTTCTTTTCTCAGATGTGGAATCCAGGTACTCCCAGCCAAAACTGGAACTTTGCGGTGTGGCCCAAATGTTGAGAAAGCTCCAGACTGTCCTTTGGGGTCAACATTTCAAATTTCAAGTTGATTCTCAATCCATTGTGGAAATGATCAATGCTCTCAGTCTTCCAAATGCTCCAATGACTCGCTGGGTAGCTTTTATCCAGATTTTCTCTTTTGATATTGTCCACAGGCCTGGGAAATCTTTTACTATGCCTGATGGTTTATCTAGGAGACCTATTGGAGATGATGAATCAGATGTTGGAATAGATTTTGATCTGGAAGAACCCTTGGTCCGCCCTGTCTTTGCCTTCTCCTCCCAAAATTACTCTGGTTTCCAGCAAGGTTTCTGGCTTAAGTTAGAGCAGTACCTTTCAACTCTCCAAAGACCCCCTGATCTCTCTTCCAAAGAATTTTGGTCCCTACAAGGAAGTCCTCCAACTTCTTTGTCCAAGGTTCTAGGTTTATGAAAAGAGCAACTCCTTGTGCACTTGTTGTGGTCACTATCCCTTCTAAGCAAGATTTGATCCTGGAAAGTCTCCATGAAGGCCTTGGTCATTGTGGGGAAACCAAAATTTATTGACAAATATCCAAAAAATTTTGGTGGCCATCTCTGAAGAAATCCTGCTCTCAATGGTGCAGGAGTTGTGAAGTGTGCCAGAAACGTGATCTTAGGCGCCTGGCCAAAATTTGTTACCCCACTGGAGAGTCCACTGCCTTTGGGAGGATTGCTATGGATGTGGTTCACATTAAGGCTGGTGGATCTAAGTATCTCATTGTGGCTAGAGATGATTTTTCTGGATGGGTTGAAGCAAAGTTTCTTAAGAACCTCAGCTCTGAATCAGTAGCAGCTTTCCTTTATGAGACTTGGACAATGTGTTATGGCTTTGCCCAATCTTATTTGACTGATGGCGGCTCCGAGTTTGGTGGTAAACTGGCTGATATGATCTGGTCACTTCCTGGTCAACATAGGGTGACCACTCCTTATTATCCTGAGGGCCAAGGCATTGTGGAAAGAGGCCATGCTCCTTTGAAGGCTGCTCTTGTCAAACTGGCTGGTGAAAGTGGCAAGAATTGTCACAAATTCCTCCCCCTGGTCCTCTTCTCTGATGGAATTTCAACAAAACGGACCACTGGCTATTCACCTTACAAAATCATTTTTGGTCAAAGGGCTGTCCTACCTCTGGATCTGGAAATGGAATCTTTCTTAGGTATTTCTTGGGAAAGGGTTTCTTCCACCACTGATCTATTAGTTGCTAGATCCAAGGAGCTGGAACGGAGTGAAGATGTCCGTAGTGAAGCTTATCAGAAAATGATGGAGTCTAGGGAAAAATCAGTTCAGTATTGGGAAGACAAGCATTCAAAGCAAATCAGGGATCCCTTGAACCCTGGGGATCTAGTCTTAGCTTATAATTGTTCCATGGAAACTCAGTGGGGAAAGCTTTTCTCTAACTTCTGGAATGGTCCTTACCAATTGGTCTGTCAAGTTAGAGGTGGATCAGATGATTTGGAGGAACTGGATGGTACTCAGATGGCCAGAAGGTTCTCTGCTGATCAGGTCAAGAAATTTCATTTGCGTGGAGGCAAATTGTTCCAAAAGTAAGTCCTCCCAATTGTGCACCACCAGGGTTGTCTGCTGCGTTTTGTTGTGAAACTCTACTTCATGCCACGCATGTGAGCATCTGGGAGAGCTTCTTCATTTTATCTCAGCCACTTCTAGGATTTTTGGACAGGTCGACATATTCTTTTTCAACCACTCTCAAGATCAAAAAGGCCATTCTTTGGTTTCAATCATCTTTTCTTTCCTTTCTTTTTTTGTGGCATCAAACTTGGGAGCAGACTAGGGAAAGTCTGTAAGTTGGGGAGAGATGTGGTGCCCCATCCTGGACACCCTAGCCACCTTAAGACCTTGATCCATAAACTTTGGCGCAAATGTACCGTCCGGAATCTAAAAAAAACAATTCTAACTCATCCTCAGGTTCATCCGCATCCTCATCCACACGCGTTGCGCGTCCCAATCTCTTATCTGACCGCCGCGCGTCCCAATCTCTTATCCAAACGCCGGGCGTCCCAATCTCTTATCCAACCGCTGCGCGTCCCAATCTCTTATCCTGTCCGCCGTGCATCCCAATCTCTTATCCTGTCCGCCGCGCGTCCCAATCTCTTATCCTATCCGCCGCGCGTCCCAATCTCTTATCCTGTCCGCCGCGCGTCCCGATCTCTTATCCTGTCCGCCGCGCGTCCCAATCTTGTATCCTGTCCGCCGCGCGTCCCAAATCATCCATGACTTACCAAATCCATCCCGACCGCACCTCCAACCGTTTGTCCAATCCTTGGATCCGTCAATCTCCCACCTCACTTGATCTATCAGTTGCCAATCTCAAGCCTGTCAGGAGTTACTCAACCACCTTGAGCCAATCTCCTATCCGCCCATCCGCGCTCTCACAAACTTCATCCGTCACCTTTCCTGGGACTCTCCCACCCACCTCCGCCTTCGGAAAAGGGGTGGAGATTTTTGACTACCGCCCGCAGACATCCGTGGCGGTCCAGTTCATTTTCCTTTCCCACCCCGTCTGCCTTTGGACAAGGGGTGGGTGATTCCAGTATTGTTGGGCAAGCCCATCCACGGAAGGACGCAAGTGACCACATGATTTTCTTTCCTTTTCCGCTCTATTTGTAGAATCCGTTGTACATAGTCTAACAGGGCCTCCTGCCCATAAAAGGAGGGGCTCTCCCCTGCCTTTTGGATCCATCATTGAATGATCAGAGCATAAAACCAGAAAACCCTTGATCCTTGAGCCTCCATACTCAACCCTTGATCCTTGAGCCTCCATACTCAACCCTTGATCCTTGAGCCTCCATACTCAAACCCTTGATCCTTGATCCTTATCACCAACCAATAGCCTTTCTGGTTGAAGAAAAATTCTGTCTGTTGGAATTTTTGAGTGTGTTATACCACTCCTTGATCCCTTTCTCTGACCATACTGGTCCTGATCCTTGATAATCTTTCTGGAGTCAATCACAATTGATTGAAGAGGTCTTATTAAGCTTAAGACCTGGAGTTTTAAACCTCCTTTTACTCCTTTGGAGTTGCATTCTGCCAGCCTACTCTTGAGTCCCTTGAGAAGTGTTGAGGTTATCCTTTCTTCAAATCAGTTACTGTTTGCTTTTGAGCTTCTTAAACATTTTGCTTTGTCTTGTACAGCCACCCTTAGTTATCTGATACCCTTCAAGTGCTTGATTGCGGAGAGTTGGGCAGGTTCATTGAAAACCTGGAGGTTGGTTGGGTTTGAGTTGATCATCCCCAATCTTCTGCTGAAGACCAGAGTTATTAGCTTGTGGGCGTTGTCTACATACAACAGCTTTTGTTCCTTGAACTCTAAGCAGACTTTAACTTCTTTTGTTCAAGTTTTTTTTCCCTGAATAATCTTGTCTCAGATAGTGCTGTTACATTGCTACCAAACTATTGTCATCTTTATTCTCAACTCCCTGATTACTCATTTACCAGGTTCTGGACCTTGATCTTGGTTACATTTAAATATTTTTGTAACACTCAGGAGGGCAGCCTAAACAGCACCTTTCCCCTCCGCAGAACTGCCACAGCCTAGCACCGTTTGGAGTCTTACAACGCCCCGCACAATAGCATGCGGGGTAACCTGAGCCCTCCGTCTTCACCAGAATCTTCCCCCTCCTCAAGAAATTGTCCCTCACCTGATTCCTCTTCCCCGGTTTCTCTCCCGCTTTCCACTGAGGCTGATCCTCCTTTGGATGTCTCAATCATCCCTTTACCTCCCCCGCCCGTCACCTCTCCCACTTCTCCCCCTGCCTTGCCCCCACCCCTGCCTAGAAGGTCCTCTTGAGCCAGGAAGGTACCGGATTGATTTGGGCAATGGGCACGCAATGCCCAGGCTCCTGAGGATCTTGACACCCCTTGCACGTGGAAACAGCTCCTGCGTTCCCCAAAAAAGCTACGGTGGCTTAAGGTGGCTGAGGAGGAATTAGCTTTGCTTCTGGGAATGGATACGTGGAGGTTGGTTCCGCATCCGGAGAAGAGGAGGATAATCAAGTCCAAGTGGGTGTTCAAAATAAAACAACGTCTGGATAATTTGATACAGAAGCTCAAGGCCAGGTTGGTGGCCATGGGTTTCTCTCAGACCCAAGGTTTGGATTATCAGGAGATCTTCACTCTTACCCTTTGCCTTGAAACGCTACGCCTCATTCTCAGTCTCCTGGCCTCGAAGGACTGGGTTGGAAGCCAAGTGGACTTCAAGACAGCCTTCCTCAACAGTCAGCTTGAGCACAAATTCTACATGGAGCAACCTCCGGGATTCAAGGATCCCCAACATCCAGATTGGGTCTGCAAGCTTGACCGCTCCATATACGGCTTGAAGCAGTCCCCGCGTCAGTGGAACCTCAAGCTACACGCAGCGCTGATCGAGATGGGTCTGACAAATTTGGCGTACAATACCACCCTCTACTATAAGTTGACGGCAGAAACCTTATAGGTGGGGTGTCTACTCACGTGGACAATCTGGCCGTGGTTGGCCGCCAGTCTTTTGTCTCCAAACTCATTGCTTCCTTAGGTTCCAAGTTTCAGATTGGAGCCAACAATGATATTCATCACTTTTTGTATCTTCAAATCTTGCGCAATAAACCCAACAAACACCTCTTCCTTAACCAATCCCATTACATAGATAGTCTATGTGATTGGTTCCTCTCTGTAAGTTTGACGTCTGTACCCAATCTGACCAATACCCGCTTCAAATCCCTCTCAAAAAGTTCTCCTCAAGATCCCGTGTTGTCCGGGCCCTATAATCAGCTCATTGGGTCACTCCTGTGGGTTGCTCAATGCACCCGCCCCAACATATCTTTTGCAGTCAATTGCCTCTCTCAACACCTTAGGGATCCTTTGGATAGTCACTGGCGTGCTGCGGTTCAAATCCTCAACTACCTTGTCACCACAAAAAGCTTGGCTCTTTGTCTTGGTGGACGGCTGGAGCTCTCCGGCTACTCCAATTCTGACTGGGCCAAAGACTGTGACGACCGGCGCTCCAACTTGGGCTACATCTTCAAGCTGGGTGACGGCATCATCAGCTGGCGTTCACGTAAGCAAGTTATGGTCTCTCTCTCCAGCACAGAGGCCGAGTACAAGGCTCTCTCCAACGCCTGTAAAGAAGGCCTTTGGCTAAATTGCCTTCTCTCTGAAATCCATCTCTGTCCTCAGCAGTTGGTCCCCATTCACGTCGATAATCAAGGCGCTGAAGCCCTGGCAAGGAACCTGGAACATCACGCGAGAACGAAGCACATCCACGCTTGATATCACTTCATCCGGGAGTGTATTGGGGCAACTGAAATCAACCTCATCCACGTTTTGACCAGGGACATGTTAGCGGATACTCTCACCAAACCACTCCTCCGTGTAATGGTAGAACGACATAGGGGCAATCTGGGCGTAGTGCCACTGCCTTAGTTTTCTTCATATATATATGTTTTCCTTTTCCTTTTTATTTTAATTTTTTTTCTTTATTTCTTTTCTTTCTGCTACTCCCGTGGGCGCTTTCTCCGTGCATCATAGTGCCCTACTACACATGTTACTTCCAGTGCACAGCAAGAGGGGGTGTTGAGCTGTTTTACTCCAGTCTTTTCTGTCCCTCACCAATCTCATGTCTAGACTCTCCTACCCTCTCCTCTAAATCTTCTGCACACATGTCATTCATGTTGAGACTGTGAAAATGAAGATGTGTCTGGTGGGAGTTGAACCCACGACCTCAGATAGACTGAGACACATACTAGAGTGCTGCCTTTACCAACTAGGCTACAGACGCTTGTGGCTGCCAGGGTTGTTTGGTATTACTGGTCTAGGTTCAACTGCACAGCCTCCGTACTGTGGTGATACATCATGTTAGCAGGTTTAACCTCAACACCCCCCCTTGCTACGTGATGTAGAAATAGGTATGGAAATACCCAGGTGAAAGTGTGATCAGTGTGGGGATTGAACCCGTGATAGGCTTACAGGGGATGATGGTCTTACAGGAAGCATTCACATCTTATTCAAGTCTCATAAGTAAGCAAGTATACGCTCAGGTAGGCTCTGGGCTCATAACCTGTTTGAGTCAATGATTGGATCATGGACTCTTACTCAACTCAGAAAGTTGAGGACCGGATTTGTAAGAAACAAAGTCAATGAGGTAAATTTCAAGGTCCTGGAAAAGACCGGTTTAAATAGACAACTAGAAAGCCCCTCACAGGGGGGCCTAGGGACTTGATGACTAATCAGCATTGGCAGAAACTATATGGACAAAAGACAATGTGATGAACTTATGGAGTAAGCCAATAATGAAGAATTCATAAGTTAATAAAGGACCAGGTGACATGTAGTAATAAGATTCTGTGACAGAAGGGATCAAGGCTATCAGCAGAAGACATTATACTCCAACAGCCCCCACCTTCTTCTGTTAAATCCCTTCAAGTTTTCCTTGGTTTCAGTAATTTTTGCAGGAGGTTCATTGAGCGTTACTCTGAGAAGACCGTGAATCTTACTAAACTTCTTCAAAAAGACACTCCTTTTGTTTTTACCAAACAGGCTGCTTAGGAGTTTAAAGCTCTGAAGAAAGCATTAACCACTGCTCCAATACTCGCTCACTTCAATGAGCTAGCTTGCACTATTGTCAAAACAGATGCAAGCAACTATGCAATTGCAGGAGTAATCTCACAGTTCTCTTCCTCCACTTCTCTCTTTCACCCCGTAGCTTTTGAGTCTTGCAAGTTGCTCGCTGCAGAGCTTAACTATGAGATTCATGACAAGGAAATTCTTGCAATTGTTTATTGCTTAAAGAAATGGCATTCATACCTTTTGAGCCTTAGAGAATCCTTTGAGGTTTAAACTGATCATAATTCTTTAAAGTATTTCATGAGCTCAAAAGTCCTTGCACGTAGACAGGCACAATGGGCCAAATACCTCTCCAAGTTTGACTTTACAATCACGTACTGCCCTGGGAAACAAGCGGTAGTCCCTGATGCTTTATCACTTCAGGACGACGTTTACCCAGGAGGGGGGAGCACCTTTGCCAAAAACAACCCTGAAAACGTTAGGACACTCTTCTCAACCCAATCTGCCCAACTCAGTTCAATCATTGCTCACTTACAAGATTTGGCTTCCAAACTCCAACAAGCTCAACGCAACAACCCTAAGTGCATCAAACTTTTCAAGAGTGCAAACTTATTAGATAGTAGTTACAGTATTGATGATAATGACTTCTTATTCTATGATAATTGTACAGTAGTACCAGATAATTCTTGCATTAAGTTAGATATCTTCAAGTCACGGCATGATTCTGGGCTTGCTGGTCATCATGGGCAGGATAAAACATACCAATTGATTGCACAAGACTTCTACTGGCCTGGTATGACCAAGGAAGTGAAAGACTATGTTAGCGCGTGCTATGATTGCAATCGTAACAAGTCCTTGAATCACCGGAAGTATGGGCTGCTCCAGCCACTTCCAATTCCGCCTCATCCTTGGCACTTTCTTTCTATGGATTTCATCTCTCAATTACCTTCTTCTAGTGGATATGATTCTATTCTAGTAGTAGTAGATTGCTTCTCAAAGATGGCTTTATTTCTGCGCAGTAATGTGACGGCCTCTTCAGAAGACTTAGCTAACTTGTTCATAGAATATGTATTTTTGAAACCTGGTATCCCTGATAATATAGTTAGTGATTGTGGATCTCTGTTTGTCTCAAGCTTCTGGACCTTGCTATGCCAACATTTGAAGATCACTTGCAATTTATCAACGGTGTACCACCTGGAAACGGGCGGGCAAACCAAGCAAGTTAATCAGATTCTCAAACAATATCTTTGAATGTATGGCGCCTATCAACAAGACAACTGGTCGCAATGGCTCCCACTAGCCAAGTTTGTCTACAAAAACTCCACTCATTCCTCCACCAAACAGTCGCCCTTCCAAACTCTTTATGGTAGAAACCCAACTTTCTCTTCCCTTCACGTAGCACCTTCTCAACCTGCTACTGATTACCTTGAACAAATTCAATCCCTTCAATTGCAACTTTGAAGCAACCTCAAAGAAGCAAACCAGCACTATAAGGAGCAAGCAGACCAACTTTTCCCTAAAGCTCCAACCTTTGCAGTAGGAGATCAAGTGTGGCTCAATGCTTGCAATATTTGCAGTACTCACCCAACCCGCAAACTCTCCAAAAGAAAGCTTGGCCCCTTTAAAGTAGAATCAGTCATCTCTCCTAACGCCTTTAAACTTACCTTACCTGTGAAACGGAAAGGTATCCACCCGGTCTTTCATGTGTCTCTCCTAGAGCCAGCTTGAGTCCTATACCTGGGCAAGACTCATCCCCCTCCCAAACCGGTCACTGTCCTCAATCATCAAGAGTGGGAAGTAAGCTGTATTCTGGATTCTAGGTTATGCAAAGGAAAACTTCAATACCTTGTTGAATGCTCCGCCTTCCAGTCCAAAAAAGATTGCACCTCGTGGGAACCAGCCCATCACCTTTGCAATTCTCCCAATCTGATTCAAGATTTCCATGCAAGCTACCCTTGTAAACCTTGACAATCATGATTCCATCCCATCCAATCCCATTCCATTCCATATTCCATCCCATCCAATCCCATTCCACCCCACATTCCATCTCATCCAATCCCATTCCATTCCAAATCTCCATTCCATCAATCAATCCCTCCATCTCATTGCATTATTCCTTATTCTCATCCTCCTCTCATTCTTACCAAATAAAATTCCCATTCCTTATACAACAAAAGAAAAATAATAATAATAATAATTACAAAGTCTCCTTCATTTCTTTCTCCGCATCTTCCCAATTAGCGGTCAACTCTGCAACCATGGATCAAAAGGCATCCAGGTCTTCATCATTTATCAATGACAACATTCTTTGAAGAACCAGAACCTCAGTTACAATGTGCCTCTTGAAGATCTCCTTGCACTTTGCAATTTGAGCTTGCTTTGGCCAAGCATTCCATCCACCTTCCTCCAAGAGCTCCTTGTATGCTCTCTTCCTTTGGCCTCCCAACAAACCTTCCCCAACATTGCCCGTCAATCGCCTTGCATCAGTCTCAATCGGCACTTTGACTTGCAACAGGTTTGCTTTGCCTTGGCCCTCCATTCTTTCCATTCCATCCATTCCATCCCTTCCATCTCCTCCATTCAATTCTCCCATTCCTTCCGTTACAGCCCCCTCTTCTCTTTCTGTTCCCTCTCTTCCTCCACTTCCGTCTCCATCTTCTCCATTTCCCAATTCCCTTTCCGTTTCATTCCTTCCTTCCTCCCTCACTTCCGTGGCTATGACCCCAACTGGTTCCGCACCTGGCACTTCATCTTGCACCTTGGTATTCATCTGGACTCCCGGAAATTCAGTGGGCGGTCCAAAATAAGGTGGTGGTGGCGGTGGTGTGTTTGTGGTATAACTCCGGAAATGGGGCAACACTAGCAAGACAAGTGAAATTGATTCACTACATTTATTATTACTAGTCATTTGCAATTAGTACTCACCAGGAACTCAAGTACCCAGGAATTTGATCTCCAGCAATGGTGGTATCTCATAATAAAACCTTGGCACGGACCTACAACTCTGCATCTCTCTCAATGACTCTGTGGGAGCATCAACAGACAACTGTCTATTTATGGGAAAGGTACAAGCAACCTTGCAAAGACAACACTGCTTGCACTTGCCTCAAAAAGACCTCTGATGGCAGTACTAGGGACACACCGCTTGTTTTGCTGAATACAGTTTTTGCAACGACGGAATGACAATGACAACATTTTATCTAACTTATAAGTCTAAAAAGTAATGAAGTAAATAATAATAAAGGGTATACAGTATTGTCAACAACTTGAAATCAATGGGAAAATTTATCTGAACGCTTTCAGGAGCTTGCGTCTTTATACCCGGGCAACTGTCACGCCTTGCACTGCTTACTTCCTCTGGCTTGCGTTGACCTTCCAATCTCGGCAACCAAATCAGTATATACTTGCAAACTTTGCAGTTAACTCCATACCAGTTGGCCATCCATTACGAGATCCAGTCTCCTTCCCTGGCCCATCAACAGCCTTGGACTTCCATCTCCGGTCACGCACTTTTCGTTAGTTTGCATCTACGTCTAACTAAGCCATCATTACTGTACAGTTCACAATTGGACTAGTCCCTACCCTGCATACACTATTACCCCTCACTTGTATTACCTTCAACATCATTTGCTCCTGTCTCAATTCATCATACATTTGTAAACTCAGATTCTATTGTCTTGCACTTATGCCATGACCTCGGATATGATTGTAATATTGCTCTATTTCCTATCCCATTCCTGTCACTCATTTGCCTCACCGCCTTCAACTGTGTTTGGCTCCCCATCAGGTTGTATCTAGTCACTTTGGATTACCTTATAAAGGCTACCCCCTTGCCTGATGATTGTCTCCTCAGTTAGTTAATTTCATACGTTCTTGCATTTTGCTACAACCCAGTTATCACATCAGACTCAGGTTGAGTTTCCCTCCTTGGAACACACTCCATTCCTCTTGCCGTTTGCCGAGTGGCATCACTAAGTTTGCACTTTGCAACTGAGTCTTGCTATTTTGCACTTGCCCTTGCACTCAGCATTCCTCTGCGCTCACAATCATCTAAGAATTGCCCTATAGTACATGGGGTGGTTGTGTGACAAATCCTTTAACGCAGCCAAGTTGAAAACAGTGGGGCTTGGGCTTGCTACTGTTGCCATGAACTAAAAAAACCAAAGGAACTTTGTTATTCAATGCAACAGTTAATTTAACAACTCCAAAGTGTGCTCCCTCATGGTTTAGACAAAGGAAATTAATCAACAGGCAAGTATTGGGTGTTTACGCTTTGTGACAAGACTTTTTTTTGCCAATAGGCAGAATGTGTGGGACAGTTTCCAATTTATTTATGTTTGTGCAATAGTTCCAAAATTTACCCAACATCCACTTATTTGGGTTGACAGCACTCAAATACCAACCAGGGTTGCCTAGGTACCCCTAATTACCCCCTAAAACAAAGTTGTCCAGGAGAACACACCCAATTTTTAAATGACTTTTCTTGAAACTTGTTGAGTGGAGAACCTCTGTTAACAACTCATATGGGTTTCAAACAGATGTGAGTTGTGAATTTAACACCTCCCTTTCACATCTATGTTTCACACCTTAAATCAAGTCAGAATTAAGGCATTGTGTATATAGTAGGAGTTACCTGTTGAATTGTGTTTTGTCAGAATTCCTGCAAGCATCCCTGCATGCCTACATGCATCCTGCCCATTCCAAAATTGAGCCAGGGTGAAATCAACAAAGCATTCTTTAAATTTTAAGAAGCATCCCACAACCCTGCTGTCTAGGATCACAATGTTGCATTTGGAGAGGTTGGGGCCAAGCATGGCCTTCCCTGGAGTGAATTTTGCTTGAAAGGATTGGAAATATTGCAGAGAAGCTTCAAGGTTGGAAATTGACAATTTGGGATGTAGTTGGTGGCACCTCTTGTGGTTGAATGGTCTCTGGATTGTGTGCCATGTTTTTGAAGAAATATTTTCATTATGAAACTTCATTTTGAGTGGTTTGACAAGATTTGGTAAGTTGAAAAGCAATTGGTTGGGGGTGTTTTTAAGAACCATGTTGTTTCTGAATTTCTGATCCAAGATCACTCAGGAAAGTGTCAAGCACAAACTTAACATTATTGCTGTTGTATTGAGAAAAATGCAGGGAGCACATAACAGAGAAGGAGCAAGGAAACCATTTGAGGATGATTAATTCCCAGAGTTTGATGGTGGTGGATTCAATGCTTCCGCCAGACACCTCAAGCAGAGGTTTGAGAATTTCTCCAAATTTGTTGATTGAGTCTCAAATATTTCCTTTGGTGAATTGTATTTTTCAGAGGCAGTCCATTTGATTGACAACATTTTGGAGGAACTTGGTTGCATAGTGATTTCAGATTGAATCCCATAGGATTTTTGGCTGGCATGATATGGGGTTTTTGATAAATCTGGTGAAATACTGTTGATAAATGTGTAGTGGGGCCAAGGTGGTGTACATATTTCTTCCTCCACCTGATTTTAGGAGTAGTCTCATCAACTTGGTTGGGGAAAACTGTGTCCAGATCCTTGTATCCTAATTGAGTGAGTACATTTTCTCCAGCTGGTATAGTTTTCTGCTCCAGTGGGTTTTTCCCCATGAAGGCTTCTCAAGTTGTGATCTTCTCCCACATTTGGGAGTGTCAATTGCTGAGTGAGTAGGTTTTGAATACAAAGTCCTGATGACAGGGGATGAGTAATTGGAGTATGAGTAATATTTTTTGATGGAGATGGTTGTCAAAGTTGAAGAAGTTGGTGGCAGGCCATCATTGGAAACAGAGATGATCTCAGCATTCTATCTTCCTTAGCTTCAATACAAGTATTCTGTCCTTTTGTCTACACAGCTGGTGGTCCAACCTGGCCCATAGCCTACTGAGTAGTACCAGCAGGAGTCAAAGCAAATTTGGTTTACAGGTCTTGGGGCCAGGAAGCCAGCACAAGTAATGAGGAAATAATAAGATACCTGATGAGTAGGTATGAATGAAGAAGAAAAACATCAGTGAGGAAAGAAAGGAGAAGAAGGTGCAACCATACAGCATGATATTTACAAGATCTTCTTTAAACCTAGTCTGAGAAGATTCACACAGTTTTGGGTGGGCTCTGGTTGGTTGTGCTGGTCAGACATATGTCCTAATCACAACATGGTACTTTCAAGTGTCCCCCTGTGGAAACACCGATTCCACCATTTGGCGGCGCTCTTTTGTACATGATCGAGCCCGAGTTGGCAGACTGGTTGGAAGTGTACGACGCTTGGTTGGTGGAAGAGGAGCCAAAGGGGGACTGGGTCGAAGACGATGACTGGGACACGTCAGTAGAAAATTGAGCGTTATTCCACGAGGCCATGCCGCTGTGCAAGCCAAGAGGGGCGGCTGGGCCGAAGACTCCGGCGGGGAAGAGGCCGGAACCTCCGGGAATCAGTCCGCCAGAGCCCCCGGGGATTAATCCTCCAATACCACCGGGAACAAAGCCGCCCTGGCCATCCGGTGCACCAGGTCCACTGGGAACTAATCCTCCCGGTCCCCCAGGAATCAGACTACCAGGTCCACCAAGGCTGCCAGGTCCACCAAATCCGCCGGGTCCCCCGAATCTGCCAGCGCCACCAGGACCACCAAACCCACCCAGGCCACCAGCGCCGCCAATTCCGCCAAGTCCGCCGAACCCGCCAAGGCCACCAGCCACACCGATTCCACCAGCTCCGCCGAAGCCGCCAAGGCCACCAGCGCCACCGATTGCACCAGGTCCACCTGAAACGGACCCACCAATTGGAGGAGGGCCACCAGGTGCCCCGATTCCAGGTCCACCGATACCCTGGAATCCACCAGGTCCACCGGCGCCGGAGGCACCAGATCCACTAGGCCAACCGCGATTACCACAAAGGTATTGGTTGGCGGCGGCGACGTTGTCGGCACCTGCTTGGGATCCGCAGGACAGGGAGAGGGCGCCAGCGGATCCGGGGAGTAACCGTTTAAGAAGCTGGGAGTTAGTGGGCCGAAGGGAGGGACGATTGGTAATGACTGGTCAGTATGGCTGTGGAGGCGTTATGCAGTTGCAGAGCAGAGGCAAGGAAAGGAAAACTTCAACTGACTGTGGAACCTTCGGTTGCAGTAGGGGGCGGAGTGGCCCAAGTTTGCTTGCAGAAAAGCAATCAGGACGGCGAGGAAGATGAAGCAACGCATGATTAGTCTACTATGGTGCGGGGTTTAATTTCGTTTATTAAATGAAGGTTTAGGTATTCCAGCTGTAGCTTAAAAAGATGGTATTAGTGAGTAAAGATTATGGAGGGGTGTATGGCTGGATAGCTGGGCGGGGAAACCATTGAACGCTCATCTGTTTATATCCTTGGGGAACGACGTTCACTACTTGATACCCTTGGAGAACAGCAAATCTATTCTATCTATTCTATTCTATTCTATTCTATAAATATAAAAAGATTGAAAAACTTCCCACACTTCACCCGGCGTCGATGTCCTCCGGTTTGTATTCATTTGCCAACGTCGTTTTGCAACTCTTGCATTGACACCGGGCAAATTCAATACTGCCACCGGACAAATAGTTGTTAAAGCGAAACGATCGGTGGTGAGTGACCGGTCCATCGGGAGATCAGCTGGCTTCTTACCGATGGGTTCTTTGCTCAATGTGCGTCATCTGTTGTCCCGCAGTCGTTCTGGTAATGGTCAATATGACCAAAAGTCAAAAGATGACAGGACTTAACAGTTGCTAGGATCGTACTTGACATCGAGCGTGGGGGCTTCAATTTAAATGAGATTGTTGCACTTGTCAGGCTATTTAACCAAACACTCTATCTCCCGATATTTTTTGAAAGGGCGGCCCGTTACCCGGGGTCTGTCACAAGACGAATTTGATGCATAAGGGGCTCTTTGCCTTGGTACGTCCCTCGATAGCCGAGCCGTATGCTCCTAAGAGAAGCCAGTTCTGCTGGGTAAGTGGACACTCTTCTTACACGGTGTGCAATTTAGTGTCGCATTGTCAACTACTTAGATTCTATCACATAGTATCTTCTCGTGGAAACTCACTTAGATTCTATCACATAGTACTTTCTCACGGAAATTTACGTAGATTCTATTATATAGCATTCCAAACTCTACATGCTCCGAGAACCCCTCTGTACTTATCCAACTCGGGTTTCTTGTCTATATAAGTCTTGTCCCATAACCTCCTTTCCTCATCGGCTCAACTTTGTTTGTTTACCTGAAGTACATGTTAAATCCATACTCTCCAAAGCCCAAACCGTGACATTTTGAGCCAATCTAATAAAAGAAAAAAACCTACTCCAATAAGGAGAAACCCTGAACATATATAAGAAACCTTTTAACAAACACATATACAAGCAAGAGGAATTGTTGTTTCCAGGATCTTCTTTTATAAAGATAAAAGAAATAAAGTTGTATATTGTTGAAACTATAAACCCGTAGTCATGCACCCTAAGCTGGATAATCCAGACCCCCAATCTTCTACCTCTAAAATGGACACCAACCACAACTTGGGGAAAAGTATCAAAAATATAAACCTGACTAGAGATCCCCCCCCTGACGTCCTCCTTCTCCATAAAACCTTTGAACAACAGCAAGTCCTCCTCAATGCAGTCAGTCAGAATCTAGCAGCCATCACCCAAACCCTTAATGCAGTAAAGGAGGAGCAGCTACATGATAAACACCTCATCCTCCAACAACAACTCCAGATAGACCAACAAAACAAACTCATTTGCAACCAACAAGCCTTGACGGAACAAATTGGAGCAAGAAGTGATATGATTTTATCTACTAAAACTTACAAAGAACCATCTCTAACCCATCTATGCTTCCTGGGGAAAACCAAAGACCTGGCCTATTTTCTAGACACCATCTGCAACATCATCTGACAACACAAGCAAGATTTTGCCAACAACTTGAGAAGGATCAATTTTATTGCCCTCCATTTCAAAGAAGGAATAAAAACCTCTCCACCTGATACCTGGTTGTCTGGCCTCCTCAGAAAGAACGCTGCAGAGAATGGTAGGGAGCCCACTGACTGGAATTTAAAAGGTCTGCCCTACATCCTTCCGGAACTATGCACCCTTGATAATTTCTGCCACGCCCTAGTGTTGGCCTTTGGGGATAAGCAGAAGAAGGAACAACTTGAGAAGGAATTTGACGCCTGTAAGCAAGGGGACAAATCAATCTCTGACTTCAACTCCACCTTTTCAGTGTTGGCCTCAGTAGTTGACCTCTCCAAAGCAACAAAAATGAAGAAGTACATCTCTTCCCTCCACCTCAATCTAGCTGCTATTGCCATTTTACTCTTGGGATGGGACATTGCTACTACCCTCCAAGAAAAAATGGAGTTAACCATCTTGGTAGCTCAGAAACTCAAACAGCTCCAACAACTACAGGGAAATCCATCCCCCTATACCATGCAATCCCCGGCAATTACCTCCCCCTCTCCTGAATCTATGGATGTGGATGTTGTTCATGCCAAACCAAAACACCCCTCCCCCCCTTTCTCCATAACTAATACAGATGCTTTACCTTTAACAGAGTTTAGACAGGAATGAAGGAAACAAGGTTTATGTTACAACTGTTTACAACCCCTGGAAAATAACCACTCCACCGTTGACGGTTTTTGTTGCCCTAACACTTGCCTCTCCTTAAATTACAAAATGAATTGGTTTTGCTGCCAATCCTCACAAATATTGAATTGGCTTCATGTCATTGACACCGCCTGCCCTTCCCCTTCTTCCCCTCCCCCTCCCAACACCAGCGTCTCAGCTATTTCCACCACCCTCTGTTCCCATCTCTCCCCTTGTTTTGTTTTCAAAATGGAGATTTATTTTAAGAATTGCTCCTTTAAAGGACTGGTCCTTCTCAAAACCGGCGCTACCAAAAACTTTGTTGATCTTGATATGATCTCCTCCCTGAACCTTGCAGTCTTGAGAACCCCTTCTACAATGTGTTGTTAGATTTATAACCTCGGATTGGGAGCTGCGTTGCGGGCTGCGCGCTCAGCAGTGGGGTAGGTCGGGCTCAGCATTTGGGGTGCGCGCGGTCTCAGCAGTGCCTGCTGCGGGCTCAGCTGGAGCGGATGAGGGCTCAGCAGCAGGGATTGTCGGGCTTTGCACCAGGTGCGGGTCGGGCCTACTCTGGGAGTAGCAGGTGGCTAGTCTGGAAGGCAAGGGCAGGGCAATCAGGGGTTATACGCGCCGGGGAGGTTTGCATGGGCATAAGCGCGGGCCGACACACAGATCGCGGGATCCGTGGACGGATAAACCCAGGGGGGCTCTGAGTAGGGCGTGGCAGAGGTTTGCGCGGGCATAGGCGCGGGCCAAATCATGGATTGCAAGATCCGCGGATGGATAAACATTCGGGGGCTCCGAGTAGAGCGCGGCAGAGGGCTGCGCCATGAGAAGGACAAACCAGACGTACGTGATATTGAAGGGGAGGGTTTCAGACAGGGTAGAGTTAGGGTAAAGCTAGGGTTCTGTACTTGGGGTCATATTTCATCTATCTTGTTGCTTGTGGTTGTACCTAGGTTAGGCTTGAGAGGGAGGACTCAAAAACACCTCACTCTCAACTCCGGGTTGGGTTATCATCATCCTCATCCTCATATAGATAGACCATATATCATATATCATCATCACGGGACCACCAGCAAATGGTATGGGAAGGATTGGAAGGAAGGAATTTATCTTGTCATCACTCTCTCTATTCTTAAACTCATTGCATCCAATCTCCTTACAGACGCTTAGACCAATAACTTCCGGAACTTGAGGACAACTTCAGGGGGTATCACCTCCTCTTGTTTCCACAACAATCACCTGTACTGGCTTCAACGGAGGCACCTCTACTATAAAAGAGGAATGGTCAGGACAAGTCCAAATCTCCAATCAGAACAATTGGTTTACCTTTTTTGACAAGTTTTATGTTACCCACCTTAAGAAGTATAACATGATTTTGGGGACTTCCTGGATGAATTCACATGAGGCCAAAATCTCCATTCATTTGGGGGGGGCTGGTTACTCTCTGCCTGGGGTCCAATGACCCATCAACTAGTAAGCCAGGTTGCAATATCCTTTGTGTTTCTTTCAAAAAGATGCTACCATATCCAGTATCTGAGTACAAGGACATGTTCAACCCACAGCCCTCCAACTTTCTCCCCCCTCATAGGGAAACAGATTTATCTATCAATCTAAAACCCGGTTGCGCCCCCCCCTTTGGGAAAATTTACAATATTTCCCCTTCCAAAACCAAAGAACTACAGAAATATGTGGAAGACCTTTTGGAAAAAGGTTTTATCCATTCCTCTTCTTCCCCTGGGGGGCCCCTATATTTTTGTTTAAACAGCTGGGAAAAATGAATTGGCCTTGTCTCAACTTTTGTGCCCTGAATAAGATCACCATACCCAACTTTTATCCCCTTCCCCTTGTCTCTAGTCTCCTGAGCAAACTTAATGGGTGCTCTGTATTTTCCACAATGGACCTCAAATTGGCTTTTAACCTTCTGCATGTTGAGGAAGGAGATGAGTGGAAGACCACCTTTAGAACTAAGATGGGTCTCTTTGAATATCTTCTCATGCCTTTTGGTTTAGCTAACGCTTGAGCTGCCTTTCAACGTTTTATCCAATGGGTCCTGCAAGAAGTAGTGAATTGTTTCTGTTTTCTCTATATTGACAATATACTCATCTTCTCCCAAAATAAAGAAAAACATGTTGATCATCTAAAGCTTGTGCTACAAAGGCTCCACAACCATAAGTTATATGCCTCTCTTGAGAAATGCTCCTTTTTTGCAAGCTTGGTTAAATTCTTGGGGTTTATCATTGACAATAAAGGCATCCGGAAGGAACCCAACAAGACTAAGCTGATCACCACTTGGAAACTCCCCTCTAGTATCACGGGCATCCAGCAATTTTTAGGATTTTCTAATTTCTACTGCAAATTTATTCACAAATTTTCATCTCTGGCCCTCCCTCTCCATAAAGCAACAAGGAAGGGTGTTGATTCTGCCAAAGCTCTTTCCTCACCAATTGTGAAAGAATCCTTTGACTTTTTAAAACAATGCTTTACTTCTAACGTATTGCTTCATAATTTTGACTTCAGTAGGGATCAAATTGTATACATCAATGCATTTCAATTAGCCATTTCAGCAATCCTTTGTCAACCCAACAATAATGGGCTCATAAGGCCTGTTTCTTTCTATTCCCAAACACTGACAGATTCCATTCAACAATGGAAAATCTACAATATTGAGCTGGGGCCTATAATTGCAGCCTTCTTGGAATGGAGACCCTGGCTTATTTTCAGCTCTCTGATATCAGGAACCTTGCAGTCCTTTAGCTACAGAGAGTGATAAAAATGCTGGAATAATAATAATAATTATTATTCCAATAATAAACACTTAGAAGCTCAAATAAATGATATAATAAGAGCAAGTGCAAGGTTTAATTGGTTTGGTAGGAAATGGTTTTCAATATAATATAAAAGAGGGGCCACAATATTATACTACTGGGGATCTTTACAGACTAGCAACCTCCCTTCAAGGGGCCTCCTTAGGCAGTTTAAGAACCTTGGAATGAATATGGGTGCCTTAGAAAGGACTTATTCCACTCATGGCTGGGCTTAATAGCACAAATGGCCTAGAAAGGAAGGGTAACACTCACTCTGAGCACTTTACCACGAAAATCCTGGAATAATTGGAAGGGTTTCAGAGCAGATGGGGTAGATTGCTTGACTAAAGTTCAATGGTTGATTGGTTAATAAAGGTAAATAATACTACTACAGACTAGGTCATAAATCACTTGCTTATCTTCATATAAGCATTTTATAAATAATGACATGGTGTCTGATTGATAATAAATAATCCCTGGTAACTGATGATGTAATAATGGATCCAAAGAGGTCTGTATAAATACCTTTTTGGGGTGATTTTGAGCTTTTCAGGGCACGTAGAGAGGGTTCTGCTTGTGGGTTGAGGCTGGTAAGCCAGTCAGAGCAAGATTCGCACGTCCACTCGGTGCTGCCAATCAGCTGTCCTTAGATCTGCTGGATTTCTGTACTATTTTAGCCACAGGATCTGTTAATCTGTTATGGCCTAAATTTGATCATTCTGCACTCATCCTTCATTTGTACTATTGATATTGCTGTAAAGTGGTCAGATGTGGATGTTTACTGATTTTCCATCATCTGCTGATCATGTAGATAATTTTTAATAATTTTTATGAGTACTCCTTGTAGTGATTTGTGGTCTTCAAAGATCAGGGTGAGTGCTTTACGTGATAATCCTTGATCTTTGATTTATTATTAAAAAATGTTTTAAACTTAATTTTCATTAATTTTATTTAAGTTTTGATCTTTTTAGATCATTAGTAATGCATATGTCAGTTTGTTACATATACTAGGCAACCCTAACTAGGTTGTAGCTCTTCTGAGCGGTACCTGGTTGTCAGATTAGTCACAACTGATCCAGGCGCAGGGATCAGTTAGTACACATGCGCACGGGGTAGGATCCGCTGCATGCATGGAAGAATCAGCTGCGCGCGGGTCTCTAGTACGCAGGAAACTGCTGCTACTAGTACGTAGGGTTATGTAATGATGCGGGGCTGTGCACGGGAATTGTGACATAACACATTTCTGCGTGTAACTCCTAAAATATACACAACACCTCCATTCTGAGTGAATTTTAGGTGTAAACCCTATATGTGACAATACGTGTGAAATATTAGAATGGCCAAAAAGTGCCATACAGGTGTCGTAATTTTTAATACTTTTCTTTTTAATTATTTTAAAAATATAAGGACTTGGAATTCAAGGGTGGGGTCAGTGAGTGACCCTACCTAATTTTGGGTGAGGAATCCATTCCTGTAATAATATTTATGGATTTCTCACTCCTTAATTTTTTAATTGAGGTATTCTTATTTTTCATAGTTTTTGTTACTATTTGACAGTTTTGCACTGTACATAGTAGCAAGCTGAAATTTCCCCGCTCCAAGATATGTCTATATCTGAAAAACAATTTTTTGGGCTAATGCCTCCTGTTGGCTCTGTAGTTCCTCAGGTGTATAGGTCCGTCAGGGATATTATGTTCAGGCAACCATTCATCTTTATCAGCTGATTGTCCCTTGTATCTAACCAGGTAGAGTCTGACATCTTTTCCATTGATCCTATCTTTCTTATTCTTAAGGATCTTGTTATTTTTACCTTTTTCCTTTTCAGGTTCTTCTGTAACAGGTATTGCAGGTGAAGGAGTATCTTCTCCATTGCTTGGGTGGTAGTGTTTGATGAGGATTACTGGGAAGACTGGATGTTTCCTAGAAAGCTCATCACTCAGGATTACTTCCACAGCATTTTTTCCATGAAGTTTATTAATGGTGTAAGGTCCAACAAAAGCTGGTCTAAGCTTTCTATTTCCACCCAAGTTGGTAAAGTTAGTTGTAGAGATCAAGACTTGATCACCAATTTTGAATTCAGGTTCCTTATGGGTTTTTTCCCACCTTTGCTGGTTATACTCTATAGCATCCTGGACACATTTAACAGCATGTTTGTTGGCTACATCTATCATGTTTTTGAAATCAAGTGATGTGGGTGAAGATTGGTCAGCTGGTGGTTAAGGTTATCCTTGGGTAGTCTAGGAATCCATCCTCTTTCCAGTATGTAAGGTGCTTCCTTAGTGGTAGAGTGCTTGCTACTGTTGTAGGCCATCTCCAGTGCAGGTAAAAGGCTATTTTAATCGTGGCAGTAACCGTCAGAATTCTTGTATTCTAGTCTGAAGCCACAGAATCTCCTGAGCATGTCTTCCAGGGCCTGAATCATCCTTTCAGCTAATCCATCCGTCTGAGGGTGATAAGCGGTATAGAAAGCTAAGGTGGTTCCAAGCATATCATGTAGGTTCCTCCAGAACTCAGAGGTGAATTTAGGATCTCTGTCACTGATAATAATCCTGGGAACTCCAACATCAGCAATGAGTCTGTTCCAAAATAATAGGGCAACTTCCATAGCAGTGTTTTCCTTGTGATTAGGTAGGAACTTTGCTTTCTTGGAGAACCTATCCACAATGACCAAGACTGAGATGTAGGAATAGGCTCCTCCTAGTGGTAGTCCAGTTACAAAGTCCATATTGATGATCTCCCATCTTTTCTTGGGTTCAGCAATCTTTTGTAGCACTCCAAGCCGTTTCCCAGTAGTCCTGTTGGACTTCTGACAAGTTTCACAACTGGTAACGTACTGTATAGTGGAGTCTCTCCAATTAACCCACCAAGCAGTTTGTTTAACCTTATCCAAGGTTCTATCAGCAGACAAATGACCAGATGAGCAGTTATCATGGCACTCAGCCAGAACATGTTTGATATGGTCATCCTTAGTTAAGACTATGACACTTGAATGTTGATGCCTATAGTATACCAGACCATCCCATATGGTGAACCTTCTGGCTTTGTATGGTTTCAAAATAGGTTCAGGTACGCTATTGATCAATTCAGGAGGTGGAGAAGTACTTTCCATAACAGTGATCAGAGTCTTTATGCCAGAATTCTAAGCTTCTTTGATAGAGTTGAACAATGATTCATTCAGTTCACAAACGTGGATTCCTATTAAAGGAGCTTCAATGCTTAACCTGTTAATATTGAGGATAGGGAAGATGTCATTATCCTCTGGATCATAGGCAGGGTTACTTGGGTCATTGGGTATTGCATTCCTGCTTAAACTATCAGCATTCTGATGTTTAGTCCCAGCTTGATGAACTATGGTCATCTGCCCTCTGTACTGTTGTATAGCTATCTGCCATCTCAACATGTGCCTACTAGGGGTCTTCATGTTCATCAATGTCCTGACAGCTTTGCAGTCAGTAATAACAGTGAAGTTGGTGCCTTCTAAGTAATAATGGAGTTTCTCTAGAGCCCATACTAAGGCCAAGCATTCCATTTGGCTTGCACCTTACCTTTTCTCAGTATCTTTAATTTGTCTAGATATGAAGAGTATAGGTTTTTCCACTGGTGTATCATCTTCTATGACTTCCTGGTGTAAAGCAGCTCCTAGCCCTTCCATGCTGGCATCTATATAGAGCTTGAAAGGTTTAGAGTAGTCTGGCTGGATCAGCACTGGAGCTGAAGTCATTGCCATTTTGAGTTCCTCATAATTCTTGACTCTGTCATGAGTCATTTTGAACACGGTGGTGTTGTTGCATATCTCATACAGACATTTGGTTAGAAGAGCAAACTTTGGTAAATAATTCCTATAGTAGCTGCAGAAGCTGATGAATGATAGGAGTTCAGTTTTATTCTGAGGCATAGGCCTATTCATTACTGCTGCTATCTTGTTTTGGTCAGCTGCTAGGGTTAGTCCAGAGACAATGTGTCCTAAGGCTTTGAGTTCTCCGTAGCCAAAGTTACGCTTTTTCATTGATACTTTCAATCCTACAGCAGAGATGGTTTTGAGGACTAGCCTTAATTTCTCCATGTGAGTATCTCAATGATCAGAGTAAATGATAACATCATCAATGTATACCATCATCCATCCCTGTCTGATGAAAAATCCTAGGACTATGTCCATCATCCTTTGAAAATGAGAAGGAGAATTTTTAATACCAAAAGGCATCCTGAGATATTCATAAATTCCCAAATGACAGATAATTCTCATGAATTTCCGGCTATCAGGGCTGATAGGTATTTGGTGAAGCCCTTTCAGCATATCCATGGTAGTTATGTACTTAGCCTTGGACAGGTTGTGCAGAGCATGGTCAATTCTTGGAATTGTATAATAATCAGATTGGATGTAGTTGTTAAGCATTCTAAAATCTCCAACCATTCTTGAATTATCATTGTTCCAAGCTATAATTACTGGGGTAGTAATATCCACTTGTTCATTGTGGCCTACTTTCCTTAAGACTGGTAAGTCAACCAACTCTTGAATATGGGTTTCCAGAGCAGCTCTGGATTTTGGACTAGAAGGGTAAGCAGGTCTCCTGAGGTTAGGTGGGTAAGGAGGCTTAATAGTTAGAGTCAGGATCATATCATGTCCTTTGATGTTACCAATGGGGTGATCTTTGGTACAGAAAGCATTCTGAGTTTCAAAGCATACTTTTAGGATATCCCGTTTCTGTTCTTCATTGAGAAGGGAATTCAAAGCAGCTTGAGAGAAGTATTCCTGATTGAACTTCTCTAAGTGTTTTTCATAAGTTGAATCAGAAGTTTGAGCATTGACATGACATATTTGGAACTTTTTATTCCAGTCTCCACCTATAGTGAAGTATCTACCTTTGCTTTGGAATACATCTATACCATTTAAGAAAAGAGAATCATTCCCAAGAATAAAATAATCACATACTGCATTTTGGAGCACTACAAATTCAATGTTCAATTTGAGTGATCCTTTAGAGTGAGGGAGTATGATATCAGAAGACCATACTCCAAAAGCGTTGAGAGCAGAATTAAAACTGCTGAACTTAGCCTGAGGTATTGGTAGTAAGTTCAGTTTCCAGTTTGGGTCTTGTTTCTCCAGATAAGTTGAACCAACACAAGAGCAAAATGCTCCACTGTCTAGAAGTAACTTAACAGGGGAACCTTGGATTAAACCAGTAGCATAGCATGTTTTGCCTGAAGTGTAACTTTCAACGGCAGAAGGTTTTAGAGTCAGAGCCTTAGCCTCAGAGATGTGGTGAATCTTCATGTTGGGATTCCATTTTTGAGTTAAGTTAGAATCCTCATTGACATAATTTATGTCCAGAGAAGACTCAATACTACCTTCAATAACATTGATAGGGTAAGTGATTATTAGATCACAATCAGAGAGTGATTTTTCAGTATCATCAAGGTGAGGGTCAGGATTGTCATACTCTTCTCCTGCAATAAGATTAATCCTTTTCCTAGGTAGAGGACAATCAGGTTTTAAATGTCCTGTTTGGTTATAGTTCCAACATACTTTCTCTTTTGATTCTGGAGTCTTCTTGACTTCCAAGGTAGATGGATTAGTAGTGGGGGATTCTTTAGTTTAGGCAGTTTATTGTTCCCTGTTCCTAGTATTTTGTTCCCTTGGAGGTCTATTGACCCTTTTATCAAGACCATTCATATCAATAGTCTCTTCCAATACACCTATCAAGGTTGAAAGATCTGAATCCATAGGCATTCCAAACCTTACACTGTGGTTGATTTGTCCGGGACATAAGTTGAGAAGTCTTCCATTGACTTCTTCTTTATCAGCATCAGGATAAAAACAGTCCAACCTCTTTTTCTGGTCTAAGCACCACTTATGAGGTTTTTCCTTGGATGGATCAAACTGGGAAGTTTCCAAAGTTTTCATCATCTTTCTTTTCCAAATCCTGGTACCAAACTGCACTTTGGTCAATTCTTTCCAAGAATTCCAGGATAAAGATCCAAATTCTTCTCTTTTATTGATAAACCAATCAAGAGCTACTCCTTCAAATAATCTGGGAAATCTTACCACAGCTATTTCATCAGGGAGCTCATGAGAAGAAAGAGTATAGTCAATAAATTTAATGAAACTGAAATGGTTGTATTCTCCTTCTCCAGAAAATTTAGGCCATTCAGTGATGGGAGGAAGTAGCTTCAAAGCCCGCTCCATTTCAGGAGTAGTACTGGGTCTGAAAGACTCATTCCTATTTATCCTGGTTCTAGAAGGAACACTAGGAGTACTGGTGAACCTGGCAGGTCTAGTTTCTTCTAGGTCAATGACCGGAAAGTTAGTAGAGTTGATCTTAAGATCTCTGAGATCATTCTTACTCATACCTAACTCTAAATCAAGTTTGTTGCTTAATAAGTCAATTTTGTTAGTCAGATGAGCTGAAGGAGTAGGACTAGTTTTCTTAACTTCTTCCTTAAGCTGGTCTATGGTTGCAAGAATATCTTCCTGAAGAATTGATTGGTTGTCATCAATATGTTTCATCAGGTCCAACTTACTAGCTCTTATACTATCCTTGATTTTTTGTATTTCCAACTCATCAATTCTCATAATCTGAGACTGAGTGTCAATCACTCTAAAAACAATTGAACTTAATTTGTCCAATTGGTGATAAACTTTGTCAAAGCATTGGCTGATAATAGTAAAATTGTGAGACACATTTACAGACAAGCTATTAAGAGCTTCTAAATCTAATTGTGGTACACCTTTTTCCACTTCTGGGCTAAGGATATTATGCTGTCCCAATCCTTTGGGTTCCTTAACTTCTGATGGGCTGAGGACCTCTTCTTTTTGGGGTCCTTTCCCTTTAAGGAAGCTAACTGATCCCAAGGATTCGAGTTCTGCACGTAGCCTTCTACTTCTTTCTTTGGGATCAACCTTTGCAGAGAAATATGAGAATTCTTTTCCTGAGAAATGGCTTTTCTCATACCTGGTTGATCCTCCTGGGTCTGAGCCAACCCAAATTGTTCCAAATAGCTCACGTGCTCTTTCACTAATACTTTGACTCTTTCCTCCTTGGTTGGGTCTAGCTGGGGTGGTGTAGGAGGACCTGTACCCTCCTGGGATAACGTGGTGGGCGACGGATGGCTCTCCAACGGTCTGTTGGTCGAGTTGGCAGCCGCGGTCGTTGCAGTTGTTGTTCCCCATGACGCTATGGTCATGGGTTTGAGTCCCCTTATTGCGCTCACGACTGGAGTCCTTGCGCGCACAGGTTCCTCCAGGCAGAGATCCATATGACAGGGCTTTAAGGGTTGCACGGGTGTTGTGCCTATTTTGATACATAGCACCAAAAAAATGTGTAAGTCTTTTGTCAAACTTTTGAAAAAAGACTTTAAAATTATAAAAATAATATTTTTCATGTTTTATATTTTTAATAATTTTTTATAAAAATTTGAAATTACTTAAAGTTAAATTCAAGGGTACCAACACTTGATTGGGGTCACAAATATTGTTGGAGGGTATTCCAACGGGGTCTGAGTGAGTTCCAATCAGATCCTGGGATAAATCCTAGGTTAAATCCAATGGTACACTGTCTGGGACGTCCTCTAGGAGGTCCTGGTCAATGAGATCACCAAAAACAAAATCCACTGAGATGGATAAAAACAAAAAATATAATTTTAATATTTTTTTGTATTTTTACATGTTAAAATGATTTTGAGAAAAAATAATCACTTTTATTATTTTTGGATTCTTCTTTATCTTCAGGGTTATTTAGTTTATAAATATAAAGCTTCCTTTGAAAAATCTTCCACTCCTTATGTTGCCTTAATAAAGAATTGAAATTGATAATTCTTTCAAGCTCAAGTTCTTTGTCTTTTATAACCTGCTGTTTATAATAAAGCAATTTCTCCTGTTTTTGCTCAGGAGTTATAATAACAGGGACAAAGTTATGGAGTTTTTCCTTTTTTTTTTTAAGAAGGTTCAAATAATAATTGATCAATTCTCCGTTGGTCTTAAGATCCACTAGAGAAACAAATGATCAAAAATATATGTTATAAGTATGTTAACTTATTTTTAAAAATAAATAGACTGGTCCAAGGAATAAATAATTAAAAATTAATTATTTAAGGATATTTCCTGGCCAGACCCCCAGTTGTCAGCTCTCTGATACCAGGAACCTTGCAGTCCTTTAGCTACAGAGAGTGACGAAAATGCTGGAATGATAATAATAATTATTATTCCAATAATAAACACTTAGAAGCTCAAATAAATGATTTAATAAGAGCAGGTGCAAGTTTTAATTGGTTTGGTAGTAAATGGTTTTCAATATAATATAAAAGAGGCGCCACAGTATTATACTACTGGGGATCTTTAAAGACTAGCAACCTCTCTTCAAGGGGCCTCCTTAGGCAGTTTAAGAGCCTTGGAATAAATATGGGTGCCTTAGAAAGGACTTATTCCACTAATGGCCGGGCTTAACAGCACAAATGGCCTAGAAAGGAAGGGTAAAACTCACTCTGAGAACTTCACCACAAAAATCCTGGAATAATTGGAAGGGTTTCAGAGCAGATGGGGTAGATTGCTTGACTAAACTTCAATGGTTGATTGGTTAATATAGGTAAATAATACTACTGCAGACTAAGTCATAAATCACTTGCTTATCTTCATATAAGCACTTCGTTAACAATGAAATGGTATCTGATTGATAATAGATAATTCCTGGTAACCAATGATGGAATAATGGATCCAAAGAGGTCTGTATAAATACCTTTTTTTGGTGATTTTGGTCTTCTCAGGGCACGTAGAGAGGGCTCTGCTCTTGGGCTGAGGCTGGAAAGCCAGTCAGGGGACGATTAGCACGTCCAATTCATGCTGTCAATAAGCTTTCCTTAGATCTGCTGGATTTCTGTACTATTCTTAGCCACAGGATCTGTTAATCTGTTATGGCGTAAATTTGATCATTCTGTAATCATCCTTCATTTGTACTATTGATATTGTTTTAAAGCATGCAGATGTGAATGTTTACTAACTTTCCATCATCTGCTGATCATGTAGATAATTTATAATAATTTTTATGAACACTTCTTGTAGTGTTTTGTGGTCTTCAAAGATCAAGATCAGTGATTTATGTGGTAGTCCTTGATCTTTGATTTATTATTAAAAAATGCTTAAAACTTAATTTTCATTAATTTTATTTAATTTTTGATCTTTTTAGATCATTAGAAATGCATATTTCTGTTTGTTACATATACTAGGCAACCCTAACTAGGTTGTAGCTCTCCTGAGCGGTACCTGGTTGTCAGATTAGTCACAACTGATCCAGGCGCAGGGATCAGTTAGTACAGATGCACGCGGGGTAGGATTTTCTGCGTGTGTGGCAGAATCAGCTGCGCGTGGGTCTCTAGTACGCAGGAACCTGCTGCTACTAGTACTTAGGGTTATGTAATGATGCGGGGCTGCGCACAGGAATTGTGACATAACACATTTCTGCGTGTAACTCCTAAAATATACACAACACCTCAATTCTGAGTGAATTTTAGGTGTAAACCCTATATGTGACAATACGTGTTAAATATTAGAATGGCCAAAAAGTGCCATACAGGTGTTGTAATTTTTAGTACTTTTCTTTTTAATTATTTTAAAAATATAAGGACTTGAAATTCAAGGGTGGGGTCAGTGAGTGACCCTACCTAATTTTGGGTGAGGAATCCATTCATGTAATAATATTTATGGATTTCTCACTAATTAATTTGTTAATTGAGGTAGTCTTATTTTTCATAGTTTGTGTTACTATTTGACAGTTTTGCTCAGTACATAGTAGCAAGCTGACACTTATTGACACCCGTAACCTGATAAAAGTTTACTCTGATAATCATAACCTCTGTTATTTTATGAAAGCCTCAGCCCTCACCCCCAGACAAGCCCGCTGGTCCTCATTTATGTCAAATTTCAATTTTGAGATTCTCTACGTTGAAGGCTTAGCTAACCCCGCAGAACCCCTTAGCAGACCAGTCCCTTTGGGCATGAAGGGAGATGAAGCCGTTGTATCCCTCCTGCTTTTCCACTCTGATCAATATCAATATCAATCCTAAAGTATGGATGTTCCCTTGGAGGAAATCTACTCCCTCAATAACTTCTTAAATCACTTCTCCCCCCCTTCTCCTGACTTACTAAAGCTCATCCAATCAAACCTTGTTGGCCTCCAAGAAGAGGGGTCTCCTCTCCCGGGGGCCATTGGGAGGAAAGTCTCCTATGGTTTCAAGAGAGAACTTTTGTTCCTGAATCCCTTTGTTGAACCATCATTTCTTCTTTTCAAAACTCCCCCCTGATGGGCCATTGGGGTATGTCCAAAAATTTAGACCTCATTCTCCAAACCTTTGATTGGCCTTCCATTCAAAAGGATGTCCTTGAATAAGTTAAGACTTGCGTCTCCTCCCAAGTAAACAAACCAGGTAGAATAAAAAAGAACCCTCTAAAACCTTTAGAGGCTTCAGACAGTCCATGGTCTACCATTGGCATGGATTTTATAGTAAAATTGCCAAAGAGTAATTCTTTTGAATCTATTCTATTTATGGTTTACCACTTTACTAAAGGAGCACATTTCATCCCTGCAAATGAGTCCTGGTCTTCAGAAGATCTTTCTCTATGTTTCCTGGAACGCTTCATCCATTACCATGTTCTCCCTGATAAGATTGTCTCCAACCGTGGTGCCACATTTGTTTCTAAAATCTAGAAATTGGTCCTTTCCTGTCTAGATATTTCTCCCGCCTACTCCACCTCATTCCATCCCCAAACCAACAGCCATAAATAGCATCTTAACTTCATTCTAGAATCATACCTGCGCCATTTTTGTAAAAAAAAACAGAATAACTGGTCGGAGCTAACAGCAAGCGCTGAAATTGCCTGGAGCAACACAATTTCCTCTTTGACTGGACACTCCCCCTTCTTTTTAGAAAAGGTTTATCACCCTTGACTGGGCGCAAAAATTATCCATTCTGACGTCCAATGGGCTGACAAATTCATTGAAAAGCTTCTTGATTCTCAACTCCAAGCCTCCAAATTTCTTATTTTGGCAAAAGAGAGTCAATCCTTCCAATTTAACAATAAATCAGGCAACCTAAGGTGTTTCAAACCAGGAAAATGGGTCTGGCTTTCTAGGAAGAACATTGCTACAAGGAAAATTTCAAATAAGTTAGACACTAAGTTTATTGGACCTTTCCAGATCACCAAACTCATTGGCTCCCATGCTGCAAAACTTTATCTCACCCCCCCTTTCACCAAGCTCCATACCCTCTTCAACACCAATCTGTTAAATCCCTATTTTGGAAGAATTCTGGACTAAGGGGATTCATATTTTTCAACTGCTTAGATTATATTACATATTATCTTCTTGTGGAAACTCACTTAGATTCTATCACATAGTACTTTCTCACGGAAATTTACGTAGATTCTATTAAATAGTTTTTACAAACTCTATATTTTCCAAGAACCCCTCTGTACTTATCCAACTTGGGTTTCTTGTCTATATAAGTCTTGTCCCATAACCTTCTTGTTTCATTTCCTCATTGGCTCAAATTTCTTTGTTTACCTGAAGTACATACTTAAAGACATACTCTCTGAAACCCAAACCATGACACGCATACAATCCTGAGACACCCAGATGTATGCAATGTTGTGCAACATCCAACAACCCTGCGGGCAGTAAGACATGATGCAACACAAGGTGACATCACCAGGGCCAGATTGGGGTCTCTGGCTGACCAGTGACATTAAGTCACTTTTGTGGCCACTGTTGTCCCCATTAAGTATCAAAAAGTTCACCATGAAATCACAATAATCTATTCAATTTTTCACAATGCTGTACACAATAGTTCTTGTGGGTTTCAACTTTATGGAAAATGAAAGTCTGGAAAATTTCACTTCTGCTGAAAATGAGAATCACTTTGATTTCACGTTTTTGAAAATTAAAAGTCACCTGTATTTCCCAAATGATGAACTTTTAATTCTGGCATTCACACCAAGATAAAAAAAGAACTATTTATGGAAAAAAAAAATTGTGAAACATGTTGATTGTTTTACAGTGTGGAAACAAGAGAGGGTATACCCGCCAAAGTTGTCCTCAAGTTCCAGAAGTTATTGGTCTAAGTGTCTGCTAGGAGATTTGATGCAATGAGTTTAAAAAAAGAGAGAGTGATGACAAGATAAATTCCTTTCTTCAAATCCTTCCCCTACCATTCCCTGGTGGTCTGGTGATGATGATATATGATCCTCTCCCAACCCGGAGTTGAGAGTGAGGTATTTTTGAGTCCTCCCTCTCAACCCTAACTTAGGTACAACCACAAGCAACAAGATAGATGAAATATTACTCCAAGTACAGAACCCTAGCTCCACCCTAACCCTACCCTGTACCACACACCCTGTCTGAAACCCTCCCCTTTGATATCACGTACCTCTGGTTTGTCCTTCTCATGGCGCAGCCCTCTGCCGCGCCCTACTTGGAGCCCCCCGTGTTTATCTTACCACGCGCATCTGTGGATCCTGCACTCCGTGAGTCGGCCAGAGCTTATGCCCGCGCAAATCTCCCCGGCGCGTATAACCCCTGATTGCCCCGCCCTTGCCTTCTGGACTAGCCACCCCCAAGCTTGGTTGGGCCACCTCCATCACTTAGTCCGCTTTCCCTGGGCGGGTGGCGGCCTGGCGCCCCCCAGAGTAGGCCCAACCCACACCTGGAACCAAGCCCCGCAATCACTGCCTCCAAGCCCTCATCCCCTGCTGCTGAGCCTGCAGAAGGCACTGCTGAGACCGCGCGCACCCCAAATGCTGAGCCCAACCTACCCCACTGCTGAGCGTGCAGCCCGCAACGCAGCTCCCAATCCAAGGTTATAAATAGGACACCACAACGGGGAAATTGATTTGTGAAGGAAGATTTTTGGTTGGAAAAATTGAAATGATTGTAATTTGTTTTCAGTTTTTGCCATTCTCACTTATCACAGATTGAAAATAATAATTTCACAAAGCTCCATATCCTCTACAAACCATTGGAATTTTTTCCCCAGGCCAATATTGCAGGCCACAAAGAGTCTATAACAAATGTGAGTATTCATACATGAAAAATAAAAACCCTCCCTGTGACAAATGAAATTTTTGCTAAATTTATCCCAACAAAAAAATATATAAATAAACAGAGAAAAAAACAAAGCAGGTTATAGCAAAATACCAAATGATTTTCTGTTCTGAGATGGGTGTTACACTGCCTAGAATTTCTAGCAAAATAAAATTAACAATGCTTTTACACAAGTTTCCCCAGGTTTCACTACAAGTTCACAAGGGAACCACTTCAAATCAACTCACAGTTCACTTGTTTTTTTTGTTACACACCTGGGGTGTCAGCCTCCTGGATTCCAAGACCTTTGCTATACTTTTGCTACCAGAGGTGATAGAATAAATAATAAATATATTATTCAATAAATGCAGCAAAAATCCATAAAATATTTGGATTAAGCTTATTGCAAGGTTAAGTGGTTTGGTTATGGTTTATTGTTTTAAATCAATATGAATAAATTGATTATTAAATATTTTTATAGAGGGGCCACAATTATATTGGGGATCTTTAACACCTCTCTTCAGGGATTTCAGTATAAAAACACTTAGTCCTGGTTACTTTGGGCTCTTTAGTTTAAAGGATATTTTACCCAAAGATAATATGTATATAAAATACACAGTGGAGTGGCAGGGCCTTGTAGCCATACTTCCACGAAATAGAAAGGATAATTAAAATCACTGGTATCTTATTAAATCCTTTGGGTATCTGTTTGAGATGTACACTGATGGGTTAAACCTGTATACTGGGGTTATAATGTTGTTCAGCAGTTTTAATTGATAAAAAGAGGTTGAGGACGGATATTATTGATCAGAAGTTGCCATAAATCACTTACTTATCTCTTATAAGTACTACATTACCTTGGCACAGTGTCCGGATATAAATGTAACTGGGTCTCTGCCCATCAATATCCTCAAAAGAGCTCTTTATTTATAGCTTTTGGAGTCCCAAAATTGTCCTTATGAGGGGTACAGGGGCTCAGAGGGACGGACACTAAGGGTAGCAGGGTAAACAGGGGTGGTCTGTCATGTGTTTATGATGCTATAGCACGGGTAGCATCTAATTTCTCAGGGTATGGGAATTATTCTACTTTATAATAGACATCAGGACGTGTGAATAACACTAATCCGTCCTATTTATTTATTATTTAATTAATTATCCTTAGTAAATGTTCCCAGTAATTTAATAATTATATAAATAGAAATTTCTACAGAAATTCTGATGTCAGGTGAGTTCTCATTATGTATTATATAACTGGAGTAAAAGTCATGATATTGATTTTACTCCTTATTTTCAAGTTCCAGTTTATTTACTAAGATAATTACTAAAAAATATAAGTCATGGGAATTCATGTAATATTTTTACATCATTAGTTTCCTTAGTATGTCACAAAGATATTTATGTCTAGAAATTATCATAAAAGTATATTGAAGTATTTTAATATATTTTTAGAAGTTGCCATTGTCTTATTTTCGACATTCTTGGTACTTTGAATTATATTAAATGAAAAATAAGTATAATGATTATTCAAGTATTTTTAAATAATATTATGTATTTTTAGACTATCTACTATCCATGGGAACATTTATTACATATGTAGAATGTTCCTGTGTGGGTTGTAGCATGTTTACGCGGTACCTGAGCCTCTCAGGCCGCCTGTCATTCTGTCAACCTGTAGTCCCGCGGCTGCATACTTGTCAGAGGCCCAGGGCTGCGTACACAACCTTGACGGAGTGACAGGGCTGTATCTCAGCCGCGCGCGGGTGCATTGGCTGCCGCGGCTGCGTGCGGGAATTGTGACAAAACACATTTCCGTCCGTAACTCCTAAAATATACACAACACCTCAATTCTGACTGAATTTTTGGCGTGAAACCTGTACATGAAAATGTTTGCAAAATATTTAATTGACCAAAAGCTCAATAGTGGATCCCTAGTATTTGGTTTTTCTTTGCTTAATTATTTAAAAATATAAGGAGTTGGATTTCAAGGGTAGGGTCAGTGAGTGCCCTACCTAATTTTGGGTGGAGAATCCATTTCTGTAATAATATCTATGGTTTTCCTAATCCTTCTTAGGTTAATTGTGTTATTATTATTTTTTATGTTATTTTTGTTACTTTTGCAGCTTGCTCTGCAATAGTAGCAAGCTGACATTCCCCTACTCCAGGATATGGCCATATCTGAAAAAAAATATGGAGGATGTTGGCAGAAAATTTGTCAGCCTCCTGGCTGCCAAGACCCTTGCTATCATTTAGCTATCAGAGGTGATAGAGTAAATAATAAATATATTATTTAATAAATGAAGCAAAAATCCATAAAAAAATTTGGATTAAGCTTATTACAAGGTTAAGTGGTTTGGTTATTGTTTATTGTTTTGAATCAATATGAATAAATTGATTATTCAATATTTTTAAAGAGGGGCCACAATTATATTGGGGATCTTTAACACCTCTCTTCAGGGATTTCAGTATGAAAACACTTAGTCCTGGTTACTTTGGGCTCTTTGTTTTAAAGAATATTTTACCCAAAGATAATATTTTTATAAAATACACAGTGGAGTGGTAGGGCCTGGTAGCCAAGCTACCATGACAGAGAAAGGATAAAAAGACTTACTGGTATATTATTAAATCCTTTGGGTATCTGTTTGAGACATGTACTGATGGGTTCAACCTGTATACTGGGGTCATAAGGTTGTTCAGCAGTTTTGATTGATAAAAAGAGGTTGAGGACGGATATTACTGATCAGAAATTGCCATAAATCACTTACTTATCGCTTATAAGTATTTGATTACCTTGGAACGGTGTCTGTATATGAATATAACTGGGTCTCTGCCCATCAATATCCTCAAAAGAGCTCTTCATTTATAGCTTTTGGAGTCCCAATATTGTCCTTCTGAGGGTTGTAGGTGCTCAAAGGGACGGTCACTAAGGCTAGCAGTGTAACCAGGGGTAGCCTGCCATGTTTGTTCGGTTCTATAGCACGGGTAACATCTAATTCCACAGGGTATGGGAATTATTCCATTTTTAATAGACATTAGGACGTGTGAATAACACTAATCTGTCCTAATTATGTATTATTTAATTATATATCCTTAGTAAATGTTCCCAGTAATTTAATATTTCTATTAATAGACATTTTTACGGACATCTTGATGTCAGGTAAGTTCTCATTATGTATTATATAACTGGAGTAAAAGTCATAATATTGATTTTACTACTTATTTTTGAGTTCCAGTTGATTTATTAAGATAATTACTTAAAAATATAAGTCATGTGATTTCATGTAATATTTTTACATCATTAGTTTCCTTAGTATACCACAAAGATTTTGATGTTTAGAAATTCTTTTAATATATTTTTGGAAGTTGTCATTGTCTTATTTTTGACATTCTTGGTACTTTGAATTATATTAAATAAAAAATATGTATAAGGATTATTGATGTATTTTTTATAATATTATGTATTTTTAGACTGTGTACTATCCACAGGAACATTTATTACATATGTAGAAATTTCCCTTGTAGGTTGTAGCATGTTTATACAGTACCTGAGCCTCTCAGGCTGCCTGTCACTCTGTCAACCCGTAGTCCCTTGCTGCGTACTTGTCAGAGGCCTGGGGCTGCGTACACGACCTTGACGGAGTGACAAGGCTGTATCTCAGCTGCGCGTGGGTGCATTGGCTGCCACGGCTGCGTGCAGGAATTGTGACAAAACACATTTCCGCCCGTAACTCCTAAAATATACACAACACCTCAATTGTGACTGAATTTTAGGTGTGAAACCTATACGTGACAATGTTTGTGAAATATTCAATTGGCCAAAAAGCTCAATAATGGAGCCGTAGTATTTTGGTCTTTCTTTCCTTAATTATTTAAAAATACAAGGAGTTGGATTTTAAGGGTGGGGTCAGTGAGTGACCCTACCTAATTTTGGGTGGAAAATCCATTTCTCTAATAATATTTATGGTTTTCATACTCCTTCTTAGTTTAATTGTATTATTATTATTTTAATGTTATTTTTTGTTACTTTTGCAGCTTGCTCTGCAATAGTAGCAAGCTGACAAAATTAACTTCATGTGTGTTTCAGTTCCTTTTGCTGGGCCTGTAGTCTCTGAGATGTATTGGTCCATCAGGTATTTTATTTTCTGGTAACCATTCATCTTTGTCTGCAGATTCTCCTTTTTATCTTACTAAGTATAGTCTAACATCTTTTCCTTGTAATCTCTCTTTCTTGTCTCTCAATATAATGCTGAATTTCCCTTTTTCTTTCACAGGGTCAGGTTCTATTGGGATTATTGCTGGAGGGAGGTTGCTGCCTTCTCTTGGTTGAAAGTGTTTGACTAGGCTAAGAGGAAATACCGGATGTTTCCTTGATAATTTTTCACTCAAGATTACTTCCACAGCATTTTTGCCATGCATCTTCTTGATAACAAATGGTCCACAAAAGGCTGGTTTCAGTTTTCTGTTACCTGCTAGATTGTTGAAATTGGTTGTAGATATCAAGATCTGATCTCCTATTTTAAAGACAGGTTCTTTATGTGATTTGTCCCATCTTTGTTTGTTGTATTCTACTGCTTCTTCTACACATTTTTGAGCCTGATTACTTGCCAGATCTATCATCTTCTTAAAGTCCAGAGATGTTGGATGAATAGTGCCTAAGTTATAGTTTAAGTTATTTCTAGGGAGTTTTGGAATCCATCCTCTTTCTAGTATGTAAGGGGCTTCTTTGGTAGTAGAATGCTTACTGCTGTTATAAGCCATCTCTAGAGCTGGGAGTATGCTTAACCAATCATGGCAATAACCATCTGAGTTTCTGTATTCTAGACCAAAGCTACAGAACCTTCTTAACATATCCTCTAGGGTCTGTATCATTCTTTCAGCTAATCTATCAGTTTGGGGATGGTATTCTGTAGAAAATGCTAGAGTAGTACCCAGTATGTCATGTAGATTCCTCCAAAAATCAGAGGTGAATTTGGGGTCTCTGTCACTGATTATAATTTTGGGTATACCCACATCAGTTATGATCCTGTTCCAGAATAGTAAAGCTACATCCATAGCGCTATCTTCTTTTTGTTTAGGTAAGAATATTGCCTTCTTAGAATATCTGTCAACTATAACTAGGACAGAGTTATATGAATGAGTACCTCCAGGGGGGAAGACAGTGACAAAATCCATATTAATTATTTCCCATCTGGTTGTAGGTTTGATGATTTCCTATAATAGTCCAAACCTTTTTCCAGTAGTTTTATTAGATTTCTGGCAGGTTTCACAGCTAGTAACATATTTAGTAGTGATTTCTTTCCATTCTATCCACCAAGCAGTTTTTTTTACTTTCTCCAAAGTTCTCTCTGTTAATAGATGCCCTGATGAAAAGTTGTCATGGAATTCTTGGAGTATATGTTGTATATGTTCTTTGTTGCTTAGTAATAATACACTGGAATGTTGGTGTCTGTAGTAACGGAGACCATCCCCAAAGGTAAACCTTCCTGCTTTATAGGGTTTAAGTAATGGAGCAGGTAGGCTATTTATCAGAGCTGCTTCTGGGGATTCACATTCCATAATGGTAATTAGTAGCTAGATTTCAGGAGAGTAGTTGCCCCTTACTAGGTTGAAGAAAGCAGTATCTAATTTACATAAGTGGATCCCCATTATTCAAGCATTCAATGCAAAAAGATTGATGTTCAGGATAGGAAAAATATCTTGATCTTCAGGGTCATACACTGGATTGTTGGAGTCATTAGGCAAAGCATTCCTACTTAGACTATCAGCATTCTGATGTTCAGCTCCAGCTTTATGCACTATAGTAATCTGACCTCTATACTGTTGTATAGCAATTTGCCACCTGAGCATATTTCTGCTGGGAGTTTTCATGTTCATAAGAGTTCTTACAGCATTACATTCCGTGATTCCTTGAAAAGTGGTGCCTTCTAAGTAATAGTGTAGCTTTTCTAAAGCCCATACTAGTGCCAAACATTCCAACTGACTGGCCCCATATCTCTTCTCTTTATCTTTGATCTGTCTAGATATGAAGAGTACTGGTTTCTCTACTGGTCTGTCTTCTTCTATCCTTTCTTGATGTAGAGCAGCTCCTAACCCTTCCATGCAGGCATCAATGTACAGTTTGAAGGGCTTGGAGTAATCTGGTTGGATAAGTAAAGGAGTAGAGGTCATAGCTATTTTGAATTCCTCATAGTTTTTCAGTCTCTCATGAGTCATTTTGAATAGAGTGTTGTTGTTGCATACTTCATACAGACTCTTTGTTAGAAAAGAAAACTTTGGTATGTATTGTCTGTAATAAATGCAAAAAATAATGAAAGACAGTAACTCTTTTTTGTTTTGAAGCGTAGGTCTATTCATGACAGCAGCTATCTTATTTTGATCAGCAGCTAGAGTTAGACCAGAGACTATATGTCCTAAGGCTTTCAATTCTCCATAGCCAAAGTTGCATTTCATCATGGAAACCTTCAATCCTTCTCTGGAGATAGTCTGGAGTACTAATCTTACTTGGTTAATATGAGTATCCCAATCATCAGAGTATATGATAACATCATCTATATATACCATCATCCATCCTTGTCTGATGTAAGTACCTAGAACTGTATGCATTGTTCTCTGGAAGTGTGATGGAGCATTCTTTATACCAAAGGGCATCCTAAGATATTCATATATTCCAAAATGACAGATTATTCTCATAAACTTCCTGCTTTCAGGGCTTATTGGTATCTGGTGGAAACCTCTAAGCATATCCATAGTAGTAATGTACTTGCCCTTGGACAAGTTATGCAGCGCATGATCAATCCGGGGTATAGGATAATAAGCTGCTTGAGTAGAATTCTTGAGCATTCTGAAGTCTCCTACCATTCTTGACTTGTCATTATTCCAAGCTATGATTACAGGTGTGGTCACATCTACCTGTTCATTATGCCCTACTTTCCTTAATACTTGTAAGTATATTAGTTCTTGGATATGTTCCTCAAGAGATTTTCTAGACTTAGGAATAGAAGGATAGGCTGGCCTTCTTAAGTTAGGAGGATAAGGAGGCTTAATGGTCAATGTCAATACCATATCATGTCCTTTAATATCACCAATGGGATGATCTTTAGTACAAAAGGCATTCTGGTTCTCAAAGCAGACTTTAAATATATCTTTCTTCTGTTCCTCAGAAATTTTCATATTGAGAGCTTCTTGGGAGAAATATTCTTGGTCAAAGTCTTCTAAATGCTTTTAATAAGTAGAGGAGGGGAAGTTAGACTGAATGGTGGATATCTTACACTTCTTGTCCCAATTACCTCCTACTGTGAATTATCTCCCTTTACTCTGGAACACATCTATACCATATAGACATAAGGCATCATTACCCAGTATCAGGTAGTCACATAGTCCGTTGAGCAATACTACAAATTCCACTTGTATTCTCAAAGATCCTTTAGTATGAGGTAGTATTATAGGAGAAGTCCATACTCCAATAGCATTCGTGGTAGAGTTGCAAGAGCTGAACCTGGCTTTTGGAACGGTCAAAAGATGTTCTTTCCAATTGGGGTCCCAGTTATTTAAGAATTCAGCACAGACACATGAGCAAAAGGCTCCACTATCCAGTAATAACCTTATAGGTCTGTTTTTATACAATCCTGTTGCATAACAAGTTTGAACAGTGGTATAACCTTTCCCACTCATAGGTTTAACTGTTAATGGTTTGACATCCTTAATATGTCTAGGAATTATGGTAGGATCCCATTGTTGGGGCAAACTAGAATCCCCATGCATGTTATTTATTTCTACAGAAGGGCCCATATCTCCTTCTATAACATTAACAGGGTTGGTCAGGATTAATTCACATTCAGAAAGAGATCCTTCAGTATCAGCTATATCTTCATAGTTCTGATTTCCTTCAACCTCCTGTTCTCCTTCCAAGACTTCTATCTTCCTTTTTGGTAATGGGAAGTCTTGTCTTATATGCCCAGTCTTGTTAAAATTCCGACAAATTGCAGGCATCCTCTCTTTATCCCTATTCTCATTAGGTTTCTTATTATCAGAGGCATTCATCAGAGGAGGTTGTTCTTTGGTTTTGTTGATGTTATAGTTCTCTTTGGGTCTGGAAGGGGCTTTCTTGTCTAACCCATTCATGTCTATTACTACCTCTAGCACATTGATTAGAGTTGGCAAGTCAGCATCCATACTCATCCTACATCTTACACTATGGTTAAGATTGCCAGGACACAGGTTGAGGAGTCTTTCATTTACTTCCTCTTTATCAGCATCTGGATAGAAGCAATCCAATCTTTTCTTCTGTTCCAAGCACCATTTGTGAGTTTTATCCTTGGAGGGGTCAAATGAGGAATTTTCAAAATTTTTCATCATTTTTATTTTCTACATTCTAGAACCAAATTTTTCTTTAATCAGAAGTTTCCAAGAATTCCAGGGTAAGGATCCTACTTCTTCTCTCTGACTGATAAACCAGTCCAATGCTACTCCTTCAAATAGCCTGGGTATCCTGACTACAGCTATAGCTTCTGGTAGGTCATAAGAGTTAATAGTGTAGTCAATAAATTTAATGAATTTTTTATGATTATATTCTCCTTCACCGGAGACCTGGGGAAATTCAGAAATAGGGGGTAACAGTTTGAGTGCTTGCTCCATCTCAGGGGTAGGACTAGGCCTAAAGGTGTCACTCCTATGCATTCCTAATAAGGGTGGTGCATATGGAGTAGTGGTTTGTCTGGGAGGTTTTGGTTCCTCTGTAGTACTCCCCAAGGGGTTGGTCAGACGGACTTTCAATTCTCTAAGATCATTTTTGATCAGATTAATTTGCAGGTCCACTTTTTTATTAAGCACATCCAATTTTTCACTAAGGGATAGAATAGAGCTGTTAGTGGTGGTTGCCAATTCTTCTTTTAAGGGGTGGAAAGACATAATAAAATCTTCTTGGATTCCTGATAACATATTCTCAATTTTTTGAGTCTGTCTGATCCTACCTTGATTAATTGTCTCCAATAACTGTTCTGTGTGTTCTTTGGTTTCTTCCATTCCTACCATCTTTGTTTGGTTATTAATCAATTTGGCTACTACTGAGGTTAATTTATCCATTTGGGTATAAACACCGTCCAAATTTTCACAAACAATTTTGAAATTATGACGCATATCATTAGAAAAGGAAGTAATTACATTGGAGGTTTGTTTGGGCTCAGAATTAGAAGCTAATTGTTGTAAACCTTTTTCCATTTTTGAGCTAGGGATATTATCTGATCCCAGTCTTTCTTTCCCTTTGGTTTGGGATGGGAAGAGGATCTCTTCTTTCCCAATCCTTTGCCTTTCAGTTGGGCAAATTGATCCCAAGGCTTCCACTTTCCTATGTAGGATTCTACCTCTTTCCTTGGAATCATTTTCTGAAGAGCTATCTGGGTGGCTTTTGACTGAGAGATTATCTTTTTCATAGATACCATGTCCTCCTTGGCTTGGGCTTCTTTGAATTCTTCCCAATATTTCACTTGCTCTTTGACTAAGTCTTTGATCCTGGCTTCCTTGGCCAGATTCTGCTGGGGTGGCTGCAGGGAATCTTTTTGTAAAGGAGGGTGGCTTGATTCTACTACCTTCTCTGGCTCTAGGTTGAGAGAGGGAAGAAGGAATTGGTGCTGATCCTTGTCCATCAGCATTTGATTCACAGGTTCTAGTCCCTTCATGGTTGTCCTTATTGGTGGTCTCACGGTTACTGAGAGCTGTTGGCAAAGATCCATAGGAGGGAATTCTTCCTGAGGCTCTTGTGTTACGTCTATTCATTTTTAGAATAATATGTTTCTAAGTATTTTACAGAAAAAATCCGTAAAAATAAGTTTTATTCAAAAATTACTTAAGTTGATGTTCAAAGGTACTGTAAAAATAAAAAGAGCTTGGGGTCTGGTTAAATTGAAGATAAAGAGAAATGAATGAAAGGAGCTTATAACGTCAAGTGTAACAGACCTGAGATCAGGAGGAAAAGGAAACTCCGGTTGATGTATTGGCTGAACAGATGATGAATTCCACTTGAGAGCACCATGGTTTATATAGACTAAATACATGATAGGCCAACAAGTGGTTGAGTACAAAATGAATAAGGCAAAATGAAAATAAGCAGTTTAAGTGACATGGTAAGTGAAATGTTATGCTTTGACAGTCTGAAAATCACTACTTAGAACACAGCCTAGTTATCTTTGAGCCATTATTTTAATACTTCAATAACAAAAATAATATAAATCCAATCAATCCAATCAATGATACTTTGAACTCCATTGAAAGTCACATATATATAAACCCACATTCTAACACACCCGCTTGACTTGCACTGGAGGAAGTTACTGTCTGAAATGAATCTAACTCTTTTTCTTCAATTAACTTTATGTTCTACCAACTGTTGAAATTATTCTACATACAGGTTAGTGACTGATAACAAAATGAGCTGATTGACTAGTAAACCTCCTGGGGCATATTTGAATTTAACTGCTATCTTTAAGTATGATATCAACAATTTGCTGGAAAATTCTTCAGTTCAAATGTAATTGATTGATCAAGCCCGTTGATATTAAGTTGATTGATTGATTGATTGATTGATTGATTGATTGATTGATTGATTGATTGATTGATTGATTGATTGATTGATTGATTGATTGATTGATTGATTGATTGATTGATTGATTGATTGATTGATTGATTGATTGATTGATTGATTGATTGATTGATTGATTGATTGATTGATTGATTGATTGATTGATTGATTGATTGATTGATTGATTGATTGATTGATTGATTGATTGATTGATTGATTGATTGATTGATTGATTGATTGATTGATTGATTGATTGATTGATTGATTGATTGATTGATTGATTGATTGATTGATTGATTGATTGATTGATTGATTGATTGATTGATTGATTGATTGATTGATTGATTGATTGATTGATTGATTGATTGATTGATTGATTGATTGATTGATTGATTGATTGATTGATTGATTGATTGATTGATTGATTGATTGATTGATTGATTGATTGATTGATTGATTGATTGATTGATTGATTGATTGATTGATTGATTGATTGATTGATTGATTGATTGATTGATTGATTGATTGATTGATTGATTGATTGATTGATTGATTGATTGATTGATTGATTGATTGATTGATTGATTGATTGATTGATTGATTGATTGATTGATTGATTGATTGATTGATTGATTGATTGATTGATTGATTGATTGATTGATTGATTGATTGATTGATTGATTGATTGATTGATTGATTGATTGATTGATTGATTGATTGATTGATTGATTGATTGATTGATTGATTGATTGATTGATTGATTGATTGATTGATTGATTGATTGATTGATTGATTGATTGATTGATTGATTGATTGATTGATTGATTGAATTGTATTGATGATGGGTGTATTGATGTTGGAGATGGAGAGAGTAAAGAAGTAGCGGGCGGAGAGATGGGAGAATGGTTTGGTGATGTAACAGGTGGAGCAGAGGAGATGGATGGGATCAAGCGAGTGGTTGAGATGGAGCGATGGAGCAATATGGGGATGAGAAGCGACAAGCAAGATTGAGAGGTGGAAGAGCAAGGTCGCAAGGGAGGAAGCAAGCAATGGAGCGATTTGGTGATGTAGCACATGAAGCAGAGGAAATGAGAGGTAAACTGGTCGTTGTGATTGTCTTGGTTGAACATGCTAAGGTTGGCACTTGATTGTTGTTTTTGTCGTTGTCTTCAGCATTCTCAGGATTGCCGGTGACTTCAATTGTTGCAATCAATTGTTTTCTTTGTTTGTACTTGTCAATCAGCTTGATTGGTTTCGAGTGCAAGCCAATCAACTCTTCTATCGTGGGTATGATGGTCGATTTGATGAGTTGGTGCAAGTATTGGAATGGACCATTGAGAGCACCGCGTAGGGCAAGGCGTTGATAACAATCTAGGTGATTGGCATTAAGCCGATTGTGGTTAGAGGATGAGTTGAGCAAGTAGACCAATTTGAAGGATTTGACCAACCGATTGGCGGAGAGGATCCAATGTTGAATTGAGCGATCCGAGTTTTTCAATCCGATCACTAAGGCTTGGAGTGCCTTCAAGGTCCGTTTGACTTGGTCGATTGAATCCATCAGTTCCGGAGGTGTGTTCCATTTCCAATCCGAGTTCCTCTGGGGTACCACCAACCGGACGGCATACTTTGTGGCGATCAATCGATTGATGACTTGACCCATGAGCTCATGCCTACGTTTATTTTCATTGATGGGTTTGGCAACACGGACCATACCATCCGTGGCGTTGAGGAGGTTGAGGAAATCCAAGTCAGTTGGGTCGGTAAACTTGATGATTTGATTGAGTAGGAGGGAGTACTTGAGACACAATGCTAGATCCCAAGCGGTCGTCTTACCTTGGGATAAGGATTCACAGTTTTGTAAGTATTGGATCAAGGGATGGAGATTGGAGGATGATTTCTTGGAGGATTGATTGATGGTTGAGGAGAGTTTATCGAATTGAGCAAGATGATTCTGATGGGGAGGGTTGGCCTTTTGAATGAGTTGATTCAACCTCTTTTGGGCGGATTGGTACTTTGAACAGTAGGTTGTGAATGATTTTTTGATCCTAGGTAAGAATTGAATGAAGCAGAGTCCAATCTGATTGAGGGGATGAGCTCAAATGAGATGATTGGTTAGGGATCGAGCAAGTTGAGTGAGTTGGATGATGTTGGTGAAGATGATGAGACAATCTTGGATGAGATGGGAGGAGCTTGATAGTCAATGACAAGGCTCATACTCATCTCCCCCCCTTGCCAAAATAGTGAAAGATTGGCTATCAGGATGAGACTGTTGAAGGGGGACAGTTTGAATGAAGTATAGTTGGCTGAGGTTGAGCAAAGGCTTTTAACCGTGTAAAAATAAAAAGAGCTTGGGGTCTGGTTAAATTGAAGATAAAGAGAAATGAATGAAAGGAGCTTATAACTTCAAGCGTAACAGACCTGAGATCAGGAGGAAAAGGACACTCCGGTTGATGTATTGGCTGAACAGATGATGAATTCCACTTGAGAGCACCATGGTTTATATAGAATAAATACATGATAGGCCAACAAGTGGTTGAGTACAAAATGAATAAGGCAAAATTAAAGTAAGCAGTTTAAGTGACATGGTAAGTGAAATTTTATGCTTTGACAGTCTGAAAATCACTACTTTGAACACAGCCTAGTTATCTTTGAGCCATTATTTTAATACTTCAATAACAACAATAATATAAATCCAATCAATCCAATCAATGGTACTTTGAACTCCAGTGAAATTCACATATATATAAACTCACATTCTAACAGGTACCAATACCTTATTGGGGTTAAATTGATCCTTAGTAGGTAATCCTATGAGGTCTTGATGTGTTCCAATGAGGTCTTCAACTGCCCAATCAATATTTTCAGGGCGTCCAGAGATATCTGGGATTTCCTGATCCAATAAATCAACTTCAGTGGCGGTGGTTTCTGGTACAGGAGGGTTCACTGATAAAAAAGTTTATTTTATTGGTTAATAAAATATATCAATATTATTTTTTTTTAAAAAAATAATATGGTAATACAAGTTGTATACTTAATTTTATATTTCAAAAAGTAATTTATACGGTATTTCTTCCAAGCTTTATATTTCCTTAACAGAGCCTGAAAGTTGATACGCCTTTCAAGATCTTCTTGTTCAAGGAGTTTATCTAGTGTTTATGTGCAGAAGAGATATTAAGTTGCTCAGCTTGAGTTAAAGCTTTCCAACCAGCAGGTTTATAATTTTTAATATATTCTTCTTTTCTTATCTTTAAAAGATTTAAATAATGGATTATTAATTCTGCATTGGTTTTTAAATCCACTGCAAAAGAATTTAATGATAAATCACGGTTATAAAGTCAGATGAATTTATCTTTGATTTTATTTTTTTGTGAAAATGTCTGGTCCAAGGTATTAAATATAATAAAATGGAATATTTCCCGGCCAGACTGCCAATTGTCAGCCTTCTGGATGCCAAGACCCTTGCTATCCTTTATCTACCAGAGGTGATAGAATAAATAATAAATATATTATTTAATAAATGCAGCAAAAATCCGTAAAATATTTGGATTAAGCTTATTGCAAGGTTAAGTGGTTTGGTTATGGTTTATTGTTTTAAATCAATATGAATAAATTAATTATTAAATATTTTTATAGAGGGGCCACAATTATATTTGGGATCTTTAACACCTCTCTTCAGGGATTTCATTATGAAAACACATAGTCCTGGTTACTTTGGGCTCTTTAGTTTAAAGGATATTTTACCCAAAGATAATATGTATATAAAATACACGGTGGAGTGGCAGGGCCTTGTAGCCAAGCTGCCACAACAGAGAAAGGATAATAAAACTCACTTGTATATTATTAAATCCTTTGGGTATCTGTTTGAGACATGCACTGATGGGTTAAACCTGTATACTGGGGTTATAAGGTTGTTCAGCAGTTTTAATTGATAAAAAGAGGTTGAGGACGGATATTATTGATCAGAAGTTGCCATGAATCACTTACTTATCTTTTATAAGTACTTCATTACCTTGGAATGGTGTCTGGATATAAATATAACTGGGTCTTTGCCCATCAATATCCTCAAAAGAGCTCTTTATTTATAGCTTTTGGAGTCCCAACATTGTCCTTCTGAGGGGCACAGGGGCTCAAACGGACGGACACTAAGACTAGCAGGGTAACCAGAGGTAGCCTGTCATGTGTTCTTGGTGCTATAGCATGGGTAGCATCTAATTCCTCAGGGTATGGGAATTATTCAACTTTATAATAGACATCAGGACGTGTGAATAACACTAATCTGTCCTATTTATGTATTATTTAATTAATTATCCTTAGTAAATGTTTCCATTAATTTAATAATTATATAAATAGAAATTTCTACGGACATCCGGATGTCAGGTGAGCTCTCATTATGTATTATATAACTGGAGTAAAAGTCATAATATTGATTTTACTCCTTATTTTTGAGTTCCAGTTGATTTACTAAGATAATTACTTAAAAAATAAGTCATGGAAATTCATGTAATACTTTTACATCATTAGTTTTTTTTGTATGTCACAAAGATGTTGATGTCTAGAAATTATCATAAAAGTATATTAAAGTATTTTAATATATTTTTAGAAGTTGTCATTGTCTTATTTTTGACATTCTTGGTACTTCAAATTATATTAAATGAGAAATAAGTATAATGATTATTTAAGTATTTTTAAATAATATTATGTATTTTTAGACTATCTACTATCCATGGGAACATTTATTACATATGTAGAATGTTCCCGTGTGGGCTGTAGCATGTTTACGCCGTACCTGAGCCTCTCAGGCCACCTGTCATTCTGTCAACCCGTAGTCCCGCAACTGTGTACTTGTCAGAGGCCCGAGGCTGCGTACACAACCTTGATGGAGTGACAGGGCTGTATCTCAGCCGCGCGCGGGTGCATTGGCTGCCACGGCTGCGTGGGGGAATTGTGACAAAACACATTTCTGTCCGTTGTAAGACTCCAAACGGTGCTAAGCCGTGGCAGTTCTGTGGATGGGAAAGGTGCCGTTTAGGCTGCCCTCCTAGGAGTTACAATAATATTTAAATGTAACCGGAATCAAGGTCCAGAACCTTATGGATGAGAAATCAAAGTAAGGGAAGAGGATAAGAGTTGTTGGTAGCAATGGAAACAACACTATCTGAGGCAAGATGGTGCAGGTAAAGACTTGAACAAATAAGTCAAGGTTTGTTCAGAGTTCAATAGAACAAGGCAGTTGTAAGTAACAACGCCCACAAGCTAATAACTCTGGTCGTCAGCAGCTGATTAGGAAAGATCAACTCAATCCCAACCAACCTCCAGGTTCTCAATGAACCTGCCCAACTCTCCGCAATCAAGCTCTTGAAGGGTACCAGATAACTGTGGGAGGCTGAACAAAACAAAAGCAATTTGTTTATGAAGCTCTAGAAGCAAATCAATAACAAATTCAAGCAAGAATATCCCAACACTTCTCAAGGGACTCAAGAATAGCGTGGCAAAATTCAACCTTAAAGAAGAAGGGAGGTATAACACTCCAGGTTTTAAGCTTAATAAAACCTCTTCAATCAAACGTGATTGGCTCCAGAAAGATGATCAAGGAGAGATCAAGACCAGTATGGTCGGAAAAAGGGATCAGAGTGGTATAACACACCCAAGAATTCAGACAGACAGGAATTCTTCTTCAACAAAAAAGACTATTGGTTGGTGATAAGGATCAAGATCACAAGGGACAGAGTTTGAGTACGGAGGCTCAAAGGATCAAGGGGCAATCATGGATATACCCGGATAAGTTGCTCAGATAAGTGGGGAAGGATGCCCACGGATAAGTTGATTATGATGATGGGGGAAACAGATGAGATGAGATGATGATGGTCTGATGGGATGCTGGGCCAAAAGGCAGGGGAGAGCCCCTCCTTTTATAGACATGAGGCCCTGTATACTATGTACAAGAGATACTACAAATAGGTGCGGGAAAATGAAAACATAATAAAAAGATGACATGAGAGGAAAAAAAAAAAAAAGAAATGTCGCCCGCGTCAAGAATGACCGCAGGCAACCAGATGGACACCCGCGACAGCTGTCGCGGGTGTCGACAACGGCTGTCATTGCCCAATTGGCGGCAACAGCGGGGTGAAGGTTCCAAAGGCCGCGAGCGGTCGCTCGCGGTTTTTGGTTGGATCAGATGATGGGCGAGGAGGGCGTGAGTGAGTTTGAGTTGATGGTCATTGTCTTGGCCGTCATCATTGTCATCGTCGTCGGATTGGAGGGATGAGTGGATGGTAGGAGTGATAGATCGGATGAGTCGGTGGGTGGTGGGTTGAGTTGGGTTTGAGGTCGTTTGATGGCATGGTTGATGAGTGGATCGAGTGGGATCCTCTGGAGCTGATGATGATGGAGTGGTTGATGATGATGCTCTGGTAGGTTGAGATGGTGGGTATGATGAGATCAATCAAATGATAGTTGACGACCGTTGCAACAAGCGACGGCGTCGGTTGGATGAGAGGATTGGGAAGGATTGAAGGGATCGTCAAAGGTGGTTTGACGATTGCTCGCGTCGCCAAAAGTCAGGGCCGCGAGCGCAACAAGTAGGAGTTGAACATAGGAGGGAGGGATCAAAGCGGAGAGACAGGCAAGAGGCCTGTCCTAGAATGCTAGGACAGGGAGAAGTTGAGAGATGGGGGGAAATGAAGGTACCCATAGGGGTACAACCAAAAAAAAATATTTTTTTTTTTTTTTTTTTTTTTTTTTTTTTTTTTTTTTTTTTTTTGATTTATTGATGGATAAAGAGTGTAAAAAAATTAAAAAAAATTTCTTTTTTTTTTTTTTTTTTTTCTCCGTGGTGTCCCGGATTGGTCACCACATCTCTCCCCAACTTACAGAATGTCCCTAGTCTGCATCTAAAATTTGAAGGGATTAAAAAAAAAAAGGCAGGGAACAAAGAAATTGAAGCAAAGATTGGCCATTTCTTGGTCTTGAGAGCAATTGAAGAGTTGAGGAAAATATCTTGATTCTTCCAAATGAGCCCTAGAAGCGGCAGGAATAGAACAAGGAGGGCGTCCCAGGTGCTCAAATATGTGGCATACAGTAGAGTTTTACAACAAAAACGCAGCAAATGACCCTGGTGGTGCACAATTGGGAGGACTTACTTCTGAGATAAGTTGCCCCCACAACAATGAAACTTCTTGACTTGATCAGCAGAGAACCTTCTGGCCAACCGAGTACCATCCAGCTCCTCCAAAACATAAGATCCACCTCTAACTTGATGAACCACTCAATAAGGGCCATTACAACAATTAGAGAAAAGCTTGCCCCACTGGGTCTCCAAAGATTGATTATAAGCTAAAACTAGGTCACCAGGGTTCAAGGGCTCCCTGACTTGATTAGAGTGCTTTTCCTCCCAATACTGGATGGATTTTGCTCTGGACTCCATCATCTTTTGATAAGCTTCATCACAAACGTCTTCACTTTGCTCCAGTTGCTTGGATCTAGCAACTAACAGATCAGTGGTTGAGGACACCTCTTCCCAAGAGATACCCAAGAAAGATTCCATTTCAAGATCCAAAGGAAGGACTGCTCTTTGGCCAAAGATGATTTCATAAGGTGAGTAGCCAGTAGTCCTTTTGGTTGAGATTTGATCAGAGAAGAGAACAAGAGGAAGGAATTTGTGACAATTCTTGCCACTTTCACCAGCCAGTTTAACAAGTGCAGCCTTCAAAGGGGCATGGCCTTGTTCCACCATGCCTTGGCCTTCAGGATAATAAGGAGTAGTAACTCTATGTTGTCCAGGAAGGGATTGGATCATTTCAGCAAGCTTGCCCCCAAATTCAGAGCCACCATCAGTAGAGTAAGATTGAGCCAGGCCATAAAGCATTGTCCAGGTCTCGTAGAGGAAAGCTGCCACTGATTCAGAGCTAAGGTTCTTAAGAAATTTTGCTTCAACCCATCCGGAAAAATCATCTCTAGCCACAATGAGGTACTTAGCACCACCTGCCTTAATATGAACCACATCCATAGCAATCCTTCCAAAGACAGTGGACTCCCCAGTAGGATAACAAATTTCAGCTGGGCGCCTAAGATCACGTTTTTGACAAACTTCACAACTCTTGCACCATTGGGAGATGGATTTCTTCAAAGATGGCCACCAGAATCGTTTGGATAATCGTTGATAAGTTTTGGTTTCCCCACGATGACCAAGGCCTTCATGGAGACTTTCAAGGATAGAATCTTGTTTAGAGGGAATAGTAACAACAATAAGAGCACAAGGATTGCCTCTCTTCATAAGTCTAGAGCCTTGAACAAAAAAATTAGAAGACTTTTGTTTAAGAGATTGAAATTCCTTAGCAGAGAGATCAGGAGGTTTTTGAAGAGTTGAAAGGTACTGCTCTAATTTAATCCAGAAGCCTTGTTGAAAGCCAGAATAATTTTGAGAAGAAAAAGAGACAATAGGTTGGATTAAAGGTTCCTCTTCATTGAAATCGGTTCCAACATCAGATTTGTTGTCCCCAAGAGGTTGTCAAGATAAACCGTCAGGCATGGTGAAAGATTTCCCCGGCCTGTGAACAATATCAAAAGAGAAAAGCTGGATAAAGGCCACCCAACAAGTCATAGGAGCATTGGGAAGACTGGGAGCATTGATCATTTCAATGATGGATCAAGCATCAACTTGCAATTCAAAATGTTGGCCCCAGAGAACGGTTTGAAGTTTCTTCATCATTTGAGCCACACCACAGAGTTCCAGTTTGGGCTGGGAGTATCTAGATTCTACATCTGAAACAACAAAGATTCATAAAGAGCAGGACGGTCCCAACCATTTTCATCTTCCTGAGTAAGGAAGGCCCCAACAGATCGATAACTAGAATCAACAGCCAGCTTGATCTTGCCAGCTCCAGGTCCATAAGAGATCTTTTTCAAAACTATTTCTTTACCAACTATCCTTTTGAGTAGCTGGAAAGCACATTCACAATCTTGGGTCCAAATCCATTCAGAATCTTTTCTGGTTAGACGACGCAAGGGTGCACAGATTTTGGATAAAGATGGGATAAAGATTCTAACATAAGTGACAACACCTAGAAAGCCCCTAACTTCAGTTGGATTGATTGGGGTAGGCCAAGAGATGATCTTGTTGACTTTGGCTGGTGCCATCCTTCTTCCTTCCTTGCAGACCACATGACCAACAATTTCCAGAGCAGGGACACAAGCCGCCAGTTTGGATCCAGAGACAGTCAGGCCAGATTCCTCGATTCGAAACAGAATCCTTTCCAGGGTAGTAGCATATTCCCAGATAAAACAACGAATTCCTGAATGCCAAGGTAAGAGCTCATTATCATAGTCAGATACTGGACCTTTAATTCCTCCATCGTCAATAAAGATACCAGCATGATCAGGGATTTCATCCTGGAGGATCCACATCATCTGAGCCTGATGGACTGCAACCAAGTTGGTGGCTCCTTGAGGCAATCGAGTAAGTTGAAATCAACCAAGAGGAGTATCAAAATTAGTGAGAGGACGAGAAATAGGATGTAAGGATCATTCGTCATAGCCACCCATAATATCCCCTAGACCATAGCAAGCTCTCCCCGCGAAGGATTCAACAAATTCTTCAGTAGCAGGAGGGATACCAGAGTCTTTAATAGTAACTTTATTAAGAGGTTGAAGATCATGAACTATTCTAAGTTTACCATTACTCTTGAGGACACAGAAGACGGGGCTGGAGTAACTAGAAGTTGACTGTTTATACAGGCCAGTTCAAACTTGTTCCCGGACCAACTTGATGAATTCGTCAACTTTAGCAGCAGGGATAGGGATCTTTTTCTTTTGCCAAGGATCATGTTCAACTACAGGGATGATATAAGGGAGGCCATAGGATTCCCGCAAGAGACCTCTCTCTTCTTCACAGAAAGCAATAGATTTTTCCCTTAGAGATAAGACATTTTTGATTAAATTTAACTCATCAGGAAGAAGCCATCCATCTGGACCAAATTTGACCACCTTCAGACGTTCTTCAGTGACCCGTCCATTAGGCACAAAGGGACCAGTAAGAGATTGAGGAAGACCACAGTAAGGATCGCGAGATAGAGGAGGACGCATAAGGGGAGGATTGAGGTTGAGAGTCATAGGCTGGTTGACTGGTTGGATCTTCTTAGCAACTGGTTTATACTTAGTGGCAAAAGAGAGAAGTTCTTGTTTCCTCCAAGAGTTGACCAGAGAGACTTGATTACAAAAGCTGAGTCCAAGTTCCAACATCTTCCAAGTCCGATGTTCTGCAATATCCTTGAAGGGTGCCTTTTCCATAAAAGGAGAACCAGGAGATAATACGTTGCTCACATGTGTGGCACAAGGTAGGGTTTCAAAAATGATGGTAAAAGATTGCCCTGGCAGTGCACAATTGGGAGGACTTACTTGTACCCCAAATTGCCTCCACTGAAGCCCATATTCCTTCATACCAAAATCACCAAAAACGGAATTGCAATTAGGATCTAGTTTAGACTCATTGCGGAGATTTGAACCAGAACTGAGAGAAGATTGATCAGACTCAAAAGTAGAAGGAAAAGAAGACACAACAGATCCAGAGAGAGAAGGAGATGGAGAAGAAATATTTTTGGATTTTTCTATTTTGATATGTTTTTGTTTTTTAGTATTCTTGAGCTCAGAAGAGAATGATGAAAGGAATGAAAAATAAGCCTGAGGGATGGGAGTTGACCCTTGAGTTGCAGTCTGAGGCTGAAAAGAACTACAACTATTAGTAGGATCAACTATTACCCTAAAAAATGAGATGAACTAGACTTATCCTTCTGCTTCCCCTTAAAAGATGATTTGGGAGAATGACCAGGAAAATCTCTTTCCCAACGACCAGAATCCAAAGAGCAAAGAGGAACTTCAATTTTCCTGCCATCAGCATCAGGGAGAAGAATTCTCTCCCCAACTTGATCAGAAAACATCAGGGTTGCACCAAAGTCCATTAAGAAGGGTTGTCCCAAGATCATAGGACTGTCCAAACAAGTGATCCAAAAGTGGAAGGTTCCAACAATATTTTGACCAATCCTGACCGGTACATCCTCAGCAATACCAACCAGTTCACAAGCTTGATTTCCTATCCAATACACTGCAGAGTTGAAGCTGACCCTAGGACTAAGTTTGAGCTTGCAGGCCATAGCATCCGAGATTAAGTTAAGCTGAGATCCAGAATCCACAAGAGGAGAAACAGTTTTAGCTGAGTCACCAAGATAACAAGGAAGGAAGCCAAGGGGAAAGGAATAAAGGTTGGAGTCTAAAGAAGGACTGGTTCCACCAGAGTCCTCCATTAAAGTGCCAGAGGAGACTTTGAGTTCTTCAGGGCCAATTTCCACACGTCAACAAGAGACCCATTTCTTCATTCCTTCAGCAACAGATGGAGAGATCAATAGGAGTTCAGCCACAGATAGATCAGGAATTTTGAGATCAGAAATGTTCTTTAATACTCCCTCCACAGCATTGGGGTGATCCTTGGAGATGCCCCTTTCAAATCAAACTTTGGGCTGGGTGGAGGGAGGAAGTTCAGGTGACGCAGAATCTAAGATAGGATTAGAAGGTTGAGGTGAGGGAGAAGGATCAGGGTGATCTGGGAACCTTTCCATGAGTGGTTCCTTTTCCACCTCCATGTCTTCTACATCAGAGGAAGGAGGCTCAAGTGATGATCGACGTTTAACGGGTTTTCAAAGGATTGAAGTTGGCAAGGAAGGAGCCTTATGAGGTTTAGGTTTCTCATGTTGTTTCCTGGCTGGATCAGATTGATAAGTAGTCCCAGCAAGACTAGAGGAAGAAATATCTGGAGGATACCAAGGTTGGAGGGTACCACAGGATGATCAAAATTCAAAGGAAGCAAGAGATGCTTTCACAGGAGGTGATGGCTGGTAAGAGGCCACCACATGTCGGATAGGACAAGACGAGTCAAAAGGGATTAGAGCACCATTAGGGAGGAAGTAATTGTTCCCCCTCTGCTCTACCAACTTTTCCTTTAGGTCCTTCTGAAGTTCTTGGCATTGTCCGGTTCCATGGCCTTCCCTATGACAGTAGTAACAGACCAGAGTTGATTTGGGGACAGAAGAAGGAGTTTTAGGAGTAGCTAGCAAAGAAATCTTTTGATCTATTTTGTTCTCAAAGGCTCTAAGTAACTTGGTGATTTCATCTATAGTAGTAGGTTCTCAATTGGAATTAGGATCTGCTTTAGGCCTACAATCTGCCTCCATTTTAATCATAATATCGTTTGACTCTTTAAAAGAAGGAGCATGGACCGGTTCAGTAGTTCTAGGCTTTTCAAAGGTAAGAGCAGTTTGACGTTTCATGACTTTATCCACAGTACTCCTAAGGGTGAGGAAAACAGGGAGCTTGAATCAATTATCCCTGGTGGTAATCATGGATCCAGATTTGACCAGTTCTTCTTTAATCCTTTCCTGCACAGCCAACAAAAAAGATTGGAAGAACTTTGCTCAAATTTTGTCCACTGTGTCAATGTGATCGTTTTGGATAAGATAGTTTTGAATGGGATCCCAAGACTTCCTAAAAATCTGATAGTCAGAGGCTGAAGAAATACCACCATTGGAGATTCACTGAGAAACCAGAGCATCCAAATCCTGCAGAGTAAACCTAGCCACATCTATTTTACCCCAGTATGCCAACATAGCCTTCCTGAGAAGCGTCCAGTTATGGGATTCAAATCCCTCAAAAGACTCGATTGCCTCCATAACTTCATCAGAGGAGATAAAGAATCGCAACTGATAAGCCATATCAAATTCACTAGCTCCATCCACTTCAGCAGCCATTTCGTAGGAGTCCAAGAATCGCTCGACATTTGTACCGTTGAAGCCTAAGTTCTTGTTCTGAGGTTTGATCTTTACCATCTTAGGTTGGACAGAGGTGGTTGGAGTAGCGGAAGATGCCATATCGAATAACAGAGTCCCTAGGGGATCCAAAGAGCAGATTTTCAAAGTGGCTCACAAGTGTGGCAAGAGTAGGGTTTCGCCAAAAACAACAAGTATCTTGCCCAAGCGGTGCACAAATTGGGAGGACTTACTTCTAGGATAAGTTGCCTCCAAGGATCAGATTTGAGAAGAGAAAAAAAAAAAAAAAAAAAAAAAAAATCGGATTTTGAGGTTGATTTTAAATGTCTTGGGACTGTAAATCCCAAGGTTGCTGGTTCTATCCCGGCCCAGGGGACCAAATGTAAGACTCCAAACGGTGCTAAGCCGTGGCAGTTCTGTGGAGGTGAAAGGTGCTGTTTAGGCTTCCCTCCTAGGAGTTACAATAATATTTAAATGTAACCGGAATCAAGGTCCAGAACCTTATGGATGAGAAATCAAAGTAAGGGAAGAGGATAAGAGTTGTTGGTAGCAATGGAAACAACACTATCTGAGGCAAGATGGTGCAGTTAAAGGCTTGAACAAATAAGTCAAGGTTTGTTCAGAGTTCAATAGAACAAGGCAGTTGTAAGTAACAACGCCCACAAGCTAATAACTCTGGTCGTCAGCAGCTGATTAGGAAAGATCAACTCAATCCCAACCAACCTCCAGGTTCTCAATGAACCTGCCCAACTCTCCGCAATCAAGCACTTGAAGGGTACCAGATAACTGTGGGAGGCTGAAAAAAACAAAAGCAATTTGTTTATGAAGCTCTAGAAGCAAATCAATAACGAATTTGAGCAAGAATATCCCAACACTTCTCAAGGGACTCAAGAATAGCTTGGCGAAATTCAACCTTAAAGAAGAAGGGAGGTATAAAACTCCAGGTTTTAAGCTTAATAAAACCTCTTCAATCAAACGTGATTGGCTCCAGAAAGATGATCAAGGAGAGATCAAGACCAGTATGGTTGGAAAAAGGGATCAGAGTGGTATAACACACCCAAGAATTCAGACAGACAGGAATTCTTCTTCAACCAGCAAGGCTATTGGTTGGTGATAAGGATCAAGGTCACAAGGGACAGAGTTTGAGTACGGAGGCTCAAAGGATCAAGGGGCAATCATGGATATACCCGGATAAGTTGCTCAGATAAGTGGGGAAGGATGCCCACGGATAAGTTGATTATGATGATGGGGGAAACAGATGAGATGAGATGATGATGGTCTGATGGGATGCTGGGCCAAAAGGCAGGGGAGAGCCCCTCCTTTTATAGACATGAGGCCCTGTATACTATGTACAAGAGATACTACAAATAGGTGCGGGAAAATGAAAACATAAAAAAAAGATGACATGAGAGGAAAAAAAAAAAAAAAAAGAAATGTCGCCCGCGTCAAGAATGACCGCGGGCAACCAGATGGACACCCGCAACAGCGGTCGCGGGTGTCGACAACGGCTGTTGTTGCCCAATTGGCGGCGACAGCGGGGTGAAGGTTCCGACGGCTGCGAGCGGTCGCTCGGGGTCGTCGGTCGGATCAGATGATGGGCAAGGAGGGCGTGAGTGAGTTTGAGTTGATGGTCGTTGTCTTGGCCGTCATCGTTGTTGTCGTCGTCGGATTGGAGGGATGAGTGGATGGTAGGAGTGATAGATCGGATGAGTGGGTGGGTGGTGGGTTGAGTTGGGTTTGAGGTTGTTTGATGGCATGGTTGATGAGTGGATCAAGTGGGATCCTCTGGAGCTGATGATGATGGAGTGGGTGATGATGATGCTCTGGTAGGTTAAGATGGTGGGTATGATGAGATCGATTGAATGATAGTTGACGACCGTCGCAACAAGCAACGGCGTCGGTTGGATGAGAGGATTGGGAAGGATTGAAGGGATCGTCAAAGGTGGTTTGACAATTGCTCGCGTTGCCAAAAGTCAGGGCCGTGAGCGCAACAAGTAGGAGTTGAACATAGGAGGGAGGGATCAAAGCGGAGAGACAGGCAAGAGGCCTGTCCTAGACCGCTAGGACAGGGAGAAGTTGAGAGATAGGGGGAAATGAAGGTACCCATAGGGGTACAACCAAAAAAAAATATTTTTTTTTTTTTTTTTTTTTTTGATTTATTGATGGATAAAGAGTGTAAAAAAATTAAAAAAATATCTTTTTTTTTTTTTTTTTTTTTTTTTTTTTCCGTGGTGTCCCGGATCGGTCACCACACCGTAACTCCTAAAATATACACAACACCTCAATTCTGACTGAATTTTAGGTGTGAAACCTATACATGACAATGTGTGTGAAATATTTAATTGACCAAAAGCTCAATAGTGGAGCCGTAGCATTTGGTCTTTCTTTCCTTAATTATTTAAAAATATAAGGAGTTGGATTTCAAGGGTAGGGTCAGCGAGTGACCCTACCTAATTTTGGGTAAAGAATCTATTTCTGGAATAATATCTATGGTTTTCCTACTACTTCTCAGGTTAATTGTATTATTATTATTTTTTATGTTATTTTTGTTAATTTTGCAGCTTGCTCTGCAATAGTAGCAAGCTGACATGGGGCATAAGCCCCAATTTTCTTGTAGGTAAGAAATGGGTAATCACAGATGATCCAAGGTTTATCTCTTCAAGCTATTCCTTAGAGCTATTTGAGCCATCTCAGGGCTGGAAACATGGGTTTCCTACCTGGTAGAAAAACCTTAATTAAGTGCATGAAAATCATAGAATTCCATCCCTTGTCTTATTCTCTACCAACTCCAGGAGTTTGAATGGTCCAGGAGTGCTTTTCAATTCCAAGATCCCTCTAATATCATTTCACAAGGGAATTGTTTCAGGTCAATTCCTAGGTCACTCAAAAATTTTAAAATTTTTTATGGATGGGGGTTTACAGAAAAGGCTTTTGTTTCATTCTCAAAAGATTTATTTCACATGAAAAACATGGATATTTCTGCCAGAAAGTGCAAAATAAAAATAGATAAATCCCTAAATTTTTCACATGGAGGATTAACACAAAACCAATGTGGCACTCACTACCAGTAATGGGAAGAAGAATCATACTAGGATAAAAAAAGACAGCCAGTTTGAGACTTCCATCAGGAAATAAAGGAAAGGCTCCAATGCAGTTTGGAGCACCAACTAACATTTCAACAAAATCTTCAACAACTGTCAAAGCATGTGGTGGTACATTTTCCTTTCTAAGATAAATCCTATTCTTCCTCATTCTCCTATCCTAGATGGGAATTTTTTGTTCCATTTTATTCATATCAATCAATTTTCTGCATGAAGGGTGCTAAAATGTTTAACCAACAGCAATCATCTATTTTAAATAGCCTTTTCCTTTCAGGGTTTATGGTATTCTTTCTCAATACTCACCTGAGGAGCTGCCTTAGTGGCCTTTATTTTACATGCATTCTTCAATCCACATGTTTTTGTTTGTTGGCTTTGTGTGCTCAAATTTCTATCATCCTTGTGGGATTTTTTTTTCCAGAGAATTCTCTTTACTCATCATTTCATAAAAGAACTTTTCTATTTCTGTCACCACAAAGACTCCAATATGAGCCTATTTTCAAAGGCTACATGCTTGGATTTTCAGTCAAAGCCTTAAATGACCATTTGTACAACTCAAAATGCCCCCTTAAACATATTTATGCCATTTACTTCCTGCATGTGTGATTGATTTAAGCCTATCTAACTAAAAATCAGATGTAGGAAGGAATGCCCATTAAGCATGGCATGGCCACAGCCCAAAAAAACAAACACCATCCACAACAAAAGCCCACACATTGCACGGTTTCCTTAATGGAATCATTTGCGCATGTGAACCAATGTCTCCAGCATGCAAAGGCCAACTAATATTGACCAGAGAAACTCCCCAATAATCTTTTTTTGTCAATATTCTAGACTTACAAAGCAACATTTACTTTATACAAGAAACTTGTTTCTTATAAAAAGAGTGAAGGTACTTTACAGACTCATCATAGTGTGTATTTCATCCACATGAGAGGGTGGGCAGAGGAGGGATTACACTCTTATGTGGTTGTAGTTCAACCGTTGCCAGTGCAGTGATGTGCAATCCCATATAGTAAGGCATGCATGAAAATTTGGGCTGACAGAACCCAAGTGTGGTCCAGGTTACTTGAGCCCCAGCACCAAGGTTAAATTACACAACACCAGTAAGTGAAAACCACTTAAACCACACTTCACCCAAAGTTTTGAAAAGCACACTCAATATTGAACACACCTCACCAACTTTTGAACATTTCTCACTTGATTTGGAACACACCTCAACCTGCCACACCCTCACTCAAGTGGACTTCAACACTCCTCACCCTGCACACCCTCACCAGACTAAATTTGAATGATTGTTACCCAATTTTTAACACTATTCACCCTTCAAACCCTGGCAAAAGTGAATTTTAAGAATTTTTACCCAATTTTCAACACTCGTCACCCTGCTAAACTCTCATCAGAGTGGAATTCAACACTCCTGACCTAATTTTACATGCATCCAAACCAGAGGATTTTTTTGCAATGTGGATTAAAGCATGGAAGTTGCACAAAAATGTTAGTGTTCAGATGCATTCATCCAAACAGGAGGATTTTAGTTCAACTTTGATCAAAGCACGGAAGTTTCACAAATATTTTAGTGTTTGGATGCATGCATTTGAAAAGGAGGATTTTGGTGCCATGTGGATAAAAGCATGGAAGTTGCACAAAAATGTTAGGGTTTGGATGCATGCATCCAAACAGGAGGATTTTAGTGCAACTTTGATCAAAGCACAGAAGTTGCACAAAAATGTTGGTGTTTTGATGCATGCATCCAAACAGGAGGATTTTGGTGCAACATGGATTTAAAGCATGGTAGTTGCACAAAAATGTTAGTGTTTGGATGCATCCATCCAAACAGGAGGATTTTGGTGCAACAGGGGTAAAGCATGGTAGTTGCACAAAAATTTTAGTGTTTGGATGCATGCATCTGAGCAGGAGGAGTTTGGTGCCATGTGGATAAAAGCATGGAAGTTGCACAAAAATGTTAGTGTTTGGATGCATGCATCCAAACAGGAGGATTTTAGTGCAACTTTGATCAAAGCACAGAAGTTGCACAAAAATGTTAGTGTTTGGATGCATGCATCCAAACAGGATTATTTTGGTGCAACATGGATTAAAGCATGGCAGTTGCACAAAAATGTTAGTGTTTGGATGCATGCATCCAAACAGGAGGACTTTGGTGCAATCTTGCTCTCTGTCACAACCAGACTAGCTTCCAACTCACCCCAGGACACACCTGGGTCTGGTCTCAGACTCACATGGGGGGGGGGTGTGACCAGCAGACATGCTGTCCCCCCCCTCTTTCTCTCAAATCCCTGGAGGGGGCGGTCAATTCCCCCTACCCGGGGCCCTGGGGGTCAATACCCCCCAGGGCGTTGTCAATGGAAGTGGGCTGGGGGGTGGTCAAATCCCCTCAGCCCCGTTGCTCCTCCCCCTTGGTAAAGGAGGGGGGGGGGGGGGGGGGGAGAGAGCGCCCCTGGTCTCTGCTTCCCTTCAATGGTGGAGGGGTGATCAGATCCCCCCCACTGCCGGTTTCTCTCCTTGCGGCCGGCCTCGTCATGCTTTGGGCAAGGGGCAGATGAAATCCCCCCTGCCCTGACTGACTGCAACAAGGCGGTTGGTCACTGGCTGGTTCAACCCAGCCAGCCACCACCTCCCCCTTGCAATGGCAAGCAAGGGGAGGGGGAGAGAGCCAGGGCCGCTGGCCCTTGGTCCCATGGCGGGGGCCGTTGTTTGCGACCGGCCCGGCCTGCGCAGGATCCCTCGGCCGCCGCGACAGCCCTGCGCGGGCCTTTGGGCCCCCGTGGGCTAAACCTTGGAATACAAGCAGCCCCAAGCGGGCCATGGCATGGGAAGCAGCCCCAAGCGGGCTGCAACATGGGCGGAAGCCCCAATGTATTGCCCCAAGCCCAAAACCTGAGACAAACACCCTTTGGCGGGCCAGCCCGTCTGGCCAAGTATGTCCAAAATAAACCTTGGGCCCAATTATACCCATACAAGCCCATATGGCTGTATTTCCCCATATCCCCCACCGGGCCCGTTAGGGCCCATGTACCAATGAGCCTGTTTCACATGTTTTGAGGCCAGTTTCCCCAAATCAGTGACATCCGCACAGGTCTGTATGGTCTGTGTGAGTGTCCAATGGGCCAGAGAGGCCCATATGTGCATTCCATTTGGATTAAACTTATACATAGCACACGCATAAGTGCATACTTATTTTAAAATTTCCTTCTACCCTTGATTACCCGATGGACCTCAAACCACCATGTCCTCCCACATCCCTCAGAATTGTGCCTTCTACGTCTCTCATCAATGTTTAACTTGGACATTTGACTCAACCGCACCATCATTGCAATCACCAAACTTACAATCTTACCCCTATCCCTTGAGCCTTCCACCATCCATCTTCACTCATCTCATTGCTCCATTTGATCCATCTATCATCCCGACCAACCTTGGGTTGAAAATCTCAAATTCATCCTCAAAAAACCCAAGTTTTTCAAGATTCCTGACCCGGACTCTGTTTTTCAGTTTCCCAAGGCAAAACATAGGCTCTTCAAACAGATCAACAAGAAGGAGACTGGTGAACTACCCATCAGGATCAATCGTTCCAAGATCAAATGGATTGCTTGTCAATCTGATCCCTCAGATCTTGCCTCCATCATCTCCCCTAATAGCAAACCAACCTCAAATATCCATCCCAACCCCTTCTCTTTGACAAAGGAGAAGGAGTTCAAATTTGCGCCCATCCTCATCACAATTGAATACCAGATCACCTACTCAGACCTCATCCTAAACCTGGCCATCTGCGTTGTTGAGGGGGATTATCCCCACGTGTTTACCAATTCAACCATGGCTAGATCTTGGGTATCTTGCTTAGATTCACTTTGGGAGAGATGCCCAAGGGAGCTTGAATTCATTTTACCCAAATCATCCACCACCCAATCCCAACCATCCGTCACTGTTGTTGCATTGGCCAAGTTACTCAAACAGGTCATTCATCAAAACATTTCATCCAGGACTGTATTTCATTACTCTCAACTGATCCCCACCTCTGTTCAACACATAGCTTGGGTTGTTGGCACCCCAAACGTTAGTGATCTTACCCCACTACGTCCCTCACCTTCCTCACCTCCTGAAACCAATCAAGTTGACCACTCCCATCAACCTCATAATGATCTCGAGGCCCTTTCCAAACGCGATTCATCCACTCAGATCAATCTTCTTGCCTTTTGTCCTCCCAACCGGTATCCTCAACTCCTTCATGCAGTCAAATTCTTACCTCATGCTCTATCTTTTTTTACCCGGGAATACGGTTCTAATCCCAATTTTCTGTCCTTGGTCTTGCAAGCAAGATACAATCTCAATTGCCTTCTCTAGCTTGCTCATGACAGCATTTTTTTGAAATCTCAATTGCTTTCTATTAGCCTCCGTCTCAACCAGCTTCACTCCTCCTGTGATCTTGATTGCAATTGCTTAATTGATCTTACACCCATTCCTCTACAATTCCTGTTGGATTCTTTATTATCTGAACATCCACCATTTTTACTGTCTTGTTTGATTTCTTGAAATCATCCTCTTGTAATCATGATTGAATTTGCTCAATTGCACTCACTCTTGCCTTTCCACTCTTGATCCACCATTGGTTGCCTTTTTCAATTTCCACTTGCAATCTTGATCCCTATTTCCTATTGTCTTTGAGCATACCATCCTGCAATTTCTGTTGTTCTATACAAATTGGTCTGGCTCCTCTCTTCCTGCAATTTTTGATTGCGTCTGGCCCATTTCTCTCATTTTTCCGCCTCTATGCCATCGAATTGGGTTCCCATCTTCCTTGGCATTGTCTTACTATCTTTTTTTCCATTCTGGGTTGCTTTTGCATTTGCTCAAATTCTCTCTAGCCTTTGATCTTGGTTGGCAATGTTAGAATTATGGCCGGAAATTAGCTTAGGCAAATGAGCAGTATTTAAAGCAAAAGAAATGCTGGACACTGGGTGTCAATATTGTCTAATGGGGCTCTCACAATGGGGCAATATCTTGGATGAATTTGATTGGAATGATGAATGAATGGATGGAAAACAGCAGGGGGAAGGGATCCTTAAGTACAAAAGATTGGCCTCTTGTGAGCCCATGATACAACAAGCAAAAAGGCAAATTTTCCGCCCCAAAAGAGCTCTACAGGCTCTACTGGCCTTGTTACTTGGTTTGGACTACATCAGCCCACATGGCATCAGTCCCTGTACCCTTACAACCAGCCTATTCCGGTTATTTCTGGTGTTTCCACCTCAATGGGGCTCAACCATCCCCTTAACTGTTCAATCCACTTGGCTGGTTGTCCTTTAAAACCAGCCATGATGACCTTTATTGCCTTGTTTACGGGCTGTTTGCCTCATGCAGCCAGCCCCTGGCCCCTCAAATGGGCCAGGTGAGACCCAGGGCCTACCTGGGTCCGGTCTCAGACTCAAATGGGGGGGTGTGACCAGCGGACATGCTGTCACCCCCCTCTTTCTCTCAAATCCCTGATGGGGGTGGTCAAATCCCCTCACCAGGGGCCCTGGGGGTTGATACCCCCAGGGCGTCATCAAGTAAATTGGCCTGGGAGGTGATCAGGTCCCCCCAGGCCCATTGCTCCTCCCCCTTGGTAAAGAGGGGGGGAGAGCGCCCCTATCCTGTTTGTTTGCCTCAACTAATTGATGGTGGGGGGTGATGAACTCCCCCCCACCTGCCAGTTGCTCAGCTTGCGGCCGGCGCGGCCACCTCCTTGGGCAAGGGGGTGGTCAGGTCCCCCCTGCCCTGACGAACCGCCCTGTCGCGGTCGGTCGCTGGCTGGTTCAACCCAGCCAGCTCCCCCCCATCCCCCTCGCGAGGGCAAGCAAGGGGAGGGGGAGCAAGCCGGGGCCGCAAGCCCCGGCTCCATGGCGCTAGTTGCCTAGCGCAACCAGCCGGGCCCGCGTGGGATCCCTCGGCCACGCGACAGCCCCGTGGCGGGCCGTTGGGCCCCGCGTGGGCCGCACCAAGGAACACAGGCGGCCCCAAACAGGCCGCAACGCGGGCAGTGGCCCCAAGTGGGTCACAACACGGGCAGCGGCCCCTAGCGGGCTGCGACAGGGGCGGCGGCCCCAATGGGCCGCCCCAAGTCCAAATCGTGAGAATTACATACTTTGGCGGGCCAGCCCGTCTGGCCAAGTATATCCATAATAAAGCTTGGGCCCTCTCATGCCCAAATAAGCCCATCTGGGTTGGGTGGCCCATCCACCCTGGCGGGCCCGTGAGGGCCCGTGTCCCAAAAGACCATAAAAATGTGTTTTGGCGCCCAAATGCTGAAAACCAATAACACCCACATAGGCCCACATGGCCCACGTGATGTCCAATGGGCCGTGGAGGCCCATTTTTGCATCCCATTTGGATTACAAACTCCTATGCACATTACCTGAGTGCATCCGCATTTTAGCAGGCAACCTGTTCTTGCAATCCTAGTTGCATTCCTTCTAACAACCACTCTCTTGGTCATAAGCTCCCTGCAAATTTGATTGTATTTTCTTTATCACTATTTTTTGATTATTTTAGCTCAATGCCTGCTCTCACATCCCTCTGCTTGGTCAATTTTTGATGTATTGCCTCAAACAAACCAATCATTCCGATTGCTACCATCCATCATCTTGGTCACTCCATCTTTAATTTTTGGCTTCAACCTTGCACCAGGCAATTTTTTTATTTTCTTAGCCCGCTGCAACGCCTTTGCCATCTTTGCTGTGGCTCGGTTGCTTGTCTTTTGACTGTTCCATTTTCTGGGCAAACTCTCATCAGACTCCGCAACCTTGCCAATGCACTCTTTAATTCAATCTTTGAACCATTATTTGTCCTCCTCTTGCGCAATTGCAAATTTGCTGTTGCTGCCCTCAAATCTACCATTGCGCCAATTAAGTTGCTATCTACCATGTCCTTGTTGCTCATCCTGTACCAACTCCACTTGGCTGGTTCTTGCCTTAACATCATTTGACCTAACTCCATCTTAGGTCTGTTAGCTACCTTATAAGTCTTTGGTCACTATTGCTCCTTTGTGAGCAAACCTTTTTAAGTAGTTGTTGTTCAGAATAAACTGGGGTTTGAAAATTATGATAGGAATTTTTGTGTTACTTTTTGATGCAATAGGCTCTATTGTAAGTTCAATTGTAGTTCAAAAATCACAAGATTTCCTTCCTTTCTAATGGAATAGGCCTTTATTTCAGCGTTCAAAAATCTCTTAATTCTAAGTAGTAATGTTGGATTTAATAGACGTGCAAGTGTTGAAAAGTCTTCAACTCTTTATTTTGTTTTATTTCCCTCAAGCTTTAGGCACGGGGTGTGTTAGAATTTTAGTCTGATATTTATGTTGCCTAAATCTTGAGTGCAACCATACTTGTCTCAGCTTTATATTCTCTAATCTAATTCTGCCTATGTTGTCCTCCAAGTTGTGTGGACTCTATAGTCCAATATTGAATTATCCATGTTCATTGTTATTTCTTTCTGCTTAACCACTAGTTGGCCATATTGTACTTACTCTATTTAAGTCAGTGTTTGATGTAGTGAAATTCATCATCAGTTCTTCCTCATTCTGAAATGGAGTTCCCCCATCTTACTCCTTGATCCTCTCCTCTTGGTTTCACAAGATCTTTCCTCATTTTCTCTTGAATGTTTCAACCAGAGCTTCAAACTCAAATTTCCACAAAACCATATTCATCATTATTCAGAAATATCACCCATCATTATTTTGGCTTGATAATTCAATTCTATGGCATATGATTTGGAAATATAATACCTCATATATTTTATCATTTCAGATTTTAAATCATTCATATTCTTTCTGATTGAAATTACTGAGTGGTATAAAATTAGTATGTTTTTAATAAAACCCCTATGAAAATTTGGAGCTTAAATATTAGTTTCTATCCATATAAGTGTCATCAAGGATAAACTAAAAGTGATTTGGAGCTGATTTTTCAGTAATGCAACGAGATTTGAAACAAAGATGAAAGACTGGAAAAAACTCAATAAAATTTGTAATATAGGTTTGGTAGTTTTACATAAAAGTGATGAAATAAACTGTGAAATAATTTTTTTTCATGAATACTGAAATTAATCAGAATGAAGCTGTTATTGCATTGTGGAAAATATTGATCACTGAAATTGAAGCTGGGATATCAAAATATACAATATTTAATTGGAAATTTTCATTTCATAGGGAATTTCAAGTGATTCCTGGTTGAATCAATGTGAATGTCCAAGTGAATTCAGGCTTCTTCCTTGGGGACTTACAAGTGGCATTCATTTTCCACAATGGTGAATACAATGTTAATAATTTTTTCTTTTTGTTGTAAACTGAGGTGAAATAAAGAATACTCATTGGTGAAGAGAAGTTTCCTGTAAAGGGATTCAATTGGCCAGAAAATGGGACTGGATGGTGACATGAAGTCACTGGCCAGCCAGAGACTCCAATTTGGCCCTGGTGCATGGTATACCTGTTGCATCACATGTCCCCAAGTGTCTTCCTCATGAAAGGCAAGGAAACGGCAAGGAATCCCATCTTGTTTTCCTGGATGGCAAATTGGTCTCACCTAGAAAACTGTCCTTGTGGCAGATAATCATAGTAAAATCCACTCAATCACCAATGATTCACATTTGTACCTGCTCACAGCGCATCAAACTCAATTTTACCAACTCCAATGGCCAAATAGTACAGGGCCAACTTATCTCAATACAAAATCAACTCAAGCATGCCCAAGAAGACCACAAAAAAAATTTTCAAAATTTTTCAACATCTAACCCCCAAAGCAATACTAGTGATCATGAAAAATAACCCATGTCAAGTTCCAGTTAGTCCTACCTATTAATTGGAGTCTATTTCAGCTCAAATGCCTATGGATTGTGAGCTAAATTCTTCTTGTTGTATCTAGCTAGTATTTACATGTTATAACTAATTGTGTTCTCTATTTACTCTTCTTGTTTCACTTTTTATTGCCTGGATTTATTTGTTTTGTGGATTGAGTATGAAAAATTGTTGAGCTGCCCAAAACCTTTTCATGGTAATCATCAACAAGTGCAAGGAAAACCAACACTTTTCAGAAAAAGAATTTCCAAGGGATATCTGCACAATAATCAAGAAACTGCAGATCAGTCCCACATTGAATACATGTGTTTGTTGTCCTGCATGTTTTCTGCTCTACTTTCCTCCCAAAATTCCTCAAACACGCCAATATAAAGAAACTCCACAAGCACAAGAATGTGGAAATTTGCTATTTGAAAAAAGATCAAGAGGATTGAATGAAGATCACATTGGCCCAACTCAGAAGATTCCTAGAAGGTATAAACACATATCAGCACAGCACAATTTGACCCCAAAATCACTTTATGAAACTCAGCCCTTGGAGAAATGGCTTTCATGGTTCCTTAGAAATGAAGGGACTGAAAATTACATTCTTGATTGGTCAAAAGAGCTAAACTGCCTTGAAATTTCAGATACTATTGATATTCAACAAGGACAGGCTTGGAGGGGTATGGAATGGCCAAGTGATCCCAATGAAGTCAACCCACTGAATCTCACATTTTCAATTTTTATTGATTGGTTCAACCCCCAAGGAAATGAATATGCTGGAAAGCAGCAATCACTTGGATTGATCTGAATGAATTGTCTCAACTTGCCTCCAACAAAGCGCAATATGATTGGTTACACTTACATTGCAGGAATTACACCTGGTCCAAATGCATCAACCATGATAAAAATCAATAACTGTCTTAAACCACTCATAGACAATCTGATTCTTCTCAATCAAGGCGTAAAATTAAGAACCAATCAATTCCCACAAGGCTGACTTGTTTGAGTGCAATTACTTCCTCTTCTTGGTGACATTGTTGGCATCCATAAAGTAGCTGGCTATGCATCTTGCAGTGAAAACGTTTTTTGCTCTTGGTGCAAAGAAGTGAAGGGGAATCTCTGTGAATTGAAGCTTGGAGAGCCTTTAGGCGCTGCAGAGACCCTAGAAGCATCTTGGAGATGGAAAAGATTCAATAAAACAAGTAGCAAGGAAGATCATGTTCAAAAGACTGGTGTCAGATGGTCATAGCTAAAACAGCTCCCTTATTGCAACATTGTTCATCATGTTCCCCTTGGAATGATGCACAATTGGTTGGAAGGTATATTAAAACATCATTTTTGAATGCAATGGGGTTTTTATATGTGGTTGGTCCAGATTCAAAAGGGGAACCACAAAGAGACAGAGAGACAACCAGCCAAAAAATTACTCAAGTTCCAGAACAAGGATGGCTTGATTGATGAAACAGAAATCTTGGAATATTCAAGTTCAGAGGACAATGATTTCAATTTTGGTGTTGGACTTTCCTCTAAAGACCAAATAAATCAATTCAAGAAAATCCAGAAAGACTTTGTATTGCCATCTGAATTGGAACAAACACCTCAGCCACTTGGTGATTGAAAGGATGGAAAGTGGAAAGCCAATAACTGGTATTGTTTGTTTGAATACATCATACCATTGGTTATCACAGAAATAATTGTAAATAGACCTTCCAATATCAAAGAAAATTCAAAAGGGGGCTGGTGCTTACCAATGTTGGTGCATTGTGTCAATGCAATAGTAATTTTTATGCCAATGTGATCACAGCATGAGATTGTGACCACTTTGCAACTTATTTTCATTGGTACAATAAGACATCAAAAAAGATATTTGAAGACTTGAACATACAACCTAAACACCTTATTCACTCCATATCCCTGAGAAACTGAAATTATGGGGTTCACTCAACCAAGTAGCTGAATTCACTGGAAAACCAATGATTGGGTTCTTGCAAAAAATAAAAACAAATCCAAATATTAGTTTGTTCACTTTTTGCAATCATACTTGGATTTAAAAAATGACAGCTGAAAATTTTAAATTATTTTTCTGGCAGATGAAATGGACTGAACTATGTTGAAAAAGGCCTGTGCCCTTCAATGATTAAATCAAAAGTTTGATGAGGCAAAGTTTTTTTCTGCTTCCAAGGACCCCAATTGATCTACCAATGAAATGACCATACCGCAATTTGAATATAACATGATCCTGGAATATATTCAACAAACAAATGTAGGGGTATGTGACTACAGAAATTTACCACATCCAAAAAATGCTTGTGTTTTCCTCCCGTATGGTACCCCAATGAAAAGTTGTAACTGGAATGGAGTCAACGGCATTGAACAACATCTTTCAAAAAACCCTCCCAATAACTGCATTTTATATAAACACAGAGGTAAGACTGAGATTGGGATTGTTCAAAGAATCTATCTGGTGAGAGTAACTGTGGAAACAATAGAACCAATATTCTTTGTCAAAGTTTTCCAGAACAAGTATTCTCATTTACTTGACTCAACAGATGTGAATTTTTGATCTATCCTCTCATTATTCAAGACTGTTCTTGGCAATATTACTAGTGAACAAAGGTTGGTTGGTAACCATGCATTCAGATGCCTTTGTTCTTATCAAATGTTACACACACAAACATTTGGAATCCCTAACAATGGAATCATTTTTTGCCCAGTAGATTGTACTAGCGTTCCTTATTCTGATATCTCTTTCTAATTCTACTTCCATTTGTTTTCCTTTTGATGTTTTTGTGTAAGATAAATGATTCATTCCAAAGAAATTGAGTGGGGAGAGTTAACACACAATTGGCTGTTGGTGGGTCTGAGCAGGGTGCAGATTTTGAAAAATTGAGTGGTATTTTAGCCTGGAGGGCACTATAACAGTGGATATTTCAAGCCATAGGATGTAATACAAAGGTATATGAAAGATTGAGTGGGAATATTTCAAGAATCACTATCAGTTATATTGGTTTCATCAGAAATGCTTTCAGCTGCATCATACAAATCACCAAAATCACACTTCTCAAGGAAAAGATCCTTTTATTCTTCCTCCTCTTCATCATCATCAACTTCAATACTATAATTCTCAATTTTATCTTTGGTTTCATCATCACATGAAGATTGACATCCATTGAGAACATTTAGACTATATGGTTCAAGCAAGATATCACGGTATTTTGAAGTGAAAGCATGATCACTAAGTTTTTCATCAGGAACTTGGGTAGGAAAGAGGAATAACTTTGCATCAGTAAGAAATGCAAAGGCATTGGAGTCTGGGATGATTCTCTTGTCAGAAATGTTTGACATCTTGAACCAACCTTGGTGGTAAAAGTCCAAGGGTAATTCCGTAGGTGGTTTGGTAAATTTAGATGTAACAGGTACTCTAGGAAGTTTTCAAACTCATTTTTGACCTTGCTTAACTGCCAACTCATCAGCCTTGAGCATCTCAACATCCAGCCTTCTGAAGAAATTGTTAGCATTGCTGGAGGGGTAGCCTAATGTTTTGATGACATAGATGTTGTGTTCAGCATTGAATTCATCATCACTATGGTGCAAGGTATCCTTGAGGATGGTAAGATATTGCTTTGAAAACTTTTTCTTCACAGCATAATAATAAAGAATGTCTTGTTAATTTTACAATTAATCATGCCAACAGTCAGTATTATTTTTAAATTTAAAAAACAGGCAAAAATTGACTGACTCTTTCTTGGTTTTTTTGAATGCCCTTCTTGATTTCATCCTTCTTATGTTTCCCCACTTCCTTAAGTTCCTTTTTGAATTGAGTCTACATTACTTAATTCACATAATGATTATAAGCTGAAACCAATAATGACACTTTGTTGATATTTGAAAGATTTATATTCATATATTAATAGGCTCTGCTTGCTGAAAGCTGTCGGAAGGTGTTTAGTGCAGTAATCCGGCAGGCCAAGTTGAAGAGAGAGTTGTGAGGCTCCTCCAAGTTTGTTCCCCAAATACAAATTACAACTTTGGCCAGCATTGCATGTACATATAGTATATGCATCTCTTCAATATTTTCTAAGCCACAACCTAGCTTAAAACATCCTGATTGACCTTCGTTCAGAGAGATGATATCATCCTGTGCAATTAAATATGGTGCCAAAGGGTTTGATATTGCCGTTTTAACTTCATCAACAGAACTGAACCGGTTATGGAACTCCTTTTCCAGGCTGGGGTAAACCTTAGCTGGAACAGAGTTTTGTTCAAAAAGACCCCATAACATTCGGATATGGATAAAAAATGCATCCTGATTCAATCCAGAGAAAAGAACAATCAACTAATTAAGATACAGCTGGTTTTTTTTGTATTTGAAGGATATCAAACAAACCTTCACCCTCTGGAAATCCTTAGGTACTTCATGTGAGAGAAGCTGGACTGGATGGCGTTTTTGACTAATTGGAGATGGGGTGTGAGTTTCTTGGTTGGTATTCTTTGGTTTCTTTGAAGAAGATGGTTGTGCTTGTTGAGGTTTTGATGGGGGCTCAGAATTGGCTTGGGTGACTCTGGGGGGGGGGTCTTAGAACTATGGTTTTTCTTTGGGGAAAGGGAGTCTGTGGGGGATTCGGAATTTGATTGTAAAGTTGATGTTTTGGCTTTTTCACTAGCTGAGAGATTATCAATTTTTGAATGAAGATTGTCAGCCTCCTGGATGCCAAGACCCTTGCTATCCTTTAGCTACCAGAGGTGATGGAATAAAAAATATATATATTATTTAATAAATGCAGCAAAAATCCGTAAAATATTTGGATTAAGCTTATTGCAAGGTTAAGTGGTTTGATTATGGTTTATTGTTTTAATTCAATATGAATAAATTAATTATTAAATATTTCTATAGAGGGGCCACAATTATATTGGGTATCTTTAACACCACTCTTCTGGGATTTCAGTATGAAAACATGTAGTCCTGGTTACTTTGGGCTCTTTAGTTTAAAGGATATTTTACCCAAAGATAATATGTATATAAAATACATGGTGGAGTGGCAGGGCCTTGTAGCCAAGCTGCCACAACAGAGAAAGGATAATAAAACTCACTGGTATATTATCAAATCCTTTGGGTATCTGTTTGAGACGTTCACTGATGGGTTAAACCTGTATACTGGGGTTATAAGGTTGTTCAGCAGTTTTAATTGATAAAAAAGAGGTTGAGGACGGATATTATTGATCAGAATTAGCCATAAATCACTTACTTATCTCTTATAAGTACTTGATTACCTTGGCACGGTGTCTGGATATAAACATAAGTGGGTCTCTGCCCATCAATATCCTCAAAAGAGCTCTTTATTTATAGCTTTTGGAGTCCCAATATTGTCCTTCTGAGGGTTGCAGGTGCTCAAAGGGACGGAAAATAAGGCTAGCAGGGTAACTAGGGGTAGCCTTTCATGTGTTCTTGGTGCTATAGCACGGGTAGCATTTAACTCCTCAGGGTATGGGAATTATTCTACTTCATAATAGATATTAGGACGTGTGAATAACACTAATCAATCCCATTTATGTATTATTTAATTGATTCTCCTTAGTATATGTTTGCAGTAGTTTAATAATTATATAAATAGACATTTCTACGGACTTCTTGATGTCAGGTAAGTTCTCATTATGTATTATATATCTTGAGTAAAAGTCATGATATTGATTTTACTCCTTATTTTCGCGTTCCAGTTGATTTACTAAGATAATTACTTCAAAATACAAGTCATGGGAATTCATGTAATATTTTTACATCATTAGTTTTCTTAGTATGTCACGGAGATATTGATGCCTATGAATTCTCATAAAAGTATATTAAAGTGTTTTAATTTATTTTTAGAATTTGTCATTATCTTATTTTCAAAGTTTTTGGTAATTTGAATTATATTAAATAAAAAATACGTATAAGGATTTTCTAAGTATTTTTATATAATATTATGTACTTTCAGACTATCTACTATCCACAGGAACATTTATTACATATGTAGAATTTTTCCGTGTGGGTTGTAGCATGTTTATGAAGTACCTGAGCCTCTCAGGCTGCCTGTCACTCTGTCAACCCATAGTCCCGTAGCTGCCTACTTGTCAGAGGCCCGGGGCTGCGTACACAAACTTGACGGAGTGACAGGGCTGTATCTCAGCTGCGCGCGGGTGCATTGGCTGCCGCAGCTGCGTGCGGGAATTGTGACAAAACACATTTCAGCCCGTAACTCCTAAAATATACACAACACCTCAATTCTGACTGAATTTTAGGTGTGAAACCTATATGTGAAACTGTGTGTGAAGTATTTAACTGACCAAAAACTCAATAGTTGAGCCGTCGTATTTTGGTCTCTCTTTCCTTAATTATTTAAAAATGTAAGGAGTTGGATTTCAAGGGTGAGGTCAGTGAGTGACCCTACCTAATTTTGGGTTGAAAATCCATTTCTGTAATAATATTTATGGTTTTCCTACTCCTTCTTGGGTTAATTTTATTATTAATATTTTTATGTTATTTTTGTTACTTTTGCAGCTTGCTCTGCAATAGTAGCAAGCTGACAAAAACCATCATTAACATGACCCAATTTTTGATGATTGGATCAAATTTTGCCAAAGAATGGTGGGGTGAGGCGGCCATTACAGCCATGCATACCGCCAATCTACTCCCTTCTCTCAGAAAATCAAAAAATTCTCCAATTGAACTCCTTACAGGAAAAGCCCAATTGTGACAGCACACATTTCCGTCTGTAACTCCTAAAATATAAACAACATCTCAATTCTGACTGAATTTTAGGTGTGAAACCTATATGTGACAATGCATGTGAAATATTTAATTGGCCAAAAAGTTCAATAGTGGTGCCGTGGTATTTTGGTCTTTCTTTCCTTAATTATTTAAAAATATAAGGAGTTGGATTTCAAGGGTGGGGTCAATGAGTGACCCTACCTAATTTTGATTGGAGAATCCATTTTTTCACTAATATTTATGGGTTTCTTACTACTTATCAGGTTAATTTTATTATTATTTTTTTATGTTATTTCTGTTACTTTTGCAGCTTGCTCTACAATAGTAGAAAGCTGACAAAAACCATCATTAACATAACTCAATGTTTGATGATTGGATCAAATTTGGCCAAAGAATGGTGGGGTGAGGCAGCCATGACAGCCTTGCATACCGCCAATCTACTCCCTTCTCTCATAAAATCAAAAAATTCTCCAATTGAACTCCTTACAGGAAAATCCCCTAGAATCCATTTCCTAAGGGTGTTTTGATGTAAGGCCTGGGTGATTATACCATCTACTCTTTGCCTTTCAAAGTTATCTCTGGTTTCCTGGGAGGGCATCATGCTTGAGTAGAGCAATGATTTCAAATCTTACTGGATACTCTGCACTAATGATTCTAAAATCATCAAGAGCCGGCATGTCTGCTTCAATGAGAACATATTCCCGCATGGTATTGCCATCAATCCTGACCTAAGGGTTTATAGTGCAGAGAAAAAAAAGTTAATAAGTTTAGGTAACCCTCTTCTCCCATTCATTGAAGAGCAGGAGGAAGTGAACCACTACCACAAAAGTGATTACTGTCCAATGCAATCTTCCCCAGAAGGCCATTTTCCCTCTGATGAATCTGAAAGTAGCAATGATGAAAGCAACCCTCACAAGCGCCCCACCAAACAAAGGCTCATCCTCCAACCTCCACAACAACCAACATTAATCTGGGGAAAAATTTTGGAAACCTGCATCAGAAACTACCCCTGGAATAGGAACAAGGCAATGGTGAATGTGGCAATACGGAACAACCTGAGCAACCAAGCAGAGGCTCTCAGGTCCCATTACAGCAAAAAATGGATCAAAGCGGAGAAAAAGGAAATTGAGAACATGAAGCAACACAAAGTATGGGTTGAAAGAACAAGGGATGCAGGGAACAACCCAATCCCTTCAACTTGGGAATACAGAACCAAGCTGGGAAGCAAAACAAAATCACCAGCTATAAGGCACAAGTATTCGCGCAAGGATTCCAAAAAAATTTGGTATAAACTTTGAGAACACATATGCACCAAATTGGAGGCTTTCATCCTTGCGCTTCCTTTTCTCTCTTGCTGCCACATACAAAATGCACATCCATCAGCTTGACATACGTAGTGCTTCCCTTACATGCAAGCTTGACAAGACCGTTAATTTTCTTCCCCTGCCAGGCTACCAGGATGGAGAGGGAATTGTCCTCAAACTTTGGAAAGCCATGTATGGACTGAAACAGTTGGCCCTTACGTGGTACAAAAGTCTAAGCGCATTCATGAGCTTTTTGGGCTTCAAAGTGTGTAAATTGGACCCCTGCATGTTTTTTAAAATAGAACCAGCAGGCACCAGTGCCTGGATATTTTCCCATGTGGACAACCTTGTAATAATTAGCAATGACCCATCCAAGTTCAGGTCACAAATTGAAGAAAATTTTGAGATAAAACATTTGGGCAAAGTCAGCTTCCTCCTTGGAATGACCGTACAGGTAACACCCCAAGGAACTAATATAGACCAGCAACATTATGCAGTCAGAAAACTTGAGGAATTTGGCCTCAGCCATTCACAACCTGCAAAGAACCTGATGTTGCCCACATCCACCCTCAAGAGCGCATCTGAAGAAGACTCCCTTGCATTCTTCAAAAGAGGGGTGGATTATAGAGCAATCATTGGCTTGCTTAATTAATTATGTGTATTAACAAAACCCAATATTTCCACGGCTTTAATTCAGATTTCTAGGTTCCTTGATAAACCCGGGGAATCCCACTACAAAGAAGCCATACATTTCTTTTGGTACTTGAAAGGTACCATCTCCCAGGGTTTGAGATTCTACAAGTATGAGAAATGCAGCGCCTGCATCTATGCCAAGGCTGATTGGGCCAACTGCCTCATGTTATAATTATGGCCAGCAATTAGCTTAGGCAAATGAGCAGTATTTAAAGCAAAAGAAATGCTGGACACTGTGTGTCAATAATGGCTAATGGGGCTCTCACAATGGGGCAATATGTTGGATGAATTCGATTGGATGATGAATGAATGGATGGAAAACAGCAGGGAGAAGAGCTCCTTAAGTACAAAAGATTGGCCTCTTGTGAGCCCATGATACAACAAGCCAAAAGGCAAATTTTCCGCCCCAAAAGGGCTCTACAGGCTCTACTGGCCTTGTTACTTGGTTTGGACTAAATCAGCCCACATGGCATCAGTCCCTGTACCCTTACAACCAGCCTATTCTGGTTATTTCTGGTGTTTCCACCTCAATGGGGCTGAACCAGCCCCTTAACTGTTCAATCCCCTTGGCTGGTTGTCCTTTACAACCAGCCATGATGACCTTTATTGCCTTGTTTACGGGCTGGTTGCCTCATGCAGCCAGCCCCTGGCCCCTCAAATGGGCCAGGTGGGACCCAGGGCAAACCTGGGTCCGGTCTCAGACTCACATGGGGGGGGGTGACCAGCGGACATGTTGCCCCCCCCCTTTTTCTCTCAAATCCCTGGTGGGGGCGGTCAAATCCCCTCACCAGGGGCCCTGGGGGTTGATACCTCCAGGGCGTCGTCAAGTACGTTGGCCTGGGAGGTGATCAGGTCCCCCCAGGCCCATCGCTCCTCCCCCTCGGTAAGGGGGGGGGGAGAGCGTCCCTGCCCTGCTTGGTCGCCTCGAACGATCGATGGTGGGGGGGTGATGAATTCCCCCCCACCTGCCGGTCGCTACCCTTGCGGCCGGCGCCGCCACCTCCTTGGGCAAGGGGGTGGTCAGGTCCCCCCTGCCCTGGCCGACCGCGCTGTCGCGGTCGGTCGCTGGCTGGTTCAACCCAGCCAGCCTGCCCCCTCCCCCTCGCGACGGCGAGCGAGGGGAGGGGGAGCGAGCCGGGGCCGTGAGCCCCGGCTCCGCGGCGCTGGTCGCCGGTCGCGACCAGCCGGGCCCGCGCGGCATCGCACCGCGCGGGATCCCTCGGCCGCGCAACAGCCCCGCGCGGGCCGTCGGGCCCCGCGTGGGCCGTGCCGAGGAACACAGGCGGCCCCGAACGGGCCGCGACGCGAGCAGCGGCCCCGAGCGGGCCGCGACACGGGCGGCAACCCTAATGGGCCGCCCCAAGCCCAAATTGTGAGAAAAGACTACTTTTGCGGGCCAGCCCGTCTGGCCAAGTATGTCCAAAATAAACCTTGGGCCCAATTATGCCCATACAAGCCCATCTGGCCGTATTTGCCCATATACCCCATTGGGCCCGTTAGGGCCCGTGTACCAATGGGTCTATTTCACGCGTTTTGAGGCCAGTTTCCCCAACTCTGTAACATCCACATGGGCCCGTATGGTCCGTGTGTGTGTCCAATGGGCCTCAGAGGCCCATTTGTGCATCCCATTTGGATTACACTTATACGTAGCACCCGCGTAAGTGCGTACGTATTTTAACACACCCCCTTAATCCAAAAGGGGTGACATCTGCATATTAGTCACAAAGCCTTGATGCTTTTTTCTGTCTAATGCCTTAGTCAAGATATCTGCAATCATCGCTCCAGTGGGCATGTACCTCAACAAAATCTCATTGCAGTTAACTGCGTCGCGAATATAGTTATAGTGAACATCAATATGTTTTGTTCTTGAATGGAACACTTGGTTTTGTGCCAACCCAATGGCACTCTGGTTATCGGAATACAACAACGCAAACCCTTGTGGTTTATGTGTATCCTCTAAGACTTTTCTCAACCATTTTGCTTCCTGTGAAGCTGCTAAGTAAGCTCTATACTCAGCCTCTGTTGATGAAAGACTTATTGCCGACACCTTCTTGGACATCCATGACACCAGATTCTTACCTAAAAAGAATACAAAACCACTTGTTGATTCCCTAGTGTTACCATCTGCCCAACTTGCATCAGAATAACCAACCAAATCAAAGTTTGCTGACTTTGTAGACAACAGTCCCAGACTGTGTGTTCCTTTAAGATACCTCATAACTCTCTTAAACGCTGACCAATGCCTCATGCTTGGCTTCTCTAAGTGTTGCGACAAGACCCCAATTGCAAACGCAATATCGGGCCTTGTACACTGCCCCAAATAATTAAGCGATCCAACAGCTGACCTGTAGTCATTCCCTGATTGAACAAACTCAAGATACTCCTCATCTGTAGACTTCTCTAAACAAATGTTTGACTGCATGGGAGTACCAAACTCCTTTGCATCCTCTAAGCCATACTGCTTAAGAAGAGCTTCAACGTAATGGCTTTGGTCTAACTTAATACCATTCTTGCCCTTACTAACTTTCATTCCTAGCACCTGTTGTGCCAGACCAAGATCTTTTATCTTGAACTCCTTTTTTAGTGTCTCCATGACTCTCTCTTTACCATCACCAATAATGATAATGTCATTGACCCATACAAACAAGATTGCATCCTTTCTCACAAAAAGGCAAGGATCGGCCTCAGACGTCTTAAAACCAATCTCTATCAGTTTCTCACTCATGGTGTTATACCATGACCTAGCTGCTTGCTTCAATCCATACAGGGATCTACACAGCTTGAGGACATATTCCCCTTTATCTGCCAAAAGAAAAGTTCTAACACAGATTTTCTTCATGGTTTCTGGTTTAGTCTCTACTAACCATTCACGAAAACCATCAGGAATCGACATATAAACAGTCTCCTCCTCTCCAAGTTTTGCATTCAAGTATGCTGTTACAAAATCAGCTTGTCTGATTTCTTCACCCAACTCCACTGCCAGAGCAATGATGTACCTGAAGGTGGACAGCCTTCCAGTTGGTGAGACAGTTTCTTGGTAATCAATACCCTCTCTCTGCTTGAAGCCCTGTGCAACACATCTAGCCTTGAACCTTTTCAAAACTCCATTTGTGTCAAACTTCTTGTTTAACACCAATTGAGACCCCACAATGGTCTTTCCTTTTGGAACAGAATCCCGCTTAACCACTTCAAAGACACTATTATTCTCTAGAGAATCAAATTCCTCAAAAATAGCACTCTTCCAGTTGGCTCTATCATCAGAATTCATAGCTTGGCCAAAGCTATTTGGGTTAACCCTGTTACCCATTTCTGAACTCAACTCCAGGACTTCATTGAGCATACACTGTTCCTGAAATGTATCTTCCTCATATCCTGCGGCAGCATAATGGGATCTCCACTCCCCGTACCTGTCAACCGGTACTCTAACCCTACCACTCCTTCTAACCGGAGGTGGAGGCTCATCAGGTTCTGATTCCACAGAATCACCTGGAGCGGGTACTGAACCCTCTTGTGGCACGTCTGCCACCTCTTCATCTTCTGGAACCACATGTTCCACAGCTTTTGCTGGTGAAATAGGTGCTAATTCTATTTCTTGTTGTGGCTTAATCACAACGACATCTTCACTCCTTTTGAGTGGAAAGGTACTTTCGTCGAATTTTACATCCCTGCTACGGATAACCTTTCTTGTCCCTGGACAATAGATCCTATAATATTTACTTATTAAATCATAGCCTACAAGTGCCCCTGTTCTGGCTCTAGGGTCTAATTTTCCGACCATTTCATTATGGTGGACACTATAATACACCAAGCAACCAATTGTTCTTAGGTGTGATGTTTTGGGGTACAACTTCCAAAACTGATAATGGGGGCACTTCCCATTAACACTTACAATGTTGTGCAACAGACACACCGTGCACATCAATTCAGCCCATAAGAACTTTGGCAGACCAGATTGAGACATAATAGTTCTGACTTTGTCCAGTAAAGTCCTATTCATTCTCTCAACTATTCCATTATTTTGTGGAGTACTTGCAGTAGTGACTATATGAATGATACCATAATCTTTCAACAGCCTCCCAAAATCTTTACTCACGAATTCACCCCCTCCATTGGTAATAACCCTCTTGATCTCCTTCATCAGACCATTCTGTTTCCAGACTTTGAAGATTACAGAAACCTCCTCTGTGGTCTGATCCTTAGATCGAATTGGTTTAACCCAAACATAATTAGTTGCAGTATCAACTAAATTGATGAAGTATCTTGCCCCACCAAGGGACTCTGGAGTGAATGGCCCTGCCAAATCAATGGAAAATTCCTCTCTAGGAACATCTGTGTGATCTCTACTCTTAGAGAACACATTTCTAGTCTTAGCCCCCAAGGTACAACTCTCACAGTTGCTGTCCTTTACCTTATGGCCACTTCTATTGTGAGAAACAGTGCTCAGAGCTGAGAATTTGAACAAGCTTGCACACAGAAGCTTATTCCGAACTTGTCCACTAAGAACAGTTCTCCCATTCATATCAATAACAAACCTATCTCCTTTAAGATAACAAATTTGGAAACCTTTTTTCCATAACACCCCAAGAGACACAAGGTTGTAAGGCAACTCTGGTACATAGAACACTTTATCAAAAGTAATTTGGAAACCCAGTTGATTTGCAAGAATAACTTTTCCAATTCCTTTAATCTGAATTGTTCTGCCTTTCTGACCAATATTTACAACCCCATCATAATCACTAAGATTTGAAAATAAATTTGGTTCAAAAAACATGTGATCTGTACAACCAGAATCGATCAAAACAAGAACATCCTCCTTCAATCCTCCTAGTAGGAAAGAAGCTTTATCAGTCACTGATAAGTTCTTATCTTTGAGGTTAAGATTACTCACTTCATAATCAATCAAGTCCATTTCTTGATCCTCATTGATTTTGGCCTTCTTGTTGGGACCTTCTTCCACAACAGACTCTTCAATTGGAGCATCCAACGCCACCATTGCAACGTTTTCAGTTGTGAGATTGACCTCCTTGTCATTCCCTTCGGACTTCTTCCTTTTCTTGGCCTCCTTGCAGTCCTTAGCATAGTGACCCTTATTCTGACAATTGTAACATAAGTCCTTGGACAAATCCTTTTTCGCCTTCTTGCAAGATTTTCCAGTCTTTCCAACTAGGGCTGTTCCAGAACCCCCCTTCATCTTGAATTGAAGGTCATCCTTTTCAATCCTTTTAAGCACATCCTCCTCCCCAGGAAGAGGATCCAATTGAGAAATGATTCTGACTAAGGAATCAAACTCTTTTGGCAGCTTTTGAAGGATTAAGAGTGACAAACACTCTGGATCCATGTTAAGTCCAGATGACTTGAACTTGGCTATACTAGACCTAGCCTCTGCCACAAACTGTTTACAATTCGAATATTGTAACTTGAACAGTTTATTAAAGGCTATACCCTTCTGGTGAACAGAATCACCAGCATACTTGGACTTAAGCAGCTTCCAAAGGATGCTGCCCCTCCTCCTCTCATCTTCCCTAAGAGTATCAGCAACCCATGTCACATGATTCTCATCAAGATGCCTAAGGATCAGATGGTAAGACTTCTTCTCCACTTCTGAACTGATCAGAGTGTCATCTGCATCCATAATTTCCCCACAGCAGATGTTATCCAGCTCACTATCCATAAGGACAGCCCAAGCATTATAGTTCTGACTATTCAGAACAATTTTGGTAGAGCTAACATCAGGGATATAGGACATCTTCTTGGAAAACTTGAGGTCTTTGAGGTTCTCCAAAGTAAGGTACAAAGGTCTAGATGGCTTGGAAGTAATGATGATGTTGGTACTGATAATGTGTTATAATTATGGCCAGCAATTAGCTTAGGCAAATGAGCAGTATTTAAAGCAAAAGAAATGCTGGACACTGTGTGTCAATAATGGCTAATGGGGCTCTCACAATGGGGCAATATGTTGGATGAATTCGATTGGATGATGAATGAATGGATGGAAAACAGCAGGGAGAAGAGCTCCTTAAGTACAAAAGATTGGCCTCTTGTGAGCCCATGATACAACAAGCCAAAAGGCAAATTTTCCGCCCCAAAAGGGCTCTACAGGCTCTACTGGCCTTGTTACTTGGTTTGGACTAAATCAGCCCACATGGCATCAGTCCCTGTACCCTTACAACCAGCCTATTCTGGTTATTTCTGGTGTTTCCACCTCAATGGGGCTGAACCAGCCCCTTAACTGTTCAATCCCCTTGGCTGGTTGTCCTTTACAACCAGCCATGATGACCTTTATTGCCTTGTTTACGGGCTGGTTGCCTCATGCAGCCAGCCCCTGGCCCCTCAAATGGGCCAGGTGGGACCCAGGGCAAACCTGGGTCCGGTCTCAGACTCACATGGGGGGGGGTGACCAGCGGACATGTTGTCCCCCCCCCTTTTTCTCTCAAATCCCTGGTGGGGGCGGTCAAATCCCCTCACCAGGGGCCCTGGGGGTTGATACCTCCAGGGCGTCGTCAAGTACGTTGGCCTGGGAGGTGATCAGGTCCCCCCAGGCCCATCGCTCCTCCCCCTCGGTAAGGGGGGGGGGAGAGCGTCCCTGCCCTGCTTGGTCGCCTCGAACGATCGATGGTGGGGGGGTGATGAATTCCCCCCCACCTGCCGGTCGCTACCCTTGCGGCCGGCGCCGCCACCTCCTTGGGCAAGGGGGTGGTCAGGTCCCCCCTGCCCTGGCCGACCGCGCTGTCGTGGTCGGTCGCTGGCTGGTTCAACCCAGCCAGCCTGCCCCCTCCCCCTCGCGACGGCGAGCGAGGGGAGGGGGAGCGAGCCGGGGCCGCGAGCCCCGGCTCCGCGGCGCTGGTCGCCGGTCGCGACCAGCCGGGCCCGCGCGGCATCGCACCGCGCGGGATCCCTCGGCCGCGCAACAGCCCTGCGCGGGCCGTCGGGCCCCGCGTGGGCCGTGCTGAGGAACACAGGCGGCCCCGAACGGGCCGCGACGCGAGCAGCGGCCCCAAGCGGTCCGCGACACGGGCGGCAACCCTAATGGGCCGCCCCAAGCCCGAATTGTGAGAAAAGACTACTTTTGCGGGCCAGCCCGTCTGGCCAAGTATGTCCAAAATAAACCTTGGGCCCAATTATGCCCATACAAGCCCATCTGGCCGTATTTGCCCATATACCCCATCGGGCCTGTTAGGGCCCGTGTACCAATGGGTCTATTTCACGCGTTTTGAGGCCAGTTTCCCCAACTCTGTAACATCCACATGGTCCCGTATGGTCCGTGTGTGTGTCCAATGGGCCTCAGAGGCCCATTTGTGCATCCCATTTGGATTACACTTATACGTAGCACCGGCGTAAGTGCGTACGTATTTTAACACCTCAAAGGTTGAGGCTCCCGCACTGGAGTCATTTCAGTAATAGGCCGCAATATTATCTCTTGGCAGTCCTACCATCAACAAACGGTGTCATTATCAACCATGGAAGCCAAATACATGGCGTTAAGCAACGCGGGTAAGGAGGCTGTTTGGCTGTCAAGCCTGATCATTGAGGTCACAAAAATCAACCCTATGCCAATAACAATCCTGATTGACAATAAAGGCGCCTTTGAGCTAGCTATCAACCAATCCAGCTCAAATAGCTTCCGCAGTAAGCACATTGACATTAGGTTCCAATTTATTCAGGAACTGGTCATTCAGAAGATAGTTTCCCTGAAACTTGTCCCGTAAAAGGAGAACATGGTCAACTTTCTCACAAAACCGGTGGGCTGCACCGTGATTCAAGATGCGTTTTGCATTGTTTAAAATACAATAAGGGAGGCACATGGCACAGGGGGATGTCAGAGCAAGGGGCTCTTTGCCTTGGTACGTCCCTCAATAGTCAAGCCATATGCTCCTAAGAGAAGCCAGTTCTGCTGGGTAAGTGGACAATCTTCTTAATAACCTTGCCTTGACGTACCAACTAGTCCCTTGAGAAAATACCAGTGCACTGAGATACATCTAACCACGCCACATATCAGACCAGGCCATTGCATAGACCTGGCCACAACGGCATCAGCGGTGTAGGAAAACCAGCACAACAGGTGGTTGCTCACAACCAAGCAACATAACTGGCTGGAAAAGTGAATGGCGGGCTCAAAGAATGAAAGATGAGTAGGAGGTTGCCATTGGAACTTTTGTATAAAAGGACACTTGTATTTAGCAATTATTGAGCACTCAAGCAATCATCATATCCCAAAACACCGCACAATACAAATTGGGCAATTCAAAACAAAATTATCTTATCAACACAAGTTCCGGCTACATTTATTCCACAAAATAACTTATTATAAAACTCTCAAATCTACCAACCAGTTGAATTTTCACATAGCCATGCAGAAAAATGCCGGTTTTTTAAGATTTTAGTGGTTAAAACTGAGGGAAGTTCATTTCATCAGGGGCTTTATTCTAGAAACAAGCAAGGTGGAAACAGAGATCAATGGTACCAACCTGAGAGCAGAAAACAATTGTTTATGATTCTGTGCGGGAGATTGGGTAAGATGAGAAATAGAGAATGATTAAAGAAAATGATAAGGAAAGCAAAAGATGAAATGAAGAAGGGAGCAGGACAGAGGTCATGATGAAGGGAAAAGGAAAATCAAGATGAGGAGGAGATATTAGTTGTTTGAATAGCTTTGAGCTGCCAAGCAGAGAAGAAGGTCTGTCTCCTGGCTTCTGGAGTCAAGGATAACAATCTTGAGCTGGAAGAGCGCAAAGCTGAGTGGGATGTTTGTTGGAGGGCTTCTAATGACCTGATGGAGTATGTGATGAGATCAAATTTTAGTTTGATGGTTAAGACTAGTTGATTTATAGTGCAGATGTTATTATGATATTGTGCAAAGCAGCTTACAATGAGGGTGTTTAAGTATCTGTTTTTTGAGGTTCCAGGTACTTGGTTCTTGGGAAGAATAGTCCTGTTGAGATGAGGTTGTGGGTGCCTGGCTGGTCACCTCTTGTGAGATTGAAGTGGCTTCTGGTTTATGCGTAGGAAGTTCAGGCTTGATGGGATGTTGATAGGGTATAGACAGGGTTAAGAGTAGGTGAGCTGGATTAGTTGTTCCAACTGAGAATAGCTGAGTTTGAGTATGAACATGTTCTTACAGGTATCCAGGGCTGCACCAAGTGTACAAGTTGCTTTTACTTGGGGGCTTGCACCCCCTGGGTGGGTATGCAGATTACATTAAGTAGTTAGCATGGTCTGGTAAATTCCAACAGGTTTCTATCAACAGTGCAAAGGTGTGGAAAGCTTTCCTTTTTTTAGGTTACACTAGTCTTTTGCCCCCAAATTTGGGGAATAGATTAAGTAAAAAGGAATTGAAATGAAAAAATGTGATATATTTTAAATCACGGATAATTCCAATCAAGCAAGAAATTAGGGCAATGGATAAAGAAAATGATGAAATGAAAAATTTTCCAATTATTTGAAGAGATAAAAATGCAAAACAAAGTACATATCATGAAACTTTTTGTATGTCATTTCAGTGATGGATGAGTTTTTCTGTATGCTTAGGTATTCTTGCAACCATGAATTACACAATTAATCATGTAACTTGTATCAAGACAGTGGTTTTCAAAGTTTGTTAATAAGATTTTGGCCCATTTGAATCTTTTATGAAATTAAGATCATCCCCAAAATTGAGTAATAATAATAATAATAATAAAATCAAGCAGGACCACCTGCAAAGTGATATTTTTATTGAGGGGGAAAACTTGAAACTAACCCCATCATGTAGAATTACCCAAAATTGCATCAACCATTTGAGGATGTGTAACCTTTTCAAAAATAGGTAATATTTTTGCATAAAATAACCTCCAATAAATCTTTATTTTCCTCAAAACGTTAAATCAGAATCAATTGGATCTTGAAGTATTTTGTCAACCAACTTCAGAGCATGCCTATGAGTCCTGGGTGTGTTATCTCACCCCCCAGAATTGTCAAAAGATAATTAAGATGACTGAGAAGAATTGCATGCATTGACTATTAAGTCAAATATATAATTCTATCTATCATTATGAAGATGAAACTTTTGAAAATCTGATTCCTTAATAGCAGAATTTTTTTTCTTCTTCAACCATTCCAGTTTATTCTTTTGACCTCTAATTATTGATCAAATTTTGGAAAAATTAGAAAAAGCTTTCCCAATTTTTTCAATGGTTTTGAAATATAATTGAGCTGATTAATGTGAATATTTCATTTCTGAGGACAATTTGATCTGTGATTCCAGATTGAATTGAAACTTCCACCATGGAATTGAAGCAATTAGAATTCCAATGGAAAAGTGGGATTTCTGGCTGACAAAGTCCCAATATCAAGCAACTTTCTTAGTGCTAAAGGGTGAATCTACTCATCAGCTTCTTGAATTTTCATTTCTAAATTATTTTTTTCCAAGTAAACACTTGCATAAATATTCATCTCTGAAATTTGCATGGGAAATTACATTTACTTGATTTAGGTTATTGAATGAAGTAGCATAAAAAGAATTATTTAAAAAAAATCTGACAAACTAACTTTCTGAAACTGCTCAATGAACAGTGTAAAATCTCCTGATCCAATAAAAAATCTGAAAGTGCCTGCAATCTTTTATGAGTTGATATGATTTGAAGTATTATGGAAAGTATGAATATTTAATTGTACTTTAAAAACTATCAATTGAATTTATTTTGAAATATTGTGTAAGAATATTTTTTCCTTTTTTGGATCTTTGACAGACTTCATGCAGGGCTTCATCTGGTTCAAATAGAACATTTGTTGGCCAAGAAGACAGATATCCAGCCTTAAAGCATAAGTTTAATTAGAAAACAATTTGAAAGAAAAACCTCTTTAACATGCCTCTGGAGCACCTACCAATGTTGAATCCCTAAATTAGTCTGTATAATCCAAATATGCACCAAAATCAAAAGTATAAATATCATAGCTCTTATAAATTTATTTTAAGAGGTATTTAATACAAAAGATAATTACACATATCTCTGCATTTATGTGGCATTTGTACTTTTCAAACTATTGAGGATTTTATGGAATTCCACAGGGATTATCAATGAAAAATTTTGTATGATTCCTCCACATTGAAATTGTAGGTCCATTCTGTTGTCTTTTATGGTTGGATAACTGTTCTCAACGAAAATGAAGGCAGGATAGAAAAAAATTGAATGAAAAACCTCTCCAAAATGCCTTTGGAGGAGCTTACCATCTTGAATACCTAAAATAGTCTATTTCATTGAAATGTGCACCAACATAAATTAACTCAATAATTGCCCATATAAATGCTAGTCTTTTGACTCAAAATTTTGTGAATAGATTTAAAAACAAAATCAGAATTGAAATATGTGATATTTCTCAAATAATAAGCATCAAGTGGGAAATTTGGAGAATGGATTCAAAAGCAAAAAAATGGAATTAAAAATTGTTGAAGTATTTCAACAGATAGGCAGGGAAACAAATCTTGATATGTGATTTAAGTGCTTGATAGAATTCGACAACTCTTGTTAAACCAATTAAATAAAAAAAAGACTTGGAACAATGGGATATTTTTTGATAAATTTAATCATGTGAAAAATTTGGGCAACAGGTTCAAAAGAAAAAATCAAGGGAAAAGATTGTTCAAGTATTTCAAAAGATAAGCAAATCAAAAGAGAGTATAGATCATGGAGATATTGGGATTGGATTTAAGTGCTGGATAGCATTAAATAACTCATGGCAAGCCGTATTGTAAGTTTCAAATGAAATAATTTCTTTAGTTTTCTTTTCAACCACTACCCATGTTGGATTTAGGGATCAAAAAAATTACAGTGAAACATAAAGCCCATGGTTGAAAAACTAATCTTGAAGATAAAGACCAAAATTGAGGAATTTTTTGACCTTCTGATTTGTCAGTTATGATTCAAAATTTTGGAATGAATAATTAATTGAGGAACTCTTGTTGGTAAAAATTTTGATTTTCATCCTCAAGAGAACCATGGCATGGGTGAATAGTCATTATTTTATCTTCCTCATTCCAAGTCATTGAATTCAACATTAATGAATTTATCTTTTCCACTTGTTTATTTTTTCAACCTAGAATAACACAATCAGTCAGGTAACTGGTGTCAAGATAGTGGTTTTGTAAGTTTGGGGAGAAATTATCTATTGATCTCTCCAAAGCATGATCCTCATTATTTTCATGAATAAGCATGTTTTTAAGCATAAATATTCTATTTGAAAATTTCATAAGATTATGGCCATCCCCAACATCATTAAAAAAAAATTATAATCAGGATCACCTGTGACACACATATTTGAATTCAGGGGGAAAACTTTGAGTTAACTGCAGCATGAAGAATTCCCCAAACTTTCATCAACTGTTTGAGGATATTTTCCTATTTTAAAAAGGGTAAACTTTGCCTAAAATGAGCACTAAAAACCCTTCATTTTTTTCAAAAGGGTAAATTAAAATCCATTAGATCTTGAATTATTCTGTCAGCCAACTCAACATCATGCTTATGAGTCATAAGTGCTTCATTTCACCCACCAGTATCATCAATGAATAACCAAGAGGGCTGAGAAAAATTGAATGGATAAACTATGAGTTCAAATATATGCACCTGAATATTATCAAGAAGATGAATTTCTTGGAAAATATGATTCATTTATAGCAGAATTTTGTCCTTCTTCAAGAATCCATTTACTTTTAATTCTTTTAAACTCCTCTTTTTGATGAAGTTTTTTAAAAATCAGGAAAAGCCTTTACAGTTTTTGTTCCATGGACTTAAAATATGATTGGGTTGATTGAAGTTAATATTTTATTTTTGATGACCTGTTGATCTGTGATCCCAGAATGAATTTAAGCTTCAACCATGAAATTGAATCAAGAGTTCAATATTAAAAGTGTTTGTTGTGGATGACAAATCTCCAATAGAATTTCAAACAACTTTTGTAGTTCAAAAGGGTGAATCACATCATCAGCTTCTTCCAGTTTTGTTGATAAATGATTGTTTTACTCAATTAAACACTTGAAAAAAGATTCAAATCCAAAATTTGCATATGAATATCCGTTGAAACGCTTATTTTATAAAATGAAGTGGAACCAGGAGAATTATTCAAAAATAAATATGAGAAATTTCCTTCCTTAATATGCAGAATGACGGGTATAATTTTTCCCAATTCAACAAAAAATCTGAAATTTTCTTCATTCTTTCCTGAGTGGATGGAATGAAATGTGAGCTTCCTGATACCAGGAACTTTTCCTTCCTTCAGCTACAGAAATTGATATTGGTTTTGGAATAATAATTCCAATAAAATTACGGTAAAATGCTTTAATAATTGGTTTAAAAGCAAGTGCAAAGTTTGGTTGGTTTGGTTGGATTAAATTTGTTTAAATATATTTTTAAGAGGGGCCACAGTTTGTGAAAACTGGGGTTCTTTATTGAATAACAACCTCTCTTCAAGGGGATCTTTTGAACCGTGTAAGGACCTTGGTATAATGAGGTGTTATATGATTGCTCACAAAGATTAACTCAAGGGGATGGGTGGACTGGCTGCCTTACAGCACTTATGCCTGGGTTTCAAGGAGGAGAAAACTTACTAGTTTAAGTACTTACTCCAGGAGGCTTTCAGAGATTCACAGTATGAAAGGGTCACAGGACAATTATTGGGGTAATTTGCTGATATTCTTCACGGAATCAATTTTGGGGTCAGAATGATTAATAATACTATCAGACTATAGCCATATATCACTTGTTTATCTTGAATAAACACTTGATCACGGATGGCAAGGGGTCTGGATTGATACTAAAAAATTACTGTGTATCAAATCATTTAAACAGAGGGTTGTTTATATACCCTTTTGGGTAATAAGACCTCCTCAGGGCACGTAGAGAGGGTTTTGCTTGGATGCTGAGGCTAGCTGGCTGGTCAGGGCTACTTTGGCACGTAGTCCTGGTGCTGTTAATCTACTAGCCTTGTCTATGCCATATTTCTTTGTGAAATAATTGTCAAAAGGTGTTTAAGTTTTAATTTGTTATTTTTATGATTCAGACATATTTCCTCATTTTGTATCAACTTCTTTTGATTAAAATGGGTGGAAGTGGGTATTAGTAGATTCTAAGGCATCTTCTGCACACGTTGGGAGTTTTGAATAATTTTTAGGTTAACTCCTTGTTGTGTTTTGTGGTTCATAAAGATTTGGCAATCTCATTTATGTGACAACCTTCATTATTGTTTCTCACCATTTATTTGCTTTATATTTTGATTTTCATATTTTTATTCCATATTCTTAGGTTTCAGACATCTCTCTGTCCTGCAGTCAAGTTTTTAAATATGCATGATGTGTGCATGCAGGTTGTAGCCTGTTCCTGCGGTACTTGGCTGTCAGGCTTAGTGCAATTTCAGTTGAGGCGCGCAGGCTTGACAGCTGCATGCGGGGATCTGTTGCCTGCAGCCAGTCAGTCATTTTGAATGCGAGCCTTTTGACATGCGCCTGCATATTGAGTTTCAGGTGCGTGTACCCTTACTGTATGAATGCAGGGCTGCGTGCGGGAATTGTGACACAACACAAATCTGCCTGTAACTTCTAAAATATACACAACACCTCAATTCTGACTGAATTTTAGGTGTGAAACCTATACATGGCATAATTTGTGAAATGTTAAAATGGCCAAAAGGTGCCATGGTGGTGTTGTGGTCTATTTTTTTTGATAAGTATTTAAAAATGTAAGGAGTTAGAATTCAAGGGTGGGCTCAGTGAGTAACCCTACTTAATTTTGGGTGGAGAATCCATTTCTGTAATAATATTCATGGATTTCTCACTTCATCTAATTTCATTATTTTTATTTCTGTTTTAAATCTGCTTTGACAGGTTGCTCGGTCTAATTAGCAAGCTGACATGAAAGGTATTATGGAAAGTATGAATATTTCAAGTTAATTCCATTTATTTTAGAATAAGGTGCAAGATTATTTTTTACCTGTTTTTATCTTTGAATAATGTGTTGATCTTTTTGATGTACTTCATCCTGGGCTTGATTGTTGATCAGGAAGATGAATATCCTGCCTTAAAACAGAATGTGAAATAGCAAAAAATTGGAATGAAAAATCCCTCCAACATTCTTATGGAGGATCTTACCATCTTGAATTCCTAAAATAGTCTATTTATTTCAATTTTTCACAAACATCAGCATTCAAAATATCATGGAATTTAAAAATGCATTTTTAGAGGTATTGAACCACCAAGATTCCAGCACATATCCTGAAATTTATGTGACATTGGTACTTTGAAAAAACTTGCAGGTTGTAAGGCAACCCACAGGAATTATCAACAATGAGGTTTGAATTATTCCTCTCAGTGAATTGGTAGGTTCAATCTAGGGTATTCTATATTTTGCATTACTTTTTTCTACTGAAAATTGTTTTGGGAAAAAAGGCTTTGGGGTATTTATTCTTGCATCTACCATTATTCATTCAAGGTGCTTTTATGTGCAAAATATGACATGGCCCATGTATCATGTGTCTTTCAACTGCTTGAAAAAGGTTTGGCTCTGTGTGCATGAGTTGATCAGGTATCTCTGCACAAACAATCATGTGAATTTCTTCCATGGTGAAGACTTACCAAGATTTGAGAATGAGGCAGACCTTTATTACACCCAAAGTGGTGCTTGCCATTATCCTCTGTTACCTCTCTTTCAGGTGCTTGATGTTAGACTGAAGTTTTTCTGCTTGGTTACATCCCTCTGTTAAAATGTTCTTGTTTCAGTTTGTCTAGACATACTTGCAAGTGTATGTATTTAGACAGTTTTCTTGTTTCAGTATGAACAGTAAAATAATTGCAAATTTATGTATTTACATGGGTTTGTGCAATGAGTTTCTTATTTCAGTATGTACAGTAAAATACTTGCAAATTTATGTATTTACATGGGTTTGTGCAATTTTCTGATGTACACTTTGCACCAAGCAGTTAGAGATCAATTTTTAGAGCATCCCGCATGCATTGGGTAGCTGTGGGTTTGACTCCCACTGAATGCATTACCTTTTCCCCTTCATTACATGCAATACTTGGAAAAAAGAAAGTGGAGGCAAAAAAACGCAGACCCAAACCTTATGTATAAGTACATGCAGAAATAAGTATATTCACATGGAGGGAAAAAAAAGAGGACACCTTAAAAAAAAATTTAAATTCACAAATCAGATAGATGTATATTCACATGAAGGAAAAAAAGCAGAAACTCCACAAAAAGAACATTGAAAAAATCAAATTTGACATTCAGATGCACAGTTTGAATTCTTCAGGTTGGTAAGTTGAATGGAGAATGCAGGACCAACGCAAATGAAGCCAATATTTATCAAGGGTGCAGAACCCAAAGTTTTTAGTATATAGTAGAGACTAGTCTTCTGCCCCCAAATTTGGGGATGGATTTAATAAAAAGGAATTAACATGAACAGATGAGATATTTTTTAAGTAAGAAATGATTTTAATCAAGTGTCAAATTAGGGGAATGGATTCAAAAGAATAATGAAATAAACAATTTTTCACTTAGTCAACAGATAAGCAAGTAAAAAAATCTTGGTATGTGATTTCAGTGGGTGATAGAATTTAACACCTCATATCAAACCCAATTCATTTCCTGATTATTTTTGTGACTTCTACTGTTTGATCAAATTTTAGAAAATCAGGTAATGCTTTTCCAATTGCTGTTCTGTGGTTTTGAATAAAAATGAGGACCCTGTGATCTGTGATCCAAGAATTAATCAAATCTCCCACCATGAAATTGATGCCAGAATTATATGGGAAAAGTTGAATATCTGGCTGACAAAGTGCTAATATCAAACAAATTTCATAGCTCAAGAGGGTGAATCTACACACCAGCTTCTTGAATTTTCATTTCTAAATGATTTTTTTCCTGAAGTAAACACTTGCAAAAAGATTAATATTAAGTTTCATAGGAAATTAAATTACTTGCTTTAGGTTATTAAATGATGTAGCATAAACAGAATTATTCAAAAAAATGTTACAAAAATTCTTTGTGAACCTTCAGGATGAAAAGTTTCAATCCTACTTATCCAATAACCAATTTTAAAGTCCCTTCAATTTTTTCTGAATGGATGGAATGTGAAGTATTATTTAAAGTCTGAATATTTCATTGTACTTGCAAAACTATAAATTGAATTTATTTTGAAATATTTTTTAAGGATATTTTTTCCTTGTGTGGATATTTGACAAAATTCATGCGGGTCTTCATCTGGTTCAAGAAATAACTGTGTTTGGCACAGAAGATAAATATACATCCTTAAAAAAGATGGTGAAGTAGCAATGAATTTTAAAGAATAAACTCTTCAAAATTTCTCTGGAAAACCCACCCACCTTGAGACCCTAAATAAGTAAATATAATTTAAATAAGCAACAAAATCAACAGTATGAATATCATGGCCCTTATGAATTTATTTTTGGAGGTATTTAAAAACCAATATACCTGCATATATCTCTGTATTTGAGTAGAATTGATACCTTCCAAAAGTTAAGGATTGTAAGGAACCCCACAGGAATTATTAATGTCAAATTTTGTGTGATTCTTCCTCAGTGAAACGGTAATTCCATTCTGGTGTCTTATATTTTTGGAATAACTGTTTTTAATGACAATGAAGGCTGGATAGAAAAAAAATTGAATGAAAAAATCCCAAAAACTCCTCTGAAGGAAGTTACCCTCTTGAATCCCTAAAATAGTCTATTTCATCCAAATCTGCACCAACATCACCATTAAAAAAATCATGGGCCTTATAAATGTATTTTTAGAGGTATTCAAAAGCCAAGATACCTTCACATATCTTCAAATTTATGTGGCATTGGTTTGTTTCCAGAAGGTATGGATTTTAAGGAAAAATCAATGAATTATCAATGAGGAGCTTTGTATGATTCCTGCTCAGTGAAATGGTAGACTGCTTTCACCCAAAATTGTTTCAGGATAGAAGGCTTTGGGGTATTTCCTCTTGAATCTGCCATTATCCAAGCAAGGTGTTTTCATGATTAAAGTACCACATTGGCCAGGTGTCATGTGTTGTTTCACTGATTGAAAAAGTATTTGCTCTTGGAATTGATCAGGTCTCTGCCCAAACAATCATTCCAATTTTTCCAGAGTCAATTTCTTCAGATGTTTTGGTTTTTGATCATGGTAAAGAATCACCATGATGTGAAAACTAGGCAGACCTCTCTTCTGGAATTATATAAAATGAGTTTTTCCCATTTTCATTCCAAATATTCCATCAATGTGTTTTGATTTTCAAACCTGTGTTAACATTTCAGGATATTGTATGGAGCAGTTTTGCCATTTAAGTGATGGGATGGATGATGGGTCCACTACTGAGAATGTTGGGATGTAATTTTTCAGCGATTTCAATGGTCAGGCAATTGAAAGAAAGTATATATAATGGACATGTTGGAATTTAATTTCAGTTCTGGATAGTGTTCCATAACTCATGGTAAACCATGTTTTCAGTTTAAGATGAGACATTTTTTTTGGTTTTTGTGGAAACAATTACCCACATCAATATTCTGGATAAAAAAATAGAAAAAAAACGTATAACTGCCCATGGGGCCAAGCTTGACCTTGAAAAAATTCAACATATAACTGAGCATGGGTGATGGATTGATCTTGAAGATAAATACTAATATTTTCAATCTTCTGAACTTTTTATTTCTTAGTTATGAGGAAAAACCTTTGGAAGAAATAATGGACTAGTAGACTCTTATTGGTGTAAATTTTGAGTTTTTTACTCAAGGGAACCATGGTAGAATTCCCCAAACTTTCATAAACTATTTGAGGATGTGTAAAATTTAGAGAAAAAGTTGGAATTTTCCAAAAGTTACCACCATGAACTCTTAATTTGCGTCAAAAAGGTAAATAAAAATCTATTAGGGCTTGAAGAATTCTGTCAAACAAATAAAGAGTATGATTATTAGTCATAGGTTCTTCATCTCACCCACCAGGATAATCAATAAAAAATTCAGTGGGCTGTGATGAATTGCATGAATTGAATATGGGCTTGGATATATTTGTCAACCTCCTCGATTCCAAGACCCTTGCTATCCTTTAGCTACCAGAGGTGATGGAAAAAATAATAAATATATTTTTCAATAAATGGGGCAAAAATACATAAGATATTTGGATAAAGCTATTAAAGGGTTGCTTAATTTGGTTATGATTGAATATTATTAATCAATATTGATAAATTGATTATTAAATAAATTAATAGAGGGCCAAAATGGTATTGGGGATTTTCAACACCTCTCTTCAGGTTATTCACTTTGAAAACAGGTATACCTGGTTACTTTGGAACCTTTAATTTATATTCTCTAAGAAGATGTCAGCTTGCTACTATTGCAGAGCAAGCTGCAAAAGTAACAGAAATAAAATAAAAATAATAATAATGAAATGAACCTTAGAAAGAGTAGGGAATACAGAAATATTATTTCAAAAATGGATTCTCCACCCAAAATTAGGTAGGGTCACTCACTGAGCCCACCTTTGAAATCAAACTCCTTATATTTTTAAATAATTAAGGAAAGAAAGACCAAAATACCACGGCACCACTATTGAACTTTTTGGCAAGTTCAATATTTCAGGTCTATTGTCAAGTATAGTTTTCACACTTAAAATTCAGTCAGAATTGAGGTGTTGTGTATATTTTAGGAGTTACAGACGGAAATGTGTTCTGTCACAATTCCCGCATGGAGCCATGGCAGCCAATGCGTCCGCGCGCGGCTGAGCTACAGCTCTGTCACTCTTTCAAAGCCGTTTGCGCAGCCCCAGGCCTTTGAAAAGTATGAAGCCGCGGGACTACAGGTTGACAAAACAACAGGCAGCCTGAGAAACCTAGGTATGGCGTAAACATGCTACAACTTACATGGGAACGTTCTACATATGTAATGAATGTTCCTGTGGATAGTGGATAGTCTAAAAATATATAAAATTATATAAAAATACTTAAATAACCTTTAGACCTATTTTTTATTAAATATAATTCAAAGTACCAAAAATTACAAAAATAAGATAATGACTACTTCTAAAAATATATTAAAATACTTTAATATACTATTATGAGAATTTCTATAAATCAAGTTTTTTTCTGACATACTAAAAAAGCTGATGATGTAAAAATATTGCATGAATACCCATGACTTATATTTTTAAGGAATTATTTTAGTAAATCAACTGGATTTTGAAAATAAGAAGTAAAATCAATATCATGAACTTACTCCAATTATTTAATACATAATGAGAACTCACCTGAAATCAGAATATCCGTACAAATGTCTATTAAAATAATTACTAACTTAATGGGAACATTTGCTAATGATAATTAATTAAATAATAAATAAAAAGGACAGATTAGTGTTATTAAAACTTCCAAAAATCAATTATAAAGTAGAAAAATTCCCATACCCTGTGGAATTAGATACTACCCGTGCTACAGCATCAAGGAAACGTGACAGGCTACCACTGGTTACACTGCTAGCCTCAGTGTCCGTCTCTTTGAGCCCCTGTGCCCCTGAGAAAGACAATATTGGCACTCAAAAAGCTATAAATAAAGAGCTCTTTTGAGGATATTGATACCCAGAGACCCAGTTATTTCTATTCAGACACCTTTCCAAGGTAATCAAATCCTTATAAGATATAAGTAAGTGATTTATGGCTTTAGTCTGATTAATAATATCTGTCCCCAACCTTTTTTATCAATTTAAACTGCTGAACAACCTTATAACCCCAGTATACAGGTTTAAACCATCAGTGCACGTCCCAAACTGGTATCCAAAGGATTTAATAATATACTAGTGAGTCTTATTATCCTTTCTCTGTCGCGGCAGATTGGTTACAAAGCCCTGCCAATCCACCATGTATTTTATATACATATTATCTTGAGCAAAATATAATCTAAACTAAAGGGCCCAAAGTAACCAGGCCTACGTTTTTTCATACTGAATTCCCTGAAGAGAGGTGTTAAAGATCCCCAATATAATTGTTGCCCCTCTATAAAACTATTAAATAATCAATTTATCTATATTGATTTATAACAATAAACCATATCCAAACCAATTAAACTTGCAATAATCTTTTTCCAAATATTCTACGGACTTTTGCTGCATTTACTGAATGATATATTTATTATTTATTCTATCACCTCTGGTAGCTAAAGGATAGCAAGGGTCTTGGCATCCAGGAGGCTGAGAATTGGGGGTCTGGCCAGGAAATATTCCATTTTATTATATTTAATAACTTGGATCAGACATTTCATGTCAAATTAAATTGAAGATTAATTTATCTGACATTTTAACCATTATTTATCATTAAATTCTTTTGCAGTGGATTTGAAAACCAATTCAGAATTGATAATCTATTATTTAAATCTTTTAAAGATAAGAAAAGAAGTATATATTAAAACTATAAACCTACTGGTTGGGAAGCTTTAACTCAAGCTGAGAAACTTATTATATCTTCTGAAAGTAAAAACTTAGATAAACTCCTTGAACAAGAAGATCTTGAGAGGCGTATCAACTTCCAGGCCCTATTAAGAAAACATGAATCTTGGAAGAAATACCGTAAAAATTACTTTTTAAAATATATAAGTAAGTATAAAACTTGTATTAACATATTCTTTTTATTAAAATAATATTAATATATTTTATTGACCAATAAAATAACCCTTTACCTTCAGTGAACCCTCCTATACCAGAAACCACCACCACTGAAACTGATTTATTAGATCAAGAAGTCCCAGATATCTCTGGACGCCCTAAAAATATTGGTTGGACAGGTGAAGACCTTATTGGAACACATCAAGACCCCGTAGGATTAGCTATTAAGGACCAATTTAATCACAATAAAGTACTGGTACCTTTGAATATCAAATTAAGTGAGTTTTAAATAAAACTTATTTTTACAGATTTTGATCTGTAGAAAAATACTTATAAAAATATTATTCAATATGAATAGATGTAACAAAAGAGCCTCAGGGAGAATTCCCTCCTATGGATCTTTGCCAGGAGCCCCCAGTAACCGTGAGACCGCCAATAATGACAACCATTAGGGGACTGGAACCCATGAATCAAATGTTGATGGAAAAGGAACATCCCCAAGTACTTTTGCCCTCCCCCAACCTAGAGCCAGAGAAGGTAGTAGAATTAAGCCTCCCTCCATTACAAGAAGATTCCCTGCAGCCACCCCAGCAGAATCTGGCAAAGGAAGCCAGGATCAAATACTTAGTCAGAGAGCACGTGAAATATTGGGAAGAGTTCATAGAAGCCCAAGCCAAAGAGGACATGGTATCTATGAAAAAGATAATCTACCTGGCAAAAGCTACTCAGATAGCTCTTCAGAAAATGATTCCAAGGAAAGAGGTAGAATCCTACGTAGAAAAGTGGAATCCTTGGGATCAATTAGCCCAACTGAAAGGCAAAGAATCAGGAACAAAGAGATCTTCTTCCCATCAAATCCAAAGGGAAAGAAGGATTAGGATCCAATAATATCCTTAGCTCAAAAGTGGAAAACGGTGTACAACAATTAGCCTCTAATTCTGAACACAGTAACTTTTCTAAACCAACCTCTGATGTAATAACTTCCTTTTATAATGATATGCGCTAGAATTTCAAGATTGTTTGTGGAAATTTGGACGGTGTTTATACCCAGATGGATAAGTTAACCTCAGTAGTAGCTAAATTAATTAATAAACCAACAAACACTGTAGGAATGAAAGATATTAAAGAACATACAGAAAAATAATTGGAGACACTTAATCAAGGTAAAATCAGACAGACTCAAACAATGGAGAGTAAGTTATCAGGTATTCAAGAAGATTTGATTATGTCTTTCCAACCTCTAAAAGAAGAATTGGTAAATACAACTAACAGCTCCATTCTTTACCTTAGTGAGAAATTAGATCTGCTCAATAATGAAGTAGACCTGCAACTTAATGTGATCAAGAATGATCTTAGAGACTTAAAAATCCGTCTGACCAACCCCTTGGGGAGTACCACAGAGGAAGCAAAACCTCCCAGACAAACAACTACACCTGATGCACCACCCTTAATAGGAATGCATAGGGGTGACAACTTCAGGCCTGGTACTACACCTGAAATGGAACAAGCCCTCAAACCTTTACCCCCAATTTCTGAATGGCATAAGTTCTCCGGATAAGGAGAATACAATCATATAAATTTCATAAAATTTATTGACTATACTATTAACTCTTATGACTTACCAGAAGCTATAGCTGTAGTCAGGCTACCCAGAATATTTGAAGGAGTAGCTTTAGACTGGTTTATCAGTAAAGGAGAACAAGTGGGATCCTTACCGTGGAATTCTGGGAAACTTCTAATTAAAGAACAATTTGTTTCTAGAATGTGGAAAAGAAAAATGATGAAAAATTTTGAAAATTCCTCATTTGATCCCTCTAAGGATAAGCCTCATAAATGGTGCTTGGAACAGAAGAAAAGACTGGATTACTTTTATCCAGATGCTTAATAAGAGGAAGTAAATGAAAGACTCCTCAACTTGTGTCCTGGAAATCTTAACCATAGTGTCAGATGCAGGATGAGTATGGATGCTGACTTACCAAATCTAATCAATGTTTTAGAAGAAGTCATAGACATGAATGGATTAGACAAAAAGGTTTCTTCTAGACCTAAAGAGAACTTCAACATAAACAAAACCAGAGAAAAACCCCCTCTGATAAATATGTCTGATAATAAGAAACATAATGAGAACAGGGACAAAGATAGAATGCCTGGAACTTGTTGGAATTTTAACAAGACAGGGCACACGAGGCAAGACTGCCCATTACCAAAAAGAATGATAGCAGTCTTTGAAGGGGAGAAAGAGGTTGAAGGAAATCAGAACTATGAAGATATAGCTGATACTGAAGGATCCCTTTCTGAATGTGATTTGATCCTGACCAACCCTTTCAATGTTATAGAAGGAGATATAGGAACTTCTATAGAAATCAATAACATCCATGGAGACTCTAGTTTTTCCCAAAAATGGGATCCTACCATAATTCCTAGACATATCATGGATTTTAAACCATTAACAGTCAAACCTATGAGTGGTAAAAGTTATACTGCTGGTCAAACTTTCTATGCAAAAGGATTGTATACAGAAAGACCTATAAGGTCATTACTGGATAGTGGAGCTTTCTGCTCATGCGTCTTTACTGAATTCTTGAAAAAATGGGATCCCAATTGGAAAGAACTCCTTCTGCGCAATCAAAAGCCAGGTTCAGCTCATGCAACTCTGCTATGAATGCTATTGGAGTATGGACTGCTCCTATCAAATTACCCCATACTATAGGATCTTTGAGAATACTAGTGGAATTTGTAGTATTGCTCAACGGATTATGTGACTACCTGATAATAGGTAATGATGCTTTATGTCTGTATGGTATAGATGTGTTCCAGAGTAAAGTGAGATACTTTACAGTGGGTGGTAATTGGGACAAGAAGTTTAAGATATACACCATCAAATCTAACTTCCCCTCTTCCACTTATCAAAAGCATTTAGAAGACTTTAATGAAGAATAATTCTCTCAAGCAGCTCTAAATATGAAAATTTCTGAGGAACAGAAGAAAGATATATTGACAGTATGATTTGAGAACCAAAATGCTTTTTGTACTAAAGATCACCCCATTGGTGATATCAAAGGACATGACATGGTATTGACATGGACTATTAAGTATCTTTATCCTCCAAACTTAAGAAGACCAGCTTATCCCTCTAGTACTGAGTCTAGAATAGCTCTTGAGGAATATATCCAAGAAATGATAGACTTACAAGCATTAAGGAAAGTAGGGCAAAATGAACAGGTAGATGTGACCACACCTGTAATCATAGCTTGGCATAATGACAAGTCAAGAATGGTAGGAGACTTCAGAATGCTCAATAATTATACTCAGGAAGATTATTATCCTATACCCGGGATTTATCATGCTCTACATAACTTGTCCAAGGCCAAATATATCACTACTATGGATATGCTTAAAGGTTTCCACCTGATACCTATAAGCGCTGAAAGCAGAATGTTTTTGAGAATAATCTTTCATTTGGGAATATATTAATATCTTAGGATGCCCTTTGGTATAAAGAATGCCCTATCAAACTTCCAGAGAACAATGGATACAGTCCCAGGTACTGTCAGCTGGCTACTATTCAGAACCAACTGACTAAAGCCTAAAAACAAATAAAATATAAATTAATAATAAACAAATACCGAAATAATAAAATAAAATAAAATTAAGTAATAAGAACTTAATTTGTAAGAAATCCAAGAAAATTATAAAAAAAATGGATTTGTGGAGCCAATTCAGGTAGGGTCACCCACTGGCACCACCCCCAAAATCCCACTCCTTCAGGTAGAACCATGGTTCACCTGTGCACCCTCCCATCACAACCGCAGGTATAGGTTTCTGACCAAAAATTCGGTCAGAAACCCATAATTGTGTTTATTTTAGGAGTTATGGACAAAAACTGGTTTCGTCCATAACCCTCCGCGCAGCGGCGGGTCATTTTTTTTGCAGCTAGGCGCGCAGCTCTTAGGAGCCACGGCACAACCAACCCTGCAAGTAGTCGAGCGACTACCTCGCGCAGGACCAAAGAGGTCGCGGACAGGCAGTGGCCCCTTGAGTAGTCACCCGACTACCTTGCATAGGCTCTAGGTGGCAGCCACCAACCAGCCTTGCGGGTAGTCGAGCGACCAGCCTTGCGGGTAGTTGAGCAACTACCACGCAAGGTAGTCGCCACTTACCAGCCCGCGGGTAGCCAAGCGACCACCTCGCGCGGCTGCTGCTACCTATCGCCCGCCCCGCGAGTAGTCAACCAACTACCCTGCGTGGGCCCCTAGTGACCGACCAAGCCACTGCGCAAAGTGACTGGCTGGCTCACTGGCCAGCCCTCCCCTCTCCCAAAACGGAAACCAGGCTGTGGAGTACCTCCAATACACCCCATAGCCCTGTTCCACCGCACATGGGGGCCAGAGAGCGCCACCATGTGGTGGGGAATAGTATGAAAGGGGATAAACAACCCAAAAATCCGGAAAAATGGGCCCTGCACCCTTTTTGGAACTATACCAAAGGGTTGTCAGGGCCTCTGTAAAAGGGCCTGTATGGAAGATTTGTACCTAAAAAGGTATCTGTGAGTTACTGTAACACCCTGAGAGTTTTTACTGAGCATAAAAAGGGGCCTATCTTTGTTCTAGATGGATCACAAGACACCAGGAATACATACAACACTCTCCATACCCCTTATAATTAAAACTGTACATAACTAGTCACAACTAGGGGTGTACAGGCCAATTAAGGAACTGTAAGACACCCCAATATGAGAAGAAGAGCCTCAGACTCAAAATTTTCTTGCAGCATAAGGTCCCCATAGCTTGTGTTCAAGCCCCTGGCCTCAGGAAGCCATGGCTTATATTTATAAATATTAATTGAATACAACCTCTTTGGTTGATACAGTGAGGTCATTAAGGGCACAGAAACGTGTATCAAGCCCAAAGTATGATGAAATAGGGCTTCCTGTACCTCTGTAGTGACTAGAGCAGGTCCACACGAACACACTGATGGCTCCCTGGCCTCAGCACTAGCCTGAGTCACCCTCCTTTGGCTGGAAAAAGGGCTGTACCATGAGGGGACCCAAACGATATAAATAAAGGCCCTTCCCCCAGCCATTTCTAACAGATAGATCCAGTTATATAGTCATTATTGCTTCAGATATTTTCGTCCTCAAGCCATCAAACCCTTATAAGAAATAAGTGTGTGATCCTGGACCACATTCTGATAAAATTGTAGACCATAATTCTTGAATCCCTGTTTTTTTGGCCAAATTGAACAACCAACCATTCAGCCTGCCCCAGTACCAACTTCCAGCACCCTGAATCCTTGAATATTGGCCCATTCATCAAGAATAAGTCCTGATCTAGACCTAGTAAGTGATTCTGCTGACTTATACCCCTTTTTTGTAGGTTTTGCATAACCTATGCCCCAAGGAAATTACACACACCCTTCTTGAAAGGAATCCTTGTCAACCCCACAGGCGCCACAATTGCTCCTATATTGTCCTTAAAAGACATATACCTGTGTTCCGGAGGGATCAACAACCCCATTAAGGTCTTGGCCCCTCCATTTAAATTTATTTTATAAATATATAAATAAATTTAACCCTTTTAGCCAAATCATATACCTGGCATTTTATCTTATTTTTGATCAAGACTTTCTATCACCTCTAGTAGCTAGAAGGAGTGAGGTCCTTGGCATCTAGTAGGCTGACAGGTACATACATCAGACAAGGATGGATGATGGTAAATATAGATGATTTTATCATATATTCTGATGATTGGGATAATCATAAAAACCAAATAAGATTAGAACTCCAAACTATCTCCAAAGCAGGATTAAAAGTATCCATTGAAGAAACGCAACTTTTGATATGAAGAATTGAAAGCCCTAGGACATATAGTCTCTGGTCTGAATCTAGCCGATGATAAAAATAAGATAGCTGCTGTCATGAACAGACCCATGCCTCAAAATAAAACAGAGTTACTGTCTTTCATTAGTTTTTGCAGTTAATACAAACAATACATACCAAAGTTTGCTATGCTAACTAAAAACCTGTATGAAATATTCAACAAGAACACTCTCTTTGAAATGAAACATGAGAGATTGAAAAACTATAAGGAACTAAAAATAGCTATGACCTCTACTCCTTTAATCATTCAACCAGATTACTCCAAGCCCTTTAAACTGTAAATTGACGCCTGTATGGAAGGGTTAGGAGATGCTCTAAATCAAAAAAGAATGGAAGAAGACAAACCAGTGGAGAAACAAGTACTCTTCATATATAGACAGATCAAAGATACAAAAAAGAGATATGGAGCCAGTCAGATGGAATGCTTGGCTCTAGTATAGGCTTTAAAAAAGCTACACTATTACTTAGAAGGAACCACTTTCCAAGTGATCACAGACTGTAATGCTGTAAGAAATCTCATGAAAATGAAACCCCTAGCAGACATAAGCTCAGGCCGCAAATTGCTATACAACAGTATAGAGGTCAGATGACTATAGTGCATAAAGCTGGAACTAAACATTGGAATGCTGGTAGTCTAAGTAGGAATTCTTTGCCTATTGACTCTAGCAATCCAGCATATGACCCTGAGGATCAAGACATCTTTCCTATCTTGAACATCAATCATTTTGCATTAAATTCTCCTATCATGGGGATCCACTTATGTGAATTAGATACTGCTTTCTTCAATCTAGTGAGGGACAAATCCTCCCCTGAAATCACACTGCTGATTACCATTATGGAATTTAAATCCTCAGAAGCAGCTCTGATAAATAGTATACCTGCTTCATTACTTAAACCCTATAAAGAAGGAAGGTTTAACTTTTGGGATTTTCTCCTTTATTACAGACACCAACATTCCAGTGTATTAGTACTAAGAAACAAAGAACATATACAACACATACTCCAGGAATGCCATGACAACTTTTCAGCAGGGAATATATCCATTGAAAGAACCTTGGAGAAAGAAAAACAAACTGCTTGTTGGATAGACTGGAGAGAAGTCACTATTAGGTATGTTACTAGCTGTGAGACTTGCCAAAGATCAAATAAAACTACTGGAAAGAGGTTTGGACTCCTACAGAAGATCTCTGAACCCAAAACTAGATGGGAGATTGTTAATATGGATTTTGTCACCCACCTCCCCCCTGGAGGTACTCATTCATGTAACTTTGTCCTGTTTATAATTGACAGATACTCTAAGAAGGCAAGATTCTTACCTAACCACAAAGAAGATAGTGTTATGGATGGAGCTCTACTATTTTGGAATAGGATCATAGCTGATGTTGGTATACCCAAGATTATAATCAGTGAAAGAGACCCCAAATTCACCTCTGAGTTTTGGAGGAATCTACACGACATACTGGGTACTACTCTAGCATTTTCTACAGCATACCATCCCCAAACTGATGGATTAGCTGAAATAATGATACAGACCCTAGAAGATATGTTAAGAAGGTTCTGTAGCTTTGGTCTAGAATACAGAAACTCAGATGGTTATTTCCATGATTGGTTAAGCATACTCCCAGCTCTAGAGATGGCTTATAACAGCAGTAAGCATTGTACTACCAAAGAAGCCCCTTACATACTAGAAAGAGGATGGATTCCAAAACTCCCTAGGAATAATCTAAACTATAACTTAGCTGCCATTCATCCAATGTATATTTACTTTAAGAAAATGATGGATCTGGCAAGTAATCATGCTCAAAAATGTGTAGAAGAAGAATTAGAACACAACAAACAAAGATGGGACAAATCACCTAGAGAATCTGAATTCAAGATAGGAGATCAGATCTTGATATCCACTACCAACTTCAACAATATAGCAGGTAACAGAAAGCTGAAACCAGCCTTTGTTGGAACATTTGTTATCAAAAATATGCATGGCAAAAATGCTGTAGAAGAAATCTTGAGTGAAGAATTATCAAGAAAACACCCAGTATTTCCTGTTAGCCTAGTGAAACAATTTCAGCCAAGAGAAGGTAGCAACCTCCTTTCAGCAATATTCCCAATAGAAGCTGAACCTGTGAAAGATAAAGGGAAATTCAGAAGGAAATTGAGAGACAAGAAAGAGAGATTTCAAGAAAAAGATTTTAGACTATACTTAGTTAGATAAAAAGGAGAATATGCTGACAAAGATGAATGGTTAACAGGAAATAATATACCTGATGGACCTTTACATCTTAGTAACTACAGAGCCAGAAAAAGGAACTGGAACATACATGGAATTAATTTTTTCAACATGCTCCAGATATTTTTCAGATATGGCCCTATCTTGGAGTGGGGGAATGTCAGCTTGCTACTATTGCAGAGCAAGCTGCAAAAGTAACAGAAATAACATAAAAATGATAATAATAAAATTAGCCTAAGAAGGAGTAGGAAAACCATAAATTTTTTTGCAAAAATGGATTTTCAACCCGAAATTAGGTAAGGTCACTCATTGACCCCACCCTTGAAATCCAACTCCTTATATTTTCAAATAATTAAAGAAAGAAAGACCAAAATACCTCAGCACCACTATTGAACTTTTTGGCCAATTAAATATTTCATGTGTATTGTCATGTATAGTTTTCAAACCTAAAATTCAGTCAGAATTGAGGTGTTGTGTATATTTTAGGAGTTACAGATGGAAATGTGTTCCGTCACAATTCCTGCATGCAGCCGCGACACAAAATGCACCTGCGCGCGGCTTAGCTACAGCTCTGTCACTCTGTCAAAGCCGTGTACGCAGCCCCGGGCCTCTGACAAGTACACAGCCGCGGGACTACTTGTTGACAAAGTGACAGGCGGCCTAAGAAACCTAGGTACTGCGTAAACATGCTAAAACCTACACGGAACATTCTATATATGTAATAAAGATTCCTGTGGATAGTAGATAGTCTAAAAATACATAAAAATACATAAAATTATTTAAATAACCTTTATATGTATTTTTTATTCAATATCATTCAAAGTACCAAAAATTCCAAAAATAAGATAATGACTACTTCTAAAAATATATTCAAATACTTTAATATACTATTATGGGGATTTCTATAAATCAAGATTTTTTTGACATACTAAAAAAAATGATGATGTTAAAATATTACATGAATACCCATGACTTATATTTTTAAGTAATTATTTTAGTAAATCAACCGAATTTCAACAATAAGATTAAAATAAATATCATGACCTTACTCCAGTCATTTAATACATAATGAGAACTCACCTGACATCAGAATATCCGTAAGAATGTATATTTAAATAATTACTAACTTACTTGGAACATCTACTAAGGATAATTAGTTAAATAATAAATAAAAAGTATAGATTAGTGTTATTCACACCTCCAAAAATCAATTATAAAGTAGAATAATTCCCATAACCTGTAGAATTAGATGCTACCCGTGCTACAGCACCAATAACACGTGAACAGCTACCACTGGTTACCCTGCTAGCCTCAGTGTACGTCCCTTTGAGCCCCTGTGCCACTCAGAAAGACAATATTGGCACTCAAGAAGCTATTAAAAAAGAGCTCTTTTGAGGATATTGATACCCAGAGACCCAGTTATTTATATCCAGAAACTGTGCCAAGGTAAATAAGATATAAGTAAGTGATTTATGGCTTTAGTCTGATCAATAATATCCATCCAAAACAATTTTTATCAATTTAAACTTCTAAAAAACCTTATAACCCCAGTATACAGGTTTAAACCATCAGTGCATGTCCCAAACAGGTACCTAAAGGATTCAATAATATAATAGTGAGTATTATTATCCCTTTCTGTAGTAGCAGATTGGTTACAAAGCCCTTCCACTCCACTGTGTATTTTATATACATATTATCTTTGATTAAAATATCCTTGAAACTAAAGGGACCAAAGTAACCAGGCCTACGTGTTTTCATACTTAATTCCCTGAAGTGAGGTGTTAAAGATCCCCAATATAATTGTGGCCCCTATATAAAAATATTAAATAATCAATTTATCTATATTGATTTATAACAATAAACCATATCCAAACCAATTAGCCTTGCAATAAGCTTTGTCCAAATATTTTACGGACTTTTGCTGCATTTATTGAAAAATATATTTATTATTTATTCTATCACCTCTGGTAGCTTAAGGATAGCAAGGGTCTTGGCATCCAGGAGACTGAAAGAAGATATTTCCCAAAGATAATATATATATAAAATATAGGATGGTGTGGCAGGGCCTTGTAACCAGGCTTCCACCACAGAAAAAGTATAATAAGACTCACTAGTATATTATTGAATCCTTTAGGTACCTGTTTGGATCATGTACTGATGGGTCAAACCTATTACTGGGGTTTAAAAGGTTTTTAAGCAGTTCAAATTGATAAAAAGAGTTTTGGGATGGATACTATTGATCAGACTCAAGCCATAAATCACTTAATCATCCCTTATAAGTATTTTATTACCTTGGCACATTGTCTGGATTTAAATAGAACTGGGTCTGTGGATATCCATAACTTCAAAAGAGCTCTAAATTTATAGCTTTCTGGATCCAATTCTGTCCTTCTGAGGGATACAGGGGCTCAAAAAGAACGGTTGCTAAGGCTAGAAGGGTGAACAGTGGTAGGCTATCATGTGTTCCTAGTGCTTTAATACAGGTAACATCTAATTCCACAGGGCATGGGAATTATTCTACCTTTTGATTGGGGTTTTGACGTGTGAATAACACTAATCTATCCACCTGTTCATCATTCCATTAATTATACTTACTAAATGCTCCCAGGATGTAAGCATTTCTTCTTAGTAGAAATTCCTACGTGTAATCTGATCTCAGATAGATTCTCAGTATTTATTAGATGGAGGGAATAAAATCATAATATTAATTTTGATTCTTATTTTTGAAATTCTGTCAATTTACTTGAAATAATTGATTAAAAATATATTATATCGGAATATATGTAATATTTATAGATAATAAGCTTCCTCAGTATTTCACAGACATATTGATGTTTTGAAGTTCTCAAAATTATATCTTTTAAGTATTTTAAGATATTTTACAAACTTTAGTTATCTTATTTTCGACTTTTTTGGTATTTTTTATTATATTTCATAAAAAATATTTAGAAATTTTATTTAAGAATTTTTATATAATTTTATGCATTTTAGACTATCTACAATTCACAGGGACATTTATTACATATGTAGTATGCCCCCATCTTAGTTGTAGCACTTTTACATGTTACCTGTGCTTCTCAAGCCATCTGTTAATCTTTCAGTCCATAGTACTGCCGCTGTGTACCTGTCAGATGCCCAGGGCTGTGTACATGGGCAGGGTGGCAGTTCTGCTGCTCAGCTGTGCGCGGATGTGTTGGTTTCCATGGCTGCGTGCGGGAATTGTGACAAATCACATTTCTGCCTGTAACACCTCTAATTCAGGGATTCCTTGGATTCTGAAACCAAATTCACTGTGAAACCTATACGTGGGGTTTCATGTGAAATATTATAATGGCCAAAATCTCAAGGCCGCGTATTTTCTAAATTTCCATAAATTATTTAAAAATATAAGCAGTGAGAATTTGAGGTAGGTTTCAGTGAGTGACCCTACCTTAAATTTTATGTTGAATCATAATTTGAAATGATATTTCTCCTTAATAAGTTATTTATTTATTTATGTTATTTTGCTACTTTTGCAGCTTGCCCTGAAATAGTAGCAAGCTGAAAATATTCCTCTTTCTATTACTAAGAAGATGAATATTTTGAAAATCTGATTAATTTATAGCAGAAATTTTTCTTATTCAATAATTCAATGACTGTTTATTATTTTGACCTCTACTGTTTTATCACATTTTGGATGCTCAGGAAAGCTGTTTAATTTTTTTTTCTGTGCTTTTGGAATATGATTTAGGTGATTCATCTGATATTTTGTTTCTTGAGGACCCTTTGATCTCTGATCAGAGAATGGGAAAAAGCCTCTACCGTGAAATTGATGCATGATTTCCATGGGAAAAGTGAGATTTCTGGCAGAAAAAGTTCTAATAGCATTACAAACAACTTTCTTGGCTTGAGACGGTGAATCTCCTCATCAGAGTTTTGCATTTTTGCTTATATATGATTATTTTGCTCAAGTATAAACTTGGAAAAAGATTCATCTCTGAAAATTTCATGAAAAATTCTGTTGAATTGCTTTGGGTTGTTGAATGAAGTATCCCCAAAAGAATTATCCAAAAAAAAATCTGAGAACCTAACTTACTTAATCTGCAGGTTGAATTTTTTAAATTCTGCTGATTCAATAACCAATCTGACAGTGCCTGCAATATTTTCTGAGCGGATGAAATGTGAAGTATGATGAAAAGTCTTAATATTCCATAGTAATTTCAAAACTATAAATTGCATTTATTTTTAACTATTGTGTAAAAATATTTTTTACTTGTGTTGATCTTTGAAGAAATTCATTCATTACTTCATCTGGTTCAAATAAAACCTTTTTTGGAAAGGAAGATGGATATTCAGCCTTAAAAAAGAAGTTGAAGTAGCAAAAACTTTGAAGTGAAAACCTGATAAATGTCTCCAAAGGAGCTAATTATCTTGTTTATCCCTAAATTAGTCTTTTTAAGCCAAATTTGTATCAACATCAACAGTAAGAATAGCATAGCCCTTATGAACTTACTTTTAGACATATTTAACAGCCATGATTCCTTCACATATCTCTGCATTGATTTGGAATCGGTAATTTTCCAAAATCAAAGGATTTTGAGGAACCAAAAAGTAGTCATAAATGAAAAGGTTTTTATGATTCCTCCTCAGTGAAAAAATTGGTCCATTCTGGTTTTGTCTATACTTGGAATAACTGTTTTTACTGACAATGAAGGTGGGATAGACAAAAATTTGACTGAAACAAACTCTCCAACATGCCTCTCAAGGAGCTTTCCATCTTTAATCCCTAACATAGGCTTTTTAATCCAAGTCTTCACCAACATCAACATTAACACAATCATGGCCATTAAAAATGTATTTGTAGATGTATCAAACATCCAAGATAACTTCACATATCTTCACATTTATGCAGAATTGGTGCTTTGGAAAAGGTAGGGATTGTAAGTAAAAAACCAAAAATTATCAATGAGAACTTTGTATGATTCCTCCTCAGTGAAATGGTAGGTCCATTCTGTAATCTTCTATATATTGGGGAACTTCTTTTGAATTCAATTGTGTCAGGATAGAAGGCTTTGGGGTATTTCTGCTTTCATTTGCCATCATTGATGTACAATTCTTTCATTTTTAAGTAGCACATGGGACAGGTATTATTTGTCTTTTAATTTCTTGAAATTTTTTTGGCTGTATGAACTGATGAGGTATCTCTGCACAAATGATCATGCCAATTTATTCAGATGTTCTTGGTTGGTGATCATGGTAAGGAATTACAAAGATGTGAGCATGAGGCAGACCTCTTCCTGGAATACTATAAATTGTTTTATTCCCATTTTCAATCAAAATATTTCATTCATGGGTTTTGATTTTGAATCATGTGTTACCATATCTGTATTTGGTATGGAACAGGTTGGCCATTCAACTGATAAGATGTACAATTGATCCACTACTGAGAATGTGTGGACCTGCGTTTGGGTATCAAAATTCTATGTTGAGCATGATTGGAACAAGAATGGTGTCTTGATGGTGATCAAACTATAATAAAGTCATGATTTGGGGGTTGAGAAATAATTGATGATTAATATCAGGATGATCATATGTGGTTGGAATTCTCAAGCAATGCTAATGAGAACTTTGAAGAATTTCATGAGGATGTGAGTGGTGTGATTCATTTTCAAGAACCATGAAAGAAACTGAAGAGTTTCTTCTATTTAGATTGAGAAAATGACTCATGGTTGTTTTTTGCAGAGGAATGAATTATATAAAAAATGTAGCCTGTGGTGTATCAAGATTAGGAAATGAAATAGCAGATGGTATTAATGTAGAAGTTACACTGAAGGTGATCTCCTTGGTTAAATCCCCCTGTTACACAGCTGTCTGTAACATATCTTGAAGCTCATTGATATCGCAATGAAGGTCTTGTGCCTCTTTACATCCCCCCTGTTACACTGTTGTCTGTTACATAACTTGAAGCTCCTTTATTTTACACCAAAGGTGTTCCTGTTGGTTACATCCCCCTGTTAAAAAGCAGAACCAACCTTAAGTATAAGTACATACATGCAGAAATTGGTACATACATTGTCTATTGACATGGATTGAAAAAAAAAGCTGACAACTAAAAACATATATATTTATTAAAAAAGCAGATACCTAAGCATATATTCACATGATGGGGGAAAAAAAAGGACACTCATAAAAAAAATAATAATAAAAAATTAAGTTATATTCAAAAAAAGAAAGAGACATATTGACATAAAGGAAATAAAAAAGTGGACAACTTAAATAAAAATCACATTCAAAAAGCAGATAGAAATATACACATGGAGGAAAGAAAAGCCAAAACTCCAAAAAAAAAGGTGAAAAAAATCAAATTCAACATCCAGATGGACCGTTTGCATTTTAAGGTTGGTAAGTTGAATGGAGAATGCAGGACCAAGGCAAATGATGCCAATATTTATCAAGGGTGCAGAACCCAATATTCTTACTGTATATTAGAGATTTGATTTAATTTGGATCTCCTCTTTAGGGTGCGTTTGGCTGCAGAATGTAACTTTGGACAAGTACCCAGGGACCCACAGCAAAACATCCTGCCCATTTGTAACTTCAAACTTCAAGAATGGGAAGGAAAGGCAAAGTTTACAGCTAGTTACAAGGTAAAAACCTTGTAACTTGCTGTTACCTTTTTTTCAGGGAAAGCTTGGGAGTGTAAAATATGTAGAGTTTAAACCTGATGATTTAAAGTGCTTTCAAAACACCCAAAATTGTGTAACTGTAACTCTAACCCCCTGTAAGTCCCTGTAACTTCAATTTGGTGGGAAGGGGGGAGTTAAACTTACAAATACACCTGGCAGCCAAACCATACCTTACTGAAAGGGCCACATTTTTTATTGAGAGGAGAAGGATCAATAAAATTGTGCATATTTAAATAAAATATTGGTTATGAATAATTGGTAGAGTTGAAACCGGCCATGGGACCCAGAACAGCAGACACTGATCAGTGCTTGCCCCAAGTTGCCCCAACCACAGAGGCTGCATACAAAGTGAAGTTCTAATGATTTTGCACAATTGTCACCCAAAAGATTCCTTTGCCGCTGCTCAAATTTGTCATGATGATTCTCAGCCACATATGTAGAAAAGTCCTCAACCAAATTCTGAGCACGTAATCTCTGCCTACCAGGAGGCTATCAAGAACCGCTACTTGTGGTGTAGAACCGTACCCTGGTAAGGCAATCACCAAATGGCTGTCCCAACAAATACCCTTGAGTAATTTAAACTGATAAAGTACATTCCCTGTCCCAAATGGTTGTCTCAGCGGTGTAACAAGCAATGGAGATAAGAGAACATCATCTTAAGCTGAGAACCACTCTACCCAAAGCGCTAATCTATAAATACTGGGTATGAAAGTATTCCTCTTGATCATTAATCCATCATCATTCATCAACACAAAAACTCCATAAATATAACACTAAAAAACCAAAAAACTCCTACCACAGAATCAAACCCTGCCATATCTCTTATCCAATCACATAAACTGCCATGAAAACAGGAAGTCGGATCATAAGGCAAAGCCCCCATAGCTCAAAGCTAGTTTTACACGCTTGGAGGCTCAATGGGCCCCATCAAGCCTTTCAACCAACCAACATCAACTTGAGCATCTTATTTTCAAGATTCATCTACTTGTGTCGTCTTTTCTCTTTCATACTTTGCTTTTTGTTGATATTATTTTGTCGTTGTTTGCATCCTTCCCATACAAACTGTATCTACACTGCTCAATTTACTTTGGTTCTCAATTTACTATCAAAATAGAAATCATTTGAATTCTGTAAGATTAAAAGTCAGAACAGTGCAACAAGAAATCACGCAAAAAAACATGTCAACTACCAACAAGGGAGATTCCAGCCTTATCCCCGTCTGTCAGAAATTTAACCTCTACTGCTATACCTGCGCCATGATTAAAACTGAAAAAATAAGACAAAACCAATAATTTGATAAGTTAATGACTTAAATAACCAAAACAGTAGCAAAAATCATACACACTCAAACAATAACAAGGTATTGTTAGTAAAAAAGCCACACCTTAAATATTTATAAAAGGCAAGGGGTCTGGCTTAAAATGGATGAATCTCAAGGCAGCTTTGCTTACAAGTAAGCTCACACCCTTTCTAGTAGTAAAACACAAGGTTACAACTCCAATTTAGACCTTCCAATCAAAATTGGAGTTTACAATAATATTATTAATTGATTATAATACTAAACTTTATAGCCCCATTCAACCTCCTATTGAGAATAATTTTAATGGGCTTGTTAAATCTTACCTTATTCTCTTACAAAGAAATAATAATATATAACTGAGGGAGGGGCTATAGGGTAAAGAACCTCCTCTTTTAAGGTATAAGGAGCCCTTAAGCCACTGAATGAATCATCAGGGGAATGATAGGCTCCCCCTGGTTTCGTCCTCAAGGTCTCAGAACCCCATTACATCATACCCACTGAGTAATAGGGTAACAGTGCTCATTTTGGAGGATTTTCAATGTCAAAGGTTCCAATTAAATACCCCAAAGGGTGGTTAAATTATCCTAGGACTTAAAATAATTCAAAAGTATAGTTTAGAATTCCCAGAAAAACCCAGAAAGATTACATACCTATAAATTGACAGCCTTGGAATGTTGTTATTTCTTAATACCTAGTACCCTGGAAGATGTTACACATATAAGGTACTGATATTCTTGGGAATGATATTGCATGGTTTATAATCTAAAACTGAGCTCAGGGAACTCTGAGTAGATGCTCTCAAGGCTAATAGAATTATATTAAAGTAAAATTACATCCCAAATAAGGATAAGATTAAAATTGTGCAATTTGTTTATACAGAGTGGAGAGTATGGCTTAAAGTAATTACTATAAATTATCCACAAAGGAATGGAAAATATTTGTAAGTTATATACAAATAGGTGGGCCGCATCTGAGTCCTCCTAACTTAATTTAAAGCTATATTGGATATTCATCTTGATAATATATAATATCAAGTTTTCAATTCCATAATCAATACTCATAAAAACATACTTATAGAATATTATCAAAATTTATTATATAATTCTAAAACTCCAAATCATTATTCATTCTTGTCTCTATTGTGGGTTGGACCAGTGAACTTGGTCTCAGATTATGTAGATGAGGTCAGTTCTTAACCTCTATACCGACAAGGCATATGAGTTGTACAGACATTTGGACAGCTATAGTTGTCTTGTGGCTGACAATCCTTACCATCAAAAGAAAAAAGTACTCTTTAGAGGAATTTTTACCCCTCTTGGAGGCTCTATATCTCCTCAATACCATATAAGCGTTTTCAATTTCCAAAGCTTCTAGCCATAAATCACTATCAGATAATTTTTTTTTCAATCTCAACAGATGGAGTCTTACATCCTTACCATCCAATCTAATTATTTTATGGTTCAATACCTTGTGAGTTAGATCATCCTCAAAATCCTTCAGAGGTGAGATTAAAAATACGGGTGCCTTTCTCAAGGGAAAATTATCATTAGTCTCTATAAATTTATTTATTAACCTGATTGGGAAAGTAGTATCCTTCCTGTCAAATTGTTTTCTAGGAATGACTTCCACTTCATTCTTCCCATGCAAAGCCTTCACTAAAAATGGCCCAACAAGTGATTCTTTCAGCTTTTCATTTCCAGATATATTTGAAAGTTTCACTGTTGAAACCAAGACCTCGTCTCCAATCTCAATGTCATGATATTTGTGGGATATATCCCATCAACTCTTGTTGTATTCCACTGACCCTTTGACACATATGCTTGCAAAGTCCTCAGCTTTCATCATCATTTCTATCAAACAATTGGCCAATGGATGTAATGTAATAGTCTTGCTGAGGAGAATGTCTTGGGGCACGTGTAGAATCAAAACTCTTTCTAATTTTCAGGGTGATATATTAGGTGTAGAGTACTTACTGGAGTTATAAGCAAACTCTATAGCTGGCAACAATGATAGCCAATCATTTATTTGTGTACCACTATTGTCTTTGAGATCAACACCACATCCAAAATAACTCCTGATCATGTCTTTGAAACTGGAACATTCTTTAATCCCAGCCATCATTCTGTGGATGGTAAGTTGTAGAGAAAGATAGCTTAGTTCCTACCAGATCAATCCAACTGTTTCAAAACTAAGAATTGAATGTTGAATCTGTATACATAATTATTTTCTTTGTCAATCATTCATTACATCCAGTTTCATGAGCAGTATTTTCATATAATTAAGCAAGGCCCATCCTGATTATACATCTGTATATTACTTTTAAATCCTTATATTTTTACTATTGTCACGGAAAATCACCATTCTTGGATGTCAATTTGTCAGCTCAAAACATGTCTGTTGGGTGTCTTCAGGTTCAAAGAAGAGTTAAGAGCTGTGAATTCATCAATTAATTCTAGCGCAAATCTATGTAAACAATAATAAAATTTCTGTAGAGCTCAAATTAATCAAAAAAAATATAACTGTGATGCGAAATATAGATTTTAACTTTGTTGACTTTTGTGGATATAAAAAATTTGGTGCTTCAACTGTTTTTTCATTCAAAAATTTTGGCTGATTTGAGGCGGCTGGATCCTTCACAAATGCATCCACATAAAACTTAAAATATTCTTGGACATTTATACAAAAGGAAGCTATGATCAAGGTCTCAAATTTACAATCTGCAATATCTGGAAAAAGTTCACAAAATTAGCATTTCCTTAAAATTAAAGCACATTGGTTTGAATAAAATAGCTGCCATCTTTTTTTGATCTACCAAAAGAGATCAACTCCTTACAATGTAAAAATTTCTATTACTAAAAAAAAACACTTTTTTTCAAAGGTATTTTAAAATTTGTGTGAAAGAATTCTTTTATTTTCTTCTTTTTTCCAATATTTCAAATTCTTGTTTATTTCACCACAGAAATCTGCATGTCACTTGCTAGCAAGTGCCATCAAAAATCTTTAGCCCAATGTATGGCCAAGCTCAGGTCAAGCTTCTACCAAGCCCAGGTCAAAATTTATTGACACTCCAATGCACAGTCACTGACTGTGCACAATGCATAGTGACTGTGCAGAATGCACAGAAACTGTACAAAATGCACAGAAACTGTGCACAATGCACAGCAACTGTGCAAAATGCACAGCAACTGTGCACAATGCACAGCAACTGTGCACAATGCACAGAAACTGTGCACAATGCACAGCAACTGTGCACAATGCACAGCAACTGTGCACAATGCACAGCAACTGTGCACAATGCACAGCAACTGTGCACAATGCACAGCAACTGTGCAAAATGCACAGCAACTGTGCACAATGCACAGCAACTGTGCACAATGCACAGCAACTGTGCACAATGCACAGCAACTGTGCACAATGCACAGCAACTGTGCACAATGCACAGCAACTGTGCACAATGCACAGCAACTGTGCACAATGCACAGCAACTGTGCACAATGCACAGCAACTGTGCACAATGGGCAGCAACTGTTTATAATGCACAGCAACTGTGCATAATGCACAGCAACTGTGCATAATGCACAGCAACTGTGCATAATGCACAGCAACTGTGCATAATGCACAGCAACTGTGCATAATGCACAGTAACTGTGCATAATGCACAGCAACTGTTCATAATGCACAGCAACTGTCCATAATGCACAGAAACCATGCACAATGCACAGCAACTGTGCACAATGCATAGCAACTGTTCACAAGGCATAGCAACTTTGCAAAACTCACAGCAACTGTGCACAATGCACAGCAACTGTACAAAACTCATAGCAACTTTGCACAATTCACGGCAACTGTGCACAATGCACAGCAACTATGCACAATGCACAGCAACTATGCACAATGCACAGCAACTATGCACAATGCACAGCAACTGGGAACAATGCACAGCAACTGTGCACAATGCACAGCAACTATGCACAATGCACAGCAACTATGCACAAAACACAGCAACTGTCTAAAATGCACAGCAACTGTGCATTGGAGCTTGCATAAATATTGTGCACAGTCACTGTGCATTGTGCATTGGAGCTTAGATAAATATTTTGCACAGTTGCTGTGCACAATTCACAGCAACTGTGCACAATGCACAGCAACTGTGCAAAATATTTATCCAAGCTCCAATGCACAATGCACAGTGACTGTGCACAATATTTATCCAAGCTCCAATGCACAGTTGCCGTGCATTTTGGACAGTTGCTGTGTTTTGTGCATAGTTTCTGTGAATTTTGCACAGTTGCTGTGCATTGTGCATAGTTGCTGTGCATTGTGGACAGTTGCTGTGAATTGTGCACAGTTGCTGTGCATTGTGCATAGTTGCTGTGCATTGTGCACAGTTGCTGTGAATTGTGCAAAGTTGCTATGTGTTTTGTACAGTTGCTGTGTATTGTGCACAATTGCTATGCATTGTGCACAGTTGCTGTGCATTTTGCACAGTCACTATGCATTTTGCACAGTCAGTGACTGTGCATTGGAGCATCAATAATTTTTGACCTGGGCTTGGTAGAAGCTTGCATTGTGCACAGTTGCTGTGCATTATGCACATTTGCTGTGCATTGTGCACGGTTGCTGTGCATTCTGCACAGTTGCTGTGCATTGTGCACAGTTGCTGTGCATTATGCACATTTGCTATGCACTGTGCACAGTTGTTGTGTATTAGGCACATTCGCTGTGCATTATGCACAGTCGCTGTGCATTATTCACATTTGCTGTGCATTATGCACAGTTGCTGTGCATTATGCACAGGTGCTGTGCATTATGCACAGTTTCTGTGCATTATGCACAGGTGCTGTGCATTATGCACAGTTGCTGTGCACTATGCATGGTTGCTGTGCATTATGCACAGTTGCTGTGCATTATGCACAGTTTTTGTGCATTGTGCACAGTCACTTTGCATTGTGCACAGTCCCTATCCATTGTTCACAGTCACTGTGCATTGTGAACAGTCACTATGCATTGTGCACAGTCACTATGCATTGTTCACAGTCAGTGACTGTTCATTTTGCATAGTCACTTTGCATTTTGAACAGTCAGTTTGCATTTTGCACCTTTGCCCTGCATGGTGCATTGTGCACAGTTTCTGTGCATTGTGCATGGTGCACTGCGCAAAGTAACTGTGCATTGTGCACATTCACTATGCATTGTGCACAGTCACTCTGAATGGTGCACAGTCACTGTGCATGGTGCATTGTGCACAGTTTCTGTGAATTGTGCGCTGTCACTCAGCATTGCGCACAGTCACTCAGCATTGTGCACAGTCAGTCCGTATTGTGCACAGTTGCTGTTGATTGTGCATGCTGCACAGTTGCTGTGCATTTTTTATTGTGCACAGTTGCTGTGCATTGTGCATGGTGAACATTGACTCTGCATTGTGCATTTTGCACAGTCACTCTGCATTGTGCACAGCCACTGTGAACCAAAAACATGTTTGAGAATGAAAATGCCTTTAACTGGGGATTGGACAGAGCTTCAACCAGAGCTTCCTTCATAGCACTTGCTAGCAAGTGCTAACACTTTTTACCCTCCTGATGGAGAGTTAACACCACTCAAAAATGGATGATAGAGGTTTAAAAACCCTCAAGAATGGATGATGGAAGGTTAAAACCCCACCAGAATGGATAATGGAGGGTTACAACCTCTCCAGAATGGATAATGGAGGGTTAAACCCCTCCAGAAGGGATGAAGTAGGGTTAAAACTCCTCCAAAATGCATGAAGGAGCGTTAAAACTCCTCCAAAATGGATATTGGAGGGTTAAAACCCCTTGAGAATGGAATGGGGGGTTAAAACCCCCCCAAGGGTGGATGATGAGTGTTTAAAACCCCTCCAGAATGAACTATCAAGGGTTAAAACCCCTCCAGAATGGATTATGGAGGGTTAAAACATCTCCAGAAAGGATTATGGAGGGTAAAAAACACCTCCAGAATGAATTATGGAGGGTTAAAACACCTGCAGAATCAATTATGGAGGGTTAAAACACATCCAGAATGGATTATGGAGGGTCAAACCACCTCCAGAATGGATTATTGAGGGTTAACACACCTCTTGTATGGATCACAGAGGGTTAAAAAACCTTCAGCCAGAATGGATTATGGAGGGTTAAAACCCCTCCAGAATGGTTTATGGAGGGTTAAAACCCCTCCAGAATGGTTTATGGAGGGTTAAAACCCCTCCAGAATGGATTATGGAGGGTTAAAACCCCTCCAGAATGGATTATGGAGGGTTAAAACCCCTCCAGAATGGATTATGGAGGGTTAAAACCCCTCCAGAATGGATTATGGAGGGTTAAAACCCCTCCAGAATGGATTATGGAGGGTTAAAACCCCTCCAGAATGGATTATGGAGGGTTAAAACCCCTCCAGAATGGATTATGGAGGGTTAAAACCCCTCCAGAATGGATTATGGAGGGTTAAAACCCCTCCAGAATGGATTTTGGAGGGTTAAAACCCCTCCAGAATGGATTATGGAGGGTTAAAACCCCTCCAGAATGGATTATGGAGGGTTAAAACCCCTCCAGAATGGATTATGGAGGGTTAAAACCCCTCCAGAATGGATTATGGAGGGTTAAAACCCCTCCAGAATGGATTATGGAGGGTTAACATTTACTGTGCGGTATCTTTGATCTGTCTAGATATGAAGAGTACTTGTTTCTCCACTGGTTTTTCTTCTTCTATTCTTTCTTGATTTAGAGCAGCTCCTAGCCCTTCCATACAGGTGTCAATGTACACTTTAAAGGGCTTGGAGTAATCTGGTTGAATGAGTAATGGAGTAGAGGTCATAGATATTTTTAGTTCCTCATAGTTTTTCAATCTCTCATGAGTCATTTCAAATAGGGTGTGTTGTTGCATATTTCATACATACTTTTAGTTAGCATAGCAAAATTTGGTATGTATTGTCTGTAGTAACTGCAAAAAACTAATGAAAAACAGTAACTCTGTTTTATTTTGAGGCATGGGTCTGTTCATGACGGCAGCTATCTTATTTTAATCAGCAGCTAGAGTTAGACCAGAAAATATATGTCCTAGGGCTTTCAATTCTCCATATTCAAAGTTGCATTTCTTCATGGATACTTTTAATCCTGCTTTGGAGATAGTTTGGAGTACTTATCTTATTTGGTTGATATGAGTATCCCAATCATCAGAATATACAATAACATCATCTATATATACCATCATCCATCCTTGTCTGATGTATGTACCTAGAACTGTATCCATTGTTCTCTGGAAGTATGATGGGGCATTCTTTATACCAAAGGGTATCCTAAAATATTCATATATTCCCAAATGACATATTATTCTCATAAACGCTCTGCTTTCAGGGCTTATAGATATCTGGTGGAAACCTTTAAGCATATCCAGAGTAGTGATATATTTGGCTGTAGTGATATATTTGGCTGTAGTGATGTATTTGGCCTTGGACAAGTTATGTAGAGCATGATCAATCCGGGGTATAGGATAATAATGTTCCTGAGTATAATTATTGAGCATTCTGAAATCTCCTACCATTCTTGACTTGTCATTATGCCAAGCTATGATTACAGGTGTGGTCACATCTACTTTCTCATTGTGCCCTACTTCACTTAATACTTCTAAGTCTATCAGTTCTTGCATATGTTCCTCAAGAGCTGTTCTAGACTTAGGACTTGAGTGATAAGCTGGTCTTCTTAAGTTTAAAGGATAAGGGGGCTTGACAGTTTGGTGAACCATTTGGGACACCTTGGGAAAAGAATTCAAAAAAAAAAAAAAAAAAAAATGAACTTAGAAAAAATTTGGATCCTTCATTCCAACCCTCCCTGTCCTAGTGGTTTAGCTCCTCCTCTTCCTCGCGTTGCTCATCCTCATTGTGTTGCTCATTGCTCGCATCCTTCTCATCCTCGCCCTTCACTCATCCTCATCCGCAACCTTGCGCATTGCTCATCCTCATCCTCATCCTCGCGCGTCGCTCATCCTCATCCTCATCACTTGCATCCTTGTCATCCTCATTGCTCGCATCCTTGATTGCTTCCTCAATTTCATTGCAACCATCAGTTTTTCATCATGACCTTCCCCATTGCTTGGTCATGCGCGAATCATTGCCTTCCCTCTCATCATTGATTCATCTATCATCGCGTTGCTCATCCTCATCCCCATTGCTCATCATCAAAACCATCAAATTTCTTTTTTTCTCACCCCCCTCCAGAATTGGATGGGAGGGGGTGTTGCGTTGTTACTAGGTGCGCGGACGTTTGCAAGCGACAGGCAGGGGTGAGAATCTCTCACCCCAGTCTGGAAGATTGACAGAAGGAAACGGGCCTCCCCAAGCTTGAGCCTCATCATTCCTAAAAAAAAAAAAGAAAAAAAAAAAGAAAAAAAAAATTCCGCTTTCATTTGTGTTATCCAATTGTAAACAGTTACAGGGCTCTCTAGCCTATAAAAGGAGGGGCTCTCCCCTGCTTTTTCCATCATCAATTCTTCCCACTAATGAGAATTATGAGCTTCTGATCCAAGAGCTCCTTCCTTTGTGAAATTGATTGCTTATCCGGATATATCTTTTGATTATCCCTTGATCCTTATCCCTTACCCTTGACTTTTTTTAAGTCTGAAACTCTGATCTGCCCTTCTGTGGCCCTGTTCCTTATCACCAACCATAGCCTTGCTGGTTGAAGAAGAATTCATTAAATTGAATTCTTGAGTGTGTTATACCACTCTTGATCCCTTTTTTGGTTTTGATCATTCATTTGATTGTCTCTCTGGACCAGTCACGTTTGACTACAAGGTTTTATTCAGCTTAAACCTGGAGTGTTAAACCTCCCTTTAATTATTCAAGTTGCATTCTGCCACACTATTCTTGAATCCTTGAGAAGTGTTGGGTTACTCTTAGTACAAAATTGTTACTGTTTGTTTCAGTGATCCATAAACATATTGCATTGTCTTGTGCAGCCACCCACCGTTATCTGGTACCCTTCAAGCGCTTGATTGCAGAGAGTTGGGCAGGTTCATTGAGAATCTGGAGGTTGATTGGGTTTGAGTTGATTGCTCCCAAGCACCTGCTGATGACCAGAGTTATTAGCATGTGGGCGCCGTTACTTACAACTGCTTTGTTCTATTGGACTCTGGGAAAACTTTAACTTATTTTGTTCAAAGTCTTTCTCCTCATCATCTTGGTCCAGGTAGTGCTGCTTCCCCCCTCAGGTATAGTTGCTATCAACTTATCCCTATCCCATTTGATTCCTCATTAAAAAAGGTTACTGGACCTTGATCCTGGTTACATTAAAATATTTTTGTAACACTCAGGAGGGCAGCCTAAAAAAGCACCTATCCCCTCCACAGAACTGCCAACGCCCTGCACTGCTTGGAGTCTTACAACAGTAAATTTCAATACCATTTCACTTCCTTTGATATCACCAATGGGGTGATGTTTAGTACAAAAAGCATTTTGGTTCTCAAAGCAGACTTTCAATATATATTTCTTTGTTCCTCAGAAAGTCTCATCTTTAGACCTTCTTGAGAGAAGTATTCTTGATTAAAGTCTTCTAAATGCTTTTGATAAGTGGAAGAGGGGAAGTTAGATTGGATGGTGCATATCTTAAACTTCTTGTGCCAGTTAACACCCACTGTAAAGTATCTCCCTTTACTCCGGAACACATTCATACCATATAGACATAAAGCATCATTACCTATTATCAGGTAGTAACATGATCCGTTGAGCAATACCACAAATTCCACTAGTATTCTCAAAGATCCTTTAGTATGGGATAATATTATGGGAGCAGTCCATACTCCAATAGCATTCATAGCAGAGTTTCATGAGCTGAACTTGGCTTTTGGGATGGGCAGAAGGCGTTCTTTCCAATTGGAAGCCCATTTGTTTAAGAATTCAGTACAGAAACATGAGCAGAAGGCTCCACTATCCAGTAATAACCTTATAGGTCTGTATCTATACAATCCTGTTGCATAGAAAGTTTGACCAGTAGTTTAACTATTAACAATCATAGGTTCAACTGTTAATGGTTTAACATCCATGATATGTCTAGGAATTATGGTAGGATCCCATTTTTGGGGCAAACTAGAGTCACCATGGATCTTATTGTCTTCTATAGAAGTGGCTACATCTCATTCTAAAACATTAACAGTGTTGGTCAGGATAAAATCACATTCAGAAAGAGATCCTTCAGTATCAGGTATATCTTGACAGTTCTGTTTCCACTCAACCTCTTTCTCTCCTTCAAAGACTGCTATCTTTCTTTTTGGAAATGGGCAGTCTTGTGTTATATTCCCTTTCTTGTTACAATTCCCACAAGTTCCAGGCATTCTTTCTTTGTCCTTGTTCTCATTAGGTTTCTAATTATCAGAGGTATTTATCAGAGGAGTTTGTTCTCTTGTTTTGTTAATTTTGAAGTTCTCTTTAGGTCTAGAAGGAACTTTCTTGTCTAATCCATTGATGTCTATGATGTCTTCCAACACATTGATTAGAGTCAGTAAATCAGCATCCATACTCATCCTGCATCTTACACTATGGTTAAGATTTCCAGGACACAAGTTGAGGGGTCTTTCATTTAATTCCTCTTTATCAGCATCTGGATAGAAGAAATCTAGTTTTATCTTCTGTTCCAAGCACCATTTGTGAGGCTTATCCTTAGAAGGATCAAATGAGGAATTTTCAAAATGTTTCATCATTTTTCTTTTCCACATTCTAGAACCAATTTGTTCTTTAATTAGAAGTTTCCAACAATTCCATGGTAATTATCCCACTTTTTATCTTTTACTGATAAACCAGTCTAAAGATACTCCTTCAAATAGTCTGGGGAGCCTGACTACAGCTACAGCTTCTGATAAGTCATAAGAGTAAATAGTATAGTCAATAAATTCAATGAAATTTATATAATTGTATTCTCCTTCACCGGAGAACTTATGCCATTCAGAAGTTGGGGGTAAAGGTTTGAGGGCTTGTTCCATTTCAGGTGTAGGAACAGGCCTGAAGGTGTCACCCCTATGCATTCCTAATAAGGGTGGTGCATAAGGTGTAGTTGTTTGTCTGGGAGGTTCTGCTTCCTCTGTGGTACTCCCCAAGGGGTTGGTCAGACGGATTTTTAAGTCTCTAATATCATTCTTGATCAGATTAAGTAGCAGGTCCACTTTATTATTGAGCAGATCTATTTTCTCACAAAGTAACAGAATGGAGCTGTTAGTGGTAGTTACCAGATCTTCTTTTAAAGGTTGAAAAGAAATGATAAAATCTCCTTGGATACCTGATAAAATGTTCTCAATTGTTTGAGTCTGTCTGATTTTACCTTGATTAATTGTCTCCAATAATTGTTCTGTATGTTCTTTGATATCTTCCATTCCTACAGTTTTTGTTTGGTTATTACTTAATTTGGCTACTACTGAGGTAAACTTATCCATCTGGGTATAAAAACCGTCCAAAGTTCCCCAAAAAATGTTGAAATTATGGCACATATCATCAGAAAAGGAAGTAATTACATCAGAGGTTGGTTTAGACAAGTTACTGGGTTCAGAATTTAAGGCTAATTGTTGTACAAATTTTTCCACTTTTGAGCTAAGGATATTATCTGATCCCAATCCTTCTTTCCCTTTGGCCTTGGATGGGAAGAAGATCTCTTCTTTTTCTGATCCTTTGTCTTTCAGTTGGGCTAATTTATCCCAAGGGTTCCACTTTTCTATGTAGGATTCTACTTCTTTCCTTGGAAAAATTTCCTGAAGAGCTATATGAGTAGCTTTTGCCTGGGAGATTATCTTTTTCATAGATACCATGTCCTCTGTGGCTTGGGCTTCTTTGAAATCTTCCCAATATTTCATTTTAAGTCTTTGTTCCTGGCTTCCTTTTCCAGATTCTGCTGGGGTGGCTGCAGGGAATCTTCTTGTGATGGAGGGGGGCTTAATTCTACTACCTTCTCTGGCTCTAGGTTGGGGGAGGGCAGAAGTACTTGGGGCTGTTACCATCCCATTAAAATTTGATTCATGCGTTCCAGTCCCCTCATGGTTGTCATTATTGGTTGTCTCATGGTTACTGGGGGCTCCTGGAAAAGATCCATGGGAGGGAATTCTCCCTGAGGCTCTTGCGTTACATCTATTCATGTTGAATAAAATTTTCATCAGTATTTTTCTACAAAAACAAATCTGTAGAAATAATTTTTATTTAAAACTTACTTAAGTTGATGTTCAAAGGTAACAGGACTTCATTGGGATTAAATTGATCCTTAATAGGTTATCCTACGGGATCTTGGTGTGTTCCAATGAGTTCTTCACCCGTCCAATCAATATTTTCAGGGCTTCCAGAGATATGTGGGACTTCTTGATCCAATAAATCAGTTTCAGTGGTGGTGGTTTCTGGTATAGGAGAGTTCACTGATGGTAAAAGTTTATTTTATTGGTCAATAAAATATATTAATACTATTTTGATAAAAATAATATGGTAATACAAGTTTTATACTTACTTTTATATTTTAAAAAGTAATTTATACAGCATTTCTACCAAGCTTTATGTTTTCTTATGGGGGCCTGGAAGTTGATACGCCTCTCAAGATCTTCTTTTTCAAGTAGTTTATCTAAGTGTTTACGTGCAGAAGAGATATTGAGTTTCTCAGCTTGAGTTAAAGCTTCCCAACCAGTAGATTTATAATTTTGAATATATTCTTCTTTTCTTATCTTTAACAGATTTAAATAATAGATTATTAATTCTGCATTTATTTTTAAATCCACTGCAAAATAATTCAATGATAAATCACGGTTAAAAGGTCAGATAAATTTATCTTTGATTGAATTTTACATGAAATTTCTGGTCCAAGGTATTAAATATAATTAAATGGAATATTTCCCGGCCAGAACCCCAATTGTCAGCCTCCTGGATGCCAAGACCCTTGCTATCCTTTTTCTACCAGAGTTGATAGAATAAATAATAAATATATTATTCAATAAATGCAGAAAAAATCCGGAAAATATTTGGAAAAAGCTTATTGCAAGGTTAATTGGTTTGGATATGGTTTATTGTTATAAATCAATATAGATGATTGATTATTTAGTATTTTTATAGAGGGGCCACAATTATATTGGGGATCTTTAACACCTCTCTTCAGGGAATTCAGTATGAAAACATGTAGGCCTGGTTACTTTGGACCCTTTAGTTTAAAGGATATTTTGCCTAAAGATAATAGGGCTTTGTAACCAAGCTGCCACAACAGAAAAGGATAATAAGACTCACTGGTATATTATTTAATCATTGGGGTACCTGTTTGGTGTTTATATTTTTGCCTACTGCTAGTTTTGCCTGAATCTTGAGTGCAACCTGTCTTGTAGTCCTTCACCTTGTGCCTTCTCTGATGGCCCAGTATTGAATATTCTTATTCATTTCTGGTTCTTTTTTCAACAAATTATCAGCCACCTTTGTAATTAGTTTATTTAAGTCAGCTGAATCTCAATTGAATGAACACCATCTGTTCTTACTCACCTTGAACCGGAGTGCCCTCCTTGGCTCCCCAGATCCGCTTCCCTTGGACTTATAAGACCTCAATCCTCATCCTCTTAAGTTCTTCAACCAAATCACTTCATCTTAATCTTAAAAACGGTTTAAAGCCAAAATGCTTCCCTGACCGTCTTAGACCAATTTCTAATTTGAACACTTACTCAATGGCTCACTCAATGGCTCACTCAATGTTTCCTCCAAATTCTCTGGCCTCTTGATCTTCCGGTCTTCCTGCTCTTACCACTCCCAATCTTGGTCCTCCAAATTGCATTTGTGGTCATTAAGTGTATTAACCACAATCTTGCGACTGTTGGCTTGATTGCCGCCATGAAATCCTATCATCATTAACGACAGCGGTCTTGCCGTTATTGCCATTCAATAGACCATGGAGCCCATTCCGTTATCTTCTATTTGCTTGATCAACTTATAATGTACCAATCCTGAGCTTTTTTGATATCTCAAATTGCTGCCTCTTACACATTATTTATAGGTCTTTCAATTACTCTTCCCCTAATCTCTTGGTCGCGCTCACTCTATTGCTCCTGCGTTTGAATCATCCGGCAATGTCAGCTTGCTACTATTGCAGAGCAAGCTGCAAAAGTAACAAAAATAACATAAAAATAATAATTATAATACAACTAACCTAAGAAGGATTAGGAAAACAATAAATATTATTACAGAAATGGATTCTCCATCCAAAATTAGGTAGGGTCACTCACTGACTCCACCCTTGAAATCCAACTCCTTATATTTTAAATAATTAAGGAAAAAGAACCAAAATACTACAGCTCCACTATTGAGCTTTTTTTCAATCAAATATTTCACACGTATTGTCACGTATAGGTTTCACACCTGAAATTAAGTCACAATTGAGTTGTTGTGTATATTTTAGGAGTTACAGACAGAAATGTGTTCTGTCACAATTCTGGCATGCAGCCGCGGCAGCCAATGCACCCGCGCGTGGCTGAGCTACAGCTCTGTCACTCTGTAAAAGACATGTATGCAGCCCCAGGCCTCTGACAAGTACGCAGCCGCGGGACTACGGGCTGACATAGTGACAGGAAGCCCGGGTACCGCGTAAACAGGCTAAAACATACATGGTAACTTGCTACATATGTAATAAAGGTTCCTGTGGATAGTAGACTGTCTAAATATACATAATATTATATAAAAATACCTAAATAAACCTTACACGTATTTTTATTTAATGTAATGTAAAGTATCAAGAATGTCGAAAATAAGACAATGACAGCTACAAAAAATATATTAAAATACTTTAATATACTTTTATGAGAATTGCTATACATCCACATCTGTGTGACATACTAAGGAAGATAATGATGTAATAATATTACATGAATTCTCATGACTTATATTTTTAAGTAATTATCTTAACAAATCAACTGGAACTTGTAAATAAAGAGTAAAATCAATATTATGACTTTTACTCCAGTTATATGATACATAATGAGAACTTACCTGAAATCAAAATTTCCTTAGAAATGTCTAATAATATAATTATTAGATTACTGGGAACATATACTAAGGATAATTAATTAAATAATACATAAATAGGACAGATTAGTGTTATTCACACGTCCTAATGTCCATTATAAGGTAGAATAATTCCCATACCCTAGGGAATTAGATGCTACCCGGGCTATAGCACCAAGAGCACATGACAGGCTACCCCTGGTTACCCTGCTAGCCTTAGTGTCCGTCCCTTTGAGCACCTACAACACTCAGAAGGACCATATTGGGACTCCAAAAACTATAAATACAGAGCTCTTTTGAGGATGTTGATGGGCAGAGACCCAGTAACATTCATATCCAGACGCCGTGCCAAGGTAATCAAATACTTATAAGAGATAAGTAAGTGATTTATGGCAATTTCTGATCAGTAATATCCGTCTTCAAACCTCTTTTTATCAATTAAAACTGCTGAACAACCTTATAACCCCAGTATACAGGTTTAACCCATCAGTACACGTCCCAAACAGATAACCAAAGGATTTAATAATATACCAGTGAGTCTTATTATCCTTTCTCTGTCGTGGTAGCTTGGCTACAAGGCCCTACCACTCCATTGTGTATTTTATATACATATTATCTTTGGGTATAATAATCTTTAAACTAAAGAACCCAAAGTAACAAGGACTACGTGTTTTCATACTGAAATCCCTGAAGAGAGGTGTTAAAGATCCCCAATATAATTTTGGCCCCTCTATAAATATTTAATAATCAATTTTGATTCTAAACAATAAACAATAACCAAACCATTCAACCTTGCAATAAGCTTAATCCAAGTATTCTACGGATTTTTGCTGCAATTATTAAATAATATATTTATTATTTACAATATCACCTCTGGTAGCTAAAGGATAGCAAGGTTCTTGGCATCCAGGAGGCTGAAAGTCAATCTCAACACAGCCTTCCTGATTTGCACCATGCTAGTCATTGTTGCCTCACTTGATTTGTCTAGATCCAACTGCGCACCCTCTCCACTTTCATCAATTTGTTTGGCCACACCATCTACTTCAACTAGTAGCTCTTGTGCTTTAACTCCATCATGCTTAGCCAATAAATCTATTGCCAGCTCACCTTGACCAATCTCCCCATCCTATTTTGCACGCTCAATCATCCTAATTGATTCCGTGTTTACTCAGCCAATCACCATCCTCACTCAATTTTCTTTTTGTGGCTATCGTCCTAGGCCTTCCTATTATCCATCCAAGCCCGGTTTGGTTGCTACCGTTCAAAGTCGTCTGGTTGCTTGCCACCTCAAGTTGTCCAATTGATCAACAGTTCCCCTTCCATTTGATCTATCTCCACCTCAACTGTTTGTCTGGTCAGCTCATCAAGTATTGACCTTGCGCTAGCTAGTTTGGTCCATCTTCATCTCATCCTCACTCGGTCAACTCTTTAAATACCAATCTCGCGCCTGCTTGCCTTGTTGCTCTCCTTCTTTTGACCCCGCAAATCTTAGTCTTATTGTGACTTTAGCTTTTGCCTCAGTATCTAATGCTGCCATCTTGTCCCGTGGCTAGTCCATCTGGTATTGCTCTTGGTATTTCTCCCGCCCTTGTTCAATCTGCTGCGACATCTTTGTTCAACCTTAGTCCATTGCTACCTAAGTCAACTCCAGCCTTCTTTCACTATCTATCTAGGTCCGGCCGCTACCTTCAGTCATAGGCAGTGACCTTGAAACCATTGGTTCCATTGCTATCTTAGCCTGGCTCCATCTTGCTACCACCTTTCAATTTTTGTTTGATGGATACCTCAAGTCAATCAGTTTGGATGCTATTTAAGTTGTCCGGTTACGCGCTACCTCAAGTTGCACATTATGTTTGGTAATCTCTGGGTTCTCCATCCATTTGGCTCCTTTGTGAGCAAATCTTTTAAGTAGTTGTTTTCCAGAATGAACCGGGGTTCAAAAATTATGATTGGAATTATTGTGTTACGTGTTGATGTAATAGGCTCTATTTTAGGTTCAATTGTAGTTCAAAAATCACAATATTTCCTTCCTTTCCATTGGAATAGGCCTTTATTGCAGCGTTCAAAAATCTCTTCATTCTAAGTTGTAATGTTGGATGTAATAGGCGTGCAAGTGTTCAAAAGTCTTCAACTCATTTTTTTTGTTTAAACTCCCTCAAGCTTCAGTCAAGGGGGTGTGTTAGTATTTTTGCCTACTGCTATTGTTTCCTGAATCTTGAGTGCAACCTGTCTTTTGGTCCTTCACCTTGTGCGGTCTCTGATGGCCCAGTATTGAATCTTCTTATTCATTTCTAGTTCTTTGTTCAACCAATTCTCAGCCTCCTTTGTACTTAGTTTATTTAAGTCAGATGAATCTCAAGTGAATGAACACCATCTGTTCTTACTCACCTTGAACCGGAGTGCCCTCCTTGGCTCCCCAGATTTGCTTCCCTTGGCGTTATAAGACCTCAATCCTCATCCTCTTAAGTTCTTCAACCGGATCACTTCATCTTAATCTTCAACATTTGGGACGTGCACTGATGGGTTAAACCTGTATACTGGGGTTATGAGGTTTTTCAGCAGTTTAAATTGAGAAAAAAGGGTTGGGAACGGATATTATCAATCAAACTAAAACCATAAATCACTTACTTGTCTCTTATAAGTATTTAATTACCTTGGCATAGTTTCTGGATTTAAATATAACTGGGGCTCTTGGTATCAATATCCTCAAAAGGGCTCTTTATTTATAGCTTTTTGAGTCCCAATATTGTCCTTCTGAGGGGTAAAGGGGCTCAAATGGACAAACACTGAGGGTAGCAGGGTGGCCAGTGGTAGCTTGTCACGTATTCTTGGTGCTGTAACAAGGGTAGCATCTAACTCCACAGGGTAATGAAATTATTCTACTTTCTAATTGATGTTTGGACGTGTGAATAACACTAATATCTCCTTTTTATTTATTATTTAATTAATTATCCTTTTTAAATGTTCCCAGTAATTTAATAGTTACTTTCATAGACATTCCCAAGGATATTTTGATGTCATGTGAGTTCTCATTATGTATTAAATAATTGGAATAAAGTCATGATATTGATCTTACTCCTTATTTTCAAAATTCAGTTGATTTACTAAAATAATTACTTAAAAATATAAGTCACGGGTATTAATGTAATATTTTTACATAATCAATCTTTTTAGTATTTCACAAAAAAAATAGATGTCTAGAAATTTCCATAATAGTATATTAAAGTATTTTAATATATTTTTAGAAGTAGTCATTATCTTATTTTCAACAATTTTGGTACTTTGAATTATATTGGATAAAAAATACGTATAAAGATAATTTAAGTATTTTTATATAAGTTTATGTATTTTTAGACTATCTACTATCCACGGGAACATTTATTACATATGTAGAATATTCCCTTGTAGGTTGTAGCATGTTTATGCGGTACCTAGGTTTCTCAGGCCGCCTGTCACTTTGTCAACATGTAGTCCCGCGGCTGCGTACTTGTCAGACGCCTGGGGCTGCATACATGTCTTTGACGGAGTGACAGAGCTGTAGCTCAGCCGCGCGCGGGTGCATTGGCTGCCGCGGCTGCATGCTGGAATTGTGACAGAACACATTTCTGTCTGTAACTCCTAAAATATACACAACAACTCAATTCTGACTTAATTTCAGGTGTGAAACCTATACGTGACAATACCTGTGAAATATTTGATTGAAAAAAAGCTCAATAGTGGAGCCGTAGTATTTTGGTTCTTTTTTCCTTAATTATTTAAAATATAAGGAGTTGGATTTCAAGGGTGGGGTCAGTGAGTGACCCTACCTAATTTTGGATGGAGAATCCATTTCTGTAATAATATTTATTGTTTTGCTACTCCTTCTTAGGTTAGTTGTATTATAATTTTTATTTTTATGTTATTTTAGTTACTTTTGCAGCTTGCTCTGCAATAGTAGCAAGCTGACATTGCCGGATGATTCAAACGCAGGAGCAATAGAGTGAGCGCGACCAAGAGATTAGGGGCAGAGTAATTGAAAGACCTATAAATAATGTGTAAGAGGCAGCAATTTGAGATATCAAAAAAGCTCAGGATTGGTACATTATAAGTTGATCAAGCAAATAGAAGATAATGGAATGGGCGCCATGGTCTATTGAATTGCAATAACAGCAAGACCACTGTTGGTAATGATGATAGGATTTCATGGCGTATGTGGTCCTATAAATCCTGTGTCAAAATTGGGCAATCAATACTTCCTGCTACTTACCAATGAATTTTCCCGCTTTAAAACCTGCATCCCCATTAAGTTGAAATCAGAAGTCACGGACAAAATAATTAAATTCATCAAACTCCACAACTGGAACATCTGAAGACAACCATTACTCACTCGCTAGGCAAATCCAAAATTGATGGCAATCTTGTCCTTCAAAACTTGAATCAAATCAAGAACAAGATAGCAGGAGGAACTTATTCTTCGGCTATGTTGAATAAGAGTGTCAATCAAGAAGTCATTAAGTGCAAACCCACCTGGCACAACCCTCAATCATCACACCCCAAAAACTCCTGCTGGTGGCTTTACCCTCATCTTTGACCAAATTGCAACAACAGCAATAATAACCCAAAACCCAACGATAACAAAACAGCTTCTGCTAACTTCACCTGCACATCTTACAGCTTTGCCATGACAAACTCTCAACTTCTCACCAAACACTCCATCATCTTGGACTCCGGTGCGTCTCAATCAATTTTCAACTCGCTTGACTTCTTTGAAAGTCTTTCGGAAGATCATACTGAAATTCAGACCGGAAAAGAAAATACTTCTCTCAGCGCCAAAGGAGTTGGTGTCGCGAAAATCCTTCTGGAACACTGCAACATCAATCTCAGTAATTTGCTATACGTAACTCAAATAGCCGTTAACCTTGTATCTTTGGGAAAACTGCTGAATCAAGGTTGCTCCCTCCATCTCTCCAGTCACGGAAAATTTTCCGTTAACTTTCAAAACAAGACCATACTCACCGGCTTGATCGAGGACAACCTCCTGATAATCAAGGACTTTGCTCTCCCTCAATCCAAGTCTTCTCATGCTTTTGTCACCCTCACTACTCTTCACAAATGGTTTGGTCACCCTCATCTTGATCAAACTAAACTGCTCTCTAAAGAATTTCCCAAAATACAATGGAAAGAACTCTCTTGTGAATCCTGTGTCCTGGGAAAAATTCATTGGTCATCTTTTAAAAATCACATTCCCACCTGCTCTAAGCCTTTTACTCGCCTCCACGCCAACGTATGTGGTCCTATGAATCCTGTGTCAAAATTGGGCAATCAATACTTCCTGCTACTTACCGACGAATTTTCCCGCTTTAAAACCTGCATCCCCATTAAGTTGAAATCAGAAGTCACGGACAAAATCATTAAATTCATCAAACTCCACTCAAAGCAGTTTGGGTATCAACTCAAATCTCTCCACTCAGACAACGGTGGGGAATTTGTGAATTCAAAACTTTCCTGCTTTCTATCAGACTCCGGCATTGTGCATACCACCTCTGAACCCTACACCCCACAACACAATCCCATTGCTGAACGTGGAAATTGTACAATTGTCGAATCCGCTAGAACCACCATCATTGACATGTCCGTTCCATAGAACTGTGGGACCAAATTCTGGTCGGATGTTGCAATATCTCAATCTTCTTCCCTCCAAACACTCTAAATACAGTCCCTCTGAATTATGGTACGGTGTCAAACCAAAACTCAGCCTAATTAGAACCCTAGGATCAAAGGCCATTGTTCTCAACCTTTGTCACCATCTTGGAAAATTTGAAAAGAAAGGTTGGGAAGGAATTCTCGTAGGTCATGACCTGCAATGCAATTCCTACCTCATCTATATCCCAGAACTTGGCGAAACAATCCGTTCAAAGCATGTTAAAATTCTCGAAAACGTTAAACTAACTGATTCTCTCCCCTTATCTGAAAACCCATTTGAACCTCGCCTTCAATCCAATCTTGATCTCCTTGATGCTCTTTCCTTCCTAAACCACAATGTCCCCACTCCTTCCTCTATCGCTCCCATTGATTCAACAACTGCTGAGCCATCTCACCCAGCGAATACTTCCCATGAATCCCTCCCATTGAATGAATCACTTCACTCCGATCAACTTTCCACTGAATCCACCGACAACAAAAATGTCGTCAATCAGCTTACTACTCCATCCATGACCCTGAGAGACCGCTCAAACATCCAACAACCTCAAAGCTACGGCTTTCTTTCCAGGGCAGTTCCACGAAACTATGATGAAGCAAAACTCTCACCTGATCACATGAATTGGTTCAAGGGTATGAAAACTGAGCTTGACGGGATAGAAACATTTGGAGTCTGGACCGGCTGCTATTCACTTGCTGAGGGCAAGAAAGCTCTGTTGACCGTGTGGGTTTACCAACTCAAATCCAATCCCAAGAATGACGGCGTCATTTTTAAGGCACGTTTGTGCATTCAAGGATTTCGGCAGGTAGAATTCATTGATTATGGTGAAACATATGCACCCACCGGACAAATCACCACTCTTCAAATACTGCTAGTCTATGCGTTCCATCACAATCTTCCAATCGTGCAAATGGACATCAAATCTGCCTTCTTACATGCCCCACTGGACAAAGACATCTTCATCAAAACACCTCCCGGCTACGACTCTCCATTTCCCTATCTCAAACTAAAAAAGGCACTGTATGGCTTAAAACAGGCGCCAAAAAGTTGGTTCGACACACTGGAACGGTGGATCCTTGATCAAGGCTTCATCATTTCCTCAGCTGACCCCTGCTTATTCATCAACCAATCCTCTCAAATCTTCATCTTTTGCTATGTCAATGACTTGGTCATCATAGGTGATTCACAAGAACTCTGGATGCAACTGAAAAGGAAGTTCTTGGTCTCACATGAAGGCCCGCTCACCAAAATCCTTGGAAATTACGTCACTGAGTCATCACAAGGACCGTGTCTTCATCAGCCCAATCATATCAACACTGCCCTGATCAAACTCGGATTATCAGAATCCAAGCCTATTAACACACCTTTGACCCCTGGAGCTATTCTGAAACCTGCTACCAACCTTAAAGCCTCCGCATTCTCTGACCTGAACATCAATTATTGTTCATCAACCGGCTTCCTTAACTTCATTGCAACCCAAACCCGGCCCAATCTTGCTTACGCCGTATCATCCTTGTCACGTTTCAACGCAAAACCTGGAATCCCTAACTGGATCAAAGCAAATCATTCCTGGAGATACATCAAAACCATGAGCAACCTAGCTCTCCGCCTGAAGAACGACTCTTTCAAGTTTGATCTCAAAACGTGGAGCGATTCAGACGGAGGCAATGAGCCCTCCTCACGGAGAAGCCACACTGGCTACATGGTGCTACTCTATGGCTGCGCCATTTTATGGCACAGCAAGCTTCAACCTACTGTCTCACTGTCCTCGACGGAAGGAGAACTCAAGTCGCTTGTCCTGGCAATTCAAGAGAAAATTTGGATCCTGAATCTAATAAAAGACTTAAACCCTACAATCTCACTCACTCACACCTCGCACATTGACAATAAGGCCCTAAACAACCTTATCAATTCTGAATCCCATCACAGCGCCCTCAAGCACGTGGACACTCAGATCAAATGGCTCAGAGAGCAAAAATACAATAACTTACTCATCACCAATCTTGTCTCCTCCAAATCGATGTTGGCCGACCCGTTGACTAAATCAGCCATTAAGCCCTCCGTCAAAAACCTCACAACTGCCATCCTGCAACCTCTCATTTGAACACGGCGGTGTGTTGAAAGGAAATCTCCAACTACATCTTGTGTCACTCACCTTTCACTGATTCATCTCTCAGCGCGCGCCACCTTACACTCTCAACAACATTTCCTTTCATCCAACTCCCGCTCTTGATCATCATCCGCATCTCCCAATTCCTTCACCCCTCTTCACTCTCTCCAAATTCTTTCTTCCACTCTTTCCCGCTCCTAGTCATTGCTCCTCCAACCATCCTCTTCTCATTCTTCCACCGCACCTCAACCTTCTTCTCCCCAGATCCTCCCATCAAACCATCAACACCATCTTCCTGGCCTCAGATCCTCCTAAAACGCTATCTACCCTTCCTCTTTCATCACCTCAAAAACCAAACTTCCTATTTTCAAACATATTGCTCTAACAACGTTGACTTCCTATCTTCAAACATATTGCTCTAACAATGTCAAACTGCTCAATCTTCTGACCCTCACCTCTTGGACATCAAAGCCAATTTCCTTTCTTATTTGTTCATATGTGAGGTTGCCTCCAATCTGATGCTTCAACCAACCAATGACTTATCCTGTGTTAATCTCCTCATTGCCATGTGTTCAGACTTCTGTCTAGTTTCTCCCGCTTCCCTCTTATCCTTCATCATTTGTTACATTCTCTTTTACCCTTGAGCGTCTCTCACTCCTTCCAGTAAGCACAGAGTGAGAATCCTTCACTATTGTCATTTGTTTCTTCCCTTGCCTTCTTAACTCTGGTTGACCTCTGTTCTTTCAGTCCGTTGGTTCAGGGAATTTTAATTATTCAGCTCTTCATAAACCACTTGCTTATCTTCATATTAGCACTTGATCAACAATGACACGGTGTGTGATTGATAATAAATAATTCCTGGTAACTGATTAACTGATTGGATCCAAAGAGGTCTTTATAAATACCTTTTTGATCTTCTCAGTGCACGTAGAGAGGATTCTGCTTGTGAGCTGAGGCTGGCAAGGCAGTCAGGGAAATATTAGCACGTCCAATTGGTGCTGTAAATCAGCTGTCCTTAGATCTGCTGGATTTCTGTACTATTCTAGCCACAGGATCTGTTAATCTGTTATGGCATAAATTTGATCATTCTGTACTCATCCTTCATTTGTAATATTGATATTTCTTTAAAGCGGTCAGATGTGGATGTTTCCTGGTTTTCTATAATCTGCTGATCATGTAGTCAATTTTTAATAATTTTTATGAACACTCCTTGTAGTTTTTTGTGGTCTTCAAGGATCAGGTTCAGTGATTTACGTGGTAATCCTTGATCTTTGATTTATTATTAAAAAATGTTTTAAACTTAATTTTGATTAATTTTATTTAAGTTTTGATCTTTTTAGATCATTTGTAATGCATATGTCAGTTTGTTACATATACTAGGCAACTCTAACTAGGTTGTAGCTCTTTTGAGCATTACCTGGTTGTCAGATTAGTCACAACGGATCCAGATGCAGGGATCAGTTAGTACAGATGCGCGCGGGGTAGGATCCGCTGCGTGCATGCCAGAATCAGCTGCGCGCGGGTCTCTAGTACGCGGGAATCTGCTACTACAAGTACATAGGGATATGTAATGATGCGGGGCTGCGCGCGGGAATTGTGACATAACACATTTCCGTGTGTAACTCCTAAAATATACACAAAACCTCAATTCTGAGTGAATTTTAGGTGTAAACCCTGTACGTGACAACATGTGTGAAATATTAAAATGGCCAAAAAGTGGCATACTGGTGTCGTAATTTTTAGTACTTTTCTTTTTAATTATTTTAAAAATGTAAGGACTTGGAATTCAAGGGTGGGGTCAGTGAGTGACCCTAACTAATTTTGGGTGAGGAATCAATTTTGGTAATAATATTTATGGATTTCATACTCTTTATTTTGTTGATTGAGATATTCTTATTTTTTCATAGTTTTGTGTTGCTATTGACAGTTTGCTCTGTACATAGTAGCAAGCTGACATTCCCCCACTCCAAGATATTTCTATATCTGAAAAAAGTTTTTTGGGTTAATGTCTCCTGCTGGTTCTGTAATTCCTTAGGTGTATAGGTCTGTCAGGGATATTATGTTCAGGCAACCATTCATCTTTATCAGCTGATTCTCCCTTGTATATAACTAGTTAGATTCTGACGTCTTTCCCATTGATCCTTTCTTTCTTATCTTTGAGGATCTTGCTAATTTTTCCTTTGTCTTTTTCAGGTTCTTCTGTAACAGGTATTGCAAGTGAAGTAATATTTTCTCCATTCCTTGGGTGGTAGTGTTTGATGAGACTTACTGGGAAGACTGGATGTTTTCTAGAAAGCTCATCACTGAGGATTACTTCCACAGAATTTTTACCATGAAGTTTATTAATGGTGAAAGGTCCAAAAAACGCTGGTCTAACCTTTCTATTTCCAGCTAAGTTGGTAAAGTTGGTGATAGAGATCAAGACTTGATCACCAATCTTTAAATCAGGTTCCTTATGGGTTTTATCCCACCTTTGCTGGTTATACTCCACAGCATCCTGGACACACTTAACAGCATGTTTGTTGGCTACATCTATAATGTTTTTGAAATCAAGGGATGTAGGGTTAATATTGGTTAGCTGGTGGTTAAGATTATGCTTGGTTAATCTAGGAATCCACCCTCTTTCCAGTATGTAAGGTGCTTCCTTGGTGGTAGAGTGCTTGCTAATGTTGTTGACCATCTCCAGTGCAGGTAAAAGGCTAACCCAATTGTGGCAATAACCGTCAGAATTCATGTATTCTTGTCCAAAGCCACAGAATCTCCTGAGCATTTCATCCAGGGTCTGAATCATTCTTTCAGCTAAGCCATCCTTCTGAGGGTGATAAGCTGTAGAGAAAGCTAAGGTGGTTCCAAGCATATCATGAAGATTTCTCCAGAACTCAGAGGTGAATTTAGGATCTCTGTCACTGATAATAATCTTGGGAACTCCAACATCAGCAATAAGTCTTTTCCAAAATAATAGGGCAACTTCCATAGCAGTGTCTTCCTTGTGATTAGGTAGGAACTTTGCTTTCTTGGAGAACCTATCCACAATGACTAAGACTGATTTTTAGGAATAGGCTCCTCCTGGTGGTAGTCCAGTTACAAAGTCCATATTGATGATCTCCCATCTTTTATTAAGTTTGGCAATCTTTTGCAGTAGACCAAACCATCTCACAGTAGTCCTGTTGGACTTCTGACAAGTTTCACAACTGGTAAATTACTGTATAGTGGAGTCTCTCCAATTAACCCACCAAGCAGTTTTTTTAAACTTATCTAAGGTTCTATCATCAGATAAAGGACCAGATGAGCTGTTATCATGGCACTCAGCCAGAACATGTTTGATATAAATCTTGAAGTTGATGCCTATAGTATACCAGACCATCCCATATGGTGAACCTTCCAGCTTTGTATGGTTTCAAAAGACGTTCAGGTAGGCTATTGATCAATTCAGATGGTGGAGAAGTACTTTCCATAATAGTGATCAGAGTCTTTGTGCCAGAACTTTAAGATTCTTTGATTGAGTTGAACAATGATTCATTCAATTCACAAATGTGGATTCCCATTATAGGAGATTCAATATTCAACCTGTTAATTTTAAGCATAGGGAAGATATCATTATCCTCTGGATCATAAGCAGGGTTACTTGGGTCATTGGGTAACGCAATCCTTCTCAAACTATCAGCATTCTAGTGTTTAGTCCCAGCTTGATGAACTATGGTCATCTGACCTCTTTACTGTTGTATGGCTATCTGCCATCTTAACATGTGCCTACTAGGGGTCTTCATGTTCATCAATGTCCTGACAGCATTGCAGTCAGTAATCACAGTGAAATTGGTGCCTTCTAAGTAATAATGGAGTTTCTCTAAAGCCCATTCTAAGGCCAGACATTCCATTTGGCTTGCACCGTACCTTTTCTCAGTGTCTTTAATTTGTCTGGATATGAAGAGTATAGGTTTTTCCACTGGTTTCTCATCTTCTATGACTTCCTGGTTTAAAGCAGCTCCTAGCCCTTCCATGCTGGCATCTATATAGAGCTTGAAAGGTTTAGAGTAGTCTGGCTGGATCAGCACTGGAGCTGAAGTCATTGCCATTTTGAGTTCCTCATAATTCTTGACTCTGTCATGAGTCATTTCAAACACGGTGGTGTTGTTGCATATCTCATACAGAAACTTGGTTAGAAGAGAAAACTTTGGTAAATAATTCCTATAGTAGCTGCAGAAGCTGATGAATGATAGGAGTTTAGTTTTATTCTGAGGCATAGGCCTATTCATTTCTGCTGCTATCTTGTTTTGGTCAGCAGCTAGGGTTAGTCCAGAGACAATGTGTCCTAAGGCCTTGAGTTCCCCCTAGCCAAAGTTACACTTTTTCATTGATACTTTCAATCCTACAGCAGAGATGGTTTTGAGGACTAGCCTTCATTTCTCCATGTGAGTATCCCAATGATCAGAGTAAATGATAACATCATCAATTTATACCATCATCCATCCCTGTCTGATAAATACTCCTAGGATAATATCCATTATCCTTTGAAAATGAGAACAAGCATTTTTTATACCAAAAGGCATCCTAAGATACTCATAAATTCCCAAATGACAGATAATTCTCATGAATTTCCGGCTATCAGGGCTGATAGGTATTTGGTGAAAAACTTTCAGCATGTCCATGGTAGTGATGTACTTAGCTTTGGACAGGTTATGCAGAGCATGATCAATCCGTGTGATTGGATAAAAATCAGCTTGGGTGCAGTTGTTTAGCATTCTGAAATCTCCAACCATTATTGACTTATCATTGTGCCATGCTATAATTACTGGGGTGTTGATATCCACTTGCTCATTGTGTCCTACCTTCCTTAAGACTTGTAAGTGAACCAACTCTTGAATATGGGTTTCCAGAGCAGCTCTAGATTTTGGACTAGAAGGGTAAGCAGGTCTCCTGAGGTTAGGTGGGTAAGGAGGCTTAATGGTTAGAGTTAGGATCATATCATGTCCTTTGATGTTACCAATGGGGTTATCCTTGGTACAGAAAGCATTCTGATTTTCAAAGCATATTTTTAGGATATCCTGTTTCTGTTCTTCATTGAGGAGGGAATTCAAAGCAGCTTGAGAGAATTATTCCTGATTGAAACTCTCTAACTGTTTTTCATAAGTTGAATCAGAAGTTTGAGAATTGACATGGCATATTTGGAACTTCTTATTCCAGTCTCCACCTATAGTGAAGTATCCACCCTTGCTTTGGAATACATCTATACCATACAAGCAAAGAGAATCATTTCCAAGGATAAAATAATCACATACTCCATTTTGGAGCACTACAAATTCAATGTTCAGTTTGAGTGATCCTTTAGAGTAACGTAGTATGATATCAGAAGACCATACTCCAACAGCATTGAGAACAGAATTACCACTGCTGAAATCAGCCTGAGGTACTGGTAGTAAGTTCAATTTCCAGTTTGGGTCTTCTTTCTCCAGATAAGTTGAACAAACACAAGAGCAAAAGGCTCCACTGTCTAGAAGTAACTAAACAGGGGAAACTTGGATTAAACCAGTAGCATAGCATGTTTTGCCTGAAGTGTTACTTTAACCGGAAGAAGGTTTAAGAGTCAAGGCCTTAGCCTCAGAGATGTGGTGAATCTTCATTTTGGGATTCCATTTTTGAGGTAAGTTAGAATCCTCATTGACTGATTTATTTCCAGAGAAGACTAAATACTACCTTCAATAACATTGATGGGGTTAGTGATCATTAGATCACAATCAGAGAGTGATCCATCAGTATCATCAAGTTGAGGGTCAGGATTTTCATAATCTTCTCCTTCAATAAGATTAGTCCTTTTCCTAGTTTCAGCTTGCTACTATTGCAGAGCAAGCTGCAAAAGTAACAAAAATAACATAAAAATAAGAATAATACAATTAACCTAAGAAGGAGTAGGAAAAACATAAATATTATTACAGAAATGGGATCTCCACCCAAAATTAGGTAGGGTCACTCAGTGACCTCACCCTTGAAATCCAACTCCTTATATTTTCAAATAATTAAGGAAAGAAAAACCAAAATACTATGGCTCCATTATTGAGCTTTTTGGCCAATTGAATATTTCACACACATTGTCACCTATAGGATTCACACCTAAAATTCAGTCAGAATTGAGGTGTTGTGTTCATTTTAGGAGTTACGGACAGAAATTTTGTTTGTCACAATTCCCGCATTCAGCCGTGGAAGCCAACGCAACCGCGCGCAGCTGAGATACAACCCTGTCACTCCTTCAAGTTTGTGTACGCAGCCCTGGGCCTCTGAAAAGTATGCAGCCGCGGGACTACGGGTTGCAAAGTGACAGGCGGCCTGAGAAACTTAGGCAACGCCTAAACAGGCTACAAACCACACGGGAACATTCTACATTTGTAATTAATGTTCCTGTGGATAGTAGATAGTCTAAAAGTACATAATACTATATAAAAATACTTAAATAACCCTTATATGTATTTTTTAATAAATATAATTAAAAGTACCAAGAATTTCAAAAATAAGACAATGATAACTTCTTAAAATATATTAAAATACTTTAATATACTTGGATGAGAATTTATAGACATCAATATCTTTGTGAAATACTAAGAAAACTAATGATGTAAAAATATTACATGAATTCCCATAACTTGTATTTTTAAGTAATTATTTTAGTAAATGAACTGAAAATCGAAAATAAGGAGTAAAATCAATATGATGCCTTTACTCCAATTATTCAATAAATACTCACCTGACATCAGGATTTCCGTAGAAATGTCTATTATAATAATTATTAACTTACTGGGAACATTTACTAAGGATAATTAATTAAGTTATACATGAATAGAACAGATTAGTTTTATTCACACGTCCTAATATCAATTATAAAGTAGAATAATTCCCATACCCTCAAGAATTAGATGCTACTCATGCTATAGCACCAAGAAAACGTGAAAGGCTTCCACTGTTTACCCTTCTAGCCTTAGTGTCTGTCCCTTTGAGCCCCTCTACCCCTCAAAAGGATAGTATTGGGACTCCAAAAGCTATAAATAACAAGCTCTTTTGAGGATATTGATGGGCAGAGACCCAGTTATATTTATATCCAGACACTGTGCCAAGGTAATCAAGTACTTATAAGAGATAATTAAGTGATTTATGGCTAAGTCTGATCAATTATATCCATCCTCAACCTCTTTTTTATCAATTAAAACTGCTGAACAACCTTATAACCCCAGTATACAGGTTTAACCCACCAGTGCACCTCTCAAACAGATACCCAAAGGATTTAATAAGATAACAGTGAGTTTTATTATCCTTTCTCTGTTGTGACAGCTTGGCTACAAGGCCCTACCACTCCATTGTGTATTTTATATACATATTATCTTTGGGTATAATGATCTTTAAACTGAAGAACCCAAAGTAACCAGGACTACGTGTTTTCATACTGAAATCCCTGAAGAGAGGTGTTAAAGATCCCCAAAATAACTGTGGCCCCTCTACAAATATTTAATAATCAATTTTGATTTGAAAAAATGAACAATAACCAAACCATTCAACCTTGTAATAAGCTTAATCCAAGTATTCTATGGATTTTTGCTGCATTTATTAAATAATATATTTATTATTTACTCTATCACCTCTGGTAGCTAAAGGATAGCAAGGTTCTTGGCATCCAGGAGGCTGACATCTAGGTAGAGGAAAATCAGGTTTTACGTGTCCTGTTTGGTTACAGTTCCAACATACTTTTTCCTTTGATTCTGGAGTCTTCTTGACTTCCAAGGTAGATGGATTAGTAGCAGGGGATTATTTATTTTTGGCAGTATATTATTAACTGTTCCTATTATTTTGTCCCCTGGGGAGTCTATTGACCCTTTTATCAAGCCCATTCATATCAATACTCTCTTCCAGTACACCTATTAAGGTGGAAAGATCTGAATCCATAGGCATCCTGCACCTCACACTGTGGTTGATTTGTTTGGGAAATAAGTTGAGGAGTCTTTCATTGACTTCTTCTTTATCAGAATCAGGGTAGAAACATTCTAACCTCCTTTTATGGTCTAAGCACCACTTATTAGTTTTGTCTTTGGATGGATCAAACTGGGAAGTTTCAAAATTTGTCATCATCTTTCTTTTTCAAATCCTGGTACCAAATTTTACTTTGATCAATTCTTTCCAAGAATTCCAGGATAAAGATCCAACTTCTTCTCTTTCATTGATAAACCAATAAAGAGCTACTCCTTCAAATAGTCTGGGCAATCTTACCACAGCTATTGCATCAGGGAGCTCATAAGAAGAAAGAGTATACTCAATAAATTTAATGAAACTGACATGGTTGTATTCTCCTTCTCCAGAGAATTTAGGCCATTCAGTGATGGGTGGAAGTAACTTCAAAGCCTGCTCCATTTCAGGAGTGGGACTGGGTCTGAAAGACTCATTAATAGTTATTCTGGTTCTGGGAGGAACACTAGGAGTACTGGTGAACCTGGCAGGCCTAGTTTCTTCTAGGTCAATGACCGGAGAGTTAGTAGAATTGATCTTAAGATATCTGAGATCATTCTTAATCATACCTAACTCCAAATCAAGTTTATTGCTTAATAAGTCAATTTTGTTAATCATATGAGCTGAAGGAGTAGGACTAGTTTTCTTAACTTCTTCCTTAAGCTGGGCTATGGTTCCAAGAATAAATCCCTGAAGAATTGATTGTTTATCATCAATTTGTTTCATCAGGTCCAACTTACTAGCTTTTATACTATCCTTGATCTGTTGTATTTCCAAATCATCAATTCTCATAATCTGAGAATGAGTGTAAATCACTCTGAAAATAGTTCAACTCAATTTTTCCAATTGTTGATAAACTTTGTCAAAGCATTGGCTAATAATAGTAAAATTGTGAGACACATTTACAGATAAGCTATTAAGAGCTTCTAAATCTAATTGTGGTACACCTTTTTCCACTTCTTGGCTAGGGATATTATGCTGTCCCAATCCGTTGGGTTCCTTAAATTCTGATGGGCTGAGGACCTCTTCTTTTTGGGGTCCTTTCCCTTTGAGGAAGCTAACTGATCCCAAGGATTCCAGTTCTGCACATAGCCTTCTACTTCTTTCTTTGGGATCAACCTTTGCAGAGAAATCGGAGATTTTTTTGCCTGAGAAATGGCTTTTCTCATACCTGGTTGATCCTCCTGGGTCTGAGCCAACCTGCATTGTTCCCAATAGCTCATGTGCTCTTTAACTAACATTTTGACTCTTTCCTCCTTGGTTGAGTCCAGCTGGGGTGGAGTAGGAGGACCTGTACCCTCCTGGGATAAGTTGTTGGGCAGCAGGAGGCTCTCCAACGGTTTTTTGGTTGAGTTGGAAGCCACGGTCATGGCCTTTGTCGTCCCGTGTGAAGCTATGGTCACGGGTTTGAGTCCCCTCATTGCGCTTGCGACTGGAGTCCTTGCGCGCATGGGTTCCTCCAGGCAGAGATCCATACAACGGGTCTCTACCTGTTGCGCGGGTGTTGCGCCTATTTTGATACATAGCACAAAAAAAATGAGTAAGTCTTTTTTTGAAACTTTTGAAAAAGACTTTAAAAATATAAAAATGATATTTTTTGTGTGTTTTATATTTTTAATAATTTTTTTATATATATTTTAACTTACTTAAAGTTAAATGCAAGGGTACCCATACTTGGTTGGGATCACAACTATCCTTGGGGGGTATTCCAACAGGGTCTGAGTGAGTTCCAATCAGATCCTGGGATCAATCCAAGGGTAAGTCCAATGGTACACTTTCTGGGACGTCCTCCAGGAGGTCCTGGTCAATGAGATCACCAAGTACAAAATCCACTGAGATGGATAAAAACAAAAAAATATGTTAAATTGAAGGATTGATTATACTGAAAACTGGGAACTGAAACAACAACGGGAATCAACAAGAAGTATGAAACTAGGAGATTGAGAATCAGAAACAAACATCAGGCACATGGCAGTTGAGTTGAGTGTTCAAAGAGTTGAGGTTGGGAAGCTGAGGTTTATTAAGTTGAGGCTTTGTGAGGAGTGACAGTGACGATGATACGGTGATAAGACTGGATAAGTCATGAAAGAAACCAGAACACTTAACACGAGGAAAAGAAGGAATATTTAAGATGGGAAAATGTTGTGAGTATCTCACCGGGCACACAGACAAGGCTAGATGGGTGATCTCAGGCAGACAGACGCGGAGCAGGATATCGAGATGAGGACAAAAGATAAGAAGAGCTGAGGATGAATGATTGAGACGGTCATAGGTTCAGGTTTAATAAGGTCAAGATGGTCGTCATTATGAGAAAACCATCCCATGAATCCCTGTCGAGTGGTCTACTAAGTAACTTGGTGAAGGTTTTGAAGTAGTTCAGAGTATGGAGAGATTAGAAGCGTCCACACTGCTCCCTGTCTGTCTGAGACCCGCGCCCGCGTGTCCAGTGGACAGAAGTCACAACTTAACACCCCACCATGCCCAGAGAGATATTACAACTGAGAGTTACGAGAAATGAAAGAAATAAGAAAACAACAAAAAAATCACAAAAGACTTGAGTTGATGAAAGGAAGCAGAAGTTCAATACTTTGTAGCAATGATGCCTTAGTTAGTGCATCCGCTACCATTTGTGTGGATTTCACAAGGTTAATTTTGATCCGCTGGGCTTGGAGCTCGTCTCTCATTCCCTTGGTCTTTAAGTGTAAGTGTCTGGTTTTGGAGTTCGAGCCGAACTTGCAAATTTTATCATCCAGTCCGCTATTGTCGATGTTGAGGGGTATTTCAGATAATGAGAGGTTGAAGATATCGTTCATTAGCGCCTTGATCCATGTGGCCTCGTGATAAGAGTCCACTAGCGCATTCAGTTCAGCATTGGTAGAAGACCAGGTAATGTTCCGTTGTTTGCAGCTGTTCCAAGCTACCAGGCTGCCAAATACTGTGCACAAGTAGCCCGTTTGTGACTTTTGAGTACCAGGGTCATCAGCCCAGGAGGCGTCTGAGAAAACTTCCAGGGGCTCTGCAAGAGAGACATGTTTGAGTTCAAGTTTGTAGTGTTGAGTTGATTTGAGATATTTCCAGGTTTTCTTCAATTGGTTCCAGTGCGTGATTCCGGGTTTAACGTTGAACCGCGCCAGACTGGAGACGGTGAAACTAAAGTCCGGTTGGGTGTAACACACTATATGATTCAATAATCCTATCGCTGACCAATAATTAATGTTTAGTGCCCTAAATTTTGAGTCTTCTTCATTGGTGGCTGGTTTGAGTTGGAGGTTGCGTGTAAGCGGCATTGAAGAGTCTCTGGATTTGGTTAGTCCCAATTCTTCAAGTCCGTGTTGGATGTGGTTGGGTTGGCTGAGGAGTATCCTGTCCTCCTCCACTTCTATCTTCATTCCAAGGATAGTATTTGGATCCTGGCACGTTGACCCTCTGAACTTTTCTTTGAATTTTTGCTCAAAATCTAGACCATTACCAACTAGGATCAAGTCATCTACGTGAAAGAAAATTCTTGACTTGCCGTCCTTCAACAGATAGAGACATGGATAACATGCTGATTCGTAGAATCCAATCTCCTTGAACCAATTAGTCAATGTTTCATACCAGTTCTTCGGTGTGGTGCCCCATCCTGGACACCCTGGCCGCCTTAAGACCTCAATTCATAAACTGTTGCGCAAACGTACCGCCCGGCTGAACAACTTATCCTCAGGCTCATCCAACTATTATTTACCCGCGCGCGCGCGCGCCGCGCCGCGCCGCGCTTCCATTATCCGCGTCGCGCGCCGTGCCGCGCCGCGCCGCGCTCCTTTCATCCGAGCGCGTCGCGCGTCCTTTATCCGTGTTGCTTCTCATCTCCGCCGTTGTTATAGAACGTCCTCATCTTTGTTTGTTGCGTGTCTTCATCTTTGTCGTTGCGCTTCCCAATCTCCTCATTGCTAACGTCGCGCGGCGCTCATTCATGATCTACTGAATCCATCCCGACCGCACCCGCAAGCATTTGGCAGATCCTTGACCAACGCGAGTGACCACATGGTTGCCTTCCCGTTTCCGCTCTATTTGTAGAATCCGTTGTATATAGTCTAACAGGGCCTCCTGCCCATATAAGGAGGGGCTCTCCCCTGCCTTTTGGCCGACCATTCCATCATCCTAGTATCTGAGATCTCAGCATCTCAGCATCCCAGCATCCCATCATCATAAACAATTTATCCGTGGGCATCCTTCCCCACTTATCCGAGCAAATTATCCGGGTATATCTATGATTGCCCCTTGATCCTTTGAGCCTCCATACTCAAACTCAGTCCTTTGTGAACTTGATCCTTATCACCAACCAATAGCCTTTCTGGTTGAAGAAGAATTCCTGTCTGCCTGAATTCTTGAGTGTGTTATACCACTCTGATCCCTTTTTTTCCAACCATACTGGTCTTGATCTCTCCTTGATCATCTTTCTGGAGCCAATCACGTTTGATTGAAGAGGTTTTTTATTAAGCTTAAAACCTGGAGTGTTATACCTCCCTTCTTCTTTGAGGTTGAATCTCGCCACGCTATTCTTGAGTTTCTTGAGAAGTGTTGGGATATTCTTGCTCAAATTTGTTATTGATTTGCTTCTAGAGCTTCTTAAACAAATTGCTTTTGTTTTGTTCAGCCTCCCACAGTTATCTGGTACCCTTCAAGCGCTTGATTGCGGAGAGTTGGGCAGGTTCATTGAGAACCTGGAGGTTGGTTGGGATTGAGTTGATCTTTCCTAATCAGCTGCTGACGACCAGAGTTATTAGCTTGTGGGTGTTGTTACTTACAACTGCCTTGTTCTATTTAACTCTGAACAAACCTTGACTTATTTGTTCAAGTCTTTCCCTGCACCATCTTGTCTCAGATAGTGTTGTTTCCATCGCTACCGACAACTCTTATCCTCTTCTCTTAGTTTGATTTCTCATCCATAAGGTTCTGGATCTTGATTCCGGTTACATTAAAATATTATTGTAACTCCTAGGAGGGCAGCCTAAACAGCACCTTTCCCCTCCACAGAACTGCCACGGCTTAGCACCGTTTGGAGTCTTACATCGGTGATTGTTTTAGTCCGTAAAGCGACTTTTTGAGCTTGAGAAATTTTGACAATCTGTTTGAACCTTTGGGAGTTCTGATAATTACTTCCTTGTCTATTGGAGAGTGCAGGAATGCGCTCTTGACATCAAACGGACGAATTTTCTGCAATGATTTCAAAGCATAAACCAGGAGTAAGGAAAGAGTAGACGGTTTACCTTTCGGGGAAAAGGTTTTGAAATAGTCAATCCCTTCTATTTGATTGAAGCCCTGTACGCATAACCTTGCCTTGAACTTCACCGGATCGCCATGACAATTCTCCTTGATTTTGAAGATCCATGTCGTCCAAAGGGGATTTAATGGCTCAGGTCCGTCGTATTCTTCCCATACATCAAAGGATTCTATTGAAGCCAGCTCTCCGTCCAGTGCCTTGATCCATTTTTGGCTTTCTTTGAATCGGACAGCGTCTTCGTAGCTTGTAGGTTCATAATAATGGAAAAATCCATAACGTTGAGGAGGTTTGATGGTAGCCCGATCTCTGAGGGTTCTTGTTGATTGCGTCACGGCGGTAGCAGGAGGTTGAGGAGGATGAGGTGCATTGATTGAAGTCTGAACAAGGGGGGTCAATTCCGCATCCTTGGAGCCCAATGATTCATCACTTGGGGAAGAGTTGGCATCCAGGTCAGAGCTTGAGTCGCTTCCAGACTCATCTCTGTACTCTGTGAAAGCTTGATTGTTCCTCTTGTTGTTTTCCTCTTGACAGAGACCTTCACGTGGGTCCTTGTGTTGAGGTCCTTCTATCCAGTCATCAGTGGGCACTGTTAGAACTGAATTTTGCGGAGTCGGCATTTTCAGAAATTGTACATGCTTCGAGCAAATGATAGAATATGATTTAGTAAGAATACGATAGGAGCGGAAAATAGGGTTGAAGCCTACAAGGATTCCCTCTTCCCCTTTCTCCTTGAATTTGAGTCCTCAAACTCGCTGTGTTAGCAGGTAGACGCATGGACTTCCGACGGGTTTGAGATAAGATGGTGGTAGAGCATACCCATGTATACGCCACTTCTGTTTGAGATGATTGATTTCCCCACGTTGTCTGAGCTCAAGATTTGTTGTTTAATTAAGTTAAATGGTTCAGTACGTATTCGACGGATAATTCTCGATCAGTGTGCATTATTTGGTGTTTGATGTCTTTCATCGATTCGGGAAATTTGAAGAGAAGGTGTTATGCCAGGATATCATTAGGAAGGATGATACCAACTTCGGACATCTTCTTAAGACAGACTTTGGACTTGGTTATGAACTCTTCAATCTGGTCCGGGGCAAATGACAGGTAGAGGAAGTCTTTGAAAATCCTAGCTTGGTTTGAGGCTTGCAGAGAGGCATACTTATTGATGATGGCTTTCCATAAAAGCTTGGCGGAGTTCTTGTTATCGGGAGTGACAATGTTATTGTGAGTTGAAGGTTCCAGTCTGGAAATGATTAATAGTTTGACTTCATCGTTGACATCAGATTCCAGAACCAAAGAGTCGTCATTGATAGCTGAAGAGCATCCGCGAACATCCAAGATAGCATCCATCTTGTCTTTCCATACGCCATAATTATCCTCACTGAGTCTAGGGATTGTATCAAGAGCTGTTTTCAACATCGCCTGCCTGAATCCTTCGGACATTGAGCCAGCCATTGTTTCCCAGTTGTGCGTTGATTGATTTGAGAGATTTGGGAGAGCCCTTTGGCTTTTAACCGTGTTAAATTGAAGGATTGATTATACTGAAAACTGGGAACTGAAACAACAATGGGAATCAACAAGAAGTATGAAACTAGGAGATTGAGAATCAGAAACAAACATCAGGCACATGGCAGTTGAGTTGAGTGTTTGAAGAGTTGAGGTTGGGAAGCTGAGGTTTATTAAGTTGAGGCTTTTTGAGGAGTGACAGTGACGATGATACGGTGATGAGACTGGATAAGTCATGAAAGAAACCAGAACATTTAACACGAGGAAAAGAAGGAATATTTAAGATGGGAAAAAGTTGTGAGTATCTCACCGGGCACACAGACAAGGCTAGATGGGTGATCTCAGGCAGACAGACGCGGAGCAGGATATTGAGATGAGGACAAAAGATAAGAAGAGCTGAGGACAAATGATTGAGAAGGTCATAGGTTCAGGTTGAATAAGGTCGAGATGGTTGTCATTATGAGAAAACCATCCCATGAATCCCTGTCGAGTGGTCTACTAAGTAACTCGGTGAAGGTTTGAAGTAGTTCAGAGTATGGAGGGATTAGAAGCGTCCACACTGCTCCCTGTCTGTCTGAGACCCGCGCCCGTGTTTCCAGTGGACAGAAGTCACAACTTAACAAAATATAAGTTTAGTATTTTTTTGTTTTTTTACGTGTTAAAATGATCTTTTTTAGAAAAAATAATCACTTTTATTTTTTTTGGATTTTTCTTTATCTTCAGGGTTATTTATTTTATCAATATAAAGCTTCCTTTGATAAATCTTCCACTCCTTATGTTGCCTTAATAAAGAATTGAAATTGATAATTCTTTCAAGCTCAAGTTCTTTGTCCTTTATAACCTGCTGTTTATAATAAAGCAATTTCTCCTGTTGTTGCTCAGGAGTTATAATAACAGGGACAAAGTTATGGAGTTTTTCTTCTTTTTCCTTTTAAGAAGGTTCAAATAATAATTGATCAATTCTCAGTTGGTCTTGAGATCCACTAGAGAAACAAATGATCAAAAATATGTTATAAGTATGTTAACTTATTTTTTTAAAAAATAAATAGACTGGTCCAAGGAATAAATTATTAAAAATTAATTATTTAAGGATATTTCCTGGCCAGACCCCCAGTTTTCAACTCTTTGATACCAGGAAACTTTCAGTCTTTTAGCTACAGAGAGTGATAAAAATTCTGGAATGATAATAATAATTATTATTCCAATAATAAACACTTAGAAGCTCAAATAAATGATATAATAAGAGCAGTTGCAAGTTTTAATTGGTTTGGTAATAAATGGTTTTCAATATAGTATAAATAAGGGTTTTGAGAGATGACTGATCTCCTCACACAACTCCCACTCAGACAACGGCTGAGGACACTTCAAATTGAGACATCTCCATTTCAACACTCCTTCTCCTTCCGGCTCTTTCCTCGATTCCTTCTCCCACTTCCTTCATCATCATTCCCATCATTCCTCCCCATCATCATTCATCTTCATCCTCCCTTCTCCTGTCCTCAACCTATCAGCTCTTGATTGACCTTGTTGTCCTCGATTCAACTTATTATCCTCAACAACTCATCATCCCATCATACTCAACCTATCAGCTCTTGCTTGACCTCCTTGTCCTCGACTCAATTTATCATCCTTGACTCATCCTCCAATCCCACTCATTGTCCTCAACCCATCAATATCCTCACGCTTCAACAGACAACAAGTCGTCACTCATCCCCAGTCCTTTCCAGAAGTGAGGCCCTTTCTCATTCTCTCATACGCTCTCTTTTGTTCCTAGTTCCTAATTCATTTCATCTCAACGTTCACTCTTTTAATTATTGCTACAGCACATTCCTGTGCTTCTTCACCTGTTGGTCCTTTTTTTGCAATTCAAACTCTCAATTCTTCACAGTTAAAAGCCGAATTGCAGAATGTCAACCCCAGGACTGATAGAATCTTCCTGCTCACTTCTGAACACTCTGACAGACTCAATTCCCAATCTCAACAACTCAAACTTCTCTCTTTGGCGATCCAAAATCCTCTCCACCTTCTCACTCAAAGGCATCTCTCACTGGCTTACCTCCTCCAAACCTGAAAAATGCCCGGCCAATATCAACCTTGAAATTGTAGGCTACATCCTAGCAAAATTGGACAACTGGACCTACGTGAACTGTGTTAAGGAACATCACCTGGCCAATGGCGCAGCTCTCTGGAAGTCAATCAACAATTTCTTTGCTTCTTCACAAACGGCTAATCAATCTTGGGTTTTCTTCCACTTCCTGAACCTCCAATTTGACCCCAAGAATATCAAGAAGTTCATAATTACAGAAGTCAAGGCATGTTTACTCCAAATCACCAAAATTGGGATCAAGATGGGCAATGACATAGTAGCATATCTTATTCTCTAAAAATTTCCACCTCAACTGGATCATCTTAAGACCATCATCACTCACTTGCTAGGAGAAAACAAAATCAACGGTGATCTTGTACTTTGACATCTCAATCAAGTCAAGCACAAAGTTGCCATGGGATCTCAAGCTTCAGACCTACTTGCCTGGGAACAAACATTACAATGCAAATCCAACTGGCACAACCCCAAAGCTAACCATCCCAAAGATTGTTGCTTCTGGCTCTATCCTCATCTTTGACAAAATTATACCTCCTGGCTAAACACCAACTCTGGTCAAAAACCCAATCTGTCCAATAAGGCCTCCGCGAACCTGGCATTCAGCTTTGCTATGACTCACTCCCTCAGATTATCAAGAGATCATGTGATTCTTGACTCTGGCGCATCTCCAAGCATGTTCAACAGCTCCCGTTTCTTCAACTCCCTAGAGACCAATGAGACTGAAATCCAAACTGGAAAATTGGGATCATCAATACAATCTAAAGGGATAGGCTCTGCCTCTATCATCACTTCTCACTCCACTCTCAGTATCTCTGACTTGCTATACGTCCCAGAAATTGCTGTTAACGTTGTTTCCCTGGGTCAAGTAATCAGGGGAGGCTTCTTGCTAATCAAAACTGTCAGCTCTCTGATACCAGGAACCTTGCAGTCCTTTAGCTACAGAGAGTGATAAAAGAACTTGGAGCAATAATATTCCAAAGAATAAACACTTTAAAGCTCCAATAATCGTATGGTAAGAGCAAGTGCAAGGTTTATTTGGTTTGGTTATAAATATTTTAAATATAAAATATAAAGAGGGGCCACAGTATTATACTACTGGGGATCTTTACAGACTAGCAACCTCTCTTCAAGGGGCCTCCTTAGGCAGTTTAAGAACCTTGGAATAAATATGGGTGCCTTAGAAAGGACTTATTCCACTACTGGCCGGGCTTAACAGCACACGTGGCCTAGACAGGAAGGGAAACACTCACTCTGAGTACTTGACCACGAAAATCCTGGAGTAATTGGAAGGGTTTCAGAGCAGATGGGGTTGATTGCCTGACTAAACTTCAATGGTTGATTGGTTAATAAAGGTAAATAATACTACTACAGACTAAGTCATAAATCACTTGCTTATCTTCATATAAGCACTTGATTAACAATGACACCGTGTCTGATTGATAATAAATAATTCCTGATAACTGATTAACTGATTTGGAAACAGAAGGGCAAAAGAGCCTGTTTAAATATTCCTTTTTTGGGTGCTTGAGGACCTCTAGAAGGGGTACTAGCCGTGGGCTGAGGCTAGGGGGGCAATCAGGGCAAGATTGGCACGTCCTCAAGGTGCTGTTAGCCTGCTGGCCTTAGATCTGTCAAGGAACAGCTCCTTTTTAGCTGCAGGATCTGTTAATCAATAGATTAGTCATTTTGCTGATCCTGCACTGATCCTTAATTTGTACAGTAAGTACTGGTCCAAAGTGAGCAGACGTAGATTTTCATTGATTCTCCATCCTCTGCTGATCCTGTATGTAATTTTTAATAATTTTTACGACCACTCCTTATGTAGTTTCGTGGTCTTTGAAGGTTCTGATCAACTTACTTCGTGGTGAGTCTGGATCTTTATTTAATTAATAAAAAATACTAAAAATTAGTTATTAACTAATTTCAATTGATTTTTAAGGTTTTTGAACCTTAATCTATGCTCGTGTGTTGGCTTTACATATGTAGTGTATATCCTACTATGTTGTAGCTTCTCTGAGCGGTACCTGGATGTCATAGGAGGCGCGGGGATCAGTCCATTCAAATGCGCGCGGGGACTGATCCGCTGCTCAGATGCGCGCGGGAGTTCAGCGCTGTAGGGACGCGGGGCTGCGTGCGGGAGTTGGCGTACGCGGGAGTCCAACGCTGTAGGGACGCGGAGCTGCGTGCGGGAGTTTGCCTACGCGGGAGACCGGAGCTAGGGACGCGGGGCTGCGTGCGGGAATTGTGACAAAAACACAATTTCCCGTGTAACTCCTAAACTACACACAACACCTGGATTTCGACTGAAATTTAGGTGTGAAACCTATACATGACATATCATGTGAAATATTAAAATGGCTAAAAAGTGCCATACTGGTGCCGTGGTCATTTACCATTCTGTATTAAATTAATTAAAAAATATAAGGAGTACGAATTCAAGGGTGGGGTCAGTGAGTGACCCTACCTTATTTTGGGTGGGGAATCCATTTCTACAATAATATTTATGGATTTCCTACTTCTTCATTTTATAATAATTTTATTTATTCATTTATCTTTATTTTGTTAATATTATTATTGTTGCTGCTTTGTCAGGTTGCTCTGTGCTAAGTAGCAGGCTGACATTCCTCCACTCCAAGATATGACTATATCTGAAGAAAAATTTTTGGGGTTCAGTGTCTTTTACTGGCTCTGTAGTTTCTCAGGTGTATAGGTCCATCTGGGATGTTGTTTTCAGGTAGCCATTCATCTTTATCAGCTGATTCTCCTTTGTATCTGACTAAGTAAAGTCTAACATCTTTTCCTTGGATCCTTTCTTTTTTATCTTTAAGGATTTTACTAACTTTTCCTTTGTCCTTCTCAGGCTCATCTAAGACTGGTATTTTAAGTGAAGGGGTCTTTTCTCCTTCTCTGGGATGGTAGTGTTTGACAAGGCTAACTGGGAAGACTGGGTGTTTCCTAGAGAGTTCATTACTGAGGATGACTTCTACGGCATTTTTCCCATGGAGTTTTTTGATAGTGAAAGGCCCCACAAAGGCTGGTCTGAGTTTTCTATTTCCAGCCAAATTGTTGAAATTGGCGGTTGAAATTAGAACTTGATCTCCTATTCTGAAATCAGGTTCTTTGTGAGTTTTATCCCACCTCTGTTGGTTGTATTCAACAGCATCTTGTACACACTTAGCAGCGTGCTTGTTTGCCATATCTATCATGTTTTTGAAGTCCAGTGATGTTGGATGGATATTAGTCAACTCCTGATTGAGGTTATCTTTGGGCAATTTGGGGATCCATCCTCTTTCCAGTATGTACGGAGCTTCTTTGGTAGTAGAGTGTTTACTACTGTTATAGGCCATTTCTAGTGCAGGTAAAAGGCTAACCCAGTCATGGCAATATCCGTCTGTATTTTTGTACTCCATCCCAAAGCAACAGAACCTTCTGAGCATATCCTCTAGAGTCTGGATCATTCTTTCAGCTAATCCATCTGTCTGAGGGTGATAAGCTGTAGAAAAGGCTAAGGTAGTTCCTAACATATCATGGAGGTTTCTCCAGAATTCAGACGTGAATTTGGGGTCTCTATCACTGATAATAATCTTAGGAATTCCTACATCAGCAATTAGTCTGTTCCAGAAGAGTAAGGCTACTTCCATAGCGGTGTCTTCCTTATGGTTAGGTAGAAACTTGGCTTTCTTAGAAAATCTGTCTACAATAACCAGGACTGAGTTGTAAGAGTAAGCTCCACCAGGGGGCAGTCCTGTTACGAAGTCCATGTTAATAACTTCCCATCTTTTCCTGGGCTCAGCTATCCTTTGGAGTAGTCCAAACCTTTTCCCAGTGGTCCTGTTGGACTTCTGACAGATTTCACAGCTTGAAACATACTTGATAGTGGAGTCTCTCCAGTTGATCCACCAGGCAGTCTGTTTTACTTTATCTAGAGTTCTATCAATAGACAGGTGACCCGAAGAGCAATTATCATGACATTCAGCTAAAACAAGTTTGATATGCTCTTCTTGGGTCAAGACTATAACACTAGAGTGTTTATGCCGGTAATATAATATCCCATCCCACAGTGTGAATCTTCCTTCTTTATAGGACTTCAGTAGGGGTTCAGGTAAACTGTTTATGAGTTCAGATGGAGGGGAAGTACTTTCTATGATGTTAATCAAAGTCTTCATGTCAGAGTTGTATGCTTCTCTGATGGAGCTGAACAGTGATTCCTCTAGTTCACATATGTGAATTCCTATGATGGGAGCTTCCAGATTAAACAGGTTAATGTTTAGTATAGGAAATATATCATGATCTTCTGGGTCATGAGCAGGATTGCTAGTATCATTTGGTAGAGCATTTCTGCTAAGACTTTCAGCATTCTGATGTTTAACTCCAGCTTGGTGGACTATTTTCATCTGACCTCTGTACTGTTGTATGGCTATCTGCCATCTTAACATATGCCTGCTAGGAGTTTTCATGTTCATGAGAGTCCTAACAGCATTGCAATCAGTGATTACCACGAAGTTTGTACCTTCCAAATAATAGTGGAGTTTTTCTAATGCCCATACTAGAGCAAGGCATTCCATTTGGCTGGCACCATATCTCTTTTCAGTATCTTTGACTTGTCTAGATATGAAGAGTATAGGTTTCTCTACTGGTTTATCCTCTTCTATTACTTCTTGGTGTAATGCAGCTCCTAATCCTTCCATGCTAGCATCTATGTAAAGTTTGAAAGGTTTAGAATAATCTGGTTGTATCAACACTGGGGCAGTAGTCATAGCTACTTTGAGTTCCTCATAATTCTTCAATCTTTCATGAGTCATTTCGAACAAAGTGTTGTTGTTGCAGATCTCATATAAACACTTGGTGAGGTTAGCAAATTTAGGTATGTACTTCCTGTAATAGCTGCAGAAGCTTATAAAGGATAAGAGTTCCGTTTTGTTCTGGGGCATAGGTCTGTTCATTACTGCTGCTATCTTACTTTGGTCAGCAGTTAAGGTTAGTCCAGAAACAATGTGTCCTAGAGCTTTGAGTTCTCCGTATCCAAAGTTGCACTTTTTCATAGATACTTTTAATCCTACTGCAGCAATTGTTTTAAGTACTAGCCTTACTTTGTTCATGTGAGTATCCCAATTGTCTGAATAAATGATAACATCATCTATGTATACCATCATCCAACCTTGCCTGATGAACATTCCTAGGACTGTATCCATCATTCTTTGGAAGTGGGAAGGAGCATTTTTAATACCAAATGGCATTCTGAGATACTCATATATGCCTAAATGACATATAATTCTCATAAATTTCCTACTTTCCGGACTGATAGGTATTTGGTGAAAGCCTTTCAACATGTCCATAGTAGTAATGAACTTAGCTTTAGAAAGATTATGTAGAGCGTGGTCAATCCTTGGGATAGGATAATAGTCAGCTTGGGTGTAGTTGTTGAGCATTCTAAAGTCTCCAACCATCCTAGACTTATCATTGTGCCAGGCTATTATCACGGGGGTAGTTACGTCTACTTGCTCGTTATGCCCTACTTTCCGTAAGACTTGTAAGTCCACTAGTTCTTGGATGTGGCTTTCTAGAGCAGTTCTAGATTTTGGACTAGAAGGGTAAGCTGGTCTCCTGAGGTTAGGAGGGTAAGGAGGCTTAATAGTCAAAGTTAAGACCATATCATGACCTTTGATATTACCAATGGGATGATCTTTAGTGCAAAAAGCATTCTGGTTCTCAAAGCATGCTTGGAGAATATCTCTTTTCTGGTTTTCACTAAGCTGGGAATTCAAGGCAGCTTGGGAAAAGTATTCCTGGTTAAAAGTTTCTAAGTGTCTCTCATAAGTGGAATCAGCAGCTTTAGCATTGATATGGCATATTTGGAACTTCTTGTTCCAATCTCCTCCTATAGTGAAATATCTCCCTTTACTCTGGAAGACATCTATCCCGTACAGGCAAAGAGAATCATTTCCTATAATAAAATAATCACATACTCCATTTTGAAGTACTACAAATTCAATCTTTATCTTGATTGATCCTTTAGAGTGGGGGAGTATGATTTCTGTTGGCCATACTCCAATAGCATTGAGAGGTGAGTTACAGCTGCTAAACTTGGCTCGAGGTACAGGTAGTAAGTTTTTCTTCCAGTTGGAATCCTGTTTATCTAAGTAGTCAGTTCCAACACAAGAGCAGAAGGCTCCACTGTCTAGAAGTAATTTTACGGGGGAACCTTGTATCAAGCCAGTGGCATAACAAGTTTTACCACCGGTGTACCCTTTTCCAATAGAAGGTTTGAGGGTTAAGGTCTTAGCTTCAGAAACATGTTGGATTTTCATGTTGGGTGTCCATTTTTGAGGCAAATTGCTATCTTCATTAACAGGGTTAATATCTAGGGAAGATTCTATGTTGCCTTCGATGACATTAATGGGATTAGTGATAATTAGGTCACATTCAGAGATGGAACCATCAGTGTCATCTAGTTGAGGGTCAGGATTAGTGTCATCCTCTTCTCTTTCAATAGGATTAATCTTTCTCCTGGGTAAGGGACAGTCAGGTCTTACATGCCCTGTTTGGTTGCAATTCCAACATGTCTTTTCTTTGGTCACCAAAGTATTCTTGGCTTCTGAGTTGTTAGGTAGAAGTTCTTTGTTCTTGTTATTATAATCTTCCTTATTCCTAGTAGTTGGTTCTCTGGGTTTATTAAGCTTTTTGTCTAAGCCATTCATGTCAATAGTTTCTTCTAATACTCCTATGAGAGTGGAAAGGTCAGAGTTCATGGGCATTCTGCACCTTACGCTATGGTTAAGTTGTCCGGGACATAGGTTGAGGAGTCTTTCATTGACTTCTTCTTTATCAGCATTTGGGTAGAAGCAGTCTAGTCTTCTCTTCTGGTCAAGGCACCATTTGTGAGGTTTGTCCTTAGATGGATCAAACAAAGAAGTTTCGAAAGTTTTCATCATTTTTCTCTTCCAAATTCTGGTACCAAATTGTTCCTTAATCAAATCTTTCCATGAATTCCATGACAAAGATCCTACCTCTTCTCTCTTATTGATGAACCAGTCAAGGGCTACTCCTTCAAATAGTCTAGGTAGTCTTACTACGGCTATGTTATCAGGAAGTTCATAAGAGGCCAGAGTATAGTCAATAAACTTAATAAAACTGACATGATTGTATTCTCCTTCTCCGGAGAATTTAGGCCACTCCGTGATAGGGGGAAGTAATTTTAATGCTTGTTCTACTTCAGGAGTGGGACTAGGTCTGAAAGATTCAAGCCTTGTTAGTCTTGGTCTAGAAGGTAGTTGGGGCGTACTGTGGTACCTGGAAGGTCTGATTTCGTCAGAGTCTGCATTGGGTTGAGATAAGTTTATCTTTAGATCTCTGAGATCATTCTTAATCATACCTAATTCCAGATCAAGTTTGTTACTTAATGAATCAATTTTATTAATGATATGAGAAGGTGAAGTGTGGTCTGTTTTATTAATACCTTCTTTGATTTGTTCAATAGATAGAAGAATTTCTTCTTGGATAGCTGAAGTATTGTTTTCCAGATAATTTATTAGTTCTCCTTTACTCAAACTAATGCTGTCTCTTATTTGTTTTACTTCTAACTCATTGATTTTGATCAAGTTGGATTGGGATTGCATTACTTTACCAAAATTGGTGTTTACTTTATCCAATTGTTCATATACTTTATCAAAACATTTGCCAATGATATCAAAGTTATGAGAAACATTTATGGAAAACAAGTTGAAAGTTTCTACGTCTAATTGCGGTAAACTTTCTTCCATTTTCTTGCCAAAGATATTATGTTGTCCCACTCTTTGGGACTCTTTAACTTCTGATGGGCTAGAGATCTCTTCTTCTTGTTGTTGTTGTTTCCTCTTAAGGAAACTAATTGGTCCCAAGGATTCCAATTCTTCACGTAACTTTCTACTTCTTTCTTGGGAATTAATTTTTGGAGGGTTATTTGAGTCTTCTTTGCCAAATATATGGCCTTTCTCATACCCTGATGGTCTTCCTGGGTCTGAGCCTGTTTGAACAGTTCCCAATGACCCACGTGTTCTTTCACTAATACCTTTATTTTCTCCTCCTTGGAGGAGTCCGGCTGGGGTGGCGTAGGTGGAACGGTATCCTCTTGGGATTTCACGTTCAACAAGGGATGACCCTCCAACGGTGAGTTGGTCGAGTCGGCGGCCGCGGTCGTTGTCGCGGTTGCTCGGATCGGAGCGATCACTGGCTCGATCCTCATTGCGTTCGCGACTGGCATCCTTGCGCACACGGTTTCCTCCGGGCAAAGATCCATATGACGGGGCGCGTCCACTGGCACGGGTGTTGCGTCTGTTTTGAAGCATTTTAAAGGTTATATAAGTTTTTGTCGAAACTTTATAAAAATAATTTTTTTTCGAGTAATTTTTTTTTTTTTTTTTTTTTTTAAAAAATATTTCTTACTTATATGAAGGTTTAAAGGCACTAAGTCCTTGTTGGGGTCAGGTCCGTCCTTGGAGGGTATTCCAACGGGATCTGAGTGGGTTCCAATTAAATCTTGGGACAAATCCAAGGGTCCACAGTCTGGGACGTCCTCTAAGAGGTCTTGGTCAATAAGATCACCAAAGACAAAGTCCACTAGAAAGGATAAAATAATAAAAAATATAAGTTATATATTTATTTATTTTATAATAATTTTTATTATAATTTTCGAGTTTTTTTGTGATTTTTTTATAACAAAAATAAAAAGGAGATCAAAGCTCACTTTTATAATTTGGATACCGTCTCTTAAAAGCAGAAAGCTTTCTTTGATAGGTTTTCCACTCTTTGTGCTGTCTTAACAAGGAGTTAAAATTGATAATTCTTTCTAACTCTTGTTCCTTTTCTTTTGAGATTTGTTCTCTATAATAAAGAAGTCTCTCTTGTTTCTGCTCAGGAGTTATAACAACAGGCACAAAGTTACGTAGTTTTTCTTCTTTTTTCTGTTTAAGAAGATTTAAATAATAATTGATCAATTCTCCGTTGGTTTTTAAATCCACTGGACGAATTAAAAGATCAAGATAAATGATAAGTATTTCTACTTATATAATTTTTATATAAATAACTGGTCCAGGAGATAATTAATTAAATAATTAATTATTGAGGATACTTCCCGGCCAGACCCCCAGTTGTCAGCTCTCTGATACCAGGAACCTTGCAGTCCTTTAGCTACAGAGAGTGATAAAAGAACTTGGAGCAATAATATTCCAAAGAATAAACACTTTAAAGCTCCAATAATCGTATGGTAAGAGCAAGTGCAAGGTTTATTTGGTTTGGTTATAAATATTTTAAATATAAAATATAAAGAGGGGCCACAGTATTATACTACTGGGGATCTTTACAGACTAGCAACCTCTCTTCAAGGGGCCTCCTTAGGCAGTTTAAGAACCTTGGAATAAATATGGGTGCCTTAGAAAGGACTTATTCCACTACTGGCCGGGCTTAACAGCACACGTGGCCTAGACAGGAAGGGAAACACTCACTCTGAGTACTTGACCACGAAAATCCTGGAGTAATTGGAAGGGTTTCAGAGCAGATGGGGTTGATTGCCTGACTAAACTTCAATGGTTGATTGGTTAATAAAGGTAAATAATACTACTACAGACTAAGTCATAAATCACTTGCTTATCTTCATATAAGCACTTGATTAACAATGACACCGTGTCTGATTGATAATAAATAATTCCTGATAACTGATTAACTGATTTGGAAACAGAAGGGCAAAAGAGCCTGTTTAAATATTCCTTTTTTGGGTGCTTGAGGACCTCTAGAAGGGGTACTAGCCGTGGGCTGAGGCTAGGGGGGCAATCAGGGCAAGATTGGCACGTCCTCAAGGTGCTGTTAGCCTGCTGGCCTTAGATCTGTCAAGGAACAGCTCCTTTTTAGCTGCAGGATCTGTTAATCAATAGATTAGTCATTTTGCTGATCCTGCACTGATCCTTAATTTGTACAGTAAGTACTGGTCCAAAGTGAGCAGACGTAGATTTTCATTGATTCTCCATCCTCTGCTGATCCTGTATGTAATTTTTAATAATTTTTACGACCACTCCTTATGTAGTTTCGTGGTCTTTGAAGGTTCTGATCAACTTACTTCGTGGTGAGTCTGGATCTTTATTTAATTAATAAAAAATACTAAAAATTAGTTATTAACTAATTTCAATTGATTTTTAAGGTTTTTGAACCTTAATCTATGCTCGTGTGTTGGCTTTACATATGTAGTGTATATCCTACTATGTTGTAGCTTCTCTGAGCGGTACCTGGATGTCATAGGAGGCGCGGGGATCAGTCCATTCAAATGCGCGCGGGGACTGATCCGCTGCTCAGATGCGCGCGGGAGTTCAGCGCTGTAGGGACGCGGGGCTGCGTGCGGGAGTTGGCGTACGCGGGAGTCCAACGCTGTAGGGACGCGGAGCTGCGTGCGGGAGTTTGCCTACGCGGGAGACCGGAGCTAGGGACGCGGGGCTGCGTGCGGGAATTGTGACAAAAACACAATTTCCCGTGTAACTCCTAAACTACACACAACACCTGGATTTCGACTGAAATTTAGGTGTGAAACCTATACATGACATATCATGTGAAATATTAAAATGGCTAAAAAGTGCCATACTGGTGCCGTGGTCATTTACCATTCTGTATTAAATTAATTAAAAAATATAAGGAGTACGAATTCAAGGGTGGGGTCAGTGAGTGACCCTACCTTATTTTGGGTGGGGAATCCATTTCTGCAATAATATTTATGGATTTCCTACTTCTTCATTTTATAATAATTTTATTTATTCATTTATCTTTATTTTGTTAATATTATTATTGTTGCTGCTTTGTCAGGTTGCTCTGTGCTAAGTAGCAGGCTGACAAAAACTGCTCCAAATTTGTTCAAGGTCACTCTCAGTCACTTAACTGTACTGGAAGGTCAAATTCAAGACAATCTACTCATCATTGAGGAATTGACACATCCAACAACTCCTGAGGCCTTCTCCTTTCTAACTCTATCCACTCTTCACAAACTTTCCGCTCATCCTCATCTTGACTCAACCAAACTGATCTCCCGCAACTTTCCCAAACTCCCATGGGACAATGTCTGCTGCGTCTTGTGCGCCAAGGGTAAAATCCATTGCTCTCCATTTTAGGGCCAGTTTCCTTGTCGAGAAGAATGATTTGACAAACTGCACGCCAATCTCTGTGGACCCATGCAGCCAGTGTCAAAATCTGGAAATCAGTAATTCATGATCCTGACTGATAGCTACTCTTGATTCAAAACATTCATCCCCCTTAAACTCAAATCTGAAGCCGCCAACAAGATCATCAAATTCATTTGGGTTCACTCCAATGTGTTCTCAAAAAAGCTCAAGCAGTTCCATTCCAACAACGGCGGCGAGTTTGTTAACTCCAAACTCAGCTCATTCTTCAATGAGGAAGGAATTCTCCACTTTAATTCAGAACCTTACACGCCTCCACACAATCCTATAGCGGAACAAGCAAATGTTCCTTCACCCAAAACCAAAACGTTCCCATTCAAATTGTGGAAAGGCTCATCTCTGAATCTCAATCTCATCCGCATCCTTGGATCAAAGATGGTAGTTCTCAATCAACATTCTCAACCTCACTCCAAATTCAAAGAGAATGGAATCAAAGGAATACTGGTAGGATTTTACTTACAATTGCTGTCCTATTGCGTATTCTGTCCCTCCATCAACAACATCATACGCTCCAAACACATTAAAATTTTTGAAAATCTTACTCTCCTACCCTCCTCAAATTCCCACAAGTCTCCCTTTGATCCTCTTCTCTCCCTTAATGAAACACTGACTGAGATACTCAACTCTTCCAATTCCTCCTTCTCTGCATCCCCTTCCAACTCACAGTCAACCACCATCCCGCCAAATTCTCCTCCTGATCAAGCCAAGGACTGCTCTAATCCCAATACATCCTCTCTTACTCTAACCACTATTGAGGCCTCAAACATCTCTGATAATTCCTCCAAATCCAACTCCGAGGGTGAACTAATCTCCCGCAAACTCACCAATCCCTTGTCTCAAGCTTTCAGAGATCAATCCACTCTTCAACCCCCTTTGCGCTACGGATTTCTTGCTAGGTTTGTTCCTCAGAACTATGCAGAAGTCCGTGCGTCCCCTGCATTTCCTCACTGGCTCAAATCCATGAAGGTTGAAACCAATGGCATCAAACGGCTTGGCTTTTGGGAAGGGTGTCATTTTCTCCCTCTGGGGAAGAGAGCGCTTTAAACTACCTGGGTCTTCTGGCTCAAAGATGATCCGTCCGGCAAAGGATTAATTTATAAGTCTTGGCTCTGCGTCCAAGGATTCAAGCAGCTGGAATTCATTGACTATGGCAAGACCTTTGCTCCAACCGGACTCATCACAACCCTACAATCTCTTCTTGTCTACGCCTTTCACCACAATTTTCCAAAATTTCAGATTGACTCAAAGCTTCTTTCCTACATGCCCCTTTGGATTAAGAAACCTACATCAAATTCCCCACAGGATAATCCTCTAAATTCCCCTATCTCCAACTGAAGAAAGCCCTCTATGGACTGAAGCAAGCCCCCAACAGTTGTTCCAACAATTTTTGATCCTGGATCCTTGAGCAAGGCTTTGTTGTATCCATATCCAATCCATGCCTGTTCATAAATCAATCATCTTCCACCTTTTTCTTTGTTTACGTCAATGATCTTGTCATTGTTGGGGAGTCAAACCAATTCTGTCTTAATTTGAAAAAAGAATTCAAAATCTCTCACAAGGGGCCCATTAAAAAAATTCTTGGCAACCACCTCATCCAGACCACCTCCTTCAAAATCCTTCACCAACCAAACCACATCAAAACCGCTCTCTCCGAATTGGGACTTTCCAACGCCAAACTGATATTGACTCCAATGACCCCCAATGTCAAGCTCAGGGGCAACTCCAATTCCAAACATAACAAACTTATCAAATTGGGTATCAACTATTGCTCCGCCACGGGCTACCTCAACTTCATTAAAAGTAGCACTTGCCCTGATCTCTTGTATGCTGTGTCTAGCCTCTCATGCTTCAATTCTAAGCCTGGAACCATTCACTGGGACAAAATGAAACACACATGGCGTTATCTCAAAACCACCCAATACCTGGCCCTGCGTCTCAAGTCCACCTCCTTCAAGTACAATCTTGAATGTTTTAGCAACTCCAATGGCGCCGATGATCCTTCCACTCAAAGAAGTAACAAAGGTTTTGTGATTCTTCTCTAAGGATTCCCTGTGGCCTGGCACAGCAAATTACAACCAACCGTATTGCTATAGTCCACGGAAGGAGAACTCAAAGCCTTGGTTCTTGCCACTCAAGGAAAATTTGGCTCACCAACCTCCTTCTCCACCTGGATCAAAACCTCAAACTCTCCCACTGCGCCAACATCAACAATAAAGCTGTACACAATATTGTCAACCATGACTCTCATCATAGTGCTTTGAAACATGTTGACACTCAAATACAATGGCTTTGCAAACAGAAAGACAACGGTCACCTCATAACCAACCTCATTCCCTCCGGTTGCATGATTGCCGAATGCTGCACCAAGCCGGCGATCAAACCCTCAGTCACGCTACTCACTTCCTCAATCCTTCAATCCCTCACTTCTAGACACGGCAGCGTGTTGAGAGATGACTGATCTCCTCACACAACCTCCCACTCAGACAACGGCTGAGGACACTTCAAATTGAGACATCTCCATTTCAACACTCCTTCTCCTTACGGCTCTTTCCTTGAATCCTTCTCCCACTTCCTTCATCATCATTCCCATCATTCCTCCCCATTATCATTCATCTTTATCCTCCCTTCTCCTATCCTTGACCTATCAGCTCTCGCTCAAGCTCCTTGTCCTTGATTCAACTTATTATCCTTGACAACTCATCATCCCATCATCCTCAACCTATCAGCTCTTGCTCAACCTCCCCGTCCTTGACTCAATTTATCATCCTTGACTCATCCTCCAACCCCACTCATCATCCTCGACCCATCAATATCCTCACGCTTCAACAGACAACAAGTTGTCACTCATCTCCAGTCCTGTCTAGCAAGCAGGCCCTTTCTCATTCTCTCATGCGCTCTCTTTTGTTCCTAGTTCCTAATTGATTTCATCTCAACATTCACTGTTGTAATTACTGCTACGGCACATTCCCGCGCTTCTTCATCTGTCGGTCCTTTGGTTGCAATTCAAACTCTCAATTCTTCAGAGGGGCCACAGTATTATACTACTGGGGATATTTACGGGACTAGCAACCACTATTCAAGGGGCCTCCTTAGGCAGTTTAAGAACCTTGGAACAAAGAGGGGTGCCTTAGAAAGGACTTATTCCACTAATTGCTGGGATTAACAGCTCAAATGGCCAAGACAGGAAGGGTAACACTCACTCTGAGCACTTTACCACAAGAATCCTGGAATAATTGGAAGGGTTTCAGAGGATATGGGGTAGATTGCTTGACTAAACTTCAATGGTTGATTGGTTAAGAAGGATAAATAATACTACTATAGAATAAGTCATAAACCACTTTCTTATCTTCATATAAGCACTTGATCAACAATGACACGGTTTGTGCTTGATAATAAATAATTCCTGGTAGCTGATTAACTGATTGGATCCAAAGAGGTCTGTATAAATACCTTTTTGATCTTCTCAGGGCACGTAGAGAGGGTTCTGCTCGTGAGCTGAGGCTAGCAAGGCAGTCAGGGCAATATTAGCACATCCACTTGGTGCTTTCAATCAGCTGTCCTTAGATCTGCTGGATTTCTGTACTATTTTAGCCACAGGATCTGTTAATCTTTTATGGAATAAATTTGATCATTCTGTACTCATCCTTCATTTGTACTATTGATATTGCTTTGAAGTGGTCAGATGTGGATGTTTCCTGATTGTCTATCATCTGCTGATTATGTAGCTAATTTTTAATAATTCTTATGAACACTCCTTGTAGTGTTTTGTGGTCTTCAAGATCAGGGTCCGTGATTTATGTGGTAATCCTTGATCTTTGATTTATTATTAAAAAATGTTTTAAACTTAATTTTCATTAATTTTATTTAATTTTTGATCTTTTTATATCATTAGTAATGCATATGTCATTTTGTTACATATACTAGGAAACTCTAACTAGGTTGTAGCTCTTTTGAGCGGTACCTGGTTGTCAGATTAGTCACAACGGATCCAGACGCAGGGATCAGTTCGTACAGATGCGCAAGGGGTAGGATCCGCTGCGTGCGTGGCAGAATCAGCTGCGCCGGGTCTCTAGTACGCCGGAATCTGCTAATACTAGTACATAGGGATATGTAATGATGCGGGGCTGCGCGCAGGAATTGTGACATAACACATTTCCGCGTGTAACTCCTAAATATACACAACACCTCAATTCTGAGTGAATTTTAGGCGTAAAACCTATACGTGAAAACACTTGTGAAATATTAAAATGGCCAAAAAGTGCCATACTGGTGTTGTAATTTTTAGTACTTTTCTTTTTAATTATTTTAAAAATGTAAGGACTTGGAATTTAAGGGTGGGGTCAGTGAGTGACCCTACCTAATTTTGGGTGAGGAATCCATTTCTGTATCAATATTCATGGATTTCTCACTCCTTATTTTGTTAATTGAGATATTCTTATTTTTCATAGTTTTGTGTTGCTATTGACAGGTTGCTCTGTACATAGTAGCAAGCTGACACAAATGGTTTCTAAATTTTCAATCTCATCATCTTCAAGCATGGGATCCGAAGTGCTTGCATTATGCAAGAGGATTAGGGAGCTCAGAATAAACTGTGTGGTTGGTGCCTGTTTCTTGTTGAAGAAATGAGGAAGAGGTAAGTCAGACAAATAAGCAATAACTCCTAAATCTGAAGAGGGAACTTGGGAATGAAGGTCAGGATATTGCAAATCTCCTGGAGGAAAAGTTTCCTCAAACTCAATGACAGTGTCAGGTAGGCTGCTTAATTCCTGTTTGAAGGAAGGTTTAGTTCTCTGGGGTTGCAAGGTTCAATGGTTAATTACTCCTTCTTGCCAATTCACATCCAAATTCCAGTGGAATAGGAAATCATGGCCTAGAATGGTATCATTGATTCTGGGAATATCCAGGAAAAATAAATCCCATTCAAAGCTGGTAAATTGAAAAATGCAAAGGTCCATTTAACCTTTTTGGAAAAACAATGAGATGGCTCAGTTGCACTACTTACTAAATAGATAGAAAACTTATCTATCTTGGAACGCGTAAGGTTTGTGGAAGCGGCAAAAGATTCACTTATAAAAAAAATCAAGTAGAACTCAATAAGGAGAGTTTCCAGAATGGAAAAGGACAAATCTTGAAATTGGAGCACCTATTGACTCGCAAGTGCAAAGATTGACTCGCTGAAATTTAGATAATGTGTAGCCTTCCTTGCAAGTTTCTGGAAAACTACAAGCTAATTTTTTGAATGTTTAGAGGCTTCAGGCGCTAGCCACTTTGCACAACTATCAAAATCATGTTTACCTCCACAATATATACACAACCCATTTTTTTCCCTCCTTAGCTGTTCCTGATTCCAGAGAATCCCAGTTTGTTTATCCAGGAACTTTGGAGTTTTGGCAATGGGTTTTCCTTGTGGGTTGGAGTGCAAGGTTGGATTTGGTCTGGATTGCTTTGGATTCTTTGAAGATTTTTTTGAGGATTTTTCCGTCTTCAGAGTCGAATTTGAAGGTCCATTGTTGTTTCATCAAGAGCGTTTTTTTCATGATAACCATTATCAAGCTCAATCACCTGGTTGATTAACTGCAGAAGGGAGGTTGTCTTATGTCCCCAAACTGTAAGTTGTTCAATTAGGCGTGCCAGTAATCCTTTGAAAAAATGAAATAAAAGGGCTGCCTTGTTCCATTTGATGCAAGATTTCAGAGTTCAAAAATTGAAAATATAAACAGGGGCTCTACTATTTTCCTTCATGACTAGATTATTGAGTTTGTATTTTGCGTTTTGAACTTTATTAGGGTTGCCAAACAGGGTGAACAACTTTTGCTCAAACTTGTCCCAATAATCAAGAATACAAGTGAGACTAGTGTTGTCTAATAGTTCAAGGTAAGGTTCAAACCACTGCAAGTCTTGTCCACCAAGGAAGGAAGATGCATAAATAACTCTAGGTCTATCAGTAAGAAAATTGTTAGGATTGTTTGAGAAGATGATTTTGCAGGACTATAGGTAGGATCTAAGCTTATGAGGATGTTCCCCAGTAAAATGATCAGGCTGCTTCATGCCTGGGGTGCAGAAACTAGGACCATTGGACCAGATTTGAAGGAAGTTTGGTTAAGCTTCTGGATCAGAGCCGTGAGTAAGTTCAAAGCTCTGGGTTTGGGAGCACTAGTGCAAGCCCGTGATCTACCCCGAGTCAAGGTTTCATCAGAGGAGTCTTCAATTTCTTCAAGAGGGTCCACTTCTTCCCAAGAGGAAGCAAGGCGATCATCAAGAGGTTCAATTGAAGGATATTTAGAAGAAGGGACAGGATCTGAAGGTTGTCTGGCCCAAGAAACGCTGGATCTCCCTACCCAATGGATATCATCATTGTAAGGGGTGAGGGAAGCGTTCAAAGTTGAGCAAGTACGTGACATCTTAAAAAGAAATCTATTATAGGTTGACAAGCTACAATAGATGAGGTGATTTAGTTAATTTACTGTCACAAAACCACCCCATGTACTATAGGGCAATCTTAGATGATTTTGAGCGCAAAGGAGAAGCTGAGTGCAAGGACAAGTGCAAGGTAGCAAAGGCTAACTTCAAAGTGCAAACTTATGGTGGAGTAACTTAAAAAAAAGTGAGAGGGATGAATGTTCCAATGGAAGGAAACTGAACCAAATCCCAATGTGATGACTGGATTTAGAAAATGCAAGAACGTATGAAATTAACTAACTGAGGAAACAACCCCCAGGCAAGGGGAGTAGCCTTCATAAGGCAATCCAAAATGACTAGATAAAACCTGATGGATGGTCAACTGCAGTTTCAAGAAATGAGGCAATGAATGACATGGATAGAGTACAAAATTAAATAACTGTATGAATCATTTCTGAGATCTTAGTGTAAGTGCAAGACAATAGGGGACAAACGTATTGGGATTTAGAAGTCAAGACATGAGGGAATGATGTCAGAAACAATGCAAATATGAATTTTTAGTTTATGCAGGGTATGGGACTAGTCCATTTTTGAACTATACAGTTGAGGTGGCTACTTGACTAGCGTGGGTGGGAACTAGCAAGAGCATGTGACCGGAAATCGGAATCCAAGGGTTATTTATACCCGGGGTGAAAAGGTGGAGCCCAAATGGATGGTTGACCAAGGAAGAGTTGACTGCAAGTTTGGAAAGTGGATGCTGAATCAGTCACCAAGAATGGAAGGTTGTTATGCAAGCCAGATTTGATAATCAGAAGGCATCATTGATGTTGTGCTTCTAGTGTGTCACGCTTATAGAATGAGGTAGATGGTACTGAGTAAAAGAGTATGTCAAAGTGGGAGGACAATAACCATTAAGGTCAAAGCGTGACAATGTCCTAGAGCTTCCAGTTCTCCATTTCCAAAGTTACATTTCTTTGTGGAGAATTTTAATCCTGCTCTTGAGACAGTTTGGATCACTAATCTTATTTTATTTAAATGAGTATCCCAATCATCAGAATATATGATAAGATCATCTATATAAACCATTGTCCATGCTTTTCTGATTTAAGTACCTTGAATTTTATTCATTGTTCTCTGGAAGTGTAATGGGGCATTCTTTATACCAAAGGGCATCCTGAGGTATTCATATATTCCCAAATGGCAGATTTTTCTCATAAAAGTCCTACTTTCAGGGCTTATAGGTATCTGGTGGAACCCTTTAAGCATATCCATAGTAGTAATGTGTTTAGCTTTAGAAAATTTATGCAGAGCATGATCAATCTGGGGTATATGATAATAGTCTGCTTGAGTATAGGTATTCAGCATTCTGAAGTCTCCTACCATTCTGGACTTATTTTTATGCCAAGCTATGATTTCATGTGTGGTCACATCCACTTGTTTATGGTGCCCTAATTTCCTCAATACTTTTAAGTTTATAAGTTCTTGGATTTGTTCCTCAAGAGCTATTGTAGATTTAGGACTAGAGGGATAAGCTGGTCTTCTTAGGTTAGGAGGATAAGGAGGTCTAATAGTCAAGGTCAATACCATGTCATGTCCTTTGATATCACCAATGGGATGATTTCTAGTACAGAAAGAATTTTGATTCTCAAAACAGACTGTCAGTATATCTTTCTTCTGTTCTTCAGAAATTTTCTCATTTAGAGCTTCTTGAGAGAAGTATTCTTGATTGAATTCTTCTAGGTGTTTTTGATAAGTAGACAAGGGGAAGTTAGTTTGGATATTGCATATCTTAAACTTCTTGTCCCAGTTACCACCCACAGTGAAATACCTTCCTTTACTTTGGAACACATCTATGCCATATAGACATAAAGCATCATTTCCAATTATCAGGTAGTCACAAACTCTTTTGAGAAATACTACAAATTCCACTTGGATCCTGAAAGATCCTTTGGTATGGGGTAGTATTATAGGAGCAGTTCACACTCCAATAGCATTCATAGTGTAGTTGAAAGAACTGAAATTGGCTTTTGGGACAGGCAAAAGGTGTTCTTTCCAGTTGGGATCCCATTTGTTCAAGAATTCAGTGTAAACAAATGAACAGAAAGCTCCACTTTCAAGCAATAATGTTATAGGTCTGTCTTTATACAATCCTGTTGCATAACAAGTTTGACCAGTAGTATAACTCTCACCACTCATAGTTTTAACTTTTAATGGTTTAACATCAGTATAATCTCTAGGAATTATGGTGGGGTCCCATTGTTGGGGAAAACTAGAGTCACCATGCACTATCAAAAAATTACCACCACCTGTATGCAGGTGGCATTTCATTATCCCATTGATTTCTCAGGGTTATGTGATTCTGTATCTCATCATTAAATTTCAGCAGGTGGTGACATATTTTGACTAGAGATCAGCATTTGCTGAACTTCTGGCTCATTTGTTTATAATAGGTTGTAAAGGGAAAGCTAGGTATGAGAAAAGATTTTGCTTTAAAAGAAGTCCACATATCATCCACAAATTACTGTAGTTGGTGTTTGCAAGTTCCTTCAAAGTGTAATCCAAAATTTCCAGAAGAGGCTGATTGTTTCCATACTGGAATTTCCATTAACTGGTCAAAAACTGGGTAAGTCCTCTTATTCACTGCGCAAAAAAAAATGCGTTAACATGTATTTAGGATAATACTAACACACCATGCTCATAAAATGTACAAATCATTCCTTATATAAATGAGCCATTCATGGCTTTTTTTCTGTTGTTTTCTTATTCAATAACCTATGTTGGTGTAATTTTATGTTCTGTACATATACTTTTCATCAGGGAAAATACAGAAAGCCAAGCCAAAATTTTTTTTTCAAATTTCAAAAAATGAAGAATATTTGAAATGGAAGATGACCAAAGACCAAAGGAAGTAAAGAAAGGAAAAAGAATAAAAGAAGGAAAAAAAAAATTCAATATCCTCACTTAGATGTGTTGATAACCATCCCTGCTCTGCACATAAGGGCAGGTTCTTTTTTTTTGGAGGGAGAATTTTGAAACCTAGGCAAGAGGCAGGCTTCTTTTTGCAATGTAGAAAAGCCAGGATAGGTGAAATTTATAAAAATGGAAAAATGCATTGAACTAGTTCTGGCCTGAGCAGAAGGGAATCCATTGTGGAAGAAAAGGAAGAAATGAACTTGAGTGGGAATTTAGGCTTGTCACAAAGGCATGCAATCAACAACCTCAGATGTGTTGACTATCAGCCCTGGTTACAGAACAAAGTTTTACTCAATAACAAGTTGATTTGTGAAAATTAAGACATGAGAGGACATTTCTTAACCACAGGAAAAAGGTCAAATTAGGGAATATCAGAGTTAATCAAACATGCCATTTTTTAATGGTGGGTTTCAACCCAAATCCACCACTTCAAACCCACCATTAAAAATTTAAAAAAAAACTTATTTCACCTCAGAAATGTCAGAGTTACCTGAAAATAAATGGGTTTTTTCAAATGAAGTATTTAAAGGGTTTCACCACCTCAACCCATCACTTCACTTCATCACCCCTGGTTTCAACCTCCACTCCTTTACTGTTTGCTTCATCACTCTACTTTAACACTCAAAAAGCATAATCACCCTCATCACATTATTGCTTGCATCACATCCATTATCTCATCACTTCATCTCCACTTTCATCACATCCCTTCATCACTTCATTGCTTCCTAACAGTGGAGGCACTCAAGGAGATTGCTAAATTACTTGCCTTGTAAATATATTTGATTTATTACTTAGATAAAACTTTCAAAAATGAAAAAATACAATGAAACAACAATATCAACCGTATTGGGTCTTCTTTCCCAAAATTCTTTCATCAAATTTTCAAGGACTACAATCTTGGAGTTTTAAAGATACATTGGCTAGTTTTTTATGAATTTGGAATTAGAAGCCAAAGTGAGTGTGTTTTGAAGAGGTTTTTAAAGTAGGAGGAGGAAATTTAGTCTGATGATGAAAAAATTGAGTGTGCCAAAGAATTTCCATAATGCCTTCAGCTTTTGAAAAGTCAACAATACAAGCAATTTTTGGAAAAGATAAACCATGACCCAAATAATTGCAAGGAGGAAGGATAGGCTGTCCTGTATATCTGTTGGTATACAAAAGTATTGCATATGTGAAACCATTTAAGTCATTCTGATCAGTATGGAGCTTGTTTGAGAAGTCATCAAATGTCACAACCACATTCAAAGACATGCAGAAATCTTCCTCCTTTTCCATCCACTCAGATGAATACCAGTTTGGGATTAGATAGTGATCCAAAACTTTCTTGTTTTGAGCATGAGCTGAAGTAAACAGTGATTGGATTCTTTCAAAGACAAATTTGTTGTGTGCAGGAAGATTCTCTCACAGTTCATCATCCTTCGTGAGGGTCTCTTCATCCAAACATGGTTTGCAAGAATAGATTCCTATTTTTCATTCAAAGAAAACATGGATCAATTCTTTAAATTTGCTGACAAAGACTTATATAAGCAATTGGACAGACATGCAGAAGCACCTTTATCGCTTCCAGCACAAACTCCAATGGCATGCATGGAGCCAGTTAAGGCTGATTTTTTCATCTTCCTGAGTGAATGATGGTTGTTGGCCATCTTGTACAGGTCAGAGACAATGTTGCACAAAGTATTGATTTGTGGAGTGCTTTTGGGTGCCATCAAAATGTGGTATTTCATAATGAAGTAGGGCCATAACTGGCAGTTTCTGAAAGCATTAACCAGCATGTGAGGGCACATGCGCGGCAAGAAAACATGATTGGGTGAAACATTGTCCCACAGTGTCACAAATTATGTTGGCTCATCACATTCTTGTGCAAAATGCCTTCTGGCATGGTTGAAATATTTGTTAGTTTTGGATGTTGAAGTAACATTTCATTTTGGTTTCCTGTGTCTCTTTCCTACTACAAGAGTTTATGATGCATGTTGTTTCTCCTTTGCATCCCCTGAAACGCCAAGCTCATCACAACTAAAAACCATGTTTTGGGATGACACCCAGGAATCACAACATGAATGGAAAACCAAAAGAAAAATAATGCAGAATCAAAAGTTCAATTAGTAATTTTGTTTTCAAAAAATATATAGAAATAAAGTTTAAATAAAATACCCATTTTTACCAGAAATTCCTTCATTCAATTCCACATTCAATTCCATTGAGATTGATATATTAAAGATTGCTATCTAAAAACAATAAATACCCTCTTTTTTTAAAAAAGAAAAAAAAAGGTTACTTACCAATGGGGTGGTGGTTGTGGTGGATGTTGGTGGGTGGTGGTGGGTGTCAGTGGGTAGTGGTGGGTGGTGGTGGGTGTCAGTGGGTGGTGGTGGGTAGGTGAGGTGGTTCACCTCATAGTAGGAACAACCCCCAAATTGGAGCTGACGGACCCCAAGTGTGGTGCAGATGTCTAAGTCACTTGCTAGGTGGGGAGGGAATTTGAAATCCCCCCCACCAAGCCACTCCCTCTCCTTTTTATGGCTCACTAGGTTGGGAGTGGATTTAAAATCCCCCCCAATTGCTCTCTAGGTGGGGAAGGGATTTGAAATCCCCCCCTCCCTCCCCCCTTTCTTGCTTGCTAGGTGGGGAGGGGATTTGAAATCACCCCCCCTCCCTCCCCCCTTTCTTTCTTTCTAGGTGGGGAGGGGATTTGAAACCCCCCCTCCCTCCCCCCTCAATATCACCCTTGCTTGCTTGCTGGGTGGGGGGTTGATGAAGTCCCCCCCACTGGTGGCTTGCTCCCCCTTGCTTGCTTGCCAGGCGGGGGGGGGGGGGGTAATGATGTCCCCCCCACCGCAAGCCTCACCAGTGGCTTGCTACCCCTTTCTTGCTTGCCGGGCGGGGCGGTGATCAAGTCCCCCCCACCAGCTCCTCCCCCTTTGCTTGCCCGCTTGGGCGGGGGGGTGATCAAGTCCTGCCCACCAGCTCCTCCCCCCTTGCTTTCTTGCCAGGCGGGGGGCTGATCAAGTCCCCCCCAGAGGCTCCTGCCCCCTTGCTTGCTTGCCGGGGGGGGGGGGGTTTGATGAAGCCCCCCTGACTGCGAGCCCCACCTGTTGCTTGCTCCCCCTTGCTTGCTTTCCGGGCGGGGGGGGGGGGGGGTGATCACGTCCCCCCCACCAGCTCCTCCCCCCTGGCTTGCTTGCCCAGCAGGAGGGTGATCAAGTCCCTCCCACTAGCTCCTCCCCCCTTGCTCGCTCAGGCGGGGGGGCAATCAAGTCCCCCCACCTGCTCCTCCCCCCTTGCTTGCTTGCCCAGCGGGGGGGTGATTAAGTCCCCCCCCCCCCACTGCGAGCGCCACCAGCCCCCCCTTTGCCACTTGCTTGGTCAGGGGGTGATGAAATACCCCCACCAAGCCGCCCCCCCCCCTTTGCCGCTTGCTTGGTTGGGGGTGATGAAATCCCCCCACCAAGGCGCCCCCCCTTTGCTGCTTGCTTGGTTGGGGAGTGATGAAATCCCCCCAGAAAGCCAGGCCCTCCCTCCCGCCTCACTTGCTTTTTTTGGGGGTGATCAATTCCCCCCACCAAGCCAGGCCCCACTTTGTGCATGAACCTCTTTAAAAAAAGAGAAAAAGAAAAAGAAAAACCAAAAAAAAACAAAAAAAAAACAAAAAAACAAAAAAAAAACAAAAAAAAAACCAAAAAAAAAGCTGAAAAAAACCAAAAAAAAAAAACAAAAAAAAAAAAAAACCAAAAAAAAACCAAAAAAGAACAAAAAAGATACCCAAAAAAAAAACCAAAAAAAATGAAAAAAAGCAAAAAAAAATGGAACTCTTCAATTGATGGCTTGAATGTGAAAAATCATAGGGTATTTAAATGAATTAACCCCAGTTCAATGAAAACAAAATAAAAATACTTTTGAACAAGATCTTTACTCACAGGGCTGGTAATTTCTTGTAGTGGCTCACTTGTGGGGTTTCTTCTGTTAAGAGATTGGAGAATTTTTTGTGACTGATTTTTCCAAATTTTGGTATGAATGACACTTGACCAGTGATTTTTTGAATTTTGATGAAACCTGGGAAAAAATCACTTGCATACATTTGTAGAAAGATTTGATTGTAATATATGCGTTTGATGTGATTTTCTTGATCTTCCAACACCATTATATAGATAACCTCCATATTCAAATGTCCTTTGAGAAAATATGGTGCATTGTAATATACAAATGTTTCCAACTCTGGTGGTGTTCTCATTGTTTTTGTTGAATTATATTGGGTGTTAAGTCAAATTTTTCATTTTCCAGAAATTGAAAAGCTTACAGGGAAATAGATAAAAAGATTGATTGAATTTTGAATTCAATATTACATCTGCTGATGAGCTTAATTATTCAAAATAAAACTCAAAAACTTATTGGTTCCATTTTGGATATTGATATTACCTTCAGTGGGAGTGTATGGGAAAGTTAAATTTGATATTTTGTAAAATTTCCCTAATAAATAGATCATATTGAATGCACATAACTGACCCATGTAAAATACATTGGAAATACTAAGATCTTTGGTTTGGAGTTCAAAATCAAATTCCCTGATTGATAATCATGTATTTCATTTGAAGATGAATCATCTTAATAAAAACCAATGATTGGAATTGATATTTTTACATCAGGAAATTTTAGAATACCACATTAAGCAAGGAAATATCCAATGCAAAGAATTTGTTTCCTTCCCCAAAACAACAGACTTAATGACTAAAAATATTCATTTTTCATCATTTTTTTATAGAGGGACTTTATTCAATGATCTGGGAGTGTGGAAAAACCAATTCATTGTATCATGACTTCTTCAAATTGAGATTGGAACATGTTCTGCCAGCCATGAGACATATATAGATGTCCAATTTTCTGCAAAACTCATATGTCTACTTAGTAAAGTGGTTAAGTAATGACTCAGTTTTGCCTACAGAACACCCAGGTCTTGTGTTCAAGCCTCCATTGTGTCACTATTCTGATGTTATCACGCATTTTGTATTTTTACAAATATTTTATAATATTATTTTATAGTATGTTTTTAACCCAGATTTTATCACATAAAACTTTGATAAATTATATTATAAGTTATGGAATATCTTATAACTTAAATGTGAGTTGGAATCACCGGGATGCGTCAATTTGGATGCACAATGAATGTCCAAAAAGATTTCCCTCTGTGGAAATAATATTCTTTAATAAATTCCATTTACCATAACCCATACAGGGTTAAATTATTATTAATGTTCTGTTTTTCTCTCCTTCCAGCCTGTGGATAACTTTCAGGAACCCATACAGGCTGGAAAAACGTACACAAAGAGGCCATTCAACTCCATTGGGGCATATAAACTCTGTGGGATCATCTGCCAAGAATGTACATACTAATATAAGCCATAATATGGTTAAGAGTATGGTCTTAATCTTTAAACACATGCCAAGAGAGATCTGTTTAGAGTTACATGATGATGTATACTTATTCTGATACCCTGAGAGCGTCCAATTGGCTGCTAATTAAGTTATTGGGATGATCTACAGTCTATATGATACCTGTTTGGGTGATTAGATTAAACTTTACATTGAAAATCACCCCCAATGAGTATGTAATTCCTGCTACTAATTGGGGAATATTACAAGGGGCTCTGAGCCACTGGAGACGAAATCTAGGACAGTGGTCTACTCCCCTGATGGTCCCCTGAGTCCCCTGAGGACTCATGTTAATATAAAAGAGGAGGGTCTTGCCCCTATAAGTCCTTTTCCTCATTGTATTTTTGAACCAGATATTCCATAGTTAAAAAGCCCATTAAACTTAATCAAGAAGATTGACTGGGGCCTTTTAATTTAATATCACATCAATCCAACAATCAATAAGACAACTTCAAATTCGAGTTCAAGGTCTCTTTTGGAGTTGTAGCCCTCTCTGGCTACTATAAAGGGTGTGAGCTTCCAGGTGTAAGCAAATCTCCTTTGAGCTTTATTTATATAAAGCCAGGCCCCTTTCCTTTTATAAAGGTTTAAGGTGTGGATATTTTGCTCCTAATACCGTAGTATTAGTTGAGTTGTACTGATATAAGCATTGAAATTAAGATAAAACCAACATATAACACTTGGTATTGTGTTATTTTTCAGGTATTTGTCACAGCTTGTTACAGAAATAGAGACAATACTCTGACATGTTCCATTTCAGAAAAACCAAACCCTCATGCAAAAGTATCACATCTTTTCTTTCTCCAGTTTGTCATTTGATGAGCCTCTTTGAACCCTCTCTGATAAAATACATCCAAATTGCATACACATACTGCTTGGCTGCAATGTGTTAGTACCTGGCCAGAATTAACCAAATTGGAATGCCTCTGAAGCTGTCAGGGCACCTAAGTAGTCCCTCATCAAGTATTTTTGACAGATCATTGGTGAAATTTCAGCATCATAGACCTCACAAGGCTCCAAAAGCATATGCTTTTCTTGTAGGCCAATGTAGTCAGACATTTTTTCCTGTCAGCTTGCTACTATTGCAGAGCAAGCTGCAAAAGTAACAGGAATAAAATAAAAACAATATAAAATTAACCTCAGAAGGAGGGCAAAACCATGAATATGATTGAAAAAATGTATTCTCCACCCAAAATTAGGTAGGGTCACTCACTCACCCCACCCTTGAAATCCAACTCTTTATATTTTTAAATAATTAAGGAAAGAAGGACCAAAATACCATGGCACCACTAATGAATTTTTTGGCCAATTAAATATTTCACATGTATTTTCACGTGTAGGTTTCACACCTAAAATTGTCAGCCTCCTGGAAGCCAAGACCTTTGCTATCCTTTAGCTACCAGAGGTGATAGAGTAAATAATAAATATATTATTTAATAAATGCAGCAAAAATCCGTAAAATATTTGGATTAAGCTTATTGCAAGGTTAAGTGGTTTGGTTATTGTATATTGTTTTAAATCAATATGAATAAATTGATTATTAAATATTTTTATAGAGGGGCCACAATTATATTGGGGATCTTTAACACCTCTCTTCAGGGATTTCAGTATGAAAACACATAGTCCTGGTTACTTTGGGTTCTTTAGTTTAAAGAGTATTTTACCCAAAGATAATATGTATATAAAATACACAGTGGAGTGGCAGTACCTTGTAGCCAAGCTGCCACGACAGAGAAAGGATAATAAAACTCACTGGTATATTTTTAAATCCTTTGGGTATCTGTTTGAGACATGCACTGATGGGTTAAACCTGTATACTGGGGTCATAAGGTTGTTCAGCAGTTTTAATTGATATAAAAGAGGTTGAGAACGGATATTATTGATCAGAAATTGGCATAAATCACTTACTTATCTCTTATAAGTACTTGATTACCTTGGCACGGTTTCTGGATATGAATATACATAGTCCTGTGGCTGCGTACTTGTCAGAGGCCCGGGGCTGCGTACACAACCTTGACGGAGTGACAGGGCTGTATCTCAGCCAAGCACGGGTGCATTGGCTGCTGCGGCTCCATGCGGGAATTGTGACAAAACACATTTCCGCCCGTAACTCCTAAAATATACACAAAACCTCAATTCTGACTGAGTTTTAGGTGTGAATCCTATACGTGAAAATGTGTGTGAAATATTTAATTGGCCAAAAAGCTCAATAATGGAGCCGTATTATTTTAGTTTTTTTCCTTAATTATTTAAAAATATAAGGAGTTTGATTTCAAGGGTGGGGTCAGTGAGTGACCCTTTCTAAATTTGGGTGGAGAACCCATTTTGGTAATAATATTCATGGTTTTCCTACTCCTTCTTATGTTAATTGTATTATTATTAATTTTATGTTATTTTTTTTTACTTTTGCAGCTTTCTCTGCAATAGTAGCAAGCTGACATTCCCCCACTCCAAGATATGGCCATATCTGAAAAAAATCTGGAGGAAGTTGGGAGAAAAATTAACTTCATGTGTGTTTCAGTTCCTTTTGCTGGCTCTGTAGTTTCTGAGATGTTTTGGTCCATCAGGTATATTATTTTCTGGTAACCATTTATCTTTTTCTGCAGATTCTCCTTTGTATCTTACTAAGTATAGTCTAACATCTTTTCCTTGCAATGTCTTTTTCTTGTCTCTCAATATCCTGCTGAATTTCCATTTTTCTTTCACAGGGTCAGGTTCTATTGGGATTATTGCTGGAGGGAGGTTGCTGCCTTCTCTTGGTTGAAAGTGTTTTACTAGGCTAACAGGAAATACTGGATGTTTCCTTGATAATTCTTCACTCAAGATTACTTCCACAGCATTTTTGCCATGCATCTTCTTGATAACAAATGGTCCAACAAAGGCTGGTTTCAGTTTTCTGTTGCCTGCTAGATTGTTGAAATTGGTTGTAGATATCAAGATCTGATCTCCTATTTTAAAGTCAGGTTCTTTATGTGATTTGTCCCATCTTTGTTTGTTGTATTCTACTGCTTGTTCTAAACATTTCTGAGCATGATTATTTGCCATATCTATCATCTTCTTAAAGTCAAGAGACGTTGGATGAATAGTGGCTAAGTTATAGTTCAAGTTATTCCTAGGGAGTTTTGGAATCCATCCTCTTTCTAGTATGTAAGCAGCTTCTTTGGTAGTAGAATTTTTACTGCTGTTATAAGCCATTTAAAGGGCTGGGAGTAGGCTTACCCAATCATGGCAATAACCATCTGAGTTTTTGTATTCTAGACCAAAGCTTCAGAACCTCCTTAGCATATCTTCTAGTGTCTGTATCATCCTTTCAGCTAATCCATCAGTTTGGGGATGGTATGCTGCAGAAAATGCTAGAGTAGTACCCAGTATATCATGTAGATTCCTCCAAAACTCAGAGGTGAATTTGGGGTCTCTGTCACTGATTATAATCTTGGGTATACCCACATCAGCTATGATCCTATTCCAGAATAGTAAAGCTACATCCATAGAACTATCTTCTTTTTGGTTAGGTAAGAATTCTGCCTTTTTTGAATATCTGTCAACTATAACTAGGACAGAGTTATATGAATGAGTACCTCCAGGGGGGAGGCCGGTGACAAAATCCATATTGATGATTTCCCATCTGGTTGTAGGTTCAGATATCTTCTGTAAGAGTCCAAACCTTTTTTCAGTAGTTTTATTAGATTTCTGGAAGGTTTCACAGCTAGTAGTATATTCATTAGTGATTTCTTCCCAGTCTATCCACCACGCAGTTTGTTTTACTTTTTCTAAAGTTCTCTCTTTGGATAGATTCCGTGATGAATAGTTGTCATGGCATTCCTGCAGTATATAATGTATATGTTCTTTTTTGCTTAGTACTAATACGCTGGAATGTTGGTGTCTATATTAAAGGAGACCATCCCAAAAGGTAAACCTTCCTGCTTTATAGGGTTTAAGTAGTGAAGCAGGCAGGCTATTTATCAAAGTTGCTTCTGGGGATTCACATTCCATAATGGTAATCAGCAGCTTGATTTCAGGAGAGTAGCTATCCCTTACTAGGTTGAAGAAAGCAGTATCTAATCCATGACATAAGTGGATCCCCATTATTGGAGCACTCAATGAAAAAAGATTGATGTTCAGGATAGGAAAGATATCTTGATCTTCAGGGTCATATTCTGGATTGTTAGAGTCATTAGGAAAAGAATTCCTACTTATACTTTCAGCATTCTGATGTTTAGCTCAAGCTTTATGCACTATAGTCATCTGACCTCTATACTGTTGTATAGCAATTTGCCACCTGAGCATATGTCTGCTGGGAGTTTTCATGTTCATAAGATTTCTTACGGCATTGCAGTCCGTGATTAATTGAAAAGTGGTTCCTTCTAAGTAATAGTGTAGCTTCTCTGAAGCCCATACTTGTGCCAAACATTCCAACTGACTGGCCCCATATCTCTTCTCTGTATTTTTAATCTGTCTAGATATGAAGAGTACTGGTTTTTCTACTGGTATATCTTCTTCTATCCTTTCCTGATGTAACGCAGCCCCTAGCCCTTTCATGCAAGTGTCAATGTACAGTTTTAAGGGCTTGGAGTAATCTGGTTGGATAAGTAGAGGAGTAGAGGTCATAGCTATTTTTAATTCCTCATGATTTTTAGGCTCTTGTGAGTCATTTCAAATAGGGTGTTGTTGTTGCATACTTCATACATAATTTTAGTTAGCATAGAAAACTTTGGTATGTATTGTCTTTAATAACTGCAAAAACTAATGAAAGACAGTAATTCTGTCTTTTTTTGAGGCATAGGTCTATTCATGACAGCAGCTATCTTATTTTGATCAGAAGCTAGAGTTAGACCAAAGACTATATGTCCTAAGGCTTTCAATTCTCCGTAGCCAAAGTTGCATTTCTTCATGGACACCTTAAATGCTGCTCTGGAGATTGTCTGGAGTACTGATCTTACTTGGTTAATATGAGTATCCCAGTCATCAGAGTATATGATAACATCATCTATATATACCATCATCCATCCTTGTCTTATGTAAGTACCTAGAACTGTATCCATTGTTCTCTGGAAGTGTGATGGAGCATTCTTTATACCAAAGGGAATCCTAAGATATTCATATATTCCCAAATGACATATTATTCTCATAAACTTCCTGCTTTCAGGGCTTATTGGTATCTGGTGGAAGCCTTTAAGCATATCCATAGTAGTGATGTACTTAGCCTTGGACAAGTTATGCAGAGCATGATCAATCCAGGGTATAGGATAATAATCTACTTGAGTGTAATTGTTGAGCATTCTGAAGTCTCCTACCATTCTTGACTTGTCATTATTCCAAGCTATGATTACAGGTGTGGTCACATCTACCTGTTCATTATGCCCTACTTTCATTAATACTTGCCAGTCTATCAGTTCTTGGATATGTTCCTCAAGAGCGTTTCTAGACTTAGGACTAGAAGGATAAGCTGGTCTTCTTAGGTTAGGAGGATAAGGAGGCTTAATGGTCAATGTCAATACCATATCATGTCCTTTAATATCCCCAAGGCAATTATCTTTAGTACAAAAAGCATTCTAATTCTCAAAGCAGACTTTCAATATATCTTTCTTCTGTTCCTCAGAAATTTTCATATTCAGAGCTGCTTGAGAGGAATATTCTTGGTCTAAGTCTTCTAAATGCTTTTGATAAGTAGAGGAGGGGAAGTTAGACTGAATGGTGCATATCTTAAACTTCTTATCCCAATTACCTCCTACTGTGAAGTATCTTCCTCTACTCTGGAACACATCTATACCATATAGACATAAGGTATCATTACCCAGTATCAGGTAGTCACATAGTCTGTTGAGCAATACTAAAAATTCCACTTATATTCTCAAAGATCCTTTAGTGTGAGGTAGTATTATAGGAGCAGTCCATACTCCAATAGCATTCATGGTAGAGTTGCAAGAGCTGAACCTGGCTTTTGGGACGGGCAAAAGGTGTTCTTTCCAATTGGGGTCCCATTTTTTCAAGAATTCAGCACAGACACATGAGCAAAAGGCTCCACTATCCAGTAATAACCTTATAGGTATTTTTTTATACAATCCTGTTGCATAACAAGTTTGACCAGTGGTGTAACTTTTCCCACTCATAGGTTTAACTGTTAATGGGTTGACATCCATAATATGCTTAGAAATCATGGTAGGATCCCATTGTTGGGGCAAGCTAGAATCCCCATGGATGTTATTGATTTCTGCAGAAGTACCTATATCTCCTTCTATAACATTAACAGGGTTGGTCAGGATTGAGAAGGTGATTCCTTTATTATTGAGGCAATGATATATTTAAAAACAGAAAAACTAAACAGAAAAATTAGACAAGTTAAAATATTATGACAACTGGAGATCAGAGATGCCCGTACCCAAGCTAGAGTAGATGAGAAGATTCAAGGACACAAGAGATAGGAGATGTTCTTGAAGCAACCACTGTACGAGCTAAAAGTGACATCGTAGCTAATTAAGAGGGATGAGTGAAGATGGGAAGATTAGAGGGGTTCAATGAAACTCGATTAATAACAGCTCATTGCACCGGATTATCCAAAGTCGACCACGGTGGCCAAAATCTTCTGATTGAATTCCTCGTCATCAATGCTTGAACTTGAGGTTGATTCAAAGAGTGGAGAAAGAAGATTGGCGAGGAGAAGAAACTTCTGCGTCTCCTGAGAGCGCAATACTTGAATGGACTGTAGTCATTATTGAATATGCACAAGTCCCAAGGTCATGAGATGCGCGCTCAAAGTGAGAGACGCCGCATGATTTCTAAGTAACTGACGCACATGCGTCAAAGATGATAAGAAGACAGGGGAAACCGTGAGAAACCGTGAAGTAGTATAATTCCAACACCCCCCCAGAATTCGGTGTGATGTAGGCTAAAAACATTTGGACGTCAAGAGATGTAGTGCTTGTTTGTTCGCCGCCTTTGTGAGTGAGTCGGCGACCATCTCATTGGTAACAATCAGTTTTACCTGAATATTCCCAGAGCCGGATTTTTCCCTTAACCACTTCATCTTCATATCGATGTATTTGGTCTTTGAATTGGACCCAAAGTGTTTGATCTTATTGACCAAGCCCTTATTGTCCACGTAGAAGATCAACGGCTGAAGCTAAGAGTTCCTCCAAAGGTCATTGATGATGGATTGGATCCATAAGGATTCTTGAGCCCCATCTGTTAGAGCATTAAGTTTGGCTTCCGTAGACAAAAGAGTGATATTGGCTTGTTTCCGACTTTTCCAAGCGACGGGGGACAATTTCCAAAACACTACAAAACCAGTCTGAGACTTACGGCTGTGTGGATCTTCCGCCCAAGTCGAGTTGGTGAACACTTGCAGTGAATTAGGTGCAGACGTATCGGGTCTTAGGGTAAGAGAAGCGGACGACGTTCCCGACAGGTATTTCCAGACGTGAAGGACCTCTTTCCAATGACTCAAACCCGGATTTTGATTGAACTGCGACAGGATTGATGATGCAGCGGCTATGTCTGGTCTGGTGCGACAAGCCAAGCAGTTCAGTAACCCGGTGTATTTCCTGTAATTTATTCCAAGTTTCTTGAGTTCTGAGATATCTTCATCCAAAGCCGGAAGTAAGTGAATTCCAGGAGTGAGAGGAGTAATAACCGCCTTAGCATCCGATAAATTCAGTTCCACCAGGGTTTTCTGAATCAATTTGGATTGATGTAGCATAATCGCGTCCTTCGTTTTGGAAAATTCCATGCCAAGAATCGTGTCAGGATCGTGCGCCAAGGATCGAGGAAATTTGGTTAAGAATTGTTCTTTGAACCATTCAACTTCACCGCAAACGATCAAATCATCAACATGAAAAAAAACAGACGAGTATCGATCCTTGTGAGTGTAAAGACACGGATCGGCATCAGATTGCTTGTACCCAATATCTTCCAACCACCCGGTGAGAGTTCTATACCAATTTGAAGGTGCCTGTTGGAGACCATAAAGCAACTTTTTCAATTTTAGGAATTTTGAAAACCTTGCACACTCCTTTGGTTTAAGAATGTATATGTCCTCATCCAGAGGAGCGAACAAAAAGGCTGCTTTGACATCAAATTGCCTGATTTTGAGGTTAAGATCCAGACCACTTAGCAGAAGGAGAAGGAGAGTTGTGAACTTCCCTGTGGGAGAATACGTGTCTCCAAAGTCTATTCCCGGAGTTTGCAAATTCCCCAAGATACATAATTGTGACTTCCGTCTTTCCGGGGAAAAACTGGTTGCTGGTTTGACTTTGTCGACCCACATTGTATGGAGAAAGTGGGCTGGTTCGACGTCTGTGTTCTCCCAAACGTCTTGATTCTCAATCTCGTTGATCTCAACCAGTCGTTCTTGGGTAAAATCTGATTCTTCTGCCTTCGCTATGGTGCCGTAGGAGTATTTAGACGGTTTGAAGGTGGATACTTGCTCGCGTAAGTTGTACGGCCGTGAAGAACTTGATTGAACCTCTTCAGTGGAGTTGACAGAATCCAGAGGAGGTGATACTTCACCTGTGTCACAGACTGGCGAATCCACAGTAGGAGATGCGGAATCCGGAGTTGACTCAATAATAACATTGTTCGAGGAGTCTTCTTCGGAGAACTCCATGCACCAATCCCCAATTTGCACGTCATTATTAGCCTTAGTCTTAAGAACCAAGTCAAAGTTAAGTGGAGTTATGTGTTTTGTGTCAACAACTTTATCGTTGGAGGTCAATATTTTATAAGATAAGAGATCCTTGTTGTATCCCACCAACCTACCAACCAAGCCGCGAGGTTTGAGTTTTGAAAATGAAGGACAATCCTTGAGAATATAGCTCACTGGATTTCCTATGGGATGAAAGTAGTCTATATTCAGTGTTTTTCCTTTGAATAATTCGTAAGGAGACTTCTTTGATTTATGAGCGGGGATTTGATTGAGGGCTAACGCGCAAGATTTGATAATTACATTCCAAAAACGTTTATTCAATTGAGAGTCAAAAAGTACCGTCCTGAGAGATTCTAAAACAAGACAATTAAACCGCTTGGCCAACCCGTTTTGTTGAGGAGTGTAGGAATCTGAAAAGGTTTGTCTAATTTTGTTTTCCTTGCAATAGTTGGATAAATTATGATTCCAGAATTCTGAACCGCGATCTGAATGGATAATCATAGGTTTTTAGTTGAAAAGTTTGGATTCAACGTCGATTAAAAATTCTAAGGTACTCGCCGCGTCACCTTTATTTTTGATGGGTATAGCTGTAAAAAACCTGGTACAACTATCAACGATGGTCAGGAAGTAGGAATCTCCGTTGATGCTCAATGGGTGAATCGGCCCAAGCAAACTGCAGTGCAGTTCCATAAAGGGTCTTTCTGCTCGCGTATGTTAATTATTGAAGGGATTTTGACTTATTTTGGCAACCGCGCATGCTTCACAGATGGATGGTTTCTTGATTGCTATACCTATTTTTTGACGGATTCTCGCATAACTTGCATGTCCCAGGGATTTGTGAAGGATTTCGTCACTGGTAAGCAGAGCAATCTGAGAGCATTTAAGGTTTGGGAAATGTACGACGGGTATATTGCAATCATAGACTCCAGACATTTTCCATTTGTTTTTCTCCAGTACAAAATCATCCTCCCTAAAATTAACGGCAAACCCATCTAAAACAAGGCATTGCATTGATAGGAGATTCACGTTGGAGTTAGGAGAAAACAAAATGTTAGGAAGAATAACCTTCCAATTCAACTCGTCTGAGAGAGTTATTGAACCGATTCCTTCAAATTTGAGGGAATCCTTTCCAGAGCTAGTTGAGATCAGTCCGGTCATCAATTGGTCTAAATGGGTAAACAATCAAGAATCAGATACCATATGCCTTGAGGATCCCGAATCGACTACAAAGTGGTCAGAAGAAAAAACTGAGCTCGTAAGGAAGGAGCTAACAGAGGTACCCTCCGACGTGGACTCCAATCCGTTCTTCTTTTTTCTAGGAAATGATGGCTTGAGATGTGAATACAATTTCCAGCATCTTCCTTCTGGGTGAGCAGCCTTTGGGTTATGCCACTTATCGTCACATGGCTTGAGGCTAGTGGCGAGGAACAAGACCAAGTTTGAACTATCATCGGGTTTGTCCGTTGGTAGGTCTTGATTTAAGAATCTATTGTTATTAAACATTTGTAAATGGTCTAGTACTTGTTCTGGCGAGACTTTCTTATCTGAGTGTGTGATTTGTTGGATCACCGTATCCATGCTTGATGGAAACTTTTCCAGAATTAAGTACGCAATAATATCGCTTGGAAGATCAATACCAACCTTGTGAAGTCTAGACAGCGCAGTTTTGGTGTCCGTAATGAATCCAGGTATATTTGCAAAAGAGAAAGGGGTTCAAAGGAATTCTTTAAAAATCCTGGCTTGGTTGGAGGCGTGATTTGAGGCGAAGTATTCGTTGATATCCGCCCAAATCTGATGCGCGTCTTTCTTGTTGTCTGGAGTAATGATGTTCGCTTGAACGGTGGTGTCGAGTTTAGACGTTAGGATGGTTCGGATTCGGACGTTTTCGATGTTACTGAGCCTGATTGGATTCCCATTTGCATCCCTCTTTTCCTTGGTGAGCTTGGAATACAGGTCTTCCTGGAGGTCCATCATATTAACAACTCGGTTTTGCCAGATTGAGAAGTTGTCCAGCGTCAAGAGTGGAATGGCCTCTATGGCCATTTTAAGAATGGTCGCTGTGAGTGAATCAGTCATCGTTGGGTTTCCTGGTTGATCGCGTCTTCAACTGTTAATCGTGAGAAGGTGATTCCTTTATTATTGAGGCAATGATATATTTAAAACCAGAAAAACTAAACAGAACAATTAGACAAGTTAAAATATTATGACAACTGGAGATCAGAGATGCCCGTACCCAAGCTAGAGTAGATGAGAAGATTCAAGGACACAAGAGATAGGAGATGTTCTGGAAGCAACCACTGTACAAGCTAAAAGTGACGTTTTAGCTAATTAAGAGGGATGAGTGAAGATGGGAAGATTAGAGGGGTTCAATGAAACTTGATTAATAACAGCTCATCGCACCGGATTATCCAAAGTCAACCACGGTGGCCAAAATCTTCTGATTGAAGTCCTCGTCATTGATGCTTGAACTTGAGGTTGATTCAAAGAGTGGAGAAAGAAGATTGGCGAGGAGAGGAAACTTCTGCGTCTCCTGAGAGCGCAATACTTGAATGGACTGTAGTCATTATTGAATATGCATAAGCCCCAAGGTTGTGAGATGCGCCCTTGAAGTGAGAGACGCCGCATGATTTCTAAGTAACTGACGCGCATGAGTCAAAGATGATAAGAAGACAGGGGAAACCGTGAGAAACCGTGAAGTAGTATAATTCCAACAAGGATCAATTCACATTAAGAAAGAGATCCTTCAGTATCAGCTATATCTTCATAGTTCTGATTCCCTTCAACCTCCTTTTCTCCTTCCAAGACTGCTATCTTCCTTTTTAGTAATGGGCAGTCTTGTCTCATATGCCCAGTCTTGTTACAATTCCAACATGTTGCTGGCATCCTCTCTTTATCCCTATTCTCATTAGGTTTCTTATTATCAGAGGCATTTATCAGAGGAGGTTGTTCTCTGGTTTTTTTTGTTTTTATAGTTCTCTTTGGGTCTGGAAGGGGCTTTCTTGTCCAACCCATTCATGTTTTTTACTTCTTCTAGCACATTGATTAGAGTGGGCAAGTCCGCGTCGATACTCATCCTACATCTTACACTATGGTTAAGATTGCCAGGACACAGGTTGAGGAGTCTTTCATTTACTTCCTCTTTATCAGCATCTGGATAGAAGAAATCCAACCTTTTCTTCTGTTCCAAGCACCATTTGTGAGGTTTATCCTTGTAGGGGTCAAATGAGGAATTTTAGAAATTTTTCATCATTTTTCTTTTCCACATTCTAGAACCAAATTGTTCTTTAATTAGAAGTTTCCAAGAATTCCAGGGTAAGGATCCTACTTCTTCTTTCTTACTGATAAACCAGTCCAATTCTACTCCTTCAAATAGCCTGGGTAGCCTGACTACAGCTATAGCTTCTGGTAGGTCATAAGAGTTAATGGTGTAGTCAATAAATTTAATAAAATTTATATGATTGTATTCTCCTTTACCAGAGAACTTGGGCCATTGAGAAATAGGGGGTAAAATTTTGAGTGCTTGCTCCATCTCAGGAGTAGGACTAGGCCTAAAGGTATCACTCCTATGCATTCCTAATAAGGGTGGTGCATAAGGAGTAGTGGTTTGTCTGGGAGGTTTTGGTTCCTCTTTAGTACTCCCCAAGGGGTTGGTCAGAAGGACTTTCAAGTCTCTAAGATCATTTTTGATCAGATTAAGTTTGAGGTCCACTTTGTTATTAAGCACATCCAATTTTTCACTAAAGGATAGAATGAAGCTGTTAGTGGTGGTTGCAAATTCTTCTTTTAAGGGGTGGAAAGACATAATAAAATCTTCTTGGATTCCTGATAACATATTCTCAATTTTTTGAGTCTTTTTGATTCTACCTTGATTAATTGTCTCCAATAACTGTTTGGTGTTTTCTTTAATTTCTTCCATTCCTACCATCTTTGTTTTGTTATTAATCAATTTGGCTACCACTGAGGTTAATTTATCCATTTGGGTATAAAAACCATCTAAATTTTCACAAAAAATTTTGAAATTGTGACGCATATCATTAGAAAAGGAAGTAATTACATCAGAGGTTTTTTTGGGCTTGGAATTAGAATCTAATTGTTGTAAACCTTTTTCCACTTTTGAGCTAGGGATATCATCTTCTCCCAGTCTTTCTTTCCCATTGGCTTGGGATGGGAAGAGGATCTCTCCTTTCCTGATCCTTTCCCTTTCAGTTGGGCTAATTGATCCCAAGGATTCCACTTTTCTACGTAGGATTCTACCTCTTTCCTTGGAATCATTTTCTGAAGAGCTATCTGGGTGGCTTTTGCCTGGGAGATTATCTTTTTCATAGATACCATGTCCTCCTTGGCTTGGGCTTCTTTGAATTCTTCCCAATATTTCACGTGCTCTTTGACTAATTCTTTGATCCTGGCTTCCTTGGCCAGATTCTGCTGGGGTGGCTGCAGGGAATCTTTTTGTAAAGGAGGGTGGCTTGATTCTACTACCTTCTCCAGCTCTAGGTTGGGAGAGGGCAGAAGTGATTGGTGCTGCACCTTGTCCATCAACGTTTGATTCACGGGTTCTAGTCCCTTCAATGTTGTCCTTATTGGTGGTCTCACGGTTACTGAGAGCTGTTGGCAAAGATCCATAGGAGGGAATTCTTCCTGAGGCTCTTGTGTTACATCTATTAATTTTCAGAATAATATTTTTGTGAGTATTTTACAGAAAAAATCCGTAAAAATAAGTTTTATTTCAAAACTCACTTAAATTGATGTTCAAAGGTACCAAGACCTTATTGGGGTTAAATTGATCCTTAGTAGTTAATCCTACGGGGTCTTGGTGTGTTCCAATGAGGTCTTCACCTGCCCAATCAATATTTTCAGGGCTTCCAGAGATATCTGGGATTTCCTGATCCAATAAATCAACTTCAGTGGCGGTGGTTTCTGGTACAGGAGGGTTCACTGATAAAAAGTGTATTTTATTGGTTAATAAAATATATCAATATTATTTTTTTAAAAAATAATATGGTAATTCAAGTTGTATACTTACTTTTATATTTCAAAAAGTAATTTATACAGTATTTCTTCCAAGCTTTATGTTTCCTTAATAGAGCCTAAAAGTTGATACGCCTTTCAAGATTTTCTTGTTCAAGGAGTTTATCTAAGTGTTTACGTGCAGAAGAGATATTAAGTTGCTCAGCTTGAGTTAAAGCTTTCCAACCAGTAGTTTTATAATTTTAATATATTCTTCTTTTCTTATCTTTAAAAGATTTAAATAATAGATTATTAATTCTGCATTTGTTTTTAAATCCACTGAAAAAGAATTCAATGATAAATCACAGTTATAAAGTCAGATAAATTTATCTTTGATTTTATTTTTTTGTGAAATTTCTGGTCCAAGGTATCACATATAATAAAATGGAATATTTCGCGGCCAGACCCCCAATTGTCATCCTCCTGGATGCCAAGACCCTTGCTATCCTTTAGCTACCAGAGGTGATAGAGTAAATAATAAATATATTATTTAATAAATGCAGCAAAAATCCATAAAATATTTGGATTAAGCTTATTGCAAGGTTAAGTGGTTTGGTTATTGTTTATTGTTTTAAATCAATATGAATAAATTGATCATTAAATATTTTTATAGAGGGGCCACAATTATATTGGGGATCTTTAATACCTCTCTTCAGGGATTTCAGTGGGAAACACATAGTCCTGGTTACTTTGGGTTCTTTAGTTTAAAGAGTATTTTACCCAAAGATAATATGTATATAAAATACACGGTGGAGTGGCAGGACCTTGTAGCCAAACTGCCACAACAGAGAAAGGATAATAAAACTCACTGTTATATCATTATTTTTATGTTATTTTTGTTACTTTTGCAGCTTGCTCTGCAATAGTAGCAAGCTGACAATTAGCTTGTGGGCATTGTCACTTACAATTGCCTTGTCTTGTTGAACTCTTAACAATCCTTGACTTCTTCTATTCAAGTTTTCCCCGGCATCATCTTGCCTCAGATAGTGTTGTTTTCCCCAGCTACCGACTACTATCATTTTTATCCTCTTACATTTGGTCCCTCGTTTACCAGGTTCTGGACTTTGATCTTGGTTACATTAGGGCGTATCAAAGTTAGCAAACCTGCCATTAGAAACCCGCCATTTTTTTTGACGAAACCCGCCATTAAAAATGGCGGGTTTCTGAAATACACATACCCCCTAACTGGTGTATTTCAAAATGGCGTTTTTCATGAAAATGGCGGATTTCAATCATCAAACACGTCATTAAAACCGCCATTTATGCATCATCATCCATCCACCATCCATCACATCAAAAACACCCAAGGTGAGCTTGATCTTAAGTGCATACACCCTGGGCTTGGTACGGTCAACTGAGTTTGTGTTACAACTTCCCACCCTGCTTCTCAAGCTCTCATGATTTGTCCTGACTCGAGTCCTTTGCTTTGATTTCAAACTCCACACAAGCACTTACAGCAAGCACATATTTGACTCCAAGTAAACAGTGTATCCTTGCTTGGTCACCATGTCGCTTGCGGCTCATGACTTGGATTCAGTCAGCACCAACGAGCTATTGCATTGCTTGATTGCCAAAGTCAAAGGCCTTAGGGACTCACAAGCGTCATTGGAGCTGAAGGTTAGTTGTCGTGACATTTGATTCGCCATGCTTGATTGGATCTCAGGAGCCCTTTCTGACCAAGCGTCGTGAGCCTTCCAATACCCGCAACATAGCTCGAAACCTTAGGTTTTTCAGTCCAGTCGTCACAAACTTCTCCAACTCCCAAGGGAAGCACCCCAAATTTGCTCGCCCCTTCTGAAGCTGGAGTTCCGGCCGTTTCCAGTTAAGCCAAAGCCTAAGACAGCTGGTGATCCCAATCAAGCGGGCGAAGGGGCTGAGGAGGAGGAAGAAGTTGCCAATCCGGATGCGGCTGGTACAGCCGGTGATTTTGATTACCTTTTGGGTATGGGTGAGTCGCCTTCTCACGGTTTAAAATCCACAATCTACCCAGAATTCCTTCACGACATGGCATGAATACTGACCCATGGCCGATTATGTTTTTTAATTGATTCTACCCCTTAGCTATCTCTCGTCTGACAACTGAACAGGTCGCTAAACTCCTGGCTGAACTAGATGACAAGGAAAAAGAGCTTCAAATGCTACTTGAAAAATCCGCCCAAGATTTATGGCATGTTGACTTGGATGTGTTCGAACAAGAGTGGAGAGTGAGCGGGCCAAACTTTTCAAAATTCTTTCGGAATTTGAACCTGGGCAGCAACCTGAGCTCACTGATCGTATCTGATTCTATAGCGCCTCATCCTTTCGGATGGTTAATCCCGTCGAGCCAGCGTCAAGAAGGTTAAAAATCTTGGATTCAAGACGAGCAATGCTGCCAAGGGTAAGGGCAATAAGCCTGCGGTAAGTAACAAAGATATGGATGTGATCAAATCCTTAGATTGATGATGATCTGTGACTATTTGTAGACTAAGATGGAACTTGATAGTGATGGAGAAGAGATTTACAAGCCCAGTGTAGACAGGAAACCCGTGAAACCAAAGACGGGATCGCAAACTAAGCTAGATTTCAAACCTAGCACGTCCAGTACCACAACTGCACCTCAAACCAACTCGAAAGAAGACTCTAAACCGTCTGCGAATTAAGCAAGTTCCACTGCAGCTGGTCCTTCTAAGAAAACAAAACAAGAAGCACTTGGGTCTGATGATGACGTCAAGCCCGCGACTAAGGCACCAATTAAGAAGAAGACCAAGGTGAGTTTCTTCTTTTCTCTAGCGTTTTATTAGTCGCCTGGGGCCAGTGGAAACCTGATTAGATTTTGATTTTCCTTTTGTTCTTCCTCTGGCGTTAGCCATCGATCAGTTCAGATGAGGACGCAAGTAGTTATGACTTTGAGATCAAAGTCAAGTCCAAACCTTCCAAGCTGCTCGAAGCAAAAAGTACTTCAACCAAGGATAAAGCTGATCAAGATGATTATAAGCCGGCACTGACGGAGAAACTGCCCACAACAAAGAAGAGAAAAACGAATCCATCTTAACCTGCATCCAGCTCGACAACAAAGACTGCCACGAAGACCAAAGCGACCAAAGAGATCAAGAAACAAACTCAAAAAGGATCAGAAGAGGATAGTGAGGTTGATTCGGACGTTCAAAAGTTGGCAGCCAACAAACTTGAGGATGACGACGAGGATGATGATTTGGTGATCGTCAAAAAGGCGCGCCCTAAGAAACCCATCTCCGCCGGTAATTCCAAACGGGTCGTTTCGGGCTCTAGTTCCATCGCCAGCAAACCAACGAACGCCAAGAAATCATCTAAGAAACCCAAATCGAAGAAGTTCGATTCAGATTCTAATCCGGGAGAGGATGACGCTCCGATCCAGAGGCCCACCAGGTAAAAAACGGTTCTATCCTCTCTCTCGTTCGACTCAAATTGGGCTACTGATCATCATCAGGTCTAACCAAACCTCTTCGATCGATGGGAATCTCTCTTTCAGCCACCGGATAAGAAGAGCTTGAGAAGAATCACACGTTACAACGCACCCTCCACCAATCCCTCAACTTCTGAAGTAATCGGAGCGGCCCCAGAGAAAAGATTGACTTCATCGACGAGGAAGGCCGAGTTGAACTTGAAGCGAAAGTTTTTCCATCTCTTGGCCTGTTGGATGTTTCTTCCGATGATCCCTCTTGATGTGAGTGATCACTGGATCGCTGGCGTCTTGACCATACTCAATTCGTCATTATGCTTTTGACCCACGAGCTTATGATCTTGACTCCGTCCGTCGGTTTTTGAACTCAATTGATCCCCGGTTTAAATCCTCCTACTCTCGCTACCAAGATCGAATTTTCCTCAATCTCATTCTCTGTGGCCTTCGTCATCTTTACATTTTCCGAATTTGCCAGGTACTTTGCGTTCTATCCAATTGGCGCTGGAATCCATTTGTTCTTTGTAAGTCACTTTGTCCCGTTTTTTTGTCCCTACTTCTCTTCATTGGACGTATCAAATTCCCTAGCCCGTCGTTTGATCCCAAGGCTGCTTGCATTGGCTCCCTGGTTGAACATTCTGAAAGTTGGGCCTGGTTAGAATATCCCCAAGTTGACAAAAATACTGATGCGTGTTATTCTGTATGGCCCCTTATCCACATTCAACCCGATCGATTGGATCATCCAACTCGTCAATCCACCCTACATGGGATTTTGAAATGACGCTTCTTACAGAATGAATTCATAGATTCTAAAGATTCAGGACCCGTGATCCTCAGTCATTTTTATCTATTGACTGCCTGCTCAACTGGGATTTGGTTGGACGGATTAACTTACCTACCGTCCTTCCGATTCAAGCCATCCTTGAGCACTTCAAGCTCGTCATCCAACATGAGTGATACGTCAAACATCAACCCATCATCTTCACCGTGGAAAATCATGAGTTTGATTCTGGAAAAACCATTGAGATATATTATGAATGATTTGATTGGAGGATTCGAGATTGATCAACCCGGAATGGTTGATCCTCATCATCCTTTTCTCATGGGCGGAGATTACGGAAATCAGCGTCATCTCAAGATCCCTGCTTGTCATCATCCTTTTCCAAACGCCCATTGTAAAATTGAAGATCTCATTGGAGTGATCATCTTAGGTATTGGTGATACGTGCGCTTTGATTGTCAGTAAACGGATTGGAAAACTATGTTGGAATGGGCAGTCCAGTAAAGTTGTGTTCCAATCCATCATCAATCTTCCCTTTTTCTGCTGTTTTCACTTTCTGTTCATCTCGAGCGTTGGTTGTTGCTGTCACATCATGCACAGATTTGATATTTTAAGGTCAGGACCGATTTGTTGATCTTGAAACTCTTTTATTATTTTTACACAACCCTAGACTGTTGAGGGATTGATTGCATTTGTAGTCTTGGTCATCTTGATCTCCTTGAGCTTTAGAGTGACTGGATTAGTCAAAAGCTTCCCGGTAGGTTTATATCTACTTATCCTACCAAAAAGTTGCTGCCCCCCCCACACACACCGGCACGCACGCACGTGCGCACACATTTTAATCCCATACTCCACTCGTTGGGTCCTTCCCCTGCAACAACTGTTTGAACTTGACTATGACTGTGATGTTTGTTTATTTCTTTTAGATCATGAACTATTCAATTGGGATCGTCCTTGTTGGCTTGATTGAAGGCTTGACAAACCAAAACAACCACCTGATCCTGCCCCTCTACTTGTGGTCAATCCTAAAACTGATTCTCTAATCATTCATTTATTCTCTGTTACTTGGTCTCAATTGTCCTTTTAGCCATAACAATCAACAAGTAGATTCCCCCACGCTCAATCAATTGCGAATCAATTGAGCAATCAATTGGCAATTGATTGGCCAATCGATGCAGAGTTTTTGGAGGGTACAGGGAACTGACTTTCCCTTTGTTTTTTCTTTGTTTTTGTTTCTTTTTTTTTAGGTTTTCTAGCTCTGCCAGGTTTTGATTTTCATCTCTTTTTTATTTTTTTAATCCCACCGTTTGTTGCCGATAATGAGAACGTTGCTGACATTTTTTTTTTTATTTGTTTGACCGGTCTTTTTGTTTGTCCAACCCCTTTTTTGATATTGATTCCTTCACTGCCTACCAAACTCAAAATGTTATACAACCATTCAAATTTCACCTTGATCCTCACCTTGGGTGCAGCAAGTGCCTGGGAGGGAGAAAGATGGAAGGAGATGGTATGAAAAACATAAAGAGAGGTGGCAAGAAGAGGAATCGTAGAAAAAGGAGGGCTCAAATGAGGGATTTGGAAATTTCTTTGGAATCAACTGACAACTGGATCAAGGAAAAGTTTTCCTGGTCTAGACAAAAGCTATGCCCTTTGGATCTGTACCCTGCTATCACGGCTGAAAAGAAAAAGAACCCTTGAAAACCCACCCAGGAAGAATTTAAGCAAGCAAAACAGACAATTGGGGCTTTCCACTTCTTCCACCATGGAAAAGTTATTGTTCTCGACCAATCTGATCACCATGCTCTGGTTGCAGTCATTGAATTTGTGCCTTTGGATCAACTATCTGAGCAAGATAAGAAATATATCAACTTTGTGACAACATTCCTTCATTGTTTGAAAAAATTTGTCAACCCGGTTGGTCCCTCAAGATCTTGGGGTGGAAAAATGTGGGCAATTGGTTGGCAAAAATTGATGAACCCTTTGGAGTTATTTGGACGATATGTGAAGAAATCATCCATTAGATCTTCTCCTCAAGAGTACGCTGCCCTCAACCTGAAGGCCGACAAAGTATCCCAAATTTTAGGACAAATGTTTTGTAATTTGGCCAAACTTGCCTTTGAATCAAACCGTGATACCATGAAGGACAGCAACATCCCCTCTTTCTCTTTGTTGGAATTTGGTTCCAAGCCTACACCTTTTGATTGCTCCCCACACCTCACTTTCATCTTGGATTCTTTTTACAATTCTCCTCATATTGAAAAAGGCAACATCTCTGGCTATTCCTTTTTCCTTGTGGTCCCAACCAAAAAATAGAATGGTTGACTTATTGAAGATACGCATGAATATCAAGTTTTGGACGGTCAATTTGTTTTTCCTGACCTTGGCTTTGGAATTGATTTCAAGCAAAAAGTTATAGTCAAAATGGTTTGGGCGGCTAACAAGTACAAGCACTGTACCTTTCCAGCTGTGGACACAGCAACCCATACAAGAATGGCCATGTCACTCCAAATTAATAAAAAAACTCAGAGCACTTTTAGGGACATGAAAAATGGCCAAATTTACTCTAGAGAAAAAAATATCAATAAAAACAAAAAAGATCTGTATATTGGTGGGGTTAAGAATGCTCTCAAACGTTGTTGTAGTAAAAAATAATTTGTTTCTCTTTCATCCATGCAAATATATTTACAAGTCCAGCATTTGAGTAATCTGCTGTATTTCTTCTACCAATCTACCACTGCCAATGCAAGCCAAAGCTACTGATACCTAATCCTTTTTTTCGTTTGCCCGTTGTTCCCTCTCCTTTTCCAGTTTCACTTGCTGCCAATCCTTCTCCTTTTCCTCTTTTTGAAACTCTAGCTCAGCTTGTTTCAACCTCCACTCAGCATCCAATTTTTGTTGATAAGCCAAAGTCTTGGCTTGCTGCTTTTGACCATCCATGGCCAGTTGACAATCCCACTTTTGCTTTTCAAACTGAAGGTATCTGATTCAATTTGAGATTTCACTGTTTTTTGGAGGGGAATGGCAATGAGCATGATTTTGAAAGCAAGGATATTGAATCAATCAACTTACATGAATCTTGCTTCTCCATGATTTCTTCAAAGCCCGAAAAACTGGAAGTGTTTCTCCTCTTTTGATGACTTTTGGGGTTGACATTGATGGAATTGGAGGCCTTTTGCTTACCCTTTGCAGAGGAGGTTTGAGTCTGAAATTCCTCACTAGTATTTGAAGGAGATGTGGGAGGCCCCATTGGCTTGAGTTTTTGGCCAATCAAAAATGGATGAGCCTGTTTTTTTACAATTTAAATCAGTCAGGAGCAACCAGATAGAATCAAAAACAATTTAGTTCCTTACTTGAGCAGATGTTGATGGCAACGGTGATCCAGGAATAACATCCTCCTCATTGGGAAAGTTCTCCAGTTGTTCTGCCCCAGGAAGAGAGCAATCAAAAGAAGGAAGTGAGGGGTCAAAGGTCGGGATTGACTGATCAATCAATACCAAAGTAGAAGTGATTGGAGCCGATTGTGTTTGAATATCCTCCTTGTCATCAGATGGGGGCCACTCCAAGGCCAAGGTTTCATCAAGGTCCCCGTTGGTAGGCTGAGCATCCCCAGCCAAGTCCTTGGCATCAACGGAATCGGATTGTTGGGCATCAAAAGCAGCTAGGGGGGTGATGTTGGCCTTCTTTCCAAAGATTTCATCCATTTGAATATAAAAAGGACAAATGGAGTCCAACTTATCAACCACCGAGTTGATTCCTTTGGCTTTGTCCAAGTTGGTGATACCAAAGCCAGTGGAGATAGACATGGAGTGGGCCTTTTTGTACTTGGCTCAATAGTTTTTGAACCGCTCCCTCATCTGTTTGGATGACAGATCCAGCCTACCTTTTGTTTTGTTCTTGAGTTCATTGGCCATCAGGAGATAACCATTGACCTTAGAGGATTGAGGTCGGCCAACACGTGTTTTGTTGTTGGATCCAAAGCAGGCATCGTAGTTGGAGGGAATTTTCAGCCAGTTTACCAGGATGATGTGATCAGCTCTCTTGAGCTTACTTGAGCCCTTGGAAGCTGATGGGGGAGGATTGTTTTTTTTGGAGTTCCTTGGCGATGTTCTCTTGGGTGTTTTGGACTTGTGGGGGGAGGTTTGCTGAGGGGCCATTTGAAAGAGTTTGGGCTACGCAAGTGATGAGAGCGATAAAGTGATGAGAGTGGTGAAGTTTTGAGAGCAATAAAGTGGATGAGAGTTATCAAGTGATGAGAGCAGTTAAGTGATGAGAGTGATGAAGTTTTGAGAGCAATGAAGTGGATGAGAGTGATCAAGTGATGACAGCGATAAAGTGATGAGAGTGGTCAATCAATTTTATGATGAGGGTGGGGGTAAAAAATTTTCCGATGAGGTTGGAGGTAGAAGGAGGTGGGAAGACAGGGGTGTATGAAGCGGACAGGTGGTGGAAGCATTTAAATACTTTATTTGAAAAAACCCACTTATTTCAGGTTAACTTTGACAAGTCTGATCTGAAATAAGTGGGTTTTTTGATTTTTAATGGCGGGTTTGAAATGGCGGATTTGGGTTGAAACCCGCCATTAAAAAATGGCGGGTTTGGTTAACTTTGATACCCCCTATTTAAATATTTTTGTAACACTCAGGAGGGCAGCCTAAACAGCACCTTTCCCCTCCACAGAACTTCCAAGGCCTAGCACCGTTTGGAGTCTTACAGCGTGTCACTTTAGGTGTTTTAGGGAAAGAAATAATGAGAAAAACAGCTGAAATAAATAAAGAGATTTTCAGCAAGTCTGCAACCATGGAATCCGTGGTAATGAGGGTGATGCAAATCTTGTTGGAGGAAAGTTGGTTGCGCAGCCACTTGATTTTCATTTCAATGTATTTGGTCTTTGAGTTCAAACCAAAATTCTGTAATTTGTTGACCAGACCCTTGTTAACCACTAAAACTTTATCTGGATGTCTCACTGAGTCTTGCCATAAGTTGTATATCACCAATTTGATCCAAACTGATTCCTGAACTCCATCACTCAGCGCATTTAGCTCCACCTCTGTTCATGAAAGCAAAATATTGCACTTTTTCCTGCTCCTCCAAGTAATGGGTGTGGATCTCCAGACAATCGCATAGCCTGTTTGAGATCTCCAAGTACGTGGATCATCCGCCCAGGTTGATTCACTGTAGATGCTTAAGGGCTCTTCTCCTTGCAGATGCAGAGTCAAGGAATATTTCAGAGACTTGCCAGATATTTCAAGACATGAACTACCTCTTTCCAATGCAAAATTCCTGAATTCTGATTAAACTGAGTGCAAAATTCCTGCATTCTGATTAAACTGAGACAAGATCAAGGCCGCCGCTGAGATATCTGGTTTAGTGTGGCAGGCTAGATAGTTGAGTAGACCGTTAAATTTCCTGAAGTTCATGCCCACCTTCTGAAACTCAATTTGTTCATCGTGAGAGGCCAGAACTAATTGAATCCCTGGCATCATGGGGGTAAGAACGGGCTTGGCATTTGACAGCTGCAGCTCCTCAAGGGTCTTTTGAATATTTTTGATTTATTTAAAGACATAGATTTGCCTTTTTGAGTGTATTCCATCCCCAGAATGGTATCTGGTGGATGTGCTGACAATTGCAGAAACTTGACTAGAAATTCTTTTTGAAACCAGTCTACCTCCCCAGCTACTATTAAATCGTCCACATGGAAGAAAACAAATAGATGCCGGGCTGTGTGAATGTAGAGAAAAGGATCAGTGTTGAAAAGAACCATTCAAATACTTTCCAGCCAGTTTTTCACAGCTTTATACCAGTTTGAAGGAGCTTGACACAAACCTTATAGAGATTTCTTCAACTTAAGGAATTTTGGGGAGTATGAGCTCTCCTTCAGTCTAAGAATGTATATTTCTTCTTCCAGAGGAGCAAAAAGAAAAGCAGCCTTGACATCAAATTGTCTTATTTTGATACTATTAGTCAAGCCGCACAATAGGAGAAGAAGAAGTGTTGTGAATTTCCCGGCTGGGGCCTATGTCTCACCCAAATATAACCCTGGAGTATGAAGTTTTCCCATAATGCAGAGTTGAGACTTACGCTGTAGAGAATCCTGTGATATTATATAAATAAAGGAGCAAATAGCTTGCTGGCATTCCTTGAAGGGGAATTTAGTATTACTTCTACTCCTTTGGAGTATTAGTATATACTAAGAGTGGTTTTCAATTGCCTACCTTTCCAGTACTATAGTAAGTCTGCACAATAATTCATTTAAATTAATGGCTGGTTTCTTTGAGACTTAATATAGGTCTCAGATCAGACCTAGATTAATTATTAACTGTGATATTGGTAGGATTTGTTGAAGAATAGACCAGATGTATTGGGCTATTGGTTAATTTATTGATCAGATATGTTTGATCTTAACCAATACCCCAATATTAAAGGGTTCAAGGGTTTATCAAAGGGCTGGTTCAGGAGAGGACCCAAGGATGGGTTTACCCACAGGGGGCTGGGCAGAGGGAAGGTTGGTAGTTTCTTTTTGTTGTGCTCTCTTTCTTTGTAAGGGTTATTTATTAACTAATGGGTGGGGTTTCTTTAATATGGGGCTGAATATTTTAGGTCACAGAAGAACCCTTATTCCAGCACCTGTTGGATGGTTTAATTGGTTAAATATGGATAATAACTTGGTTTATGATTTCTTTTTTCCTTTTATAACTGATTAACTACTAATATTTATCTGGGTAGGTACCACAGATGGATGATGAGATGGTCCTGAGGGCCTGAGATGTGTGTGTGAGGGGATTGGGTGATACAACTTGGATAGGGCAGACAGGCCCTCCTTAAATAGACAAATCCTGCCCCCAGGGGTGCTCAAGGCTTCCCCTGAGGGTTCTCCCTGTTCTGGTTAGGAAAAGTGAGATACAGTTACATGAGGCATTTCTGCTGGTTGGAAAAAGCTTGTACAGGGGTTTCATGCATGCACAGCCTTGCATAGATTGCTGTGTAGTTCAGATAAGATATTTTGCTGTGCTGTACTGGTAGTTTATTCAGTGCTACTTGATTCTACCTACATGTGTTTCTGTGCATTACTGGTGGTTTGTTTGGTGCTGCATGGTCTTGGCTGCCTGCATATATTGCTGGGTAGCCCTGTGGTACTTGTACTGGTGGGTTGTTTGGTATCACATGCTTCTGACTGCATAAATTGCTGTGTGGTTCCGAGGTTGTTTGGTACTGCATGGTTCTGGCTGCCTTAATATATTGCTGGGTAGCCCTGTGGTACGTGTACTGGTGGGTTGTTTGGTATCACATGCTTCTGACTGCATAAATTGCTGTGTGGTGCTGGGGTTTGTTTGTACTGGTAGTTTGTTTGGTATCACATGCTTCTGGCTGCATAAATTGCTGTGTGCTGCTGGGGGTTGTTTGTACTGGTAGTTTGTTTGGTATCACATGCTTCTGGCTGCATAAATTGGTTCAGGTGGACCAGATCTGAAATGCTGCACTGCCTTCTGTATCTGTATTGCTGTATTCTGGCTGAGGTGGCTGGATCTGGACTGGTTGCACTGCCTCCTGGATCTATATACTGTATTCTGGATGAGGTGACTGGATCTGGCATGCTGCACTACCTCCTGTGTCTGTGTGCTGTATTCTGGATGGGGTTACTGGATCTGACATGCTGCACTACCTCCTGTGTCTGTATGCTGTATTCTGGATGGGGTGACAGGGTTGGTGTATGTTTCTGGTGTTGAGGGTAAACTGTTACTGGTATGTACTTGAGGGTTTGTAAGGTATGTCTTTATGCCCTCCACAGAGCTGTGACACCTGTTTGGGTATGAGTTTGCCATAGTTGAAGGGTTCTTGGGCTGTATCTTCTAATCCATGAGAGATAGAGGGTTACTTTGGCTGAGTGACTATAGATTACTTGTGATGTAGAATCCATTTCTGAGGCTACTTTGAGGGTTTGAGCTGTTGTTACACTAAAAAAGTGAGTCTGATGGCTATAGGACAGGTTTGGTCTACCACATCCCCCCCAGACTTAATTCTGTCCATAGCATTCCTGTCCATAGACATCAGACTTCACATCCTATCTTCCTTCTTCTTATCCTTCTTCTACTTCTTGTTGGAGATCTGAGAGACATAAATAATGAAAAAACTAATAATCACAGTAGCATAAAACCAAGGTCCATAGAATCCTAGTGATCCAGTTGGTCTTGTTGAAATCTTGATTGTTTTTCCCTAGATCTTCTCTTCTTAAATATTTCTTGATTGCGCCCATGTAGCAAGTAAAAGTATAATTAAATCCCTTCCATTCTTCTTGGTTTGTTCCAATATAATAGGTTTCTTCTGGATAAAGACAGGTTTTGGCATTTTCCTCTGTTTTTCTGATTCCTTGGATTTAACTGATTCCTTGAATTTTAAATCTTCTTTTCCCTTCTCCATATACTGTGGTACTTCATGGTCAAAGACAGATTATTTTCCTCTAAATCTTTCATATCTTCCTCTAAATCATTTCTTGAATTTTTGAGCCTTGACACCCTGTTTGCATCTATTCAAAACTGATAGATAACTTTTTCCTTTGAAACCTACTATAATGTCTTCATTCAGACAGTTCTAGCTGAAGATTAATTGATTCCTTTTACTGGATACCTTGAAAAATCTTGAAATACTTAATTGTGTCCAATTTTGAGTTAAGCCAATCTTGATGTCTTCAGGTCCTTCCTTCTTCCCAGTGTTCCATGTTCTCTTTGGGTTGAATCCTTTTTACAGTAATAATCTTCTTGATGAAAGTATATTTATATTTGTGTATTTCTTTTATATTATTTCTTCTCTTTTCTTTACTTCTCTTGTTTATTTATTTCATTATTATTTTCATTTTCTATTATTTCTTATTTTTTTCTTAATTATTTTATTATTATTTTTTATTTTAATTTTTTTTTTGAAGGACTTAGCAGTTTAGGCTCTTGCTTAGGAGCTTCCTTCTTCTCCCTCTCCTCCTTCCTCTGCTGGCTCTTCTTCTCCTTTGTCTTGTTCTGGTCCTTCCTCTTCTTCATCTTGTTCTGGTCCTTCCTCTTCTTCATCTATTGGGGCTCCTTTGTTTTAAAACTTCTTGCTCTGGCTTGCTGCAAATCTTCTGCCAAGTACTGTTCCATCCAATTCCTCTAGAACATAGGGCCCCTTATTTAGTTGTTTGACCACTTTATAAGGTCCATTCCATCTATTCTTGAAGAGTAGCCCCCATTTAGATTCCAGGTTTCTATTGTAGACTAATACCAGGTCCCCCTTCTTGAGTGGTTTCCTTATCCTATGGGCCAATCTCCTGTCCCAATACTTGATTGAAAGTTCTCTTGCTTCCTTCATCTTCTGTGCTTCCTTCTGAATGTGTTCTTCCTTCTGAGCCAATTGTGCTGCTCTTGCTTTCAGGAGGTCTGAAGTGGTGGTCACCTGCTCCCAGTCAACTCCTAGGTATGTCTCCATTTCTAAGTCAATTGGTAGGACTGCTGGTTGTCCAAACTGTAGTTCAAATGGGGAGAATCCTGTTGTCCTTTTTGTAGAGATCCTATCTGCAAAGGTGACTAGAGAGAGGTATTCCTTCCATTTTCTGCCATTCTCCCCACATAGCTTTATTAGTGCATCTTTTATTTCCTTGTGGCCCCTTTCAATCATTCCTTGAGCCTCTGGGTAGTAAGGGGTGACCATTCTGAGTTTTGTTCCAACCTTCTTTATAGCTGTCTGGAGCTCCTTTTTAAATTCTCCTCCTCCATCCACTGTTACTTCCTTGGGAATCCCATACCTATAGATCCATTCAGATAGGAACCAAGTGGCTATGTTTCATGAGGTGAGACTAGTCAGGCCCACTGTCTCTGCCCACCCTGAGAAGTCATCTCTAGCTACCACTAGGTACTTCCATCTTCCTGCCTTGACATGTACTGCATCCATTGCTACCTTCTGAAACAGGGTTTTGGTAATAGTTGCCTTCCCTTCTTCTTTCTGCTGGAGCTTGCTTCTCTTCTGACATGGTACACAGGTTTGGACCCATTTCCTAGTCATCTTCTTCATTACTTCCCACCAGAACCTAAGCTTGATCCTTCTGTATGTCTCCCCACTCCCTCTGTGCCCCAATTCCTCATGCAGGCTCTTAATGACCCTTTCTGTATCTTCTTTAGATGTCAGCACCAGCCGAGGGCCCCATATTCCCCTCCTTTTTAGTTTTCCCTCCTCCACATAGAAGTTGGGTGACCTCCTCTTGATCTTCTGGAGTTCCTTCTCAAAGCACCCTATGGGCGTCTTCATGGTCAATAAATATTGCTTCATTCTTCCCCAGAATCCAGCTGGAGGTGTGGATGGTTTTTGGTCTTCAATAGAGTTGATTTTTAATCCAAGGCCAGGGTGTGGACTGATCCATTCTTCTTCTTCATCAAAATCCTGATTTGTGTCTTCTGGGTCTTCTGGGTCCTCTGGACTTCTTGATAGGCTTTCAGGAATTTTGAATGTTTTCCCTGGCTTATGGACCAAGTCAAAGGAAAATAGTTGAATGAATGCCACCCATCTAGTCATAGGAGCACTAGGTTGGCTGAGGGTGTTGATCATTTCAAAGAGGGCTTTTGCATCTACTTGTAAATCAAAGTGCTGTCCCCACAGGGTTGTCTGGAGTTTCTTGAGTATCTTGGCTACTCCACAGAGTTCCAATTTTGACTGGGAATACTTCTTTTCTGTTTTTGAAAAACCCACTGACTCATAGTAGCCTTGCCTTGGTCTTCCTTCTTTGTTTTCTTGCATCAGGACAGCACCTGCTGCTAGGTAACTTGAATCCACAGCTAAAATGATCCTTCCTGCATCCTTGTTATATTCTATGCTTTTGAGGGTTATGTCTTCTCCTACTGTCTTCTTGAGTAACAGAAAGGCTTCTTCACTTTGACTGTCCCACTTAAACTCTACATCTTTCCAAGTAAGTCTTCTGATTGGTGCTGAGAGTGCTGAGTAGTTTTTGATGAACATCCTGACATAGGAGCAAAGCCCCAAGAATCCTCTAGCTTCTTTCTTGTTCCTTTGCTGGGGCCAGCTTTGAATTTTGTTCAGCTTCTGTTCTTCTAATTTCCTTCCCTCCTGGGATACCACATGCCCTACTATGTTAAGGGCAGGGACACAGCAAGCAAATTTCTCTCCTGAGATAGTTAAACCAGCCTTCTCTATCCTGAATAAAATTCTTTCTAAGGTTATAGCATATTCCCAGACAAAACTTCTTATTTGGGGTTTTTCTTCCAGTGTCTCTTCATTGTACCTGCTTCTGGTCCCTTTGATTCCTCCATCATCAATAAATATACCTACATGTTCTGGTATTTCCTCCTGGAGTATCCAGGTCATCTGAGCTTGGTAGACTGCTACTGAGTTGGTGCCCCCCTGAGGTAATCTTGTAAGCTGGAGTCTCCCCAGGGTGGTTTCAAAGATGGTAAATGGTCTTGAAGTCTTGTCAAATTCTCTTTCATCATATCCTCTCATGATATCTCCTAATCCATAGCAAGCCCTTCCAGAGAAAGACTCCACAAATTCTGCAATCTTTGGGGGTAGTCTGGCATCCTTGATAGTGACTTTGTTGAGGGGTTGGAGGTCATGGACTATTCTGATCTTCCAATTGGCTTTAGCCACAGGGAATACAGGGCTGGAGTAACTGGAAGTTGATTGTTCATAGAGTCCTGTCCTAATCCTTCTCCTGACTAGTTCTGTAAATGCTGGCCTGATAGGTTGGGGTATAGGTATAGGTTTCTTTTGCCATGGTTCATGCAGGATGGTAGATATCTTTTAGGGAAGCCCATAGGAGTGCTTGAGTAGACCCCTTTCCTCCTCAGTGAAAGCAATTGCCTTTTCCCTGAGGACCATCACATGTTGTAGAAGTGTAATTTCCTCCGGTGTGAGCCAGTGATCAGGCCCAAAGTTAACCATTTTTATCCTTTCTGATGTAATTCTTGAGGTTTGTATGAAGTGAGGTGGATAAGGAGTCAGGGGTGTAGTATACGGGTCCCTGGAGAGTGGAGGTCTTTGGAGAGGGGGGTTAAGTTCTTGTGGAATGGGTTGGTTTATGGGCTTAATTTTTTTTTCCACTGTCTTATACTTGGCTGCCAGGATCTGGGTTTCCATGGTGGCTAGTAGACAATTCCCTGTTTTGTTCTTCTTCTCTCTTGCTTCCTTTGGTAGTAGTATGTTCAAACTGAATTCTTGTGAGTGTAGGTAGTTTAGGGTCTTGCCAGGGACCATTTGGGAGTAGGTAGTTTTAAGTCTTACCAAGGACTATTTGACCCTCTTTTTTTTTTTTTTTTTTTTACCATTTTTTTTATTATTATCATTACTTTTACTAATTTTATTCATTCATTTGTTTGTTTGTTTTTTTATATTTTATTTTTACCTTTTTTTTTTTTTTTTGGTTTTGTTTCCTACAGGGGTTACCTCGCCCCCCTTCTGGTCCAGTTGTGTAGGCGGCCGTAGGGAGGGTTAGCTGTGTTCTTTGTTTTGCTTGAGGGTGGCGCTCGCTGTTCCTGCAATTGTCCATGTAGAATAAAATTGCCTTTCTTGCGCGCTCCAGGCGCAAGAAGCTGCTCCCTTTGCAAGGGCGTCTCCTAGAGGCACGGGGGACGCTCCGCAAGGTAGTTGCTCTTTTTGGTGTCCAATCTGGTTGGCTTTTTACCGGTCTACCTTACCGCTCAATTTTAAAGGTAAGGATTGACATTATTGGCAAATACAGGTAAGCCCCTCTTCCCTCTTCCATTTCCATCTTCTATTATACATCTGTTTCCCAACTTCTGATCATGTTCCTCGTCACGCTTGCACCCTCCTTTCCCTCCTTTGGCTCCTCCTTTCTTCTTTGCGGTATCTGCAGGGTGGGTCCCTTTGTATACTTTGGTCGGTCCAATCCTTGACTTGTTGGGACCTTGACACGTCAGCTGGTCCGCTTACACATGACTTTGAGTTGCCTGCCACCTTCTTCCTTTTAATTCATCTTGATTGCTGATTCCGCGCTTGTTCCTTCTTATCTCGTGACGTGCTAAGCGGTTATTGGGATCCCTCCTCATCCTTGGTGTTGTAATGGTATGTCAGATCTGGTTTTGCTGATCCTATTAATTCCTTTCATCTTTAATCTATCTTATCTTGATTGCTGATGCCGCACTTTCTCCTCCTTATCTAGCGACGTGCTACGCGGTTCTTGGGGTCCCTCCTCATCCTTGGTGTGGTTGTGGTATGTCAGATCTTGTTTTGCTGATCCTATTCATTCCTTTAATCTTTAATCTATCTTGCTTCGTGATTGCCTCTTCTGCTGTTTGGCTAAATTCCGTCATTTTTTCTGGTTCCATTCATTCCTTGTTTTTTATTTACCTTTAATTTATCTTGCTTTGTGATTAGGATGCCGCCGCGCTTCCTTGGTCAAGCTGCGCTATGGTTTTCTGTGAGCGTTGGGATGGACCACTGGGCCTGGGTAAGTTCTGTCCCTTCTCTCTCTCGCCACCTCCTCCTCTCTAGGTGGGTTCTTGAATATTTAAAGGGGACCCTTGTCGGCAGATTCTCCCCCCCCTCATCATCCGCTGGTCCTCCCTTCCATTCTCCTTGTTGCTCCACTTAAGGTGGGTTGTATCTCACCCCTCCCTGTTCCTCCCTGTGACCCAAAGGGCTGACTGGATCTTTCATGTCTTGTTTCCTTGCACCTCCCTCGTTCGTGCAGATGCCTTCCAAGTCCCCTTGCTGTGATGATGCCAACTCCGAGGCCTCCGTGGTGGTGGTCTGTCCAAGCCGCTTGTTCAAACGCAAGTCCAAAGACCCGCACTCCGCTAGGATGAAGGATGCCCCCAAATTGCCATTGGAGGACTCCTCTGAGGCCCGCTCAATTCCTGTTATGCCCAGCAGCCAGGCTGCCCCTTTGTTTCTGGACTCCCAACTTGACTCCGCAGACGTTGTGGAGACTCCTTTGAGATTGGGTAAATTTTGTAGCAAATAGCTTGCTGGCACTCACTTGAGGGGGAATTTAGTATTACAACTTCAAATAAGATAGAGGAATACAAAGGGTGGTTTTGAATTGCCTGCCCCTCTGCGTACTATAGTAGTCTCACAACAATAAAATAAAAAGAGAAATGGTGGCTGATTTTCAAATAGAGTTGCTACTATAGTAGTCTCTATCAGACCTAGGATCAATGTATTCAAGCTTGATAAGTAAGAAATGATGGAACAGATGGGTGACCTGGTGGATAGAAGCTGAGTAAGGGAAGATTCCTTTCTCCAGTCTTTTCCTTTATATATTTTTATATTTATTTTATTGGTTACTGATTGATACTCCTTTGGTGATACAGGTGATGATTTGAATAAAGCTTGAAATGGTTGGGCCTATAGTTGATGACTGATGATGATGTTTGATGATGATGATGATTGACAGAGTAGGTGATGATGATGGATGATGATGGATGAGGTAGGTGATGCTGATGACTGATGATGGTCAAGGCAGGTGATGATGATGGATGATGATGATGACTGATGATGATGATGGATGATGGTCAACGTAGGTGATTTTGATGATGGATGGTGATGATGATGGACAGTGATGATCACTGATGATGATGATGGTAGGTGATGATGATGATGACCAATGATGATGATGGTAGGTGATGATGATGACTGATGATGATGATGGTAGGTGATGATGATGACTGATGATGATGATGGTAGGTGATGATGATGACTGATGATGATGATGGTAGGTGATGATTTTCAGGTTATGGGCACATGGTGGTGATGTTCACAGGTATGGGTTATGGAGTAAATAATGGTGGTGGTGGATGGTCAAAAGTATGGGTTATTGGATTGGGTCATGGTCAAAAGTATGTGTTGATGATGGTGATGGTGATGGTGATGGTTGATGATGATGATGATGATGATGGTGATGGTGATGGTATGGGATATGGGATTGGTGATGATGATAGTATGGGTTATGGGATAATGGCCGAGAGTAGTAAGAGTATGGGTTAAGGGTGCCTAGGAGGCATGGTGATCCCTTGGAGGGAAGGATGGGGGGAACTGATGATGGGACCTGGATGGGGGAGAGAGGCCCTCTATTTATAGAAAATCCTGCCCTCAGGGCTGCCCCTTAGGGTCTCCCTGGTACAGTGAATACAGTCCATGAGGCATTTTTGCTGGTCAGAGGAGGAGGCTGTGCAGGATCTACATGCATGTACACCCTTGCATGCATTTCTGTGCTGCATTGATACAGGTTCCCCCTGCATAAATTACTTCTGTATAGTGTCCTGTATGATGCTGTACAGCCTTTGCATGCATTGTCTTGCATATATTGCTGTGTATACAGGTGATTTTTTTGGTTCTCCATGCAGTGCCTTGCATATATTGTTTCTGTATTATGTCCTGTATGATGCTGTACAGCCTCTGCATGCAGTGTCTTTCATATATTGCTGTGTATACAGGTGATTTGTTTGGTTCTTCATGCAGTTTCTTGCATATATTGCTGTACATACAGGTGGTTTGTTTGGTTCTTCATGCAGTGCCTTGCATATATTAATTATGTATACTGCTGCAGGTTTGTTTGGTGCTGTATGGTGGTACTGTATGGGGTATGTACTTGAAAGCATCCAGGGTATGTCCATGAACCTTCACTGGTCTGTGACACCTGGTAGGGGTATGGGTAGGCCAGGGTTGATTTAAGCTGTATCTTCTAAACCATGAGAGATAGAGGGGTACTTTGGCTGAGTGACTAGGGGTTACTTTTGGTGTAGAATCCATTTTTGAGGTCTGTTTGATGATTGGTTCTGTCCTTATACTAGAAAAGTGAGTGTGATGGCTATAGGTTATGTTTTGGAGCACCACATCCCCCCCCCAAATTAATGCTGTCCGCAGCATTCCTGCCTATAGACATCAGACTCTCTTTTCAACAACTATGGCTCCTTCTTCTTCTTTTCTTCTCTTCTCTTGATCAAAAATTAAATAATTATATAGTAATTAATAAGAAAATCCCAGAGGTGAAAGGAATCTTAGGTGATCCAGTTGGTCCTGTTGACTTTCTTGATGATTTATCTACAGATCTTCTTCTCTTCATTCATCCTTGATTTATCCATGTAACAATTCCAAGCATATTTGATCCCTTCCATTCTTCTAGATTTTTGATTTATAGTTTGGTTCTCCTTGGAAAAAGACAGGTTCTGCATCCTTCTTCACACTTCCTTTCCCTTCTCCATATCCATCTATGATATGGTACCTCCTGGACAAGGACAGATACCCCAATGACCTTTTTTCTTAAACTTTTAACTTTATTCCTAATCCTCACCAATTTTAAACCTTGATGCCCTGTTTAAATCTATTCCATCTTGATATATTCCTTTTCCTTGGTATACCCGCTATAACATCTTCATTCTGAATTGTCTTGTTAAAGATGAATTATCCCTTGTTACTTGCTACCTTGACACATCTTGAAATCTTGAATTGGATCCAATTTGGAGTTAAGCCAATTTTTAGGTCTTCAGGTCCTTCCTTCTTCCTAGTATTCCATTTCCCTTGTTTTAAGTTTAAACATTTATAGTATCCTTGATTTATTTATATTTTATAGTTTTATATCACATATTCTTTTTAGTGTGGGCAGTTTAAGGTCTTACCAAGGACCAAGATCAGTTTTTTATATCAAGTTTTATTATCATTTGTTTATTCATTTTATTATTTCTTTTATTCCTTTTATTTTAATTTTTGTTTATGAGTGTAGGCAGTTTCAGGTCTTACCAAGGACCAAGATGATTTTTTTATTTGTTTATTATCATATTTCATGCCTTTTTATTGTTATTGTCTTTGAGTGTAGGCAGTTTCAGGTCTTACCAAGGACCACATGATGGTATTATTTTATTTTATTTTTATTTTATTTTATTTTTTATTTTAGTTTATTTTTTTTAATATTTGAGAGGAAGAATTGGTTGTGTTCTGCAGTTTAAGGTCTTACGGGGGACCGTCGAGGTGTTTGCTGTTGAATGGTGCCCAGGCACGGTGTGCGTGATTCAGGCGCGGGAGGGATTTTTTTTGTGCAAGGTGTGGAAGGGCGCGCAAGGTGCGCGGCAGTTTGCGTGGTAGTTGTTTCTGGAATTCATATCTGGCCATTGATTGCCGCGACTCCAATTGACCTAAATCTTCGCGGCCATCACCCAATGTTGGATTGCAAAGGATACAGGGATGAGGCGTTTTTTGATTATTTGGTAAGTGCCACGTTTGTTCTTCCATTCCTGTATTCTTCTTCACTTTACTTATTCATTCTTTTATTTATCTTATAATTAATATTATTATTAATTAATTTTTTTTGTTTTTGGCATTTAGCCGGTTTTCATGTTGCGCCTTGGGTTCAATAGCACGTAGCTGGCAAAGATCACTTGGGCGGTTCAATCGGATGCAGGCTCAAATTTTCCTTTACAACCGGGGTCTTTGCAGGCGGTGCAAGTAAGTGTTCCATACTTTATCTATTGATGAATTGATATTTTAATCTTATTTTTTTTACTTATTTTTTTATTAATATACATTTTTTTTGGAACCCTTCTGATTGAGGTAGGATGTTTCAATTGCGCATGATCGCCAAAGACCACTCGGGCAATCCGATTGGATGCAAGATCAAATTTTCCTAGGCAACCAGGGTTTTTGTGGGCAGTGTATGGCAGCAGGTGATTGTGAGCACTGTTTGGTTTCATATTCACTTGTCTACAGTTTTAATTCATCTAGTTGTATTTATTTTCTTCTTCCTAATGACGCGCATGACTAGATTTCATTAACTGATTGACTTCTCCTTCCAATTTGAGGCAGGTTCTGCAGTGAACCGCGTGGCCGACCGGTTGATCTTCAATGGAATTAGTCATTCCAATCAACCAACCGCCTGGATCATTGACATTTTACTAGGCGACCAGCGTCATCAAGGGCGGTGTATGGAATTCTTTGATTGTAAGATTTGTTTGGTCCAATCTTCTTTTTTTTACAGTTTCAATTTATCTGGTTGTATTTATTAATCTTCTTCTTTTTTCTCAGTCCTTCCGATTGGCGGACGGGACAATTAGATTGACTGATTGACTTGTGCAATTGGTAGAGGTGGGAGTGTTGCTGTATTGCGCATGGTTACCAACCGCCACTTGCGCGATTGGACCGGATGAAAGCTAAGTAATCTTTTACTTTTTTTATTATATATTTTTTTTTCTTCTTCTCAATCCTTCCAATCAATGCAGGACCTGCAGGGACCAAGTTACGCATATTGCAAGATTGATCAGACAATCTCCGGTCACATTTATTTATTTGATTGGCCAATTTACTCGTACAATCAACATTTTTGTAGGCAACCGGGGTTGTCGTGGGGAGTGCCATGGGGGTGGTGTATGGCAGCAGCTGATTGTGAGATCTCTGTTTGGCATTGTTCTGTTTATTTATGACTTCTTTTTAATCTATCTAATTTACTTCCTTCTTCCTCTTCCTTCCAAACAAGGCGGCTTGGCAGCGATAAGGCCCACAAATTGCAAGATCGGTCAGTCGGTCTTTAGTTGCATTACTTAATTGGATCGACCAATTGCTTGCATAATTGATTCATTGGTGCATGGGAACAGGCTGATTGCAATCGGAGGGTCCCCACTTTTTTTTAATTAATTCCATTCTCTTTTCTTCTCAATCCTTCCCATTGGCGGATGGGCAGAGGTTGAGTTGCAGCCATCAGTGTTTTTTTGTCCAATCAGATTGGGGTTGCCACAACAACGGTCGTGCTTTCTTCCGGTACGCCTCGTTCTTTCTTCTTTTTTTTCTTCTTTCTTTTTCTTTTCTTCCAATTTCTCTTCCTTCTCCTTCTTATTGATACAGATGGGCAGGGGCCCACTTGGGCGATTGATGCAAGGTGAGTTTCTTCTTCCCTCTTTGTTTTCTTCTCCGACCGGCGGATGATCAATATTGCCGCTTGGACCTGTCCGAGATCGTCGGACTATTGCGGTTGGAGCAGTTGCAGGCGGGAGCGAGGTCCTCCCCTTCTACCAATGTCTATAAAAAGCCAACGGGGTGGAGCCTGTTTTGTCTCCATCCATCCATCACTCCCCCGGCTTTTATACGCTGCGCGGCCCAACATGATGAAGGGCGTTAATGATAGCGCCAACCTGTTTATGTCACAGTTTTTTTGAGCCGTCAATCGTTCATTCATCCGTTTTTTTTAAATTGAACACCGTCTTGTTGCCATCACTGATCCCCCTTTTTTTTCGATCTTAGGGTACAAGCAAACGCATCGTTCGCCACATCTTGGCTTCTTTGATTGTACTTGTTTGGCTGGTCTTATGGTGAGTCTGATTCTTTTGTTGGTTTTATATATATATAAGGGTAAACTCGTCGCTGATTACTCAATATTGTTTTTTTTGACATGTATTGTACAGCGATAATCAAGTGCCCACCCATTCCCTCAGCTCATTGAAGGAAACCAATGGCCTACTACTGCATCGATCATGTTATTTTTTTTTGTTAAACTTTGTTTTAAGATGAAATAAAAAAATATTGTGAGTCTCTTTTTTTTATTATTTTCTTCTTATGACCTGGGGAATGAACTCAAACTGATTTTTTTTTCTTTTTTTTTTGTTTTTTTGTGTGTTTTAGGTTTATGTGGCATTCTACTAGTATGATCCTTCTTAATATTTTTTTTGCAATGAATACCCTTGGTTTGTCAAGACCGTGAGTTTTTTTTTTTTTTAATGGTAATTAATTTTTTTTATGAGGTTGAATACTGTGAGTTTTCTTTTCTTTTTTCTTTTTTTTTATTATATTTTTTTATGGAGGAAAGCCAATACTGAAATGATTTTTTTCTTTTTTTATTTGTTTCTTATTCTAGGAGCACAGATAAGAGAGAGCTTTGCAGTTGAATGTCATGCTGGACATTAAAATAACTGTTCTTCATATTGTTCCAGGAGGTGGCAAGGTATCTCCCTGAAGTGGTCCCAATATCTTTGGATACTCTCCTCCCTCCAGGGGATGAGTCCTTCAGTCCAATACTCTTCCCAGGGCTCCTGATAGTATAACCCAACCCTAAACCCTGGTGAGATATATCCATATTCTGAGTCCCAATCACCATTCTTGAGAAAACCAAGAGATCCTGTGCCTGTAAGTATATCCATAAACTCCAAGTTGGTAAGTCCCCAGCCAGGTAATTTGTCCATTGCTGTTTTGTTTGCTGGATTTTCTTCTTGAATGAACCAGTCTGAAAAAACTCTTTGAAAAAAGTTTCCTGGTTGGTCATTTGATGTCCATTCCCCCCAGGGGATTTCTGTGGTATCATCCAGTTCTTCTGTCTCTTCCAGACTCCTTCCCCATTCCATTTCTTGACACTGAGTTATTGACTGGTCCAGTTCCATCTTGGTTTCACCTTCATCCCTCTTGAAGTCTTCCTTGAGTTCTCCTTCTTCCATTCCCTCATCTGTTTCAATCAAGTCTTCCCACTGAACTTTCCTGAGGGTCATTCCATCCCTGTTAAGTCTTCTTGGTGGTTCCATTTCCCACCCTTCTTGACCTGGTTTGCAAATTGGTATACATAACCTCTCCCCTCCAGGTAGTTCATAACTGAGGATTTCACCCCTCTTTTGAGACAGCTCCAACCTGACCTTATAGTCAGCCAAGAAGGGTCTCCCAAGAACAGTATTAACACTCCCTTTTGCTACAAAAAAGTTGGCCAGTCTTGGTTCCCCTGGGTTGATTTCAAATGGGATCCTCTCTTCTAGTCCAATCAGAGGTGTTGAGTGTCCTCCAATTCCAGTAATTTTCATCAACATTTCTTTGGTTACCAATCCTACTTGGTTGGTCAGGTGTTCAGGTATGACATTGAGTTCAGCTCCACTACCCACCAAGGATCTTACCTTCCTGTTCTTGATCCAAATGTCTATGAATCCAAGAGGACAAGCATAGGTAAGGTTCTGCCTGGGTCCGAACCATTCATCTTCATCCTCTGGATCCAAATGGTGTTGAAAAGCTTTGACCTTCCTACTTTCTGGTACAGGTACTTTTGCTGTATTCCCCTCCTCAGTGTTGGTACTCTGAAGTTGTTGGAGAATTTTTGGTGAGATGGCCAAAAGTTCCTCCATTTTAAGTGTGAAAGTTTGCTTGAGTATCTTCTTTTTTAAATTCATCCCAATCTTGATCTCATCCATATTGTTTGCTGTTTCCAGGTCTCTTGAGGTTCTCTCCCCCTCAGGTTCCACATTTTCATTGATTTCCCTTGCCCTTCTGGTAAATTTTTCTTGGGTGGGCTGGACTTCTTCTTCCTCTGAAGTTGAATCTTCCTGGTCATCCTCTATCCAGGCTCCAGGGTAACTTGGTTTCCTCTTTCTTGGGGCCTTTCCTTCCTTCTTCTTCTTTGATCCATCTGCTTCATCCTCTGGTCCTCCATGGTTGTTTTGAGAGGGGTTAAGTCTAGGAGATCTCCTAATACCAAACTGAAACTGCTGTAGGTGTTCTGGAATGTTGACTTCTGGTGGCTGCCAGGATCCCCATTCTCCAACTTGAAGGACTGCAATTACTGCAACTGTCTTCTCCTCTGGTTTTGGTTGGTTATTGGTTTCTTCTTTTGGTTGGTTTGAGGCATGAAACTTGTTGACCAATTCCTTCAATGTTTCAGGTGTGTTATTTGGGATAGGTTGTTGGTTTGGGTGGTAGTAGTTTGGACCTAGCTTAATAACTTTCTTAGATTTTATGTCCTCACTAAGGTCTGTACAATTATAGGAAGTGTGAGTTTCATCTCTGCAATAATAACATTTTGGAGGCCATCTTGGTGCAAGGGTTGGGACTCCTGGTGTTATATAGGGTTGTTGCCCTATTAACCTGTCAAAATGTGGTGGTGCTGGTTTTTGATTGTTGAGAGCAGTGGTGAGCTTATTGACTTGGTCCTTTAGTTGTTTGATTTCTTCCTTTTTGTCCACAGGTTGCTGAAATTTAACCTCTTTCTTAACTTCCTTCTTTTCTTGGATTGGTTCATTTCCTTCAGAAATATCCCACAGGGCCAGAGCTGTTTCCACATGTTCCTTCAATATTTCCAATTCTGGAGCCAAATAACATCCATCAAGGGACTTCCTAATTTGCCTGGCTTGAATCAGTCCTCTGGTGACTTCCCTCTTGAGTTCCAATGATAAGGCCTTCCAAAGTATGTCACCCTTTTCCCAGTTGGTATTATCATACCCCATCCTAATGAAGTAGACAACCATTTCTTCATAGTTTCCAATAAACTTTCTGCATTCTTCCTTAGTGCTGATGCCTCCTTTCTCCTGGGTGTTTTTGAGTACGTTAGGTATGGACTGTTCATTGAATCTTCTGTGGGGTGTGTCTCTTCCCCACTTCCTCTTCATTTCCTTCTTGAGGAGCTCCCAGTCCCTGGTTTCATGCCCCTCCATGTTTTCCACAGACTCCCTGAGTTTGATGTCCTTGATGATAAAAGGTAGCTGCAAGGCAAAGTCCTTCCCTCCAGCACCATAAAGTTCTGCAAATTTTTTGATCCTGTTAATAAAGAGTTCCACTTCAGTTCCTTTGAACTCAAGCTGGGCTTTGGAGGTATCAAAAACTACTCCATTCTGGACATCCTTTATCCTAGAGTTTGTTGGAGAGGGGAGGTCCATAGTGGTGTTCCTTGGGTGATGGTCCATAGGAATAAACTGGGAGTGCTGATGGTTTCTTTCTTCTTCAGTGTGTCCTGGGAATGTGGTAACCTCTAGACTATCTTCTGGTGGGTCTGATTCTGATAATATTCTGACTGGGCCTTGTCTGATTCCAGTCCTGGGGGTAGAGGTGAGCCTAACTAATTGGGTATATGGGGTTTCTGGTATTCCTTGCATGGTTCTTTCTTGAGTACTTTCCATGAAGGCTTTGAAAATTTGGTACATATTATCCAGTGAGTCTTGCATTGATTTCATTTGATCCCTAGTCTCTTGGAGTTCCTTTTGGGTGGTCTTCATTTCCTTGGACTTATCCATGATCTTTTGTTCTTGTTCCTTTATCCTATCCATGGTGGTATCTGCTATGGTAGGCTCTTCTGAGGCCATGTTGTCTTCATCCAATGAGAGGATTTCCTGTATTTTACTGACTAGATCCTTGATTCTCTCCCTAGCAGGTGCTTCAAATCCTTGGTCTTGAATGGTTCCTGGTATTATTCTTGCTTGTTAATGCTTGAGGTTATTGATCCAAAATATGAAGATTATTGGCCAACGTTGGGACACCAGATGTGGAGACTCCTTTGGGATTGGGTAAATTTTTTAGCAAATAGCTTGCTGGCAGTCACTTGAAGGGGAATTTAGTATTAAAACTTCAAATAAGATAGAGGAATACTAAGGGTGGTTTTGAATTGCCTGCCCCTCTGCGTACTATAGTAGTCACACAACAATAAAAGAAAAAGAGAAATGGTGGCTGATTTTCAAATAGAGTTGCTACTATAGTAGTCTCTATCAGACCTAGGATCAATGTATTCAAGCTTGATAAGGAAGAAATGATGGAACAGATAGGTGACCTGGTGGATAGAAGCTGAGTAAGGGAAGATTCCTTTCTCCAGTCTTTTCCTTTATATATTTTTATATTTATTTTATTGGTTACTGATTGATACTCCTTTGGTGATACAGGTGATGATTTGAATAAAGCTTGAAATGGTTGGGCCTGTAGTTGATGACTGATGATGATGTTTGATGATGATGATGATTGACAAAGTAGGTGATGATGATGGATGAGGTAGATGATGCTGATGACTGATGATGGTCAAGGCAGGTGATGATGATGGATGATGATGATGACTGATGATGATGATGGTGAGTGATGATGATGATGGATGATGGTCAAGGTAGGTGATGTTGATGATGGATGGTGATGATGATGGATGGTGATGATGACTGATGATGATGATGGTAGGTGATGATGATGATGACCAATGATGATGATTGTAGGTGATGATGATGACTGATGATGATGATGGTAGGTGATGATGATGACTGATGATGATGATGGTAGGTGATGATGATGACTGATGATGATGATAGTAGGTGATGATGTTCAGGTTATGGGCACATGATGGTGATGTTCACAGGTATGGGTTATGGAGTAAATAATGGTGGTGGTGGATGGTCAAAAGTATGGGTTATTGGATTGGGTCATGGTCAAAAGTATGTGTTGATGATGGTGATGGTGATGGTGATGGTTGATGATGATGATGATGATGATGGTGATGGTGATGGTATGGGATATGGGATTGGTGATGATGATAGTATGGGTTATGGGATAATGGTTGAGAGTAGTAAGAGTATGGGTTAAGGGTGCCTAGGAGGCATGGTGATCCCTTGGAGGGAAGGATGGGGGGAACTGATGATGGGACCTGGATGGGGGAGAGAGGCCCTCTATTTATAGAAAATCCTGCCCTCAGGGCTGCCCCTGAGGGTCTCCCTGGTACAGTGAATACAGTCCATGAGGAATTTTTGCTGGTAAGAGGAGGAGGCTGTGCAGGATCTACATGCATGTACACCCTTGCATGCATTGCTGTGCTGCATTGATACAGGTGCCCCCTGCATAAATTACTTCTGTATAGTGTCCTGTATGATGCTGTACAGCCTCTGCATGCATTGTCTTGCACATATTGCTGTTTATACAGGTGATTTGTTTGGTTCTCCATGCAGTGCCTTGCATATATTGTTTCTTTATTATGTCCTGTATGATGCTGTACAGCCTCTGCATGCAGTGTCTTTCATATATTGCTGTGTATACAGGTGATTTGTTTGGTTCTTCATGCAGTGTCTTGCATATATTGCTGTGCATACAGGTGGTTTGTTTGGTTCTTCATGCAGCGCCTTGCATATATTAATTATGTATACTGCTGCAGGTTTGTTTGGTGCTGTATGGTGGTACTGTATGGGGTATGTACTTGAAAGCATCCAGGGTATGTCCATGAACCTTCACTGGTCTGTGACACCTGGTAGGGGTATGGGTAGGCAAGGGTTGATTTAAGCTGTATCTTCTAAACCATGAGAGATAGAGGGGTACTTTGGCTGAGTGACTAGGGGTTACTTTTGGTGTAGAATCCATTTTTGAGGTCTGTTTGATGATTGGAGCTGTCCGTATACTAGAAAAGTGATTTTGATGGCTATAGGTTAGGTTTTGGAGCACCACAACGTCCCGTCCGTCCCTAGATTTGCTGAGTCTCAGCTTCCCACCAATCCTGATTCCGCTCCATCCTTTGAGCTTGTTGACGTCTCTCTCCCAAAAACCTCCCCCGAAAACATGTGTACCACCGTCTGTTCCCTTTCTGGCTTGCCCCCCTGTCGCGGCTCTGGCGTCAGGACCCCCGACCGCTCCACCTCCACCGTCACATCGTCGCCCTTGTCCCCTAAGCTCCCTGCCGCAATTTCCAATGGCTTTGACTCCGTCCACTTTGCCTTCTGGTGCTTAATGATCAGTCTCCCCAAGGACACCCATCTGCGCCAAACAGTTGAAGGGATTAAGGCTTGGTTGGATAAGATTTGAGTGGAGCTCTAAAAATACCAATGTTATTAGTATGTCCCAATATCTCTCTTTTTTTTCATTGTGTATACTGATACCTCTTCCCCCCCTTTTTTTAAAGAGAAGGAGCCAGGACTTCTTAGCTGGGTAGCATCAGTAAGTCTCTCTTTTTTTTTTTTTTAATTGTGTATACTGATACCTTAATTGATTTTTTTTTGGAAAAAGAAAAAAACATTGGGGTTTTCTGTTGAATCAATATCATTGGTGAGCCCTCCTTTTTTTAATTTTTAATTTTTTTTTTTTTTGTAATATCTCCTTTTTTTTGTAACGTGTATACTCATACCTTGATTGATTCTTTTTTTTTTTTTTTTTGAAAGAAAGAGAAAAAAAAAACATTGGGGTTTTCTGTTGAATCAATATTGTTGGTGAGCCCTCTTTTTTTAAAAAAAAATTTCCTTCTTTTTGTAACGTGTATACTCATACCTTGCCCACCCATTCCCTCAGCGCTTCAAAAGAAACTGAAGGCCTACTACTACATCAGTACTAAAACACAAACATGGCCCTTATTAAGACCCTACTTCCCCTCCCTTTTTTTTGTTGTTTTTTTTTGTTTTGTTTTCAGTTTTGTTGGGGTTTTTTTTTTTTTTGTTGTACAGTATCAGTAGGAGAATGGAGGAACAAAGAAAGACTTCCCACCCCTTTGCTCAGCACATCAACAGGAACTGAAGGCTTACCCCTACATCAATAAGGTAAAATGAGATGTTACTCTTCCAAGTATCCTGACCACCTGACATGGTCTGGTATAACTTGGTCCATCATGATCATATGACTTATCCAGGACTTGGCCCAGTCTTCCCCATAATATAAGCAATACCTAACAATCCATGGGACCCTCCCATGATTAGATGGCCATTGTCCATGAATTAAAAGGGTATTTCCAGTGTAAGTGTTGAGTAAGTCCATAAATTCTGAGTTGTCCAATCCTGCTCCAGGTAGCTCTTCCCAGTTAGTTCCTTCCATTTCCTCAAGGTTGGTCCAAAATCCTCCAAAGTTTTGTTGAAATAAATCCAAGGTTTCTTCAGCTTCTTGTTTCTTCAGCACCTCCTCCCATCCTCTTTCTGCTGGTACCTCAGGAGTTATGATGTTATTTTCCCAGGGGTCTGGTAAGCCTTCAGGGTCCCTTTCTGTTATATTCTGTCCACTGATCCAAACTTCTTCTTGGTCTAAGTTTGCTGTGATACTGTTCATGCCCATTGGTCATCTGGGTGGTGTGACCTGCCATCCTGCCTGGTCTGGTGAACAAATTGGGATGCATAAACTTTCCCCCCCTGCTATCTCATAGCTTAAGACTTCTCCTTTATGCTTTGACAATTCCAGCCTGACTTTATGATCCACTAAGAAGGTTCTTCCAAGTACTTTATGAATTGATCCTTTGGCTCTGAAGAAGTGGATAGACTTTGGTTCCCCAGGTGTTATTTCAAATACTGTTCTTTCAGCCAATCCAATTAGTGGGGTAGAATGGCCTCCAATTCCTGTAACCTTCATGAACAATTCTCTGGATACCAAGCCTGTCTGAATTGCCAAATATTCTGGTATGACATTCAATTCAGCACCAGTATCCACCAGATCCTTGATCTTCTTCCCTTTGATCCAAATATCAATGAATCCCAATGTGAAGGCATAGGTGAGTTTTTTTCCTATCAAGCGTGGGTATTCATCATCTGAATAGTCTTCAAAGTGGTGTTGACATCCATTGATCCTTCTATTGTTTTTGCTGGCTGATGATTTAGAGGCTTTATTCAAGTCCAAGGTTCCTTCAGGGGTCATATCTTTAAACTTATGGAAAAAATTTGGTGCAACTGAAAGGAGCTCCTCCAAGGCAAGGTTAAAGTTTTGTTTTAATATTTTCTTCTTCAAAATTTCTTCCATCTTGGTTCCTTCATGACGGTCCAATGATTCTGACTTTACTTGGTCCTTCTTCACAGGTTCAGTTACAGGCTCCTTAACAGGTTCTTTGGGGGACTCTTCTTCTTCTTCAGAGTCTTGGTCCCTTTCCACCCATGCTCCTGGGTAACTTGCTTTCCTCTTCCTTGGTGCTGGGGCTGATTCTTTAGTTTTTTCTGAGCTTCCTTGGTCTGCTACTGGTTTCTCTTGGGTGTTATCCTTCTCTGGTGGATTTCCAGCCAACCTTTGTGATCTTCTCATTCCCGATTGGACTTGAGATTCCTTCATGCTTACCTCTGGTGGTGTCCAAGCTTCCCAATCTCCAGTCTTCAAGAATGCTGCAACATTAGTTGTTTCTTCCTTCTTCTTGGGTTCCTCCAATTTTGGGACTTGTTGAGCCCCTGAGAATTTCTTGACCTGATCTCTGAAGCTTTCCTGCTGGCTATAAGGTATGGGTTCTCTGTTTGGGAAGTAATAGTTGGGTCCTTGTTTAAACACCCTCTTTGCCTTTATATCTTCTGCCAAATCTGGACAGTTGACTTGGGTATGGAGTTCATCCTTGCAATAGTAACATCTGATTGGCCATCTGGGTCCTGCACTGGGAGATGAGGGTCTGTAGTTTTGTGCCATCCCTTGGTTGATCCTATCAAATTGAGGAGGTGCCTGCTTCTGATTTAAGGCCACAGTGAGTTTTGAAATATTTTCCTTCATTTTCAAGAGCTCATCTACTCCTAGTTGCTGAAAATTGACTTCTTTCTTGGTCTCCACTAAGTTCTTTATGATAGGTTTAGGGGTTTCTTCTTCATCCACATCCCATAAGGCCAAGGTCATTTCCACAAATTCCTTCAAGGTTTCCAGGTCTTGGGGAAGGTATCTTCCATCTCTTGCAATCTTGATCCTCCCTGCATGAGCCAATTCTCTGTTCACCTCCCTCCTGAGATCAGTGGACAAGGCTTTCCAGAGGTTTTCCCCACTTTCACAGTTGGTGTTATCATAACCCATCCTGATTAAGTAAAGAACCATTTCTTCATAACTCCCAATGAAAATCTTGCAGTCATGCTTGGTCTTGATGCCTCCCTGTTCTTGAGTATGTCTGAGAAGCCTTGGTATGGGCTCCTCATTGAACCTTCTATGGGGGGTAGCTGTGCCCCATTTCCTTTTTAGTTCCTTCTTCAAAAGGTCCCAGTCTGCATATTCATGTCCCTCCTTATCTTCAATGGACTCCCTGATCTTCTTGTCTTGTACTAGAAAAGGTAATTGTAGGGCTATATCTATTCCCCCTGCCTTCTTAATCCTGGCCAGTTTCTCTACTCTTTTAATAAACTGTTCCACCTCTGTTCCATCAAATTCAAGGTTCACTTTCTTTCCATTTAATAACACTCCATTTTGTTCATTATTATTGATTATTGAGTTATCCTGGACTGGTATTCTGCCTGGGGTTCCTTCAGTATATTGGCTCCTATTAGCTCTTCTTCCTTCTTCTCTAGCTTGGGGATATATATTTATTCCTGGGCCTATGGAGGGGTTTGTTGATTCTTCCATTGTTTCTGCTGGGATTCTTCCATATGCTGATCTTGGGGTTGGGGTCTGAAATCTGGTTCTTTGTTGGGTGTAAGGGGTTTCTGGAATTCCCTGTGGTGTTCTTTCTTCAAGCATTTGGTTTATGAGTTTGGTAATGTTGGCAAGTTTCCCCATTGCTTCTTCTGCAGGTCCTGGCTGATTCTGACTTCTTTCCTGGTCTTACTCTGGCTTGTCTTGGGATCCACTGGGTATTTTGGTTTTTTCTTGCAGTTCTTTCTCCATCCTGATTATTGAAGATAGGGCTTCTTGTTTATTATCTTCAATCCCTCTGAGTTGGTCCTTGAGGTCTTCAATTATCTGGTATGGGTTTCTTCTTTCTGCCTTCAGAATAGTGAGTTAATTCTTGAGGCTAATATTCCACCAATATTTTTATCGTTTAATAACTAATTAAAACTAAAGGAAACAAGCCACTGTTGGGACACCAATTGTAGAGAATCCTGTGGGATTATAAAAATAAAGTAGCAAATAGCTTGCTGGCAGTCCTTGAAGGGGAATTTAGTATTACTTCTACTCCTTTGGAATATTATTATATACTAAGAGTGGTTTTGAATTGCCTGCCCTTCCAGTAATATAGTAAGTCTGCACAGTAATTTATTTAAATTAATGGCTGGTTTCTTTGAGACTTAATATAGGTCTCAGATCAGACCTAGATTAATTATTAACTGTGATATTGGTAGGATTTGTTGAAGAATAGACCAGATGTATTGGGCTATTGGTTAATTTATTGATCAGATATGTTTGATCTTAACCAATACCCCAATATTAAAAGGTTCAAGGGTTTATCAAAGGGCTGGTTCAGGAGAGGACCCAAGGATGGGTTTACCCACAGGGGGCTGGGCAGAGGGAAGGTTGGTAGTTTCTTTTTGTTGTGCTCTCTTTCTTTGTAAGGGTTATTTATTAACTAATGGGTGGGGTTTCTTTAATATGGTGCTGAATATTTTAGGTCACAGAAGAACCCTTATTCCAGCACCTGTTTGATGGTTTAATTGGTTAAATATGGGTAATAACTTGGTTTATGATTTCTTGTTTCCTTTTATAACTGATTCACTACTAATATTTATCTGGGTAGGTACCACAGATGGATGATGAGATGGTCCTGAGGGCCTGAGATGTGTGTGTGAGGGGATTGGGTGATACAACTTGGATAGGGCAGACAGGCCCTCCTTAAATAGAAAAATCCTGCCCCCAGGGGTGCTCAAGGCTGCCCCTGAGGGTTCTCCCTGTTCTGGTAAGGAAAAGTGAGATACAGTTACATGAGGCATTTCTGCTGGTTGGAAAAAGCTTGTACAGGGGTTTCATGCATGCACAGCCTTGCATAGATTGCTGTGTAGTTCAGATAAGATATTTTGCTGTGCTGTACTGGTAGTTTATTCAGTGCTACTTGATTCTACCTACATGTGTTTCTGTGCATTACTGGTGGTTTTTTTGGTGCTGCATAGTCTTGACTGCCTGCATATATTGCTGGGTAGCCCTGTGGTACTTGTACTGGTGGGTTGTTTGATATAACATGCTTCTGACTGTATAAATTGCTGTGTTGTGCTGAGGTTGTTTGGTACTGCATGGTTCTGGCTGCCTGCATATATTGCTGGGTAGCCCTGTGGTACTTGTACTGGTGGGTTGTTTGGTATCACATGCTTCTGACTGCATAAATTTCTGTGTGGTGCTGGTGGTTGTTTGTACTGGTAGTTTGTTTGGTATCACATGCTTCTGGCTGCATAAATTGCTGTGTGCTGCTGGGGGTTGTTTGTACTGGTAGTTTGTTTGGTATCACATGCTTCTGGCTGCATAAATTGGTTCAGGTGACCAGATCTGACATGCTGCACTGCCTCCTGTATCTGTATTGCTGTATTCTGGCTGAGGTGGCTGGATCTGGACTGGTTGCACTGCCTCCTGGATCTGTATACTGTATTCTGGATGAGGTGACTGGATCTGGCATGCTGGATGAGGTGACTGGATCTGGCATGCTGCACTACCTCCTGTGTCTGTGTGCTGTATTCTGGATGGGGTGACTGGATCTGACATGCCGCACTGCCTCCTGTGTCTGTATGCTGTATTCTGGATGGGGTGACAGGGTTGGTGTATGGTTCTGGTGTTGAGGGTAAACTTTTACTGGTATGTACTTGAGGGTTTGTAAGGTATGTCTTTATGCCCTCCACAGAGCTGTGACACCTGGTTGGGTATGAGTTTGCCATAGTTGAAGGGTTCTTGGGCTGTATCTTCTAATGCATGAGAGATAGAGGGGTACTTTGGCTGAGTGACTATAGGTTATTTGTGATGTAGAATCCATTTCTGAGGATACTTTGAGGGTTTGAGCTTTTTTTACACTACAAAAGTGAGTCTGATGGCTATAGGACAGGTTTGGTCTACCACAACACTTTTCAGGCAAAAGACTTGTAGCCTGCTTGACTCTATCTACCCACATGGTCCTGGGAAAATGAGCAGGTTTGATTCCAGTGTCCTCCCAAACGTCATGGGGTTCTATTTTTTCCAATTCAACCTTCCTTTCAATCACCCATTTGCTTCCCTTATCCACAAATGGGCCATATGAAAATTTCTGAGGCTTGATAGATGCGGTTCGTATGCTTAAATTGTAATTGACAGGAATTGGTGGGAGTGTTGCCTAAACTTCAGTGGATACTTCTGCAGAGGTCTGAGTCAAATTCGGAACATTGTCCATAGAAGAGACTTTTTTCTTGTTCTTGGTTTGAGATACACACAAGTTGGGCTTGCTTCCTGAATCAGTTCTCACAGCGCTTGGAGTAACCGGATCATTGCACCAATTCCCAACATCAATGTCAGTGTCACTGGATAACCTCTTGATGTTGGTATTGAAGTCAAGAAAATTAATGTGCTTTGTGTCAATTATCTTGTGATCAGTTGTCAAAATTTTATATGAAAGTAAGTCATCATCATACCCAATAAGCCTACAACAGAGATGGCAAGGTTCCAATTTTTAGAATGGTTCTCTGTACTTATAAATATAAGTGACCGGATTGCCTATGGGATGAAGATAATTTATGTTCTGTTTCCTTCCTTTAAAGAGCTCATACAGAAATTTCTTTTATTTATTCAGTGGTATTTGATTGAGTTCCAGAGCACACAGTTTGATAACTATATGCCAGAGATTTTGATTCAGCTGTGAATCATAGAGAACAGTTTGAAGAGATTCTAGGATAAGTCAATTAAAACATTCTGCCAGTCCATTTTGTTGCAGTCAATGGCCATTAGAAAATGTCTGCCTTATTTTATTCTTGGCGCAGTAATTTGAAAGAGTTGAATTCCAAAATTCCTTTCCTTGATCAGAGTGCAGGATCATATGACTATAATTTAACTTTTTTGACTCAAAATTTATGAGAAAAGGAAGAAAACTTGGCACATCACTCTTGCTTTTGATTGGAACCACTGTGAAAAATCTAGTGCAGCTATCAACTAATTTTAAAAAGTAATCATCCCCTTTTGTACTCAGAGGATAGATAGACCCAACCAGATTGCAATGCAATTCTTGAAAAGGCCTTTGAGCACAAACATGCTTGTTTTTGAAAGGGGTCTTTGGAATTTTATGAATTGCGCAGACCTCACACATCAAGCTTCTCTTTACAGGAATACCTAGTTTTTGACGTATCCTACTGCAACTTGCATGTCCCAGAGACTTGTGAATGATTTCATTGTGATTGAGGTAAGATATTTCATTAACTTTAACATTTTCAAAACAAACAAAAGGGATATTACACTCATAAGTCCCAGTTTTCTTCCAGTTCTCTTTTTGAATAATAAAATAATTTTCTCTGAAGTTGACATCAAAGCCATCTAGTACAAGAGAACGCATAGACAGTAGGTTTGCAGTTAATCAAGGCAAGTATAACACATCCGTTAGAAGAATTCCTCAACCTTCAGCAACCAGCAGTTTAACAGTTCCAACCCCATTGTACTTGAGGGAATTCTTTCCCAAACTTGTCAAAATTTAACCAGTTAATGATTGTTCTAGGTGAGAGAAGTGCTTAGATTCAGAAACAATGTGCCTTGAGGAGCCTGAATCCACTACAAGCGTTTTAGGAAGAAACAGAGATCTTGTATGAAATGAGCTAACTGAGGTGATTTCTGGTGAAAGTTGAATTGGTGACCAAGAACAGGCTGAGATAATATTTCAGTCAAGAGAAATCATCACAAGTTTGACAAACAAGAGACGTGGGAAGCTAACATGACAATGAAAATAAAACCAACAAGAGTGTGAACAGCTACTAAGTAAGTCACTAGAACTGAGAGTTGAGGATAGTATTGACTAGTTGATCTAAAGTTAGAAGATAATCAGTAATCAATGGCTGGATGAGTTTGAACCTGATATTATTCACTAGTAGCTTAATAGAGGATAGACAAATCCAGCCAGTGTCAAAGGATGAGTTTTTGAGGCGCCTTGAGAGAACTGGAAAACGAAATTTTGAGTCCACTGATCAATAAGTTGAGCTTGGTTGGTCTTACTTTTTCCTGACGGGCTGCTTCAAGTCCTTCTTGACTTTTGTTGAGGATTTGATTGATGAATGCTTGAATCGTGGGTAGTAGATTAAAGAGATGATTGTTGTGGTTTGTTGGTGAAATCAAATCCCCTGACTGGTACCCTTCATGGTATTTCCAGATCCAGCAATATTGAGAGTATCCACAGCCAAGAGAGAGATTTGCGCGGGTAAATGAGGACAGAAAGAAAAGAACATGAGAAAGAATAATAAAAAACAAAAATAAGGAAATACAAGAGGTACACAACTTATTAGGATTGTGCAATAGGTTCATAACTATCTCTAAAACAATCTTCAGACATTTCATATGATCTGCTGTTCTCATAATCTTTGAGTAAAGTAAACAACAACAAATGAGAAGATTAGGATTTAACAATTTCATTGTACTTGGAGACTCTAGTCTTCTTCTTTCTCAGAAAGGTCAGTCTGAGATGAGGGTAAAATTTCCAACATCTGTCCTCTGGATGTGCAGCTTTTGGATTATGCCCTTTATCATCACACGCCTTCACATTGGAGCTGAGAAAGGAGACAGAGTTTTTTTTCTCCTCAATTTTATTAGTATCTGAATCTCTATTCAAGAATCTGTTGTTGTTGAACATTTGGAGATGATCAAGTAATTGTTCAGGGGTAATCATTTTCTTTGAGTGTGTGATTTACTGAAATATGGTTTCCATGGTTGAAGAAGGTTTTTCCAGTATTAAGGAGGCAACTGTCAGCTTGCTACTATTGCAGAGCAAGCTGCAAAAGTAACTAAAAAACATAAAAATAATAATAATACAACTAACCTAAGAAGGAGTAGGAAAACAAAAAATATTATTATAGAAATGGATCTGCCATCCAAAATTAGGTAGGGTCACTCACTGACCCCACCCTTGAAATCCAACTCCTTATATTTTTAAATAATTAAAGAAAAAAGAACCAAAATACTACGGCTCCAGTATTGAACTTTTTGGCTAATTAAATATTTCACACACATTGTCACGTATAGGTTTCACACCTAAAATTCAGTCAGAATTGAGGTGTTGTGTATATTTTAGGAGTTACAGGCGGAAATGTGTTTTGTCACAATTCCCGCATGCAGCCGCGGCAGCCACAGCACCCGCGCGCATCTGAGATACAGCCGTGTCAACCCCTCAGGGTTGTGTACGCAGCCCCAGGCCTCTGACAAGTACGCAGCCGCGGGACTACGGGCTGACGTAGTGACAGGTGGCCCGTGTACCGCGTAAACAGGCTACAACACACACGGGAACTTGTTACATATGTAATAAAGGTTCCCGTGGATAGTAGACTGTCTAAATATACATAATATTATATAAAAATACCTAAATAATCTTTACACGTATTTTTTATTTAATATAATGCAAAGAATAAAGAATGTCAAAAATAAGACAATGACAGCTTCAAAAAATATATTAAAATACTTTAATATACTTTTATGAGAATTACTATACATTAACATCTTCGTGACATACTAAAGAAGATAATAATGTAATAATATTACATTAATTCCCATGACTTATATTTTTAAGTAATTATCTTAACAAATCAACTGGAACTTGTAGATAAAGAGTAAAAACAATATTATGACCTTTTACTCCAGTTATATGATACATAATGAGAACTTACCTGACATCAAAATGTCCGTAGAGATGTCTAATAATATAATTATTATTTTACAGGGAACATATACTAAGGATAATTAATTAAATAATACATAAATAGGACAGATTAGTGTTATTCACACGTCCTAATGTCCATTATAAGGTAGAATAATTCCCATACCCTAAGGAATTAGATGCTACCCTGGCTATAGCACCAAGGGCACATGACAGGCTACCCCTGGTTACTCTGCTAGCCTTAGTGTCCGTCCCTTTGAGCACCTACAACCCTCAGAAGGACCATATTGGGACCCCAAAACTATAAATACAGAGCTCTTTTGAGGATTTTGTTGGGCAGAAACCCAGTAATATTCATATCCAGACGCCTTGCCAAGGTAATCAAATACTTATAAGAGATAAGTAAGTGATTTATGGCAATTTCTGATCATTAATATCCGTCCTCAAAACTCTTTTTATCAATTAAAACTGCTGAAAAACCTTATAACCCCAGTATACAGGTTTAACCCATCAGTACACGTCCCAAACAGATACCCAAAGGATTTAATAATATACCAGTGAGTCTTATTATCCTTTCTCTGTCGTGGTAGCTTGGCTACAAGGCCCTACCACTCCATTGTGTATTTCATATACATATTATCTTTGGGTATAATAATCTTTAAACTAAAGAACCTAAAGTAACCAGGACTATGTGTTTTCATACTGAAATCCCTGAAGAGAGGTGTTAAAGATCCCCAATATAATTGTGGCCCCTCTATAAATATTTAATAATCAATTTTGATTCAAAAAAATAAACAATAACCAAACCATTTAACCTTGCAATAAGCTTAATCCAAGTATTCTACGGATTTTTGCTGCATTTATTAAATAATATATTTATTATTTACAATATCACCTCTGGTAGCTAAAGGATAGCAAGGGTCTTGCCATCCAGGAGGCTGACAGCAAAAATATTGGTTTGTAAATTGTTTCCTACACCATTCAATTGCAAAATAGAGGTTTTTGTATTGGTGATGAAACCAGGAATATCTGATTGGGAAAAAGGGGCTCAAAGAAACTCTTTGGACACCCTGGCGCGATTAGAGGCATGATTAGAAGAAAAGTACTTGTTAATATCTGCCCAGATTTGATGCGTGTCTTTCTCATTTTCTGTGGTAATTATGTTGGCCTGTATAGTTGTATCAAGCTTGCAGGTGAGTATTGTTCTAATTCTTATGTTCCTCATATGATTGAGTCTGATTGGATTTCAATTGGCATAATTCCTTTTCTTTGTGAGTTTAGCATACAAATCCTCTGGTAAATCCATCATTTTTAGAACTCAATTACAACAAATCAAAAAATTATTGGAAGTAAGCAACGGAATTGCCTCAATGGCCATCTTGAGAATAGTTGCAGTTAAAGATTCTGTCATCTTGTTTTCTGTTTTTTTTTTTATTTGAGTGAGGTTGAAGTGTTCAAGCTTTTGACAGTTAATTGTGAAGAAGTATTATTCTGAATTTAACTATAATTTTTTCAAAGGAAATAAAACCAGCAAGTACTCCATTATGTTAGAGAACAGAATACTAAAAGTTGAACAGAATCAAGGAAAACATGTCCTACCCAAGCAGTGGAAATGACAAAGGTTAAGAGATACACCAATAATGAAAATAGTAAGACCTAACACACGCCTTGGATAAAGATGATATGGAATCTTACAGTAATGAAAATTAGATTGGAAAGATTTTAAGAAGAAGAAAAGAATTATTGATTGCACCAAATTTCTTGGAGCCCTCTTTGATGACCTGAATTGTTCACTTGCCTCTTGATCTTGAGTGATAAATTTACAAATCAGAAGAAATCAAAAAAAGTGAAAGTTGGGTGAGAGAAGAAGAAGACTTCAAAGATTTTCACTGCTTTTCTCTTTAACAGACATAAGAAGAGCTAGCCAGATGAATATGCATAATTCATCTGATTCCCGCGCGTTTCACTTTAGGTGTTTTAGGAAAAAAATAATAAGAGAAATATCTCAAAAAAATAAAGAGATAAAATAAAAATATAAAATGAATTTGGATAAAAACAATCTATCTCATACATTCAAATCCAACAAATACACATTCCCACATGTGAATTTTGTAATTTTAGAAAAGCCCACTAACTCTAGGTATTGGGATTTTGGTTTTCAAATGATGCAGTATTAACATTTTTTAACACCAAAGGTTTTTTAAAATCATGGTTTTGTAATACAATAATTACTTTTAAGATAAAATATGTGATGTTCCATCAAGTTAATTGACCTTGAATTTGAATCAAAACAGCTTGGGATTGGCTAACTATTTTAGGTGGGCTAACCATGAGCAGTTGATATGATGTATTGGTTTGAAAACCTTTTTCAAAATACACAATCTACTATTCAATGCCTTGCCCATTGAAGTGAAAATGATTATTCAAAATAGAAGCATTTTTTTTGAATACTTAAGCTCATCAGGAGTTATAAAATTAAATCAAAAATTCTATTCATATTCATTTCTATTTCCCTTTGAAATAATCAATCTAAGACAATATCCAAAAATCTGAATTACCAAAAAGTCCAAATCAATCAAAAATATGGAGAACACTACCAGAGTTGGAAACATTTGGATATTCCAATGTCCCAAATGTTCTTAAAGGACTTTTGAACATGGAAGGAATCTAAAAAATGCTTTTCAAAGTTCCAACAAAGCACATCAACCCCATATAATGCAATCAAATGATTATACAAATGTATGTGACTGAATTTTTCCTGCATTTGATCAATATTAAAAAGGCCACTGATAAATTTTTATTGTTGCAAAAAATAAACCCCAAAGACAACAAACATTTTCCCATCCACTACAAGAAGAAACCCCATCATGGAACCACTACAAGCAAATATTAGGGCTGTTAATGAGAATCATGCACAAGGGTACATTCCTTGATGTATACTTCAAATGGTGTGCAGTTTCTTATTTATACTATCATTTTTCACATTGATGCCATCAATTGAAGATTTGAATGGACTGCCAAACCCTGAAAGGGATTCCTGCTATGGTGAAATACAACAATACTCCCCACCAGAAAATATGGAAATTTACAATACATCTGCGATGAAACCTCACCAATTTCTCTGTCACACTCCAAGCGCCCTGATCTCATCACTCAAAATAATTCACCAAAGTATTAAGGAAAACATTGGTGACAATGAATTTCAGAAATTAATCAATATGGAACATGAGAAAATACACATGAACTCAATTCCCAGTGGCCACCCCAACTATTCAGCAGAAAGACCCAAAAGTCTTGCAAAATAGAAAAAAACATTTTCAATTACAAATGATCTAGTGGAAAATGTCTGTTGTGAAAATTGTTACCAACTTTATCCTTTGAATGAATCACTTTCTTCTTCAGAAACTTAAACTGGTGAAGAAATTCAACAACACAGGCATTATCCAACATTCCATAATATAGTTGTTCCATAGCTGGGGAGCCTGTTACATGTGGATCCCAACTTTTGAATCAAAACAAGAACAAATCTTTATTTTATCCTCTGAGCAGTTTGGGTACCAATTGCCCAAGAATTGGATTTTCAGGCAATTAATGCTCCCTTGGTTTGAAGAATCACCCAGTGCACCTCAAGATCATCAAGCACGTAATCCTACTAAACTTTGTGATATTTGGGATGGAACTATGTGAAAATAATTCAATTATCAAACCAATCAGATTTAAACAGCAGAACCAGGGAACCTTGTCTTTGGAATTTACATTTATTGGATGAATCCCCATGGAATCAAGACCAGTGGGCAAAGCATCTCTCTTGGCGTAATATTCATGATATGTTTTAATCTTCCACCTAGTGTGAGTTACAAGCCACAAGATATTTTTGTATATGGATTCACACCAACACACAAGGAATGGAGCTCATTCCAACTGAATAATCTACTCAACACTCTTTTCTCTGAGCTACTGGATCTTTGGAAAGGATTATTCTTCAAAAAAACTAACAGGTATGCAGAAGGAAGAGTAATAATTGCTGTCATATTACCACCAATTGGTGATACACCTGCCTTACATAAAGTGGGCGGATTTGCATCCAACTCAGCAACAATCTTCTGTGACCACTTTAACCTCAAGCTGGATTATATCTGGAACACCAAAAAGGAGAATTTTCCATTTAAAAAAAAATCAAGATCACATCAAATGGGTAGAGAATTGGAATAATGCTCAATCATTCAATGAGAAATCCAAAATTCTCAAGCTCAATGGTGCCTGCTACACAATTTTCTAAACTCCACCATACTGGGAACCAACAAAAATGAAAAAAATTTATCCAATGCATACCTTTATCTTGGGAATGCTATGGGATTACAGAATCAAATACCTTGGAATAATCACAGCTGGCCAAAGTCCTCAAAATTTGTAAAGAAGGAAAAACACTTACCCAAGAAGTGTAACAATTAGCCAAGTCAGCAGCCTCAAATCTTGATCCAAACAAAAGCACTATTTTTCAACAAAAAATACCCAAAGAGTCACCAGGAGGAGATTTCAAAAATTTCTAGAAAACTGCTCAAAAAACCTGGAAGATATTGCTCCTAATCCAATTGAAAAGGTTAAAAATTGGGAAAATCAGCAGCAAGAAGGCTCATCAAATATGCAGCATAGAACTTCTGTACCAATTGTTTTAGTCCAGAAAATCCCAGGGCTCCATCTGCCCAGCTCCTCAAGAAGTTGGGAACATTCTTCATTTGAGCTCCTTAAACTGCCTTTAAGACACTCTCCAATGCTTCTTGAGAATGAATCCACAAGCAGCTCATGCAAATCTGGGACTCAATCAAAGGACAAAGGAAATCCAAAGGATACCTCACCAGGAACAAATCCAAGTAGATCTTTTAGAAGAAAATCCAGAAGCCAAAATGAATCTGGGAAGAGCAAGCAAAGCTCCCTTCAGGAAAGCTCCTACCTGTCCTTTGAAGATCAAAGCAATCCACATTAAGCAGGTTCATTGATAGAAGAGACAAGTATTGCATCAAATGAATTTTGACTTACTACTCAAGATCTCAGAATTCTTCAAGAGGGTACCAATTCAATCAAATTTCCATCTTGGATAACTAGGTTCCCCAGAAACATAGGTTTGCCTGCTGCTGGTAATCCTAAGGCTGCTGAATGGTTGCTTTTGTACACCATTCATGTAGTGCTTTTTTTGATTCCAAGATGGAATCGGAACTCAGCCAACAGCTTGCGGGAGCAAAAGCTTATCTCCACTACTTCCAAAATTATTGGTATCATCAACTTGGTAATGTTGCATCAACTTAAGGATAACAAGTTTTTCCAATTTGATGAACTAATTCTGGCTCACTGGGAGGAATTGCTTCATTGGGGATCTGAAATCAAACCAAAGACAAAAATCCATTTTAACCAGAATATGACTAAGATGATCAAGCTGTATGATCCTCCCTTGATATTTTCATGTTGGTCAGGAGAAATGCTTAATGTCAGCTTACTGATACCAGGAACTTTGCTGTCCTTTAGCTACAGAAAGTGTTATTGGTGTTGGAACAACAATAATTCCAACAAAAATTTGTAAAATGCTTAAAATAATTGATTAGAAGCAAGTGCAAAGTTTGGATGGTTTGGTTGCATTAAATTTTTCAAAATATATTTTTACAGAGGGGCCACAGTTCATGCAAAAAGGGGATCTTCATTGAAACAACCTCTCTTCAAGGGGCCATTTTGAACTGTGTAAAGACCTTGGGAAAATGAGGTCCTAAGTGATTACTCAAAAGGGCTTTACTCAAGGGGATCAGGTGGACTGGCTGACTTAAAGCACTTATTCCTGGAGGCAAGTAGGAGATAACTTACTAATTTAAGCAGTCACTCAAAGGAACTTGCAGAAATTCATGGTTGAAAGGGTCTCAGGACAATTGTTGGGGATATTGCTGATATTCTTCAATGAATTAATGATGGGGTTAGAATTAACAGTTATACTATCAGACTGAGGCCATGAATAACTTTTTTATCTTTAAAAAACACTTGATCACGGATGGCAAGGGGTCTGGATTGATTACTAAAAATTACTGGGGTTTAAACCATCTGGAAAGGGTTGTTTATATACCTTTTTGGGGTAATAAGACCTTCTCAGGGCACGTAGAGAGGGTTGTGCTTGTGGTCTGAGGCTAGAAGGCTGATCAGGGCTATTTTTGCACTTATTTTTGGTGCTTTCTACTTTCTAGCTTTTGCTGTGTCATATTTCTATGTGAAATGTGGTCAGAAAACTATTTAAATGTTAATTTTTAATTTCTATGGTTCTGACATATTTCAGGATTTTGTATTACTTTCTTTTGAGTGACATGGGTAGAAGTGGTTCTTTGTAGATTCTACACCATCTTCTGCAAAATTTGGTAATTTCTAATAATTTTTATGTGAACTTCTTGGTATTTTTTGTGGTTCCTAAAGATTTGTCAATCATGTTTTTGTGACAACTCATATTATTGTTGCTCATGATTCATTTGTTTTATATTTTGATTTTCACATTTTTTATTCAGAATTATGAGGTTTCAAACACCCCTCTACCTGTCAGTCAACTTATTACATATGCATGAAGTATGCATGCAGGTTTTAGCCTGTTCCTGTGGTACCTGGCTATCAGGATTGGTGCATTTGCTTGTGACGTGCGCAGGCTTGACAGCTGTGTGCAGGAATCTATCATCCGCGGCGAGCAGTCATTTTGAATGTGGGTTTCTTGACATGCGCCTACATATTGAGTGTCAGGCGTTTGTACCCTTGTTATATGGATGCAGGGCTGCGCATGGGAATTGTGACACAACACAAATCCGCCTGTAACTCCTAAAATATACACAACACCTCAATTCTGAGTGAATTTTAGGTGTAAAACCTATACCTGAAATTACATGTGAATTATTAAAGTGGCCAAAAGGTGCCATAGTGATGCTGTGGTCCTTCTGGCCATTTTCTTTAGAAATTAATAAAAAATATAAGGAGTTATAATTTAAGAGTGGGGTTAGTGAGTGACCCTACCTTATTTTGGGTAAGGAATTGAAATTTGTAATAATATTCTGGGATTTCTAACGCTTTCTAATTTTATAATTTATTTTCTGCTCTGAAAAGTTTCTCTGGTCAAGTAGCAAGCTGACAGCTTCCACCTCAATTCATTTTGTTAATTTCCAAACTATCAGTTTGCACCTTCTGTAGCCATCTAATCAGCCAATCACTCACCTAAATAATTGAACCTATCACCATGAGAAATTGATTTCAGTTGGTAGGAAGTGCTATCAAGGAATCTCTAGTTGAAGCTCTTGCCAATCTATAGTTGAAGATATTTGTGTTCTTCAAGCAAGTTTTGGTGCACAGTCACTGTGCAGTGGAGCTTGTTTCAAGCTTGGAATGAGCTTTGTTGGAGCTTGGCCTGTGCTTGGTCATATATTGGGCCTGAGATTCTTCATGGAAGTTTCTAACAAGTGCAATCAGAGTTTTGGGGGTGTATTATATTCAGGGATTCATTGCAGCATTTGTTGCTCATCCTTAATCAACCACATTCATTGATCTTAATGCATGGTCAAATTTTTCTCCCTTATTCCCTTGCAGTTGTGTTCCTTTCATCATTCTATCCTTTAAATTGATGAATCCACTTCAGTTAGGACCTTAGATTTCTGTAAATTCATCGCATCCTTTCTATTTCTAGCTATGGAGGTCATCTATCAGGTTGTATCCAATCATCCTCATAACAATGTAGATTACCTGAAAAGGAAATAACTTCTACCTGCAGATTTTTTCCTCAGTTACTTCATTTCATATAAAATTATTGCATGTCTCTGAGACAAAGTCTTTACATCAAGCTTTACCTCAACTTCCTTATCAAAACATTCTCCTTGCACCTCAAGCTTGACTTTGAACCTCAACTGCAAACATTAAAGTATGGCCTTACTAACTTCAATATTTCTTGTAGCATTGGTCATTCTCCCTTTTTTGCCACATCCACCTCAATCCCTTGCCCCTCTGAGCTCATGGGGTGGTTGGGTGACAGGGACACTTAGGAGTAAGGATCAAGGTTAATTGGAACCAATTTGGTTCTCTAAGTGTCACCTATTGAGGTAATGACCTGATCAATTGGGGAATGATGATCAAGAGCAAAGAAAGCAAGGCTAGATTATATGAGAACACAGATTCAGGAATGGCACTAGTTAAGGGAGAGATAATATTCCAGATAGTAACTGTATTCCAGGCGGTTGAAATCATAAGCATGTCTAGTTAATGACATGCTGATGGAATGTCTTGGCTCCAGGCTGAAGCTAAAGGCGAACATCTCAATGGAGTTGGGCTGCCTTGCAGATTATCTGTCAAAGATGTATAGAGCCCAGGACACATCTTGTTGGTGTTTAGGGGTGTGACAAGGATAAGGTGCAGCAAGCTTTGATCTGAGCGAGTGCAACCTTAGTCAGGCACCATGATACAAATTTTCCATCAAGGGTCCCACTCAACCAAGTGCTCTCGCCGTCTATGGATGCCCGCCCCACCCAGCGCACGTCCACTCGACCTTGGGTATAAGGCGCCCTGAAGCGCGTTGAAGACCATACGCTATCTCACGATCAGCTCACGATTCTTCGAGCTCATTTTACCTCGCTTTTCAAAGTCCAACAACGAGTGCCGTTCACATCCCCCCAATAAACGTGACTAAACCGACCACTCAGGAGGATGCTCTTGTCCTGTTTCAGGAAATCTTATTTTTCTGGGGATGTGTTGTATCATACACGGGCATAACCAATCCAAACTGAATCGGATAGCAGGCGAACATCGCCTTTGAGATGCTCACAACATGAATCAAATATCGAACAAAAGAAACTGACTTTATCTCGAATCACGCGATCAGTCAGTCAGGAGGAACTAACGTTAAACTTAGAGGGGGAATATCGTAAGGATTCTAGATGAGAAAGACAAAAGATACGAGCCTTCATTATTTTTAGATCCATATACAAAGTGAATACGTATGAGGAAGTGAATGAGAAAAATAAATGAAAAGGTGAGAGACGAGATGCGGAGATGGTGACCGCGAAGCCCGCAAACAATGAACACTCGGAAGTTACAAACAGATACTTGTTTTCCTGTTCTCTATCTTCAAACCGATCTTGAGAAGAACAAAAACACTCATGAGAGGTAAAGATGTGAAGGAATAGCAACGATCATCGATAGGAACGGGACGCAGAGGAAGACCAAAGGATCGATGATGAGAAGAGTATGGCCACCTAAGATTTAAATTAACAAACAGAAAGCCCAGCGTGAATGACCTCACGCTTGATCTAAGCGCATCAGGCCTCGGTTCACCCAACAACTCATCCCGTGGTGGCAATAATCATACAGGAGAATGTCTTGTTCAAGCATATCTTTGAGAAAGATCCCCTAAATAATCTGCAAGCTACAGAGAAAGAAAGGTCACCTTTCCAGAATCAGAAGCGGCAAAATCAAAGTCGATCAGTCAAACAGCAAACCTTCATAGCGCCCGAGCGGATGCCATCTTGCAACTCATTGATATTATTGTAACCAGCAGCTTTCATAGCCGATTTGGCCAATTCCCTGGCGCCTTGTTCTAGACTCTGTAATCCATCGACTCCCAGAATGCTCTCTTGAGCTTGATCGATCAAGTCGCTGGGATCGTCTCCCCTTCCAAAGTACTGATTCGATGAGATCGCGGTGGCTCCAGAGAATTGTGTCAGTCTAGTCTTCGCTTCTGCACTAGCTTGGGCATCATAATCATTCCTTTCAAAAAACATATCCGATGAAATCGCTGATTTTGTCGTCGTGAAGGTCAATTAGAGTTCAGCCGATTCAGAGATCGGAACATTGGATGCGTCTTGGCTCATGTGAAACGTAGCTTGCAAAGATGCCTACCTTTCTGGTTCCCAAATCTCTCCCTAGCCACCGTACCAGTCTCCGGTTCAACATAACCTGATGCGGCTTTGGCGGCTGCGCGTTTCTGTTTTTCAGCTAATGAAGCGGCCTCCTCACCAGACAATCCAAACGTCTGACCAAAACCTAGTTTTCTCATGCCCATGCCAAGACGTTCATCCTGAGTTAAATTCTTACTGTTGGTCGGTGGATCTTTGCTTGCCGGTTGCTTCCCGGCATTGGCCTTCGAAAGAGTCTTCAACTCTTGGGATTCCTGTGCTTCCGCCCGGGAATCATAACCTAGTTTTTTAATTCGCTCCTCCTCTTCCTTAGCCTTCCTTTCGGCCTCTTCAAAGTTGATCGAACCACCGGTTTTCTTCGCACCTGTTCACCAATGATAATAATGATGATAACGATCAGGGTCTATACTGCAATTTATACCAGTCATCTGCTCGCGAAGAGGAGTATGAAGTTATGAGTTCTTCAGATGAACTATTACCTAATTTGACTTTTGTAGCGCCAACTTTAGTAGCCCCTAACTTGGATTTCGAAGGAGCAGAGGAGCCCGTGGAGGAAGCGGTTGATCGAAGAGTGGAAGATTGAACGGTGCGAGGAGCAGATGGAATAGCCGAATCGAGGGAAGGATCGGAGGTATGAGGCTTGGTACCGTTTGAGATCAATCCGATAGTTCCAATGCCAGATAATTTAGGAGGATGGGTGGAGGGGGGGGCAGCAACAGCGGGATTAGAAGAGGTCGGTTTGTCCCAACTATCAAAGAAATCGTCATCCTTTTGGGGTTTATCAGCTGCGGCACCACTACCCGAGACTAGATTTAAACCAGTAAAGATGACCGGGCCGGGACCGAATTGGGCTTGATCGGCCAGACATCTTCGTTTCAGTTCTTCCTTGTAGAGATCGGCTGATTTTGAGGAGTACTTTGCTTTAATATCGCTCGAGCTTGAGAATGCACCAGGATGTTTGACTAAAAAATCTTGGAATGATCCGTTTCCACCTACTTTCATCGTTCTTAGTTGAGGCCAAGTCCATTGATCTAAATTCGTCGATCTTTTACGTAAACGGAAACCAACTCGTGATCGATCAAACTTTCTTTTTCGATGCCTGCCTATCGCACAGGAGTAAAGCATGACTTACCTGACGAAACTGATGTGGACTCCCATGTTTCGATGGACACTCGAACAATCTAGACAGATATAAATTCCAAAGGTGACACTACTCCAAGTGGGATTTTTCGCACCACAATCGAAACACATCTATGCAGACGATAAAGAATGACATAAGCGCCAGATGTATTCAGCCATCGTGGTCACTGCTACCGCCCGGTATCGAATCAAACATCAGATGAGAGGTGACGAACCTTGTTACCCTTCTGGTTCTTGAGGAAACCAAAGATTTGGTTGATCTCATGCTTCGTAGGTTCCGCGGACATCTCTCCGATCGATCGTTCTGATAGATGCACAGTGGAGTGAGTCAGGTAGACGAAGAGGAGATCCTTAGTTTAGTCGAGTGTTGTGAGTGTTTGTCCTTGTGATGAGGTTAGGCTCGGAAGACCTCGCGGTGCCTCGTCGACCTTCTGCCGCTGGACTGCGTTGCTGACCGGGGTTACCCTGGTGCTCGGGGAGTTCGTCATCGAGACCCACGTTGGGTCCTCAATCGGTCCAACAACTCTCGAACTCGGTCCGCTAGCGTCCCCGTTTGGACCATCCACAAACTTGTCCCAACCCACGACCCGCGCTCAGGTGACGTTAAACGTTTTGTCTTCCTAAAACCACATTGAGCTTTCTCAAGTGCAGCAAGGCACGCTCGGTTTGGTAGCCTCTGGGCACCGAAAGGACTAAAACCAATTAATGTCCAAAACAGGGTTTGGTATGCTTTCAGCCCGACACGTTCCTAGCTTGTGATTTGTTTGTCTTTTGTATTTTTTATTATTTCAATTTGTTTTCAGTGACATCGGGTCTCCCCTCTTCCTTTATTTTGATACTCAAACTACTAACTTCTTTCTTGGAATTCTGACACAAACCCACAAAGATAAACTTGAGGGGAAAAGGGGGGATTCTTTGAATGTTAAAATCCCAAATTAGGGTCTTGAGGGTAATTTTCAAGCTATCCAAGATACAATGAGGTGGTTGTAAAGAACAATCAGGTTGTTTCAATAAGGAAATCTGGGGCAAGCACTCTGTATAATTGAAACTGAAAAAAAGGGAGGGAAAAGAAGATGAACTGCCAAAGCAAAGAATGAAATCAAATAAATGGTCTCATGAAATGGAGAATCCTTGGGCTTTGTTTTTAAAGATTTACCAGTCTGCCAATTAACACCGCACAAAAATGTGGGATCTGGTTGACCAGTGAAATGATTTCGCCATTTATGGTACATTTTATCTCTAATGTTCTCCAAAATTTCACCAAGTACAGAGAAAGATGGACTCTGAATTTCAAAATTGTGTCAACAAAACATTTCCTGGGTTTCACTTTTGTGGAAAATGAAAATAAACTGCATTTTTACTTAATGTAAAATGAAAATCAGCAGGATTTTGCCCTGATAGAGAATGAAATTCAACTGGATTTCCCCTTGGTTAAAAATTGAAATTCACTAGAATTTCAAACTGATAGAAAATGTGCTTCATGTTTTGGAAAGAAATTGTGTGCTACACTAAGTGTCCCCAAAAATCCTGCCCTGGTACCAGATACTTGTCTAGTCCTTTTAGTTACAATTCCCACTGCCTGCCCAATAGCATACTATTCTGGCCTGTGCGTCCTAAGACTCTTTCTTCTGCCAACAGGCAATGAAATCATGATAATAAACAATCTTTAGCTCCCCAAAAAGCTCTACACTGAGCTATTCTTTTTCTAAGTCTCCAAGTTATTTGCCAAGGAAAAATTCTTCTGGCACATGTCAAGACACTAATAATAAGAAAACTCTGCTTGAAGACCCCTGAATTTCTCCAATGATACGCTATGATGAATCCGTGGAAAAACTCCATAAATATTCTCTATCTCCATGGTAACATACAAACTCCTTATATACACAAACCAAAATCACAACCCCAAACAAAATAAGAAAAACAACAAATGACTTCCTCTGCACCGCCTCCCTAAAACACTCTGCAATGACCCAGGACTTCATTAGTCCTGATACTACTAGCTTTTATGTCTGCTTGCATTAGATTCAGTGATACTATTGTAAGCTCCAATGGCCCTACTAGTTGATTTGCCCCAATGCAGCTGTCAGCTTGCTACTATGTACAGAGCAACCTGTCATAGCAACACAAAACTATAAAAAACAAATTGAAACAAGAGTATCTAGATTAACAAAAGAAGGAGTGAGAAATCCATGAATGTTATTGAAGAAATGTATTCCTCACCAAAAATTAGGTAGGGTCACTCACTGACCCCACCCTTGAAATCCAAGTCTTTACATTTTTAAAATGATTAAAAAGAAAAGTACTAAAAATTACAACACCAGTATGGCACCTTTTTGCCATTCTAACGTTTCACATGTGTTCTCACATATAGGGTTTACACCTAAAATTCACTCAGAATTGAGGTGTTGTGTATATTTTAGGAGTTACATGTGGAAATGTGTTATGTCACAATACCCGCGCGCAGCCCCGCATCCTTACATATCCCTACGCACTCGTAGTAGAAAATTCCCGCGTGCTAGAGACCAGCGCAAAGCTAATTCTGCCACGCATGCAGTGGATCCTACCCCGCGCGCATCTGTACTGACTGATCCCTGCCTCTGGATCTGTTGTGACTAATGTGACAACCAGGTACCACTCAGAAGATCTAAAACCTAGTTAGGGTTGCCTAGCATATGTAACAAGTTGACATATGCATTGGTAATAGTCTAAAAAGATCAAAATCTAAATAAAATTAATAAAAATTAAGTTTAAAACATTTTAATAATAAATCAAAGATCAAGGATTGCCACGTAAATCATTGACTCTGATCTTTGAAGACCACAAAACACTACAAGGAGTGTTCATAAAAATTATTAAAAATTATCTACGTGATTAGAAGATAATAGAAAATCAGTAAACATCCACATCTGTTCACTTTGAAGCAATACTAATAGTAAAAACAAAGGATGAGTGCAGAATGATCAAATTTACACCATAATAGATTAACAGATCCTGTGGCTAAAATAGTACAGAAATCCAGCAGATCTAAGGTCAGCTGATTTAAAGCACCAATTGGACGTTTTAATCTTGCCCTGACTGGCTTTTCAGCCTCAGCCCATGAGCAGAAAATTTTCTATATGCCCTGAGAAGCTCAAAATCACCCCAAAAAGGCATTTATACAGACCTCCTTGGATCCATTATTCCCCATTATCAGTTTACCAGTAATTATTATTATCAATCAGGCACCATTTCATTGCTATTCAAGTGCTTATGAAGAATCTAAGAAAGTGATTTATGACATAGTCTGTAGTATTATTACTTATTTTTTAAACCAATCAACCAATTGAAGTTAAATCAAGCAATCCTCTCCAACTGCTCTGAAACCCTTCCTATTATTACAGGATTTTCGTGGTAAAGTGCTCAGAGTGAATGTTTCCCTTCCTGTTTAGGCCATTGTGCTGTTATGACCGGCCATTAGTGGAATAAGCCCTTTCTAAGGCACCCATCTGCATTCCAAGGTTCTTAAACTGCTTGAGGAGGCCCCTTGAAGAGAGTTTGTTTGTCTGTAAAGACCCCCAGTAGTATACTACTGTGGCCCCCTTTTATATATATATTGAAAACCTTTTATTACCAAAGCAATTAAACCTTGCAACTGCTCTTATTATATTTATTTGAGCCTCTAAGTGTTTATTTTTGGAATAATAATTATTATTATTATTCCAGTATTTTTATCACTCTCTGTAGCTAAAGGACTGCAAGGTTCCTGGTATCAGAGAGCTGACAGCAGCGCTAGAGTCCAATCCCCTTCAAAATTTCTCTAGCAGATCCCCTTTGATCCTGCATAAAACATCAAAAAAGACTCTTGTCAATCTTCCTTACCGGTCCCCATCAATCCACATGCCTCCCCTTCAACTCTAGTGTCCAATCATCCTAACACATATATATCATCTGCAATCTTTGTGCATACTGTGTGTCCAACTCACAGATGCATACTACATAGCTCCAATCACTTGCAGGCACATTCCTACTCCAAAATACATAATTGCAGAGGGTGTTAATTTCTGACCACAAATTTTGTTCTGCAAAAGGCAAGACTCCAGCTATTGATCCGCAAAATACAAAACTGCAGCCTTTGCTTCTGCTGTGGAAAGAAATAATGTGCTAGAATCAATGTCTGCACCAATCCTGCTCCAGTACCAGATACTTCTTTAGCCCTTTAGTTAAAATACCCACCCTGCACCAGAATAAATGCCTATGCTGCTGCTCTGCATCCCACTGATACTCCCTTAAATAACTTGCAACAAAATAAAATTAATAAACTAGCAGAAACTCCCCAGCAAGGTCTGCACTTGAAATATTCCCTGAAATAGCTGTTAGGTATCTCAAGAGATGGTTCTTAATACATTTATTCATAGAAGACACTCCAATGATGAAAAAAATACGCCTGATATATGATGATAATAAGAAATTCCATAACAGTGTGAGACTTAATAACTTTATGCACAGAAGACACTCCAATGATCAAAAAAAACCACCTGATATAGAATGATGATAATAAACTCTGTAACAGTGTGAGAAGATGATTCCCCCATACAACATAAGATGATCCACCCCAAAACCCCACTCCCCTAAGCCAAAAAACTCCTTTTATATAGAATTCCAAAATAACAACTCTGTAAACAAAAGGAAATAAAAAAAGAATGACCTCCTACACCATCTCCCTAAAGCGCCCTGCAATGAAAAGGCCCGCTATTTGTCCTTATCCAACTAGCCAATATGTCTGCATACTTTAGATTTTTGATTTCCTGCAATATCTGTTGAACCTAACAATCAGTTTGCCCCAATGCATTGCCAAGAAAAGCTACCCATCCAGCTTCCTCATCAGATCCCCCTCAATCTTATATATGGCATTATGGAAGACCCCCATCAATCTTCCTTACAGATCCTGGTCAATCTGCGTGTCCTCTCTTCAATTTTAGTGTCAAATTTTCCCAAAAATTACATGTTGTGGAAACAAGAGTCAGTAACTCTTCAAGTTGTACTTAAGTTTGGGAGTTGTTGGTCCTAGCATCTGTAAGGAGTAGGATGCTCCCTTGAGTAGAGAGAGAGAGAGAGAGAGAGAGAGAGAGAGAGAGAGAGAGAGAGAGAGAGAGAGAGAGAGAGAGAGAGAGAGAGAGAGAGAGAGAGAGAGAGATAGAGAGAGAGAGAGAGAGAGAGAGAGAGAGAGAGGATTCCTCCTTCCATTGTGGCATGCCCCCGTTCCCCGTTCCCCTTAGAAGCGCAGTGGGGAAGAGCATTTTACCCTTCCCCACACCCTAACCTAAGTCCAAGCACAAATACAATCCAACAACAAACAGAAACCCTAAAACAACCCTATCCTCCCCCCCAACGCTTGCACCACTACATTCATCTGGTTTGTTCTCCTCATGGCGCCTGCCGTGCTAGCCACCCAAGCTTGGTGCACCCACTGCTGTTGAAATCTGCATGGTTTGTCCTTCTCATGGCGCCCTCCGCACCCTACTTGGAGCCCCCTGCGCTTACTGTAACCACTCAAAGTGCCTTCTGTACCCGTGATTAAGTCCCCAATCCCAAATCCTGAGCTGTCTAAGCACGCAGTATCTGCTGCTGATCCTGCAGCACTGACCCCATTCTGAGCCGCCATGCGCTTGTTGCTGAGCGTGCTGCCCAAATTTTGAGCCTGTCTGCACTTCTTGCTGAGCACACAGGCCACGACTGGTTACCAATCAATTTCTATAAAATGCCACCACAATGTCTTCTGCAATCTCAATGTGTACCAAATATTCAGATTTTTGGACAGATAATCCATAGTTCTGATTGCTTGCTCTTCAATTCTTACTCCAAAATAAACAAGTGCCAAAGAGGATAGTTACTGACCACAGTGATTGTTCTGCAAAAGGCAAGACTCCAGCAATTGATTCTGCAAAAGAAAAAACTCAAGCTATTGCTTCTGCAAAAGCCAAAACCTGGGCTCAGCTCTCCTATTGTGCTGCAGAACCTGCAATTTCACACTGCTGAGCCCACTTCTCCTCCACTGGAGAATGCAGATAGCTATTCACTTTTTGAACCTATTGTGCTGTGGCTTTGGCTTCTGCCCACTGCTGAGCCCCCTAGTCAAATGTCTGTGTTTGTCCTACTTGCGTTGTGGTAAACCAAACCTATCCTATAGTGTTGAGATTTCATGACCACTACCTCTCCTCCCACGCCCACTGCGCCTCAGCTGCGGAAATAGAAACTCTACGCAACCAGGGGATCTCCAGTCTTCTGTTCTTTTGGTCCCCCTCCTCTTACTTTTTTCTTCTGTTCCATTTTCTTGTTTCTTTTATTTTCTTCTTTTTGATTCCTCTTGTCTCCTTTGTTCAGATTGCTATACTCCATCTTCCTATTTCAAAAAATCTCCTTTTCTTCTACTTCTTGATTTACTGTCATTGTGTCTTGTTTCTCAACCTTTCTACTTATCAAAACTCCAACCAATACCTCAACTGATTTGTGTCCATATTCTATTCCTGCCTAGTAAGACTCCTCTATCCTGGATTCCTGGTCTCATCTTGTCAGCTTGCTACTATGTACAGAGCAACCTGTCAAAGTAACAGAAGAAATGTGATAGAAAAAATTAAAAAATAAAAGTAAAATTCACTGAAGAAGGAGTGAGAAAGCCATAAATATTATTACAGAAATGGATTCCTCACCCAAAATTAGGTAGGGTCACTCACTGACCCCACCCTGGAAATCCAACTCCTTCTATCTTTAAATAATCAAATGAAAAAGGGAACCAAAAGCCACAACACCAATATGGCACTTTTTGGCCATTAAAATACTTCACACGTATTGTCTCGTATAGGTTTTACTACTAAATTTCCCTCAGAATTGGAGTGTTGTGTATATTTTAGAAGTTACACACGGAAATGTGTTATGTCACAATTCCCACGTGCAGCCCCGCATCCTTACACAACCCTACGTACCCATAGCTACACATTCCCCCGTACAGAGGTCACGCGCGCAGCTAATTTTTTCACGCATGCAGCGGATCCTACCCCATGCGCATCTGAATTGACTGATCCCCAAGCCTTGATCATTAATGACAAATCTTACAACCAGGTACCGCTCAAGATAGCTACAACCTAGTTAGGGTTAGCTAGAATATTTAATAACCTGACATATGCACTAGTAATAGTCTAAAAACTATAAAAATTAAATAAAATTAATAAGAAACTAAGTTTAAGTATTTTTTTAATGATAAACCAAATATTGAGGATTACCACATAAATCACTTATTGTGATCTTCAAAGACCACAAAAAAATACTAGAAGTCATCATAAAAATTATTGAAAACTACCTACGTGCTCAGCAGATAATCAAAAATTAGTAAAATTCCACATCTGTCCACTTTAAAACAATATTAATATTACAAATGAAGGATAAGTGTAGAATGATCACATTTACGCCATAACAGATTAACAGATTCCGTGGCTAAAATAGCACAGAACTCCAGCAGATCTGATCTCAGCTGATTGAAAGCACCAAGTGGACGTGCTAATTGTACCCTGACTGGCCTGCCAGCCTCAGCACAAGAGCAGAACCCTCTCTAGGTACCCTGAGAAGCTCATAGTCACCCCAGAAAGGTATTTATACAGACCTCTTTGGACCTATTATTCCCCATCAGTTTAACAGGAATTATTATTATCAATCAGACAATGTGTCATTGTTAGTCAAGTGCTTATAAAAGAGATAAGCAAGTGATTTATGACCTAGTCTGTAGTATTATTATTTATTTCTCAAAAACCAATCAACTCATTTAAGTTATTCAAGAAAATCTGCCCCATCTGCTCTGAAACCCTTCCTATTATTGCCCAATTTTCGTGGTAAAGTGCTCAGAGTGCGTGCTTCCTTTCCTGTCTTGGCCATTGTGCTGTTTTACCCAGCCATATCAGTAGAATAAGCCCTTTCTATGGCACCCATCTTCATTCCAAGGTTCTTAAACTGTCTAAGGAGGCCCCTTGAAGAGAGGTTGTTTGTCTGTAAAGACCCCCAGTAGTATGATAATGTGGCCCCTCTTTTATAACAAATTGAAAACCCTTTTACCCAAACCAATTAAACCTTGCACCAGCTCTTAACATATTCACTGTTTGAGCTTTCTACGTTTTTATCATTGGAATACTATTATTATTATTATTCCAGTATCTTCTATAACTCTCTGTAGCTAAAGGACTGAAAGGTTACTGGTATCAGAGAGCTGAAACATCTGAAATCTAACCGCCAAGTATCTCTAATCAGTCTACACCCAAGTCCTTGGGAAGCTTGAAATCAACATACGCCAACTATCTCCACTCCATCTGTTGGCTTCAGGCGTAGGATCCTCTTTTTCTGATTTCCTATCTTGCTTTCTCACTCTTTACAGTTGCCTTGTTTCTCATTTTTCTCATTATTATCTGTGTTACCTCAGCCTCTGCTGGTTTTATGTTCTAAAGAAATCTAGTTCAAAATTATAATATAGCCATTAGACTCATTTTTATTATTAAATATTATTATTTTCATCAAATTTAACCCATAAATGAATTCTAAATTACTCATAGTCTATACTCTAGGCTCAAACCAACCTCAAAGCCCAAATCCATCACCAGATAAACCCCTTTCAACCATAACAAAACACCTGTGACAAACAACCCAACACCTGGCACAGACTGAATCATGTCACAGGTAGTAATAAATAAAAGCTCAATTTAATTTCTAATGGCAACATATTATGCTTAAAGTAACCAGAACAAAACAACATACCCCATACCAGCAGGACTTAAACCATATAGGTACCAATGTTACACTACAACCATTCCTACAAAACCAAGTTAAACTACATTACTGGATCATTCAGTAAAATCCAAGGCCTCTCAACTGTTCTCTGAAGCACTCTGATCCTCAGTTTGCCACCAATTCAACCATACAACACACAAATATGCACAAATAGAAGTAGGGGCTTATGCCCCCAAGTATGTCTCAACCAGCAATAAACACTTATAACACATGACTTTTCTGCAAATTTCACCACCAGATAAGGCCTCTGAAACATCCTCTGAAGCACTCTGATACTCATTTTGCCACCATTTCAACCATGCAACATAGATATATGCACCAACAGAAGTAGGGGCTCATGCAGCCAAGGATGTCTCAATTCTCATCCACCAGCAATAACCACTCAGAAAAAATGACTTTTCTGGAACTTTAACCACCAGATAAGGCCTCTGAACCTTCCTCTGAAGCACTCTGATAATCATTTTTCCACCAATTCAACGTCATACAACACACAGATATGCACCAATAGAAGTAGGGGCTTATACTGCCAAGTATGTCTCATTTCTTTCCAACCAGCAAAAACAACTCAGTACACATAACCTTTCTGGAACTTCAACCACAATATAAGGCCTCAGAACCGTCCTCTGAAGCACCCTGATACTTAGTTTGCCACCATACCAACCACAAAACACCTGCAAGCCACACTCTCAAGTCACCCAAGGGAGCATGTAGTAGCAGAGCATACCTCATATATCTACAGCTAATTCTATTGAAACAGCATTCAGCTAGTTCCTGAAACACTATAAATAATAAGGGCTCAGAATTTTCCTAAGAAAAACCCAGCACAAGAATTTCCACCACAAAAACTATGCAATTTTTGCCATTTAATTTACCAAGGAAGGCTTGCAGTTGCCAAGCAGGTTTCATGCATTTACCACCCAGCAGAATTCAATTAAGCTGCAAGGGGCTACTGAAACATCCTATGAAAGATAAGAAATCAGAAGCGTCCAAATCCCACCAATCCTATCATATATCTCTTATCTTAGCCTGAATATCAAAAATTATAGTAAAAAATACAGTTATCACAGCCTGATTTACACATTTTCTCACCAGAATTATTGTCTCATGTAACTGTACCCTCCTGTGCTTCAAAAGTGCAGAGAGAGGCTCAGAACCACACTCAGGGGATCCCTGAGAATCCCCTGAGGAAGAATTTGTCTATTTAAGGGGCCTCTTTTGCCCTATCCAAGTTGTCTAGCATGGCATCAGCCCCCAAGCATGTCATCTGCCCCCTGTGATGACATCTGAATTATGGAATCTGCCCAATCAGTTACTTACCTAGTAAAAAGTTATCAGTGAACCAGAATCCAGTAAAAAAGAAATAAAGGATCATACACGAAATTATCATTGAAAATTTGACCCAAATCCAGGTGCTCTTGAAGTAGGGTTCTTGAGAAAAGGCCTGTTATTTGGCACCTGTTATTGAAAGGAAAAACCCTTATTTTTAATTATGAAACTTACATAAAATAGAGAGAGAAACAGAACCACCAACCAAGCTTTTTTTCCGCCCAGCTCCCCATGGGGAAGCCCATCTTTGGTATCTCTTACTGGTTAAACACCTTTTAGTCAACCTTTACACCCTTTAATTGGAATTGGAAAAAAATAGCCAAAAAAGTCGAAATTTTGTGATTAATTAATTTGGCCAATCTTTACCAATAATCCAAACCATCTGGGAATAGCCTTATAAATCCTGAAATAATATCTATTAACAATTAATCTAGGTCTGATTAGAGGCCTATTTTAAGTCTCAAAGAAACCAGCCACTAATTAAAAAATTTATTGTGCAGACTTACCACAGTTCTGAAGGGCAGGCAATTCAAAACCACCTTAGTTTACCTCAATTTCCTCAGTATTAGTAATACTAAATTCCCCTTCAACTGACTTCCAGCAAGCTATTTGCTCAATAATCCCATTATCCCTTGGAGTCTCTACAGCGCCCATGTCTATAAATAACCACAATGCTGCAATAGGCAAAACCCAACACAAACCACTATGGTGCTGCACAAATTTTCACCCACACAGCTGCTGAGCAAAAGATTTTCCTCTTCCAGAGTAGGCAATTAGAAAAAATTTACTTTTTGAATATATTTTGCTACAGCTTCAGCTTCTGCCCACTGCTTATCCCCCTACTTGAATGTCTCCGTTTGTTCTACTTGCGTCTGTTCCTATAAGCAACCACCACATCCCCCCACAACCTGAATTCTTTCCCCAGGATGCTCAACTACTTGCAGCACTATTGTCAGCTTGCTACTATTGCAGAGCAAGCTGCAAAATTAGAAGAAATAACATAAAAATAATAATAATAAAATTAACCTAAGAAAAAGTAGGAAAACAATAAATATTATTTCAAAAATGGATTTTCCACCCAAAATGAGGTAGGGTCACTCACTGACCCCATCCTTGAAATCCAACTCCTTATATCTTTAAATAATTAAGGAAAGAAAGACCAAAATACCACTGCACCACTATTAAACCTTTTGGACAATTAAATATCTCACATTTATTGTCACATATAGGTTTCACACCTAAAATTCAGTCAGAATTGAGGTTTTGTGTATATTTTAGGATTTACAGATGGAAATTTGTTCTGTCACAATTCCCGCATGTAGCCACGGCAGCCAATGCACCCGCGCGCGGCTGAGCTACAGCTCTGTCACTCTTTCAAAGCCGTGTATGCAGCCCCGGGCCTCTGACAAGTACGCAGCTGCGGGGCTACGGGTTGACAAAGTGACTGGCGGCTTGAGAAACCTAGGTATCACGTAAACATGCTACAACCTACACAGGAACATTCTACATATGTAATAAATGTTCCCTTGGATAGTAGATAGTCTGAAAATACATAAAATTATATAAAAAATACTTAAATAACCTTTATACCTATTTTTTATTAAATATAATTCAAAGTACCAAAAATGTAAAAAACTGCTTCTATAAATATATTAAAATACTTTAATATACTATTATGGGAAATTCTAGAGATCAATATTTTTGTGACATACTAAGAAAACTGAAGGGGGGGAGCACCTTTTCCAACAACAAACCTGAAAATGTTAGGACACTTTTCTCAACCCAATCTGCCCAACTCAGTTTGATAATCACTCACCTTTGAGATAAAGCTTCCAAACCACTAAAAGCTAAACTCAATGATCCCAAGTGTACCAAACTTTGCAAGTGTGAAAATCTATTAGATAGTGGTTGCAGTATTGACAAAAAGAGTTATTTAGTTTATAAGGACCATAAAGTAGTACAAGATAGTCCTCACATTAAGTTAGATATCTTTGAGTTAAGGCATGATTCCCCGCTTTCTGGTCATCATGGGAAGGATAAAACCTACCAATTGATTGCACAAGACTTCTACTGGCCTGGTATGACCAAGGAAGTAAAAGACTATGTTAAAGCATGCAATGATTGTAATTGTAACAATTCATCAAAACACTGGAAGTATGGGCTGCTCCATCCACTTCCAATTCCGCCTATTCCATGACTAAAAATAATTAATTAAATAATAAATAAAAAGGACAGATTAGTGTTATTCACACGTCCAAACATCAATTTTAAAGTAGAATAATTCCCATACCCTGTGGAATTAGATGCTACCCGTGTTACAGCACAAAGAACACGTGATGGGCTACCACTGGTTACCCTGCTAGCCTCAGTGTCAGTCCCTTTGAGCCCCTGTAACCCTCAGAAGGACAATATTGGGACTCAAAAAGCTATAAATAAAGAGCCCTTTTGAGGATATTGATACCAAGAGACCCAGTTATATTTATATCCAGACACTGTTACAAGGTAATAAAATACTAATAAGAGATAATTAAGTGATTTATGGCTTTAGTCTGATTAATAATATCCGTCCCAAACCCTTTTTTTCAATTTAAACTGCTGAACAAACCTTATAACCCCAGTATACAGTTTTAACCCATCAGTGCACGTCTCAAACAGGTAACCAAACAATTCAATAATATACCAGTGAGTCTTATTATCCTTTCTTTTTTGTGGAAGCTTGGTTACAAAGCCCTGCCACTCCAATGTGTATTTTATATACATATTAACTTTGGGCAAAATATCCTTTAAACTAAAGGGCCCAAAGTAACCAGGCCTATGTTTTTTCATACTGAATCCCCTGAAGAGAGGTGTTAAAGATCCCCAATATAATTGTGGCCCCTCTATAAAAATATTAAATAATCAATTTATCTATATTGATCTATAACAATAAACCATATCCAAACCAATTGATCTTGCAATAAGCTTTGTCCAAATATTTTACAGAATTTTGCTGCATTTATTGAATAATATATTTATTATTTATTCTATCACCTCTGGTAACTAAAGGATAGCAAGGGTCTTGGCATCCAGGAGTCTGACAACTTTGTAGAAAAACATTTACCCCCTTCCAGCATACTCCACCACTTTGAACAGAACCAGCCCTCATAATTCATTATGCCCCCCTGCAAATACTGTAGCAAAACACAGAGGTCTTTTAACCTTACCACTGGTCAACCAGCTTGAAACACATTTTGCATAAGAAACCACAGGTGCTCCCTTCTTTCTCCAACCCCTGGTTCATTGCAACCTTGTCCTTTTCCTTATCCCCAATCATACTCTGGACCCTGTTGCAAACTTTGCCATTGTGGACCCATGGCCAACTTTGTGGTGGACAATGAAAAGCCCATCAAAGTGGAAGATTTGACTCCAGAACCCAAGTAAGCCAATTTTATTTTGCTTTCTTCAGAGGCCACGGATTGCCTTTTTCCCTCTCCTTGTCATGCAGACTTTGCTGCCTCTACCAAGTGCAGTGATGCCACCCACACCTGGGGAGGCCAGCACAATTTGAACGTTGGACTTGGCCAAGTATCTTGTGGACCCAATCTGAATGAAATATTTTTCCATGCAGCCACACCTCCAATCCCTCCCCCGGCTGCTCCAAATTTCCCCCTCCTCCGCCCTGCCTTGCCATCTCTGCCCACTCCAGCACCATTGAGTACTCCTGCTGATACCCCTCAGGCTCCATCTCCACCCACAGAGGGTGAATCTCCTACTTTGGAAATTGTAATCAGATCCAATTTTCCACCAGTTCCCTGCAAGTTTTTTTTCAAACACCAAGGAGAAATAAAAACTCCTGACAGTCCCTGCGCTGTCCCCCAAACCCATATTGCTGCCTACTCCCCTCCAAGGATCTCCATGCCATTCTTCTCTGTTCCAGACTCCATTGCCTCAACCCTTTCTCCAATCCACCGGCTCCCCCTGTCTAGGTCAACCCAATTCCATTTGGCCTCTCCCTAACATCAGGACATCAAAAGCAATGAACCTGAAGTGGACCATGGAATTGAGGAAGCCAAGATTGATTGATACCTCCGCAAATTGGAGAAAAAAGTTCTGGCAGTCCTCCAAAAATTGGTAGGAATCCCAGATGAAGAGTGTTGCAAGCTTCTCTGAAAGCATCATTGTGCTGGTGGTGAGCTCCTCCACAGGCTCTGCCCCAGGCTCTGCCACACAATACTATTCTTCACCCAAACTCCAAAAAAATAATAAGCCTTATAAAATTATAACTCCAGATAAAATTATGTCCAAAAAATGTAAACTCTTTACTTCTTTTATATAAATCTTGAAATAAATATAGTGCCTGGCCCCCCACCAGAAAGGAACTCACTTGATTCCCCACACCATCCTACAAAGAGAAGCACACAGAATCTCTGCAAAACTTCTTTTAGTGAGAACTCCTCTGCATCTGAGATAAGTGAGACCAAACATGGGGCACAAAACCTGAGACAGAAACTCTGTGAGACTAAAAAAATAAAAAAAATACTCCAGAAAAGACTAAATACCCAGAAGACTAAGATAAATCCAAAAAAAATCTCTGCAACAACAAATCACCTAAAAGGGACCTGGACCACCCCAGATAAAGGCCTCTGATGAGCTAGACCTTCTGTGCTGCTCTAGTGATCTGAGTTTCCCCATCCCATTTCTCCCCCCACAACTTGAACATTGAACCCAAAATCCAATACTCCAAGGATTCCTCCTCACTAAAAACACCCTCTGCTTCCTTTGCATTGACCATGTCCTTCTTTTTGTTTCCAGAGTCCGCAGTTATTTAAAACTCCATAGTGCACCACACACGGAACTTCTTTACTTAACCTTTTGGTTAAGCAGATTACCATCCAACTCCTCAAATGGTAGCTTCTGCCAGGGAACTGACTCACCATTCCACCAATCTGAAAAACCTTTCCCCAACTGCATCTCCAAACTCCAATTTTACAGCAAGACAAGATTGCCCTTCTGCAATGGTTACTGCAAAAAGTTGAAACACCGCTTGTCCCAGTACCTGTTAGACTTAGAACGACTTTCCCAAAGATGTTTTGTTGCCTTTGCCAGCATCTGATTTCTCTGCAAACATTGGTCAGCCCACGCCACAACAAGATCCTCTCTTGTCTTCACCTTCCACCAGTAAATGTCCAGGGAAGTGAGGGTTTCAATGTTGAAAGGAAGAACAGGCTGTCTACCTTACAGCAGCTTGTATGGCAAAAAAACCATTGTCCATTTGACAAAAATCCAATCTGCAAACAGAACCACTGGTAAATTCTCTGGCAGCTTTTTACTGCAAATTCCACAGATCTTAACCATAGAATCCTTGATTAGCTAATGACCTGGATCAACTTCCTAAGATACTTCTGGGTACTACTCTGTTACCTGCCCAAACTTGGCCCTACACAATTTGACCAACTTCTTCAAGTCAGCCCAAAAATTCTTCCCTCTGTTCACTGTGATCAGCTGCAAACATCTGAAAAAAGCAAAAAAATCCTCCTCCATAAAACACCCAAACCTCCCAAGAAAACCTAGTACTCCTCCACCGGCATGCTTCACAACTCTGAACCCAGTCCTGCACTGTACAAGCCAGACCTGGACACCAGAACCTGGTCTTAACCCTCCTCTGCATCCCAGCCTCTCCCTGGTGCCCCAAGTAGTCATGAAGACTTCTCAACAATTCCTCCTGATCCCCCCGCCTTGTGAACACCACCAAGGGTATTGGAAAACCCTGCTTCCATAGCGGTCCCTCCTGACAGAAGAAATGTGGTACCTTCTGGAAAACCCATTGAACCTCAGCTGGCGGTAAGTCTTTTGGAAAGTGAAGCATTTGGAAATACTTTTCCAATGCCTGAAACCTACCAAATTGTTTCAGTTTTAGTTTCAAACCCATTGAACCTCAGCTGGCAGTAAGTCTTTTGGAAAGTGGAGCATTTGGAAATACTTGTCCAAGGCCTGAAATCTACTAATTTGTTTCAGGTGTATTTTGCCAACTCCCGCAGCTGTCACAGCTACTGTTAAGAGCCTCCTCTCCACATCTAAATCCTCCTTTTCCACATGACAAACCTCTGGATACCATGACAAAGCATTGGGCATAGTAAATGCCTTCCCTGGAATGTGCATGACCATGAAATTGAACAATTGTAAGTATGCAATCCACCCAGTCATATGAGCATTAGGCAAGTTTTGAAATTAATCATCCTGGCTAGTGCCTCTGCATCTAACATGAGCTCAAAAGCCACCCCCACAGCACATGCTTTAATCTCTGCACAATCCTGGTTTCCCCGCACAATTCCAATTTTGGTTGCAAATACCAAGACTCCACCTCCAAAAAGCTTACCAATTTGTAGAGTAAGGGCCCATCCTTCCCTTTGTCCTCCAGGGCAAGGACTCCGCCCACTCCAAACCCACTGGAACCTACTTCCAACCAGATACTGCCTTTCTTTTAATCCAAATACTTTAACAAAATCTGCTTCCCAACAATCTCATTTATCTCCCAGAATGCATGATTGCATTCCTTGGTCCAGATCAACTTGGCCCCTTTTTGAATTAACCTCTGCAGAGGGCTTGCAATCTTTTAAAATTTCTTGATAAAGATGTGCACCCATCTGCACAGACCTAAAAACTGAGATACATGAGTAGAGTTTCACAGGGTAGGCCAATAAATTAACTTGTTGTCTTTGGGGTTATTTATATACCTCCCCTTTGCGGATAACTAGTGCCCAAGGACCTCCAAGGCAAGAACACATACTGGAAAATTCTTTCCTGAGACCTTCAACCGGGAAAAGAATCCTCTCTAAAGTCTGGGTGTATTCCCAAACAAACCCCTGTATCCCCGGCTTACCCTCAATGGCCTCTCTTCTTGAATTGCTCCTTGTTGCCTTGATCCCTGCATTGTCAATGAATATCCAAACCATTTAAGGAACATCTTCCTGCAGAATCCAATTCATTTGTGCCTGGTAAGCCACCACCAAATCTTTTTCTACTTGCAGACATATTGTCAATTGAAGTTCCCCAAATTGAAACTTGAACACCATAATTGGGCAGGAATCAGGACTTAGCTCCTGCTGGTTATACCTCCCCATAATGTCTACCAAACCATAGCAGACTCTCCCCATCATGTTCTCCACAAAAGCGTCCACCTGCAGAGCTAACACTGCATCCCTCATTGTGACCACGTAGAGCTTTGGCAAGTAATGGAAAATCCACAAAATCTTCCCATCCTGTTTCAGCACCACAAAAACTGGACTTGAATAACTAGAGCAAGATGATTTTTTCAGTCCGGTCCACAATTGCTCCCATAGCAACTCCATAAACTGATACTTAATTGCCACCAGAAGGAATCAGCTTACTCTGCAAGGGCTTGTGAGGCACTGTTGGAATACAGTAGGGGTCTGCTATCTTGTGCTTCAGCAAACCCCAACCCTCCGGAAAAAAGGCTAGTTCCCTCCTCCTCATCACAATTACAACCTATAACAATCAAATCTCCTCCTTACTAAGTTATCCTTCTGGACCAAAGTTAAGCTCCGCCATCTGCCCCTCTGTTATGCCCTCCCCATCTGTTCCAAATCCCTTTGGCGTCAGTGGAAACTTTGACGGGTCCTGAGACTTCCTGATTGGTGGAGGGTTCAAATCCTGCAGAATTGGTTCATTTTGCGGCCACACCTTCTTTTCTAACGGCTTATATTTTCCTCTGTAAAAGAAAAAATTGATTAACTTTTCTCCATTGCCTGCCTTCTGCACCTGCAACCACCAACCTGCAACAAAGTCTGGGTTTCTCACAATTGCAGCACAAGGGTGGATGCTTGTGCTAACACCCATTGAAGGCACATACAAGGAAGTAATCACTTTCATTCCTACCCCCACACCCATTGTCACTATACTAATCCCCACTTTCTTCCACTCCACCCAGAGAAAACTGCACTGAGAAGCAGCCCTTTCCCCTTACTCCTTGCCATTCAAACGTCTGCACAAGGATGGAGCTATCTCTAAGCAGTTTCCTTTGTCAAAAGCCAAAATACTCCAACAGAGGTTCCTCATGCCCCCTGTCCATGTTCAGACATGTGAACCAATTCTCCCATATCCCATTCTCTGGTCAACAAATGGTAGTTTTTTAGCACTTTCCCCAGGATTCTTCAACAATGAGGAGTTCTTCCCTCGTATCTGGCCTAAAGCAAAGCAATTCATGGAAAGAAAAAGGTAATGGCCTACCTAAAATGAACCCCAATTACTCACCACTAAATATGATAGCAGAGCCAATAAATTTGACACTTCTTTCATCTATCTCTATGTAGTAATACTTCCACCATGAATTTCAAACTACCCAAAGTCTGAAACCAATGTTTCCCTTATTCCAGACCAAACCCGCATCTTTCTCAAACCAGGATGGGAGGAATTTGACCATTGAGCCACTATCCACCATGGGCAAAAATTCCTTGCCTCCTATCTGCATCCCCACATAATCCAAAGGGCAGTTCATTCATCCTTTTGCCCTCAGATTTTTTATTCCTGCATTAAGAAAACCAACCTGCTCCTCCTCCTTGGACTTTGGTTTTTCCTCCTTATTCCAAGTACGCTGCTTGAAGACTGCTACCATCTCTTCTGCCATCACCGCAAAAATGGACGCCAACTCTTTCAAAGTAAGGGAAACGGGGTGATCTGTTCTGCAAACCCTCCTTGCCACTTTTCCAGCCCTCCTGTGGGATCCTCCTGCCATAACTGCCACTGCCAGTGGTGGAGCATCAATTTAAATCCTCCTCTTGTTGGACCGGACTGCCCTAGCTGAAGGATAAGAGGCTAAAAAGTACTAAATTTCAGCTGCAAGTAATAACCTCAAAGGATAATCATGAACACAGGTTTATGATGGTTCACCTAAAACGGACCAGACAGACTCTGGTACAGAAATCTTGAGGAAAGATGGAGAAAAAGAAAGAATGGAAACAGAAGTGGTAAAGGAATGGAAACGCAGTTGACGCAGGCCAGGTTGGAATTGGAGTAGGTTGTTTGAGTAGCGGGATTGAGTATTGCGGTGATTCTGATAAGTTGAGGAATCTGGATTAGTTGGAAAAGGTTTAACTGGATCAACTGTGGTGTTGATTGACTATTTTGCTTACCTGACTCAGAAGCCTGGGTTCAGAGGTGCAATCTTGTGGTTGCACAAACAAAAACTTCCTCATAATCTGAGCCAGGAGAACCACTTTATAGTAGGGCAGACTTGAGTTTGGAGTACTTGCAGAGGGTCTAGCACAAGGAGTCACAGATGAGGTGAGGAGTTGCGGACAAGAATTAAAATGAATAAAAGAACAAAAAGAGAATATAAATTGAATAATAGAAATAGAATAGAAATGATTTGAGCATATAGCCCATAGCAGGAAGACACAGATCATGGAACTTCTTCACTAACTTCTGCCACTGTTAAAATATGTATGCACCTACGCCTGTGCTACATATAAGTTTAATCCAAATGGGATGCACATATGGGCCTCCCTGCCCATTGGACAATCACACGGACCATACGGGCCTATGTGGATGTCACCGATTTGGGGAAACTGGCCTCAAAACAAGTGAAACAGGCTCATTGGTACACAGGCCCTAACAGGCCCAATGGTGGATATGGGCAAATACAGCCAGATGGGCTTGTATGGGCATAATTGGGCCCAAGGTTTATTTTGGACATACTTGGCCAGACAGGCTGGCCCGCCAAAGTGTCTTTGTCTCATGTTTTGAGCTTGGGGCGGCCCATTGGGGCCGCCTCCTGTGTTGCAGCCCGCTAGGGGCCGCTTGTATCCCTTGGTTTGGCCCACGCGGGGCTTTTGCGGCGGCCAAGGGATCCTGCGCGGTGCAACGCCACTCAGGCCTGGCCAGTTGCAAATGGCGGCCACCGCCGCGGGAGCAAGGGCCAGCGGCCCCGGCTCCCTCCCCCTCCCCTTGCTTGCCATGGCGAGGGGGAGAGGGTGGCTGGCTGGGTTGAACCAGCCAGCAACCGACTGCAACAAGGCGGTCGGTCAGGGCAGGGGGGATTTCATCACCCCCTTGCCCAAAGTATGACAAGGCCAGCCGCAAGGAGAGTGACTGGCGGTGTGGTGTTGTATTTATAACCTTGGGTTGAGAGGTTCGTTGCAGGCTGCGCGCGCAGTAGCTGGGTAGGTTGGGCTCAGAATTTGGGGTGTGCGCAGCCTCAGCAGTCCTTGCTGCGGGCTCAGCAGCAGGAATGTGGGGGCTCAGCACCAGGTGCGGGTCGGGTCTACTCTGAGGGCGCCGGGCCGTGACCTGCCCAGGAAACGCGGACCGAGTGATGGAGCCGGCCAGACCAAGCTCGCAGGTGGCTAGTCTGGAAGGCAAGGGCGGGGCAATCTGGGGGTTAGGCGCGCGCGGGCCAACCTGCGGACCACAAGGTCCACGGACGCGCGCAGGCGGGCAAACTGGGGGGCTCTGAGTAGGGCGCGGCGGAGGCCCGCGCCATGAGAAGGACAAACCAGGCGTACGTTGATATTTAGGGGAACGGGTTATGGGGCAAGGGATGGAGGGGTAGGGTTGGGCTAGGGTTCTGTGCTTAGGGGTTGTGTTTCATCGTTCTTTTGCGTTTGTGGTTGTACTTAGGTTAGGGTTGAAGGGAGGGGACCCAAATCCTCACCCTCAACTCTGGGTTGGGTCATGATCATCTATTGAAGAAGACCTCCAAGAAAAGGAATAGGAAGGATTGGGGGAAGAAGAATACATCTCATTATCTCTTTTTTCATCTCACTACAGTTAAGAACTCATCGCATCCAACCTCCTTACAGACGCCTAGACCAATAACTTCAGGACTTGTGGACAACTTAGGAGCGTAACTCTCCTTTTCCTTCCACAGCGGTGGGGGGGATTGGATCACCCCTCCACCATTGAAGCAAAGCATAGACCAGGGGTGCTCTCCCCCCCCCTTTACCAAGGGGGAGGAGCAACGGGGCTGAGGGGATTTGACCACCCCCCAGTCCACTTCCATTGACAACGCCCTGGGGGTATCAACCCCCAGGGCCCCTGGTAGGGGGAATTGACTGCCCCCTCCAGGGATCTGAGAGAAAGAGGGGGGGGGACAGCATGTCCGCTGGTCACACCCTATCACACAACCACCCCATGTACTATAGAGCAATTCTTAGATGATTGTGAGCGCAAAGGAATTCCAAGTGTGAGGGCAAGTGTGAATAGCAAGACCCAGTTTCAAAGTGCAAACTTGGTTATTGCCACTCAACAAACGGCAAGAGGAATGGAATGTGTTCCAAAGAAGGAAACCCAACCTGAGTTCGGTGTGATAACTAGGTTGTAGCAGAATGCGAGAACGTATGAAATCAACTAACTGAGGAGACAATCATCAGGCAAGGGGATAGCCCTTATAAGGTAATCCAAAGTGACTAGATACAACCTAGTGATGAGCTAACTACAGTTGAAGCGGTGAGGCAATGAATGACAGGAATGGAATAGGAAATGAAGCAGTGGTATAGATCCAAGGTCTTAGAGTCAGTGCGAGACAATAGAATCTGAGCTTACAATTGCATGACAAATTGGGATAGGAGCAAGTGATGTTGAAGGTAATGCAAATGAGAGGTAATAGTGTATGCAGGGTAGGGACTAGTCCAATTGCGAACTATACAGTAGTGATGGCTTAGTTAGACGTAGATGCAAGCTAAAAAACAATGCATGACCAAAGATGGAAGTCCAAGGCTTTTGATTGGCCAGGGAAGGAGATTGGATCTCATAATGGATGGCCGACCGGTATGGAGCTAACCGCAAAGTTCACAAGTATATACTGAGTTGGTTGCCGAGATTGGAAGGTCAGCGCGAGCCAGAGGAAATAGCGGATTGCACCATTGATGTTGTGCTTTTATTTGTGTCACGCTTTTAGACTGAGGTAGATGGTACTGAGGAGAGGACATGTCAAAGTGGTGAAGACAATAATCCTTAAGTGCGAAGCATGACAGTTTCCCGGGTATAAAGACACAAGCTCCTGCAAGCGTTCAGGTAAATTTTCCCATTGATTTCAAGTCGTTAATCATTACTGTATACCCTTATACATTATTTAATTTATTACCCAATATATTTATAATTTTTATAAAAATGTCATCATTGTTGTCCTGCTGTTGCAAAAACTGTATTCTCCGCAACAAGCAATGTATTCCTAGTACTGCCGTCCGAGGCCTTTGAGGCAAGTGCGAGCAATGTCGCATTTGCAAAGTGGCATGCAATTTCCCTATAAATGTTGATTCCACTGTTGAGGGTCCTTCGGAATCATCAAGGAGATGCAAAGTCCTAGGTCCGCGCCAAGGGTTAATTACAAGATACCACCGTTGCCGGAGATTGAGTACTTGGGGACTCGAGTTCCTGGTGAGTAATAATCTGGACTGACTAATGAACATGAAATAGTAACTAATTGTTTGCATGTTTCGCTAGTGTTACCCCTTTTCCAAAGATATACTACCAACACACCACCACCACCACCACCTTACTGGGGACCGCCAACTGAACTCCTGGGGGCCCAGATGAATGCCGAGGTGTGAGGAGAAGTGTCCGGTACGGAACCGGTAGGAATTATAGCCGAGGAAGAAAGGGAGGAGGAAGGAAACAAAGCGGAGGAAGAAGCAGGAAATGGAGGGAATGGAGATGGAGAGAACGGAAATGGGGCGGATGAATTAGCGGGAGGAAATGAAGGAGATGGAAGGGATGGAGTGGATGGGACAGAAGGAAGGGAGGGCCAAGGCAAAGCGGATCCGGTGCAAATTGTAGGGCAAATTGAAACGGATGTGAGGCGCCTGACAGACAATATTGGAGAAGGCACGTTGGGTGGCCAAACAAAGAGAGCGTATGAAGAGCTCTTGGAGGAAGGCGGATGGAATGCTTGGCCAAAGCAAGCTCGGGTTGCAAGGTGCAAGGAGATCTTCAAGAGGCATATTGTAACAGAAGTGCTGGTTCTCCAAAGAATGTCCGCATTGATCAACAATGAAGACCTGGATACTTTTCAATCCATGGTTGCGGAATTGACAGCAAATTGGGAAGATGCAGAGAAAGAAATAAAAGAAACTTTGTAATTAAAAATATATATATTCTTTTTTCTTTTTTTTTTTTTATTATAAGTAGAAATATTATTATAATTATTTTTTTTAAATAATAAAGAATGAAGTTTTTATTTAGTAGAAATGAAAGGAAAATGATAAAAAGAATAACATGGTGAGATGGAGGAATTAACTGATGGAATGATGGTGAAATAAAATGGGGTTAAATGGGATGGAATATGGAATGGAATGGGATTGGATGAGAGAGAATGCGAGATGAAATGGGATTGAATAAGATAAAATGTGAAATGGAACGGAATGGGATTGGATGGGATAGAATCATGATTGTCAAGGTTTGCAAGGGTAGCTTGCATGGAAGTCTCAAATCAGATTGGGTGAATTGCAAAGGTGATGGGCTGGTTCCCACAAGGTGCAATCTTTGTCGGACTGGAAGCCAGACCATTCAAAGAGGTATTGAAGTTTTCCTTGGCGTAACCTGGAATCCAGAATACAGCTTCCTTCCCACTCTTGATGATTGAGGACAGTGACCAGTTCAGGAGGGGGATGAGTCTTGCCCAGGTATAGGACTCAAGCTGGCTCTAGGAGAGACACATGAAAGACCGGGTGGATACCTTGCCATTTTGCAGGTAAAGTAAGTTTAAAGGCGTTAGGGGAGATGACTGATTCTCCTTTAAAGGGGCCAAGCTTTCTTTCGGAGAGTTTGTGAGTTGGGCAAGTACTGCAAATGTTGCAAGCATCGAGCCATACTTGATCTCCTACTGCAAAGGTTGGAGCCAAAGTGCGAAATTGGTCTGCTTGCTCCTTATAGCGCTGATTTTCTTCTTTGAGGTTGGTTCAAAGTTGCAATTGAAGGGATTGAATTTGTTCAAGGTAATTGGTAGCAGGTTGAGAAGGTGCTACGTGAAGGGAAGAGAAAGTTGGGTTTCTACCATAAAGAGTTTGGAAGGGCAACTGTTTGGTGGAGGAGTGAGTGGAGTTTTTGTAGGCAAATTTGGCTAGTGGGAGCCATTGCGACCAGTCGTCTTGTTGGTAGGCGACATACATTCAAAGATATTGTTTGAGGATCTGATTAACTTGCTTGGTTTGCCCATCCGTTTCCGGGTGGTAAGCCGTTGATAAATTGCGAGTGATCTTCAAATGTTGGCATAGCAAGGTCCAGAAGCTTGAGACAAACAGAGATCCACTATCACTAACTATATTATCAGGGAGACCATGTTTCAAAAATACATATTCTATTAACAAGTTAGCTAAGTCTTCTGAAGAGGCCGTCACATTACTGCGTAAAAATAAAGCCATCTTTGAGAAGCAATCTACTATTACTAGAATAGCATCATATCCACTAGAAGAAGGTAATTGAGAGATGAAATCCATAGACAGCGAGTGCCAAGGACAAGGAAGAATTGGAAGTGGCTGGAGCAGCCCATACTTCCGGTGTTTTGAGGACTTGTTACAATTGCAATCATAGCACACGCTAACATATTCTTTTACTTCTTTTGTCATACCAGGCCAGTAGAAGTCTTGTGCAATCAATTGGTAGGTTTTATCCTGCCCATGATGACCAGCAAGCCAAGAATTGTGCTGTGACTCAAAGATATCTATATTGAAGTTTTCCTTTGCGTAACCTGGAATCCAGAATACGGCTTACTTCCCACTCTTGATGATTGAGGACAGTGACCGGTTCAGGAGGGGGATGAGTCTTGCCCGGGTATAGGACTTGAGCTAGCTCTAGGAGAGACACATGAAAGACCGGGTGGATACCTTGCCATTTTGCAGGTAAAGTAAGTTTAAAGGCGTTAGGGGAGATGACTGATTCTACTTTAAAGGGGCCAAGCTTTCTTTTGGAGAGTTTGCGAGTTGGGCGAGTGCTGCAAATGTTGCAAGCATCAAGCCATACTTGATCTCCTACTGCAAAGGTTGGAGCCAAAGTGCAAGATTGGTCTGCTTGCTCCTTATAGCACTGGTTTGCTTCTTCTAGGTTGGTTCAAAGTTGTGATTGAAGGGATTGAATTTGTTCAAGGTAATTGGTAGCAGGTTGAGAAGGTGCTACGTGAAGGGAAGAGAAAGTCAGGTTTCTACCATAAAGAGTTTGGAAGGGCAACTGTTTGGTGGAGGAATGAGTGGAGTTGTTGTAGGAGAATTTGGCTAGTGGGAGCCATTGCAACCAGTCGTCTTGTTGATAGGCGACATAAATTCAAAGATATTGTTTGAGAATCTGATTAACGCGCTTGGTTTGCCCATCCGTTTCTGGGTGGTAAGCCATTGATAAATTGCGAGTGATCTTCAAATGTTGGCATAGCGAGGTCCAGAAGCTTGAGACAAACAGAGATCCACTATCACTAACTATATTATCAGGGAGGCCATGTTTTGAAAATACATATTCTATGAACAAGTTAGCTAAGTCTTCTGAAGAGGCCGTCACATTACTGCATAAAAATAAAGCCATCTTTGAGAAGCAATCTACTATTACTAGAATAGCATCATATCCACTAGAAGAAGGTAATTGAGAGATGAAATCCATATACAGCAAGTGCCAAGGAAGAGGCAGAATTGGAAGTGGCTGGAGCAGCACATACTTCTGGTGTTTTGAGGACTTGTTACAATTGCAATCATAGCACGGGCTAACATAGTCTTTTACTTCTTTGGTCATACCAGGCCAGTAGAAGTCTTGTGCGATCAATTGGTAGGTTTTATCCTGCCCATGATGACCAGCAAGCCAAGAATCGTGCTGTGACTCAAAGATATCTAACTTAATGCAAGAATTATCTGGTACTACTATACAATTATCATAAACTAAAAAGTCATTATCATCAATACTGTAACTACTATCTAATAAGTTTGCACTTTTGCAAAGTTTGATGCATTTGGGGTTGTTGCGTTGAGCTTGTTTGAGTTTGGAAGCCAAATCTTGTAATCAAGCAAAGATTGAACTGAGTTGGGCAGATTGGGTTGAGAAGAGTGTCCTAACGTTTTCAGTGTTGTTTTTGGCAAAGGTGCTCCCCCCTCCTGGGTAAACGTGGTCGTGACGTGATAAAGCATCAGGAACTACCGCTTGTTTCCCAGGCCGGTACGTGATTGTAAAGTGGAACTCGGCGAGGTATTTGGCCCATTGTGCCTGTCTACGTGTGAGGACTTTTGAGCTCATGAAATACTTCAAAGAATTATGATCAGTTAATACCTCAAAGGATTCCCTAAGGCTCAATAGGTATGAACGCCATTTTTTCAGGCAATAAACAATTGCAAGAAGTTCCTTGTCATGAATCTCATAGTTAAGCTCTGCAGCAAGCAACTTGCGAGACTTGAAAGCTACAGGATGAAAGAGAGAAGTGGAAGAAGAAAACTGCGAGATTACTCCTGCAATTGCATAGTCGCTTGCGTCTGTTTCAACAATAGTGCAAGCTAGCTTGTTGAAGTGAGTAAGTATTGGAGCAGTGATGAACACTTTCTTCAGAGCTTTGAACTCCGAAGCAGCTTTTTTGGTAAAAATAAAAGGAGTGTCTTTTTGAAGAAGGTTAGTAATATTCACGGTTTGTTCGGCGTAATGCGCAACAAACCTTCTATAAAAATTTCTAAAACCAAGGAAAACTTGAAGAGATTTAACCAAAGAAGGTGGGGGCCAGTCCAATATGCGTTCGCTCTTGGCTGGGTCCATTGATAGTCCTTGATGCGAGACTACAACACCTAGAAAATGAAGAGAAGAGGAATGGAACTTGCACTTAGAGGCTTTTGCAAACAGGTCATTCTTGCAAAGTTGCTGTAGCACCTCTCGCACATGTGCAATGTGATCTTTGAGGTTCCTTGAGTAGACTAGTATATCATCAAGATATACCACAAGGTATTTACCTACAAGATTGGAGAAAATTTTGTTGACAAAATGTTGAAAAGTGGAAGGAGCGTTACAGAGGCCAAAAGGCATGACGGTATACTCATAACTGCCAAACCGGGTTCTCATCACAGTTAAATACTCATGACCTTCCTTAATGCAAATTAGGTTATAGGCACCTTGAAGGTCTAACTTTGAGAAATAAGTAGCTCCATGGAAGAGGGTGAGGATATGTGACATAGGCGGTACTGGATAGGCATTCTTCTGGGTTACCTTGTTCAGTTTCCTGTAGTCAACACAAAGGCAAAGTCCACCGTCCTTTTTTGGAAGAAATAGGAAAGGTGAACCAGTTTTCAAATTGCTTGGTCAAAGAAATCCTTTTGCTACATTTTCCGCTATGTAGTCTTGAAGCGCAATTGATTCTTGTGTCGAGAGAGAGTAGACTGGTAATGGTGCCAGAGGTGCGCCAGTAAGTTTGATCTTGTGATTGTAAGGACGGGATGGAGGCAGTTTATCTGCTTTTGCAGCTGAAAAGACGTCAGCAAAGTCATGATAAACCAAAGGTAAAGACCCTTGAATGATTTCTAAATCTTCAATCTTGTCATCTTCGAGCACCGGGTTCAAGGTGCTTTCATGGTGCGAGAGGATTAGGGAGCTCAAAATACACCATTTGGTTGGTGTCTGTTTCTCTTCAAAGGAACAGGAAAGAGGTAAGCTGGATAGGTAAGCAATAACTCCAAAATCTGAAGAGGGAATTTGGGAATGAAGGTCAGGATATTGCAAATCTCCTGGCGGAAAAGTGTCATCCAACTCAATGAAAGTGTCAGGTAGGCTGTTTAATTCCTGATTGATGGAAAGGTTAGCGCTCTGGGGGTGCAAGGTTTGAAGGTTAATTACTCCTTCTTGCCAATTCATATCCGGATTACAGTAAAATAGGAAATCATGGCCTAGAATGGTATCATCCATTCCGGGTATAGCCAAGACAAATAAATCCCATTCAAAGCTGGGGAAATTGGAGAATGCAAAGGTCCATTATGCCTTTTGGGAAACCCAATAAGACGGTTCAGTCGCACTACTTACTAAATAGATAGGAAATTTATCTATCTTGGAACGCGTAAGATTTTTGGAAGTGGCAAAAGATTCACTGATGAAGGAAAAATTAGCGCCGGAATCAAGTAATACTTGATAAGGAGTGTTTTTGGAATGGAATAGGTAAATCTTGAACTTGGAGCACCTAGTGACTCGCAAGTGCAAAGATTAACTTGCGGTGATTTAGATAATGTGTAGTTTTCCTTGTGAGTATCAGAAAAACTACAAGCTAATTTTTTGACTGCTTAGCCGCTTCACGCACTAACCGCTTTGCACAGCTTTCAACATCATGTTTTCCTCCACAATACATACACAGCCTGTTCTTTTCCCTTTGCAGCCGTTCCTCGCTTCAAAGCATCCCGGTTTCTTTGTCCAAGAACTTTGGAGTTTTGGCAACAGCTTTCTCTTTTGAGTTGGAGTTTGAAGTCGGGGTTGGTTTGGATGGCTTTGGGTTCCTTGTGTTTTGCTTTGAGGAGTCGTCCACCCTCGGAGCCAAGGTGGACGTTCCATGGTTGTTTTGCCAAGAGTGATTCTTGTCATGATAGCCATTATGAAGCTCAATCACTCAATTGATTAGCTGCTGAAGCAAGGTTGTCTTATGACCCCCAACTGCAAGCTGTTTGATTAAGCGTGCCGGTAGACCCTTTTGGAAATGGAATAGAAGAGCGGCCTTGTTCCACTGGATGCAAGACTGCAAGGTTTGAAAATGAGAAATATAAACGGAAGCTCTACTATTCTTCTTCATAACTAAAATATTAAGTTTGTATTTGGCGGTTCAAACTTCATTGGGATTGCCAAAAAGGGTGAAAAGTTGTTGCTCGAACCTTTCTCAGTTGTTGAGAATACAAGTGGGACTGTTGTTGGACAAAAGTTTGAGGTACGGTTTGAACCACTGCAAGGCCTTACCTCCTAAGAAGGACAAAGCATACATAACTTTATGCCTATCGGAAGAGAAATTGTTGGAGTTGTTTGAAAAGATGATTTTAAAAGACTGCAGGTAGGATATAAGCTTATGAGGGTGTTCTCCTGTAAAGTGATTGGGTTGTTTCATGCCCGGAGTGCAAAAGCTAGGAGTGCTTGGACTAGATTGCTGGGCACCATGAGTGAGGGCCTGGATCAATGTTGAAAGCAGGGTTGGAGCATTGGGCTTGGGAGCAGTAGTGCAAACCCCTGGTCTACCACAAGTCAAGGTTTCATCGGAAGAATGGTCGGAGTCTGCAAATTCAGCAAGAGGGTCCATTGGAGCATCCCGTGGAGGAGCCCAAGGATCATCGAGAGGTTTCACAGATGGCAATTTAGAAGGAGGAACTGGATCTAAGGGTTTTTGGGCCCAAGGAGCGCTGGTTCTCCCTACCCAATGTATCTCATCATTGTAAGGGGCAAGGGAAGCATTCCCGGTTGAGTGAGTACGTGACATCAAAACAAAGAAGTCTACTATAGGTTGGCAGGCTACAATAGATGAGTTGAGTTAGTTAATTTACTGTCACACGACCACCCCACATACTATAGGGCAATTCTTAGATGATTGTGAGCGCAAAGGAATGCCAAGTGCAAGGGCAAGTGCAAATAGCAAGACCCAGTTGCCAAGTGCGAACTTGTTTATTGCCACTCAACAAACGGCGAGAGGAATGGAATGTGTTCCAAAGAAGGAAACCCAACCTGAGTTTGATGTGATAACTAGGTTGTAGCAGAATGCGAGAAAGTCTGAAATCAACTAACTGAGGAGACAATCATCAGGCAAGGGGATAGCCCTTATAAGGTAATCCAAAGTGACTAGATACAACCTAGTGATGAGCTAACTACAGTTGAAGTGGTGAGGCAATGAATGACAGGAGCGGAATAGGAAATGAAGCAGTGGTATAGATCCAAGGTCTTAGCGTCAGTGCAAAACAATAGAATCTGAGCGTACAATTGCATGAAGAATTGGGATAGGAGCGAGTGACGTTGAAGTTAATGCAAATGAGAGGTAATAGTGTATGCAGGGTAGGGACTAGTCCAAGTGCGAACTATACAGTAGTGATGGCTTAGTTAGACGTAGATGCAAGCTAACAAACAATGCATGACCAAAGATGGAACTCCGAGGCTGTTGATTGGCCAGGGAAGGAGATGGGATCTCATAATGGATTGCCAACCGGTATGGAGTTAACCGCGAAGTTCGCAAGTATATACTGAGTTGGTTGCCAAGATTGGAAGGTCAGCGCAAGCCAGAGGAAATAGCGGATCACACCATTGATGTTGTGCTTTTATTTGTGTCACACTTTTAGACTGAGGTAGATGCTACTGAGGAGAGGACATTTTGAAGTGGTGAAGACAATAATCCTTAAGTGCAAAGCGTGACACCCCCCCCATGTGAGTCTAAGACCGGAACTAGGTGTTTCCTGGGTCCCACCTGGCCATTTGTATGGCCAGGGGCTGGTTGCATGAGGCAACCAGCCAGTGTGTGAGGCAATAGGACCCGTTGTAACAGACAACTGGCCCAGGGGATTCAACAGAAAAGGGGCTGGTTCAGCCACGTAACAGTGGAAAAACAAGAATGGACCAGAATAGGCTGGTTGTAAGGGTACATGGACTGATGCCATGTGGGCTGATGTAGCCCAAAAAAAGTAACAAGGCCTTTAGAGTCTGTAGAGCTCTTTTGGGGCGGAAAAATTGCCTTTTGGCTTGTTGTATCATGGGCTCACAAGAGGCCAATCTTTTGTACTTAAGGAGCTCTTCTCCCTGCTGTTTTCCAATCATCCATTCATAATCCAATTCATTCATCATCTAATTGAATGCATCACCAATATCATCCAACGTATTGCCCCTTTGTGAGAGCCCATCAGCAATTATTGACACAAGGTATCCAGCATTTCTTTTGCTTTAATTACTGCTCATTTGCCTAAGCTAATTCCTGGCCATAATTATAACAGCCACCACCTTTGGGGTTTCCAAAGATAAGGGAAAAGCATACCCCACCAAAATTTTTACCTCCTTTTTCATGTCTGCAGCCGCATGAACCAAGGCCTTTGGATAGGTTTTAAACAGCAGATCTGGTATAGGTTCTCCAGATGGGAAAAAAATCCCTTCCATCAGTCCATACTCTCTTGTTCTTAACATCATTACTCAGGAAATTGCACAATCTCTTTAGATGCCTGTCCTCCCAGCAATAGTAACACCAATATAAGCAAGGCTTGTAATCCTTTCAAGCTTCCTGAGTATTAGTTGCTTTTGGTTTCTCCCAGGTTGTTGCAGCCGGTTTTACCACAGCCTTTTGTAAGAAGAGACACATTTCCATAAACATCTCTGTCATCTCCACAGTCTCCTTTGGTGTTACCAGTCCCTTTTCTCACTTAACCTGTAAATTCCTCCTTTGCCAGCTTCTTTGGGTCCTCATCCATGAGTTATGCAAGTTATTATTTTCCAAAAACAGCCACAAAAATAAACTTCCTTTCTGGAAGGAGCAATAATCCCCCATCCCATAAAATTTGAATCAATCCGGTGTTGTAAAGCTTCCTATGAATACTCCCTTGTAGCTCCCCACTTAGGCCCTTCAAGAAGGTTCTTTTGAAAAAAATTGTGTGGCTTTCCAAAATCTCCTTGCGGAAAAGGTACTTTAGTAACAATTGAATAATGAAAAGTAAACACCAAACAACATTCTAGAGGATAACTACAAGCCTTTTGCATCTTGGATGCCAAATGCTTGAGATACTCTTGCAGGAACCTCTCCTCCCTTGCCCCCCACTTCTCTACTATTTCCCTGCACAACTTCTACAAATCTCTTTCCTGGTAAACTTCCATATCCTCCATGTGCCGCAAGACCTCCTTGTTGGTAATAAAATTCACAATATGTCAAACCCTGTCAACATTGTTTGCTCCTTTGCTATTTGCCACATTCTTGAACCGGTCAAGAACTTTATGAAACTCCTCCAAACAGAACTTAACACCAGGATAATTCCTTGGTTGGATCTTTGCCCTGCAACCTTTCAAATTTTTTCTCTGGTACCTTGTATGTCAATCACCCTCTGGTGGTTACTCTTGGAGGCAGACCTCCTGGACTTGTGGCTTGATGCAGAGGCTTCTGGTACTTTGAGCCTACTGCTCCAGCTGGTCAATGAGTGGGAAAAGAGATCCCAAAAATTCTAGCCTTAAAATCACCAGTCATCATAGATGAAATAAGAATAATAAAAAAATAGTAAATTTGAATCACGCCATGGGTGAGGTGGTATTCAAAAAAGATGAAGCACTCTGCTGGCCAGACCCCCAAATTTGTGGAAAAAAATTATGTGCTACACCCAATGTCTGCACCAATTACCCTCCATTATGAGGCACTTCTCTAGCCCTTTAGTCAAAATACGCACTCTGCAATAGAATAAATGCCTACGCTGCCACCCCACGTCCCACTGATACTACCTTTACTACCTTGCAACAAAATAACAGTAATAAACTAGCACAGACTCCCCAAAAAGCTCCACACTTGAGCTATTCCCTGGAATAACTCCTAGCTATCTAAAATGAAAGTTCTTAAGACCTTTACACACAGAAGAGACTCAAATGATGAAAAAAATACACTTGATATATGATGATGATAATAAAATCCATAACAGTATGAAAAGATCATTCACTAGTACAACATAAGATGATCCCCCCAAAAGTCCCACTCAAATAAGCAGAAAAAATCCTTTTATAAACAATACCAAAATGAAAACTCTGTAAAAAAAAGGAAATAACAAAAGAATGACTTCCTACAACGCCTCCCTAACACGCTCTGCAATGAGCTGGCCTACTATTAGTCCTAATACTACTAGCCAATCTGTCTGCATACATTTGATTTGTTGAATTACTGCAATCTCTGTTGACACCACCAATCAATTTGCGCCAATGAATTTCCAAGAACAGATCCACATCAATATTTTTCAGCAGGTTCCTGTCAATCCTGCATACAGAATTATGGAAGACCCCCATCAATCTTCCTTATGGATCCTTGTCAATCTTCATGTGGTCTCCCCAATTTTAATGTTCAATTTTCCAAAATCTAAATGTCTTCTGCCATCTAAATGCATACCACATAGTCAGATTTTTTGACAGATACTCCATAGTTCCAATTTTCTGCAGTTCCATTATGAATGAAAAATCTATAAGTGTGGAAGAGGATAGTTACCAACCACAATTACTGTTTAACAAAAGGCAAGACTCCAGAAATTGATTCTTCAAAAGAAAAAACTCAATTTATTCCTTCTGAAAAAGGCAGAAGCCATGCTCATCTCTCTTATTGTGCTGCGGAACCAGCAACTGCACCCTTCTGAACCCGCTTTTCCTCTGCCAGCGAATGGCAAATAGCTAGATTTTAATTTTTGAACCTATTTTGCTGGGGCTTCCACTTCTGCCCACTTCTGAGCCACCTACTAAATTGTCTCTGTCTTTCCTACTTGCGCCCATGTCTATAGATAACCACCATAAATCAAAATGCAAAAACTGAACTGAAGCGCTAATGTGCTGCGGAACTTTCCACCCACACAGCTGCTGGGACAAATATTTTCCTCTGCCAGAGTAGGCAATTAGCCAAACATTACTTTTTTAACTTATTGTGCTGCATCTTCCGCAACTTCCCCCCACTGAGCCATCTGGTATTGTTAGATGCTGAGCCTCCTTGCTTTTGTGTCTATAAATAGCCACCACAAAATATATTTTTTGATTGAGGGAACAAGATTTCACTGGTGTTTCCTGGAAAAATATATTTTATTTTTCCATAAAATCCAATTCAGGAGCACTTTGTTCCCCTGCTTTCAATTTTTGTTAGGCAAAGATATTGGAAAAAATGCAAGGAAGTATTTTCAGGAATGGCACAGGTAAAAATTATGTTGATTATGAAAAATTCAGTGTCAGGTTGCTACTATGTACAGGGAAACTTGTCAAAGTATCAATAAAAAAGAAATAAAATCAAAATAATTAATAAACACAAAATGGCAGTGATAAATCAATAAATATTATTACAGATTTTAATTTACCACCCAAAATTAGTTAGGGTCACTCAATGACCACACCCTTGAATTCTGAACCCTTAATATTTTAAACAATCATTTAATGGAAATAGGCCCAAAAAACATAACATCATTATTGTGATTTTTGGCCATTTCAATATTTCACATGTATTTTCATGTATGGGTTTCTCTCCTAAAATCAATTCCAAATCTAGGTGTTGTGTATGTTTTAGAAGTTACACAAAGAATTGTGTTTTGGCAGAATTCCTGCATGCAGCCCTGCTTCCCTGCACAAGGGTTATCTCAATTGGGATCAATCTGAAAGAACCCGCAGGCACAGCCTGCAACTATGTTCCCACATGATTAATTAGTTGAGTAGTCTGCATGCACAGCCCCCAACTACATTTCTGCATGCATAAATGACTAAATTAGTTGCAGGAACTGCATGCAAAGTGTGCAAAAGGATCACCTATGCAGCAGCTTGTATTCCTGCATGCAGCTTTCAGTCCTGCATACCTCACACCCACAAAAATTTCCCATGTTGAAAAGCTACTGCATGTAGTTACTACACCACACTAAGATCAACCAGGTATATGTGATAATATGACATGTGGATGGAGGAAGGTTTCAAACTGTACAATATCAAATAAAATGCATAAATTAAAATTAAAAATCTCATTTATTTGGTAAACAAATCATAAGGATCTCCACAAAATCAACAAATCCAGAGCTTTAAGGAACACAAAAAATATCAAGGATTCTGCAGAAAAGCTATTAAAAATTATCAAAATTATCAGAAAATGATTGAAAAAAAATCAACACCCACCACTGATAATTTTTATCCAATCATAATATGAATAAATTTAAATAAGTGTTAGATCTTCAAAATAACAAATTAACAGAATAACAGATCCTGAAGCTAAAATGGTGCAGGATTTTACCAATTGAGGATGTGGTGAGTTACAGCACCAAGGGTACGTGCTAAGCAAGTCCTGGACAACTTTCCAGCCTTAGAATATGAGCCCTACCCACTCTTGGGCCATGTGGAAGCTGCTTTTATCCCAAAAATGTATTTATACAGTGCCTTCTTTGGCTTGTTGTCCACCAGTCTATCAGGAGTCTATTTTATTATCAGCAGAAAACGTTTTATTTTTGGAAAAGTTCTCATGAATGTACAAGCAAGTGATTTATGACTTCAGTCTCAATATTTTTATAATTTTCAAAGACTAATATTGCTTTTTAGATTGAATGCAAATCAATAAAACCCCAAAAATTGATCTGAAAACCTTCAACTATGAACCTCTGCAGGTAACCAGAAAGTGAATGCTAAAATCAGTCAGTTATTTCTATCTTCTTTGGCTTTTGTGCTAGCATATCCAAGCCATACCCACAATTTTATTGGGTGTTACCCCCTTTTTTTAATTTTTAAGGAAAGAATCCAAAGTTTATCTCCTCAAGAGAGGTGTTCATGAACCCCAGTTGGTAGAAGAATGTGGCTCCTCTTTTATGGAATATTGAAAAAACTTTTCACCAAACCATAAAAAACATGTTATAATCCAATTATATATTACTCTCTTGGAGTATTTACCGTTTTTATTTCTTAGAATATTGTTATTTTACCACTCCATCACTCTATTCAGCTCAAGGAATGCAAGGTTACTGGTTTGAAAGCTGAAATTAAGGCCTAAAAAATATATTTTCAAAACCAATGGGGAAAATTAAAAAAAGGAGTTTGAGTTGTTAAACTCATATTATCCAAAGCTAAAATGCTTTGGATTTGTGTAATGTTAATTAAATGTATCCTAATGTCACCAAAATTCCTTGTTGATGTTACTAGAACTGATTTTTAGTCTTTAAAAAGGTTTTTTTCATTGAAAGGATTAATTTCCCTTATTTCAATAAATTTCATTCTCTGTTCAACTGGGATTTTTTTTTTGGTTGATCAAACGTTTTATTCAATGTCACTGAAATGTGCTTTTCCAATCACCCAAGAAATCTATCTGGCATTTAAACATATTGAAAATAGATTTGAATAAATTATGAAGAAATCTAACTCTCTATTGGAACAATCATTAATATTTAATTCTGAATTTGGAATTTTCATTTAAATTTACTTTTAGTTTTGAAAGATGTTAATAAATTAAAAAAGATTCAAGCAATTAATTTCTGATGAATTGAATTTGATGGAAAGATAAATTAAGTTGGAAAAAATGCTAATTTGTAGGTATCATCTCAATGAATTCAATCTCAACTGAAATTCAAAATATAATCTTGACTGAAAGATATGATGAATTTTTCCCAAAAATATAAGAATGGAAATAAAAATAATTTGAATTATTTGATTTATGAATATTTGCAATCATCATTTAAAAAAATGAAGGTTTTGAAAATCAATGAGAAGTTTATTTTTTTTCAAGATTTTGGTGCAGATCAGGATAAAATTTTGAAAAAAACAAAACACAGAAGCTGGGGTTTATTCAAATTTTTAAAATGTATTTTCAGATTATATGCAATTTTAATACAGCCTGAAATATTAAATAGCCATTAGGAATGATTTATTTTGAGTATTTGAAATGATTAAGATATAAAGAAACATGCAAATAAAAAAACAACATTAATAGTATAAGAGTGATATGTTGCATGTGTTCACTTCTAGACTTGTTCATGCACAATATCTCACCTACTGAATGCCCCTTCAGATCATGAGAACCATTAATCAAACAGAAACAAAAGTTGAGGAAGGAGGACAGTGCACTCTTGGCTTGTGTCAGCTCTCTGACACAAGGAACCTTGCAATCCTTTAGCTACAGAGAGTGATAAAAATGCTGGAATTATAATAATGATTATCATTACAATAATAAATACTTAGAAGCTCAAATGAATGATATAATAATAGCAGTTGCAAGGTTTAATTGGTTTGGTAATAAATGGTTTTCAATATAATATAAAAGAGGGGACACAGTATTATACTACTGGGGATTTTTACAGACTAGCAACCTCTCTTCAAGGGGCCTCCTTAGGCAGTTTAAGAACCTTGGAATAAAGATGGGTGCCTTAGAAAGGACTTATTCCACTAATGGCTGGGCTTAAAAGCACAAATGGCCAAGACAGGAAGGATAAAAATCACTCTGAGCACTTTACCACGAAAATCCTGAAATAATTGGAAGGGTTTCAGAGCAGATGGGGTAGATTTCTTGACTAAACTTCAATGGTTGATTGGTTAATAAGGGTAAATAATACTACTACAGACTAAGTCATAAATCAATTGCTTATCTTCATATAAGCACTTGATCAACAATGACACGTTTTCTGATTGATAATAAATGATTCCTGGTAACTATCCTTTAATAATGGGTCCAAAGAGGTCTGTGTAAATACATTTTTGGGGTGATTTTGAGCTTCTCAGGGCATGTAGAGAGGTTTCTGCTCGTGGGCTGAGGCTGGCAAGCCAGTCAGGGTAAAATCGGAACGTCCACTTGGTGCTGTCAATCAGATGACCTTAGATCTGCTGGACTTCAGTACTATTTCAGCCACAGGATCTGTTAATATGTTATGGTGTAGATTCGATAATTCTGTACTCATCCTTCATTTGTAATATTGATATTGCTTTAAAGCGGGAAGATGTGGATGTTTACTGATTTTCCATCATCTTCTGATCATGTAGATATTTTTTAATAATGTTTATGAACACTTCTTGTAGTGTTTTGTGGTCTTCAAAGATCAGGTTCAGTGATTTACATGATAATCCTTGATCTTTGATTTATTATTAAAAAACGTTTTAAACTTAATTTTCATTAATTTTATTTAAGTTTTGATCTTTTTAGATTATTAGTAATGCATATGTCAGTTTGTTACATATACTGGGCAACCCTAACTAGGTTGTAGCTCTTCTGAGCGGTACCTGGTTGTCAGATTACTCACGACTGATCCAGACGCGGGGATCAGTTAGTACAGATGCGCGTGGGTTAGGATCTTCTGCATGCGTGGCAGAATCAGCTGCGCCTGGGTCTCTAGTACGCAGGAATCAGAAACTACTAGTACGTAGGGATATGTAATGATGCAGGGCTGCGCGCGGGAATTGTGACATAACACATTTCAGTGTGTAACTCCTAAAATATACACAACACCTCAATTCTGAGTGAATTTTAGGTGTAAAACCTATACGTGACAATACGTGTGAAATGTTAGAATGGCCAAAAAGTGCCCTACTGGTGTTGTAATTTTTAGTACTTTTCTTTTCAATTATTTTAAAAATATAATGACTTGGAATTCAAGGGTGGGGTCAGTGAGTGACCCTACCTGATTTTGGGTGTGGAATCCATTTCTTTAATAATATTTATGGATTTCGCACTCCTTATTTTTTTAATTGAGATATTCTTATTTTTTCATAGTTTTGTGTTGCTATTGACAGGTTGCTCTGTACATAGTAGCAAGCTGACAGCTGGAGAACTTCCTTGGTTGGAATATTCATTGAACTAATCAAAGAAGGAGTAACCCTTTATAAATCATGGGAAAAGACCTTGATACATCATCTTTAACTTCCAAAAAATGATTTTATTTTGGTTAGAAGAACAAAATCAATTTGGGAAAATAGAATTGATGAATGAAATTGACTTGGGGGGTGGTAATGGTGGATAAATGGCATTTTAGGGAACATTCAAACACATTTGAAGTACCCCAGAGAGATTTCAATCAAATTTGGGATCTACATGTTACCATTTTTGAGGGTGTGAAACAGGATTCAAATACTTACTTGAAGAGACAGGTGGCAGGTTTCACCCACTGCAGAGAGGCATCGGGTGGTCCTCATTTCTTGGAAGTGGCTGGGGGAGGGAGTATACTACCTTTTCAAAAAAAATCTCCTATGTGTTATATTTTTGTTCATACATTACATAATCAATTCATCAGCAATCTATCAGCTTGGTATATAGAGGATCCAACTGGCGGAAATAACAGAAAAATTTGGATTAAGGAAAAAAAAGAGGCTGGAGGCCTCCATTATTTAAGATAGCTTCAAAGATTGAGAGCTTCATTTAATTTTCCAGTCTTGTTAAAATACAGATGCACTCAGGTAATGTGCATATTAGTGTGTAATCCAAATGGGATGCACAATTGGGCCTCCATGGCCCATTGGACATCACGTGGGCAAAGTGGGCCTATGTGGATGTTACTGGTTTTGGGCATTTGGGCCCCAAAACATGCTTTCCAGGTCCTTTGGGACACAGGCCCTTATGGGCCTGCCAGGGTGGATGGGCCACTCAAGCCAGATGGGCTTATTTGGGCATAAATGGGACCAAGGTCTATTTTGGACATAATTGGCCAGACAGGCGGGCCTGCCAAAGTATGTATTTGGTGGCTTTCTGGCTGCGGCGGCCCATTGGGGCCAGTGCCCGTGTCACGGCCTGCTGGAGGCCACTTGTTTCTCACCTGGGCCCGTTGCGGGGCCCAATGACCTGCGCAGTTCCATTGTATGGGGCAGAGGGCTCCGTTTGGAGTCCCCCCACCCGCATGTGTGTGGGGCTGCAGCCCAAGTTGCATTGCTTGTTTGGTTGCGGCTGCAGGGGCCAGTGACCCCTGCCTCCCTCCCTCCCTTTGCTTGGTTGCAAGAAGGAAAGGAGGATGGTTGGTGTTGAACCAACCAGGCTGGTTGCAAGGAAGCCAACAGAAAGGTGGGAGGGGAACCAATCACCCCCCCACCTTGAGAGAAAGATGACTGAGAGCAAGCGGGGCCCTCTCCTCCCCCTGTTACCAAGGAGGAGGCGCCATGGGCTGGGGGAACTGATCCCCCTCCAGCAAACCATAATTTTCTGTTGGCCTGGGGCAGGCATGTGTCCCAGGCAACCAGCCGGAGATTTAATCACCCCTGCTGGTCACCTAGCTGAGAGAGAGGGGGGCCCATGTCTGCCGGTTACACCCTCCCCTCCTGTGGGTTTGGCCGGACCCAGAGGGATTCTGGGTCCACCCTGGCCATTTTGAGGGCCAGGGGCCTGGTTTCAGGAGGCAACCAGGCCTGTGAGTGTACGGGAAGGGTCATTATGGTCAAAAGTGAGATGTAACCAGGTAACATAAGCAGGTTGTAATAGACAAGCAGCCAGGGCCTGAAAAGCAACAAGGGCTGGTTCAGATCAGTAAGGGTGGAAAAACCAATTTGACAGGTACAGGCTGGTCAAAAGGGTTCAGGGACTAATCTCAAGTGGGCTGAGTAAGCCCAAACCAAGTAGAAAGGCTTGTAGAGCCTGTAGAGTCCATTTGGGAGGAATTTTTGCGTTTTGCTTGTACTTACATGAGCCCCACATGAGAACTGTCTTTTGTATTTAAGGAGCTCTTCTCCCTGCTTTTTTCAATCCATTCATTCACCAATTCATTGACATTCAACACTGTGCCATTGCCTCTGTTTCATATTTAGGACGAATCATGAAGACATTATTGTCTCAGCATTTATTTTGCTTTAAGTACTGCTCTTTGAATAAGCTTTTAGGCCAATAATTCTAACAAGTCTTAGGGTTGAGGTTTAAGTGCAGTAGTTATGAGTGGATCAGTTTATGGAAACCTGAAGTTTTACCTCAAATTTTTGGTTTTCAGTGAGAAACGTTGGAGAGCCTATGCATCAGGGATATGAGGGAGGAATCAAGTGAGGAGCAAAGTATTAAATTAAAACAATGTAGAAACAAGTGTGATTTTTGGTGATATAGTAAATATTAGAGTGAATATTAGTCAGAGAGATGAGAGAGGAGCAAAGCAGGAAGATGACCCATGAACAGTGGCTAGACGAAATTTGTGGGGCTGTTTGTCAAAGAAACCACACCGGGATACTTCAAAAAAATGTAGAGGAAGCCTGGGGTGCATGAATATTTCTGTTGAACATCCCATCTATAGGCTTCCACTCCATCTGACCCATTGCCACATTACCACAAAATTGGTTTTTGGATTTAAATGTTGGACTTCTCAATTGATTAAAAAAACAAGGATGGTAAGAATTTTCTTTTAAATATTATGGTTTTACTTTGAGCATGATTCATGGTTTATTTTTTTGATATTTAGTCCTCTTTGGGCAATGTGTTGTTTTCAAAGATAAAGGTGGTCAAACCATTGGAAAAGGGTAGAATTTTGATGGTCAAAATCAATTCTAGAGAAATTAAAATCAGCCCAACTCAGATTTGAACTCAGACCAATATGAACTAAACAGCTCAAGGCACCTCAAAACTGAACAAGAGCACAAGACTTAAAAAATATGACCATCACACGCCAGTAGAGCTTGAAGAAGTTTCTATAAGTGGTTTCCTTGAATTCTGAAAAACCTATCTCAAAGTTATCATCACCATCTTACCAAGGCACCAAAAAGTCAATATCAATCAAAATTGGGTTTAATTGGATTTAGAAACTCCCATTGTTAATTTTTATTTTTTGAATATAATTCCTTTTTAATCCCTCTAACACCCCCGTAAATAATAAAAAATATTGATGGCCCAAAATCTTTTGATTTTTTCCCCCCTCCAGCACATTTTTTGAGTGTTTTGTGCTTTTTCATATTATTTTTTTAAATTATAAGTTGATTTTTTTTCAAAGTTTCAATTGTTGTATCATGAAAGTCCAGGTAATAAAATATCTAATCCCATGAATAAATGTAACTACATGCCATTTTTTGAACAATTGATTTAGCTTGAAACATATGCCTGAAAATAAATTGACTTTTCTAAGTCAATCAGTCTCAATATTTCTGTCTACCCACTGAACAGGCTTGATATGAGAATTTAATGTTTGAACAGAAATAATTGTTGGAGAAACTATTGGTATGAGATGAGAGAGTAGAATAGTCAATGATTGGTTGAATGAGGTGCAGGTGGTGCAAGATAATAAAATAACCTTGTTTTACTGTGAGAAAATCAACAACAAAGAATTATTTACATATTGAAAAGGTGAACTGAGATGATGATGGAGCTAAAAGATGAAGAAATGGGTTCCAATCTATAAATTGGTTGATACTGATAAGTTTTTAGTCTGTTCATCATTTTGAACTAGGGGAGGATTATGTGCCATTATGCAATTTAGAATTAGTGGTAATTTTACTAAAATGAAAATTTCTTTGGTATTATTGCATTGAAATGGCATTTGTGATTGTGCCTGGGAATTTTGAAAATTTTAATTCTAAGAAAAGACACAACCACTATGGGCACAATTGATCAATTTAAGGGTGTGAGAACTAGTGAACTAAGCAATAAAATGTATTAAAGAAATAAAATAAGTTAAAAAAGTAAATGCAGCATCATTGGATCCTTCAAAAAAACAAAAAAGAAATAAAAAAAAATGAAAGGAGCCAAGAAGGTGTGATTTCAAGGAGAATTTCATTAGGGCATATGAGATTTAAGAAAAACCACCATTTTTTAATGGCAGGTTTCAAACCAAATCTTCCATTTCAAACCCGCCATTAAAAATAAAAAAAACCAACTTATTTCACATCAGACGTGTCAGAGTTACCTGGAAAGAAGTGGGTTTTCTCAAGTAAAGTATATAAAGGCTTCCAAAAACTGTCCACTTCATACACCCAAAAAGCTCATTTTCACTCCGCAAAGGTATTTATACAGACCTGTTTTGGCTTATTCAACCCCAGAGTTTACCATTTATTCTACAGAAATATTTCCATCTCTGACCAAGTTCTTAAAATATTTAGGCAATTGATATATGGCCCTAGTCTGATTTATTATTGAATAATTGTAAACACACTTTATTTGTTAATTTGAAGTTTTTTCAGCAAAAAAAATTCCCCAAACTCCTGATCTGAAAACCTTAAAACTTAACCACCATGATTTATTGATTAAAAGTAAGTAATTTCTCTGTTTATTCTGTATTTTTGGGTCATAATTGCCCTACCAGTTTATCTGGACAAAAGCCCTCTAAAGAGGCAACCATTATTGCCAAGGTCTTATAATGTCCAAAGTGACCACTTGAAGAAAGGTTGTTTGTCTGTAAAGATCCCCAGTAGTATTGTCAGCCTCCAGGATGCCAAGACCCTTGCTATCCTTTAGCTACCAGAGGTGATAGAATAAATAATAAATATATTATTTAATAAATGCAGCAAAACTCCCTAAAATATTTGGATTAAGCTTATTGCAAGGTTAAGTGGTTTGGTTATGGTTTATTTTTTTAAATCTAAATGAAAAAATTGATTATTAAATATTTTTATAGAGGGGCCACAATTATATTGGGGATCTTTAAAACCTCTCTTCAGGGAATTCAGTATGAAAACATGTAGTCCTGGTTACTTTGGGCCCTTTAGTTTAAAGGCTATTTTTCCCAAATTTAATATGTATATAAAATACACGGTGAAGTGGCAGGGCCTTGTAGCCAAGCCGCCATGACAGAGAAAGGATAATAAAACTCACTGGTATATTATTAAATCCTTTGGGTATCTGTATGAGACGTGCACTGATGGGTTAAACCTGTATACTGGGGTTATAAGGTTGTTCAGCATTTTAATTGATTAAAAAGAGGTTGAGGACAGATATTATTGATCAGAGGTAGCCATAAATCACTTACTTATCTCTTATAAAAACTTGATTACCTTGGCATGGTTTCTGGATATAAATATAACTGGGTCTCTGCCCATCAATATCCTCAAAAGAGCTCTTTATTTATAGCTTTTGGAGTCCCAACGTTGTCCTTCTGAGGGGTACAGGGGCTCAAAGGGACGGGAACTAAGGCTAGCAGGGTAACCAGGGGTAGCCTGTCACGTGTTCTTGGTGCTATAGCACGGGTAGCATCTAATTCCTCAGGATATGGGAATTATTCTACTTTATAATAGATATTAGGATGTGAATAACACTAATCTGTCCCATTTATGTATTATTTAATTAATTATCCTTAGTAAATGTTCCCAGTAATTTAATAATTAAATAAATAGACATTTCTACGGACATCCTGATGTCAGGTGAGTTCTCATTATGTATTATATAACTGGAGTAAAATTCATGATATTGATTTTGCTGCTTATTTTCGAGTTCCAGTTGATTTACTAAGATAATTACTTAAAAATATAAGTCATGGGAATTCATGTAATATTTTTACATCATTAGTTTTCTTAGTATTTCACAAAGATATTAATGTCTGGAAATTTTCATAAAAATATATTCAAGTATTTTAAAAAGTTTTTAGAATTTTTCATTGTCTTATTTTCGACATTCTTGGTACTTTGAATTATATTAAATAAAAAATAGGTATAAGGATTATTTAAGTATTTTCATATAATATTAGGGGGTATCAAAGTTAACCAAACCCGCCATTTTTTAATGGCGGGTTTCAACCCAAATCTGCCATTAAAAATCAAAAAAACCCACTTATTTCAGATCAGACGTGTCAAAGTTAACCTGAAATAAGTGGGTTTTTTCAAATAAAGTATTTAAATGCTTCCACCACCTTTCCGGGTCATACACCCCTGTCTTCCCACCTCCTTCTACCTCCGACCTCATTGGAAAAAGTTTTACCCCCACCCTCATCATAAAATTTATTGACCACTCTCATCACTTTATCGCTCTCATCACTTGATCACTCTCATCCACTTCATCGCTCTCAAAACTTCATCGCTCTTAAAACTTCATCACTCTCATCACTTGATCACTCTCATCCACTTTATTGCTCTCAAAACTTCACCACTCTCATCACTTTATTGCTCTCATCACTTGCGTAGCCTGAACTCTTTCAAATGGCCCCTCAGCAAACCTCCCCCCACAAGTCCAACACACCCAAGAGAACATATCCAAGGAACTCCACAACAAACAATCCTCCCCCATCAGCTTCCAAGGGCTCAAGTCAGCTCAAGAGAGCTGATCACATCATCCTGGTAAACTGGCTGAAAATTCACTCCAACTACAATGCCTGCTTTGGATCCGACAACAAAACACGTGTTGGCCAACCTCAATCCTCTAAGGTCAATGGTTATCTCCTGATGGCCAATGAACTCAAGAACAAAACAAAAGGTAGGCTGGATCTGTAATCCAAACAGATGAGGGAGCGGTTCAAAAACTATTGAGCCAAGTACAAAAAGGCCCACTCCATGTCTATCTCCACTGGCTTTGGTATCACCGACTTGGACAAAGCCAAAGGAATCAACTCGGTGGTTGATAAGTTGGACTCCATTTGTCCTTTTTATATTCAAATGGATGAAATCTTCGGAAAGAAGGCCAACATCACCCCCCTAGCTGCTTTTGATGCCCAACAATCCGATTCCGTTGATGCCAAGGACTTGGCTGGGGATGCTCAGCCTACCAACGGGCACCTTGATGAAACCTTGGCCTTGGATGGGCCCCCATCTGATGACAAGGAGGATATTCAAACACAATTGTCTCCAATCACTTCTACTTTGGTATTGATTGATCAGTCAATCCCAACCTTGGACCCCTCACTTCCTTCTTTTGATTGCTCTCTTCCTGGGGAAGAACAACTGGAGAACTTGCCCAATGAGGAGGATGTTATTCCTGGATCACCATTGCCATCAACATCTGCTCAAGTAAGGAACTAAATTGTTTTTGATTGTGTCTGGTTGCTCCTGACTGATTTACATTGTAAAAAAACAGGCTCATCCATTTTTGATTGGCCAAAAACTCAAGCCAATGGGGCCTCCCACATCGCCTTCAAATACTAGTGAGGACTTTCAGATTCAAACCTCCTCTGCCAAGGGTAAGCAAAAGGCCTCCAATTCCATCAATGTCAACCCCAAAAGTCATCAAAAGAGGAGAAACACTTCCAGTTTTTCGGGCTTTGAAGAAATCATGGAGAAGCAAGATTCATGTAAGTTGATTGATTCAATATCCTTGCTTTCAAAATCATGCTCATTGCCATTCCCCTCCAAAAACAGTGAAATCACAAATTGAATCAGATAAACTTCAGTTTGAAAAGCCAAAGTGGGATCGCCAACTGGCCATGGATGGTCAAAAGCAGCAAGCCAAGACTTTGGCTAATCAACAAAAATTGGATGCTGAGTGGAGCTTGAAACAAGCTGAGCTAGAGTTTCAAAAAGAGGAAAAGGAGAAGGATTGGCAGCAAGTGCAAATGGAAAAGGAGAGGGAACAACGGGCAAACAAAAAAAGGATAAGGTATCAGTAGCTTTGGCTTGCATTGGCAGTGGTAGATTGGTAGAAGAAATACAGCAGATTACTCAAATGCTGGGCTTGTAAATATATTTGCATGGATGAAAGAAAAACAAATTATTTTTTACTACAACAACGTTTGAGAGCATTCTTAACCCCACCAATATACAAATCTTTTTTGTTTTTATTGATATTTTTTTCTCTAGAGTAAATTTGGCCGTTTTTCATGTCCCTACAAGTGCTCTGAGTTTTTTTATTAATTTGGAGTGAAATGGCCATTCTGGTATGGGTTGCTGTGTCCACAGCTGGAAAGGTACAGTGCTTGTACTTGTTAGCCGCCCAAACCATTTTGACTATACCTTTTTGCTTGAAATCAATTCCAAAGCCAAGGTCAGGAAAAACAAATTGACCGTCCAAAACTTGATATTCATCCGTATCTTCAATGCGTCAACCATTCAATTTTTTGGTTGGGACCACAAGTAAAAAGGAATAGCCAGAGATGTTGCCTTTGTCAATATGAGGAGAATTGTAAAAAGAATCCGAGGTGAAATTGAGGTTTGGGCAGCAATCAAAAGGTGTAGGCTTGGAACCAAATTCCAACAAAGAGAAAGAGGGGATGTTGCTGTCCTTCATGGTATCACAGTTTGATTCAAAGGCAAGTTTGGCCAAATTACAAAACATTTGTCCTAAAATTTGGGATATTTTGTCGGCCTTCAGGTTGAGGACAGCGTACTCTTGAGGAGAAGATCTAATGGATGATTTATTCACATAACGTCCAAATAACTCCAAAGGGTTCATCCATTTTTTGCAAACAATTGCCCACATTTTTCCACCCCAAGATCTTGAGGGACCAACCGGGTTGACAAATTTTTTTGAACAGTGAAGGAATGTCGTCACAAAGTTGATATCTTTCTTATCTTGCTCAGATAGTTGATCCAAAGGCACAAATTAAATGACGGCAACCAGAGCATGGTGATCAGATTGGTCGAGAACGCTAACTATTCCATGGTGGAAGAAGTGGAAAGCCCCAATTGTCTGTTTTGCTTGCTTAAATTCTTCCTGGGTGGGTTTTCAAGGGTTTTTTTTCTTTTCAGCCATGATAGCAGGGTACAGATCCAAAGGGCATAGCTTTCGTCTAGACCAGGCAAACCTTTCCTTGATCAAGTTGTCAGTCACTTCCAAAGAAATTTCCAAATCCCTCATTTGAGCCCTCCTTTTTCTACAATTCCTCTGCTTGCCACCTCTCTTTATGTTTTTCATACCATCTCCTTCCATCTTTCTCCCTCCCAGGCACTTTCTGCACCCAAGGTGAGGATCAAGGTGAAATTTGAATGGATGTATAACATTTTGAGTTCGGTAGGCAGTGAAGGAATTGATATCAAAAAAGGGGTTGGACAAACAAAAAGACTGGTCAAACAAATAAAAAAAAATGTCAGCAATGTTCTCATTATTGGCAACAAACGGTGGGATTAAAAAAATAAAAAAGAGATGAAAATCAACTATTCCTCTGCTTGCCACCTCTCTTTATGTTTTTCATACCATCTCCTTCCATCTTTCTCCCTCCCAGGCACTTGCTGCACCCAAGGTGAGGATCAAGGTGAAATTTTAATGGATGTATAACATTTTGAGTTTGGTAGCCAGTGAAGGAATTGATAGATATCAAAAGAATAGAATTAGCTGGGGAGTAGTGGTAATGATGAGGAGCCGCGGCCGGCATCATACTAGGCAAACCAGACTGTCCCAGGACGTAGCTTGGTTGGCGTAAGACTTGAGAGAATGTGTTCTGGCAGAGCTCAAAAACCTAAAAAAAAAGAAACAAAAACAAAGAAAAAACAATGGGGAAGTCAGTTCCTGTACCCTACAAAAACCATGCATCAATTGGCCCAAAGATTGGCCAATTGATTGCCAATCAATCAAGCAATCAATTGCCAATCGATTGCCCAATTGATTCGCAATTGATTGGCAATTGATCACTCAATCAATGAGAGGAGGAATTGGAGGAGGGGAGGGGCTCACCTTGATGGATTGAGAAATGGATCCAGGGGGGGACTAAAGGTTGAATGATCAAAGGATCAGCAACTGGTGAGGGGAAGGAAGAGGAAGACGGTGGAGGGGGCTTACCAGGATTAGGAGGAGGGGATTCAGTGAGTGAGGTGAGATGAGGTGGTGGTGGTGAGTAAGGTGGTGGTGATGAGTGAGGTGGTTTGGTGAGGAGGAGGCAGGGTTTGACCGGTGAGTGAGTGGGGTGAGGTTGAAGGGGTTGAGTGGTGAGGGGGAGGGGGGTGGCATTTGGTGAGTGGCAGGGTTTGAGGTGGAGGTGTTTTTGGATTCAAGTCCACTAAAAAAAAAATATAAAAAAAACTCAGCCAATGAATCTTGGGTGAACAACCAAAACCAAAAAAAATATGGTGAAGGGAATTTTTACCAATTTCAAAAAAGCAAAATTACTCATCAAAGCGAGCAAGGGTGAGAGGAAGAATCCGCTCTCTCATAGAAGAAGATGAGGAACCAGATGAGACAGGGATGACTTGAGGCGGATCAGGAATATCATCTTGGAATATTTTGTCCCATTCATCTTTGATGTCGGCCAAAAGGTTGTGAAGGATTACACAAGTGATAATCCAGTTGATGAGGAACCTCATATCTTTGGAACATTGGAGCTTGTTTTGCATCTCCTGTAAGCTGGCCCATCTTCCTTTCAGAATTCCTATGGCATGCTCAATCCAAACTTGTGATTGGGCAAGATGATAGTTAAAATTGGTTTTTCCTTGATCATTGGACAAAACATTCTGGTATGCTGGAACTACATATTTCCCACTAGCATAAGCCAAATTGGCCAGAAGGTATTGATCTTGGTAAAAGTAGATCTCTGGTTATTGGGCAATCTGCATCCAATTGAAAACATATGAATCATGACAAGAACCTGGAAGGCCAGCATGGAGGGAGATTAACTTCTTTTTGTTATTGAAAACAAGTTGTAGTGCCACGGAGTATCTAAACAAAGAGATGGAACATATTTGGTCAGTGTGTGATTGAAAGTTTTATCATAGCAATTGGAAAAGAAATGAATCAATTGCCTTTTTTTACAATCAAAATAGTGGTTGCCATCTAGGTTGGGTTTTTGACTCAAGGGGATGGTGGTTCCATCAACGAGACCAATGCAACCAGGAAAGCCTTCTGTCTCCATTACTTGAGATATCTCCTTGCGTTCTTCTTTGGTTGGCCATGAAAGGAACGAGCAACGGAAAGATAGGATAGCAATCATGACTCTTTTGGTGTATAAGTCAATGCTTCCGTAACTGACTGAGAATAGATTTTCCAATCGATGGATTGCTGCTCCATTTCCATTTGACCCCAATCTACAAAGAGCAACGGCAAGTTGGATGGCTGGATCGCGTTGAGGATTGCGAGAATTGTTCTGGAAGATGTGGTGGTCTTCAATCATTTCCAAAATTTTCATGAAAGAAGGCAACAAAGTTTGGAACAGTTGATGGAAGCTTAAGTCAGGGATGAGATGAAGCTTTTGCCTTTCATACATAGGGTTATGGAGAGTGTGTATTCTTGGAACCATGTATTGCTTTGCCAACAGAGAATTCAAAGCTAACCAAGTTGGTTCCAAATTGGAGTCTGAATCAGAGTCTGAATGGGAGTCAAACAGTAGCAAAAGTTCAGTCAGCTTTTTTGCGTTTTCAACTTGCTGGCGGGATGTTTGATTGGACATGTTGAGAAAGGTGGTGAGTGATGTGGGGTGATGAGATGATGATGGGATTTGTGTGAAGATGGGTATGTGAAGGTATGTGAAAAACAATAGAGATGTGTGTGATGCGATGGAGATGGGACCGGTATGGATTTGCTGATGTGGATGGGTGTTTTTGATGTGATGGATGGTGGATGGATGATGATGCATAAATGGCGGGTTTAATGGCGTGTTTGATGATTGAAATCCGCCATTTTCATGAAACACGCCATTTTGAAATACACCAGTTAGGGGGTATGTGTATTTCAGAAACCCACCATTAAAAATGGCGGGTTTTGTCAAAAAAAATGGCAGTTTTCTAATGGCGGGTTTGCTAACTTTGATACGCCCTATTATGTATTTTTAGACTATCTCCTATTCACAGGAACATTTATTACATATGTAGAATGTTCCCGTGTGGGTTGTAGCATGTTTATGCGGTACCTGAGCCTCTCAGGCCGCCTGTAACTCTTTCAGCCCGTAGTCCCGCGGCTGTGTACTTTTCAGAGGCCCGGGGCTGCGTACACGACCTTGACGGAGTGACAGGGCTGTATCTGAGCCGCGCGCAGGTGCATTGGCTGCCATGGCTGCATGCGGGAATTGTGACAAAACACATTTCCTCTGTAACTCCTAAAATATACACAACACCTCAATTCTGACTGAATTTTAGGTGTGAAACCTATACGTGACAATGTGCGTGAAAAATTTAATTTGCCAAAAAAGCTCAATAATGGAGCCGTAGTATTTTGGTTTTTCTTTCCTTAATTATTTAAAAATATAAGGAGTTGGATTTCAAGGGTGGGGTCAGTGAGTGATCCTACCTAATTTTGAGAGGAGAATCCATTTCTGTAATAATATTGATGTTTTTCCTACTCCTTCTTAGGTTAATTATATTATTATGATTTTTGTGTTATTTTTGTTACTTTTGCAGCTTGCTTTGCAACAGTAGCAAGCTGACAGTTGATGTACAAGGAAGATGCTATAAGTCCTTCAATGACATTAATAGGGTTAGAGATCATCAATTCACACTCTGAAAGACATCCATCAGTGTCATCAAATTGAGGATCAGGAACATTATCATATTCTTATCCTTCAATAGGATTAATCCTTTTCCTAGATTGATTGTTAGAGTTTTTTTCATCTGATGGTTCTTCCTGAATCTTGAGTGCTTCTTCTGACTTTTCATCTGCTTCTTATTTATCATTATTAAAGCTCTTGAGTATCTCAGCCCAGTGTGCACTCTATACTCTGCTAGTTTAGTCACTGTTCCAGCTGTACCTCCGACTTAGATCCTAGTTTCTCACCAGTCTCAGTCTGTCCAATTTTATCCTTCCATCAGTGCGGACTTCAAGGCTCAGATTTTAATATTTATTCATTAATTTTATTTTCTTGTCAACCATTTGTTGGTTCTGCTTGTATCTAGACTACTTAAGCAGCCAACTCTTCAGTGAATGACAATCATCAGTTCTGACTCACAACAAACCTGAGTTTCTCTTTGCCTCTCTGATCTGCTTCTCTTGGCGTCACAAGCTCCTTTTCCCATTCTTTCTCTCATCTTAACCATAGCATTGAACTCAAATATCAACACAGTTAAAAGCCAAAACTCCCTTCTGAACCATGTCCTCCATTATCCCCAAGCAATAACTTTTCCCCACCGTTGACAACTACTACACCTGGTCCATAGCAAGGGAATGCAAACTTGATTCCATTGATGACTTAGAGAAAGTCCTTAAGGAATTCCCTGGGCCCTTAGAGTCTAATGATACAAAACTTTTTGATAGAATCAATTGTAAATCCTATGATCTTATTCTTGATCATCTCAACAAGGACAACCTCTCCTACGTTGCTGGTTCCTTTCCACTTGCCAAAAGATGAAACGGCATCTATCTTTGGGAACTCCTTAAAAATTGCTAGATGCCCAATGAATTTATCAACAAAAACCTTGCCTTTGCTCAGTTCAACAAAATCAAATTTGAACACAACATTATCAACTTTGTTTACAAGATTTTCGCTTTGACTCAACAGATGAAGCTGGTTGGTTTGAAGCTGGAAGGGGAACTCACCATCATCCTTACCTTGTCAAAGCTTCCCTCTGATTTCAAATATCTAAAGAAGTCCAACAAATGCAAAAACAAAACAATTGATCACATGTGCAAGCGGCTCAAAAAGGACAAAGCCCAAGCAAAAATCAATCCTATTGACAATTCCCCTGGAGACAGTAAAATGGCGTCTTATACAATAGTCCCCAACTGCCCGCACTGCAACAAACCCAGCCACCAACCCAACAACTGTTGGATCAAGTATCCAGAGAAGGCCCCCAATTCTGGTTCTTGCAAAACCAAAGAGACCCATTTATTTTCCTTCCAACACTCCTCTTCCCACTTGCTTGATCAACCTCTGAGTCCCTTGGCAACTACCATCCTTGAAATAAATTGCCCTCTCAGCATATTTGCCGCAAACTCAGTTTGCTCTGCTTGCTAAGCCAATTTTACCAATGGCTGCAAATAAAGTTCCACCTACTCCTATCTATCTACACTTCTTCCTGTCTGTTTCTGCTTCTCCGCCCTTGTGATATTGCAATCAACCAATAAATTGATCCAAGCCACCCGCTTGGTCATTTGCTTGCTGCAATCCCGTGCTTGTTTGATCGATTGGCCTCATTCATTGGTTTCAGCTGCCTTGTTGTGGTCATCCTGAAACTCCGTCCTTAAACTCAATACTCCTGTCTTTTGGTTCTATTGCTACTTGCTTTCGCGCCCACTTGGTCTATTGTTGTTGCCTGTCGACTCTTTGCAGCAATTTTCTTAGTTTATCTTACTTTTATATCAGGTTTGATTGCTACCATCAAAGTCCTTCATAATCTTACTTTTCTACCCGGTTTGGTTGCTTCCTTCAAATCCTTCCAATGTATTTTTTGCCAAAAGTCTTCCAATGTTTCCCTAGTTCATTGGTCCTCCTGTTTCATTAAGCCTTCACTTCCCTCAAGCTTCAGGCAAGGGGGCATGTTAGAATTTTTGTGATCTGATGTTTCTGCCTGAATCTTGAGTTCTTCTTCTGACTTGTCATCTACTTCTTATTTATCATTATTAAAGATCTTGAGTATCTCAGCCCAGTGTGCACTCTATACTCTGCTAGTTTATTCACTGTTCCAGTTGTACCTCTGACTTAGATCCTAGTTGCTCACCAGTCTCAGTCTGTCCAATGTTGTGCTTCCATCAGTGCGGACTTCAAGGCTCAGCTTTGAATATTGACTCATTATTGTTATTTTCTTGTCAACCAATTTTTGGCGCTGCTTGTATCTAGACTACTTAAGCAGCCAACTATTCAGTGAATGACAATCATCAGTTCTGACTCACAACAAACCTGAGTCACTCTTTGACTCTCTGATCAGCTCCTCTTGGCATCACAAGCTCCTTTCCCCATTCTCTCTCTCATCTTAACCAGAGCATTGAACTCAAATCTCAACATTGAGGACAATCAGGTCTTACATTTCCTGTCTGGCTGCAGTTCCAGCACACTTTTCCTTTGTTTCTGAAGTCTTTGGGACTTCCAAGTTAGTGGGATTAGGGGCAGAGGAATCTTTTATCCTAACAGCATATTCCTCCTTACTCCTAGTATTTTGTTCTTTGAGTTTATTAAACTTTCTGTCAAGACCATTCATATCAATGGTTTCTTCTCATAATCCTATCAAGGTAGAAAGGTCAGAGTTCATGGGCATTCTGCAACTTACACTGTGGTTGTGTTGCCCAGGACATAGATTGAGAAGTCTTTGATTAACTTCTTCTTTATCAGCATTGGGGTAAAAACAATTCAACCTCCTTTTCTGATAAAGACACCATTTTTGAGGTTTTTCCTTGGATGGATTAAACTGGGAGGTTTCAAAAGTCTTCATCATCTTTCTTTTCTGTATTCTGGTGCCAAATTGTTCTTTTATTAATTTTTTCCATGTACTCCAGGACAAAGAACCAACTTCTTCTCTCTTGTTAATGAACCAATCAAGTGCTACACCCTCAAATAATGTGGGTAATCTTACCACGGATATGGTATCAGGGAGTTCATAAGAGGCAAGAGTGTAATCAATAAACTCAATGAAACTGAAATGGTTATATTCTCCTTCTCCTGAGAACTTAGGCCATTCAGTAATGGGAGGAAGCAGTTTTAAAGGTTGTTCAATTTCAGGTGTAGGACTAGGCCTAAAAGATTAATTCCTGTTTTTTATAGACATAGGGGGAATACTGGGAGTACCGGTGAATCTAGCAGGTCTAGCTTCTTCCAAGTCAATAACTGGAGGATTAGTAAAATTGGTTTTAAGATCTCTGAAATCATTTTTTATCATACCTACTTCTAATTCAAGTTTGTTACTCATTGAATCAATTTTTTTCATTACCAGAGTTGAAGGAGCAGGACTTGTTTTCTTAATTTCTTCCTTGAGGTAATCTATTGAATAAAGAATCTCTTCTTGGAGAACTGATTGGCTATTGTAAATATGTTTTATTAGATCCAGTTCACTTAGCTTTATACTGTCTCTCATCTTTTGTAATTCCAACTCACTAATCCTAATTATTTTGGATTGGGTTTCAGTTACTCTTTCAATTTTCAGACTTAATTTATCCAATTGCTCCTATAATTTGTCAAAAAATGCTAATAATGGTAAAATTGTGGGACACATTTATAGAAAAGATGTTAAGAGCTTCTACATCTAATTGTGGTACACCTTTCTCCATTCCTGGGCTATAGAGATTATGCTTTCACAATCCTTTGGATTCCTTACCTTCTGATGACTGAGGACATCTTCTTTTTGGGGTTGTTTCTGTCAGCTTAATGATACCAGGAACTTTTTGGTCCTTTAGCTACAGTAAGAGATATTGGTGTTGGAATAATAATAATTCCAAGAAAATTACGCAAAATTATGAAATGGTTGATTTAGAAGCAAGTGCAAAGTTTGAGTGGTTTGGTTGGATTAAATTGATTTAAATATATTTTTCAAGAGGGGAAACAGTTTATGCAAACAGGAGATCTTTATTGGATAAAAACCTCTTTTCAAGGGGCTCTTTTGAACCATGAAAAGACCTTGGGACTATGAGGTCCTAAGTGATTACTCAAAAGGGGTTTACTCAAGGGGATTGGGTGGACTTGCTGACTCACAGCACTTATGCTTGGAGGCAAGGAGGAGATAACTTATTAATTTAAGAAGACATTCCAAGAAAATTTGTCAGCCTCCTGCATGTCAAGACCCTTGCATCCTTTAGCTACCAGAGGTGATAGAATAAATAATAAATATATTATTCAATATATGCAGCAAAGTCCGCAAAATATTTGGATAAAGCTATTGCAAGGTTAATTGGTTTGGTTTGTGGTTTAATATTATAAATCAATATGAATATATTGATTATTAAAAAAATTAATAGAGGCGCCAAAATAATATTGGGGATCTTTCACGCCTCTCTTCAGGGAATTTGCTTTGAAAACACGTAGACCTGGTTATTTGGAACCTTTAATTTATATTCTTAAAGGATATATTGCCAATGTATAATATATATATAAAATACATGGTGGAGTGTCAGGGCTTTGTAACCAAGCTTCCACAACATAAAAAGAATAATAAGACTCACTTGTATATTATTTAATCCTTTGGGTACCTGTTTTGGATGTGTACTGATGGGTTAAACCTGTTTACTGGGATTATAAGGTTGTTCAGCAGTTTAAATTGATAAAAAGGGTTGTGGACGGATATTATTAATCAGACTAAAGCCATAAATCACTTACTTATCTCTTATAAGTATTTGATTACTTTAGCATGGTTTTTGGATGTGAATGTGACTGGGTCTCTGGGTATCAATATCCTCAAAAGAGCTTCTTATTTATAGCTCTTTGAGTCCCAATATTGTCCTTCTGAGGGATACAGGGGCTCAAAGGGACGGACACTAAGGCTAGAAGGGAAACAAGTGGTAGCCTGTCACATGTTCTAGGTTCTTTAGCATGGGTAATATCTAATTCCACACGGTATAGGAATTATTCTGCCTTTTAATTGATTTTTTGGACGTAGGAATAACACTAATATTCCCATATTATTTATCATTAATTAATTATCCTTAGTAAATATTACCAGTATGTTAATAATTCTTTCAATAGACATTCCTACAAGTGATCTGATTTCATGTGGGTTCTCATTATGTATTAACTGATTGGAGTAAAAATGTGATATTGATTTTACTGCTTATTTTTGAAATTCAGGTGATTCACTAAAAATAATTACTTAAAAATATGCGTTATGAGAATTAATTTAATCTTTTCAAATCATTCTTTTACTTTGTATGTAACACAAATATTGATGCCTTTAATTTCTCACAATTTTATATTGAATTATTTTAATATATTTTTACAAATAGTAGTTATGTTAGTTTTGAAATTTTTGGTATTTTTAGTTATATTAATAATAAAATACATATAAAAGTTATTCATGTATTTTTATAAATTTTTATATATTATTTGATTATCTACTATCCTCCGGAACATTCATTACATATGTAGAATGTTCCCATGTAGGTTGTAGCATGTTTATGTGGTACCTGGGCTTCTCCAGCCACCTGTCACTCTGTCAACCCGTAGTCCCGCGGCTTTGTACTTGTTAGAGGCCTGGGGCTGCGTACACTGCTTGACAGAGTACGCTGACAGGGTGTCAGTGCTGCTTCTAGCCGGCGCAGGTTTTTTGGTTGCCGCGGCTGGGTGTGGGAATTGTGACAGAAAACATTTCCATGTGTAAATCCTAAAATATACACAACACCTCAATGCTGACTGAATTTTAGGTGCAAAAACTTCACGTGAAAATACGTGTGAAATATTTAATTGGCCAAAAAGTCCAATAGCTGTGTTGTGGTATCTTGCTCTTTTCTATCTTTAATTATTAAAATTATAAGGAGTTGCTTTTGAAAGGAAATCACTGAAATGGATATGTCACCTAACAGTGACATGTTACTCATACAACCATCCACCTCGCGCGCTCCTACTTGTCACAGTCACCACTGCACACTCCTTCTCCTCTCATCATCATCAGCTTCCCCACTTCCCTTCCTATTCCCTGATTCCTTCAGCTTTCCTAACACGCTACTCCGCTCCTCTTCCTTCATCTAACGCCTTCTCCCAATCCGCTCTTCTCATTTTATTTCCTATCTCACCATTCCATTTATTTCAATTTCCTTTCTCTCAACCTTGCTCACAATCAGCCAATAAATTCTCCATCAAAATCATCTCAACCTCAAGCTTCTGGCTGCTCACTCACCACACACAATTTCCTTTCTTTGTTATTCACATGTGAGGTTGTCTATAAACCACAATCTTGATCAATCAATCACTTACATTATTCGCTTTCCTCCAAATCAAAATTAGATCCAGATCCTGTCTCTTCATCATCTCCTCATTTCTCATCATATCTTATAAATTGTTGTTCATAAGCGTCATCAACTTATCTCAGTTAGCATTGAGTGAGATTTCTTATTCACAATTGTCATTCATTTATCCTCTTTTCCATTTGTCCCTGATTCTTTCCTTTTTTTGATCAACTCTCTTGTCTTAGTCTGTTGGTCCAGGGAATTTAAAATATTCAGCTCTTCACGGTTAAAAGCCAAAATAGAAAACCTCTCACAACGGCTTGAATAATTCAATGTCTCAATCTCCTGGACCAACAGATCTCAATTGATCCCTTCTCAAGACCCTCACGGACTCGATCCCTACTCTAACTGAATCAAACTTCTCACTATGGCGCTCTAAATTAACAACCATCTTCGCACTGAAGGGTATAGGCAAATGGCTAGTATCATCTGAACCAGAGAAATTTCCTCCCGAAGTCAACCTCGAACTGGTGGGATACATCTTAGCCAAACTGGACAACAGAACCTACATAAAATGTGTCAAAGATCATCATCTCACCAACGGTATCAAATTATGGAAATTTATTAACGAATTCTACGCCTCCTCTCAAACTGCAAATTGTTCACGTGTGTTTTTCAACTTCCTCAATCTCCAATTCAACCCCAAACATGTAGATAAATTCATCACCGAAGTGAAAGCTTGCCTCATCCAAATCTCTGAGATTGGTATTAAAATGGACAACGATATAGTGGCCTATTTAATACTCTACAAGTTTCCACCTCAATTGGAACATCTCAAGACCACAATCACTCACTCATTGGGCGAATCCAAAATTGATGGCGATCTTGTTCTTCGACACCTGAATCAAGTAAAAAATGAGATTGCCGCTGGAACCTCCGCATCGGCCATGATGAACAAGAGCGTGAAACAAGAAGTCACCAAGTGCAGAGCCACTTGGCACAATCCTCAATTGTCTCATCCAAAAAAATCTTGCTGGTGGCTCTATCCTCATCTCCAACCAAATCAAAACAACAACACCAACAGTAATAACAACTCCAAACCCAACAATAATAAATCAGCCTTGGCAAACTTCACCTGTACCTCTTATAACTTTGCAATGACCAATTCTTGACTTCTCACTAAGCATTCCATTATCCTAGACTCTGGAGCTTCACAATCCATTTTCAACTCAATTGATTTCTTTGAGGAAGATCTTTCAGAAGATCATACCGAAATTCAAACTGGGAAAGAAAACACCTCCCTCAACGCCAAAGGGGTTGGAACCGCAAAGCTTCTATCAGAATTCTGTAATGTTCGTCTTAGCCAATCCCTATACGTTCCTCAGATAGCCGTCAATCTTGTGTCTTTAGGACAACTGCTCAATCAATGCTGCTTGTTGCATCTCTTGGGTCCCAAGAACTTTGCCGTCAATTTCAAAGGTAACACCATTCTCACAGGTGTCATCAAAGATAATCTCCTGGTGATTAGAGATTTTGCACTTCCGCAGTCCAAATCTTCCCATGCTTTTGTTACGCTCACGACCCTCCACAAGCGCTTTGGTCATCCTCACTTAGATAAAACCAAGCTACTCTTGAAAGAATTCCCCAAAATACAGTGGAAGGACTTCACCTGCGAATCATGTGTTCTGGGTAAAATTCACCAATCTCCCTTCCAAAGTCATATGCCCATCTGCTCTAAACCTTTTTTCTGTCTCCACGCCGACGTATGTGGTCCAATAAATCCAATCTCCAAGACTGGCAACTGCTATTTCCTACTACTCACCGACAAGTTTTCTTGCTTCAAAACCTGTCTTCCCATCAGACTAAAATCGGACGTCGCCAATGAAATAATCAAATTCATCAAAACTCACTCAAATCAGTTTGGATATCAACTGAAATATCTTCATTCCGACAATGGTGGAGAGTTTGTAAATTCTAAACTGTCAAATTTCCTCTCAGACTCCGGTATTGTACACACAACCTTGGAACCATACACCCCACAACATAATCCAATTGCTGAACGAGGGAATTGTACAATAGTCAAATCCGCCAGAACCACAATTATTGATATGTCCGTTCCAACTGAGTTATGGGATCAAATACTTGTCGGATTTTGTGACATCCTCAATCTTCTACCCTCCAGACATTCAAAAACAAGTCCCTCCGAATTGTGGAACGGCGTCAAACCTAAGCTCAGTCTAATCAGAATCCTGGGATCCAAAGCAATAGTTATGAATCTTCGCCATCACCTAGGAAAATTTGAAAAGAAAGGCTGGGAGGGAATCCTAGTAGGTCACGACCTACAATTTAACTCCTACCTGATCTATGTTCCAGAACTTGGCGAAACAATTTGTTCAAAACACGTCAAAGTTTTTGAAAACGTAAAGCTAACTGAATCTCTTCCTTCTTCCAAAAACCCCTTTGAAACTCTCACTCTCTCCAACTCTTTCCTCCATAAACCATGATCATTCCACTAATTGTTCCTCCACTTCCCCAATTAATATATCTTCAATCGAACCGTCTCAGAACCCCGAGATCACACTTGTTCCAAACTCCTCTACCAAATCCTCCAATTCCAACCAATCTCCCGTAGAATCCTCCAATGATGAAAACATCATCAACCAGCTTACACCATCCTCTATGACTCTAAGGGACCGCTCAAACATCCAATGTCCTCAACGATACGGTTTTCTGTCCAGGACTGTTCCCCAAAACTACGATGAAGCAAAACGCTCCCCCGACTTCAAAAACTGGTCTAAGGGCATGAAGATTGAGCTTGATGGAATAGAAAACATGGGCATCTGGACCGACTGCCATACACTTCCAGAAGGCAAAAAGGCCCTGTCGACCGTTTGGGTCTATCAACTCAAATCCAATCCTGAAAACAACAGAGTCATATTCAAAGCTCGCTTATGTGTTCAAGGCTTTCGACAGCTAGAATTCATTGATTATGGAGAGACCTACGCACCGACTGGTCAAATTACTACCCTTTGAACCCTACTTGTTTATGCATTTCATCACAATCTGCAAATCACTCAAATGGACGTAAAGTCCGCATTCTTGCATGCTACCTTAGATGAAGATATTTTCATCAAGACTCCTCCCGGCTACAACTCCGCCTTCCCTTACCTCAAACTAAACAAGGCGTTATATGGCCTGAAACAAGCTCCCAAAAGCTGGTTTGACACGCTAAAACAGTGGATTCTAGAGCAAGGTTTCATGGTGTCCTCCGCTGATCCCTGCCTTTTTATAAATCAACTCTCCCAAACTTTCATCTTCTGCTATGTCAATGATCTAGTGATTATTGGTAACTCGCAAGAGCTTTGAACTCAACTGAAGGCAAAGTTTTCCATCTCACATGAAGGCCCCCTCTTCAAGATCCTTGGTAACTACGTCACTGAGTCGCCACAAGGACCGTGCCTTCACCAGCCCGATCACATTGACACAGCTTTGACCAAACTTGGGCTGTCAGAGTCCAAGCCAATTAATACTCCCATGACTCCTGGAATTTCTCTCAAGTCTGCCACTGATACCGACGCCTCTGCTTTCTCTGACCTAAACATTAATTATCGCTCCTCAACCGGATTCCTCAACTTCATTGCAACCCAAACTCAACCAGATCTCTCTTACGCTGTATCATCTCTGTCTTGCTTCAACGCACAACCCGGACTCTTGCACTGGATGGAGGCTAAACACGCGTGGAGATACATCAAAACCAATCGCGAAATGGCTCTACGTTTGAAGAACAATTCCTTCAACTTCAACCTCGAAACTTGGAGTGATTCTGACGGTGGGAATGAACCCATCTCACGTAGAAGTCACACTGGCTATCTAGTTCTCCTTTACGGCTGTGCCGTTTCTTGGCATAGAAAGCTTCAACCTACCGTCTCATTGTCCTCGACGGAAGGAGAACTCAAATCTCTAGTCCTCGCAACTCAAGAGAAAATCTGGATATTAAACTTATTAAAAGAACTTAACCCTTCCATTTCCCTCACTCACTGCTCCCACATTGATAATAAGGCATTAAACGACCTAATCAATTCAGAATCTCACCACAGTGCCCTCAAGCATGTGGACACTCAAATCAAATGGCTCCAAGAGCAAAAAGATGCCAAATATCTAATCACCAACCTTATCCCCTCTGAATCTATGTTGGCCAATCCATTAACCAAGCCGGCAATTAAACCCTCCGTCAAGAGCCTTACATCTGCAATACTCCAACCTCTCATCTGAACACGGCAGTGTGTTGAAAGGAAATCACTTAAATGGATATGTCACCTAACAGTGACATGTTACTCATACAACCATCCACCTCGCGCGCTCCTACTTGTCACAGTCACCACTGCACACTCCTTCTCCTCTCATCATCATCAGCTTCCCCACTTCCCTTCCTATTCCCTGATTCCTTCAGCTTTCCTAACACGCTACTCCGCTCCTCTTCCTTCATCTAACGCCTTCTCCCGATCCGCTCTTCTCATTTTATTTCCTATCTCACCATTCCATTTATTTCAATTTCCTTTCTCTCAACCTTGCTCACGATCAGCCAATAAATTCTCCATCAAAATCATCTCAACCTCAAGCTTCTGGCCGCTCACTCACCACACACAATTTCCTTTCTTTGTTATTCACATGTGAGGTTGTCTATAAACCACAATCTCAATCAATCAATCACTTACATTATTTTCTTTCCTCCAAATCAAAATTAGATCCAGATCCTGTCTCTTCATCATCTCCTCATTTCTCATCATATCTTATAAATTGTTGTTCATAAGCGTCATCAACTTATCTCAGTTAGCATCGAGTGAGATTTCTTATTCACAATTGTCATTCATTTATCCTCTTTTCCATTTGTCCCTGATTCTTTCCTTTTTTTGATCAACTCTCTTGTCTTAGTCTGTTGGTCCAGGGAATTTAAAATATTCGGCTCTTCAGTTGCATTTCAAGGGTGGGGTCAGTGAGCAACCCTACCTAATTTTGGGTGGAGAATCCATTTCCGCAATTATTTCCAAGGATTTCCTACTCCTTCTAAAGCTAATTATAATATTCTTGACTTTATGTTATTTTTGTTGCTTTTGAAGCTTTCTCTGCAATAGTAGCAAGCTGACAAACTTGCATAAATTCACGGTTGAAAAGGGTCTCAGGAAAATTGTTGGGGAAATTGCTGATATTCTTCAATGGAATTAACAATGGGTTATAATTAATAATTATACTATCAGACTGAGGCCATAAATCACTTGTTTATCTTGAATAAACACTTGATCAAGGATAACAAGGGGTCTGGATTGATTAATTAAGAATTACTGGGGTTCAAAAAATCTAAAAGGGGCTGTTTATATACTTTTCTGAGGTAATAAGAGCCTCTCAGGGATGTAGAGAGGGTTGTGCTTGTGTGCTGAGGCTGGCAGGCTAGCCAGGGCTATTTTGGCACGTAGTCTTAGTGCTGTCAACTGGCTAGCATTGCCTGTGTCATATTTCCATGTGAAATAATTGTCAGAAGGTATTTTGAATATTAATTTGTTATTTTTATGGTTCAGACATATTTCCTTATTTTTGTACTTTCTTTGGAGTGGCATGGGTAGAAGTGGGTATTTGTAGATTTTACGCCATCTTCTGCACATGTTGGTAATTTGTAATACTTTTTTGGTAGACTTCTTGATGTGTTTTCTGGTTCAGAAAGATTTGGAAATTCCATTTATGTGACAACCTTCATTGTTGTTTCTCACAATTTATTTGCTTTAATTTTTTGATTTTCATATTTTTATTCAATTTTCTTAGGTTTCAAACATATCCCTATCCGTCCGTCAAATTGTTACATGTGCATGATGTATGCATGCAACTTGCAGCATGTTCCTGCGGTACCTGGCTGTTGGAATTAGTACAACTGATGTTGACACACGCAGGCTTGACAGCTGCGTGCGGGAATCCATCATCAGTCATTTTGCATGCAGGTTTCTGGACATGTGCCTACATACTGGCTGTCAGGTGTGTGTACCCTTGCTATATGAATGCAGGGCTGCGCGCGGGAATTGTGTCACAACAAAAATCTGCCTGTGACTCCTAAAATATACACAAAACCTCAATTCTGACTGAATTTTAGGAGTGAAACCTATACATGGCTTTGTGTGTGAAATTTTGGAATGGCCAAAAAGTGCCATAGTGGTGCCGTTGTTTATTGGTCTTTACTTCTGCAATTATTTAAAAATGTAAGGAGTTGGAATTCAAGGGTGGGGTCAGTGAGTGACCCTACCTATTTTTGGGTGGAGAATCTATTTCTGCAATAATATATATGGATTTCTCACTTGTTTCATATTTTTATTTATTTTCTGTTTCTAATCTGCTTTGACAGGTTGCTCTTGTCAACTAGCAAGCTGCCACTTTCCCTTAAGGAAGCTAACTGGCCCCAAGGATTCCAACTCTGCTTGTAACTTTCTACTTCATTCCTTGGGATAAAATTTTGAAGAGATATCTGGGATCTCTTTTCTAGAGATTTTGATTTTCTCATACCTGCCTGATTCTCCTGGGTCTGACCCAGTTTTAACTTTTACCAATAACTCACGTACTCTTTCACTAATATTTTGACCCTTTCCTCCTTGGTTAAGTCCAGGTGGGGTGGCATAGTAGGACCGGTATCCGCCTGCAATAGCAGGTTGGGTGAGTGAGGACACTGCAACATTGATTTGGTCAAGTTGGAGGCCCCACTTGTTTCTGTTGCCATCCCTTGTGATGCTATGGTCACGGTTTTGAGTCCCCTCATTGATTTTGCCACTGTAGTCCTTATGCGTATGGGTTCCTCCAGGCAGAGATCCATATGATGGTGCTCTACCGGTTGCTTGGGTGTTGCCCCTATTCCGGTACATAGCACAAAAAAGTATATATATATAAGTTCTTAGTCAAAGCCTTTTTAAAAAAAATATCAAATGATACTTTTGAGGAATTTTTATTGAATGTATATTTTTTTTTATAATTTTTAACTTACTTAAATTTAAGTTCAATGGTACCAATGCTTGGTTGGGGTCAAGACTGGCCTTAGGGGGTATTCAAACGGTGTTTGAGTGAGTTCCAATCAAATCCTGGGATAAATCCAAGGGCAAAACAAAAGGTACACTTTCTGGGACATCCTCTAGAAGGTTCTGGTCAATAGGGTCTACAAAGACAAAGTCCACTAAATAATAATAATATAAGTTTTATATATTTTTTGTAATTTTTACATGACTTGGTGATAAAAAGAAAAATAATATTTAAAAGTTTTACTTTTGTGATTTTTATTTTTGATTTCCGCTTCTTGATTATCTCTGTTATAGATAAAAAGCTTCCTTTGATATATCTTCAACTCTTTGTGTTTCATTAATCAAGAATTGAAGTTGATAGTTCTTTCCAACTCAAGTCCTTTGTTCCTTATAACTATTTTGCTTACAGTAAAGCAAACTTTCCTGTTGTTTCTCATGAGTTATAATAATAGGAACAAAGTGACAAAGTGTTTCTTCTCTTTTCTGTTTAAGAAGATTCAAACAACAATTGATAAATTTTCTGTTGGTTTCAAGATCCACCAGAATAATAACAGAATCAAAAGTAGGTTATAAGTATGTTTACTTATAAAAAAAATACTTTTTCCTGGTCCCAGGAATAAATCATGAAAAAATTAATTATCTAAGGATATTTCCCGGCCAGACCCCCAGTTTTCAGCTCTCTAATAACCGGAACCTTGCAGTCCTTTAGCTCCAGAGAGTGATAGAAGATACTGGAATAATAATAATAATAGTATTCCAAGTATAAAAACTTAAAAATCTCAAATAATAAATATGTTAAGAGCTGGTGCAAGCTTTAGTTGGTTTGGTTAAAAGGATTTTCAATTTTTTATAAAAAGAGGGGCCGCAGTATTATACTACTGGGGATTACTATAGACAGAAAACCTCTCTTCAAGGGGCCTTCTTAGGCAGTTTAAGAACCTTGGAATAAATGATAGGTGCCTTATAAGGACTTATCCACTGATATCGCCGCGCAAAAAAGCACAATAGCCAAGGCAGGAAGGGAAATACTCACTCAGAGAACTTCACCATGATAATGCTTCAAATATAGGAAGGGTTTCAGAGCAGATGGGGTGGATTTTCTTGGGAAAATTCAACAGGTTTGATGAGTTTTGAGAAATAAAGAATACTACTACAGACTAGTTAATAAATCATTGCCTATTGCTTTATAATCACTTGAATAACAATGACACGTTTCCTGATTGATAAAAATAATTCCTGGTAAACTGATGATGAATAATAGATCCAAAGAGGTCTGTATAAATACCTTTTGGGGTGATTATGAGCTTCTCATGGCATGTAAAGAGGGTTCTGCTCATGGGCTTAGGCTAGCAAGTCAGTCAGGAAAGGTTCAGCACGTTTTCTTGGTGTTTTCAATCAGCTGTCCCCAGATCTCCTGTTTTTATGCACTATTTCAGCCACAGGATCTGTTAATCTGTTAATGGTGTAATTTGATCATTCTGCACTTATCCTCTATTTTTATTGATGATATTAGTTTGAGGTAGACAGATGTGGATTTCTATTGAATTTCCATCATCTTCTGATCACGTAGATCATTTTTAATAATTTTTAAAGCCACTCCTTGTAGTGTTTGTGGTCTTCAAAGATCAGGATCAGGGGTTTATGTGGTAATCCTCAATATTTGATTTATTATTAAAAATACTTTGAAATTGTTAAACTGATGTCTTTTATTTTCAAGGAATCATAAATCAAAAACCAGAAAACTAAAAAAATTGGTTAGACAGAAGTCACAACAAAACAAGCAGTTGAAGACAGTCATACCAAAGCTGAAGTAAATGAAAAGACTCAGAGCCACTAGAAAACAAAAGATTCAAGAGACAACCACCAAATGTGTACGAGCTAAGAGAGGAGAATGTGCAACTTTATGGATGAAGATGTTAAACATGATGAGATTAGAGAATTAGTTCAGACACAGGATAAAGTACCAGGACATTGCACCAAATTATAGTAGGTTGTCCAGAGTGGCCACGACCTTCTGATTGAAATAGTCCTTGAGGTTTTGTATTGGATGAAGAACTTGAGGATCGTTGACAAGTTTGTAAAGAAGGTCCGGCCAGGAAAGGAGGGAGAGGACTCCCTCACGCAGGTATTTAAGCGGGTTGAGTACTGCTGTAGGGAATAGGTGCAAGATGAATATGCATAACCGTAGTGTTGTGCGCGCAGGAAGACCGGTTGTGAGATGAGCCGCGCAATCAGATGACTAGAGGAAGGAAGCGCGCGTGAAAGAGGTAATAAAGGAGATAAAGTGATAAAAATAGAAAAGAGACAGAAGAAAATAAAACACCAGACATAAAGGAAAATATGGAATGATAACAGAACACATATAGAACAGGGAAATATTCCAACACCCCCCCATAATTCAGTGCGATGTAGTTGAAAAACACCTAGACGTTAGAAGATATAGAGCCTGCTTGTTTGCTGCCTTTGTAAGTGAATCGGCAACCATTGACTTGGTGGCGATGAGATTGATTCAAATTCTTTCAGAGTTTTATTGATCCCGCAACCATTTCATCTTCATGTCAATGTATTTAGTCTTGGAGTTCAAGCCAAAGTGCTTTATTTTATCCACCAGACCTTTATTTTCCACGTAGAAGTTTGAAGGCTGAAGCTGAGAATTTTTCCAGAGGTCACCGACGACTGATTCAATCCAGAGTGACTCTTGTGCCCCGTCGACTAGTGCTTTTAGCTTGGCTTCAGTAGAGGAAAGGGTGATGTTTGCCTGTTTTCGACTTTTCCAGGCGACAGGAGTCAATTTCCAGAAGATGATGTAGCCCGTTTGAGATCTCCGACTGTGGGGATCATCTGCCCAGGTCAAATCGGTGTAGACCTGCAACAAATTTGGTCTGCAACCATCAGGCTTGAGGGTGTTGAGGGTGAGAGAGTAGGATGAATTCCCGGTGAGATATTTCCAGGCGTGCAGGACCTCCTTCCAGTGAGACAGACCCAGACTTTGATTGAATTGAGATAAAAGTGAGGACGCCGCAGCAATGTCTGGTCTAGTGCGACACGCGAGATAGTTTAGCACACCTGTATATTTCCTTTAATTGATCCCCAGCTTGTTAAATTCCAAGATTTCCGTAAGGGAAGCCGGGACCAGTTGAATACCAGGAGTGAGGGGAGTAATGACTGGTTTGCACTCGGATAGGTCAAGTTCCAACAGTGTTTTTTGAACAAGTTTGGCTTGACTCAGAGTTATGATGCCATTAGTTTGGGAGAATTCCATTCCAAGGATTGTATCTGGATCGTGTGCTGAGGAACGTGGAAATTTTTTTAAGAATTTTTGTTTGAACCACTCAACCTGCCCACACACAATTAGATCATCAAAGTGAAAAAATAGAGAGGAGCCTTGAACCTTGTGGGTGAATAGACAGGGGTCGGCGTCGGATTGACAATAGCCAATGTCTTCAAGCCAACTAGTAAGAGTTTTGTACCAGTTTGAGGGCGCTTGTCAAAGCCCATAGAGCGATTTATTGAGTTTCAAAAATTTTGACGACCGCGCGCTTTCCTTGGGTTTGATAATGTATATATCTTCCTCTAGCAGAGCAAAAAGGAAAGCCGCCTTGACATCAAACTGTCTAATTTTGAGATTCAAATCCAGGCCACTTAACAGAAGAAGAAGAAGGGTCGTAAACTTCCCCGTGGGAGCGTAGGTTTCTCCAAAGTCTACACCTGGAGTTTGTAGATTCCCCATGATGCACAGTCGTGATTTCCGTTTTTCTGGAGAAAGACTTGTAGCTGGTTTTACCTTATCAACCCACATTGTCCTCAGATAGTGATCCAGTTCAATATTGGCATCTACCCAAACACCTTGAGCCTTGATTTTGTTGATTTCAGTTTGTCTTTTGGGTGAGTAGTCCAAACCTTTTGTCTTTGCAATCAACCCATAGGAGTACTTTGATGGTTTGATTGCAGATGTTCATTTGCGCAAATTATACGTTTGAGAGGGTGTAGTCTGGTTCTCCTCAACAACGTGGATGGCTTCCGCAGGTGGATAAATTGTGCCGACATTGTGGGCTGAAGAATTTTCCCCGGAGGATTCAGACTGAGAAGTCGTTTCCATGATTGGTTCATCGAGGGTCCCGTCCTCCTTGCACGAATCCACGCACCAATTGCCAACATCTACATTGTTGTCATATTTTTTAAGATTGGAGTCAAAATTGAGTAGGGTCACGTGCTTTGTAATGATTACTTTATTGTTGGCCGTTAGGACTTTGTACGATAGGAGGTTGTTGTTTTAACCTATCAATCTTCCAACTAGGCCATGAGGTTCAAGCTTTGAGAATGGAGGTCTGTTGTTGAGGATGTCGCTGACGGGATTTCCTAAAGGATGAAAATAGTCTAGATTCAGCGTCTTCCCCTTAAACAATTCATAAGGCAATTTTTTTGACTTTTGAGCGGGAATTTGATTGAGTGCCAAGGCGCACAACCTGATGATTACATTCCAGTGACGTTTATTTAGTTGGGAGTCAAAAAGAAAAGTTCTGAGAGACTCCAGAATGAGACGGTTGAAGCGTTTGGCTAGCCCGTTTTGCTGAGGGAAATATGGATGGGAAAAGGTCTGCCTGATCTTGTTGTCCTTACAGTAGCTGGAGAGTTTGTGATTCCAGAATTCCATTCCACGATCCGAGTGAAGAATCATCGGCTTGTAATTGAATTGTTTGGATTCTACATTGATGAGGAATTCCAGCGTGTTAGCCGCCTCACTCTTGTGTTTGATGGGAATGACTGAGAAGAATCTTGTAAAACTATCAACAACTGTTAGGAAATAGGAATCCCCGTTGGTGCTCAAAGGAAAAATGGGCCCAACCAGATCGCAGTGAAGCTCCTGAAAGGGTCTTTTGGCACAAGAATGTTTTTTATTGAAAGGACTTTGGCTCATTTTACTTATTGCGCATGCTTCACAGGTTGAGGGCCTTTTAATCAGTATACCAAGTTTTTGTGGAATTCTCCCGTAGCTGGTGTGTCCCAAAGATCTATGAAGGATCTCCTCCAGAGTAAGGAGAGCTAGCTTGCGATAAGAAAGGTGAACAATTGGTATATTGCAATCATAAAATCCAATCTTTTTTCATTTCTCTTTCTGTAGTACAATATTGTCTCTTCCAAAGTCAATGTTGAATCTGTCAAGAATTAGACATTGCAGGGACAGCAAATTGACAGTGGAGTTGGGGGAGAACAACAGGTTAGAAAGAGTAACCTCATGACTTAGATCATCCAACATCATCATTGACCCAACACCTTCGTACTTGAGAGAATCTTTCCCCAAAGTGGTTGAAATTAATCCGGTTAAAAATTGATCTAGATGAGAAAAGAATTGTGAATTAGACACGATGTGTCTTGATGAACCAGAATTGACCACAAAGTGGCCAGGAGAAAAGATTGATGTTGTGAGAAAGGAGCTAACAGAGGCTGAGGTTCCCTCCAACGGATCTGTTGCGTTCATCTTCTTTTTTGGAAAGGAGGGTTTAAGATGTCAATACAATTTCCAACATCTACCTTCAGGGTGAGTTGCCTTGGGATTGTGCCATTTATCATCGCATGGTTTGACGTTTGAGGTGAGGAAGGATACCAAAGTGGAGCTCTCTTTGGGCTTGTCACTGGTTAAGTCCCTGTTCAAGAATTGATTGTTGTTGAACATTTGTAAGTGGTCCAAGACTTGTTCCGGCAAAATCTTCTTTTCGGAATGAGTGATTTGCTGTACCACTGTTTCCATGTTGGCAGGCAGCTTCTCTAAGATGAGATAGGCGATGATATCCGACGGAAGGTCAATTCCCACCTTGTGAAGTCTAGATAAGGTAGTTTTTTTCTTGGTGATGAATCCCGGGATGTTTGCCAGCATGAAAGGAGTACGCAGGAATTCCTTGAAGATCCTAGCTTGATTGGACGCATGATTTGATGCAAAGTACTCGTTAATGTCTGCCCAAATTTGATGGGCATCCTTCTTGTTATTGGGTGTGATGATGTTGGCTTGGACGGTTATGTCAAGTTTGGAGGTCAAGATGGTCCAGATTCTCACGTTCTCACTATGGTTGAGCCCAACCGGATTGCTGTTGAAATCTCTTTTTTGCTTTGTGAGTTTGGCGTAGAGATCTTCCTGCAAGTCCATCATGTTGACAATTTGATTTCTCCAGATCGAATAATTATCCAACGTTAAAAGTGGAATGGCCTCTATGGCGGTTTTGAGAATGGTAGCCGTGAGCGAGTCTGTCATTGTTGAGAGATCTGGTTGATTCCTTTTCAACTGTTAATCGTGTTAAACTGATGTCTTTTATTTTCAAGGAATTATAAATCAAAAACCAGAAAACTAAAAAAATTGGTTAGACAGAAGTCACGACAAAACAAGAAGTTGAAGACAGTCATACCCAAGATGAAGTAAATGAGAAGACTCAGAGCCACTAGAAAACAAAAGATTCAAGAGACAACCACCAAATGTGTACGAGCTAAGAGAGGAGAATGTTTGACTTAACGGATGAAGATGTTAAACATGATGAGATTAGAGAATTAGTTCAGACACAGGATAAAGTACCAGGACATCGCACCAAATTATAGTAGGTTGTCCAGAGTGGCCACGACCTTCTGATTGAAATAGTCCTTGAGGTTTTGTATTGGATGAAGAACTTGAGGATCGTTGACAAGTTTGTAAAGAAGGTCCGGCCAGGAAAGGAAAGGAGGGAGAGGACTCCCTCACGCAGGTATTTAAGCGGGTCGAGTACTGCCGTAGGGAATAGGCGCAAGATGAATATGCATAACCGTAGTGTTGTGCGCGCAGGAAGACCAGTTGTGAGATGAGCCGCGCAATCAGATGACTAGAGGAAGGAAGAGCGCGTGAAAGAGGTAATAAAGGAGATAAAGTGATAAAAATAGAAAAGAGACAGAAGAAAATAAAACACCAGAAATAAAGTAAAATATGGAATGATAACAGAACACATATAGAACAGGGAAATATTCCAACAGAAATTAGTTTTCTGTTAATTTTATTTAAGTTTTAAAGTTTTTAGATTATTAGTAACTCATATTTAAATTTATTATGTATACCAGATAATCCTGACTAGGTTGTAGCTCTAATGAGTGGTACCTGTTTTCCAGATTATTTACAACTGATCCTGACGCGGGGATCAGTCCATTCAGATGCGCTCAGGGTAGGATCAGCTGCATGCGTGGCAGAATTGGCTGCGTGCAGGACTTCAGTACGCGGGAGTTTGATTTTACTGGTATGTAAGAGTTATGCAAGGATGCAGGAATGCGCACAGGAATTGTGAAAGAACACATTTCCGCGTGTAACTCCTAAAATATACACAACACCTCAATTCTTACTGAATTTTAGGTGTGAAACCTATACGTGACAATGTGTGTGAAATATTAAATTGGCCAAAAAGTCCCATAGTGATGCCGTGGTGTTTTGGTCCTTTCTTTCTTCAATTATTAAAAATATAAGCAGTTGGATTTTGAGGGTGGGGTCAGTGAGTGACCCTACCTATTTTTGGGTGAGAATCCATTTTTGCGAGAATATTTATGGATTTCCTACTTCTTCTTAAGTTCAATTTAATATTCTTTTTTACTTGTTTTTATTTTATATTTATTTTACTTTGACAGGTTGCTCTGTACATAGTAGCAAGCTTACACCACCATTATCATCCATTCACCATCCACCACATGCAAAAAACTCATCCACACCTCCACCTCAGCAAATCCATACTGATACCATATTCATGGCATAACACACATCACATCTCCATCAAATCACACACATCCCATCACATGGAAAACACCCATCCACACCTCCCCATCCTTCTCACCCTCAAGCCTTGGAGATCTTCTACTAAGCCAGAAAATTGATCTTTTCAGTCACCCACAAGTGGACCTCAGTCACCCCCTACACCATGATCCTCCTCCTCCTCTCCCATTCATTGGAATCCACCACTCACCCTCCTCCTCCTCACCACTCATTGGACTCAACCACTAACCACCAACAACAGGCTCACCACACCCACCAACCAAACATCACTGTCTCCATCTCCAGGTCTGTCTCCTTATCTCAACTCCCATTTTGATTTCCTTGCTAACACCCCCCCTTACCTCTCCCATCTTTGTTTCCATCCCACCCCCTTATGCCCTCCGCCCTCCCTCTCAATCCCCCCCCTTGTTGCACTTCTGCTAACCACTCTGCCCTTGCTTCCTCCCTTGGCCCCCCCCCTTCACCAACCAACAGGCCAATTGACCATCTCCCAGGCTGATCAACCAGCCCCCCCCGTTGACTGAAAAACAGGCCAATCAACCGGCCCCCACCCCTTTGACCAACCAGCAGGCTGATTAACCACCCCCCCCCCTTTGACCAACCAACGGGCCAATTGACCAACCCCCCCCCCTTTGATTGATCAGGGGGCTGATTGACTGTCCCCCCCCCTTTGACCTATTGATGGGCCAATTGACCAGCCCCCCCTTTGACCAATTGATGGGCCAATAAACTGGCCCCCCCAATTTGATCAATCAGGAGGCCAATTGACCGCCCTTCCCCTTTGACCAATCAAACGGCCCCCCCCTTTGACCAATTGATGGGCCAATCCACTTGCCCCCCCCACTTTGACCAACAAACAGGCCAATCAACCGGCCCCTACTCCTTTTATTGATCATGTGGCTGATTGACTGACCCCCCCCCTTTGACCAATCAATGGGCCAATCAACCGCCCCTCCCTTTGACCAATTGATGGGCCAATCGACCACCCCCCCCCCTTTGATTGATCAGGGGGCCAATTGACTGCCCCCCCTTTGACCAATGTGGTATTCCAAACCTGTCATATAGCCATCAGACTCATGTTTCCAGCGTAACAACAGCTCAAAACCTCAAATTAACCTCAGAAAAGGATTCTACATCAGAAATAACCCATAGTCACGCAGCCAAAGTACCCCCCTATCTCTCATGGATTAGAAGATTCAGCCCAACAAACCATCAACTGTGGCAAAATCATACCCAACCAGGTGTCACAGCTCTGTGGAAGGCATGAATAAATACCTTGGAAACCCTTGATTACATACCAGTAACAGCTTACCCTCAACACCAGGACCATACAACCTTATCACCTCAGCCAGAATACAGCAATACAGATACAGGAGGTATTAAAGCTAGTTCAGTTCCTGTCACCTCACCAAAAAAGCAAGCAAACAAACACACAGGAGGCTGTTCAGAAGTATACAGGAAAATTCCAGGCAGTAGGAAGTGACACCATTCTCAACCAGAACCAACAAAACAAGCAAATGTACATACAGAAAGATGTGCAGAAGTATACAGGAGCAGTATAGGCAGGAGAAAGTGGGACCAGTCTCAACCAAAACCAAAAAAACTACCAGTACCAACCCACCCCAGCACCACACAACAATTTATACTGCCAGTAGCATGTGATTCCAAACAAACTACCAGTACCAACAACCCCCATCACCACACAGCAATTTATGTAGTCAGAAGCATGTGATACCAAAAAAACCACCAGTAACAACAACCCCCAGTACTACCCAGTAATATATGCAGGAAGTCAAGACCATGCAGCACCAAAAAAACCACCAGTAATGCAAAGAAATACATGAAGGTAGAAGCAAGTAGAACCAAACAAACCACCATTGAATGCGCAGCAATACATGCAGGAAGAGCAGTCAGTACCAAATAAGCAACCAGCACCAGACCAACCTTATCAGCACCTCACAGCAATTTATGCAAGGCTGTGCAGGCATGAAAACCCTGTAAAATATTTTCCAAACCAGCAGAATTTCCTCAGTTTCCTGCGGTGTCTTTTTTGCAACCAGCATAATTTCCTCAGTTTCATGCAGTGTCTTTTTCAAACCAGCTAAAATTTCACATTTACCTGTATCCCACTGTAACAGGGGAAGCCCCAGGGCACCCTCAGGGGCAGCCCTGAGCATCCCCTGAGGACCATATTTCCTATTTAAGGAGGGCCTCTTTGCCCTATCCAGGTTGTATCATCCATATCCATTCCCTCAGATGCAATCTGGCCTATCATCCCCACCTACCTCTCCACACAGATCAAACCACCTAAAAGGCCCTCTTGGCCCATCCATCTGTGGTACCTACCCAGATAAATATTAGTACTGAATCATTTATAAAAGGAAACAAGAAATCAGAAACCAAGTTATTACCCATCTTTAGCCAATTAAACCACCCACCAGGTTCTTGAATAAGGGTTCTTCTGTGACCTAAATATTCAGCACAAGATTGAAGAAAAACCACCCCTTAATCAATAAATAACCCTGACAAAGAAAGAGAAAAAAACAAAAAGAAACTACCAACCTTTCCTCTACCCAGCCCCCTGTGGGTAAACCCATCTTTGGGTCCTCTCCTGAACCATCCCTTTAATAAGACCTTGAACCATTTAATGTTGGGACATTGGTTAATATCACATATATCTGATCAATAATCAACCAATAATCCAATACATCTGGTATATTATTCAACAAACCCTACCAATAACAATTGATAACTGATCTAGGTCTGACCTGAGACCTATTCTAAGTCTCAAAGAAACCAGCCATTAATTTTAATAAATTATTTTGCAGACTTACTATAGTACTAGAAGGGCAGGAAATTCAAAACCACTCTTAGTATATACTAATACTCTAAAGGAGTATAAGTAATACTAAATTCCCCTTCAAGGACTGCCAGCAAGCTATTGGCTACTTTATTTATATAATCCCTCAGGATTCTCCACACCAATTGATGGCCCCTTGATTTTTTGATGGAAGATTTACATTGAGAAGGATTTATTTTGAAGTTTTGGATTGTTGAGTTGTTTTTATTGAGGAGTGGTGATGGATGATGAGTGTTTTGTGGTGTGGTGAGTGTGTGGTGTGGTGATGAGTGGTGTGGTGTGAAGGGGACTTTTGTAGTGTGGTATTGTATGATTAGGCTGAGGGTTTGAACAGGCACATTGGCTCATCTGGCCATGGCACACTTAGCTTAGTGGTTAAAGCATTACTCACCAAGGTTGAGGTCATGGGTTTAACTCCCATAGTGTGCAAATAAATTTTAGCTTATAACTCTGCCACTGTGCTCAAACTTTCAAACAAAAAATTGATGCCCTTATTGATCCTCACCCCAAGCGCAGCAGGTGCATGTGAGGGAACAATATGGGATTAGATTATTTAAAAAAAATACAGATACATGGACAGAATAGGGGTTGCAACCCTAAAAATATTATACAATGAAGTGGATCCTATTGATGAATTGATATTGAGTTTAAAAACAAACCAGCGGGCTTACAAGGAAAAGAATAAAGTAGACTGGAATGAGACAAGATCAAGAGATCACAAGCAGGATGCAAAAAGGAAACCAACAGTTCTAAGAGGCAGTCTTTACAACAACATTTGGGGTCAGATCTTCAGCACAGATTGATTCAACAAGAGTTGGATGGTAAGAGCTGGTTGCAATTGATCCCTTCTGGATGTCAGGAGTTGGGTTCCTAGGAATATGAGGAGACTGACTGTTACCAGTTACACACTGAGTGGAACAGAGTACCCAAAAAGTGATAGGTTGATGTGTCAAAGTTGTTCTTTGTAAGTGAGTCAGTTGATGTGTAAAGGTTGATCTTTGTCAGTGGGGATTGAAGTTGAATGGGTGAATGAACACAAGTGAAAATTGATGAATGAAGATGAGAAAGGAAACAAGAAATAATGAAACAAATAAGAAAGAGTTGAATAACAAAAAAAAAAACAGGAAGTTGGAAAGCAATCAGTGTTTAGAGAATGGAGAAAACCAGGATTGATGAAGAGGTCATCCAATTAGGTTTACTGTCAGATGTTCTTGACCCAATGGGGTTCTGAGATCTTGACGGTGTAAGACTCCAAACGGTGCTAGGACGTGGCAGTTCTGTGGAGAGGAAAGGTACTGTTTAGGCTGACCTCCTGAGTGTTACAAAAATATTTAAATGTAACCAAGATAAAGGTCCGGAACCTGGTAAATGAGGAATCAAGTAGTAAAGGATAAAGATGATAGTAGTTTGGAAGCGATGGAACAGCACTATCTGAGCCAAGATTATGTGGGAAAAACTTGGAAAAAAGAAGCTAAAGTTTGTTTAAATTTCAATGAACAAAGCTGTTTCATGTAAACAAAGCCCACAAGCTAATAACTCTGGTTGTCAGCAGAAGATTTGGGATGATCAACTCAAACCCAACCAACCTCCAGGTTCTCAATTAACCTGCCCAACTCTCCGCAATCAAGCGCTTGAAGGGTACCAGAAAACTGAGGGTGGCTGTAAAAGACAAAGCACTATGTTTAAAAAGCTCTAAAAGCAAACAGTAACTGATTTGAAGCAAGGATAACCTCAACACTTCTCAAGTAACTCAAGAGTAGGCTGGAAGAATGTAACTCCAAAAAAAATAAGGGAGGTATAACACTCCAGGTCTTAAGCTTAATAAGACCTCTTCAATCAATTGTGATTTGCTCCAGAAAAATGATCAAGGAGGGATCAAGACCAGTATGGTCAGAGAAAGGGATCAAGTAGTTGTATAACACACTCAAGAATTCCAAAAGACAGAATTCTCTTCAACCAGAAAGGCTATTGGTTGGTGATAAGGATTGGGCCACAGAGGAGCAAAGACTAAGGATCAATGGATCAGGGGGCAATCATAGATATACCCAGGATGAGGATTAGGATCAGATTTCAATGATGACAGGGGGACATATGCACACCCTTCCATGGATATTTTAAAAAAAGGCAGGGGAGAGCCCCTCCTTTCATGGCACATGGGTCCCTGTAATTACAAGAGATACTACAAATAGAGCGGAAAGAAATTTTTTTCTTTCAAATAAATAATTGGTTCCAGAAAAACAAACAAGTGATGATGAACAGAACACAAGTTGGGTGTGTCATAAAAAAATGAACACAGAAAAATAAATAGGAAATGAGGATGAACAAACACCAACAAAAAAAAGAGGCTGGCAAGAGGTCCAAGTTGGCCGCGGCTGGTGATGAAGGACAGGTGAGGATGGCCACGCAAGACCAAGCTTGCGGCCGGAGGAGGTTCAGCCGCGCAATTGGGAAGTGCAAGGTGTAAATGCAACAAGTTTGCCGTTGAGGATTGGTCCAAAGGCAATTGGGGGATTGGTTGATTTATTAAGGGTGACCAATTTCCTTTGATGGATTTTTCATCCTTCTTGATAGCTTGATTGGGGTTGCAATCAAAGGATGGGAGCAAGTTGGTGGATTGGAGGGGATCAGATGGGTGAGCGGATTGGACTGGAGATTTTCCAAAGACAACTAGTCTTGAGATGCTTGGCAATCAGTCAAATCAAGGTGGGGGGGCGTGAGGAGCCGTTGAGGTTGCGGCGAGATGAGGAATAGCGGCCGCAAGTGATTGGTCAAAGGTCAATTGTCCTTGCAACATTGAGACAATCCAGGGTGATCAGTTGATTGATAAGTGCAACCAATCACTTGCAGATTGGTTGGAGTATTGGTTGATGATGAGCCAAGGCGGAGGATGGATGAAGGATGGATGGACTGATGATCATCAACCAATAAGTTGGATTTGATTGGTCACTGATTCAAAGTTGAGGTGAACCAATCAACTTTGGACAACCTAAATGGCGATGATGGGGGGTGTAGTGATGATGAGCATTGGATGAAGCAAGCAAAGTTGCTTGCAACCGGTCCTTGGCCTAAAAGGGAAGGAGTACCCTCAGAGAGGGGGGGATTTGAACACAGGACTGGGCGCAAGGCACCCAAGAGATGATCCTAGACAACTAGGAGAGTGGGAGCTGGAAGTTTGGGAACTGGATATGGGAATCATTCCGGATCAAAAATTTTTTTTTTCTTTTTTTGGATCTAAATGGAGGCTATAGAAAAGTTCATAACAAATTTTACTTTTTTGGTACTAGTTCAGAGGTGTCCCAGATTGGCCACCACAACAGGGAGTCCCTGGTGAATCAAGGCTGAGTGAGGGACGCATGAAAGTTGACACGCCCCAAAAGTGGAAAGAGTCAGTTGGTTTTGCTAGGGAGAGATAAGGACATTTGAATTAAATGGATGATTTTCGCCAGCTTAGCTTTAGGAACCACCTTGGTGAGCGGGTCAGCCAGCATTTGGTTGGATGGTATGAGCCGGACAGGAAGGTTACCAAGCTCAAGTTCTTCTCTGAGTCCCTTGGTTTTGATGTCAATGTGGCAGGTTTTTGCATTGGGCCCAAATCTTTACAATTTGTCTTTGAGTCCTTTGTTGTCAATGAGTTGTTTATAGCTGGGAACTTTGACCAAGAACACTTTGCCAACTAGGCTTCAAAGCCATCTTCCTTTCAGAACAAATCCAGGAGGGAGTTGAGCTTGGCTTCAGTGGTGGAGTAGACAACGTTGCGTTTTTTTAAGCTCTCCCAAGAGATCAGTGATCCGAAGGTCAGCCCCAGGTAGCCAGATTGGAATTCAAGGGTCTCTGGGTCTTTGGCCCAGGATGCGTCTCTGTAGAAAACCATTGGGTCAGCCTTACCATCGTAATTGATGGTCAATTTCAGATCCTTTGTGGCTCTCAGGTACTGCCAGGTCTGTTTGAGCTCACTCCAGTGATTGAGGCTGGGTTTTTTTTGGAAACAAGCCAAGATGGACACGGAAAGACTGAGATTGGGTCTGGTCCTGCAGGCAATATAGTTGAGTAGACATATTCCCAACCAGCAATAGATTTTGAGCTGTTTGAAAGCCTCAAAATTTTTGTCCGTGGCAGCACTGAGTTGGAGATTAGGGGTGAGTAGAGTAGATACTGGTCTCCATTCTTGCAGTCCAAATTCTTTGAGGCCGTGTTTGATTTGCTTGGGCTGACTGAGTAGGATGGAATCCCCTGACCTGTTGAACTTCATGCCTAAAATTGTGTCTGGATTGTGGCATTGGGAGTTTTGGAATCTTAGGTTGAACTTGTCTACAAATCCGTTTCCGTCTCCAACAAGGATTAGATTTTCCACATGGAAAAAGATTAAGGAGACCCCATCTTTTGATTTTTAGAGACATGGATTGCTGTTGGACTCAATAAATTCCACAGACTTGATTGATTGGGCAAGGGTGTTGTACCAGTTTTTTGGTGATTTCTTCTGTCCATAGAGGCTTTTCCTGAGTTTGAGATTTTTTGAAGACCTGTTGCATCCGTCCGGAGTCTTGATGAACACTTCTTTTCTGATGGGGGAATGGAGGAAGGTGGACTTGACGTCAAACTGTCTGATAGGGAGATTGTTCCTGAGAGAAATTTGCAGAATGGCGTGTAGAGAGGCAATTTTTAGGGTTGGGGAAAAGGCTTCCTTGTAATCAAGGCTGTAGATTTGATTGAACTCGCAAATGCAGATCCTGGCCTTGTGAACAAGAGTGTTTTCGTGGCAATTATCTTTGATTTTGAAGAACCATGTGGTTTCCAGAGGGTTGGCCGGGTCAGGTCTGTTGTATTCCTCCCAAACTGCCAGTTCCTTACATTGCTTCAGCTCCTTCCTGATGGCTTCCCTCCACTTTTCCGCCTCCTCACAGGACATTGCCTTCAGGTATGTTTTTGGCTTGTAGTAATGATGAAGGCTGTACCATTGGGGTGGCCTCAAGTTTGATCTGTTCCCCAGGTTTTGACTAGGCAGACCAGGTGGGTGAGTTGCTTCCATTCAGGGTGGCTGTCGCGCTGTTGTGAGTTGATTGTCTGAGAGTTTTGATTCAATGACAGTCTCCATCTGTGTTTTATCCTTCTCTGAGAGGTCCTTGGCCTCATTGTCTGAGACCAAGTCAATTTATGCGAGTGAATCTGGTGAGCGGTTGTGGTAGCATTCTGTGTTCTTGATTTTGTTGGGGTTATGGTTGGCTGGTCTTGGCACTTTTGGATTGGGCTGGTTGTCATTCATGCCTTCAACTGCAGAGTCTCTGCCTGGGAAATTTTTTCCTTCTAATTTTTCAATTGACCTGAGGTTGAAGCTTACATGCTTTGAGGATTTGATGCTTCTGTCAGGTCTGAGGATTTGATAGGATCTGAAATCAGGTTTATACCCTATCAACTTGCTTTCAAGGCTCTTCAGATGAAATTTCCTCCCCTTGATCCTGTGTTGGTTGAGGTAGACAACCAAGGTTCTGAGTGGTTTGAAGTAGGACAGAGGAATAGTGCTCTTGTGAACCAGTTCCCAAGGCAAGCTTTTGTTCCCCTTCTTGGTATTTAGTTGAGGCTGAGGCAGCAGGATTTCAGGATTTTGGACCAGTGTCAAATGGGGAGTTTGGATAAGCTGAGGGTGCATTGCACACTTTTGACAATGGTCCTTTTGGCCCTTCTGCCCTGCTGTTTTTTTTGGGGTGATGCCGTTTGGAGATCAGTTGTCTGATCAATTTCTCTCTGCAGAATCAAATTAACCTGTTGTTTGTGAATTCAGTCCCTCTGTTGGAGCACAACTTGCATGGGAAGTAACCAAGTTTTAACTTTTTTTGTTCCAGAACAGCAATGAGGACTTTGACAGTTTGATCTTTTCCTTGCAGGGGTATTCTGCTCAGGTAACCAGTGAAGTTTCCCACCACTGTGAGAATGAACCTTGCTTGTCTGAGAGATGGGGGTTTGAGTGGACCAACCAAGTCTAGATGTATTTGTTCAAAGGGCTTGGAGGAGGAAGTTGACTGAAGTTTCAATGGAGTTTTGGTGATCTTACCAAGGGCGCATTCTTTGCAGTAGAAGGAGTCAATGTCATCCTTGTTGATTTTGATGTTCTTGATCTTGCGTAGTCGGCTTGTTGAAGCGTGGCCAAGCGCAAGGTGCAAGTCTCTCAGTTTGCCATCAGGGTGGCCATTCACAGACAGGAAGCAGTGGTTTTGACCTATCCGGTGTGGGTTTTGAGATACAAACAGGTTTTCTAAGACCTATCCTTGGACAATGACAGAATCTCTGTTGAAAATCTGGAACTTGCCTTTCTCAGACACCAAGCAACATCCTTTTCCAATGAGACTTCCAAGGCTAATGAGGTTGACTACAATCTCTGGGAAGTAAAGACATTGGTTGAGGATAACCATTTGATTTTTCCAGGTGAGTTTGACTGTGCCAGTCCCTTCAATGGGAAGATTAGTCCTGTTCTTACCTGTGGAAATAATTTTGCTGACCATCTCATTTAGGGTGATGAAGAACTTCTTGTTGTTGACAATGTGAGCTGAGGTGCCGCTATTGATCAGGATTTTTTGGCTGGACAGCGCCTTGGATTCAATCCATTTTGTAACAAAGGCGTGGTGGTGGGCCATCTCATTTTTGGGCTTCTGTTTTTCCTTCCATCTGGCTTGATTTTCTTTCCACCAATCTGGGTCCTCATCCAGGTGAAGATGGAAGCATTCTTTCTCTCAGTGGTTCTTGTATTGTTTGGGATTGTGGTATCCTTCTATGCAACAACTTGACTGTTAACTCTTAATTTTTTTTTTACTTTTGAAAAGTGTAGAATCTGTGAGGGTGATGGATTTGTTGGCGTTCTTGGCTTTGATTTTGTTGTTGAAATGAGGGAGGTAGTTACACACAAAGTCAACTTGGATGGTCTTTTCTGAGTGCATCAACTGTCTCTTGAGGTCTTGGAGCAAAGCTGGAAACTTGAAGAGTATCAGGTAGGCCAGGATGTCTTTTGGTAGGTCTATTCCTATGTCAATCATCTTTTTGATGGAAGTCCTGACCTTGGTGATGAAATCCGCAATATTGTCTTCTTGGAAGGTGATTTGGAGGAAGTCATTGAATATTTGTGCTCTATTGGATGCCTTGGATGAGGAGTATCTCTCCTTGATTGCAGCCCATATTGATTTAGCAGAGTTCATGTTTTCTGCACTGATGATATTGTTTTGAGTGACTGAGTCTACTTTTGAGAAGAGCAGTAGTTGAATTTTGTTGTTTTCTGGAGTAGAAAGCATCATTGATTCTAATTCAATGGCGCAAAGGACTCCTTGGAGCTTGAGTAATGAGTTCATTTTTTCCTTCAATATGCCTTAGTTGTCCTTGGAGAGAAGGGGAATGGTATCCAGTGCCCTCTTGAGCATGAACTGCCAGAATCCAGCATTCTTGTGCCTGATTTGAGAGGTTGAAGCCATGGAACCCACCGGTTTCTTCAGTTGGTGGAGCCTTTGACTTTTAACCATATTGATTAATTGAGATTAAGTTTAAAAACAAACCAGCGGGCTGAAAAGGAAGAGAACAAAGTAGAATGGAATGAGACAAGATCAAGAGATCACAAGCAGTATTCAAGAAGGAAACCAAAAGTTCTAAGAGGCAGTCTGTCATACTGACACCCAACTCAACTCAGTCTACAGTCTAACCTCAGTCTACTCAACTGTCTCAGGAACTTCAACCTCAGGGCTCTGGAGACTATATCAGTATATTTCCATTCAAACTACATATATCTACATATGGTCTGACCTCATGCAGCACATACATAGACTACTCTGGGCTTGCATATACTTACACATAGTTACTCTCTCAGGTACTGGACATCCTCTGACCTTACTTACCCTGTCTATCCCATACTCTCTATGCTTTATCCTTTGGGAATCCATATGTACATCTCTCTGTAGACAGTATTACATACTCTCTATACTTAGTACACATAGTGTCATTCTCATTACATACACTGTGAACCTCTCTACTGTATATCCCAACTTAGACAGCAAGACCTGTAGCCTAGACCCAATATAGTAACCAGTCTATCCCAATGTAGTAGCTCTCTTTATCAGCCCTCTCTGTTACACTACTTGCTCCCTTGCCATTTCATTTGTAGTCTGAGCCCCAACAAGTTGTTCCTCTCCTGTAGCCTTCCACCTCTTGTCTATTTAAGTAGACCTCCTCTCTCTTACTGATTGTCCCCCCAAGAAATCAGTTTACTACTTCTTGTGAGGTATCTATCCAAGCAAGTTTCATTCAGCACCTTAACTCCATCTACCCTTACTCTGCTCCTGATTAGCCTCCTCCAGTAACCTTGCCCCCAAGCCTACTGCAAAGTAGAGTAGACCTTGTGCCAAGCCCTGCTTAGACCTCAGCAGCCCTTGTGACATTAAACTGATTTCTTCCCCAAGAACCCCGTCTCTACCAACCAAACACTCCTTACCTTATTTAACCTCACCAAACTTTGCTATTAAATTTGTGGCACTGTTTTTTCACCTTTCTACCTACCACCCTTGACTTGACTATTGAATTTTTGGTCATTTAATTGTATCCCATCCTTTCTACCATCCTTGACTTGACTCTTGAATTTGTGGTCATTTCATTGTATCCCATCCTTTCCACCATTCCTTGAACTGGCTATTGAATTTGTGGCCTTTTCATCAACCCCCATCTTTTTCTTTCAACCTTTGGATTGGCTATTTAATTTGTGGCCCTTCCAACAAACCCTTTAAATCACAAACCCTCCTTATAATCCCAAAAAACTCACTATTTTTACCCTTGCTTCAACGGGCTTTGACAGGCTTTCAAGGGCTTTGACGGGCTTTGACAGGCTTTGATGGGCTTGGGCTTTGATGGACTTCAATGGGCTTCAACGGGCTTCAACAGGCTTTGACGGGCTTTGACAGGCTTGGGCTATGACAGGCTTCGACGGGCTTCAACAGGCTTCGATGGGCTTGGGCTATGACGGGCTTTGACGTCCTTTGATGGGCTTTGACGTGCTTTGACAGGCTTTGACAGGCTTTGACGCGCTTTGACGCTCTGCTACTTTTTGGGCCAATCTCTTCAACTAAATTTGGGTATATTTCTTTTTTATTTTTTCTAAGGTGAAGACAACTTTTGGTTAACACCTTCAAAGCAATACAATGCCTCCTCAACGTTCTCAATTTGCTCACCTTACCAGCCCAGCTGTTACTCGTAGCTCCAGAGGTAGAGGTGCCACTGAACCAGCTAACCCTTCTACACCAGGAACTCGTGGAAGAGGAAGAATCTTCTCTAACCTACCTATGCCAGAGGTTGCCAACTCAACCCCAATGGATACTGGGTTATTGGAACCTATTCCACAAGCTTCCCTTGCTTCCATTCCTCCCTCTGAAAGTTCCAGTCTTCATAGAGTTTCAGGTCAATATCCAGTACCAGGTTACCATGGGCTGGACTCTCCTGCCTTTGACCCAAGCTTGGTCCCGCTCCCAGAAGAAGACAAATACAATGGCTATGAAGAAGATGAGGACTCAGGATTTGATTCCAGAATCTTGAGTGGCTTGGACTCACCTTCCCCAGGGGGTAATCCAAGTATTTCCTCTAATGACACTGCAGTCCCAACCACCTCTCAAAGGGTTACTAACCTTCCTCCTTCTCAGGGTACTTCTACTGACCCTGCCCTGCTGGCCATTCTTCAGCAAATGACCTTAGCAATGACCCAACTTTCTAAACCTGCTGATAATTTTCCTTCTTCCAACTTCAAATCACCATCCTTAAATGCTCCAGAAAGATTTGATGGTACTAACCCCACCAAGCTCCAACATTTCCTTCAAGCTTGTGAACTCATCTTTGCTAATGATGAGAGGGTATTTGCTAATGGCAGGAAGAAATTCCTTTTTACAGTCTCTTACCTATCCGGTAATGCTAGTCAATGGATTCAGACATACCTTGCTCACCTTGGTAACTCAGAACCTGAATTTCTGCTCAACTCCTTGTTTCACTTCACTCAACAACTCCATACCCTTTTTTGGAGACAGGCTTGATATCCATTGTGCTGAAAAAGATCTAACCCTTCTTAGAATGAAAGAGACAGGATATGCTACTAACTATATCACTGAGTTCAGGACCTCAATGACTAAGGTTTCTGGATGGGGTGATAAAGCCTTCACTTTTCTTTTTAGACAAGGACTAACCTCCAGACTACTGGATCAGCTAGCAGAATACGATGGACCCCAAGAAACCCTTCAAGAGTTAATGGACATTGTGCTCAAGTATGACACACGTTACCATGAAAGGATGAGGGAGAAGTCCCTTAACTCTCACTCAGCTCCAAGACCTGGTCCCAGTTCATCCAATTCCTCTAAAGCTTCTCAACCCAGTCACCAAGGTAGGTTTAAGGGAAAAGCTAAGGCTACCCCACCTGAACCAACTTATTGTCCAAACCCCAATATAGGTAAAGATGGACACCTCAAGGCTGAAGAGAAAGCTAGAAGGGAAAATGAAGGATTGTGCATGTCAGCTCTCTGATACCAGGAACCTTGCAGTCCTTTAGCTACAGAGAGTGATAAAAATGCTGGAATGATAATAATAATTATTATTCCAATAATAAATGCTTAGAAGCTCAAATAAGAGCAGTTGCAAGGTTTAATTGGTTTAGTAGTAAATGGTTTTCAATATAATATAAAAGAGGGGCCACAGTATTATACTACTGGGGATCTTTACAGACTAGCAACCTCTCTTCAAGAGGCCTCCTTAGGCAGTTTTTAAGAACCTTGGAATAAATATGGGTGCCTCAGAAAGGACTTATTCCACTGGTGGCCAGGCTTAACAGCACAAGCGACCTAGACAGGAAGAGTAACACTCACTCTGAGCACTTTACCACGAAAATCCTGGAATAATTGGAAGGGTTTCAGAGCAGATTGGGTAGATTGCTTGACTAAACTTCAATGGTTGATTGGTTATTATAGGTAAATAATACTACGGCAGACTAAGTCATAAATCACTTGCTTATCTTCATATAAGCACTTGATTAACAATGACATGGTGTCTGATTGATAATAAATAAATTCATTGTAAACTGATTCTGGAATAATGGATCCAAAGAGGTCTGTATAAATACCTTTTTGGGGTGATTTTGGTCTTCTCAGGGCACGTAGAGAGGGTTCTGCTTGTGTGCTGAGGCTGGAAAGCCAGTCAGAGCAAGATAAGCACGTCTACTTGGTGCTGTCAATCAGCTGTCCTTAGATCTGCTGGATTTCTGTACTATTTTAGCCACAGGATCTGTTAATTAGTTATGGCGTAAATTTGATCATTCTGTACTCATCCTTCATTTGTACTATTGATATTGCTTTAAAGCTTGCAGATGTGGATGTTTACTGATTTTCCGTCATCTGCTGATCATTTAGATCATTTTTAATAATTTTTATGAACACTTCTTGTAGTGTTTCGTGGTCTTCAAAGATCAAGATCCGTGGTTTACATGGTAGTCCTTGATCTTTGCTTTATTATTAAAAAATGTTTAAAAATTAATTTTCATTAATTTTCTTTAAGTTTTGATTGTTTTAGATCATTATTAATGCATATGTCCGTTTGTTTGATATACTAGGCAACCCTAACTAGGTTGTAGCTCTTCTGAGCGGTACCTAGTTGTCAGATTAGTCACGACTGATCCAGGCGCGGGGATCAGTAGTACAGATGCGCGCGGGGTAGGATCCGCTGCGTACATGGCAGAATCAGCTGCGCGCGGGTCTCTAGTACGCGGGATCCTGCTGCTGCTAGTACGTAGGGTTATGTAATGATGCAGGGCTGCGCGTGGGAATTGTGACATAACACATTTCCGCGTGCAACTCCTAAAATATACACAACACCTCAATTCTGAGTGAATTTTAGGTGTAAACCCTATACGTGACAATACGTGTGAAATTTTAGAATGGCCAAAAAGTGCCATACAGGTGTTGTAATTTCCAGTACTTTTCTTTGTAATTATTTTAAAAATATAAGGACTTGTTGTTCAAGGGTGGGGTCTGTGAGTGACCCTACCTAATTTTGGGTGAGGAATCCATTCCTGTAATAATATTAATGGAGTTTTCACTCCTTGCTTTGTTAATTGAGGTATTCTTATTTTTCATATTTTGTGTTACTATTTGACAGTTTTGCTCTTTATATAGTAGCAAGCTGACAGTGCAGTTACTGTGGAGTTCCTCAAAAATTTAACCTTTGCAGAAACCAACCAGACTTCAAACCTTTCCAAAAGGTTGACTCAGCAAGACCTAAACAGGGAAAAGACTAGGTGATGAGCATGTGGTACTCCATGACCATCACCCCTCCAATATCCAAGTAGATGCTTTGGGAGAGAACACTTCTGACTCCCATAATAAAGACTTACATTTCATTTGTTTCCTTAATAACCAAGCTTTCAGCATACTCGTGGACTCAGGAGCAACCAAATCAGTCATTTCCAAATCCATGGTTTCTAAGTTCTCTCTATCTCCTACTTCTCTTTCTGTTCCTATATTTATTTTTCCATTTACTCCTACTAACACTCCCACTCAGGAGATCACTCATAAGGTAACCTTCAGATTTTCCTTACCCTCATTTTCCAACTTAGAATGGGACTTCCTGGTAGTCAATACTCCTCGAAAAGAAGATATTATTCTGTTTATTGACTTCCTTCACTTCTGGAACCCTGAGGTAAATTGGCAACTGGGATTGATCACCCCAAGACATCAACCAACTTTAGATAATTCCCTTCCTGTTGAACTCTCTCTGGCCATTTTTTCCTCTCTTCCAGTGAACCTGCAGATCACTGCTCCTGCTCCTACTTCAGAATCTATGCAATTGCAACACGCTTCTTTGATTTCAACAACTAATTCTACAAATTGGATATTCTTTGGACATTCTCTGAAATTCTTGGAGGATATAGAGAATGATCTATCCATTCAACTTATTTGTATGATTATTTCCAACCCTGACTCTGAACCCAAGCAGAACCCTGCTGAAGGTTTGGATGGAGATGAGGAAGCTTAAGAAATTGAAACTGTGATGGATAAAGTTCCTCAATCTTACCATGCCATTTTAGATGTGTTTTCCAAGGTTAAAGCTGAAAAACTGCCTCCTCACCGTGCTTACAATCACCACATTGAACTGGAAGGTCCTTTGCCTCCAGTTGGGCCTATCTACTCCCTCATTTATCATGAAAAGGAAGCCCTACAAGCCTATATAGTGTAAAATATATAGAAAGGTTTCATTTGCTCCAGTTCTTCCAGCACTGGTGCACTGTCCTCTCTGTGAAAAATAAGGATGGCAGTTTCCAATTGTGTGTTGACTATTGCAAACTTAAAGCTGTGACTGGCAAGAACCGTTACCCTATTCCTCCAATGACTCACTTATTAACAGTCTTCTCTGGTTCTAATATCTTCTTCTAAAATTGACCTCAGGCGTGCTTACAATCTTCTTTGTATCAAAGAAGGGGATGAACATCTTACAGCATTCAGAAACCAATTTGGAAGTTTTGAATATCTGGTTATGCCCTTTTGACTGACCAATGCTCCTGCCTCTTTTCAATGTCTTGTTAATGAAATCTTCACTGACCTTCTGACCATCTATTTTGTGGTTTACCTTGACAATATCCTTATTTTTTCCAAAAACTTAGAACAACTCACTGTTCATGTGTGTGAAGTCTTGAACAGACTTTGGAAGGACAACTTATACGCCAAAGCTTCTGAACGTGAATTTCATACCTCTTCTGTGAATTACCTAGGATATGTGATCTCAAGGAAAGGAATTGAAATGGACAACTCCAAGGTTCAAAAAATCTTGGATTGGCCAACACCAACAAATAAAAAGGCTTTGCAACAGTTTTTGGGTTTTTCTAATTTTTATTGCAGGTTTATCATTAATTACTCCAGAAAGGCTCACCTCCTAACTGCTCTCACTGGTTCCAACTCTACTTTTACTTTTTCACCAGAAGCTCTTCAGCAGTTTAACAATCTCAAACAGGCTTTCACCAAAGCACCTGTCCTTAATCATTTCTATCTTTCCTTAAAAACCTTTTTAGAAACTGACGCTAGTGACTATGCCCTAGGGGCTGTTTTCACCCAAGTTTCTCCTGATGGATCCAAACACCCAGTAGCTTTTGATAGCAGAAAAGTGGGTAGTGCGGAACTGAACTATGAAATCCACAATAAAGAACTCCTAGCCATTTTGTGTTCTATCAAGATATGGAGAGCTTATTTTCTAAGCCTCTCTTCTACTTTTGAAGTTCTCACTGATCACTTATCTTTGAAGTATTTTATGATTTCCAAAGTACTGACTTGCCATCAAGCGCGGTGGGCAGATTTCTTGTCCAAATTTTACTTCACTATTGTTTATAGACCTGGAAAGCACTCAATTGTGCCTGATATTTTGTCACCTCAAGACAAGGTTTATCCCAAGGGGGGAGTACCCTATCTCAAAAAGAACCCAGAAAATGTCAAGAAACTCTTGAGACAGACTGACTTTGAAACTTCCAGAATTTTCTTTGTTTCCACTAAACAGGTTGATGGATACTTGGACAAATTAATAAACTCCCAGCTTTCCAAAAAATCAACTCAAAAGATTATTCAGATGTTACAAAAAAAAGAAACAGTCAAGAGCTACTTAATAGATCCAGACACTGGTCTTCTTATTTTTCAAAATAGGATAGCAATCCCTGAGGAAGATGAACAACTCCAATTAGAAATTTTACAAAAACAACACAATTCTCCATTCTCTGGTCACCCTGGTCAAGACAAGACTATTGATCTAGTCAAAAGAGATTTTCATTAGGAAAATATGACCTCCTTTATCAAAGATTATGTTTCTTCTTGTTACCTTTGCAGCAGAAACAAGTCAAGTCACCACAAGAAGTTTGGACTCCTCCAACCCTTACCAATTCCAGATTCTCCCTGGACTTCACTCTCTATGGATTTTATTTCACAATTACCATTATCAAATGGTTTTGACTCAATTCTTGTAGTCATCAATTGTTTCTCAAAAATGTCTATCTTTATGAAAACCAGAACTGATATCTCCTCTGTGGAATTAGCTAACCTACTAATCTCCAACATCTTCTCCAAACATGGACTACCTGCTGACATTGTCAGTGACAGAGGATGTTTATTTGTTTCTTCTTTTTGGAAAAATGTATGTGAAAAATTACAGATAAAAAGAAATCTCTCCACAGCTTATCATCCTGAAACAGAAGGTCATACGGAATGCTTAAATAAGATCCTAGAACAATTTCTTAGGATGTATGTCAGTTATCACCAAGACAACTGGGATACCTGGATCCCTCTTGCTGAATTTGCTTAAAACAACTCAACTCACACTTCAACTAAGCAATCTCCCTTCTTCACCATTTATGGTTGACATCCTAAATTCAACAGCCTGCATGTAGTAGATGACCAATCTGCCAGTCACTAAATAACTCAGATTCACCAAAATCAGAAACAGCTGAAAGATGAATTGGAAAAAGCCATTAAAACCTATAAGAGATATGCTGACCTTAAAAGAAGTGATTTTCCTGACTTGCTTGCTGTTGGAAACAAAGTTTGGCTTTCTTCAAAAAATATGAAAACTAATTGTCCAACTCATAATCTTTCAGAGCGATGGTTAGGTCCCTTTTTGATTATAGAACAGATTGGAAAGAATTTGTTTAAGCTTCAACTTCTTCAACAATGGTCCACAATTCACCCTGTGTTCCACTCCTCCCTGCTTTAACCATATCAGGACAACTCACTATCTTCCAGACATCAACCACCAATTAAACCAGTTCAAATTGATGGGGAAGAAGAATGGGAAGTGTCTCAGATACTTGACTCAAAACTTAAGAGGGGCAAACTATTTTACTTAGTTGAATGGAAATGCTTTCAAAACAACAAGGAGCGCACCACTTGGGAAGCTCAATCTAATCTCACCAACTTCCCTGCCTTACTTCAAGATTTCCATACACTCTATCCTTTTAAACCAAAAGCTCCCTTAAAATAAAGAAAAATAGATATCTTTTCAAATCAAATATATATATATATATATATATATAAATAATAATATATAAAAATTTATAATAACAAGAAATAATCCATCTCAATAAATTCACTCTTAAACAAAAAAAATATCAATCTTTACAAAATAAAATTCAAACATTTTCACACATAAGTTCTTCCAACTCTTTTATTCTATCCATCCAAGAATTAAATAATTCTAGTTTTTTAGCCTGATAAGAAATAGGTCCTCTAACAGTAGTTCCCATCTCAAACGTATGGCCTGCAAAAGCTAAGATATCTGATAGTTTCTTCTTGATCTCCATAATTTTCCTTCTTCTGTTTTCAAAATAACCATACTTCTCTTTTCTTATTTCAGTACCCCAACCTCTTTTCAAACCCTCCTGAAAATTTGAATCTAACAACCTTACATTTCTATTATAAACTTCAAAAGATTGATTCACCTGTTCTTCATCCAAAATCAAATCATCTCTAAATCTTTCAACTATCTTTTCTCCTACCATCATTTCAACCAATCTTTCTCCATTTTCTATTTCTTCCAACATAACCACTGAGGCTTCCCTCATTCCAATCCCTTTCTTCTTATTCTTCCTATCTTCCACTGTCTTTTCTCTTACCTCCAACTCCTTTATTCTTTTTCTTAAGTCTTCTAACTCCAATGAATTGTCTGATTTTCCTCCCTCTTTGACAATAACTTCTCTGTTTTCTTTCTCCTTTCCTTTATTCACTTCCATTTCCATTATTTGTCTCTCTTCTTCCTCCTCTACATCACTTAAATCCATCTCTGAACTTCCTTTGGCATCTTCATCCTCTTCAACGCTTCAACGGTTTGCTTCAATGCTTCAATGCTTCAACGGGTTGCTTTGACGCTTTGACAACCCACTTTGACGCTTCAACATTCCTTTTCGACGCTTCGACAGCCTAATTTGACGCTTTTACGGCCTCCTTTGAGGCTTCGACGGCCTACTTCGACGCTTCGACGGCCTACTTCGACGCTTTGACAACCAGCCTTGACGGTTTGACGCGCTTCTTTGACAGGTTCAATGGCCAATTCAGATGTTTTGTTGCGGACTCTTTTGAACGGTGATTTGTGTTCCTCTTCATCAGAGTCTGGATCAGCAACTCCCCACTGTGCAAAGGCCTCACCCATCTCATTGTCACGTAACCTTGAAGTCCCATCCAACGCCAATCAACCTTCTTTACGCAGCTTCTCTCTTTTGGCTTGAATCTTTTTCAATCTTTTCTGCATCAAACAAACTGTCCAAAACAACATATCAGCCTCTATTCAACCTCAAAAAAAAGAGACAAATACTCGGTTGCACTTACCTGAAGATTCATCCAACCTGGATGAACCACCTAAAGTCATTGCCTCATTGTCAGGAGCCTCCTTTACTTCAAAAGGTTGACTCTTATCCTGGACCCATACAGTTGGCCCCAAGGCCTTCCTCTTTCTCTTATCTATTTCACAGGGCCTTCCAAATTGACAAAAGCTTTCACACTTGGTGGAATTATGGCGTATACTGGTGGTACAAATTTGATCCATCTTCAAACATCTTTTGCAGCTGGGTTGATATTGTTGGACAGGGTAATAATTGTTGATCTTCTCCATTGGATATGTGGGTGTAGGTGATCTGTTAAAAGGACTTAGTGATGGTAGTGGGGTAGGTGGTGGTGATTGTTGAAGGTAGGGTGAAGGGAATGGTAATGTGGTGGTGGATAATAGTGGTGGTGGTGTGGAGTGGGGTGGAGACAAACTGGAATCAGGCATAGCTGAAGAGTAAAGACTGGATGGCCTCTTCAACCTCTCTTTTCATGGTCATCAGGTGATGCCCTCCTCTTCACCAGGGGGTACTGTCATACTGACTCCCAACTCAACTCAGTCTACAGTCTAACCTCAGTCTACTCAACTGTCTCAGGAACTTCAACCTCAGGGCTCTGGAGACTATATCAGTATATCTCCATTCAAACTACATATATCTACATATGGTCTGACCTCATGCAGCACATACATAGACTACTCTGGGCTTGCATATACTTACACATAGTTACTCTCTCAGGTACTGGATATCCTCTAACCTTACTTACCCTTTCTATCCCATACTCTCTATGCTTTATCCTTTGGGAATCCATATGTACATCTCTCTGTAGACAGTATTACATACTCTCTATACTTAGTACACATAGTGTCATGCTCATTACATACACTGTGCACCTCTCTACTGTATATCCCAACTTATAAAGCCATACCTGTAGCCTAGACCCAATATAACCAGTCTATCCCAATGTAGTAGCTCACTGTATCAGCCCTCTCTGTTACACTACTTTCTCCCTTGTCATTTCATGTGTAGTCTGAGCCTCAACAAGTTGTTTCTCTCCTGTAGCCTTCCACCTCTTGTCTATTTAAGTAGACCTCCTCTCTCTTACTGATTGTCCCCCAAAGAAATTAGTTTACTACTTCTTGTGAGGTATCTATCCAAGCAAGTGTCATTCAGCACCTTAACCCCATCTACCCTTACTCTGCTCCTGATTAGCCTCCTCCAGTAACCTTTCCCCCAAGCCTACTGCGAAGTAGAGTAGACCTTGTGCCAAGCCCTGCTTAGACGTCAGCAGCCCTTGTGACACAGTCTTTAAAACAACATTCAGGGTTTGATCTTCAGCATGGATTGAGTCAACAAGAGTCGGATGTTCAGAGCTGATGGCAATTGATTGAGTCTGGATGTCAGGAGTTGGGTTCCTAGGAATATGAGGAGACTTACTCTTACCAGTTACACACTGAGTGGAACAGAGTACCCAAACAGTGATAGGTTGATGTGTCAAAGTTGATCTTTGTAAGTGAGTATGTTGATGTGTCAAAGTTGATCTTTTTCAGTGAGGATTGGAGTTGAATGGGTGAATGAACACAAGTGATAATTGATGGATGAAGATGAGAAAGGAAACAAGAACTAATGAAAGAAATAATTAATAGTTGAATAATGAAAGAAAACAAACAGGAAGTTGGAAGGCAATCAGTGTTTAGAGAATGGAGAAAGCCAGTATTGATGAAGAGTTCATCCAATTAGGGTTACTGTCAGATATTCTGGCCCCAATGGGGTTCTGAGATCTTGACAGGGAGCCCCCGGTGAGTCAAGAATGTTTGAGGGACATGTGAAAGTTGACAGATCCCTTCTTGATCCTCACCCCAATCAAAGTATACGGTTGGGAGGGAACACAATGGGAGGGGATGATTTGAAAAACATTGAGACGTAAAAAGAATAGGGCTTGAAATACTCAAAATGTTCTACAATGAATTTAATCCCTTCTTGATCCCCACCCCAATCAAATTATACGGTTGGGAGGGAACAATATGGCAGGAGATGATTTGATAAACATATAGAGATGTGGAAAAAAAAGGGCTTGAAACCCTCAAAATGTTATGCAATGAATTGAATCCCTTCTTGATACTCACCCCAAATGTAGTAGTTGGATGGGAGGAGATGATTTTGGAAAAATACAGAGACGGGGACAGAATGGGACTTGTCAGCATTGGCTAAAGGTGCAATATTTGGATTGATAGTTCATGAATTTCTTCCTCATTTGTTTGGATGATAGAGCCAGCCTACCTTGGTTTCATTCTTTAGTTCATTGGCCATCAGGAGATAACCATTAAAATTAGAGGATAGAGGTTGGAAAACTTGTGTTTCATTGTTGGCTGGATCCAAAGCAAGTGTCATAGTTGGAGGGAATTTGGAGCCAGTTTACCAGGATGATGTGATGAGCTCTCTTGAGCTGACTTGAGCCTTTGGAATCTGATTGGGGGAATTTTTGGATTTTTATTTCCTGGGGGATGTTTGCTTTTGTTGAGTGGACTTGTGGGGGAGGTTTGTTGAGGGGCCATTCAAAAAGAGTAAGAGGGATGAAGGGATGAAGCAATAAAGTGATGAAGCAATGTGATGAAGCAATGTGATGTTAGCAGGAATGAAGCAATGAAGAAATGAATTGATGAAGCAATGAAGCAATGAAGCAACAAGATTTATGATTTGATGAAAGGTGGGATGAAGAAATGAAGCAATGACGCAATGAAGCAATGAAGCAATGAAGCAATGAAGCAATGAAGCAATGAAGCAATGAAGCAATGAAGCAATGAAGCAATGAAGCAATGAAGCAATGAAGCAATGAAGCAATGAAGCAATGAAACAATGAATTGATGAAGCAGTGAAGCAATGAAGAAATGAAGAAATGAAGAAAGAAAGAAATAAAGCAATGAAGCAATGAAGCAATGAAGCAATGAGAGGATGGATTTGATGAAAGAAATAAAGTGGTGAGAGTGATGGGGAAAAGTGAGAGTGATGAAGTGATGGGGATAGCAATGAAGCAATGAGAGTGATGAAGTGTTCCAATGAGTTTGGAGGGTGAAACCTTTCCATCATCCCTCATCTGGTACTACCCCCCTTTCCTTCATCCATCATCCGCTTCAACCATCTTAATCCGCTCCATCACATCTCTCAATCACTTCCTTCCTTTTTCCTTTCTCAATTCCCTCCAAACCTTCAAACATTTCACTCCCTTTTTGCATCCCATCAACTCATCCCAATACCATCATCTGTTTGATCATCCTCACCTTTTCAAGATTCTCCTCAGATCTCAAATCTCAATTGCATAAACACTCCTCAATCATCTTGCAACTCATCCCTCCTGAAGCTCAGCTTGTACCTCTGCTATCTCCAACATCTCACTTGATTTCCCTCTTTTTTTCATATGTGAGGTTGCTTCTATCTGGAATCCAAAACAACTGCTGACTCATTCCTGTTTGAATTGCTACACGTTTTTTCAGTCATTTGTCTTGCTCTTCTTCACTTCTTCCATTTGATTATTATTTATTTTGTCCAAGCGCCCTACCTTGTCTGTGTCCACAATTAGTGAGAACCTCTTAAGATTGTCTCAACTTGTCTCTTGTTTTCTTTTCATCACATTTGTTGATCTCCTTCTCTTATTCTGTTGGTTCAGGAAATCTAAATATCTTCACCTCTTCAAATTTAGCCCAGGAATTTTTTTTCAAATTATCTTTTTAGATTTTTTCCTATCTCCAAATATCTCCTATCCATTCATTTAAAGCCTCAATAAAAATAATTGGACCATTTTTTTCTTTTTCTTCTTATTCCTCTTTTTATTTTTATTTTTATTTTTATTTTTTTTATTTTATTTTTTTTCTTTTTCTTTTTCTTTTTCTTTTTCTTTTTCTTTTTCTTTTTCCTTTTATTTTTATTTTTCATTTTTTTTTTTTTGTAGTTTCTAGATTTATTTAATTCAATTTAGTAAAATTCAAGTCATTTGGAGGCCTCTTTTAATTTTTTTTTTTTTAAAAAAATTAACTGTCTGTTTATAATCTATAACATGAACTACCAGTTTATAATTAATAGACATCAAATTACACAATTGCAAAGTTTTTTTTCTTTTTCCTTTTCCTTTGTCTTTTATTTTCTGTTTGAAAAATCAAAGATCAAAGCTAGCCCTCCCCCAAAAAAAAAAGACAAAAAAATCTCTCCCGCCCGCTTTACATATGTACATGCATATACTGTGTGGTATATACTACTGTTTTGAGTAAAAAATTTCACAATATAAGTGTGTTACATCCAGTGGAATTTTTTCCTGGGTTTTATGGCCTTTTTTTCTTGAAGAGACAGGCATTGGTCTTTTTAAAAATCAAATCATGATTTCAAGAAAATCATACCTGTTGGCCAGGGTGTAAAGGCTTGTATGGTGGTCAAGAAAATCATCCATGACGTCTACCACCATATCACTCTTGGATCCAATGTACAAAGAATTCCCAAGAAATTTTCATTATTATTATTCTTGTTGTTGTTTTCATTTCAATTGATGAAATTTTATTTATGCTAATTCAAACAGCCACATCCATCAATGATGTTGTTTTTCTGGTCAAAAACCACTGTGGCTACTTGAATTGCCCTTTTCAATTCTTACACTGTTGGGTGCCCTTGAGAGATTGTCAAGGGTCCTTCAATCCCTTGTTCAAATTCCTTGTCCTGTTGATTACTGGCCTTGAATTACCCAATCAGAGAGATGTATTTATTGGTTGTAATAGTCTCTTCCTCACTTGAAAACTTGACTGGTTTTCCCGGCCTGCTGGACTTTTTTACTTGGAAAAGTAGTATTTAAATGCATAAATAACTCATCCAGCTGCTTGTACACTCATAGGATCCTTTAGCTCCTACAACCACTGAAACCACATGCATTCCTGTGTTGCATTTTTCTGTGGAAAACCCAGTCACATGGATGAGGGATGTTGTGCATGCAGGGAAGAATTTCCACCTTGGCTTGAAGCCCTTGGCAATTCATGTTGAAACAAGTGTTGGAACAGATGCACCATGGAAATTATAGTGAATTCTCCTGAATTGTGTATCACACACTGTAATCTTGTTAATGTGAAATTCCTTTTCCAGAGTCTACATATCTTCATCCAAAAATGAGGGCAAGTCCATAATTAAAATTTATCATCATTTCAAAATATAAATTTCACATTCTCAAAATTCTCAATAACACTTTCACTATCATCTTGCTATTATGCACAGATCAATCTTTCAAAGTAACAAACAAAATAATAAAACATGAAAATGATTAAAACATGAAAAATGATTGGAAATAATCAAATATTATTTCAAATCTGTATTCCACACCCAAAATTAGGTAGAGTCACCCACTGACCCAAACTTTGAATTCTCACTCTTTTTTGCTCAAAAAAAGTGCTATTGATTTCAAATATTGCACTACAGGTTGAGGTTCAGGAGTTAGTTGATCTAGATACAAGCTTGACTTTCAGCATTTTATACGTAGTTTGTGTTGATTTTTTGACTTGAATTGATGATTTTATAGCCTGATTTAAGAATATCATTCTTTTTTTGGACCATGTTTTAAATCCATTCTGATTTTGGTATTGAGTTCTCACTCCTTATCCCCTCAAAATAATATTTTAAAAATGGTCCAAAAATCATTTCAAAACTATTCTGTTTCTTGGCCACATTTATTTTTCCCTTTTATTGTCAGCTTGCTACTATTGCAGAGCAAGCTGCAAAAGTAAAATAAATAACATAAAAATAGTAATATTAAAATTAACCTAAGAAGGAGTTGGAAAACCATAAATATTATTGCAAAAATGAATTTTCGACTCAAAATTAGGTAGGGTCACTCACTGACCCCACCCTTGAAATCCAACTCCTTATGATTTTAAATAATTAAGAAAATAAAGACCAAAATACCATGGCACCACTATTGCACTTTTTGGCCATTTAAATATTTCACATGTATTGTCACGTATAGGTTTCACACCTAAAATTCAGTCAGAATTGAGGTGTTGTGTATATTTTAGGAGTTAAAGACAGAAATGTGTTCTGTCACAATTCCCGCATGCAGCCGCGGCAGCCAATACACTGGCGTGCTGCTGAGCTACAGCACTTTAACCCTGTCAAAGCCGTGTACACAGCCCCAGGCGTCTAACAAGTACACAGCCATGGGACTATGGGTTGACAAAGTGACAGGCAGCCTGAGAAACCTAGGCACCACGTAAACATGCTAAAACCTACACGGGAACATTCTACATATTTAATAAATGTTCCCGTGGATATTAGATAGCCTAAAAATACCTCAAATTATTTAAAAATACCTCAATAACCTTTATACGTATTTTTTATTAAATATAATTCAAAGTACCAAAAATTTCGAAAATAGGATAATGATTACTTCTCAAAATATAATAAAATAATTTGATATACAATTATGAAAATTTCTAGACATCAATATTTTTGTGACATACTAAGAAAACTAATGATGTTTAAATATTAGATGAATACCCATGACTTATATTTTTAATTAATTATTTTAGTAAATCAACTGAAATTAGAAAATAAGGAGTAAAATCAATATCATGACGTTACTCAAATTATTTAATACATAATGAGAATTTACCTGACATCAGAATATCCGTAGGAATTTCTATTAAAATAATGATTAAGTTACTGGGAACATTTGCTAAGGAAAATTAATTAAATAATAAATCAAAAGGACAGATTAGTGTTATTCACACGTCCAAAAATCAATTATAAAGCAGAATAATTCCCATACCCTGTGGAATTAGATGCTACCCATGCTACAGCACAAAGAACACGTGACAGGCTACCTATGGTTACCCTTCTAGCCTCAGTGTCTGTCCCTTTGAGCCCCTGTATCATTATGGCTTTAGTCTGATTAATAATATCCGTCCCTAACCCTTTTTATCAATTTAAACTGCTGAACAACCTTATAGCCCCAGTAAACAGGTTTAACCCATCAGTGCACATCCCAAACAGGTACCCAAAGCATTTAGTAATATACCAGTGAGTCTGATTGTCCTTTCTCTGTTGTGGCAGCTTGTTTACAAAGCCCTGCCACTCCACTGTTTATTTTATATACATATTATCTTTGGGCAATATATCCTTCAAGAATATAAATTAAAGGTTCAAAAGTAACCAGGCCTACCTGTTTTCATACTGAATTCCCTGAAGAGAGGTGTTAAAGATCCCCAACATAATTGTGGCCCCTCTATTAAAATATTTAATATTCAATTTATTTATATTGATTTATAAAAATAAACCATATCCAAACCAATTAACCTTGCAATAAGCTTTATCCAAATATTTTATGGATTTTTGCTTAATTTATTGAATAATATATTTATTTCTTATTCTATCACCTCTGGTAGCTAAAGGATAGCAAGAATTTTGGCATCCAGGAGGCTGACATTTATTATCATTTTTTGGTTTCACACTTCAAATTCAGTCAGAATTGACAAATTATGTGTAGTTTAGAAGTTACAGGCAATAATAAGTTTTTTCAAAATTCCAGCATGCAGCCTGTGGGCTCCAATCCTGCCCCACATGCATAAATTATTCCTTGACCCACATGCAAATTCCACATCAAAATTTCCAAAATCAGCTGATCACACTCTTGAATCTATCTAATCAAGTCCCACACAAAGCAGATCTGATCTGCATGTCTCAGATTGGAAAAACACCAAAGCACTGGTAGGTACTGTGCTTCAATACTAAGAACTACAAGGATAATCCTTGAATATTTCATAAAATGAAATATGTATAAATTATGATCCAAAAACTTGATATATCAAATGAAAATTTGGAAAATTGGACTGTCAATCATTTGAAATGAAAAATTAAACAAAAAAAAGTACCACAAAGTTAACAGATCCATATCTTTGAAGACCACAAAACACATCAAGATATTGATAAAAAAATAAAAGATACTAAAATAATCAGAAGGTGATGGAGAATCAACAAACCCCCCTACTGATCATTTTATTCAAAGATAAACAGTACAAAAATAAATTACCTGCAGGATCAACAAATCAATAAAGAAACACAATGACAGATCCTGATCCAAAATTCACAAACTAATTCTACAGATACAGGATCGGCTGAGCCACAGCACCAAGAGGAAATGCTAATACTGCACTTTCTTACTTTCTAAACTTATAAAATGAGCCACTTTGTTACTTTCTAACCTTATAAAATGAGCCCTACCCTCTCTACATTCCCCAAGAAAGCTCTCATAAACCCAAAGAGGTATTTATACAGCCCCTTTTTTGGGTTTCTTCCCAGAAGAATTCATTATTTATCATCCAGGAACCATGCAATCTGTGATCAATCCCTCATAAATAGATAATAAAGTGACTTATGGCCTCAGTATGAAGTAGGATAGTGTTAATTCATAGCCACCATTAATGTTTTCACTTAAGAATAAATTATCAATTACCCTACCTTTGATTTTAAACCCTTCAACTATGAACCCCTTTAAGTACACAGCAAGTGACTTCTCACATTAGTAATTTATTTCCTCTCTTCTTTGGTTTGTTTTCTACCATAGCCCTGCCATAATACCTTATTATTTGGCTTTAAAACTTATTTTTTTTTATAAGAAACCTACTGTTCCAGGCCACAAGATTCAAAGTTAATATCCCAAATAAGAGTTGTTCAAGAAACCCATTCTGCACAAACTGTGGCCGCTCTTTATTATCATTTATTCATTAAATTTAAAAACTCAACCAAAAAATTAAAAACTTGCACTGTTACCAATCATATATATATTCTTTTGAAGATTTGTATTTTTTTATCTTTTATCATATTCTTATTCTTGAATTTCATCACTTCTAGCAGCTAAATTATTGAAAGTTTCCTGGCATCTGGAAGCTGAAATTAACCAATGATCCTTCTAACTCAAAGTCATATAATATCAAAATGTAACTGGTCCCAGTATCAACTGAAATATGGATCATCTATCCAGCATTGCAAACTTGAAATTTATAAAGCACAATTTATTGATTTCAAGAAACTAAACCCTTTGGAACCATCCTCTCAAAGATAATGCTCATTTGATTTTTAGACAACTCAAACCTTAAATCAACTGAATTGATATATGTTTTTTTTTACTCTGGGTTGTAATGATAGATTGACAAGAAATTTTCCTTAGACAGTGGCCACAACAGTGTTGGCCTTCTTTGCATGGCTGCAATTGTCTTGCAGGGTCAGCTTTATTAACTGCCAGGTTTCACGCACCTTCATCCTAAAGCTATGTTATCAAGAAGAAAGTAATCCACACAATAATCTTCATGAAAAATCTGTGCCAAAATACTTTATTACTATAAGCAAAAGATTACACATCAGGCCAATTTTATTCTAATATGTTTTATTCCCAGAGTACTTTTCTTTGTACACTACTCCAAATATTCCACCAACGTTTCAATACCAAGAAAAACATCATCCTTGGAAATTTTTGGCTGAAATTTTTGAAACTTACCTGTGCTTCTAATGGGAACCTGAAGAAAGCCAATTTTATTTGTACCAATATAAATAAATACATGCATAATCTTCCACAGCAAGATCAGTTTATGTAACTCAACCTCTGGAGGATTGTTTGACCTTTTTTTTTGTTAGAAAATATTTTTAAGATTAAATTGATAATTGGAAACTAAAATTGACTCAATAATGTAAAAATCACCAATTTGTAAAAATCACCAATTTTTAAAAATCACCAATTTGTAAAAACCACCAATTTGTAAAAATAACCAATTTGTAAAAATCACCAATTTATAGAAATCCAGGAAGATCTAGCCTGGAACTGAAACCAATGGGGATCTCAAAAAAATTATTATTTCCCTTTGAATCTGAGTTTCTTGATTTTCTCCAACCACTTCAATCTTTGATGTAATGAAATTTCTGTAAAAAAAATTTGCAGGGCTTACTTTCTTCAACTTTCTTGACTTAACTCCAACCAGGTTTAAAATCAATCACTGGAAAGAACCCTTTTTAATTTCTCCAGCCCCAAATTCACCATCTGTAGTCGCCATAAATCATTTCTTAAAACCTATCATTGGTCAAGTCCTAGATTTTGAAACTGGAAAAAATATTTGCACTTGCAACTAGTGCAAAGGAAGACTGGTACAATTCAAGCTGCTTTCCCTTTTTTGGATATTTTTGGTGTTCAAACAATTTCTGGCTTTGCATGTCCTGGGGAAAATGGTTTCTGTTCTTGGTTCAAATCTACAAAATACAAGATCAAACAATTTGGAGCTTGGTTTTCAATGCTCCAAGTATGAGACCATGAAAGACTCTCATTATTGTGAAAGATGTTGAATCTTAACTAAGTTCCAGAACATATTGGACAAGATTGGGGTTCAATACTCAGAAATTCATTGATGAGGCTACCAAGACACAGTTGAAGGTAATCCCCTTTTATTCATGCATAATTGGCTTGAAGGTTTATAACAAAATCATTACAGATTCCAATGGTAAATTCATTTTTTACAGCTATAAAACCAAAATAAAAAAAGAAACAAATACAAAAAGTTAGAAAAAAATCCAAAAAAAAAAAAAAAGAATTATACAATTAGAGAATGATGATCCATTTGATGATTTGAATTATGTTGGTTCTGAAGTAGAAAATTCTTCCAATGAAAAATCAAATTCTGACCAGTATTGTTCCTTTGATTATCAGAATATCAAAGATTTTTTATTGCTCCTTGCCAATTTAGTCTTACCCTCTGGACTCCCACCACCACCCCAGCCTTTTGGTGAAAAAAGTCTGGTAAATGGAAGGAAAATAAGAGTTACACTGTGTTTCAATATATTTTACCACTGGTTCAACCAGAACTAATTTTCCAAGACCATCAAAAAATGACAACTAAATATTTAAAAGGAATTATAGCTATGGATTCAGGTGCCCTTTGTTGCTGCACCAATATAATTTTTTCAAAAAACATTCCTACCAATGATCAAACCTTCCTTGAGATTTATGATGGCTGATATTAAAGAATCTCAAGCAAAATATTTCAAGATATCAAATTTTGACCTAACCATCATTATGCATTACATTGGCCTCAAATGATTACAGGCTGGGGAACCTTTCATGGTGTGGCTGAGGATTTTTGGATAGCAAATTATTGTATTTTTGAATAAGGTTCAAACCAATATATATGAAAGAAAAAGTGATTTTTTCATATAATTTATCATTTTAATGTATTTTTGACTCCTTGTTTAAACTTTTAGGTGAGATTGATTGAACAGTAATTCAAAGGTTTTTCTATCAGAAGAGACTACTAGCAGGTTACTAACAAGTCACACAATATGAGGCAAGTAAAAACATGAAAAGTTTCAAAGGAGAAATCATTCTTTCAAACAATTAATAATTCAGCTTAATCAAGCACCTCCAAAGAAAACATGTGTATTTGTGCAGCTATTGGGGCATTACACATCCAAAAAAAAGAAAATTATTACTTACCTTTGCTCAAAGGGATGAAGGACTTGGAAGTGGTGCAGGAGTGATGAAATTTAAATAAAAATTCCAACTTGAAATACCAATGATGGTGTAGTTGAAAAGGAGGGTTTTAGGCTTTGGTATGGTATTTTTAAAACAATCTTTCAAGTAAAAAATACTAGGGAAAGTGTTCATGTCCAATTCATAATCACTCCCATCAGTCATTTCTATGGAGGCCACTTAGATATCTATTTTTCTACATGTAGATACCTTCTATATTTAATGGATTATTACTTAAACTTTTCATTGATGTCCAATTACTCAGTTATATCTTTAGGCCAGCTACATGCTTCATTTCCTTATTTCTTTTCAAAACCCAGGATTTTTTAAATTCCAGAGAATGAAATTTTATGTAGACAGTTTGATCAATCTTCAGCTTTTTTCAATGTTGATTATTCTAAGCTTTTATATTTTCATATTTCAATATAAGCGCTGTGATTGAATTTGTCTTTTTTAAAAAATTTAGTATCAAATTTACAGAAAAAAAATTGAAATAAGGGCAATAAAAAAATTTAAATTTCTGGTTGGAATAAAACATAGAAAAAAAACTCTCAATAGAGAATAAAAACCATTTAAAAGATCAAAGATCTTCCTCTTCCTCATCATCCTCAACATTTTCATCATTTGATGAAACAGTTCCACAAAATCCCCTTGTTCTAAAAGAAAAGAAGGGTTCTTCTCTTGATTATTAAATTTATCTGATGCACTCAAATGATTTCTCTCTTCATCATTTTTATCTTCTTCCTTTTCATCTTCCAGGATGTCCTCAATTCCATATGATGCTAATGAAGCATCACAATATTTCCAATTTAAATCTTTGTTCCTGATTCCTTCTTCTTCATGTGGGTTGGGTATGATTGACCTTTTATAATTGGGCAAGAACTCCACAACATTTAATTTGCAAATTTCTCTTTTATTGAAGCTTGATAAGCCTTGGAACCATTTTTTGTGATAAAATTCCAAAGTTAGGCCATTTGGAGGCTTCACAAAATTGGAATCAATTTTTACTCATGGAAATTGTTGCACATGCTTGCTTCCTTTCTTCCTGAAAATCTCATCTGCTTTCAGAATCTCTGCATCTAGAAAAAAAAACCTTTTTGCATTGTGTGATTGATAAGCCAATTGTTTGATAATGTAGCAGTTATATTCACTTCTGTACTTTTCATTTCTGTGTGAAGCAATTTTCTCAATTTTTTTGATGCATCACTTTGTAAATTTGTGGTTAACTTCAAAAGGAAACCTGTCTAATTTCAACAATTCAATTTGAAAAGAATCAATTTTGAGAAAAAATTTAGAAGGGAAATATATAAATAGCTTACTTTTCCATGCACTTTTTTATCCATTTTGTTTCTTTGGTCCTTATCATGCTTACCAAGTTCTTTTAGTTCTTTTTTCATTGGATTTCAATGGAATATTAAATAAAATGGTTGTATGCAGAAATCAACAAATACAGCTTTTTGATATAATTAAGTTAAATTCTCATTTAGCTTCAAGAACTTCTAGCAGCCAGTTGATGGAAGGTGTCCAGAGCTACTATCTTAAATGCTGAGGTTAAAAGTGAATCTTTGGGTTAATCAATATTTAATTCCCAATTTTGAAGTCCAACCCTAGCTAATATTCCATGTACAAATACTACTGAAATCTCATTCATCTTTTGAAGGCCACAAAAAATTTTGAAGCAATTGGCCTTCACTTTCCTGAGAGTGATGATTTTTTCCTGTGAAATTAGGTCTGGACCAGCTGGATTGGAAACAGAAGCCATCTATTTTAGATACTTCTAGAAAATAAATGTTGAAATCCTGTATGACTTGGACATCAAGACAAGTTTTAACTACATTCTTGTCAAATATCCCCAAAGGCATCTTGATGTGCATAAAGAAAGCCTCCTGGTAAAAATGCATTGAACCGTTTTTTGACATGTGGGAAAATTTTCAAGAGACCAAACATACCTTGAGTCTTCAAAAGTCCTTGGAGAGCTCTTCAGACTTAATTTGAGATAGATAGTTTTTGAAACAGGGGGTAGGTGTTTGTTTACTTTTGGTTTTGTTTGAGACTAGTGACTTATGTCTGAGAGTCTTTGGCATGTATTTGGGTTTACTTGTTGACTTCTCCACAGGGAAGACTTATCATGGGTGCATTTTACTGGTTTCACAATGCTATCAGAATATTTATTTTATAAATTTGAGGATTATTTTATGGTTTTATATTTAGATGATGATGTTTTATCAGGTTTAGTTTAGAGTGGAGAAATTTTCTTTTCAAGTTTATTAAAAACAGACCCAAATTCTGCATCTTTTTAGCCATCTCTTTCTGATGTCATTGAGCATTCTGTGAAGGGGTATTGGTAATAACTGATTGTATTTTCAATGGATCCATTCTGATTTATGCAGCTGTGCAGGTAGACAGAGGGAAGCATAACACAAAGTAGATAGTGAAGGGTAGAAAGATTCACAAAATATAGCCTTAAATTGTAAAATATTTAAAGAATTAATAAACCTAGACCAGGCTGATTCATTCCAAATCCAAATAATAGGTTAGAAACTCTGAACACAAATTGAACAAAGAAAATAACCATAATACAGAAAGGAAAACAAACGGAGACTGATGATTCTACAGGCCCAATAATGACCTCTAAAGAGATTAAGTAGAAAAGAGCAGGTGAGGATTTGCAGATGACTGATCCGACCAAATTATACTACTGAGCGCGCTGATAGATTAGTTCAGGTGAATGTTGAGTTGAAATCTTCAGTGCAGTCCTCAGGCTTTAGTGATTTGGTCATCAAATTCTAATAGGAAGATCTGGCTGAGTGGTTGAGTCTAAGTCACCGTTCATTGGTCATGAGATTCTCCTTTGACTTTTATGTTTGAGTCAGGTGGTTGCTTGAGAGTCTGGAGTGACAGGTACTCCAGGTACACAAGACAAGTGACATCTAGACACTAGACAGTTGGACAAACTACAACTGGAGGTTCAGAGACATGCAGAACACAACACTCATGATATGAAATAAAAAGGAACACAACAACAAAGCTGACACAAAGATGAAAGCAGATGGAAACATCAACACGCCGGCCCAACTTGACATCCAAAGAGCTCAGCCCCCTAAATACCTGGTAAGTCTGAGTAAAGAGATGGGATTTTCTTGTTTGTTTAGGGAGTCTGCCAGCATTTCATGGAAGTAAATAAGTTTAATGCTAATCAGTCCATTGTTCCAGTTGTTTTTTATGCTCTTGAGTTTGATATCTATGTACTTTGCATGTGATTTGCAACCAAATTTCTTAATTTTTTTTGCCAAGGCCTTTGTTTTCAACAAGTTGCATGGGGGGTCCTAGAGATGACGTCCTCCAAATTTCTGTTAGAAGGTGCTGAAGCCAATGGCCTTTGAGGTGACTAGCTGAGAGTGCGTTACATTTGGATTTGGTGGAGGACAAGGCTATACTGTGTTGTTTTCTGCTGGTACAGCAGATTGGAAATCCCTTGAAGAAGGAGATGAACCCGGTTTGAGAGAGTCTGGTTACAGGAATGTTGCCGCAGGTTGCATTTCTGTAAGTAACCAGATGATTTTCAATGGAATTTGATCAAAATTCCAGTTTGTATTCAATTATTTTTAGTAGTTACCACCATATGTGGATTACCTCTTTCAAGTGTGTTATGCCTGGTCTTTTGTTGAAGAAAGCAAGTTTGATACAGCAAAACTGATATCAGGTCTTTCCAATTTTGCAATGAAGTTCAGCCTACCTATTGGAGACCTATAATTTTCCCTCAGTTTTTCAAATGCTTCAATTTCCTCCGGTGTCGCAGGCTTCAGTTGGAGACCCAAGGTGCATAGATTATTTAGAGGCTTTGCATCAAGGAGATTCAATTCTTCCAGCCCTTTTTTGAAGTGATTGGGCATTGAAAGACATATTGAGTCTGGGGTCACCTCTACCTCCATTCCAAGTAGCGTGTCAACCTTGTGCACTGAGGAATATTTCAATTTTGTGAGGAACCAACTCTTAAAGTCTTCAGTGTTCCCCACAACAATTAAATTGTCTATGTGAAAGAAGAGCGCCGTGATCTGATCTCTGTGGAGGTAGAGACATGGATTTTAGTTGCTTTCCTTAAATCCATTTGCCTTGATCCACTCACTCAAGGTCTTATACCAGTTTAGCAGTGCTTGTTTCAACCCATACAAAGTTTTCTTCAGCTTCAGGTATTTTTAGGTTTGCTTTGAGCCAGCTGGATTATTGATGAAAACTTCCTCAATCAGTGGAGCATGAAGAAATGCCCCTTTCACATCAAATTGGAGAATATTGATTTTTTTTTCCACAGAGTAGCATATTAGTGCTCAGAGAGAGCCCACCTTACCTGTGGGAGTGAAAATTTCAAATTAGTTGATTCCAAATCTTTGGTTAAGCCCCTGCATGCAGACAAAAGCCTTGAGAGTGGTATCACTGGTGTGCAGATCTTGTTTGCATCAAAAATCCCAGGTAGTATCAAGTGGATTTGTGACTTCTGACTCATTGGCGTCTTCCCAAACCTTGATTTCCTTGATGGTGTTGAGTTCTTTTTTGATCGGAGGTACCCAAGTTGGATTGTTGAGCGCTTTGTGTATGTTCTTTGTTATATCCAAGTGATAGTACCTGTATTGTTGGGGAGGTTTGAGTTGACTTTGGTTTCATATATTGGGTCTCAGCGTCTCCAATACCTTGGAGTCTGAGCTATCCAATTCTGAGAGGTCTGAATCCGCAAGGGATTCAATGGATGGTTTGATATCATCTTTGAGTTCAGCAATTGTTGAATCTGTTCTGCCTTTGGGTCCCTCATTCTTTGTCAATTGAGTAGTACCCACAGCTGCTGACTTGTTAGTAGGGAGTTCAATGCTGGCCATCAGTTGGTCCTTCAGGAACTTTATGTGTTTTTTCTCAATGATTTTACCACTTCTGGACAGAATTTTGTAGGAAAAGAGGCAAGGATGATATCCTAGGATGGTCCCCTCTTTGCCCTTTTCACTCAATTTTGAAGGTATTTTGGAGTTGCGAAGTATATATATTACCAAGGTTCCTATTGGCTGGAGATAGTTTTCTGGTAGGTTGGTCTTTTGAAGCATTTTCCACGGCGTTTCTCCACCTTGTTTGGAAGGAATTTGATTGAGTGCAAAGAAGCATCTTTGAATAACTACATTCCAGTAGTTTTTGGGTATGGATGTGGAACTGAACACCAAGTGAACTGACTCCATGATGGTACAATTTGCACATTCTGCCTTCCCATTGTGTTGAGATTTTTACGGTTCACTAATTACGTTTTGTATTGATTTAGACCTAAAGAAACACTTGAGTTCTTTGTTGACAAATTCTCCTCCTCCTTTGGAGACAACTTTGGAGGGATATCTGAGAAGTTTCTTGGCTTTTTTTTCAATGAAAAACTTGATGGTGATGGAGGGTGAATCCTTGGAAGGTAGGGGAAATTCATAGAGATAGCCTGACTTGTTATTTACAATGGTGAGTGCAAAGCACATCCCTCCTTTTCTTGTTGGGTTCAAGGGTCCCATGAGATCTAGATGAAGTTGGTCAAAGACCATGGACGCAGGAGCTTGAGTACTTTCAAAAGGATTCTTGGATATTTTTGCCTTGCTTCATGCTAAACACTTGAATTTAATTTCAAGAGTTTTGCCAATACTATGACCCAGGTGTTTTTCTATTTGTTTGGTGCTGGCATGACCCAGTTTTTTTTGAAGCTCTGTTAAGTCAGTTTGAGTACATAACACAAGAGAGGCTGTGATTGGTTTGAGGGGCAAAACTTGATGAGGAGTAAATTTTTCTCTATCACACCAGTCAGGATGAGTTTAACATTGAAACAGAGGGAAAAAGTAGAGGGTTTGGTTTCAAGATTGACTTGCAATACACATCCTTTTTTTAGCAGGGCTCCCAGGGAGATGAGATTGACAGTGGCATCTGGAACCCATGCTGCGTTTTCTAGATGTATTCTTTTAGCTTGGTCCAAGATTTCTATGGTACCTAGGCCTTTTATTGGTAGTCCTTCTCCTCCTTTTCCGGTTTTGATGGTATTTTCTCCTGAGCGTTCTGTTAGAGAGGTGAATAAATCCTTGCTTTGAAACATGTTTATTGTCAGCCTGCTACTTAGCACAGAGCAACCTGACAAAGCAACAACAATAATAATATTAACAAAATTAAATGAAGGAGTAGGAAATCCATAAATATTATTGCAGAAATGGATTCCCCACCCAAAATAAGGTAGGGTCATTCACTGACCCCACCCTTGAATTCTTACTCCTTATATTTTTTAATTAATTTAATACAAAATGGTAAATGACCACGGCACCAGTATGGCACCTTTTAGCCATTTTAATATTTCACATGATATGTCATGTATAGGTTTCACACCTAAATTTCAGTCGAAATCCAGGTGTTGTGTGTAGTTTAGGAATTACACGGGAAATTGTGTTTTGTCACAATTCCCGCACGCAGCCCCGCGTCCCTACAGCTTTGGACTCCCGCGTACGCCAACTCCCGCACGCAGCCCCGCGTCCCTACAGCGCTGAACTCCCGCGCGCATCTGAGCAGCGGATCAGTCCCCGCACGCATTTGAATGGACTGATCCCCGCGCCTCCTATGACATCCAGGTACCGCTCAGAGAAGCTACAATATAGTAGGATCTACACTACATATGTAAAGCTACCACACGAGCATAGATTATGGTTCAAAAACCTTAAAAATCAATTAAAATTAGTTAGTAACTAATTTTTAGTATTTTTTATTAATTAAATAAAGATCCAGACTCACCACGAAATAAGTTGATCAGAACCTTCAAAGACCACGAAACTACATAAGGAGTGGTCGTAAAAATTATTAAAAATTACATACAGGATCAGCAGAGGATGGAGAATCAATAAAAATCTACGTCTGCTCACTTTGGACCAGTACTTGCTGTACAAATTGAGGATCAGTGCAGGATCAGCAAAATGACTAATCTATTGATTAACAGCTCCTGCAGCTAAAAAGGAGCTGTTCCTTGACAGATCTAAGGCCAGCAGGCTAACAGAACCTTGAGGACGTGCCAATCTTGCCCTGATTGCCCCCCTAGCCTCAGCCCATGGCTAGTACCCCTTCTAGAGGTCCTCAAGCACCCAAAAAAGAATATTTAAACAGGCTCTTTTTGCCCTTCTGTTTTGAAGAAGTTAATCAGTTATCAGGAATTATTTATTATCAATCAGACACGGTGTCATTGTTAATCAAGTGCTTATATGAAGATAAGCAAGTGATTTATGACTTAGTCTGTAGTAGTATTATTTACCTTTATTAACCAATCAACCATTGAAGTTTAGTCAAGCAATCAACCCCATATGCTCTGAAACCCTTCCAATTGTTCCAGGATTTTCGTGGTCAAGTGCTCAGAGTGAGTGTTTCCCTTCCTGTCTAGGCCACTTGTGCTGTTAAGCCCGGCCATTAGTGGAATAAGTCCTTTCTAAGGCACCCATATTTATTCCAAGGTTCTTAAACTGCCTAAGGAGGCCCCTTGAAGAGAGGTTGCTAGTCTGTAAAGATCCCCAGTAGTATAATACTGTGGCCCCTCTTTTTATATTATATTTAAAATATTTATAACCAAACCAAATAAACCTTGCACTTGCTCTTACCATACCATTATTGGAGCTTTAAAGTGTTTATTCTTTGGAATATTATTGCTCCAAGTTCTTTTATCACTCTCTGTAGCTAAAGGACTGCAAGGTTCCTGGTATCAGAGAGCTGACATGTATTGAACAGCCAGTATCAAGAATGTATCGGTCTTCAGGGTCTGACTTTGCTTTTTCAGTTGCACAGTAGAACAAGTAGAAATGAGATTCCACTTGTGGTTTCTTCTTGGGTCCCCATATGGATTTGCTTGGTGGATTTTCTGGTTTCATTTTGGGAAATTTTACCCAGCAAGAGGATTTAGAATTGGAATTCACCGCTGGATTGGGTTTCCCATCCTGACATCTTGGTTAATCTGGTTCTCTTTGATGATTGGAGTGATATAGAGCTGAGTTTGTGTCTGCCGTCTCAGGGAGCTTGGCCTGAACTTTGTTCTTGTGTTGGACCAGATTATCAAGTACCAAGGAGACAGATGGTTCAAGTCCTTAGTGCATTATTTGAGACCATATGGCTTTGAGGGACTCAGGCAGTTTGAATACAATTAAGTAGCTTAGAATATTGGCCAGGAGGTCAATTCCTACCTTGTCAAGGTTCCCTAGATGGGATCATACAGAGGTTACAAAGCTTTCAATGTTCTTTTGATAAAATGCAAGATACAGAAATTTAAAGAACATTCAAGCCCAATTGGCTTCTTGACTGGAGGCAAAGTGGTTCTTAGTGGCCAGCCAGATCAGTTTGGTCAAATCTTCATTTTTGGAGTTTATGATATTGGTGTGAGTTGCAGGGTCTAGCTTTGACATGATATATCCAGCCATCTTTTCATTGTCAGGGATTTCTGTATAGGGATTGCTTGAATTTATAAGGTCAAGAATTCCTTGCATCTTGAGCAAAGGTTCCATCTTTTTTTTCCAGATTCAATAGTTTGTCTCTGTGAGTAAAGGTGTGGATTCCAAGAGAGACTTCAGCACCAAGGCCTTAAAATTTCCCTCTCCTCCTCCTGGTCCAGGTGTTTCTTTAATTTGATTTCTGCTGGTTGAGCTGGGGTGATCCATCTTTGGCTTTTAACCATGTAAAAGATTTAAAGAATTAATAAACCTAGACAAGGCTGAGTTCATTCCAAATCCAAATAATAGGTTAGAAACTCTGAACACAAATTGAACAAAGAAAAGAACCATAATACAGAAAGGAAAACAAACGGAGACTGATGATTCTACAGGCCCAATAATGACCTCTAAAGAGATTAAGTAAAAAAGAGCAGGTGAGGATTTGAAGATGACTGATCCGACCAAATTATACTACTGAGCGCGCTGATAGATTAGTTCAGGTGAATGTTGAGTTGAAATCTTCAGTTCAGTCCTCAGGTTTTAGTGATTTGGTCATCAAAGTCTAATAGGAAGATCTGGCTGAGTGGTTGAGTCTAAGTCACGGGTCATTGGTCATGAGATTCTCCTTTGACTTTTATGTTTGAGTCAGGTGGTTGCTTGAGAGTCTGGAGTGACAGGTACTCCAGGTACACAAGACAAGTGACATCTAGACACTAGACAGTTGGACAAACTACAACTGGAGGTTCAGAGACATGCATAACACAAGACTCAAGATATGAAATAAAAAAGAACACAACAACAAGGCTTACACAGAGATGAAAGCAGATGGAAAAATCAACATAAATAAACAACCATTATCAAGTCTGAAGCTTTTGTTACTCAGTTATATTCATAAAACTAATCGGTAGCAGACTCAACCAGTTTTCATTGGTGGTTCTCATTTCATATGCATATTATAACTTTTGATAATCAATCATATGCATGAGAATGATCAAGAGACCTGTGCCACTCCTGGGATGATCAACTGACTTGATTAGGTTCCATGAACCATTGCAACAGCTTCATTCACATACATATGGTGTACCCAGTGAGTTGGTTCAGGTGGTAAACTCCCACTGGGCATGTGACAGGCCATGGTTGATGGCTGGATCAAAGTGGTTGATGGGTAAATAGACAAGGGAGCCAAATTTTTTTTTTCATCCAATTGACCTAGTTGCTGATCAACTCAGAACAACAGGAAGTATTTTTCCTTCTGCTGTGACCCTCATGAACCTTAAAACTAACAAAATAAATTTTTTTTCAAGGATAAAAAAATCTTGGGGTTTTCAGTTGAAAGCTTCCATGGTCAAGTTGACGGAGCACCCCCATTGCTTGAACACCTGTCAAGCAGTGGTTGAATAAAAGCCAAGCATCTCTGATCACCTGCCAACCCTGGTTTTACAAACAAACCACTGTGTTGAAAACCCAACAAATGTCATTGGCTTCACCATACATGTTTTTTGGGGGGAATTTTGCATGGTTTCATGCAAATTGTATGTATGCAACTGTGTGTTGCATCTCAGTATGCAACTGTGTGTTGCATCTCAGTATGCAACTGTGTGTTGCATCTCAGTATGCAACTGTGTGTTGCATCTCAGTATGCAACTGTGTGTTGCATCTCAGTATGCAACACAAGAATTTTGAATCTATAAGACTTAATTTGCATAAATTTGGAAGGAAGACTCTTTAAAACAAAACAAAGAGACAAGTTGAGAGATACCTTAATGCATTTAAATTCAGAAGAAATATTTTTTCAAAGGAAAAAAAGATAAAAATCAAGACATACCTAAAAAATGATGAAGAAAAAAATAAGGTGAGAAGCTTAATAAATTAACAGAATTACTTGGATCCACAGGAGACCTTAATTCACAAATATTCAGAAGAAATACTTTTCAAAAGGAGACAAAGATAAAAGTTGACAGATACCTGAACAATGATGAAGAAATAAATAAGGTGAGAAGCCAAATGTGGAAAAGAGACCAATGTAATTTGGATTGAGTGGACTTTATACAGGGTTAAGTTCCTCACCCTTCTTCCATTTTTTAGATAAAAAAAGGAAAGATATAAAAAAACAGGAAACATTCAAGCAGTTTTAGGAACAGGGACACAAGGAACGCAGGATTACAAGGAGAGGTGAGGAAGAGATTACAAGAAAAACTGAGGAAGGGAATTCTGTTCATGTTTATTAATCAATGGTAATGTTTGGATAATTTATTCCAATACCCCCACATTCTCAACCCCAAGGTAATCAGATAGACCAATTAGCTTAAACAGGCAGACATGAGACTTTTGTGCCAACGTTCTCATGAATATATTGGCAATCATTTCACAATTTTGAATGCATGACACAGTCATAGTGCTTTTTCCAACCAAGTCCCAGATTCAGTGGAGTGGTATGTTGATGTTCCTGTTTTAATGTTGAAAAAGGGGATTCAAGGCCACCAAAATGGAACCCTGATGGTTTTTATACAGTTGAGTAGTTCTTAAAGCCAGTATGCCACTTAGAAACAAGGTGCCTATCCATTTTAATTCCTGAAATCCTTTGCTAATCACCCTGTAGATGGTCTCCATAGTAAAAAGGGCCACTTTTCTCTTTTTGGAGGGTCTCCAAATGATTCCCCCAAGGCAAAGGACACAAAAACCACTTTTCAATTGAAAGAATCTGTTTTGCGCCAGTTAGCATCTTCAAAACACACAAACTTGTGATTGACCCCTTGAAACTGGCTGTCTCCTCCCTTTACAATATGCAACACCACAAAAATTCTCATTGCACTTGCTAGCAAGTGAAATCAAGAATCTCAGGCCCAATATACTACCAAGCTCAGGCCAAACTCTAACCAAGATCTTTCAAGATTTAGCAAATCTCTATTGCACAGGCACTGTTAATTGTGCATAGTCACTGCGCAAAAAAAACTTGTTTTAAGAATGGAGTTAGCTCCAACTATATGTGGGAGAGAGCTTCAACTAGAGATTCCTTGAAGGCACTTGGTAGCAAGTTAAATTGAATTTTTCATGGTGCAAGGCCCATAAATGGGTTCCAGAGAGGTAGTTCACTACATTTTTGAAGGCAGAACATTGTTTAGTAGATGGTTAATTGAGGAATTGCAACAGGAAACTTGCAACAAAGGCAAGATTGGGTTTAAAACAGTGTAAAATATAATTAAACAGGCCAAATTCCCTTCTTTAATTGATATTTTGGTCTCTGGAGTTTTTTTTTTTGCTTTTGTGATTTTTCTGCTTTGGGAAAGAGGCATCGCAACAGTCCTTCTATCCTCCATACTGTACTCCATAAGAATTTGTAATATTTACAGCCCCTTTTCAATAATTATCTTTCTCTCTGATTTTTTCCTTGTTACCTTCATGCCCAGGATGAATTCTGCTTCACCCAGGTTATACATCTCAAAGCGGGAACTTCATCCTGGGCATGAAGGTAACCAGGAAAAAATCAGATAGTATACATCTCAAAGCCCGAACTTAATTTTTTTTTTACTGAAATCACATTTAAACCTCCAATCATCAGATCATCAACATGTATAATGATACAAGTCAATGGGTCCTCTAACACAAATAAAAAGGGATCAGCTAGAATTGGCTTGAATTCAATATCAGAGGTAAAGAATTCCAGGAGACAATGATACCATAAACGCAGGATTTTCTTAATCCAAAAGAGATATTTCCTCAAATTTAGGCAAGAATTTGGCTAAAATTCCATATTGTAACATTCAGGTATCTGGGTGTACAGTGGGTATAGAAATGTTGTGGGACTGTTTGTCAAAGCGGAAACACCTGGGTACTTCAAAAAATGTAGATGAATTCCTGGGTGTATCAATCCTGCTGTTGAAAATCCCAATTTGGGGCTCCAACTCCATCTGACCCATTTCTACATTTCCACAAACTCAGTTTTTGGATTTCAAGGTCAAACTACTTGATCTATTCAAAAAACAAACATGGTAAGTGTTTTTTTGTGAAATCTTATTCTTCTCATTTGATCCTGATTCATGGGCTCTTTTTTTATTTTTAGTCTTCTTTGTGTGATTGGATGTTTCAGAAGATAGAGATTTTCAAACCATTGGAAGAGGGTATAATTGCAATGTTCTGAATCCATTTTACAGTTATTTCAATCAGCACAACTCAAATTTAAACTTGGACCAATATAACCTCAAGCATCTCAAGGCACTTCAAAGTGGACAAGGAGCAGAGAACTTTAAAAAAATGAAAATCAGATGAATTGAAAGCTTGGATGAACATTTATGATTGGTTTCCATGACTTCCAACCTTCCACTCTCAATAGTTTCATCACCATCTCACCAAGACAATCAAAAATCAAAGTTGATCCAAATTGGTCTGAATTATTTTTTAAAACTCTCAAAATTAATGTTTCTTTCATTAAAATGATTCATTTTGATCCTTGCTATCACCTCTATAAAGAAGAAAAAATATTGATGGTATAAAATTTTTTGATTTTTTTTTCAGAATGTTTTTCAAGTGTTTTGTGAATTTTAATTTTTTTTTGAAAAAATTATGATTTAATATTTTTCAGAATTTCAATTGTTGTGTTATTGAATTAAGGATGCTGTACTATCTAATCCCATTAATAAATGTCAATACATTCCTTTTTTTGAACAATACATTTAGCTTGGAACACAGGCCTGAAAATAAGTAGACTTTTTTAGGTCAGTCAGTCCCATTATTTCTTTCTACCCACTTTACACATCCTCTTTAACAGAGCCATGCAGGAAATCTGTTTTGATGTCTATTTGGTGCATATCCCATCCATTTTGGGCACAAACATCCAGCAAAATGAAAAGGATTACTTGTCAACCAGTAGGTGAAAATGTCTCATGATAGTCTATTCCTTCAACTTTCCCAAAGCCCTGCATGCATAAATTTTCTTTTTATTTAAGTATTTTTCCAGAAGATTGAGTCTTTGTTCTGATGATACACTTATGTCCCCCAAGATTTGCCTCTAATTGTATCATGCAGATGTTGCAGATTATGTTTTTGTTGATGCTGGCTAATTTGGAATCAATCACTTCTTTCCATTCCAGGGCTTCACCACTGATCAGGTCCATACAATAGGTCCTTGGAGGCTGTTCCAGCAATAGAATTACCCCAAAATGAATTTCTTTTCTTTGGGGCCTCCTCCTAGCTTCAGTGAGAATGGCTTCAGGATCTGTGTTGCTGGAATTGTCCTTTGGGGCTGGGGTTGAGGCAGGCATGTAATAAAAGCTCAGTTTGGAATTTCCTTGTTGTATGGTCTCCTTATCTGCTACTACTTCTGATGGTTTATCTTCACCAGTGACTATTTGAAAAGCAAAATTTCTTTTTTATTTTCAAATTGTGGGGTATCAAGGATCCTCTAGTATTTCAATTGTAAAATTTGGTGTATTTATTGCAGAACATACAGTTTCATCCAAGGTTCTGTTGATAGCATTTCTAGTGGATGTATTGAGATTGAGGTCCATTTGTTCTTTTGTCTTGGACAAGATGGAAAAAGGAGGTGGTATTCCGAGATTAATGGGAAACAGTTATAAAGAAGCACTGAGAAGAGGAGGAAGAATTGATGGTTAATTTTTTATAAAAACTAGAATAAAATAATTTGACCTTGTGCTGGAATATGATCTCTCAAGTAGCAGAATTTTAGTCTATGAATCTTCTGAACGTTGAAATATCCCATGACGATGAATTCCTAACCCCTGGCATAAAATTTTGATTTTTTGTGAGCTTTTGCCAGGTAGGCCATTGCTTGAAATCCAAAAGTTTTTTCATAATCTTGAATCAGAGGTTTTCCAACAATTAGTTTTTAGGGAGAAATAAAATTATTGTTTGTTTTGTGTGATTGATTCAGTAAATACTGTTGTAATATTTTCTGTAAATTCTCTGTTTTTGTTGTTGCTCCAAAAGTCTTATTACTTTCTTTCTTCTCCTTTTTTTTTCCTCCTTTCATTCTCCTTTTTGTTGTGTCCCATTCTTCAACTTGCGGAATTCTGGCAGCTCTGCACTCTATCATGCAGGCGCATTCAGACTGCGGACGCTTCATACACAGCTGTGCTCGGCAAGACTGCCTTTACTCAACTTGCTCAAAACAACTGAATTGCACGGACCGCAACAATCAAAGATCAACAAACCACTCAAGAAAATCAACCCGACACAATCCCCAAGACTCATTAACTCAATTCTCTCAATCCACTACAGCAAAATTGCCTTGAGTAAATATCACAATGTCAAGCAGCCAGTTTAACATTGTAAGATAAACAGAGCAACAAGTGTCAACTTCTTGTTCAGCTTGCTCACATATCTTCTCTCAAATAGTTAATCAAGGGGCCCGAACCATCCTATTGTGATACCTCAACTGGCATTGTTGCAATCCACACTGGCCATCAGTAAATCACTTCACCAAACTTACTTGACTACCATAGACTTGTCACTGATCATCTCCTGTCTAATAGTCTGAAAGAATCCTTTGTGTCTCTCATTCCATCATCAGATTCTCTGACTCATAGTTTTCTGCCAGTGCAACCTTGTTGGTTATTTTCTTTTCTATTTTTCTTCTGAATCATCTCAACCATTGCTCATTTTTGTGATTCCTTGAAATACAATTCAGCTTGGTCTTGGTGACCAACTCTAAATTCATCATGGTTAAAATCCTGCGCTAATAAACGTGGAGAAACCGGGGCCTTCAGCATCGCCAGGACCAGGGGGGGGAAGCAAACTACAAGTCACTTGCCATCAAATCTCTAATTGAATCAACGCAGCGACTAACAGCCAACAATTACAGCATGTGGCGGAAGAAGTTCAAGAAACTTTTCAAATTGCGTGGAATATTTGATGTAATGGAAGAAACTGACAAGATAAGACGACTAGACGAGGACAAAAATCAGGAATTTGTTGCCCATCTCATTGCCAAACTAGATTTAAATACTTACAACAACATCAACAAGGACAATTCCAAGCTCATATGGATGTTGACTCAGGCTCATTTTGCCTCATCACAGTCAGAGAACCAAGCAAGAGTGTTCAAAGGCTTCCTTCATTTTTCCATGGAGGCCAACATTGAGGCCTTTGTCACTTCAGTCAAATTATATCTGAAGAAAATGTTGGAAGTTGGGATTGATCTTCCAACTGACATTGTAGCATACCTGGTTCTCTTCAAGTTCCCTTCAACTATGCAAGCAATGAAGTCTCAGATAATTCACTCAACCTCCAAAATGAAGATAGACACTGTTCTCAAGCATCTTATTGAAAATGAGAATGAAACAATATCCCAAGCCAAGAGAGTCAAACCTACTAATATAGCTCTGTACAGAGGGCCAAGATGCGAGAATGGCAATCACAACCCCGCAGTCACCTTGCACCCGGCCAGCTCTTGCTGGTTTCAGTTCCCTGAATTAAAACCTCCAAACACTCACAATTGCGGGAAAAAGGGAAAATCAAAAGCCAGCAATGAGGCTCATTTCTACTCCTTTTTCTGTGGAAGGAGTATGGTTGATGGTCATACCTCACAGCGCTTTATTCTCAACTCCGGATGCTCTGTCCACATGATTACTGACGCGGAATTGTTCATCTCTCTTGTTGAAAGCAACAGGTCAGAAAAAATTCAAACGGTGAAGAAGAATGCAGGTATCCTGATTCAAGGAACCGGCAAGGTTGCTTTGTCAACCAAAGACACAAATCTGACTCTCTCCAATGCAGTCTGGGTGCCAGAGCCCACTGTGAATCTCATATCACTTAGTGCTCTCATGAATCAAGGTGCTCATCTGACTGTCAACTCAAACCACAACCTAGTGTCTCCAACCTCTTGTTGCACAGAAGGACTCTACTCTCAGGCAAAATTGTTAACAAACTTTTTGTGATTGGCATGTCAACAGGGCCAAAGAAGTCCTACTACTCAAGCTTGGAACTTCTGCAAATTCATAGGTCCCTGGGACATGCTAGCATCAATAGACTGGAACAATACCTCAATCTAACAATTCCAGCAGACCAAAAGCAAACCTTTGAGTGTATCAACTGCAAAAAGGCTAAAATAACTTGTAAACATTTCAAAAGTTAGCAACAGCCGGCTAGGCAGTGCTTTGAAAGGATCCATTTAGATCTGATTGGGCCAATAAATCCAACTGCTAAAGGAGGATTTTGATAAATTCTCAACCTGATTGATTCTCACTCCGGATAAATAGCATGCTTTCCTCTGCAATCCAAGAGTGACATGGCAAAAAAAATCATGCACGTCATCAAAAATCAATATATAAAGAACAAATCTTATCCCGCTGAAGTCTGCTCAGAAAGAGGTGGGGAATTTTTCAACACCAATCTTCAAATTTTCTACAAGGCTTTGCAGATCAATCAAATTGTGAGCAAGCTGTACCACTCTCAGCACAACGGAAGAGTTTAACAGGCAAACAGAACTTTCATTGAATCTGCCAGGGAAATCATTTCAGATTCCAATCTACCAAAGTCATGCGGAGTTCAAGTCTTATGCTTAATCAAATACAAAAGCTCAAGGGTGAAGAATCTCTGTGGAGAAGGATACATGGCAACAACCTCCCGGCCAGCTAAATCAAACCAATTGTAACTGGAGTGACCTATTGTCTCAACCCCACCAACATCAAGTCCAAACTTGATGAAAAAGGTGCACCCGGCGTCCTTATTGGGTTCAATCCTGCTCTTCTATCCTACAAGATAATGAAAGCCACCGGAAAAATCCTTGAAACCAAACAAGTCATTTTCAGCAATTAAGAACCAATTAAAGTTTTGATTGAAACCAAGGACCTCAAGGTGTGCACCGCTGAATCAAGTGTTGTGACTACTTTTGAACTAACCAACACCTCAGCTTCACCGCAACGTGACCTCACTCCAGCTGTGAAAGAAGAAACAGACACTGACTCAGAAAGCAATGCAGCTTTGGAAAACACCTTACAACCAAATTTGAGAAACAGGCAAACGCTCTCAAAGCCAGATCAGTACAGTTTTGTCACAGACAAAATCCCCACCTCTCTTGAAGATGCAATGAAAATCCCTGAATGGAGAGAATCAGAGGCATTGTAACCAATCTGCTCAATACCGTACCTTTATTCAAGATCAAGAACAACGCGCATGGTGAAGCCCCAAATCTCAAAACTTGACTCTGTGTACAGGGCTTCAACCAACAATACAGTCTTGAATATCTTGAAACATACTCTCCAAAGGGCAAGGTTGCCTCCCTGAGAGGACTTCTAACTTACACACCCAAAAAAAAGCTTGAAATTCTCCAACTAGACTTCAAAGGAGCTTTCCTTCATTTGGAACTTGATGAACAAGTCTTTATCAAAACTCTGTATGGCTGCAATAGAAAGTCAAAATACCTAAAGCTCAAGAAGTTGTCATACAGACTCAAACAAGCTTGGAGGAATTGGTAAAAGATGTTGAGTGAGTGGATCAAAAATCAGGGCTTCAAAGAATCAGATTGTGATCCATGTCTTTACGTGGGGGATGAAAACATAACTGTTGTTTTCTTACATGTAGATGACTTGATAGTCACCGTAAATATCAAACAATTTGAGAAGGAGTTCCTTTGTCAGTTCAAAAATTCTTCAGCTCATCCGCCTAATACACTTCTTGGAGTGAAGGTAGTGCAAAAGGATGGCTTAATCCAACTGTCCTTACTCTTGCATGTTGAAAAAGGCCTCAAGGATCTGGACTTAAGCAACTGCAAACCGGTCTCTACTCCACTCACTCCCTGACTTCATCTCAAGACCACTGATGACAAAGACCACAGCAAGTTTCTTGCCCCCAACGTCAGTTACCAGTCTCCAATAGGCAGATTGAACTTCATTGCCTGCCTGGCCTGTCCAGATATCAGTTTTGCAATATCAATTCTAGAAAGACATTGCAAATGACCACGTCTGAGTCATTGGCAAGAAGTCCTACACGTTTGGCCCTACCTATCAGGCACAAAAAATCTCACTCTCACAATAGGCCCGCAATCAATCATGGACCTGTTAGCCTGTTTTAGTGATGCTACATGGACGGATGATCCTGAGACACGGGTTTTCCCAAGCAGATTCATTTGTTCCTTCAAAGGAAGTCCGTTGTACTGGACCAGCAAGCAACAACAGTGTATTACCCACTTATCCATGGAGTCCAAATGCATTTCTCTTTCTAGCTGTCATCTTGAGGCCCAATGGCTTCAGAAACTCATTGAGGACATCTAACGTCTCCAATTCAAATTCCCTCTCAACCTGATTGACAATAAGGGACTTGATGACAAAATTAAAAAATTTGGTTCCTGTTCAAAGGCAAACACATTGATATCAACACAAAAAACCTCTGCAACCACTTCAAACTAGGACTCATTGACTTGAAACTCATTCCATCTCTCTCCATGAGGGCTGATGCTCTCACCAAAGCAGCTAACAAGACATTAAATGTCAGGCTGGATAATACATTCAGTTCCTTAACTCACTGACCTCAAAGTTGTGGGGGCATATTGGAATATTTTCTGTCAAGTCTCTTTTTGTGTTGTTGCTCCCAAAGTCTTATTACTTTCTTTCTTCTCCTTTTTTTTTCCTCCTTTCATTCTCCTGTTTGTTGTTTCCCATTCTTCAACTTGCGGAAGTCTGGCAGCTCTGCACTCTATCATGCGGGCGCATTCAGACTGCAGACGCTTCATACACAGCTGTGCTTGGCAAGACTGCCTTTACTCAACTTTCTAAAAACAACTGAATTGCACGGACCACAACAATTGAAGATCAACAAGCCACTCAAGACAATCAACTCAAAACAATCCTCAAGACTCATTAACTCAATTCTCTCAATCCACTACAGCACAATTGCCTTGAGTAAATATCACAAAATCAAGCAGCCAGTTTAACATTGTAAGATAACCAGAGCAACAAGCGTCATTTTCTTTTTCAGCTTTCTTGCATATCTTCTCTCAAATAGTTAATCAAGGCGCTCCGACCATCCTATTGTGATACCTCAACTGGCGTTGTCGCAATCCACACTGGCCATCAGTAAATCACTTCACCAAACTTACTCAAGTACCACAGACTTGTCACTGATTGTCTCCTTTCTCATAGTCTGCAAGAATCCTTTGTGTCTCTCATTCCATCATCAGATTCCCAGACTAATAGTTTTCTGCCAGTGCAACCTTGTTGGTTATTTTCTTTTCTATTTTTCTTCTGAATCATCTCAGCCGTTTCTCATTCTTGTGATTCCTTGAAATACAATTCAGCTTTTTCTAGGTGACCTACTCTAAATTCATCAAATTGATGGCTGTGTTGGTGAATTCTGCCCAGAAGGGGATTGGAACTTTTGAATGAAGAAGGAGAAATTGTGCTTTTTCCACCCTATCCAAGTCTAAGTTTTTTCTTGGGTGTTTGCATGGGGCATTTCTATAGTGTTTATACCCCATTCTCTTAAAACAATTTCAGTCTTGGAATTTAAAAATTCTGATCCATTATCAGATACAACTGTTTTAAGGGAGTTGGTTTTTTCACGCCCCCAAACCTGGAAATCACGCAGTTTAGATTTCCCCACAATGTCCCCCAATGTCCCCAATGCACGCAGTAAACCTGGAAAAAAAAGCAGTTCTTGGGGGATGTCAAAAAAAAATAGTAGGGGATAGGAGGGAATCTCAAAAAAATAAATCTGAAGAATTTTGGCCATTTTTAAGGCCTTCAAAATTGCCCTAAAAAACTGAAAAAAAAATGCTCCACATCTCAAATCTTTTCACATTTTTAATAGTTTTTCATTGATTATTTTGAAAAATCTGAAGTAACCAAAAGTATTCAAATATGGCAGGCCATTCAATTATAATTTTTACAGAATTTTAGTACTTCAATTTCCCGCCAGAAAATGGGATTTACATAAAAAATGAGACATTATGTCAATTCTTTTTTTTGTTATTTATCCATGAGATTTTCCAAATTTTCAGTTTGCAGTATTTTGGTGGGCATTTTGAAGGTTCCAGAAAAATGATTTGGGGATTTTTACAATCAATTATTCACCCAAAAAAAATTGATGCATCTACAACAATAATGGGAAGTGTCTGTTTTGGGGTGCGTTTTGAGGCAATTTCTGATACTATTTTGATTCTTCTTATGGACCAACTGAGTTTGAATTTTTGAAAAGCACTTCAAATTAAACACAAATATATTTTTTTCATATTTTCTGGACCTTTATTTGGCCCTCAAATGTCTAACCTCAAAATACCATGTTAAGACCCCTTTTTGGGGTAGGTCTGCATTTCTGGGCTCTTCTATATGCATAATATGATATTCAATATGATTTTGAATGATTTCCTGCCTCCTGATCACCTCTTGGGGCGGTTCAATCCTCTCCTCAACCACAAAATCACCTTTCAAAATCCAGATTCCACACAACACAACACCAATCATCACCACCATCACCATCATCACAACTCAACACCAATCAACCAATCACACATCACTACTCAACAAAACTCAACCAATCAAGTTCAACACTCCACCCCCACTAAAGCAACCCCTCTGAATCCAAAAACCTGATCAAAAATGAAAAAAAATTAAGTCTTCATAAAAAACCATCTCAAAATCAAAATCCCAAACAAAAAATGTCTGAACAACACATCAACCCACTTTTACTATCTGCCTCTGCTGCTTTTTCTCCTGCTCCACTGCCTCTGCTGATTCTCCTTCTACTGCTTCAACTTATTTATATCACCTCCATGATTCCACCCCTTTGGCTCCTCCACTTGAATTATCATATCATTCAAAGGGGGAACTTGTGGATGCTGTTCAAGAGTGGGCTAAATCCCATGGATATGCCATTTTCACCAAATTCGCCAATACCAAGGAGGAAAGATATACTTGAAAATGTGACAAATATGGGGAATATAAACCCAATTTGGATAACAAAAGACTTTCATGAACTATAAAAACAAACTGTCCCTTCAAATTCTCTGGAAGCTTTTACAAGAGGTCTGGTCTTTGGGAAATAAAAATACAATTCCCTGATCACAGCTATCCACCATCAACTGATCCATCCACCCATCCATTTCATAGAAGGATTCAGGGTGATCAAGAGAATATGGTCAATTCTTTAACCAAAGCTGGGGTTCCTCCACTGAACATTCTTAATTCCTTAATGTCAGCTTGCTACTATTGCAGAGCAAGCTGCAAAAGTAACAAAATATCATAAATAAATTAAAAAATATTATTAAAGGAGAAATAATATTAAAAAAATTATTACAAATTCTGATTCTAAATAAAATTTAAGGTAGGTTCATTGACTGACACATACCTCAAATCCCTACTGCTTACATTTTTAAATAATTTATGAAAATTTGGAAAGAGATGTGGCCTTGAGATTTTGGCAATGTTAATATTTCACATGAAACCCCACGTATAGGTTTCACCGTGAATTTTGTCTCAGAATCCAAGGATTCTGTGATTTAGAGGAGTTACAGGCGGAAATGTGATTTGTCACAATTCCCGCATGCAGCCACGGCAACCAACACATCTGCGCGCGGCTGAGAAGCAGCACTTCCACCCTTTCTGCATACCCTGACAAGCCGTGTACGCAGTCCCAGGCATCTGACAGGTATGCAGCCAAGGGACTATGGACTGACAGAGTGACAGATTGCTTGAGAAGCCCAAGTACCAGGTAAAGGTGCTACAACCAAGACGGGGACATACTACATATGTAATAAATTTCCCTGTTAATGATTGATAGTCTAAAAATACATAAAATTATATAAAAATACTTAAATAAACTTTCTATATATTTTTTATAAAATGTAATAAAGATACCAAATATGTTGAAAATAATATAACTACAGTTTGTAAAATATCTTAAAATACTTTAAATATAAAATTTTGAGAACTTCAAGACATCAAGTATGTCCGTGACATACCAAGGAATTTGATTATGTAAAAAAATTACATGTATTCCCATGGCTTATATTTTTAATTAATTATTTCAATTAAATCCACAGAATCTTGAAAATAAGGAGCAAAAACAATATTATGATTTTACTCCCATCAGCTAATACATAATGAGAACCCATCTGACATCAGTTTTCCCATAGGCATTTCTAATAAGAAAACTTATTAACATTCTGGGAATATTTACTGAGGATAATTAATGAAATAATGATCATGTGGATAGATTAGTGTTATTCACACGTCAAAACATCAATCAAAAGGTAGAATAATTCCCATACCCTGTGGAATTAGATTTTAACCGTGCTAAAGCACCAAGAACATATGACAGACTACCACTGATTACCCTGCTAGCCTTAGCACCCGTCCCTTTGAGCTCCTGTATCCCTCAGAAGGACATAATTGGGACTCAAAAATCTATAAATATAGAGCTCTTTTGAGGTTATTGATACCCAGAGACCCAGTTATATTTACATCCAGACACCGTGACAATGTAATAAAATACTTATAAGAGATAATTAAGTGATTTATGGCTTTATTCTGATTAATAATATCCATCCCACAACCCTTTTTATCAATTTAAACTGCTGAACAACCTTTTTAACCGCAGTAATAGGTTTAACCCATCAGTGCATGTCCCAAACAGGTACCTAAAGGATTAAATAATATACCAGTGAGTCTTATTATCCTTTCTCTGTTGTGGAAGCTTGGTTAAAATGCCCTGCCACTCCACCATATATTTTATATATATATTATCTTTGGGCAATATATCCTTTCAGAATATAAATTAATGGTTCCAAAATAACCAGGTATATGTGTTTTCAAAGTGAATTCCCTGAAGAGAGGTGTTAAATATCCCCAATATTATTGTGGCCCCTCTATTAAATAATTTAATCATCAATCTATTAATGTTGATTAATAATATTAAATCATAACCAAACCAATCAACCTTGCAATAGCCCTATCCAAACATTTTATTGATTTTTGCTGCACTTACTGAAGAAAATATTTATTATATATTCAATTGCCTCTGGTAGCTAAAGGATAGCAAGTTCCTGGGAATCCAGGAGGCTGACACTTAATGATGTCCTCCAATTCTCCTGTTCACACAACCCTTAGTACAACTTATGACAAAATATCAAAAATTAAAAAAGAAAAACTTTAAGGTAAATCACCCATAGAAGCTTTAATAAAGGAATTATGAAACTCTTCTTTTACATATGAAATCAAAAATTAAAATGGTCATATCAGTTCTTTATTCATTTCTCACCCAGATTCCATAAAATTAATTAAACTCTTTCCATCAGTATTGATGATGGACTGTACCTATAAAACCAACAAACTTTCCATGCCTCTTCTTCACATTGTTGGGGTTGACAATTGTGCTAGAAAATTCTCTTTTGGTTTCTGTTTCCTTTCCCAATAAAGAAAGCAAGACTATAAATGGGCTCTCCATAAACTTCATGAATTATCAGAACATGAAGAACCCAAATTTATTTTGACTGACAAATAGCAAGCCCTGATTCATTCTATTGAAAATTTATTTCCCAAATCTCCTCATTTACTCTTTGTCTGGAATATCTTCAAAAAAATTCAAACATGTTGTAGAAAACACTTTAAATCTGAAGAAGAATGGACAATATTCAGCAACACTGTAATATTCTGGTAAAATCCAAATCTGAAAATTCTTATAAAGATTATTTTACCAAACTGACTGTATTCTGGGATCCCCCTACTTCTGACTACCTTCTTGACAACTGGCTTCCCCTGAAAAGAAAATTTGTTCCATATTCTGTAAACAAGCACCTGCATTTTGGAAATACAAGCACATCTAGGATAGAAGGGCTTCACTCTCATTTCAAACAATTTATCACAACTTATTCTGGTTCCTTTTCTGATTTATTTCACCAAACATATCATTCAGTTTCAATTCAACTCCACAAAACTGCCATTGAAACTTCTCAGAAAGAATTCAAGAAATTTATTGGTATCTCACATTGTGTCAAAAATCTCTCAGGAAAAACAAGCCACTATGCTCTCAATATTGTTAATTCCTTTCAAATTTCAGCAGAAAAATCAACCACCTGCTCTGGTTTTGATTATTTTTCTTTCATGGGAATTCCTTGTGTAAACCAAGTCAAGAAGGCCAATCTCAATAAGCAACAATTTTTGCTTGATGATTTTGATTCCCAGTGGCATGTCAAACCTCCTATTGAAGTAGGTTTTCTTTTCTTGGAGAAAAAAATAATTCTAACCTTGATTTCCAAATTTTTCTCTTTTATTTTAGATTTGTTCATAGCTTGCTGGGAAGGGTTCATGCCAACCTTCTCAATCATCTTGCAAATCACCTTCCCAATCAACCAAAATACACCAATAAAAGAATGAACTCTTGGAAGAATTCCTTAAATTGCGCGCAGGAGAACAACATTTTTACCTTGGAGAACTGATGGAACTGTTAAAAGGGAAGTATCAACTGACTCCCATTCAAGAACCCCTATCAAAGCAAGAAATGAAAATTTTTGGATGACCCAAAGGAGCCCCCAATAAATTCAAAAGGTATTCTCAGCATTCATCTAAGAGGGATCAATCTTGGTTTGAATATGTTGAAGTACCTAAAGGAAGAGGAAGACCAAGGAAGCACCAATGGTTAATACAATGGTTGGTTTTTTTGTGGTTTTTTTATCCCTTTCTGTTGAATTGATCTTAACAGCATATGGTTGGAAATTTCTTTTCTATATTTTCAGACTCTGAGTAAAAGGAAAGGAAATGAATCCCATGAAAAGGCCAAGGGAAAAAATAAACAGGAATCAGAGGAAGAGGTGATTTTTTAAAAAAAAAATAAAATTGCATTTTGAACAGGATGAGTTTATAACAGAAGAGAAATTGAGTGGAGAAGAGTTCAAATATCTTGAAGAATTGGATATAATAAAGACAGTTAGTAATTTTCTTCTTGGTTGGGGGGGATCAGGATTTTTTTTCTAGTTTCTATTGATTGTCATATTTTCATTTGTCACTCAGAGGTCAGTAACCATTGTCAATAAGAGGGTTGTTTCACAGAATTTGATTCCTGGGACTTTGAAGAGGATGAAGAGAATAAAACAAAAAGCTCAAGATGAAGATGCTTATAGGCCTCCAGGGAATTCAATCTTTCCTCCCACAGCTACAGCCTCTGAAACTGAAAAGCTGAATAAAGCTCCTAATTAATCTTGCTTTATGGTTCATTCATTAACCCCTTGTTTTTTGGGATGAAGGCCACAACATTGTCTTTTTCATCTTCTGATAATTTTGAAGTGGTGGCTATTGATAAATTCAGTATGATTTTTTTTTCATTGCATCTTCAATAATACCCATCTTTTTTCCTTATTATGAATACAAAAATTTCATTTTCCCAAAGAAAGCCATACCACAAATTTCAATTGTTCAAGATTTGATGGGTGATGGGAACTGTGGCTTTAAATCAGTAGCAGTTAATTTGGGCCATAAATCTGAAGATTGGAGCTCAATACATCATTAAATTATCAAGGAAATGGAATTAAACTCTATCTTCAAGGATGAAAACTTCATGGATCAAGTCTGGGATGTAAATTTTGAAAAAGAAAGAAGACATATCAACAACACTTCTGGATCTGCCCCTCAAAATTACTGGATGAAATTCCCTTGCCATGGTTTCCTGCTTGCAGATACATACAATAGGCCAGTTTTAGTTTTATCTAAGTTGATGCCATCAACTTATTTTCCCCTCAATTCACCTCCAACTGCCAATTCTCAAACATCTCCCATATGTTTAATTATTTTGGAATATTTTCAGCACATAGTTTCTTTCCACTATAATTCTGAAATGTGGCCAGCTCCCCAATGAGATCCCCTTTGGAAGGCTTTTGCAAGCAAGGAATTAAAAAAATGTGAATATTTGATTCATTATAACTTGGAAATTGGTTTGAAGGTTTTGTTTCCTGGTATTCAAAATAATCAAGTAGTAAAAATTGATTTTGATAGAATCATTTGTCCCGTTTTTTTAGCAATTTTTTGTATTTTGTTTTTTTTACTCCTTGATTTACAGCAAAAAACACCACTTTTATGTTTCAATTATGAATTATTTGGTAAACAATAAGCTACAAAAAATCCCCAGATAAGTTTTTTGGGCCCTTTGCAATTCTTACTAAAATAATGCAAACTGAAAATGTGGAAAATCTCATGGAAAAATAACAAAAAAAATAATTGAAAATGATGTCTCATTTTTTATTTAAAACCCATTTTCTGGCGGGGAAGTGAAGTACTAAAGTTCTGGAAAAATCATAATTGACTGGCCTGCCATATTTTAAACCTTTTTTTCTCTTCAGATTTCTCAAAATAATCAAAGAAAAAATATTAAAAATGTGAAAAGATTTGAGATGTGGAGCATTTTTCTTTTCAGTTTTTTGAGGGCAATTTTTAACGCCTTAAAAATGGCCAAAATTCTTCAGATTTATTCTACAGGGGTTTGAGATTCCCTCCTATCCCCTAGTATGTTTTTTATGACCCCCAGAAACCATGTTTTGTCCGGGTTTACCATGTGCGTTGGGGAAGTTGGAGGATGTTGTGGGGACGTTCAAACTGCTTTATTTCCATGTTTGGGGGCGTGAACAACCCAACACCCCTTTTTTAATCTGCATCCTAAATTTTTTTCTTTACTAAAAAAATCTTGAATTTAATAGAGGTATTAAGAAATTTGGACTTATTTTTCAGGAGATAAATCCATCAACAATGGCTGAAATCATTGAAAAATTGGAGGGAATACCAATATCCACTGTGTGGGGGAGGATTGATGGGTCCACCAACATTGATGTGGATAACTGCTAGATTTTCCTGGACTCTGGGTAGATTTCCCAAAAAATTGATCTATTTTCACCTTTCTCAGGTTGCATGCTTTTCAGGAGGCAGCAGAATCCTTTTGTAGCTTTGATTTTTATCTCTTGGAGAGAGATTTAAAATTTCAGTTTTTTTTCAATTAGAACAAAAGAACTCTGTAGGATCTATCACATCTCAGTGATAATTTTCCTGTGGACAAGATGAGTTCAGAATGGGATAGATTTCCAATCAGAGAAAAACCCCTTTTTAGGAAAGGAACAAGGGCTATTAAGGGATTTTGGACTGCAGCCAATAAGAGTGCCCTATCTACTGGTAGTTTTTGTCCATTTTTTCACTGTATCAAGGTGTCTCCTTTAGATTCAACATGAATTTCTCCTCTGTTTTCTGTTGCAAGAGAGGAAAAAGTTGGGGAGAGTTTTTAAAACCAGTCTGGACTGTTGAGACAACCTTGGGATGCTCTGCTGTCCAAAATAGCAATATTATGGGCAATAGAGGAACAGGAAAAAAAGGCCAATGATTTCTTTTTCTGTTTCAAACATTCTTTTTGTTTTTCAAGATGTATTCCAAAAGAGTCTTATTCTTTATTTTCTGATTCAGAGTTGTTCTTGCCACTTCCCATTAGAAAATATTTGATATTAGCTGTTGCTTTCTTGTCCTTTCTGGTGGTGGCTTCTAGGGTTGATTGAGGTTTTTCTCATTTGTTCTTTTTTTTTAGATGATTTTTTTACTCTACTATAGAAATCATCTACCAATAAGGTTTCCTTTCTATCAAATAATTTAGCAAATAGAGTGTTGAAGCTTTCAGGAATATTTTTCAGGACATAATATTCTATTAGTTCCAATAGATTGGGAATTTCAAATAATTTTTCAAATATCTTCCTTATCTGTTTGATTAAACTTCTACATCTTCTAATGGCAGTATTCATAAATACATTATAGAATCTAATAGTTGATTTAGAATATTTTCTCTGTTTTCTCCTGTTTTGATGCATAATATGCTTCAATTGTTGAAAATAATTTGGCAGGATCAACAAATATTTAATTTTTAATGAATTGTTTGTAGTTTTAGTCATCTAATAGGCTTCCAAGGAAGTAGCCAGTTTGGTCCCTTTGTGCTTCATGAATAGCACAGTGAGGGGCTGAGTGGGTGGTTCAATTGGGTGAAGGAATTGGACCAAGTTGTGGAAACCTACTGTGTCAATTACTTTTCGTCTCCAGGTGAGGTAATCAGATTCATTCAAAAGTTCTATTCCTTGAAATTTCAGGATTTTTAGAGAGTGGATTTTTTCAAGATTTCTAGATTCCATGATGTTGGGAATCAAGGATTCAGTTTTGAAGAAGGAGTATTCAGATTTGGATTTGTCCAGTTTTTTATTTTTTCAGTGGTAGCCTGGGCTCATAGCCTGTGAATGTATGTACATATCAGACTTGATGTGCATAAACTCAGAAGAAATACTTATCAAAATCAAACAAAGAGACAATTCAAGGGATTCCTGAACAAGGAAAAAGAAATAATTAAGATGAGAGACTCAATGAGGGAAAGAGCCAAGCATAATTTTGATTTTGTCAGCTTTCTAATATTCCATAGTCAGCTGTCAAAGAACCAGAAATGATAAAAACAAAAAAATAAACAAAAAACAAAAAACAAAAAACAAAAAACAAAAAACAAAAAACAAAAAACAAAAAACAAAAAACAAAAAACAAAAAACAAAAAACAAAAAACAAAAAACAAAAAACAAAAAACAAAAAACAAAAAACATTACTAATGAGTGAGAAAAGCCAAAATATTATTGCTGATTTGGCTTTCCCACCCAATGTTAGGTAGGGTCACTCAGCAACCCTACTCTTGAATTCCCACCCCTTAACCATCTTAATGAACATGTTACATAAACCAGACTTTATGGCGCCACCATTACACATTTTTTCCATTTGCTACATTTCACATTAAATGATAGGTCAAGTTTTCACAGCTAAATTTGATTCAGAATTGGATCATTCTGTATATTTTAGGAGTTATCAACAAAAAGGCATTTTTTCAACACTCCTGCATGCAGCCGCAACTGCTACTTACTTGCATGGAAGATTTCATGTAAAAACCCATGTTGAAAAACCGGTAAAAATGTTTTCAAGCAGGCACACAGCCCTGGGAAGGTGACCTGCACACAGCCATGGGAATATGCAGAGCAACAGTTGCAACAGCCACTGTCAGAAGGAAAATAGTGGTGTCAAAGGCAGATTTGACCCGCTACTACCCAGATGGGTAAATAATTTGTGTGCAAAAAAATCCTCCTCCAGTAGAGCATGACCAAAAAGTAAAATAAAGTAGAAAATTACAAGCAAAGAATCCAATGACATACCTAAATAAATTATTAAAATCAATGAACCTAAAAAGTCAAAATGAGTCATCAACAGCATGGGACACCTTCATCCCCTGCTTAATGAAAGATAGATGGGAATCTCTTGAAATAAAAATGAACCTGAGATCCCCATGAATTTTAATATTTAAAAATATTGCATAAAATCCCAAAGGAAGTAATTTAAATAAATTAATTAATAAAAGACCTGTAAAACTTTGAAATTACTCCTTACAGATTTGAAGGGCTTAAATACCCCTTTCCTGTGACAGTTATGTAGAATTCAGGACATTAAACTTTCCATAGAACATATTCAAATTTTAATATCCAATCAGACTACATAAAAAGTAAAAGGAACTCTTTTAAATAAATCATTTCATTAAATACTCCTGAGTTTTGTAAATAACCATTATCAGCTTCACATGACCTTAAATCCCATTAAAAGTTATGCAACAAGGACTTTTATGACATCAAAATTCCTTTAGGAACTCTACCAATGAGGAAATGCAGTCAGATCTATGAAACTCTCATGATATCCATGACCAAAAAAAAGATCATGTGAACAATAAAGTGCTTTTCCCAAGCAAATCAAAGTTATTAGTGGAACTAACACCCATACCTTGCATATCTAGCTTCAAACCATGCTAAAGTACCAAGAATGCATTCTGGGCCAGCGCTTGTTACCCTTCTAGCCTTAGCACCTATCCCCTTTGGCACCTATAGCCCTCAGAAGGACAGATTGGGACCCAAAATGGTATAAATAAGGATACCTTTTGATGATTTTTAGACCCCAGACCCAGTCACATATAAATCTAGAAACCATTCCAAATTGATAAAGTACTTATGAGAGATAATTAAGTTATTTAAGGCTTCATTCTTATAATTTTTCCCCATCCCAAAACCCTTATAACCACATTTATGCTTCTAAAATTCCTCTAACCCCAGAAACAGGCTTGAAACCATCTGGTATAAATAATTGCAGGTACCTAAGGAATATAACACTAAAGCAGTGAGTAATATATCCCCCCTCTTCCCTGGCTGCTCTTCTACAAGGCCCAGAAAATTCATAATATATTATATATATATATATATATATATTTTTGGGCAATAAATCATTTTGATATTATTATTAATGTCAGCTCTCTGATACCAGGAACCTTGCAGTCCTTTAGCTACAGAGAGTGATAAAAATGCTGGAATGATAATAATAATCATTATTCCAATAATAAACATTTAGAAGCTCAAATAAGAGCAGTTGCAAGGTTTAATTGTTTTGGTAGTAAATGGTTTTCAATATAATATAAAAGAGGGGCCACAGTATTATACTACTGGGGATCTTTACAGACTAGCAACCTCTCTTCAAGGGGCCTCCTTAGGCAGTTTTTAAGAACCTTGGAATAAAGATGGGTGCCTTAGAAAAGACTTATTCCACTATTGGCCGGGCTTAACAGCTCAAACGGCCTAGACAGGAAGGGTAACACTCACTCTGAGCACTTTTACCACAAAAATCCTGGAATAATTGGAAGGGTTTCAGAGCAGATGGGGTAGATTGCTTGACTAAACTTCAATGGTTGATTGGTTAATAGAGGTAAATAATACTACTACAGACTAAGTCATAAATCACTTGCTTATCTTCATATAAGCACTTGACTAACAATGACACGGTTTCTGATTGATAATAAATAATTCCTGGTAAACTGATTAACTGATTAGATCCAAAGAGGTCTTTATAAATACCTTTTTGGGGTGATTTTGGTCTTCTCAGGGCACGTAGAGAGGGTTCTGCTCGTGGGCTGAGGCTGGCAAGCCAGTCAGGGCAAGATTAGCACGTCTACTTGGTGCTGTCAATCAGCTGTCCTTAGATCTGCTGGATTTCTGTACTATTTTAGCCACAGGATCTGTTAATCTGTTATGGCGTAAATTTGATCATTCTGTACTCATCCTTCATTTTTACTATTGATATTGCTTCAAAGCGTGCAGATGTGGATTTTTACTGATTTTCTATCATCTGCCAATCATTAAGATAATTTTAACAATTTTTATGAACACTTCTTGTAGTGGTTTGTGGTCTTCAAAGATCAAGATCCATGGTTTACATGGTAGTCCTTGATCTTTGATTTATTATTAAAAAATGTTTAAAACTTAATCTTCATTAATTTTATTTAATTTTTGATCTTTTTAGATCATTAGTAATGCATATGTCTGTTTGTTACATATACTAGGCAACCCTAACTAGGTTGTAGCTCTTCTGAGCGGTACCTAGTTGTCAGATTAGTCATGACTGATCCAGGCGCGGGGATCAATAGTACAGATGCGCGCAGGGTAGGATCCGCTGCGTGCATGGCAGAATCAGCTGCGCGCGGGTATCTAGTACGCGGGATCCCGCTGCTGCTAGTACGTAGGGTTATGTAATGATGCGGGGCTGCGCGCGGGAATTGTGACACAACACATTTCCGCGTGTAACTCCTAAAATATACACAAAACCTCAATTCTGAGTGAATTTTAGGTGTAAACCCTATACGTGACAATACGTGTGAAATTTTAGAATGGCCAAAAAGTGCCATACAGGTGTTGTAATTTTTAGTACTTTTCCTTTTAATTATTTTAAAAATATAAGGACTTGGAATTCAAGGGTGGGGTCAGTGAGTGATCCTACCTAATTTTGGGTGAGGAATCCATTCCTGTAATAATATTTATGGATTTCTCACTCCTTACTTTGTTAATTGAGGTATTCTTATTTTTCATATTTTGTGTTACTATTTGACAGTTTTGCTCTGTATATAGTAGCAAGCTAACAATTAAAGGTTCTGAAGTAACCAGGTGGATGGATTAAAAATCTAATTACCTGAAGAAGATGTTTTAAAGATCCCCAGTATAGATACTGGGGCCCCTCTTTTCATTTATATATTAATTTATTTATTAATATCAATCAACCATAACCAAACCAAATCACCTACCATTTTCTTTATCCATATTTTTACATATCATTTTGGCATAATTTTGAAACAAATATTTATTCTTTACTCTATTATCTCTGGTAGCTAAAAGGGTGCAGGACCTTAGTATCCAGGAGGCTGACAGATTGAGTGGACATTATATAGGGTTAAGTTCTTAAATTTTGGCAGGTATCTAGAAAGAGGAAAGAGATATGTAAACAAAACAGGAGACATGCAGGCAGTTGTAGGAACAGGAACACAAGGAACCCAGGTTTACAAGGAGGAGTGAAGGAAATTGTGATGAGAAGAACTGAGGAAGACCATTTTGGTCCTGTCTGTCAATCAATGGTAACTTTTTGAGAATTGATTCTGATTGGGATCCATGTGATGTGACCCAGCTACACTGAATCACATATGTATGTACATACAGTGAGTAGAAAAAAGTTGTGGGACTTTTTGTCCAAGCAACCACACCTGGGTACTTCAAACAATCCAGATGAAGCCCAGGGTGTCTTGATCTTGGTGGTGAAAAACCCAACCTTGGGCTGCCACTCCATCTGACCCATGGCCACATTTCCACTGACTCAGTATTTGGATTTTGATGTTGGACTACTGGATCAATTCAAAAAACAAAGAGGGTAAGTATTTTTTTGTTTTTTTTCAAATGTGACTTCATCTTTCATTCTGATTTATGGGTTCTTTTTTTTGATATTTTGTCTTCTTTGGTTGATTTTTTGATTCAGAAGATCAAGATCATCAAAGCATCAGACAAGGGTAGAATTCCAATGCTCCAAATCAAGTTTAGACCAATTGGGATCAGACCAACTCAGATTTAACCTCAGACAATTTTGAACTCAAACAGCTTGAGGCACCTCAAATCTGAACAAGAGTACAAGACTTGAATGATATGACCATTCCAATGCCCATACAGCTTGAATAAGCATTTATAAGTGGTTTCCATGACTTCAAACCTACCCATCTCAACATTATCATCACAATCCTACCAAGGCACTGAAAATCAACATTGATCAAAACTGGTTTTAAATTTTCTTAGAAACTCTCAATATTATTATTATTATTATTATTATTATTATTATTTTATTTTTTTTTCTCATTAAAATTGCTCAATTTGAACCCCACTCACAGGCTCATAAAGAAGAAAAAAATATTGATGGTACAGAATTTTTTTTCTTTTTTTTTTCTTTTTCCCTCCAGCATGTTTTTTTTTTTTTTTGAGTGTTTTGGGCTTTTTAAGGTTTTCTTTTGAAAATTTATAATTTGATATTTTTCAAAATTCCACTTGTTGTATAATTGTAGTACAGATGCTCAGATATCTATCTGATCCCATGAACAAAAAGTAAACACCTGCCTCTTTTTCAAACAATGGACTTAGCTTGAAACACATGCCTGAAAATAACTGGACTGTTTTAGTTCAGTCAGTCCCGTCATCTTTGTTTACCCACTGTATGTATGTATGTACATACATATCAAAAGACATGCTCGCTCAATCAAGTCAAAAAAAAAAAAATCTCCCGCAAAAAACAAATTCAAAGATTCAAAATGCTCATTGCTGGCATGAATGAATGAATGGGTTCTCGATGGCCTAGCGGTAACCATCACATGGAAGCTTGATAGCACCCCTGCAATGGTTATGCGAGTCCGGTGTTTGAATCCCGGGAGACCCACCCCCTGGCCGCTACCCCTTCTACCTAGGCCGGCAACGCCCACCCCATTTATATTTCCGAACCCCTTAGTGGTCAGCCTTTTGATGCGTGGATGGCGTTTCAATTTCAATACCCATTGCCCAAATCAGGGTGGACTTCAGACACGGTCCAACAAACCAATAAAAATCTTCAATCCAAGTCAAAAATTCACCTATACTACGTACATACCCTTGATGGTCATACTTCTATCTAGATTAACCACTCCCCCAATGACAGACAGTTCATAGTGCAACATGTGAAATCAATTGCACTTTAAGGGAAAAAATAAAGAAAAAGAAAAAAAGAAAAAGAAAAAAAGAAAAAGAAAGAAAAAAGAAAAAAGAAAAAACAGAATGGATGAATGGATGGAAAAAAAAAAAAAATCGGAAGAGATGGTAGGTCCATAATCAAACCCCTAATAACATGCCTCAATCAATACAGAAAGAAAAAAAAAAGAAAAAAAAAACAAGGTGTGAAAAATCAAGCTCATCTAGAGTAAGAGTGAGAGTAACTGATGGCTTTGGTCCATCAGCTTAGGATGACTTTGACAATGACTCGATAGATCTCGAGGATATGATAATCTACCAACAGGCTTGATCTTACTCCGATCGTTGGCTCACTCAAGCTCACGGTGCAGCTTCCGTTTGGGCATGGGCATGGGTCAAGTCATACGCCACACGACAGCATGTGAGTCAGGCCCACCCAAAAATTCGATGCTGAAAATTCAAGCTTAATGAAAGTTTCCGAGCAGTCATATGGGCAGTAGGGAGCAGCGTATCGTCATAATCGGAACAACATTCAAAAATTACAAGGGCGAGAAGTAGGACATAAGGATGTATGGAGAAGATAGTGAGCAATAGGATCCTTCGGCTTTAACAATCGCTGAACTTCAATCGATACACACTCCAAAGAATCAAATAAGTACAGTCAATTTTTGCGTGACTCAAGTGTATGGAACTTTGAACCTCATTCAGAAACGATTTTGAGCTCTTTCATCGGATGATCATCTTTGCGGATCGGATTCGATAGAGGTTCTTTGGTGGAGTAAGCGGCATGAAGTTCAGGGATCGCAAGCCGGTCGCCATCCGATGACAAATCTATATTGACTTGATCCGTATCGCTAAGAAAACATGGAAAAGCGTCAATAGTTTGCCCGGCCACCGTAAGCGTGGCTAATTGAAGAAACAAATCGTGAAAGAAATCCTATTCACTTACCGGATCGTACCGTTAAGTAAAGCCGCAGCCAACGGTTGTCTTAGTTGTTTAGCAATGGTTCTATTGAGAGCACGTGCACCATATATACTATCGTACCCTTGATCAGCCAGCCAGGCCTTTGCTCGCTCAGTGAGATCAAGGGTGATTCGCCTTTCAGATAAAATGTCTTGAAGTTCTTTTAGCCTAATATCGACGATTTGACGGACGGATTCCTTGGACAGAGAATTGAATACTACAAGTTCATCCAACCGATTAATCAACTCGGGAGGGTAAGACATCTCCACAACTTTTTTGACGGCCTCTTTCGTAGCTTCGGTAACTTGTCCAGTTCGATGATCAATCGCGCCTGATTGGTTCAGTATGGACGCCCCAAGGTTGGAAGTTAAAACAATGATCGTGTTGCGAAAGTCTACTTTGCGACCTTGGGAGTCTGTCAAGGTCCCTTCATCCAAGATTTGCAAAAGAATGTTCGCTACTTCCTTATGAGCTTTTTCAAACTCGTCTAGCAGTACCAAACTAAACGGTTTCCTGCGGACTTGTTCAGTCAATTGACCCTTGAAGCAAAATTAATCCACGTGATTTCAAGGTAATGAGTTTTGATTCAGGTGGTGACACATGTGATTCTGTGCAAGTCAAGATAACTTACTGCATCCTCGTACCCGACGTAGCCGGGAGCTGCTCCAATCAAGCGGGATACCGTGTGCTTTTCAGAGTATTCGGACATGCTGTTGAAATACACCGTTGAAAAACAATACATTTGCGCCTCAGTTTCAGAGAAGTCGACCACGAAGACGCAGAAAATGAACACCAACTTGATTTGAACGAGCGATTTTTGCGTGTCGAATAGGAACTTGGCCAAGGTCTTGCAAAGCTCAGTTTTTCCAACTCCAGTCGGACCTAGAAATAGAAAGCTTGCTATAGGTCGAGTTGGAGGGTTTAGCCCGGCGCGACTAAGTCGTACTGAATCGGCAATGCGCTCCAAAGCTTCATCTTGACCAACCACGCGTTTTCGCAACTCCGATTCCATCGTAAGAAGTCTTTCGCGCTCGCCTTTGATTAAATTACGGACGGGAATTCCAGTCATCTTGGCGACGACTCGGGCAATGTCGTTAGAGGTAACTCGATTTGAAACCAAAAGAGTCGCATCAGAGGTGTCTTTTTCGTCATCTTCTTCAACCGTTTCCGCCTCCTTGATCAACCGCTCTAGCTCGGGAATAACGCCAAAGGCTAGCTCTGAAGCACGCTGATAGTTCTGAGTCCTTTCACATGCAGTTGTGATAGACCAATGTCAGAGCTAAGTACAAAACAAATCACATGGTAATGAAGTCGAATGAATGTGCGAATCTACCTTTGAGCATCAACCAACTCGAGGGTCGCATCTTGGAGTCTCACTTTAAGATTCTTGACTTGGTCCAGTTTTTGCTTCTCGTCCTTCCACTTTTGACTGAGAGTCACGGCTTCTTTCTCGCATTCTGAAATTTCTTGCTTGATCTTGTCCACCCGACTTAATGAGAATTCATCCTTGTCATTTTTGAGTGACTCGAGTTCTATTTGAAGAGTCGTGATCTGGCGCTCAAGGTTTTCGAGTTGATCTGGCTTGCTTTCCTGAAGCAGTCTCAATGAAGAAGCGGCTTCATCTACCAAGTCGATAGCCTTGTGATTGCGGGTTGTGAAAGTCAGAACAACATTCTTTATGTGCGTGGATTATTGAAGCAAATGGTCAGGAAGCCACACCTTATCGGGAAGAAAGCGATCTAGAACCACCCAAAACCAATCAAAGTTTAGCTATACTGTCCTCAGGGGATTAATGAGAGAGAAGCGATAGTACCTGAAATGTACTGGATGAGGTAAAGGGGATTCAAATCTATCAATGCGCTGTCCGGCTAAGTCTCGAAAAGAGTGGACCGCCCAAATCAGTGGGAATTACTCACTCGATTGGAATAGGCAGCAGCGGTCACCAAAGCACCATCTGAGATGCTGACACCATGGTGCCTGCGACCAATAGTCGATCAGCCATAAATGATTCGAAATCAAGTATAGAAGTCCTTACACTTCGTATCGGGGTTTGAGGCCCCTGAGGATGCTAATGGTTTCAGTGACCGTAGGTTCACTCACGAGGACAGATTGAAATCGCCTCGCAAGTGCCGGATCTTTCTCTATTTTCCTGTATTCATCGAGCGTAGTACTACCCGCAAGCTGCAAGCCTGTGAGGTGAAACAGTGAGTCGGAAAGATCGTGGGTAAATCGAGCTCGCTAGGGTCATCCGATGGACAAAAACGAGCCGAGCAATTCACCTCTGGCTAAGGCAGGTTTAATCATGTTTCCAGCATCGATCGAGCCCTCGGCTTTACCCAGGTTAAGCAGGGTGTGAATTTCGTCGATGAAAACAATGACCTTTCCTTCCTCTGCCTGAGAGATTGAATCGATTAGACCTGTCATTGGACGATCGAACCCATGAAATGTGACACTACCTCGATATCTGCGAGCAAGGCTTTGAATTTTTCTTCAAATGCACCTCTGAGCGCCGTTCCAGATACCAAGGTAGCAAGATCGATTGACACGACTGATAAGAACCCACGTGGTAAGTCACCTTGTGAAACGAATGGATCGACCGAATGAGTTCAAGAAGACTGTCCGGGTACGAACCTCGTTTACCCTGAATACTTTCAGGAACTTCTTTGTTCAAGATGCGCTGAGCTAAGCCTTCCATAATAGCGGCTAAGTTTGTTAAGATATACATAATACCAAAGCAGTCAGTCATCAATCTGGATCGACTTGATCATAGGCAAGTCAACCTACTTTTACCCACGCCGGCAGGACCGATTAGGATTGGATTGGACTTGAGTGAGAGGTTGCACAAGTGTTGATGGGTGAAGTCGATTGAATCAGTTTGAGGGACTGAGGAATGATAGGTCGATGGGATGATACCTTAGTCCTACGGGAGAGGATCTGGATGGTTCGCTTGATTTCTTCGGTTCGACCGATGCAAGGGTCCAATTCACCCTTCTTAGCCTTGTGAGTCAAATCGATTCCGAACTCCTTGAGTGCATCACCAGCCTTTCTCTGAGGTTGTTGACCGAATATGTTACCCAAGGGAAACCCTCCGCCGGGAGGGGATCCATTGGAGCGTCGATCGATGGTTGCACTAAACCATCGCTGTCGTGGGAGCTGGAGAGATGGTGGGTAAGAGACCCTAGTTTGGGATCGATCGGCTGGTAGGATCCGAACAGGGTGCAAGTGCTTGATGGCGTGGGAGAGAGGACGCAAGTCCCTGCTGCCGACTCGATGGTGAGCGACGGGTGGAATGGTTGAGAGTGATGAGATGCGGGTGAGCATTCCTGCAGGGCGAAGGCGTAAGTAAGGTAGTTGAGTGAGCGATCGATTGCTTATACGCTTCGTTCCTCCCTCACTGTTGACCGGTGGCTGAGCTCGACTGACCAGTGTCGAATGTTCCGAGCCCGAAAATGGCGTGATCTCTTATATTGCGTCTTGGGGATGTGTAAGGAGTTAGTTGTCAATGGAGATGACTGTTAGTCTGGATGTTAATTGCGCTCGTCGATACTTATCGTTTTTCCTCTTCCAATAGTCCAAGCTGTCGAGTTGCCAACGTTCGAGTCTCATCTTGCTAGTGATGACTTATATCTCCAGTTGCTTGCTGGCCATGACTATGTATGCGCTTCGCCCCGCCCGAGGTGGTCAGCACGCCGCTGTCTCTGTTGACCGAGTTCGTTCGATGACGTTCTGGCACGATCGGGTATGCGCTACTGCAGTCGTCTTATGGGTTTACAACGAGCAGGGTGCCGGCCGGGTCGGGCTGACCGGCGCAGGTCTTGGCGGGGACGAGCGAGCGGGCCGGGTATCATCCGAGGCTTGATGTCACCAGACCCAACCCAATTGGGCTACTCAGCGGCCCCGAGTTTGTTTTGAACTTGAACGCTGCTGACTGTGTGCATTCAAATAACCCAATGCAATCTTGGAAAGAAAGATGAAAAACACCTTCGGATCATCTAAACAGGGTGGTATGACGAGAGGGGGGGGGGGGGAATTTAATCGATCTTTCGAACGAAAGAGAGCAAAGTTACAGAAAAATTTGTATTCAATCTTTAATCTGATCTTGAATACAAAATCAGGAGGCCTGGTCGGGAACCAGTTTTGTTCTGAATTCATCCAGAATAAAAAAACTGGTAAAGAAGTCCTGAAAGATTAAAAAATGAATTAATTTTCACACAAACGCATAAAAAAGAATGAGATCAGTCTTACTGATCCTGATGCAATCGACGTCATTGGATCCATCAACATTGTACTTGCTAAACAATCTAATGTTGAAATTTCAAATGAATCTTCATTTCCACAGGCCAAGTAAGCTAGATTCAGAATTAATTTCCAAATATCTCAACCTAAAGGCTCATGAAGGTAAAAATACAATTCAACTGAGGCAGTGCTTGATTGAGATCTTGTGTACTTACTTATTCTTAAAAACTTGAACAAATCATCTGATTTGGAATTTCTAAAGGGTCTTTATCAAAAGTTTCACATTGAATAAAAAAATAAAATAAAAAATTCTTCCATTGATGATTTGGGATAATAAGATTCAAGAAGTAAGGATATTGATTTTCTGGGGTCTTGTGTGTAATTGTCATCAACTGATTCAATACTCATAATCCTGGAAACGGTGTATTCTATCTGGTTGAACTTGTAGCAAGGATGAAAAATAAAAATTCAAGGTTTAGGAATTCATTGTTGGACCATTAAATAAAAGTTTTAGGAACCATGGGCTTAACTATTCAGATCAACATTCCTGAAGATATTCTATTTCCTTTGGAGTAAAGAAATAAGGCTTGGAAGTTGGATAATTTGTAACAGCAAGTCAATCTGATGATTTTTGGAAAGAATTTGAAATTTATCCTTCATTAATCTGATTTAAAGCCATTAAGAATCAGAGGGGTAGTCCAAAAAAGGAAAGTTTCAAATTTCATGACACTGGAATTCTGGTTTGTATGGTAATGCAAGATGAATCATTTCATATGTTGAGTTCCATTGTGTGGGAACATCAATGGCTGGTTCATTCAGTATTTTTTATTTGAGATTCAAAAAACATATCCATGGAAAATTCAGATTGGTTTTCTCTTGATTGGTAACCCCATAAAAACTTAATTATGGATCTTAGTTGGTTGATAACATCAAAAGAAACAATCAAGCCATCTTGGAGAATAAGTTGAAGAATTTGAGCTGCACATCAAACATGAGGAAATTTTCTCCTAAAATCTAATAAATTGTTTAGTTATTCAAGAATTAAATCATATCTCCAAGTGATTTCACTCTAATGATAGCTGTAATTATCACTAGTAATAATTTAAAATTTATATCCCATCAAATGATAAGTAGGAAGGTTCTAGGCTTATTTTTAACTGATTGAAATTTCAGTGTCAGCCAGCCACTATTTAAAATACAGCTGAAAAGAGTAAAAAAAAAAACATAAAATTAAAAATATTTCATTCAAAATAATAAGATCAACCAAAATGGTCTGGTAGGGATAGATTTCCTGCCCAATTTTAGGTAGGTTCACTCACCCACCATACCCCTGAAATCCTACTCCTTAAATACTTACCAAATAGTACCAAAATATCACAACAAAATCCTGGAAATTTTTGGCCATTTTGATGGTTGACATGAACCATCATATTGGATGTGTTACCTGAATGAAATTGTCAGACATGAAGTGATTTCTATGGCTTACAATTTGTTGGCCGAAACAGGTTTTTTTTTAACTTTCTCACATGCAGCTGTGCACAAAACTAAACAAACTGAGACCCACAAGCAGCCTCTGGATCTCAAACTCCAGGAAACAGCTGCATCTTGAAAATTCCAAAGCCAGAATGCAGACTGAAATCTGCATACCAAGGTTTCAAGGCATAAATCATGACAAAAATCCCTGCCACAAATGCCAGAACAGGCATGGGAAGGCCGCCATGCATGTGTGATATACATTTCCAGCATTCAGGAATGTTGCAAAATCACCAAGATAAGTTGAGAATTTTGAGAAAGAAATTTTAAAACCTCTCAAAAACAAAGTCTGACACTTTTTCCAAAAATCACAAATGGTCACAGAACCAGCTTTCACAGGATCTGTCACGCTTCAAGCTTAAGGATTATTGTCTTTCTCACTTCAACATATCCTTTCCTCAGTACCATCTACCTCAATCCATACGTGTGGCACAAATAGAAGCACAACATCAATGGTGCCTTCTGCTTATCAACTCTGGCTTGCAGAAAGACCTTCCATTCTCAGCAACTGACTCAGCACCTACTTGCAAACCTTGCAGTTAACTCTACTCCAGTCAACCATCCATTTGAGCTCTGCTCTTTCACCCTGGGTATCAATAGCCCTTGGGTTCCCATTCCTGTTCATGCACTGTCACTAGCTTGCACCCATGCTAGTTAGCCACACCAACTTTATAGTTTGCAATTAGACTAGTCCCTTAACCTGCATAAGCTACATCCTCATAGTTGCATTGTCTCTCACTTCACCCCTTCCTATATCATCCATTATCTCCTTGTACGCTCAGATTCTATTACCTTGCATCTATGCTATGAACTCAGAAACCTCTATAATTTTATTTCATTTCCCAATCCGTTTCATGTCATTCATTGCCTCATTGCCTCTTAACTGTATTTGGCCGTCCATCAGGTTGTATCTAGTCACTTTGGATTAACTTATAAAGGCTATGCCACTTGCCTGAAGATTGCCTCTCCAGTTAGTTAATTTCATACGTTATTGCATTTTTTTAAATCCAGTCATCACATTGGGCTTGGCTTTAGTTTCCTTTCAATTGGAAAAAGTCATACCTCTCACTGTGTGTTGAGTTACCCAACCATAAGTTTGCACTTTGCAGTTAGCTTTGCTACCTTGCACTTGCCCTTGCACTTAGTCTCCTTTGCGCTCACAATCATCTAAGATTGCCCTATAGTACATGGGGTGGTTTTGTGACAGTAAATTAACTAACTAAGCTCATCTATTGTAGTTTGCCAACCTATAGTAGATTTCTTTTACAATGTCACATACTTGCTCAACTGGTAACGCTTCCCTCACCCCTTATAATGATGATATCCATTGGGTAGGGAGAGCCAGCGTTTCTCAGGCCATACAACCTTTATACCCTGTTCCTTCTTCTAAATCCCCTTTTGTTGAACCTCTTGATGATCCCCTTGCTCCTCCTTGGGAAGTGGTGGATCCCCTTGAAGAAATCAAAGACTCCAACCACTCTTCCAATGAAACCTTGACTTGTGGTAGATCAAGGGCTCACACTGATTTTCCTGAACCCAACACTTCTACCTTGCTCTCAACCCTGATCCAGGCTCTAAACCAAACTGCCTTGCAATCTGGTCCAAGTGGCCCTAGATTTTGTACTCCGGGCATGAAGCAGCCTGATCATTTTACAGGGGAACACCCCTGTAAACTTAGAGCCTAATTACAGTCCTGTAAAATCATCTTCTCAAACAATCCTCAAAATTTTCCTACTGATAGAAATAGAGTTATGTATGCGTCTTCCTTCCTTGGTGGACAAGCCTTGTAGTGGTTCAAACCTTACCTCAAAATATTAGATAACACTAGCCCCACTTGTATCCTCAACAACTGGGACAAGTTTGAGAAGCAATTTTTCACCCTGTTTGGTGACCCTAATGAAGACCAAAACGCAGAATACAAACTTAATAAATTAGTCATGAAAGAGAATAGTAGGGTTTCCATTTATATCTCCAATTTCCAAACTTTTCAGTCTTGCATCAAATGGAACAAGACAGCTCTTCTATTTCATTTTTGAAAAGGTTAGCCGGCACACCTCATTGAGCAGCTCGCAGTTGGGGGACATAAGACAACCTCCGTTCAGAAGTTAACTGACCAGGTGATTGAGCTTGATAATGGCTATCACAACAACAACTGCTCTTGAAAAAAGGACCATTGACCATCAACCTTGGTTTCAAAGTTGGACAACTCCTTGAAAAAATATTTGAAGAACCCAAAACAATTCAAACCAAATCTAACCTTGCACTCCAAACTGAAAGGGAAGGCCGTTGTGGTGACCAAATCTTGACACCCTGGACCAGATGCGGAAAAATTCAAAAAAAATTTATGATTCTTTTATTTAGGTGTCATTCTGAGAAAAAAAAACGGAATTTCTTTTTCAGTATCACCCCTCCAATTTCCTCATCCTGCCAAACATCCCTCTGTCCCAGTGGTCCAGGACAGGCCTCTCATGGTCTCATCACCTAGGCATTGCTTTTGATCCCCTCTCTCATCATTCCCTCCTTCCCTTTTTGCAAACGCGCGGGCCAAGACCCGCTTGGCCCAAACTTCCTTCTCATCCATCCCTCAACCTCAGTCCCCATCATTGCTCATTCCATGGGTGGCATTGTTTCCCACAAATCTCTCACATCCCCTAACTACCTTGATTTTAGTATCAATACCATCATCTCCCTCAGCTCCCCTCACTTGATCCCTCCCATCACCTTCAAGCATTGAATCCATTCAATCTACAATCATCTCAACACCCTCTGGCGCCAATCTTATTCATCTCCACTCGTGCCACCCCCGCTCGATCAAATTGTCCTTGTCTCCATCTCCAGCGGTACTTCCAATACTACCATCTCCTCTGACTCCGGCTTGCTACTCTCCTTGGCTCCTTCCAACGCCAGCCTCACCGTCTTAACCACTGCCATCCCCACTGTGTGGAGCCCAATCAATCATCTAGCCATCCTGTGGTTTCACCAGTTGGCAACCCTCATGGCCAAGACTCTCCTTGAGATCACCAACCCGCGCCAATTGTCTCAAGTGGGATCAGTCCAGCAGAGGCTCCAAACGCTGAGGTCATACCTCATCCAGGGTTATCCTATCCAACCTGTCAATCCCACCCTGTCCAAGTTTCATCCAATCCAATCCCTCCCTACTTGCCCTCCTTGCCTTCCAATCCATTGCTCATCATCATCTTCCACTCTCTAACCCCCTTCCATCTTTGGGTGGGGGTGGAAAGCGTTGTACCACCCGTGGACATCCGCGGGCGGTCTGGTCCATTTTCTTTTCCCAACCCTTTTGCCTTTGGGCGAGGGGTGGGTGATCCTGGTATTGTTGCGCGCACCCGTCCATGGACGGACGCAAGAGATGGTGAAGGGATGAGAAGGATCCCACCCCAGTCAGGGAGGCCGGATTTCCACCGGCCTGCGTGATCAAATTTTTCTGATCACCTGAAAATCTAAAAAAAAAAAAAAAAAGAAAAGAAATTTTTCCGCTCCATTTGTAGAATCAGTTGTACATAGTCTAACAGGGCCTCCTGCCCATATGAGGAGGGGCTCTCCCCTGCCTTTTGGGAGGACAACACAACAAATCAGATCCTACCATACCAGAAAGTATGACCATCATCTTGAAATTAAATCATCCATGGGGTCTCATTCCCCTTTATCTGAGACTAAAAATTTGGGTATATCTATGATTTCCCCTTGATCCTTGAGCCTCCATACTCAAACCCTGATCCTTGATCCTTATCACCAACCAATAGCTTTGCTGGTTGAAGAAGAATTTGACTGATTGAATTCTTGAGTGTGTTACACCACTCCTGATCCCTTTATCCAACCACACTGGTCGTGATCATCCTTTGATTATCTCTCTGGACCCAGTCACGTTTGACTGAAGAGGTTTTATTAAGCTTGAAACCTGGAGTTTTAAACCTCCCTTCATTTCTTTTGAAGTTGAATTCCGCCACCCTACTCTTGAGTCCCTTGATAAGTGTTGGGTTATCCTTGTTTGAATCAGTTATTGTTTTGCTTCTAGGGCTTCTTCAAACAATTAGCTTTGTCTTGTGCAGCCACCCACAGTTATCTGGTACCCTTCAAGCGCTTGATTGCGGAGAGTTGGGCAGTTTCATTGAGAACCTGGAGGTTGTTTGGGATTGAGTTGATCTTTCCTAAGCTTCTGCTGACAGCCAGAGCTATTAGCTTGTGGGCGTTGTCACTTACAATTGCCTTGTTTTGTTGAACTCTGAACAATCCTTGACTTCTTCCATTCAAGTTTTCCCCAGCATCATCTTGCCTCAGATAGTGTTGTTTTCCCAGCTACCAACTACTATAATATTTATCCTCTTACTTTTGGTCCCCCGTTTACCAGGTTCTGGACTTTGATCTTGGTTACATTTAAAAATTTTTGTAACACTCAGGAGGGCAGCCTAAACAGCACCTTTCCCCTCCACAGAACTGCCACGGCCTAGCACCGTTTGGAGTCTTACACCGTTGCCAAAACTCCAAAGGTCCTGGACAAAGAAACTGGGATTCTCTGGAACAAGGAACGGCTAAGGAGGGAAAAGAATGGGTTACATATGTATTGTGGAGGAAAAAATGATGTTGATAGTTGTGCAAAGCGGCTAGCGCTTGAAGCGGCTAGACAGTCAAAAAATTAGCTTGTAGTTTTTCTAATACTTGCAAGGAGAACTACACATTATCTAAATTACAGCAAGTCAATCTTTGCACTTGCAAGTCACTAGGTGCTCCAAGTTCAAGATTTATCCTATTCCATTCCAAAAACACTCCTTATCAAGTATTACTTGATTCCGGCGCTAATTTTTCCTTCATCAGTGAATCTTTTGCCACTTCCAAAAATCTTACGCGTTCAAAGATAGATAAATTTCCTATCTATTTAGTAAGTAGTGCAACTGAACCGTCTTATTGGGTTTCCCAAAAGGCATAATGGACCTTTGCATTCTCCAATTTCCCAAGCTTTGAATGGGATTTATTTGTCTTGGCTTTACCAAGAATGGATGATACCATTCTAGGCCATGATTTCCTAGTTTACTTCAATCCGGATATGAATTGGCAAGAAGGAGTAATTAACCTTTAAACCTTGCACCCCCAGAGCGCTAAACTTTCCGTCAATCAGGAATTAAAAAACCTACCTGACACTTTCATTGAGTTGTATGACACTTTTCCGCCTGGAGATTTGCAATATCCTGACCTCCATTCCCAAGTTCCGTCTTCAGATTTGGGAGTTATTGCTTAGTTTTTCGACTTACCCTTTCCTTGTTTCTTCAAAGAGAAACAGGCACCAACCAAAAGGCGTATTTTGAGCTCCTTAATGCTCTTGAATCATGCAAGCACTTCAAACCCCGTGCTTGAAGATGACAAGGTTGAAGATCTAGAAATCATTCAAGAGTATTTACCTTTGGTTTATCATGACTTTGCTAACATCTTTTCAGCTGTAAAGGCAGATAAACTTCCCCCATCCCGTTCTTATGATCACAGGATCAAACTTAATGGCCCAGCTCTGGCACCTGGACCAGTATACTCTCTCTCAAAGCAATAATCAACCGTGCTAGAAGAATACATTGCAGAAAATTTATCAAAAGGATTTCTTTGACCAAGCAATTCAAATATTGGTTCACCTTTCCCATTTGTTCCAAAGAAAGATGGCGGACTTTGCCTGTGTTTTGAATACAGGAAACTGAACCAGTTAACCTGGAAGAATGCCTTGCCAGTACCTCCTATGTTGCACCTCCTCACTCTCTTCCATGGAGCTGCTTATTTCTCAAAGTTAGACCTTTGAGGTGCCTATAACCTAGTTTGCATTGCAAAAGGTCATGAATATTTGACTGCAATGAGAACACGGTTTGGCATTTATGAGTATACCATCATGCCTTTTGGAATCTGCAATGCTCCTTCCACTTTTCAACACTTTGTCAACAACATTTTTTCTGACCTTGTAGAGAAATACCTTGACACGTCTCATGTGAAATAAGTGGGTTTTTTTTTAATTTTTAATGGTGGGTTTGAAATGGAGGATTTGGTCTGAAACCCACCATTAAAAAATGGCAGGTTTTCTTAACTCTGATACGCCCTAATGATGTTAGATTACAACTAATGACAAATGGGAATGCATAAATTGTAAATGTGTGGTTTAATGGAATGCCTGCAGTAACAGTATACTGAATAGTGCAATTGTAAACTATGTTTAAACTAACTTTTGATTAAAAGAAGCTCTAATATCTGAAAGAGAGTATTCCAAGTGTTTTATGGATCTAATTGAAGGAATTTAGTAGACTAGTGCAGAAACCTGCATGAAATATTACTGAGGCAAGATGCATGGGTTGGTATTCAAAATTGAATATAGCAATGGTACATGTTGTCAGATAGATGGAGGTAACTATCTTTGAGGAAAATCAAAAATAGTAACATTCAATCATGCTGATTAAAAGAACTCAAAATCTTTTAAGTGTGAATTTGGATTGAAAGAGTTTTATTTTTAGCTCTGATGAGGGGTTTAACTGATTAAATAGGTGTAAACAGACACAGATTCCTTGCCATAAATAATGAACAAGCTCCTAAAAACTATTCCCCTTTCCCATTTTCCTCAATCTTCTATGTTTCAATCTCACGTAGAATTGATTTATTACCCTATAATTAATATCAATTGAACCATTCAATTGAGATTTCCACCATTCAATTCACTTCTTTGGGAATACCCAGCCACATCAATGGCTTAATTCAAACCCAGAAATATCTGAAACCATACAGAGCTTACCCCCCATGAGGACTTATACGGATTGAATAAAAAAACCAAGAATCTTTCTCAAATTGTGAGCACTGCCATTTTTATTGGTTCCTATGTGATGTGGTTGAAATTTTTGGTATTATTTCCAGGTTGAATCACCAGGAAAAAGAAGTATTGGAAGACAATATTGAAAAGAGTTTGATTGGGTCTGGAGAACATAGTATTTGTAATTTGATTATCAATAAGGTTTTAGAAGATATTGATGGATTATTCAAAGAATTGGTCAGGTTCAGGCATTTGTATTTGCACACAAAGACCTGGGATTGAATCCAGAGATGGGTTGATGAAGGTTTCATGGTTTTTCCAGACAGAAATTTGGAGCAATAAGAAGTTTATTGAGTATTTAAGTGGTTTTAAATAATCAAGAGCACTGAGAAGACATTGATTGAAATTTTCTCAATGGCCAAAAGTAGGAAAAATGAACAGAATGGGAAATATTGAATGAATGGGAAGTAGGAAGAGGGCAGGAAGGAGAAGGTTAGGAGGAGATGAAGGTTGGCCTTCTCAAGGAATTGGATGAGGCAGATGCTTCTGGAAATAAGAATTACTTGAGTCTCAAGGAACTTAATTGAATGGAGGTGAAATTTGAAAAGAAGGAGGATAGAATTGGGGAATACAAGAAGAAGTTCAGAAAGAGGGAGGCAGAGCCAAATATTTTGGAACAGATGTTACAGCAACAGGCTATCAAAGTTGAATTAATCACATCAACCGCAAAAGGAAAGGAGTTGGGGCTGGCCAATGGCATAGGGGAAAATTCCAAAGTTATCTTAAGCAATTAACTTAATTCTTGGCTCCAATAGTTCAAAAGAACAGAAGATTAAATTGAGAAATAAAAGACTAAAAAGAAGGCTGAAAATTGTTTTTAAGAGATATAAAATCCTTTTAAGGAAAATTTGGCAGAAATTGGGGGATGTTGAAGGAACATTTTTTGAAAGAAGAGGCTAATTGTTGAAGAAATCTTTAAGAAAGATAAATTGAAAATACTGATTTATTTTTGGTTGTACTTAAATATTTTTTGGTTTTGCTTTTATATAGTTTTGTATTTTTATTTATTTATTCCAGCAAGGAAGGAATTAAATTTATTGTTTATTTTTTATTTTTTATTTTTTATTTTTTATTTTTTATTTTTTATTTTTTATTTTTTATTTTTTATTTTTTATTTTTTATTTTTTATTTTTTATTTTTTATTTTTTATTTTTTATTTTTTATTTTTTATTTTTTATTTTTTATTTTTTATTTTTTATTTTTTATTTTTTATTTTTTATTTTTTATTTTTTATTTTTTATTTTTTATTTTTTATTTTTTATTTTTTATTTTTTATTTTTTATTTTTTATTTTTTATTTTTTATTTTTTATTTTTTATTTTTTATTTTTTATTTTTTATTTTTTATTTTTTATTTTTTATTTTTTATTTTTTATTTTTTATTTTTTATTTTTTATTTTTTATTTTTTATTTTTTATTTTTTATTTTTTATTTTTTATTTTTTATTTTTTATTTTTTATTTTTTATTTTTTATTTTTTATTTTTTATTTTTTATTTTTTATTTTTTATTTTTTATTTTTTATTTTTTATTTTTTATTTTTTATTTTTTATTTTTTATTTTTTATTTTTTATTTTTTATTTTTTATTTTTTATTTTTTATTTTTTATTTTTTATTTTTTATTTTTTATTTTTTATTTTTTATTTTTTATTTTTTATTTTTTATTTTTTATTTTTTATTTTTTATTTTTTATTTTTTATTTTTTATTTTTTATTTTTTATTTTTTATTTTTTATTTTTTATTTTTTATTTTTTATTTTTATTTTTTATTTTTTATTTTTTATTTTTTATTTTTTATTTTTTATTTTTTATTTTTTATTTTTTATTTTTTATTTTTTATTTTTTATTTTTTATTTTTTATTTTTTATTTTTTATTTTTTATTTTTTATTTTTTATTTTTTATTTTTTATTTTTTATTTTTTATTTTTTATTTTTTATTTTTTATTTTTTATTTTTTATTTTTTATTTTTTATTTTTTATTTTTTATTTTTTATTTTTTATTTTTTATTTTTTAATTTTTAATTTTTATTTTTTATTTTTTATTTTTTATTTTTTAATTTTTAATTTTTATTTTTTATTTTTTATTTTTTATTTTTAATTTTTAATTTTTAATTTTTTATTTTTTATTTTTTATTTTTTATTTTTTATTTTTTATTTTTTATTTTTTATTTTTTATTTTTTATTTTTTATTTTTTATTTTTTATTTTTTATTTTTTATTTTTTATTTTTTATTTTTTATTTTTTATTTTTTATTTTTTATTTTTTATTTTTTATTTTTTATTTTTTATTTTTTATTTTTTATTTTTATTTTTTATTTTTTATTTTTATTTTTTATTTTTTATTTTTTATTTTTATTGTTTATTGTTTATTTTATTATTGTTTTGAAATCTTGGGAGTCAATCTTTATCATGGTATCTTTGATTGAATTCCTTGAATATACCAAGAATGTTTTGGAGATCTTCAAGGTGTTACCACAATGTAAAATCAGGTTCATTTTGGAAGCCTTAAAATTACCATTTGAAAATTCACAAGAGTTTTCTCTTTCAAATCCTTGAATCCAACGGTTAAATTAATTCCCACTTAATTTTTTATTCAATACAGACAGGGTTTGGTAGTGGGTGATATTTTCCTGGGTCTAAATCAGGAACAGCCTTGATTAGGGAGACCTGGAAGATGTGGTGAATACCTTTCCATTCAAGAGGAAGTTGGAGTTTGAATTTGTTCTTTGAGAATTTCTCAAGGATTTTTAATTGGCCTAAAAATTGTTTGGAGAGCTTCTTGGAGGTTTTAGAGGCTCAAATATTTGCAGAATCTAATCATAATTAATATTTAGGTTTAAAAGAAGGGGGGGATATTCTGTTCATATGAAACTGACCTTTTCAATTATCTGCTTCTTTTTCAAGGTTATCTATGAGGTTAATTTTAAGTTCCATTAATTTTTCAAGTTATATAGCAGATTGGTATTTGGAATCAGTGTGAATTGATTCAAATCAAGGATTCTCTCCATACATTATTTGGGATGTAGTTTGGTGGATATTAGATTGAAAGTGATTATTGTAGGAGAATTCTGCAAACATTAGCCAGGTTACCCAGTTCTCCTTTTGTTGATTGATTTGACTTAAAATATATTCCTTGAGTATTTGGTTGACTTGTTCAGTTTTACCATCTGATTTTGGGTGATAAGCTGTGGAGGTTTTTTGTCAAATTTTAAAGAGATTAAAAAGAGAGCTCCAAAAAATAGATATAAATAGAGATCCTCTATTGCCAACAATATATGTAGGAAAGCCATGTTTAATAAAAACAAATTCAAGAAACATTTTGCAAAATATTTGGCAGTTTTGACAGTCATGGCCTTAATTAAAACAGCTATTTTGTGAAATTTATCTGAAACTACCAGTACAGCATCACAACAAGAAGAAAAATGATGTTCAGAAATATGGTCCATGGAAATACACACCCACAGACCCTCAGAAACAGGAAGTGGTTGGAGAATTGCATTGAGTGGAATTGTTGAATTGGCAGTTAAGTCAAGCCAATAACAATTTATGGACATTTAATGCCATATTGAGCCAACAGAAGTCTTTTAAAATAATTTGGGAATTCTTATTGTGCCTCAAAATTCCAGCATGAGGTGATTGTTGTTAATATTCAAATATCCAGAGTTTGAGCTTGTTTTATTGGGGATAAATATTTTTTCTGAAGTTTAGGACTTGCTTGTGGTTAGGTTGAAATAATTTTTAATTGGTTTTTAGCAGTATTAATTGGAAAGCTGAAGATCCTTTATGGCTTTTATGGATGGAATTATTTTTCTCAAGGCAAAACAAGATTTGGGAGAGAAAATTTGAGTTGAAGAACTATCATCTTGAATTAATTTTTAAAATAATCACTTTCTTTATTCACAAAGGCCTGCCCACCTGTAGTTTAAAAATTGAATTGATGGAATAAAATATTGAGAATGATAGCATGTTTACCAGCATGGTGAAAATTAAAAAATCAAAATTTGAAAGCATCTTGTTCCAGAAAATCTGGAATTGAGTGAGAAATTAAGAGTTCATGAAATAATTCAATTTTCAACGATCAGTAAGGATGGAAAACAGGGATGGAAGGCTGAAACAAAACAGCAAACAAATGATTTTTTTATGCAAGAATAAAGAGAAATGGCAAGGCATGAAAAACCAGCAATGAAAGTCTGTTAGAAGTTAAAAATGTTAAGAAAATACTGAAGCTCTGTAAGGTTCTTTGTTCAGGACTGATTAAAAATATTTGAGAATTTTGAAAGATACTTTTTCAAAAAAGCAGTCAAAACCAAATTTACAATTAAAATCAGAAATTTATTTTGAAAATTACATATAGGGTGTATCAGAGTTAGAAAACCTGCCATCAGAAACCTTCCATTTGTTTTGGCCAAACCCACCATTAAAAATGACAGGTTTCTGAAATACACATAACCCCTAACTGGTGTATTTCAAGATGGCGGTTTTGATAGAAATGGTGTGTTTCAACCATCAAAAACTCCATTTCTTCAAATAATCCATCATGCAAAAACACCCCTCCACATCATCAAATATACAGAAGCATCTTCCATCAAAACCAAAATACCTCCTGTTCCCCCTTTGCTTACTAATCCTGGGGCCCCCCTATGGCAATTCCCAGCTACTCAACGTGTTGGTCTCTCCTCTCTCTCATCATTTACCTTTGGTCATAAAACACCTCCAAACCTTTAATGATCAGGATAACCAATGACCTGTTGAATTGGCCATCAAATCATTTGGTTTGATCAACGGTTGGTGCCTTGTTTGAGCCACCTTTGTCATGCTTCCATCATCCATCCCTCTCTGGATTCATCCCTCAAACCTGGCTTCAATTGGATCACTCCTACTCCCAATCCAACCCATTTGTCAACAATGGTCCAAGTGAGATGTAGAAGACAATCAAAAGGTTTGAAAACCACAACTTGGAGTCAACACCCATTGGTCAGGCTAAAAAAATAAGAAGAGGAAGAAAAATCTAACAGGGTGAGGATGATGATACTAAAACTCATCCTGAGCTAGAACACTTGAATTTTTGATTATCTTTTGGTTCTTCTTTGGAATCAAGGTATTTGGAGACTGTAGGAAACATACTGTCTTTATTCAGGCCAATTGAAAGCAATAACCTTACCTGGATTGATGGGCTTGTCAGAGATCAAGAATACCCATGGTTCTTTCTTTGATAAACCCTCTTATTACGTGTTTTGCACACAACACAAAACTGAGAAAGATAAAGATTACTATGGGAATGAATGTGATTGTCTTAAAGGATAGAAAAATTTTACAAAGAAAATATTGAACCATAGCTTGCTTCAACTGATTTCCATCATCAAGAGCTAACCACTCACCTACACTTTGATGAGGTTTAACTATGGGAGAGAACTTGCCATTGTGATGCTTCATCTTTTGGTTTGGTAATATGTTTTTCCGTAACTGTTGGTATCATGTTGTAAATTAAACACTCTTGTTATATTGTCTCTCTCTCTCATTCTCCAGACTAGATCCCCCCCCAAAAAAAATACCCCTCTGTGAGGAAAAGGATGGCTCAACGCATCTGGCTGCCAATGCAAGCACACCAACCAAGGAAGAAACTGGTTGAGAGCAACATGGAAAGTAGGAAATGTACAAATGGCAAAGCCATCATTCAGAAATGAGTAACCAAGTAAGAGCATAGATCCCACTTGTGACTCCACAATGCAAAGAAGCCTACCCCTAGCGGCAAGGCAGCAACCATGTAAAGAAGATAACCCTCCAATCCTTCCACATCCTCCAGGACAAGTAAACCAGGATTGGAGATCAGCGCAGGAGGATGGGTGGAGCACCAAAAGGAAGGAAGGAGGGAGGCTTAGGACTTGTATCATTTAAGGGAGGACTGTTTGGCCCCCCAGCTTGTATCATCATCAATCATCATTTTTTTGTCTTTTTTACTTCTTGTCATTCTCATCTCAGCTGTCCAAACATAGAAAAGTACAGCAATATAGCAAAGAGACCCAAACAGTGCCTGAGACCATTTTTTGCCGTCTGTCCTCCATTTAAACACTCAAACAAATCCCTGAGCATCCTGAAAACCCAAATCAATTCACAACTTGCAATTTCTGTTCTTTAGCCTCTAAAACCTCTTGGATCCCTAGCTTACAATATTTGTTCTGAGGGGGTAAGTGCTGATCCTCTGAGGAGGGGCAAAGGAATTCATGAGCAAAGGCAATGACAAGTTGACAAGTGAGTCTGGGCTTGGTATCTTGCTCATCATTCAATCTATCCTCTTGGCCCTTTCCCTCAATGTGTCCATCCTCTTCCTTGTCAGCTCAAACAATTCTCTCATCCTAACTCTCACCATTAGTGCCTCCCATCTCATGATTCCCAAGGGTCCAGATAGTTTTCAGAGGCTTTACACAAATATCCTAGAGTCCAAAATCAAGCTGAAGGAGGAAAAGAGGGTGGTCGTAAGATGATCAGTGTGGATGTCATCTAAACAGGCTCATTATCAAGGCGCATGAGGTTTTTATGGGTTGATTGACTGAAAATTATTAGTAGTTTGTCAAGGGGGGTAGGCTAGGATACAAAATGAGATGATTGCTTGATGGCAGGATGGTCCAGATGGTTGTCAGAGGTTGTACGCAAATATACTAGATTCCAAACCCAAGCTGAAGGAGGGAAATAGGGTGGTAGTAGGATGATCAGTGTGGATTTCATCTGAAAAGGATCATCATCAAGGCGCGCAAGGGTTTTATGGGTTGATCAATTTACAATGATGATTATTTGTTCAAGGGAGATAGGCTAGGATACAAAATGAGATGATTGCTTGATGGAAGGGACCAGCCAATGGATCCAAGTTGCTTGGACCGTCATGGGTTGGTGGAGCTGGTCCAATGGGGATCAAGATTGATTGATGTGGATTTGGTTGGGTTCTATGGAGAGTTTGATTTAGTGAAACACACCCATGAGATGGTCCAGCTTGAGTTGGCCTAGAAAGCCTTTCAAAAATGAGAGCAGACTATGATTCACAGAGAAAGATAGTTGGATGGCAAAGAGTGAAGTTAAATTTCTGGTGGCAGACAAGGGAGTATTGTTGTTGGCAGCTGGTTGACTCTTCAAGTGGTGCGGTTGAATGATCTATCTGGAGCAGGGAATAAATTTTGATGACTAGGTGGGTGAGTCAGTTTGGGATCAAGGATTGATTTGATGAACAGGTTGGTTGGAATCTCTGGTCACAGATGTTATATTCCATATTGGAAAAAACCCACTTATTTTCAGGTAACTCTGACACTTTGGATGTGAAATAAGTGGGATTTTTTGATTTTTAATGGTGTTTTTAAAATGGCAGATTTGGGTTGAAACCCACCATCAAAAAATTGTGGGTTTGGTTAACTCTGATAAGCCCTATTTGGAAGACTTAGAATATGATTTTTTATTGTATGAGCAATCAAGGATAGTTCACACATTATCAATGTGTTTCTCTAAGTTTGGGGAGAAAATAATAATAATTTTGAGATAAAAAACTATTTATTTTTCAACAAGTTCCAAGAAAATATCATTGAAAAAATATGGGGAAGTTGGGCAAGCATTGTAGAGGCCAAAGGGCATTAACAGATACTTGTAGCTTCCAAAATTTGTTTTCATAGAAGTGAGCCATTCATGAAAACAATTAATTCAAACCAAGCTGTAAGCAACTTAAAAATTAATCTTTGTAAAAACCCTTTTACCACAAAAAACTACAAGAAGGTGCCCCATAGGTGGAACTGGGTAGGGAATTTCATCATTTACCTTATTAATATTTTTCTAGTCAATTCATAATCAGCAAATTTCATATTTCTTGGGAGAAAAAGGTACTGAAAACCCTCTAGGGGAATCACTGAGTCAATTAAGCACTTTATCTAAATCATTTTTGATGTATTTGAACAATTTTTGGTTTTTTTTATTTGAAAAAAAATAAACAGGGCCTTCTTGGGGAGGATCCCCCATAAATTTTATCTTATGATTGTATTTCATTAAAGTTGGGAGATGATCAGCCATTTCATTGATAAAAAAAAATTAAATTCATAGTAAGACACTTGCAGAGCCATTTTAACATCTCCTAAAGATTTTCCATCCTCATAGATTTCATTGTGGGAAATATACCTATTATTTTGGAGTTTCAATGAAAAAGAATTGAAAATGAACTAGGGGACTTCACTGCTTCAATAGAATCTTCAAAGGTGTTAAAATTTGCCAGAAAAGCATTTAAAGAAAAATTGGAGAGAAAATAGATTTGCAGAAAATATTTCAAAGAATTTTTATCTGGTATAGTTCAGTTTGAAAGGAAACATTGAATGGAAATTTAATCTCAATTTTAAAATTTGTTGATAAGAAATTTGCACCTTTCAATATACTTATTCTAAAAAAAAAATTAAATCAAGGCCTAGGATGATTTCAGCCATGCTAGGTACATCAAAGACTAGGAGTTCCAATCCAAAGACTAGGAAGGTGGGTAACTTAAATTTCCATAAAATTTTACTTCTAGTTGAAATGGTATTAGAAGTGACCAAAGAGATAGACAGAGGTGGTGAACCAAAAGAAACTAACTTATTATTTTCTAAAAAATATTTAAAAGTTAAAGATAAAGATGTACCTGAGTTGAGGAGAACATGATAGGGACAGTGGAGATCACCCTTTGGATATGGGATTAATTTAGAAAAAAATGTTTCTGGAAATCCTTGAAGGGGAATTCATTATTACTTCTACTCATTCAGTTTGCTAATAAACTAAGGTGGCTTTGAATTGTGTGCCCTTCTAAAAATTTGGTAATTATTCACAATAATTTTTTTAAATCAATGAATTGTTTTCTCAAGAGTTCAAATAGGTCCCAGATCAGACATAGATTAATAATTGCCTGTAATTTATAGGATATTTTCAGAGTATGCTGACTGTATTTTGATTATTTGTAGGGTTTTAACAGTTGTTTGATCAGGTATATTTGATCTTTAACCAATATTTCAATTTCAAAGGATAATTATTTTCTGAAGGGATGCACCAGGAGAGTGCCACATGATGTGTTTCCCCACATGGCATTGGGTAGGTGAGAGGTTGTTTTTTCCTTGTTTTTGTTATCTTCTTCTTTATAAGGATGTTTAATAGATTTAATGGTGGTTCATTTTAATTTTTCTGCTGAATAATTTAGTTCATTGAAGAAAACTTATCAAAAGCACCACATGGGGTGGTTCAATATTCAAAGATGATGGTCTTGGTTGATTGATTATTTATTTTTTATTTATGATTTTTTAACTGATAATATTTATTTGGGTAGGGGCCACAGATGGATCATTTCCCTGAGTGAGGCAATGGGTGGGATGAGTAATGCCTGGGAGGTATGATGATACAACTTGGATAGAGTAGGTTGTCCCTCCTTCAAGAGAAAAATACTGTCCCAGGGGGTGCTGAAGGCTTTCCCTGAGGCTCTATCATTCCCGGTGAGAAACAGGGAGGTACAGTTGCATGAGTTGTTTATGTTGTTTGGCCAGATTGGTGCAGCCACATGAGTTATTTCTGCTGGTTTGAAAAAATTTGTTAAGTTTCATGAGTTGATTTTGCTGTTTTTTTAAAATTTGGCATATGATTCTCATGCATGCACCCGCTTTAAGGTATCAAATCTGTATGTCCCTGAGGTATTTAATGAGTTTTGGTTAGTACTGAATGTACCTCTTTCATATGATGCTCCTTTATACTGATGATGCGATTTGTTGAGGGTTGGTTAGAGATTCATTTGCCTCTTTCATATGGTGCTCCTTTAAAGCAATGAGATGATTGGTACTGGCTGTTTGGCACTGCGTGTGGTATATTGCCTCTGTATGCTGATTGGTTGATTGGGACTGGTTGCCTGGGTACTGCATGTGGTCTTTTTCATATATTCCCTCTGTATTCCGGTGAGGTGATTGGTACTGGTTTTTTGGGCATGATTTTTCTTGCATATACTGCTTGGATATACTGAAGAGTTGATTGGTACTGGTTGTTTGTAGGTGCATTAGTCTCTTGCATATGTTTATTGATTATGTGTTGGGTTTGGCACTGCATATGCCTCTTGAATATGTTACTCCTGCATGTTGATGAGGTGATTTTTATTGACACTGCATGTGCCTCTTGCATATGGTACTTCTGTATGCTGACAAGGTGATTGGTTTTGAATTGGTGTAAGAATAAAGAGCAATAGGGTATGTTTCAGGTGCTAAGTTAAGATTTCACTGATATTTATTGAGGTTTTCCGGGGTATATCCATGTGTCTTTTACTGCCTTGTGGTACCTGATTAGGCTATGAGTTGGCAAAATTTGATTTGAGCTGTATCTTCTAATCCAAGAGAGATAGGGGATACTTTGGCTGAGTGACTATAGATTTTTTTTGGTTTATAATCCATTTATGAGGCTATCTTGAGGGCTTAAGCTATATTTTTCCATAAGATTGACTCTTATGGCTATAGTTAATTTTTGAATTACCACCATGGGGATTCTCCAAAGATAATAAAAGGAATCTCATGCAATTCTGGAGCTCACAGGAGTGAGTGAATGAAAATTAATCATACTGATTAAATGGGAAGCTTTATTTTAACACAAGAGAACTACAAGCTAGTTTTTTTGGCTTTTCTTTTTCCTTGTTTTTCTTATGCTTCTTGCAAACATTGAGTGAATTCTTTACCCTTTAGTAAATACATAGCCCCTCCTTCTAATTTTGTATTCATCTGTTGTATTTTCAAAAACCTTTTTACAAAAATTCTTTGAGCTTGGTGGGTAGATTCTTTGGAGGTGGGTCAGTTCTTCCCTCTTTTTTGTTAAAGCTCTCTATTCTTGCTGTGAGCATAAGGATTCTGATTTAGCTTGCATACATTTTTTCTTCTGCTTTTTCCTAGTTTTCCTTAATTCCAACACACTTGGTGAGCCTAGTCAGAATCTATTTCAATCAATAAATTGTGCAAGGGTTTTAATTGTTTTTCCATGGAGATATATTCAGTTTTTGATTGAAAGAGCTAGCCCTTTTTCAAAAATATAAATCATGGGAGCCTTCTTCCATTCAATTGAGATATTTCATCTGAGGCTTGTTTGTTTTCCTTAAACTTCAAGTGTTCTAATTCTGTTTCTGTGGTTCTTTTTGTGGTGTTTTCCAAACAAGTTGAAAATTTTTTCTTCAAATAAAAAACAATGTTTGATGAGATCATTGGTGTTTGTCAATTCAATCTGGTTGAAGTATGGTATTAACCAGATTCTGGCTTTTCTGGAAAGATAGGTGACAGATTAAAGTACTTTGTACCAATTCAATTTGGAAAGAAGATGGATTTCTATAGAATAGAAGTTTAAAGTTTTGAATAAAAGGCCTAAATATTTGTAGATTTTTGCAATCAAATTTATTTTTTTGCTTCATGATGGGTGTCTTGAGCCTAGGAACCTCATTATTTTTTTTGGTAACTAAGGAGCCTCAAGAGAACAGAGGTCATGAAATTCTGCTTTTTGCTAGAGATTTCAGGAAAAAGAGTTTGTGGTGAAACAACAACATCAGCCTTATCAGAGGATCCATTGGAACTACTCTTCAACATGGGGGCAGGACAAGAGCCAGAAGAGGGGTTGGCTTGGCAAAAAAAAACCAAAATTAAGTGACACTGTAGAGACTACTTGGGATGAGGGATCAATTTAGAAAATATATTTCTGGCTGTCCTTCAAGGTTAATTTAGTATTAATTCTACTACATCAGATTATAAGTAACCTATGTTTGTTTTGAATTTCCAGCCCTTCTAAGACTGTAGTAAGTCTGCAAAATAATTCTTTTTTAAATTAATGGCTAGTTTCTTTGAGACTTGAAATAGGTCTCAGATTAGAACTATATTAGTTATTAGAAGTGATTGGTAGTTTTTGGAAGATTAAACCCAGTTTTGTTAGATTATGGGTAAGGCATAATAAGTTTTTTAATCAGATATATGTGATCTTAAAGAAGCTGTTGATCCCAAGAGTTAAGGGTTTTATTGAAGGTTTGAAACAGGAGGACCTAAGGATGGATTACACACAGGGGGCTTTGTGCAGGGAAGTTTGGTTGTTTTTCTTTTTGTGCTCTCTTCTTGGTAAAGGTTTTTTTTTTGATGGACTGGTGGTTTTTTTTAAAATTTGGTTCTGAATGATTTAGATCAAAAAATAACCCTTATTCAAGCACTTGATGAGATGGTTCAGCAGTCAAAAACAAGGCTTCAAATTTTGTTATTTGATTTCCTGTTTGCTTTATGATTGGTTAACTGATAAGGTTTATCTTGGTAATTACCATAGATGGATGATGTGCCTGAGTGGGATGGTTCCTGGTTGGGATGATTCCTGGATGCAATGTGGATACAATTTAGATAGGGCAGGGGAGCCCTCCTGAAAGAGACCCAATCTGCCCCAGGGGATGCTTCTGAGCCTCTCTCTGCACCAAAAAGCTACAGGGAGGTAAATATAAATGAGCTAATTATGCTGGTTCAAAAAAAGATCAAACAAGATTAGCATGCATACACTCCTATTTTGGCTGAACTATTTTGCATTGTATGACTGAACTGACTGAAACTTAATTGCTGAGAAACATCTGAGTTCTTCTGTTTTTTCAAATACTGCATAAATTGACTGCTGCTTGAGCTATTTATCCCCACTATCAGTAATGAAAGAAATAAATTTGTACATAAATAAAATGAAGATCAGATCATGGTGGCTAAGGACATGGTCAATACCTTGCAGAATTTCAGCCATTGAAGATGTGTTTTTCTTGGAAATTCTGATGAATGATCCATAGTTAGTTTTATTAATCTGACCTATCTAAGGCTGAGGGAAAGGAAAGCACATTTTTCAAAACTTAATTAAACCAGTGCAATACATTTTGTAACATAATTGGACCTTCTAGAAGATAGGGTGGAAATATGTGGGAAAATTAATGGGTTGAATGCATGGAGTCTTGAAAGATAATTGAGCAATACACAAAATAATTAACTGACCACTTCTCTCCCAATGAATACATATATCACAATTCAAAATAATTAAAATTATTTTTAATTGAAGTTCAAATACTTTGAAGACTAGCAAGCATCACATTTCAATCACACCAGGAAATTATGAAAGAGAAAAAATACTTTTTTTCCCTTGGAATTTTTCCATAGAATATTACAAGCCCAAAACCGTAAAAAGCCTCCTGATAAATGATAGGGCCAGGTCTGTACCATCAAATTTTCATCTTACTGATACCAGGAACCTTGCATTCCTTTAGCTACAGCAAGTGATATTGGTGTTGGAACAATAATTATTCCAAGGAAACACGTAAAATGCTCAGAATTAATGATATGATAAGAGCAAGTGCAAGGTTTGGAGTTTGGTTTGGTTAAAATGGTTTAAATATTTTTTCAAAGAGTATCAACAGCTTATAAAAGACTGGGGATCTTTATTGAAACAACCTCTCTCCAAGGGGCTACTTTGAACCATGTAAAGACCTTGGGACAATGAGGCCCTAAGTGATTTCTAAAAAGGGGTTTACTCAAGGGGGATTGGTGGACAGGCTGCCTTAAAGCACTTAAGTCTGGAGGCAAGGAGGAGATAACTTACTTCTTTAAGCAGATAATCTAAGAATCTTGGAGAAATTCACGGTTGAAAGGGTCTCAGGGCAATAATTGGGGGTTTTGCTGCTTTTCTTCAATCGAATTATCAATGGGGTTAGAATTAATAATTATAATAACAGACTGAGGCCATAAATCATTTTTTATCTCTTATAAACACTTTATCACTGATGGAAATGGGTCTGGATTGATTAATTAAAAATTACTGGGGTTCAAATCATCCAAAAAGGGCTGTATGTATACCTTTTTGGAGTAGGAGGGTCTTCCCAGGGCATGTAGAGTGGGTTGTGCTGGTGGGCTAAGGCTAGCAGGCTGGCCAGGGCTAGTTTGGCATGTATTCTTAGTGGTGTCACTCAGCTGGGCCAGTCTGTGTCATTTTTATGTGTGAAATAATTATCAGAACTTGTTTAAATGTTAAATTTTTATTTTTACAGTTCTGACATATTTCCTAATTTTGTGTTATTTACTTTTGAGTGAAATGGTCAGAAGTGGGTATTTGTAGATTCTATGCCATCTTCTGAGCATGTTGGTAATTTTTAATAATTTTTTAGGGGAATTCCTTTATATTTTTTGTGATTCATAAAGATTTGATAATAGTATTTATGTGACAACCTTTTTTATTACTTTCCATAATTTTTCTGCCTTATACTTTGAATTTCATACTTTTTATTCAATATTCAGAGGTTTCAGACATCCCTCTATCCTTCATTCATGTTGTTACATATGCATGATGCATGCATGTGGGTTGTAGCCTGTTCCTGCGGTACCTGGCTGTCAGGAGTGGTGCAGGTAATTTTGATGCACGCATACCTGACAGCTGCGTGAAGGAATCCAGAATCCGCAGCCAGAAGCATATTGCATGCTGGTTTCTTGACAGGCGCCTACATTCTGAGTGTCAGGCGCCTGTGTCCTTGTTGTATGGATGCGGGGCTGCGCGCAGGAATTGTGACAGAACACAAATCCAGCTGTAGCTCCTAAAATATACACAACACCTCAATTCTGAGTGAATTCTAGGTGTGAAATGTATACATGAAACCGCATGTGAAATGTTAAGTTGGCCAAAAAATTGCCATAGTGGTGCTGTGGTTTTTTGGTCATTTTTCCTTTTAAATTATTTAGAGTATTAAGGAGTTACATTTCAAGGGTGGGGTCAGTGAGTGACCCTACCTTATTTTAGATACGAAATCCAAATATATAATAATATTTGAGGATTTCTCACTCTTTTTATTTTTAATGGATTTATTTTTGTATTTTATTCTACTTTTACAGGTTGCTCTGTGCAAGTAGCAAGCTGACAGAAATAATGAATCAAACCCGTCCTGGCCTCAAGCTTGCCATTTCAGGGCTCTTTTTGGGCTGATGAAATCAGGGGCTTGGCCCAACCTGATCAAAACACCTTGAGAGCTCATATTATTATGGTTTATCAACCAAGTCTGGTTGGGTGGTCAACTGGGTGGATTTTTTTTAAACCATGGTTGGAGGGTGCTCAAAGCCGCATGGCGGTTAATCAACCGCCGCTTTTCAGGTGGTAAACCAATTGGGGTGTGCCATCAACTGGGGCATGGAGGCTTTCAACTGAAGCCGCCAAGAGTGTTTTTTTTTTAAAAAAAAAGACTAATGATATATTGAATCAAAACTTGTGTATTGGATATTCAAACAAAATAATAAAATCATGGTCCTGCCAGGAGAGGGCCTGTAATAGGCTTCCTCTCTACACAGGACCAATAAAGATGCTTGCAATGGCTAAAAACGTTTTGGCACTTTTCAGGTGTAACAGCCTCCTCAATGGCTTGTTTGATGTGATTGACAAGCTTCAATCAATTGGTGGTGTTTTCAGATTGTACATATTACTTGATAATATGGAAGGAATACTCAATTGGGTTGAGGAATGGTGAGTAAGGAGGGAGAAATTCAATTGATATTCCCTTTGAAATTTTGAGGTTTTCTTTCATCTCCTCAAATTGCTGTCCCCGGTGGATTGGCGCATTTTCCATGATGATGATGGCCTTGGGAGGGAGTTGCAATCCAAGGCTGCCCAAAAACAGGCAGAAGTCATCAGCCCCAACCCCCTTTGACCTTGTTCCATTGGTGTTCAACAATTAATAGTGAGTGTAACCCTAATTAGACATGGCTCCAATCAGGATTACTTGTTTGGCTTTGAAAACTATGCTGAGAACAGCCAGCTGACATAAAAAAAAAGATAAAAGCTAAGAAAAAAATAAAGTGAGATGAAAAGAGGGAACAAAAATACAGAAAATTGCCAGAGGGGGCATAACCAGATGAGCAATGGATTTGTAAATCAAATCCAGATTCATCAACAAAAACAATGAATCTCTGAAGATCCAGGCCCCAACAACCCACAAAATTTGATCTCTGTTCAAGTAAATCTGGTTGATTCCAAGAAGCAGGTATGTTGCATACTTTCTTCCAGGTAAAATTTACCTGATTCAATAACTTGCTGATGGCTTGAGGGGTGGCCAACAATTCAAATTGATATTGAAGATACTTGGCCATTTCTTTCAAGGTTGTTGTTGATTTCTCTTCAAGGTTGGCCAAAAGCTCAGTGACCATTTCAGGGGTAATTTTGCACTCCCTCTTCTTGTTGACCTTCACCAAGGATGGATCTTCCTTGATGATCCATTGAATCTGTTGGACAGACATGTTGAATTGCTTGGCTGCTTCCTTCTGAGGCATTAACTTTTCTAGGAAATTGACTTGGATCAGATGCCTCACCTCTGAAGTAATGATTGCAATTGAATGGCACTCTTTATGGGTTAATCTTTAATTATGGTGAGTTTGATGGTCTTCCAATTTTTGTTGGGCATTCTTGATTGTTTTGCAATGGAATCTTTTTTGATTGAGTCTGGTCAGCTGATGGGCAAGATGTTGTGCCTCTGCATCATTAGCCTGATCTTCAAGATCTTTGGCATCAATGATGTTGCTACTGGAGGCCATCATCTTAGTGTGATGGTCATGAGGATGAAACTGGCAGTACTTTTTTTTTCTTGTTGCTTTCAGTTGATCAAAAACTAGATCAGGTTGATGACCCAACAAGATTGGGCTCCCTTGAATTTTGCCCCATCAACCTTTTTTTTTTTTTTTTTTTTTTAAAGTGCAGTTAGGTTTGACATTGCGCACTATGCATATTCATCTTGTGAGGGGCCCTGGGGAACCGGGGTGCTAATAGAAGTTGGGGGAAGGGAGAGCCCAATACAATGTGTTTGATAGAAGAAAGGAGGCACGGAGGTGTCATGATAGCTGGGGGTATAACCTGAGAAGGGGAGAAGGGAAGAAAAGGAAATTGAAGGAATTAAAAATGAAAAAGAAACAAAGGGAAAAAAGGGAAGCTGGACTACAAGGATGCAGGATGGAGGGCAATTTGACCGGGGCAGTTGGTATTGGTTCTAGCTTTTGGCTTCCTGGCAAGGCTGCTGGGGAACATAATAGGCACTGGTAGTTGCGGGGATCCTGGAAGTCTGCTTGATGTAGTCAGTGAGGGGGGATAGGCTTTTTGTTTTTGGAGTAAGTAGCTGGAGGAGAAATATTGTGATTTCAGGCAATTTTTCTGAAGCGCCACATGGAGCACGTGGCGTTCTTCCACAAATAGTTTTCAGGAAGTCAGGTAATGATTGACACTCTCTGCTACACCACATTGGTTGCAAATTGGGTTGTGCAATTGTTTGAATTGGAAGAGGTGGGCCTTGAGGCGGATGTGGCTGGACTGGAGTTGGTGCACCGCAGCTGAGACTGGGAAGTTGGTAGGGGGGACCGGGCTTGGCCGTTTCTTCCATGAGGGAGGGGGGCGTTTGAAGGCTTTCAAGGAGTTCATTTGGAGGTGGGAGGGGGGGGGATTGGGGTCTTGGTTGTTCTCCTTGGAGGAATCTGCTAGGGCATTGGCTGCCTCATTGCCTGGGATGTCAGAGTGGCCCAGGCACCACTTCAGGAGGATTTCAGTGTCTGCAGGGGCAAGGGAGATCAAATGGAGGAGTTTGAGAAATAGGGACTGCCCTGGCTTGGGTACTCTAGGGGTGAGAGCGCAGCCCAGGACTGCCTTTCTGTCAGACAGTATCAGGACACTTGTGGTAATTCCTCTGGCAATTAGGTTGAGGCTTAACTCCAGTCAAAGGAGGAGGCCTACAGCCTTGCACTCAAAATTTGTGGCTAGATTGGAGCTGCAAAGAAAGGCCTTTCTGGAGTTTTGCCTATCTTCTGTTGTGGCTGCGGCCCAAAGGCCCTTTTCAGGATGAGCCAATCCATCTGTGTAGATGATTGTGTCTCTTTGCGGGTTGGTCTTGATGAATTGTAGTACTGGGTTGATTTTGGCCTGTTTTCTCCTGTTCCCCAGGTCCACTCTGAATGGGGGGGGCTAGACCAGGGGGGTTTGTCAAGGTGGAAGAGTCAGATCTGCTCAATGTTACATTGTTGGAGGTCATCAAAGGCACCTTGAACAATGCAAGAGTGGATGGGATTTTGAAACTTGCTCACCCCAGAGTGCAGATCAAGGGAAATCTGTTCCTCCAGTGACAACTTGTGGAAGGAGCTCTGAAAGAGCTTCCTTGCTAGGTATCTGCCTATTTGGCATTCTTCTGCGGTGAGGAGTGGTGTAAAGGGTTGGTGGCAGTGGAGGTAGGTTGTCGGGGTGGTAGGGAGGCAGCCAAGCAAAAATCTTAACGCCAAGTTGTTGATGATTCCCAGGAGGTTTCCAACCTTTTGTTTGTTGGAGTTGGTGAACCATATGGGGGCACCATGTAGTAGATGCGTGGTGAGAATGGTGGTCACAAGGGTATCTTGTTCCCATTCTTTTATGCCTCAGCTTGCCTTACCTATGGTTTGCAGCTGGCCCAGGGTGGAAATTGCCTTTTTTTGGAGCAATGCAATGTGGGCTGTGAAGCAGATTTTGGGGTCAATGGTGACCCCCAGCCATTTGAATTTGGTTTGAGAGGGGAGGGAAAAGGGGCCAAATATCAGCAAGAAAGGGGCAGAGGGGAGTGGGTGAACACCATGAACTGAGCTTTCTTGCAGTTGAAGGTTGCTCCATGGCGCTTGCCCCACAACAGGGATGAAATGCCTAGGACAGTAAGTTTGCGGGAGGCCTTGGCAGTGGATTTGTCATCTGTCAGGTGTACAAAGTCATCAATGAACCCTAGGGATATGGTTTTGCTTGTAAAGGAGGAAAAGGCGGTTATTGATGTGGATTTTTAGATGATGTAAAGTATCACCAATAGGGGGGAGCCTTGGGGGAGGCCCCAGGGTATATCAAACTCTTTGGAGGTATAATTGCCAAGCCGTAGTCTGGTCTTGCGTCCTTGGAGGAAGTTGTGTAAAACCATCCACAGGTAGGTAGGGAAGCATAGCTTTTGCAAGGTGTCTATGAGTCTAGCTGGTGAGACGGATGGATAATCTGACCTTACATCAAGTAACAGGGCCATTTCTGTTTTTCCCTCCCTCCATTTGTGTTTGACCCATATGGTCAGAGCAAGGAGGGCGTCTTTGCCACCTTTTCACCTTCTTCCTCCTATGTGCCCTTTGGGTAAGATGCCTTTGGTTTCCGTCCAGTGGGTGAGGCTTTTTGCAAGGACTGTTTCAAATGCTTTGCTGGTGGAGTTGAGGAGAGCAATGGGTCTGTATGAGCCCAGGTTGGTATAATCGGCTTTGTTGAATTTTTGTATGATGGAAGTGGTGGCAAGTTTCCAGCGGGTAGGGAAGTGGGAGGCTCTCAAGCAGCTGTTGAAGATTGGGGAGAGTTGTGGGGCCATCAGATCTGCTCCTAAGCTGAGTATTTTGTTTGGCAGGCCGTCTGGGCCGTTGGCCTTCTTCCTGGATAGATGGGAGAGGACTTTGAGAGTTTTGCCAGTTGTGGCAGGGGGTTAAGTGACAAAGCAGGAGGGGAACTCATCTGGGACGTTTTCTAGGTTGCAATTGATGTTCAGAGCCAAGGTCCCCTCAAACAGAAGACGGGCCATATCCTCCTTGATGAGGGTGATGGAGCTGTTGGGTTTTTGGAGTGGGAGGATGCCACCGCCACTGCGCCATTTGGTGTACTTAAAAGCCTGGAATACTGAGGTGGAGTCTATGTTGGCTAGGAAGTGGCACCAGTGCAGCTGCTTGAGTTCAAGCACCTTGTTCCCAAATTTGGAATTCCAAAAATGGAAGCGTTGGAGGTTGGAGTCCATCTTGGTCAGCAAGTAGAGTTGCCTGCAGGCATTCCTCTTCTTGACTAGTGGGTTAAGGATTTCACTGTCCCACCACTTCTTGGCTCTGGCTGCGTTTGTAGTGATGTGCCTACCTTGTTTGTGCCCAATTTTGGTGATGAACCGGTTCAGGAGGGATTTGGCGTGGTCAATGTCACCTGGGAGGTGGAGGGGGGTGAGCTGGTTGGAGGCTCTACCCAAGGTGTTGGCCAGGGTGGGGAGGTCCAAGTTGTTGTGCTTTGGAGGTACAAAGCAGGGTGGTGGGGGGGCTGGTCAGAGGTTCAGGGAGATTTCCAGTTGTTGGTGATCTGAGCCATGGTTGTCTTCTGTGGTGAGCATTTGGTGGACAAGCTTTTGGGCTAGGAAATTTGACCATACAAAGTTGATAATAGTGCCCGAGCCGCAGGAGGAGATGAATGTAGGGGCAGAAGCCTGCCTGGCCACAGGCCTTGAGCAGTAGAGAGGCTCCTTTATGGATATGTGAGTAACCTGGGTGGTTCTAGGAGCGGTGGTGGAGGTTGGCGTCCATGGTAATAAGGGTGGGTATGCGGAAATTGTTGGTCCAAAGGAGGAAGTTGGAGAGATCCAACACCCCCACGGTGGTGACAGGGGGGTTGTACATGTTGATGACACGGAGGGTGGTGGAGGGGTTAATTTTGACATTGGCAGCCACTAGGAAATGGCTGCTTGGGCTAAGGAGCAGAATGTCAGCAGAACTGATTGAATTGTGGACATACATGGTTGTTTGGTGCTTGTGGGTAAGGTCAGCTGGAAAGTGTTTGGGGCTACAGAGGGTCCACCACACTTGATGGTCCAGAGGGAGGAGGGTCAGCGGGTTTATCCAGGGCTCCTGCAGGGAGAGAATCAGGGTGTCAGCACTGGAGGAGTTGAGGATGCTAAGGGTGGTTACCTGGCTGTTGTGGCAGTTAAGGTGGGAAATTTTCAGGGTGGGGGATGGGACCTGGGGGGGGAGGTTGCCCGTAAGGGGAGTGGTCTGGTGTACTACACATTGCAATTGGATGGACGGCGTGATGAACGGATGGTGAGCCACTTGGTTTTTGACAGGAAGTCTTTCTGAAAGGGCTGGTGGGATGTCCAGATGGATGTTGGTTTTTTGTTTTCCCTGCAGACCCCACAGATTGATTTGTTGCAATTGCTTGTTTCTACACACTCAGAGGTGTTGTGTTTCTTACCACATCTGCCACATTGGGGGTGGTCCTTGCACCACTTGCTGAAGTGACCCATTGCCAAGAAGTGGAAACACTGGGGGGGTTGGTGCTTGAAGCATTCCATCCTGTAGTAGCCACCTTCCAGGAAGAGGCCTATCTTAATTAGTTTTTCCACTAGAGAGGGATCTGTGAATGAGATTACTATGGTTCCTGCCTTCTTGGTGGGCTTTCAAGGAGTGGAGCTGCCCAGCCATCTAAGTTGGTGGATTGAATCCAAGGGGAGATTGTTGTTGGAAATTATTTGTTCTTTGGCCAAGTTGGTGTGCAGATCCCAGTCAAGGGGGATGCCATGCGCAAGGACGGATTAAGTTCTGGGGGTGGCTTCCAGGTTGGGGTGGACAAGCTTTCTCCACTGGTGTTTTTGAGAATTAAGCCACACTTTCTGGCAGCAGTTGGGGGTGTGAAAACCGATGTTGCCTGAGGGGAGGATCTGGACACCTTTGATGCTTACCTTCTTGCTGTTGGTTTTGGCCTGGAGGGACTGCAGAACTTGATTTTTCTTGCTTACAATTTTAGTCAGGTTAGGGGAGTGGAGGGGGTTTGTACCTACCTTGGCATGAATGATGGTGTGTCCCGGCCTGGCCAAGGTTAGTTCTTTCCTGGTTGGGGCCGTTGTAGGGGGTGGGGGGGCTCTTGGGAGGGGTTATAGCAGCCATTGCATAGTTCCAAGGGGGGTTTGGGAAAGAGGAGAGGTTTGCCACCTCACGGTTTTTGATCCATGCATTCAGCGCTTGGTTCTGCTTGATAAGTTGGAGCTGCATGCATTGGTGTTTGGCCTTGCTGTCAATGAGCTGGAGGAAGATCCCGGTGATGGCAGGGTCCAGATGCAGGGCTTTGGAGCCTGTTTTGCTTGAATTTTTGATGGCGTTGCAGAGAAAGCTGAGCAGCGGCAATTTGGTGAACATGGTTGGCGCTGGCTTGTCCGGAAGGGGGGCAGAGGCTGGGCTGACTTCATCTTCCAACTGAGTTGGGGGGGCCTGTCTGGCGCGGGCCGCCATGAGGTGCTGGAATGCATTAGGCCGGGGAGGGGAGATGGGGATGTTAGGGTCCCGAGGGATGGGGGTTGGGGGGGGGAGGGGGGAGGGGGGGGAAGGGGAAAGGCAGAGCAGGGCTAGACAAAAGTTAGAATTTTTGGGGATAATGGTGGGGGGACCGGAGTGGTAGCGGAGAGCTCTTCAGCTATGAGATGATGATGGATCAGGCCAAGGATGGGGATAGCAGCTGAAAACCCAGTGCTCTTCATGGGTTAATCGGTAATTATGGTGAGTTTGATGGTCTTCCAATTTTTGTTGGGCATTCTTGATTGTTTTGCGATGGAATCGTTTTTGATTGAGTCTGGTCTGTTGTGCCTCTGCATCATTAGCCTGATCTTTTAGATCTTCGGCATCAATGATGTTGCTACTGGAGGCCATCATCTTAGTGTGATGGCCATGAGGTTGAAACCAGCAGTAGTTTTTTTTCTTGTCGCTTTCAGTTGATCAACGACTAGGTCAGGTTGATGACCCGACAAGATTGGGCTCCCTTGACTTTCGCCCCATCAACCCATTTTGTTAGGTGGTGAACTCCCGCTTGTCGCGTCGCATGACCAGCGGGAGTTTACTACCTGACCAGACTCGGTTGATACACCATATGTACAACTCATGAGTAGCATGCTGAGCGCGCTCTAGAGCAATCAGTAATTCCCGCTGGGCTATCTCGCTGTATTGTCTTTACCCCTCGCACAATATGTTTCGACTGATCTGATAGTTTCAACAATCACCGAACACTGGCCGGCCCCCAAGGCATCCAGCTCAAACATGACTAGAGCTCGGCAAAGATCGCCCCTTCCCCATGCTAATTGCGACGTGTTGGACCGGCACCGACCAACTGGGAATTTGCACGAAACTTAGACTCGGTCCGAATCGAGCCAAAGTTGTGTGGTGGCAATGCAACAAGCAGGTTGTTACGTTTCTTCTTTCCACTCCCCGGGGAGCTCATGAACCCCTGAAGAGCAAAAGGGCCCCCCCCCCACCGCCCCTCCACGCACATTCGCTTTTTCAAGCGGTCCCGCAAATTGAACTTTTTTTTAATCTACATAATATTTACACAGTTTTCACTACATGCTCACGTTCTGAGATGAGCCTTCCTTTCCTTAAACTCTAAGACAGACAGCGGCAGAATTAATCACTTAACCCTATACCATGTTGTACCCGCTGCAAAATTCACGCTGGGGAGTTTTACCTCTGGGGTGTCTGACTGTGTTCAATTTAATTACTATTTTACATATCACACCAAGCAAAGCTATAGAGCTAACAGAAAGCTCTAGTATCGCTCATGAACTCGCTTTCACTCAAGATTTAAACGCTGCAAAACCCCAAATCTCAACAAACAAATTGAGTAATCGGCTGCCCGAAGATCAATTGATGACTGTGCCTGAGAGCTCAGTGAACGATTTCAAAGCAAAACTAGGCGAATCCACAAATTTACAATACAAGGTTGAGCAAAAAGAATTGGAACTGGAAGGCTTATTCGAAAGCATCAGAGGTGTCATGTTCAAAGAACTCAAGAAGTCGATGAAACTCAACACGCTCAAAAATCCTTCAAAGCTTGACCTTCAACAGCTGGGAGCGTTCGCCAACGCACACCAGCTTTCAACTAAAAATCGGATCCTATGGAATAATGCAGTTGAAGCCGCCCAAGATGATCTCAAGATTGCAAGAGGACAAAACGGTATTTGGAGAAAGATCCGTTCAATGATCAATCGCTTCTTCAACCATCAAAAATGGCTCAATGATCAGCTTGCTGAGGCAGTGAATGAAATTCGATTAAATCTTGAGGGCAAGATTCCTGTGCCTGAGCAGCAAGCCATTCTGAGGTTAGGGAAGATGCAGGCTTCCGGTATGCCTGTAACAAAACAACAAGTGAAATTAGCCAAACTGGTTTCCAAAAACACCAAACGAGCCAAAAAAACCGGCTATTACCCAACATCATTGTTACCCAATTCCCAACTCCTAATCCCAGTCACGGTAGAAGATGGCTCCAGGGTGACTCATACTAAGAACTATCATCGAGTCTCAAAGCTCATGGAAGCATTGTCGCACTTGGGTGAAGCTTCACACGCACCATCTTACAATCCAGTTGACATGGTTGGTGTGCTGCACGTGCTACGCGGAAAAAACGCTTGGACAACCGACGAAGAACATTTTGTGAAAGAACTAGAAAGCCTTGCCAAATCTGAAAGATATCAAGACATGCTGTCTCCTTCGAAATTCAATTCTCCGTCGGAGAACGCATATCAAAAGCTTTCTAAAGAAAAGACCATGTTCCGGAGTAAGAGAGAATACAAGAAAGCTCTCGAGATGCTCGAAATCAAAATCAGTAGTACGTCAAAGAATCTCGGGCTTTCGGATTTACATAGCAAGCTAAGGGCCCTTACGAAAGGAACAGATGAGAATTTAAAAAGTATTGGTGATTCAAATCAAGCTCAGGCAATCCAGCTCACCAAAAACGAACGCAAGAGAACTGATCGACTCGTTCGTCAATACGATGAATATTCCAGACTCCTAGAAATGTGCCTTTCAAATTTGGAAGAGCATCCACTCTTCCTAAACCGATTGAGTGGCAAGAAAGTAGCGGCAGACTCTTTTCAAACTATGGAAGCTCAAGCCCTTCGAGTACTTCAGATGCGAAGCGCAAGTCCAATGTTCAGTGACAGCGAGAAGGAACTACTAAGTCTCATTACCTCACCTGGACGCCAGAGAGACGAGCCACGATTTAGCTTCATGGTCAAAGCCTACGAATCCCGCATGCAAAGATATAGCGAAGACGAAAAATTCAGATGGATCAAATCTTTGATCAACCAACAGGGGCTTCGTACCAGATTTGAGACCCATCTGACGAAGGAGGGCGAATTGAAAAATATCTTCAATGAGGATAAAGCTTCATTGCTGAAGTTATACAATGAGGTTATTTTTTTTATGTCTGATTTCGATAAGGCTGCGGAGGAGTTTTTCATCCGCGAGGCTGAGTTGGCCAACAAAGCCCAGAAAAGCCGGGGGGATTTGGATCCTGTCGATCCCATTTTCTACAGCGTTCATACCCCTGACGCTAACGACCAACATACCCTGTACATTCGGTTGGCTCATGATATCATCCATAAGCTCGGGAAACAGACAGATTCCAGCACAGAGTTGGCTGCACGATTTCAGGTATACAAATCGCAGCATTTCAATTTCCAACAGACGTTCAGGTTACTCCTCGAAGCGAAAACAAGGACGGATGGCAGACTAGAGCTGGTGGCGCTGGAAGACATGAAACAGATTGAAAAACTCAGGCCGCTCTTGCCCGACGAAAAAGCGTTGCTTAAGGCTCTCGAAAACAAAGAGTTTAGCAAGCTTTCACCCAGAGACCCGCTGATCCAAAGCCCTATTGTTGAGATGGGAATGATAGAAGAAGTGAAAAACTCAGTATCGACGAGAAACACAATGCATATGACCAAGGAAGCGATTGTCGAGCAAATCTTAAGCTTGGCCAAGAAATTAATTCCCAAGCTCAGCGATGAAAAACTGACCGGCTCTGATATCAACACACTTCAAAGACTAACTCCCGCAGAAAATTTGGCCTTGGAGAGAATAGTTTCTCGTGCCGACGGGGACTGGCCTCAAAAGGAGTTCAGCAAGTTCTCTGAAGTGCTTGCCTTACTTTCAGAGGCTATTCGTCGTGAAAGCCCAGATGCCCAGATCATGAAACCCATGGAGTTTAGAGCCTTCGTCAACCGACTCCAACGCGAGCAAGAGCGCTCGATCGAAAAAAGTCTACACCGTCTTGATAAGATAAACCTAGCGATCGAGCAGCTTAAAAAGGCAGCTTTTCCGCAGTCCCAGTATAAAATCCACCTCAGAGATTCTGTAGATTCTTAATCACAGCCGATGATTAAGAGTGTCCTGACTAATTTTAAAATAAAAATACACTATTAACAATGGTTTCGAGGGAAGTGCTGATAAGCTATGGGTTGTGCTTGCAACAATAGGTTCGCCAATAAATCAGTAAGGGCAATGTTAAATTTGCGACCCTGTGGTCGCAAACGGCCGCGAAATGCCGTTCGCGACCTATTTTTATTTTATATATGGGCCCTTTATATATATATATATATTGATGTTTTTACTTTTTTTTATCTATTATTACTTTCTTTGATTTTAATAAAAAAAATAAAAAATAAAAAAACAAATAAAAAATAAATCAATCAATTAAATTAAAAAATATAACTATAAATATAAATAAATAAAATGAAATAAATAAATTAATGAACTCAATTGAAAATATAAATATAAAAAAAAATATAAATAAATAGAATAAAACAAAATGAAATGAAAAAATAAATATATAAATATATAAAAAATAAATTAATTGATTAAATTAAAAATAAAAATAAAAGGGTAATGATAAATTCACGACTCCAGTTGTGTGGGAGTTGTGTGGGGCCCGACATGGCCTGTGGGAGTCGTGTAGGGCCCCACACAACCTGTGGGAGTTGTGTAGGGCCCCTCAACGCATGGGGGCCCATACACTACTCCAAAGGGTTGTTCTAAACACATGCAACCCCTGGGGGGGCATATACCCCCCACGATGGGCATTTTTGATTTTTGTACCCCTGTACACAACCATATTATTTATTATTTATTATTTATTATTTATTATTTATTATTTATTATTTATTATTTATTATTTATTATTTACTATTTATTATTTATTATTTATTATTTATTATTTATTATTTATTATTTATTATTTATTATTTATTATTTATTATTTATTATTTATTATTTATTATTTATTATTTATTATTTATTATTTATTATTTATTATTTATTATTTATTATTTATTATTTATTATTTATTATTTATTATTTATTATTTATTATTTATTATTTATTATTTATTATTTATTATTTATTATTTATTATTTATTATTTATTATTTATTATTTATTATTTATTATTTATTATTTATTATTTATTATTTATTATTTATTATTTATTATTTATTATTTATTATTTATTATTTATTATTTATTATTTATTATTTATTATTTATTATTTATTATTTATTATTTATTATTTATTATTTATTATTTATTATTTATTATTTATTATTTATTATTTATTATTTATTATTTATTATTTATTATTTATTATTTATTATTTATTATTTATTATTTATTATTTATTATTTATTATTTATTATTTATTATTTATTATTTATTATTTATTATTTATTATTTATTATTTATTATTTATTATTTATTATTTATTATTTATTATTTATTATTTATTATTTATTATTTATTATTTATTATTTATTATTTATTATTTATTATTTATTATTTATTATTTATTATTTATTATTTATTATTTATTATTTATTATTTATTATTTATTATTTATTATTTATTATTTATTATTTATTATTTATTATTTATTATTTATTATTTATTATTTAGTGAAGGCTACACAACTTGATTTTAGTTTTTTAGCATGCCACATGGCCCCTTTGAGTCCTGTAGCATACCACACAGCCCATTTGAGTTGTGTACACAACTCTACACAACTCAAAGAGTTGGGAATTTAGAATTACCCAAAATAAAAATATAATTTTTTTTTGCCATTCACAACCCACCTGAGTTGTGAATGGCTTGTGACTCAAGTGGGCCGCAAATGGCTGTTTGCAACCCAAAATGGGTTGCAAATTGCGCCATGAAACCCCTTTTAGGTAGTGAACGGGGGTTGCAAGGTTGCTAAGTTAACATTGCCCAAACAGTAAAGAAGTGGCTGGGAACCAAAAATGCATAGAAAAAGGATGTGTATTTATATCATTCTACTTGTAGATGACATGCAAATAAGATTCCTGACTAGGTCTAATTTGTGGTTGGAGCTGTATGTCATCATACCTATTAAAAAAGACTCCAAATCCCTTCAATCAATTCATATTTAACTGTGCCATCTTGACATGAAGGGATTTGGTGTATCAATGGGACTTGACCTAGCTTGTTGGTTTCACTATGCACATATCAAGATAATAATGGGTGCATGAGCTCAGATTTCAATTGCCCCCTTCAACAAGGCAAGCCAATGTCCATTTTTGATTCAAATATGGACTTGGGGATTTTTGAATACTTTCTCTTTGAGGGTTTTTGTAAGCAGAGTGGCTAAGATATCAGTAGCTAGACAATACACTTTTCTTGCTTTCCCAATCTTACCTATTTCCCTGATCCAGTTTTGTTGAATTTCAAAGTGTTTTGTTTTCTACCTGAAAATTATAGTTTCATGAGAGAATCTCTGTATTGCAGCAATGAAAACCAGCAACAAGTAAAGAATAGCCAACTGAAACAATTGTGAGGATTACCCACCCCAGTGCTAGCAAGTAAATGAAGATAGTAAAAATATAAAATATTTCACCAGGTTTGCTATGGCACAGGCCTAATCATTAATGATGGACTCAGGTTGGAATGTTAATAAAACTAGTAGATAGCCTCAACTTTTCATTTTCCTTGCTCCACCTGAGAACAAAGGTAGTTACTTATGTGGCTGTTCACTGATAGGAATTTGGGGCTAGTTATTGGCACTCTGGTTGAGTAACCAACAGAAAAGTCTTGGTGGATTGAGAGGAGAGAGACAGGAACAAAAAAGTAGGGAATAAGTGATAGAGGGAGAAATACAGGGACAGAAAGAAATAACAAAAAAAAACAAAAAGAGAAAAAGAGAATGGAGACATAAAATGGAAATCAAAATCAAGCAAGATAGAGAGGACCATTAATGCACCACCCAGCCATAGTGTTTGGGGGAACCTGTTCCTGCAACATGTTACAATGTGTTGAATCTGATTGGAAAACTCCAGAGCCTATTTTATTACATTTCTACCTCTAAAATAAGATTGATTTGGCGCAGGCTATTTTCAACTCTTCAAAATCACTAAATATGCATCTATCTGTCAAAGAAGATATGATTTTAGCTGTTTTTTTTTTACAAAATCACACCTTTTCTCAAACAAGGTGCTTTGGTTCAAGATTCTGGAAAGGGTGAATATTCCATGGGATTCTGTCCCAAGGGATGCTGACAGGCAAGCAGGGCTTGGAAAAAGGGGTAAAAAAACTCAAAGCAGGATTGGGGGCAAGGTTACTGGATGAGTCTAACAGGAGAAGAGTAAGACTGATTGGAGAAGGTGCTGATGACCCTTGATTGGATGAGTTCCTAGTAAGAAGTAGTAAACTGATTTCTTGGGGAGCAATAAGGAAGTAAGAAGAGGAGGCCAGTTAAATATAAAAGGGGTTGGGACTACAGCAGAGTTACAAGTGACTGGGGCTCAGACTACCTATGTGATGACAAGGGAGCAGACAAGGTAACAGAGAGGGCTGATCAGGTATGCTACTACATTGGGTCTAGGCAACAGGTCTAGCTGTCTAAGTTGGGAATGTAAAGTGAGAGGATGTACAGTTTACATGAATTTCATGACACTATGTACTAAGTAGAGAGAGTATGTGATAAAATCTGCAAGAGGATGAAAATAAGGATTCCCAAAGAATTAACCATGACAGAGTATGGGTTAGACATAGTTAATAAGGTTAGAGTATGTGAAAACCTGGGAGATTAAGTATGTGAAAGCCTATGGAGTCTATCTGCATAGTGTATGAGGTTAGAATATATGTAGATATGTACTGCATGAAGATTCTGAGGTGTATAGTCACTGGAGATATACTGATATAAGTCTCTAGAGCCCTGAGGTTGAAGTTCCTTGGAAAGTAGATTTGGTCTGAGGGTTGCACTGAGTTTTCTGAGGCTAGACTTAGTTAAGTGTCAGCATGAAATATCCTAATCCAAAATCTTCTTGAGATGCTATTTTAAACCCTCTGCACTTATCCAGAGACATTCTGCAACAATTCAAAAGTTTCTCATATATAAAGGGGAAAAATAAACAGGCTCCAGATGAAATAATTTTTTTTCAACCTCTGCAGCTTAGCTAAATTCTTTGCAATATTATTAAATTTCAACTCTCTTGGGATTTTTAAAATATTTCATCAATTCCCTCCTCCTCCCTTAAATAGCCCCTCCTTAAACAGTAAATAAAACACTAAAGAAAAACCCTCTTGTCTACACCCTTCTTTCCCTCTTCCTGGCTACTTAACTGCACCTATCTGCATACCACTGGCATATTTGAAACTTATTCAAATCTTTGTACTGGTAGAGTGTTCCCCTTTAATGTCTACATCCATCCCTTTGTGCAACTGATGGTCATTACAACTACTTGCCCATTTTGTTCAAGTTAGACCTTCTATCAGGTGTCTTTTTCATCTCCAATTTATTACTCATTGATCCTCTGCAGTGAGTTATCCCAGATTATTTCAAAAAGCTTATCTCACATCCTCAGTTTGCTCCACTTTCTCCTGCTTTCCACCCCAGCAATGACTTGCCTAATCCAGTCCCACTCTGCTCACTTACTGAAAAAAAACTGTTGATTTTTTCCCCTTTATTGTCTGCATTTTTTATTTCAGTCCTTTGGATTCCAAGGTCCTTTCTAACTTCTAGTTACCAGAGGTGATATAGTTGTCAAATGAACATATCATTCAAAAAGTTGTGACAATGATACTTATAAATATGGTTATTTTAAAGTGCAAGGGTGTTGGTTTGGTAATTGATGGTTTTTATTAACTGATAAATTAATAGATAAATAAAAAAGGGGGCAGCATTATAATTGTACTTGTTATCTTTAAAACCTCTTCTTCAGGGGATTGAATTTTGAACTGGTATACCTGTCCTCTTGGGAACCTTTAATAAAGGAATTATTTTTGAATGATATAAGTAGAAATAAAAGGTGGAGAAGCTGAGAGTTTTAGCAATTAAGCAACATCAGAGAAGAAATATATAAATTACTTGTTGGGAATTGATTTCCTTCTAACCTGAAATAACTTAAACTAGTTGGTCTTTAGGTCTTCTTGGGGTGTTTGAAGACTTAAAACAGCCCAAATTGGTTCAAAGTGGTTTGAGATGAGTAAAAATTATCACTCAAGCCTTAGATAACTTAATAATCTGCTATAATCACTTGATAACTTGATTGAATGGTTTCTGGAAGTATATGTAACTGGTTCTGGGGTGTAAAAATCATTGAAAGTGGCCTTTATTTATAACTTCTGCATCCCAGTCTGTCCTTCTGAGGGATATAGGGGACAAATCAGGTTGTTTCTGAAGCTAGAAGCTCAATGAGTGGTAGAAAAGCATGTGCATCAGGTTCTGCAGCATGGATAGGTAAAGTTTCAGCTCTCTGATACCAGGGACCTTGCAGTCCTTTAGCTACAGAGAGTGATAGAAGATACTAAAATGATAATAATAATATTATTCCAATGATAAAAACGTAAAAATCTCAAACAATTAATATGTTAAGAGCCAGTGCAAGGTTTAATTGGTTTGGTTAAAAAGGGTTTTCAATTTGTTATAAAAGAGGGGCCACAGTATTATACTACTGGGGGTCTTTACAGACAAACAACCTCTCTTCAAGGGGCCTGCTTAGGCAGCTTAAAAACCTTGTAATGAAGATGGGTGCTGTCAGCTTGCTACTATATACAGAGCAAAACTGTCAAATAGTAACACAAAATATGAAAAATAAGAATACCTCAATTAACAAAGCAAGGAGTGAGAAATCCATAAATATTATTACAGGAATGGATTTCTCACCCAAAACTAGGTAGGGTCACTCACTGACCCCACCCTTGAATTCCAAGTCCTTATATTTTTAAAATAATTAAAAAGAAAAGTACTGGAAATTACAACACCTGTATGGCACTTTTTGGCCATTTTAATATTTCACACATGTTGTCACATATAGGGTTTACACCTAAAATTCACTCAGAATTGAGGTGTTGTGTATATTTTAGGAGTTACACGCGGAAATGTGTTATGTCACAATTCCCGCGCGCAGCCCCGCATCATTACATAACCCTACATACTAGCAGCAGCAGAATCCCGCGTACTAGAGACCCGCGCGCAGCTGATTATGCCACGCACGCAGCAGATCCTACCCCGCGCGCATCTGTACTACTGATCCCCGCGCTGTGGAAACCAAAGGGGGCAACACCCCTTAAGTCGTCCTCGAATTCCGGAAGTTATTGATCAAAGCGTCTGTAAGGAGATTGGATGCAGCCGTTCAAGAGAGAGATAGAGTGAGAGGGAGGGAGCAATAATAAGGTGAATTCCTTCTTTTCCAATCCAATCCAATCCGAGGCCATAAAAAGTAATATCCTAAAGTGCAGTCCAGTCCGTAAAGCAAAGTGAAGTCCGGTGAAGTCTTTTTTTCTCCCCCCCCTCTACAACCCGGAGTTGAGAGCAAAGTATTTAAGTCCTCCCTCTCAACCCTAGCCTAAGTACAACCACAAGTAAGCAAGAATGATGAAATACAACCCCTAAGCACAAAACCCTAGCCCAATCCTACCCCTCCATCCCTTGCCCCATAACCCATGCCCCTCAATATCAACGTACACCCAGCTTGCCTGCCCGCGCGCGTCCGCCCAACAACCCGTTCCAGGTATCCGCGTACCCGCGTGACCCAATCCGCGCGTCTTGCAATGCGCGGTCCGCCTGGTCCGCGCGAGCCGTCCAATCCGGGCAAGCTTTCCGATCCGCGCAAGCCTTCCGACCCAAGCAAGCTTTCCAATCCGCGCAAGCCTTCCGATCCGCGCAAGCTTTCCGATCCGCGCAAGATTTCTGGTCCGCGCAATCCGTTGTCTCCTGTCTCCAGGTGCTGAGCCCAACCCAACCGCTGCTGGGCTTACCTGACTGCTGCTGAGCCCGCAGCGCGGCTAGCTGCGACAAAGCCCTTCCCATTGCTGAGCGCGCCGCCTGCAGCCCTTTCCCAACTCGCATCCATAAAAGAGCACCACAGTGCCTGGATCAGTCGTGACTAATCTGACAACTGGGTACCGCTCAGAAGAGCTACAACCTAGTTAGGGTTGCCTAGTATATGTAACAAACGGACCTATGCATTAATAATGATCTAAAAAGATCAAAACTTAAATAAAATTAATGAAAATAAAGTTTTAAACATTTTTCAATAAAAATCAAAGATCAAGGACTACCACGTAAACCACGGATCTTGATCTTTGAAGACCACAAAACACTACAAGAAGTGTTCATGAAAATTATTAAAAATTATCTAATTGATAAGCAGATGACGGAAAATCAGTAAACATCCACATCTGCACGCTTCAAAGCAATATCAATAGTACAAATGAAGGATGAGTACAGAATGATCAAATTTATGCTATAACAGATTAACAGATCCTGTGGCTAAAATAGTACAGAAATCCAGCAGATCTAAGGACAGATGATTGACAGCACCAAGTAGACGTGCTAATCTTTCCCTGACTAGCTTGCCAGCCTCAGCCCACGAGCAGAACCCTCTCTACATGCCCTGAGAAGATCAAAATCACCCCAAAAAGGTATTTATACAGACCTCTTTGGATCCATTATTCAATCAGAGTTTACCAGGAATTTATTTATTATCAATCAGAAACCATGTCATTGTTAATCAAGTGCTTATATGAAGATAAGCAAGTGATTTATGAATTAGTCTGCCATAGTATTACTTTCCTATATTAACCAATCGACCATTGAAGTTTAGTCAAGCAATCTACCCCACCTGCTCTGAAACCCTTCCAATTATTCAAGGATTTTCGTGGTAAAGTGCTCAGAGTGAGTTTTACCCTTCCTGTCTAGGCCGCTTGTGCTGTTAAGCCCAGCCACTAGTGGAATAAGTCCTTTCTGAGGCACCCATCTTTATTCCAAGGTTCTTAAACTGCCCAAGGAGGCCCCTTGAAGAGAGGTTGCTAGTCTGTAAAGATCCCCAGTAGTATAATACTGTGGCCCCTCTTTTATATTATATTTAAAACCATCTACCACCAAACGAATTAAACCTTGCAACTGCTCTTATTAAATCATTTATTTGAGCTTCTAAGTGTTTATTATTGGAATCAGAATTATTATTATCATTCCAGCATTTTTATCACTCTCTGTAGCTAAAGGACTGCAAGGTTCCTGGTATCAGAGAGCTGAAAGGTGCCTTAGAAAGGGCTTATTCCACTGATATGTCCAGGAAAAATTGCAAAATGGCCAAGAAAGGAAGGGAAACACTCACTCTGAGCACTTTACCACGAAAATCCTGCAATAATAGGAAGGGTTTCAGAGCAGATGGGGCAGATTTGCTTGATTAACTTCAATTGGTTGATTGGTTTTTTGAGATATAAATAATAATACTACAGACTAAGTCATAAATCACTTGCTTATCTCTTGAATAAGCACTTGACTAACAATGAAACAGTGTCTGATTTACAATAATAATTCCTGGTAAACTGATGATGAATAATAGGTCCAAAGAGGTCTATATAAATACCTTTTTGGGGTGACTATGAGCTTCTCAGGGTATTTAGAGAGGGTTCTTCTCTTGGTCTGAGGCTTGCAAGACATTCAGGGCAATATCAGCACGTCCACTTGGTACTTTCATTCAGCTGACATCAGATCTTCCGGATTTCTGTGCTATTTTAGCAACAGAATCTGTTAATCTGTTATGGCGTAAATGTGATCATTCTGCCCTCATCCTTCATTTGTACTATTAATATTATTTTAAAGTGAAAAGATGTGGATGTTTACTGATTATCCATCATCTGCTGAGCACATAGGTAATTTTTAATAATTTTTATGATGACTTCTAGTATTGTTTTGTGGTCTTTGAAGATCAGGATAAGTGATTGATGTGGTAATCCTCAATATTTGGTTTATTATAAAAAATACTTAAATAAAATTAATAAGAAACTAAGTTTAAGTATTTTTTTATAATAAACCAAATATTTAAATAAAATTAATAAGAAACTAATTTTAAGTTTTATAGTTTTTAGACTATTAATAATGCATATGTCAGGTTATTAAATATGCCAGCTAACCCTAACTAGGTTGTAGCTATCTTGAGCGCTACCTGGTTTTCAGATTTGTCACAACTGATCCAGGCTTGGGGATCAGTCAATTCAGATGCATGCAGGGTAGGATCCGCTGCATGCGTGGCAAAATTAGCTGCGCGCGTGACCTCTGTATGTGGGAATGTGTAGCTATGGGTACGTAGGGTTGTGTAAGGATGTGGGGCTGCGCGCAGGAATTGTGACATAACACATTTCTGTGTGTAACTCCTAAAATATACACAACACTCCAATTCTGAGTGAAATTTGGTTGTAAAACCTATACGTGACAATACATGTGAGATATTGAAATGGCCAAAAAGTGCCATATTGTTGTCATGGCTTTTGGTCCCTTTTTCCATTTAATTATTTAAAAATAGAAGGAGTTAAATTTCCAGGGTGGGGTCGGTGAGTGACCCTAACTAATTTTGGGTGAGGAATCCATTTCTGCAATATTATTCATGGATTTCTCACCCCTTCTTCAGTCAATTTAACTTTTCTTATTTAATTGTTTTTATCACATTTCTTCTGTTACTTTTACAGGTTTCTCTGTACATAGTAGCAAGCTGACATACAGAATCAGTCCTGAATTGGAATTGTTTGTAATAAATTTTTTTTAATTTTTTTGGAAAAACCATCCAAAAATTCAAATGATCCAATTTTGTTCATGTATAGCATGGGAATTTGAAAAATATGATTGGATATTCAGATTCAGGGAGAGTCTAAAAAAATATTGATGTCCTTTAGTCCACATTCATGTCACTTTTAGTGGGGTTTTGGGCCCTCCAAATTTGTTCAGTGTTGTTTTCAGGGCTCAATGTATTTATTTAAATTACTTCATTTTATTTTTTAGGTAATTTTATTGGGTGATGTTAAATTCAAAGGTCATTTGAGACGTGTGGCACGGCTACATGGCTACACCTGAGCCATGCAGACCCCACATGATTTGAGTGTGATTGGGCTGTACTCCACACATCACCGGACCGCTGTGTGGTGGCAGCACAACTACATTTGAGCCGTGTAGAGCCCCACACAACTTGAATGTAGTCATGTTTACATACCACATGGCCAAATCAACCACATTCTATTCTTGTGGGGCTCTACATGGCTTGAATGTAGTTGTGTAGCCGTGCCCCCAGGCTACAAGTCTTGTGTGCAAAAAAATAAAGAATAAAGGATATAAAATAAACCAAATAAAAACTAAATAAAAATACAAAAAAAAAACAGAAATCAACCAAAAGATCAAAAAAAGTTGATTTTTTTTGTTAAAAAACAAAAAAATAAGAAATAAAATAAAAATGAGTAAAAATCAATAAATAAAAAAAAAATAAACACTGAAGGGGCCTCGTACCCCCAAACACGGCTCAAAACTGCCGTGTAAGGGGTGTATACAGCCCCCTGGGGGTGGCATTTGTTTGATAAAAGTCCTTGGTTGCGCATCTAGACGCGTGTTTTCGCCTGCACGTGCATCTTGGACGCGTGTATGGGCCAAAAAAGGTCTCCATTGGGCCGTGTAGGGACCTACATGACTCCCACACAGCTGGGAGTTGTGAATTCAACATCACCCAATTTTATTTGATTCAGTTATTTTTCCAACCATTCTCTACCTGCAAAGATATTTTTTACATATGCTGTATGTCTCTGTCTGGGTTGTACCCCATATTATTTGTGAAAAAAAATAAAAATAAATAAGTAAATAAATAAACAACTAAATAAATAAATAAATTGACCAATAAATAAATAAAAGAATGAATGAATAAATGAATGAATGAATAAATAAATAAATAAATAAATAAATAAATAAATAAATAAATAAATAAATAAATAAATAAATAAATAAATAAATAAATAAATAAATAAATAAATAAATAAATAAATAAATAAATAAATAAATAAATAAATAAATAAATAAATAAATAAATAAATAAATAAATAAATAAATAAATAAATAAATAAATAAATAAATAAATAAATAAATAAATAAATAAATAAATAAATAAATAAATAAATAAATAAATAAATAAATAAATAAATAAATAAATAAATAAATAAATAAAGAAATAAATAAATAAATAAATAAATAAATAAATAAATAAATAAATAAATAAATAAATAAATAAATAAATAAATAAATAAATAAATAAATAAATAAATAAATAAATAAATAAATAAATAAATAAATAAATAAATAAATAAATAAATAAATAAATAAATAAATAAATAAATAAATAAATAAATAAATAAATAAATAAATAAATAAATAAATAAATAAATAAATAAATAAATAAATAAATAAATAAATAAATAAATAAATAAATAAATAAATAAATAAATAAATAAATAAATAAATAAATAAATAAATAAATAAATAAATAAATAAATAAATAAATAAATAAATAAATAAATAAATAAATAAATAAATAAATAAATAAATAAATAAATAAATAAATAAATAAATAAATAAATAAATAAATAAATAAATAAATAAATAAATAAATAAATAAATAAATAAATAAATAAATAAATAAATAAATAAATAAATAAATAAATAAATAAATAAATAAATAAATAAATAAATAAATAAATAAATAAATTAAAAAATAAATAAATAAATAATAAATACCTAAAATATATTAAAAAAATATAAATAAATAAGATAAATAAATGAAAATGAAAATTTTCAACCCTACACGGCCAATTTTGAGGTGTGAAAGGGTTGTGTAGGGTTTCAAATTTAACATTGCCCATAAACCTTTCCAACAAGTGCAATGGTAAGGCAATGACTTTTGGCCTAAACATAATAGGTCAATGAAGGTGATTAAGGAGTGGGATTTCAAGGATGGGGTTGGTGAGTTACCCTACCTAAAATTGGGTGGGAAATCCAAATCCTTGATTTTTTTCTTTTTTTGCTTCTCCTTGATAAATTTTTATTTATTTATTATTTTTGGTCTCTGAAAGCTTTCTCTGGAATATTAGCCAGCTGACATGTGAATTCAAACCCTCTTTGTTCTATTGAAGTTGGAGTAATAACCTTGTGAATTTCTGCACTGTGAGAAAATAGATTGCACCTACTTGCATTGTGTCCTTCCTTTTGCAGAAACTTTTGCATTCATACAGCTCTTCTTTGTTGGATCAGCACCTCCCTTTTGGAACTCCAGTTTTTTATCTGTAGCAAAGCTTGGCCAGCACAGTGCTTCATAATTTAATAAATATCAATAGCCAGGAAAGTGTTAAAATAGCAATTTTTAACTTTTACTGACCTTTGGGGAATTTCATCAACCTTGAAGGTTTATTTCAATTGAAAAAAGCTGTTAATATTCACAATAAAGTTTTGGAACATCTTTCAGGGTTCAAAGAGCTTCTTCTGGTGCAAAATACACCATTTGAGAATTCTTGCATGCCTTTTGAGGGTTCAAAAAGCTTCTTTTGGTGGGAAAATAGACCTTTTTAGAATTTTTGCATCCCTTTTGAAGGTTCAAAGTACTGCCTGGGGTTTGAAAACAAATTTTTTGGGAATTTGTTGGGATTATGGAGGTCTGTAAAAATTAAATCAGGCCTTTTTTGGATAAAATAAGGCCTGGAATTTTGGGGGTGAAATTATATGGATAATCCAAATATGGAAATACATTGAGTAAGCATAAAATGAATAAACACAATAGATAGGCTTAATCAAAGTTGTTAAACCTGAAGTTTTTAATTGCAGTTTTCCACAATACATTTCAGCTTGCTAATATTGCAGAGCAAGCTGCAAAAGTAACAGAAATAACATAAAAATAATAATAATAAGATTAAAATAAAAAGGAGTGGGAAAACCATAAATATCATTACAAAAAACAATTTTCCACCCAAAATTAGGTAGGGTCACTCACTGACCCCACCCTTGTAATCCAACTCCTTATATTTTTAAATAATTAAGGAAAGAAAGACCAAAATACCACAGCACCACTATTGAACTTTTTGGCCAATTAAATATTTCACACGTATTTTCACGTATAGGTTTCACACCTAAAATTCAGTCAGAATTGAGGTGTTGTGTATATTTTAGGAGTTACGGACGGAAATGTGTTCTGTCACAATTCCCGCACACAGCCGCGGCAGCCAATGCACCTGCGCAGGGCTGAGCTACAGCTCTGTCACTCTTTCAAAGCCATGTATGCAGCCCAGTACGCAGCCGCAGGACTATGGGTTGACAAAGGGACAGGCGGCCTGAGAAACCTAGGTACCGGGTAAACATGCTACAACCCACATGGGAACATTTTACATATGTAATAAATGTTCCCATGGATAGTAGATATTGTAAAAGTAAATAAAAATATATAAAAATACTTAAATAACCTTTATAACCATTTTTTATTAAACATAATTCAAAGTACCAAGAATTTCGAAAATAAGACAATGACAACTTCTAAAAATATATTAAAATACTTAAATATACTATAATGAGAATTTTTAGACATCAACATTTTTGTGACATAATAAGAAAACCAATGATGTAAAGATATTACATGAATACCCATGACTTATATTTTTAAGTAATTATTTTAGTAAATCAAATGAATTTTGAAAATAAGGAGTAAAATCAATATCATGACTTTACTCCAAATATTTAATACATAATGAGAACTCACCTGACATCAGAATATCCGTTGGAATGTCTATTAATATAATTAGTAACTTACTGGGAAAATTTACTAAGGATAATTAATTAAATAATAAATAAAATGTACAGACTAGTGTTATTCACATGTCCATATTTCAATTATAAAGTAGAATAATTCCCATACCCTGTGGAATTAGATGCTACCCCTGTTACTGCACCAAGAACATGTGACAGGCTACCAATAGTTACCCTGCTAGCCTCAGTTTCCGTCCCTTTGAGCCCCTTTACCCCTCAGAAGGACAATATTTGGACTCCAAAAGCTATAAATAAAGAGCTCTTTTGAAGATATTGATACCTAGAGACCAAGTTATATTTACATCCAGACACAGTGCCAAGGTAATGAAATACCTATAAGACATAATTAAGTGATTTATGACTTAGTCTGAATAATAATATCCGTCCTCAAACCTCTTTTTATCAATTTAAACTTCTGAACAACCTTATAACCCCAGTATACAGGTTTAACCCATCAGTGCACTTCCCAAACAGATACCCAAAGGATTTAATAATATACCAGTGAGTTTTATTATCCTTTCTCTTTTGTGGAAGCTTGGTTACAAAGCCCTGCCCCTCCACCGTGTATTTTATATACATATTATCTTTGGGCAAAATATCATTTAAACTGAAGGGCCTAAAGTAACCAGGAATACGTGTTTTCATACTGAAATCCCTGAAGATAGGTGTTAAAGATCCGCAATATAATTGTCCCCTCTATAAAAATATTTGATAATCAATTTATGTATATTGATTTATAACAATAAACCATAACCAAACCAATTAACCTTGCAATAAGCTTTATCCAAATATTTTACGGATTTTTGCTGCATTTATTAAATAATATATTAATTATTTATTCTATCACCTCTGGTACCTAAAGGATAGCAAGGGTCTTGGCATCCAGGAGGCTGAAAATACACTTACCCCCCAGCTGGTTTAATTCAAAAAGGCAGGTTTCAAAAATTAAAACCCAACATCTATGAATCATCATCTATCAACATGTAAAATATCCGTCCATAACTAAAAAATTAATCAACCATGCCCATACCTTCCTAAGTTTTTCTTATCAAAACCAATATCACTCACCCGCACCCTAAACTCATAATACCACAAAAAATCACCATACCATCACTCTTAGCATGTCCAAACAATCCTTCAGACAGCCATTTCAAAATGAAGTCAAGCTGACCAAATGTTTGATACTATTTGACTCTGATTCAGACTCCAAATTGGAATTCAATGGGTCAAAATTGAAGTATATTTGAAAACCAGAACTTAGTTCCAAGAATAAACACTCTGAAAAATCCACATTTTGGGAAATGAAAGCTCCTCATCCTCTCTGACTTAATCTTTCAGAAACTCTCTTAAAATTAATTGGAATCAATCATTAGGATTTGGGAGGTCATTCAAAACATTCAAGCAGTTCAGACTTACTCTTGGGATACTGAGTGTGATTCAGATGTCCAATTTGCAATTTATTGTTAAAATACGTATGCACTTAGGTGTGTGCTACATATAAGTGTAATCCAAATGGGATGCACATATGGGCCTCTCCGGCCCATTGGACACTCACATGGACCATACAGGCCCGTGTGGATGTCATCAATTTGGGGAAACTGGCCTCAAAACGCGTGAAAAAGGCCTATTGGTACACAGGCCCTAACGGGCCCGGTGAGGTATATGGGCAAATACAGCCAGATGGGCTTGTATGGGCATAATTGGGCCCAACATTTATTTTGGACATACTTGGCCAGACGGGCTGGGCCTCCAAAGTATGGTTTACTTAGTTTTTGGGCTTGGGGCGGCCCATTGGGGCCTCCGTCCGTGTTGCAGCCCGGTTGGGGCTGCCACCCGTGTTGCGGCCCGCTTGGGGCCGCTGTTTTTGCCTTTGGCCCGTCTATGGGGCCTGATGGCCCGCGTGGGGCCATCTTTGCGGCTGTTGAGCCAATTGCAGCCGCCGGCTGTTGGTGCCGCAAGGGCCAGGGCCAACCGCCCCGGCTCCCTTGCCTCCCCTTGCCCGCCATTGCAAGGGGGAGGTGGGGGCAGCTGGTAGCAACCAGCTTGCCACCCAGGCCAGTTGCATCAAGGCGACTGGGGGTGGGGGGGAATTGACCACCCCCCCACCAGCCCTAGGTGGTTAGGGCAATGACAAGGTAGCTGGTCGCAACAAAGAAACCAGCGGTTGGGGGGACCTGACCACCCCTTCACCATCAAAGCAAAGGGGCGCTCTCCCCCCCCTCTTTACCAAGGGGCAGGAGCGACTGGGCTGTGGGGAACTGACCACCCCCCAGCCCACCATTCTATGCCGACGCCCTGGGGGTATCAACCCCCAGGGCCCCTGGTAGAGGGATTTGACCGCCCCCTCCAGGGATCTGTGAGAAAGAGGGGGGGGATAGCATGTCCGCTGGTCACCCCCCCCCCATGTGGGTCTGAGACCGGACCCAGGTGTGTCCTGGGTCCCACCTGGCCATTTGTATGGCCAGGGGCTGGTTGCATGAGGCAACCAGCCAGTATTTGAGGTCAGGGATTGAACAGCACAGGGGCTGGTTCAGTCCCATAACGGTGGAAACACCAGAAAAGACCGGAATAGGCTGGTTGTAAGGGTACAGGGACTGATGCCATGTGGGCTGATGTAGTCCAAACCAAGTAACAAGGCCTGTAGAGCCTGTAGAGCTATTTCAGGGCGGAAAATTTGCCTTTTGGCTTGTTGTATCATGGGCTCAGAAGAGGCCAATTGTTTGTTCTTGAGGAGCTCTTCCCCCTGCTTTTTTCCATCATCCTATTCATCATCCAATTGAATTCATCACCAATATCATCCAATGTATTGCCCCATTGTGAGAGCCCATCAGCAATTATTGACACAAGGTGTCCAGCATTTCTTTTGCTTTTAATACTGCTCATTTTCCTAAGCTAATTGCTGGCCATAATTTTAACACATTATCAGTACCAACATCATCATTACTTCCAAGCCATCTAGACCCTTGTACCTTACTCTGGAGAACCTCAAAGAACTCAAGTTTTACAAAAAGATGTCCTGTATCCCTGATGTTAGCTCCACCAAGATATTTCTGAACAGTCAGAATTATAATGCTTGGGCTGTCCTTATGGATAGTGAGCTGGATAACATCTGTTGTGGGGAGATAATGGATGCAGATGACACTTTGATCAGTTCAGAAGTGGAGAAAAAGTCTTATCATCTCATCCTTAGGCATCTTGATGAGAATCATGTGACATGGGTTGCCAATACTCTTAGGGAAGATGAGAGAAGGAGGGGCAGCATCCTTTGGAAGTTGCTTAAGTCCAAGTATGCTGGTGATTCTGTTCACCAGAAGGGTATAGCTTTCAATAAACTGTTCAAGTTACAATATTCAAATTGTAAACATTTTGTTGCAGAGGCTAGGTCTAGCATAGCCAAGTTTAAGTCATCAGGAATTGACATGGATCCTGAGTGTTTGTAACTCTTCATCCTTCAGAAGCTACCAAAGGAGTTTTATTCTTTAGTCAGAATTATTTCTCAATTGAATCCTCTTCCTGGGGAGGAGGATGTGCTGAAAAGGATTGAAAAGGATGATCTTCAGTTCAAGATGAAGGGGGGTTCTGGAACAGCCCTTGTTGGAAAGACTGGAAAATCTTGCAAGAAGGCAAAAAAGGATTTGTCCAAGGTCTTATGCTATAATTTTCAGAATAAGGGGCATTATGCTAAGGATTTCAAGGAGGCCAAGAAGAGGAAGAAGTCCAAAGATAGTGACAAGGAGGCCAATCTCACTACTGAAAACTTTGCAATGGTGGTTTTTGATGGTCCAATGGAAATGGTTGTAGGGGAAGAAGGTCCCAACAAAAAGGCCAAAATTGATGAGTATCAAGAAATGGACTTGATTGATTATGAAGTGAGTAATATTAACCTCAAAGATGAGAACTTATCAGTGACTGATAAAGCTTCTTTCCTATTAGGAGGATTGAAGGAGGATGTTCTTGTTTTGATTGATTCTGGCTACAGATCACATGTTCTTTGAACCAAATTTATTTTCAAATCTTAGTGATTATGATGGAGTTGTAAATATTGGTCATAAAGGCAGAACAATTCAGATTAAAGGAATTGGAAAATTTATTCTTGAAAATCACTTGGGTTTCAAAATTTCTTTTGAGAAAGTGTTCTATGTACCAGAATTGCCTTATAACCTTGTGTCCCTTGGAGTTTTGTGGAAAAAAGGTTTCCAGATTTTTTATCTTAAAGAAGATAGGTTTGTTATTGATATGAATGGGAGAGCTGTTCTTAGTGGACAGGTTTGGAACAAGCTTTTGTGTGCAAGCTTGTTCAAAATCTCAGCTTTGAGCTCTGTTTCTCACAATAGAAGTGGCCATAAGGTAAAGGACAGCAACTGTGAGAGTTTTACCTTTGGGGCTAAGACTAGAAATGTGTTCTCAAAGAGTAGAGATCACACTGATGTTCTTAGAGAGGAATTTTCCATTGATTTGGCAGGGTCATTCACACCAGAGTCCCTTGGTGGGGAAAGATACTTCATAAATTTAGTTGATACTGCAACTAATTAGGTTTGGTTTAAATCAATTTGATCTAAGGATCAGACCACAGAGGAGGTTTCTGTAATCTTCAAAGTCTGGAAACAGAATGTTCTAATGAAGGAGATCAAGAGGGTTATCACCAATGGAGGTGGTGAATTTGTGAGTAAAGAATTTGAGAGGTTATTGAAAGGTTATGGTATCATTCATATAGTCACTACTGCAAGTACTCCACAAAATAATGGAATAGTTGAGAGAATGAATAGGACTTTACTGGACAAGGTCAGAACTATTATGTCTCAATCTTGTCTACCAAAGTTCTTATGGGCTGAGTTGATGTTTACAGTCTGTCTGTTTCATAAAATTGTAAGTGTTAATGGGAAGAGTCCTCATTATAAGTTTTGGAAGTTGTACCCCAAAACATAACACCTAAGAAAAATTGGTTGTTGGTGTATTATAGTGCCCACCATAATGAGATGGTGGGAAAATTAGACCCTAGATCCAGAACAGGGGCACTTGTAGGCTATGATTTAATAAGTAAATTGTATAGGATCTATTGTCCAGGGACAAGAAAGGTTATCCGTAGTAGGGATGTAAAATTTGATTAAAGTACCTCTCCACTCAAAATGAGTGAAGATGTTGTTGTGAATAATTCACAGCAAGAAGTAGAAGTAGCACCTATTTCACCAGCAAAGGCTGCGGAACATGTGGTTCCAGAAGATGAAGAGATGGCAGAAGTGCCACCAGAGGGTTCAGTGCCTGCTTCAGGGGAGTCTGTTCATTCAGAACCTGATGAGCCTCCACCACCAGTTAGAAGGAGTGGTAGGGTTAGAGTACCAGTTGATAGGTACAGGTAATGGAAGTCCCATTATGCTGCCACAGGATATGAGGAAGATACATTTTAGGAACAGTGTATGTTCAATGAAGTCCTGGAGTTGTGTTCAGAAATGGGTAACAGGGTTAACCCACAGAGCTTTGGCCAAGCTATGAATTCTGATGAGAGAGCCAACTGGAAGAGTGCTATTTTTGAGGAATTTGATTCTCTAGAAAATAATAGTGTATTTGAAGTGGTTAAGCGGGATTTTGTTCCAAAACAAAAGAACATTGTGGGGTCTAGATTGGTTTTAAACAAGAAGCTTGACAAGAATGGATTTTTGAAAAGATTCAAAGCTAGATGCGTTGCACAGGGCTTCAAGCAGAGAGAGGGTATCAATTACCAAGAAACTTTCTCACCAACTGGAAGACTGTCCACCTTCAGGCACATCATTGCTCTGGCAGTGGAGTTGGGTGAAGAAATCAGACAAGCTGATTTTGTAACAGCATACTTGAATGCAAAACTTGGAGAGGAGGAGACTGTTTATATGTCAATCCCTGATGGTTTTTGTGAATGGTTAGTAGAGACTGAAGCAGAAACCATGAAGAAAATCTTTGTTAGAAGTTTTCTTTCAGCAGATAAAGGTGAATATGTCCTCAAGCTGTGTAGATACCTTTATGGATTGAAGCAAGCAGCTAGATTGTGGTATAATACCATGAGTGAGAAACTGATACAGATTTGTTTCAAGACGTCTGAGTCTGACCCTTGTCTTTTTGTAAGAAAGGATGCAATTTTGTTTGTATGGGTTGATGAAATTATCATTATTGGAAATGGTAAAGAGAGAGTCATGGAGAAACTTAAAAAGTAATTCAAGATCAAAGATCTTGGTCTGGCGCAACAGGTGTTAGGAATGAAAGTCAGTAAGAGCAAGAATGGTATTAAGTTAGACCAGAGCCATTACGTGGAAGCTCTTCTTAAGCAATATGGCTTAGAGGATGCAAAGGAGTTTGGTACTCCCATGCAGTCAAACATTAGTTTAGAGAAGTCTACAGATGAGGAGTATCTGGAGTTTGTTCAATCTGGTAACAACTACAGGTCAGCTGTTGGATTGCTTAATTATTTGGGGCAGTGTACAAGGCCCAAAATTGCCTTTGCAATTGGTGTCTTGTTGCAACACTTAGAGAAGCCAAGCATGAGGCATTGGTCAGCGTTTAAGAGAGTTATGAGGTATCTTAAAGGAATGCACAGTCTGGGACTGCTGTTTACAAAGTCAGAAAACTTTTATTTGGTTGGTTATTCCAATGCAAGTTGGGCAGATGGTAACACTAGGGAATCAACAAGTGGTTTTGTATTCTTCTTAGGTAAGAATCTGGTGTCATGGATGTCCAAGAAGGTGTTGGCAGTAAGTCTTTCATCAACAGAGGCTGAGTATAGAGCTTACTTAGCAGCTTCACAAGAAGCAAAATGTCTTACAAAGGTCTTAGAGGATACACATAAGCCACAAGGGTTTGCATTTTTGTATTCTGATAACCAGAGTGCCATTGCCTTGGCGCAAAACCAAGTGTTCCATTCAAGAACAAAACATATCAATGTTCACTATAACTATATTCAAATGCAGTTAACTTCAAGGAGATTGTATTGAGGTACATGACCACTGGAGTGATTATTGTGGATATCTTGACTAAGGCTTTAGATAGGAACAAGCATCAAGGCTTTGTGACTAACATGCGGATGTCACTCCTTTTGGATTAAGGGGGTGTGTTAAAATACGTATGCACTTACATGTGTGCTACGTATAAGTGTAATCCAAATGGGATGCACATATGGGCCTCTCTGCCCCATTGGACATTTAGACGGACCATACGGGCCTGTGTGGATGTCACGGATTTGGGGAAACTGGCCTCAAAACGCGTGAAACAGGCCTATTGGTACATGGGCCCAGTGAGGTATATGGGCAAATACAGCCAGATGGGCTTGTATGGGCATAATTGGGCCCAAGGTTTATTTTGGACATACTTGGCCAGATGGGCTGGCCCGCCAAAGTATGGTTTACTTAGTTTTTGGGCTTGGGGCAGCTGCCCGTGTTGCAGCCTGGTTGGGGCTGCCACCCATGTCGCGGCCTGCTTGGGGCCGCTTTTTTTGCCTTTGGCCCGTCCATGGGGCCCAACGGCCCACGCGGGGCCATCATTGGGGCTGTTGGTGCCGTGAGGGCTGGGGACAACGGCCCCAGCTCCCTTTCCTCCCCTCGCCTGCCATTGCAAGGGGGAGGTGGGGCAGCTGGTAGCGACCAGCTTGCCACCCAGGCCGGTTGCATCAAGGCAACCAGCAGTGGGGGGGAATTAACCACCCCCCCACCAGCCCTAGGTGGTTAGGGAAATGATGAGGTAGCTGGTTGCGACAAAGCAACCACAGGTGGGGGGACCTGACCACCCCTCCACCATTGAAGCAAAGGGGCGCTCTCCCCCCCCCCTTTACCAAGGGGGAGGAGTGACTGGGCTGAGGGGATCTGACCACCCCCCAGCACACCATTCTATGACAATTCCCTGGGGTTATTGACCCCCAGGGCCCCTGGTAGGGGGATTTGACCGCCCCCTCCAGGGATCTGTGAGAAACAGGGGGGGGGGGGGCAGCATGTCCGCTGGTCACCCCCCCCCCATGTGGGTCTGAGACCGGACCCAGGTGTGTCCTGGGTCCCACCTGGCCATTTGTATGGCCAGGGGCTGGTTGCATGAGGCAACCAGCCAGTATTTGAGGTCAGGGATTGAACAGCACAGGGGCTGGTTCAGTCCCATAACGGTGGAAACACCAGAAAAGACCGGAATAGGATGGTTGTAAGGGTACAGGGACTGATGCCATGCGGGCTGATGTAGTCCAAACCAAGTAACAAGGCCTGTAGAGCCTGTAGAGTTATTTCAGGGGGGAAAATTTGCCTTTTGGCTTGTTGTATCATGGGCTCAGAAGAGGCCAATTGTTTGTTCTTGAGGAGCTCTTCCCCCTGCTTTTTTCCATCATCCTATTCATAATCCAATTGAATTCATCACCAATATCATCCAATGTATTGCCCCATTGTGAGAGCCCATCAGCAATTATTGACACAAGGTGTCCAGCATTTCTTTTGCTTTAAATACTGCTCATTTTCCTAAGCTAATTGCTGGCCATAATTATAACATTTATCTATGCCATTGTTTACCCAGTATTGATGTAACAGATTCTAATTACTCAAATCACATTTTGGTCATTGTATATGAACCAGAAATTTTTTACCAACAATTAATTATTGCTGCAATCCTACAATTTTGCTTCCCAGCCGTTTTCTGGCCAAAAGAAAAAAAAAGAAGAAGACAAAGAAAAACAAAAACAGAAGAATTAGAAAATGCAGGTGTTTAGAAATGAAGGCTTTTCAGGTAGTGCTGGCTGTTTTTATGGAACAGCCATCCCCTTGGGTCAAAATACTTGCTTGATGGCACTTGCTATTTCCATTGAAAGAGAATAAAAACTACCCATCATGGTACAAGTCTGAACAACACCAATCTGAACAATTATTTTTTCATTTGTTCCAATCCATAAATTGATTGTAAGATCTATTTTCCAAATTGCAAATAAATTTTCCCAATTGATTTCAAACCAATTTTCCAAATCAATTGCAAAGCAATTTGCCAAATTGATTGCAAAGCAATTTGCCAAATTGATTGCAAAGCAATTTTCCAAATTGATTGCAAATTAATTCTTCCAAATTAATTTCAAATAAACTCTTCCAAATTGATTGCAAATGAATTCTTCTAAATTGATTGCAAATCAATTCTTCAAAATTGATTACAAATCAATTCTTCAAAATTGATTACAAATCAATTCTTCAAAATTGATTACAAATCAATTCTTCAAAATTGATTACAAATCAATTTTTGCAAATTGATTGCAAATCAATTTTTCCAAATTGATTGCAAATCAATTTTTCCAAATTGATTGCAAATCAATTTTTCCAAATTGATTGCAAATCAATTTTTCCAAATTGATTGCAAATCAATTTTTCCAAATTGATTGCAAATCAATTTTTGCAAATTGATTTCAAATTGATGGCAAATCAATTTTTCCATGTTTATTTCAAATCAATTTTTGAAAATTGATTGCAAATCAATTTTTACAAATTAATTGCAAATCAATTGTTGCAAATTGATTGAAAATTGATCTTTCCGAATTGATTGAAAATCAATCTTTCCAAATTGATTGAAAATCAATCTTTCCAAATTGATTGCAAATCAATCTTGGCAAATCAATTTCAAATCAATTTTCCAAAATTATTGTAAAGTTTATTTGAGCCTGACCCAAGGCCCGGCCAGTTCCAAACCTGTGTTGAAAAATTTTAATACGTTTATCTTTTTCAATGATAATAAAAAGTATAAAATAAACATAAAAATAAAAATAAAAATAAAAATAAAAATAAAAATAAAAATAAAAATAAAAATAAAAATAAAAATAAAAATAAAAATAAAAATAAAAATAAAAATAAAAATAAAAATAAAAATAAAAATAAAAATAAAAATAAAAATAAAAATAAAAATAAAAATAAAAATAAAAATAAAAATAAAAATAAAAATAAAAATAAAAATAAAAATAAAAATAAAAATAAAAATAAAAATAAAAATAAAAATAAAAATAAAAATAAAAATAAAAATAAAAATAAAAATAAAAATAAAAATAAAAATAAAAATAAAAATAAAAATAAAAATAAAAATAAAAATAAAAATAAAAATAAAAATAAAAATAAAAATAAAAATAAAAATAAAAATAAAAATAAAAATAAAAATAAAAATAAAAATAAAAATAAAAATAAAAATAAAAATAAAAATAAAAATAAAAATAAAAATAAAAATAAAAATAAAAATAAAAATAAAAATAAAAATAAAAATAAAAATAAAAATAAAAATAAAAATAAAAATAAAAATAAAAATAAAAATAAAAATAAAAATAAAAATAAAAATAAAAATAAAAATAAAAATAAAAATAAAAATAAAAATAAAAATAAAAATAAAAATAAAAATAAAAATAAAAATAAAAATAAAAATAAAAATAAAAATAAAAATAAAAATAAAAATAAAAATAAAAATAAAAATAAAAATAAAAATAAAAATAAAAATAAAAATAAAAATAAAAATAAAAATAAAAATAAAAATAAAAATAAAAATAAAAATAAAAATAAAAATAAAAATAAAAATAAAAATAAAAATAAAAATAAAAATAAAAATAAAAATAAAAATAAAAATAAAAATAAAAATAAAAATAAAAATAAAAATAAAAATAAAAATAAAAATAAAAATAAAAATAAAAATAAAAATAAAAATAAAAATAAAAATAAAAATAAAAATAAAAAGAAAAAGAAAAAGAAAAAGAAAAAGAAAAAGAAAAAGAAAAAGAAAAAGAAAAAGAAAAAGAAAAAGAAAAAGAAAAAGAAAAATAAAAAGAAAAATAAAAATAAAAATAAAAATAAAAATAAAAATAAAAATAAAAATAAAAATAAAACTAAAAATGGCAAAATTGAAAAAAAAAACTTAAGGTGAAGGACTGCCAGCGTCTGACCCAAGTTTGGGGAAGTTTCAAACCTGGGTGGAAATTTTTTTCATTTATTTAAATTATTTTTTTTCAATAATAATAAATACTTTTTTCATATTTTTTGGAGGTATCCTTTCACCTTAAAAAATTCCTTCAAAAAACACAAGAAAATCAAAAAAATCAAATTTCTCTTTGGAAATTTGAATCCTTTTATTTTCCTTTTTATTTCATTTTTTGGGGTGATTCAAGCTATCACAAAGTTAAACCAAAATTTAAGGAGCATTCAAATACTTTTTGGAGATTTTTTGGATGTATTATTTGACCTTAAAGAATTCCTTCAAAAAAGCAAACAATTTGAAACATTAAATTTTCTCTTTGGTTTTTTGGATCCTTTTGTTTTATTTCTTGATTAATTTTGTGAGTGTTTCAAGCTTTTATAAATTCAAAACAACTATTCAAGAGATTTTTAACGTTTTTTCCAGAATTTTTGGATGTCATTTTTGACCTTTAAAAATTCCATCAAAAAACTAAAAAATTTGAAAAATTCACTTTTCTCAGTGGATTTTTGAATCCTTTTGGCCTTTATAATTGATTTTTTTGGGTGAATCAAGCTTTCAGAATTTCAAAAAACAATAAAGCAGATCATTAATACTTTTTAAAGATCATGTGCATTCTTGCATATACCTTACAAACTTCATTCAAAAAATTATAAATAAAGAAAAAATATGGATAAAAATATTAAAATTTATTCAACTATGATAGGTTTTATTTTCCTAATTGATTTTTGTTGAGGGAAAAAAACCTCATTACCAAGATACAAATTTCTCTGAACAATGGTTTCCCAAGATTTGGAATTCTTTGTCAAAAAGCTTTTCCAAAGTGGATCTAACCTGGGAGCTGGCCAATGATCAGACTTGAAATTGAATGAGACTATATGTTTCATTCTTCCAAAAGAATGAAGCAAATAGGAGAAGTTTTGGAATTTTAGTGGGAGGGGAATTCAGAGGAAGATAAGTGCAAGGCAATAAAGAAGAAAACAGAACCACTGGATACTCATATGTTTCAGTCAGAAGGAAACCATGGCATGGAAATTTTATCCACATATTTATGGGAGCTGGGCCAGAAATGTGGTTCAGATTCCTTCTTGCTTCTTGGAACGTTTCACCCCAATATCATGCAGTAATTTTATGTCCTTGAAGATTGGGTTTGAATCAAGCTCTTTCACCATTTCTTTCCTAACTTCAATCTGGTCTTCTGAGTTGCTCCTTAAACAAATGGCTGCTTCTCTCAAGCCACAGTTACCATCCCCTATGACATCTTGAACATTTGAGGTATGTGGAATGGCTGTTTTTGGGGAAATAAAATTTTAGTATTGGAACTATAACCAAAAATCAGAATTTTTTATAGCAGAAAATATGGACTAAAGATAAAAATCATTTGTTCAATTAATACTTGGTCAAAGATTACAGAAGGAGAATACAATTGTGAGCAGGAAACCTAGAGGAAAAACCCAAAAGAAATTGGACAAAATTAAAAAATGAGAAAATACCAAATGTACTCATTTTTTCACTGATTCTTGGGGCTGCTAATACCTTCCTCCAAGGAAGATGGTAAGGATCATTACCCTTTTCATTGGATACCTTTAGTCTCTTGATTATTGTCCCCAAATTGTATTCAGGAGAAGCAACCTGCTCATTCACTATGGTTCCAGACCTCTGATAAACTTTAGAATGAAAAAATTAATGAAAAATAATTTCCAACAAATTAGCCAAAAATAAAAGCAAATGAAAGCTCACCATCTTAATTACATCCACATCTGGCAGCTCTTCATCTGCTGAATCTTCCCCTTCATCCAAATCTGGCACCTCATCATCTCCTGAATATTCCTCTTCAGTCCAAAATTAACTCTATGTTAAAAAAATGACCATGAATCATTAAAAAAAACCCATTGCCAAAAAAATAATTATAGTTATAAAATTACCTCTTCCTCTGATTCCTCCTTCTTTTTTCCCTTCCCTTGGATGGCCGTGCACCTTCTTGAAACCTGAACATATAAAAAAAAATAATTATGAAATTTGATAGATTTTCTTTTCAAAGAAGATGGTGACTAACCTTCAAATTTGCTATTAATTTCCTCTTTGGCCTTCCTCTCCTCTTGTTTTCTTCTAAATATTAAAAACCAGATGGATCTCTTTTGCTTGAGTAATGAGAGATCTTCTTGAAATTGTTGGCTGCTCCTTTGAGTCTTCCTCTTAATTTGGATCTTTGAATGGAATTTGGCTCTTCAATCAGGGTATGTTTATATCTGCCACTGTACACCTTCATGCTTTCACCCAGATAATATAGCTGTTCTACAGGTGGAAACTTTCTGAATTCTTCAAACAGTTTAGTGAAATATAAGTTTTCATTACTTTCTTTGGTTAGAACTTGAAGTTTTTCTGAATCTTCAGTTGATTCAGGGTTCACATTTAACTGGAGAAAGGAAAATCAAAATCAATCAGGAAATTATTCATCTGAGCTTGAATCCCAAGAAAAAAGAGAGAGAAAATTACTGAGATGGGAGCTTTGACATGCCATTGAGGATGAAAATCAAGTTGGAAGATTTCACCCTTTCTGATTGCCAATTTGACTTTGTGAACGCATGGTAGACCCATGTAAGAAGAGTAATCACAATTGTTGCAATTGGTGGAAGAATCAGGAACTTTTGAGGGAAAAGTGGCTGATCTTTCCAGAAAGATGATCCACACAGTGAGGAAAACCAATGAGATGCTTGAATTATTTCTGAGATACTTCAATGGCTCTCTCGCAGGTTTGGATGGTGATGGAACTGTAAATTTTTTGAACAACATTAGAAAAAGAGCCAATAGAATTATTGATTAATCTTTTAATTTAGGAGTGAGAACCTTATACTCTTGATTTACTTTTGTTTCCTAATTGAAATTATTTGTTTTCCAAAAAGGAGACAAATTTATTTCTTAGAGGAATCCATGAAGAATTGAAGGAATTGATTGCAACAAAAGGAACGGTAGAAGAAGAAGCATGGGGTGTGTGTGCTATATTTACAACCAAATGAATTTGAAAGTAGTTTAAGAAATGAAAGAGATGAAAGAGGTAATCAAAATAGGACCTTACTGCTAGACAGAGCTGGAGATGAATGGCAATTTGAGTGAGTGGTAGGTTGAGAAGGTGTGGACAAGTGATTGATGATTTTGAGATGGAGTGGGAATGGTAGATTGAAGGGAATGAGGTCAAGATGAGTTGGATGAAGTCAATATTTGTCGGATAGGAGATGAGGAGGATTGAGGATGGTGAGAAGGGCTGAGAGGAATGATGAGTGAGGAATTGAGAAGGTTGGAAATGATAATGATGGGAATTGAGGGATGAAGAATTGATGAGATCCTGAATTGAGGGATGGAGAATGGATAGGATGCTGATGAGATGGTGAGAGGGGAGAGATTGGGAGATGGGATGCAAGAGTGATGGGTTTCAAATCAGGTCATAGTCAAGATGGCAGCGGATGGAGAGCATCTCTGGATTTGGAGCATCCTCATTCATGGTCAGTGCGGGGAGATCAACAAGAAGATATCAGTCATCTCTCAACACACCCCTGTTTCTAGGAGTGAGGGTCCATAAGATTGTGGATGTGAGTAGTGAGACAAAGAGCCTTATTGCCGGTTTGGTGAGACAGTTGGCAATCATCTGGCCGGAGGGAATGAGATTGGTTATGAGGTGTCTGTTTTACTTTTGTTCATGCAGCCATCTGATTTGATTATTGACGTGTTTTAGAGCACCGTGGTGGGAGTTGTGATTGACAATGTTGTGCAGGGCCTTGTTGTCAACATTGGCGCAATGGGAGAGTTTGAGGTTGGGATTTAGATTGAGGAGAAGATTTTTGATCCAAATTTTTTCTTGAGTAGCAAGCACCAAGGATTTGAGCTTGCCTTCAGTGGAAGAGAGAGATACAGTAGCTTGCAGTTTACTGTGCCAGGCCACAAGGCACCCCTAAAGAAGTATCACAAATCCTGTATGACTTCTGCAAGTGGAGGGGTTGTCAGCGCCATCAGAGCTGCTGAAGCACTTAAGATTGTATTTAAAGGAGGTGGATTTGAGCTGTAGATCCAAGGCTTGGGTTGATTTGAGGTAACACCATGCATGTTTCATTTCTTCCCAATGGTTTACCCTGGTTTTGTTGTTGAAGCAAGAGAGATTGGAGACAGTGTAGGACAGATCTGGGCTAGTTTGGCTGGCTATGAAGTTGAGATAGCCAGTAGCAGAGCAATAGTTGATGCCTAGCTTCAGTAATTTGTTGTTTTTGGAGTCAGAGGACCCCCTAAGTTTTATGTTGGGGGTCATTTTAGTTGATATTGGTTTGGCATGGGAGAGTCCTAACTCAGAGAGTGCAGTCTCTATGTGGTTGAGTTGATGAAGGAGCATTTAGGAGTTCTCTTGAATGAGGTGGTTTCCTGGGATCTTGTTGAGAGGTCCCTTGTGGGAGATTTTGAGCTCCTTTTTCAGATTGAGGCTAAACTCATCCAATTTGCCAACAATGAAAAGATCATCAACATAGACAAAGACGTAAGCAGAGGAGGATCAATTGATTAACAGGCATGGGTTGGCAATGGAGACAAAAAACCCTTGCTTGAGGATCCAGGACCAAAAGGTGTCAGACCAACTCTTGGGGGCCTGTTTCAGCCCATAGAGCGCCTTTTTCAGTCAAAGATGGGTTAATTTAGAATAATATCCTTTGGGGCATTTGATATAGTTTTCTTCATCCAATAGGGCGTGCAGAAATGCGGATTTGATATCCATTTGAAGAGTGGGAAGATTGTGACGGAAGTCATAGACAAGGAGATTTTGCAGAGTGGTAATGAGTCCTATAGGAGCAAATGTTTTTCCATAGTCAAAGAATTCCAGTTTCTTGAAACCTTGGACACAGAGACAAGATTTTTAGATTAAACCTTTTCCCAAAGGATTGTCCTTGAGCCTGAAGACTCAGGTGGTCAAGAGAGCTCTTTTCCCCAAGGGGAGAGAGTAGCATCCTTCCCAAACACCAAGCCATTCAATCCCATTGGTTTCAACCTTCATAGACTTGAGCCGGTGAGTACATTTGGGGGAAGCCAGGACCTTGGGGTAGTTTTGAGGAACAATTATTGCAAGGAAGCCATAGCGTACAGGGGGTTGAAGAGTGGATCAATCTCTGAGGACTTGGGATGCAGGCTTGGTGAGTTTGCGGGAGACAAGTTCACCATCAGAGTCAGAGGAGGAGCAGTTATTGGAGGAGCTTGAATTTTCAACAGTAGGGGGAGTGTTGATTGATGCATTGGTACTGGAGCAGCTCTTGGGTTGGTTGGGAGGGGGTTTGGACGGTATGATGTTTACCTGCAGATTGGGAGATGGGGTGGAGGAAGATGAGGAAATGGAATTTGATGAGTTGAGAAGCTCATTCAGTGTTTCATTGATGGGGAGGAAGGGATCAAAGCGAGATTTGGGAGAATTGGAGGAGGGTAGAAGAGTAAGGTTTTCAAATATTTTAACATGCTTGGAGCAAATGAAATTGTTGATCAAGGGACAGAAGATACAATATGATAGTAATTGCAAGTTGAATCCTACCAGGATTCCTTCAATTCCCTTTTCTTTGAACTTTGAGGAGGGTGGGTGGCATTGGTTGAGAACTATAGTTTTTGATCCCAGGATGAAAACAAGATTGAGATTGGGTGAGAAGCCGTTCCACAGTTCAAAAGGGGATTTTTTGGTCTTTGGTGAGGGGATAAGATTGCAAAGGATGCAGCAGCTGCAAATAATTTCATCCCAGAGTTCCAGGGGAATATTCATGTCAATCATGGACATGCAAGCCACTTCAATGAGTGTTTAGTTTGCTTGTTCCGCGACAGGATTGTGTGGGGGTGTGTACGGTTCAGAGGTGGAATGAAGAATTCCCTCCTTGTTGAAGAAGGAGCTGAGCTTTGAGTTTATGAACTTTCCCCCATTTTCAGAATGGAATTGCTTAAGTTTCCTTGAGAAGAGGTTGGATTGGATGCAGACAAATTTGATAATCCCGTTGGGTGCTTTGGATTTGAGTTTTAGGGGAATACACATCTTGAAGCAGGAGTGATTTTCAGTTAGGATCATGAAGTAGCAATTTCATGTTCTTGACACTGGCTTTATAGGTCCGCAGAGATTGGCGTGCAGTTGATCAAATCATTTGTCTCTTAAGGGAAATTTGCCCCTAAAGGGAGAGCAATGGATCTTGCCTTTGGAGCATGATATACAGCAGGGATTGTCCCAGAGAAGTTTAGGAAAGTTGAGGGAGAGGAGTTTGGTGGATTCAGGGTGAGCGTGAGTGAAACTTTTGTGTAGGGTGGATAGGGTCAGAAAGGAGAATGCTTCAGGAGTGGTGGGATGAGTTGATTCATCCACAATTAGAAGATTGTCTTGGATTTGACCTTCCAGCACAATCAGGTTGTCAAGAGTGACCTTGAATAGATTTGGGGCAGTTTTTATCAACAAGCACCCCCCCCATGATTAATTGAGCTAGAGAAATGAGATTCACAGAAATTTTGGGGACAAATAGGGAATTTGTTAGAGTGAGGGTGGAGTGAGAGGTGATGATCGAAGCAGAGCCTATCCCATTGGACCAAATTGAGGATCCCAGTTTTCCGGTTTGGATTTCTGTCTGACTGGTCTCTAGGGAGTTGAAGAAGCAAGGAATATTGAACATGCTTTGAGACACTCCTGAGTCAAGAATTAGTTGATCTCTTGACAGGCTGGATGAGTGAGTCATGGCAAAACTGAATGCCAGATTAGTGGTGGCTTTGTTGGTAGGGTTAGGCTTCTGAGTAGTGTTGGAGTTTGGTGAGGAGGAGTAGTTTGGGAAAAGATGATGATAGAGCCAGAAGCAGTGGTCTTTTGGGTGATTGGCCTTGGGATTATGCCAATTGGATTTGCATTGGAGGGTCTGTTGATGAGCAAGCAAAGCTGAAGCCTGGGATCTGGTAGCAACTTTGTGCTTGACTTGATTATGTTGTAGCACAAGATTTCCATCAATTTTGTTGTCTCCTAGCAAATGAGTGATGGTGGTCTTGAGATGGTCTAATTGAGGTGGAAATTTGTAGAGAATGAGGTATGCCTCTGAATTTTTGTCCATCTTTATTCCAATTTTGGCAATTTGGAGCAGACAGGCCTTGACTTTGGTGATGAACTTCTCAATGTTCTTGGGGTCAAATTGGAGATTCAGGAAATGAAAGAAAATGCAAGATTGATTTGCGGTTTGTGAGGAGGCAAAGAATTCATTGATTGAATTCCAGATTGAGATGCCATTGGCCAAGTGATGTTCCTTGATGCAATTTACATGAGTTTGATTGTCCAGTTTTCCCAGAATGTAGCCCATGATATCAAGGTTGATGTTGGCAGGACAATTGCTTGGTTTAGCGGAGGTTAGCCAGTGAGATATGCCCTTGAGTGAGAAGATAGTGAGAATTTTCAATTGCCAGAGGGTGAAATTTGAATTGTTGGGATTTGGGATTGAATCCGTCAGAGTCTTCAGTGGTGAGGAGGTGGAGTCTATTGGTCCTGGGTTTGAAATTCTGCGTTTTGGCTTTTAACCGTGAAGAATTGAAGGAATTGATTGCAACAAAAGGACCAACAGAAGAAGAAGCACGGTGTGTGTGTGTTATATTTACAACCAAATGAATTTGAAAGTAGTTTAAGAAATCAGGAAACAAAGAAATGAAGGAGATGAAAGAGGTAATTAAAATGGGACCTTACTGCTAGAAAGAGCTGGAGATGAATGGCAATTTGAGTGAGTGGTAGGTTGAGAAGGTGTGGACAAGTGATTGATGATTTTGAGATGGAGTGGGAATGGTAGATTGAAGGGAATGAGGTCAAGATGAGTTGGATGAAGTCAATATTGTTTGGATGGGAGATGAGGAGGATTGAGGATGGTAAGGAGGGCTGAGAGGAATGACAAGTGAGGAATTGAGAAGGTTGGAACTGATAATGATGGGAATTGAGGGATGAAGAATGAATGAGATCCTGAATTGAGGGATGGAGAATGGATAGGATACTGATGAGATGGTGAGAGGGGAGAGATTGGGAGATGGGATGCAAGAGTGATGGGTTTTGAATCAGGTCATAGTCAAGATGGGAGCGGATAGAGAGCATCTCTGGATTTGAAGCATCCTCATTCATGGTCAGCGTGGGGAGATTGACAAGAAGAGATCAGTCATCTCTCAAAAATCCATGTTTCAAGAAGTTCATCAGAAGTGGGAGGATTCCAGACCAGAGAAAGTTTTGTGAAGTTTTCTTGATAGCTTGATTCAAATTTTGAATAGACCAACTGATTCCATTGTTTCTGTAATGGCTTCCATTCATCTTCATATTTAAAGTGCTTCCTGAAATGAGTTTGAATATTCTTGAAAATGTGCCAGAAACAGAGAAGATGATGAGAGGAAGGGAAAACTGATTCAATTGAACTCATAAGTGCTTTTTCCTTGTCTGTCACAATTGCACTAGGTTCTTTATCTTCAAAGATTTCCTGAAGTTAAGTCAGGGCCCAATCATAGTCTTGTTTTTTCTCTTGAGATAAAAAAATAAGGCAACTGAGAATCTTCTAGCAGAATTTTTTACCCCAAGAATATGAAGAAGGGGCATTCCAAATATTTGGTTTTATATGTACAGTCCATAATAATGAGAGAAGGGAAAAATTTGAGAAGTGTCATGGAATCAGGGTGTCAAATGAATAATGAATCAATTTTAAAATCCACAATGTTTGTTTTCCAGTAAAAATAAGAATTCCTGATTTCAAGTATGAGTGCCTCCACAGGAGTTTTGCCATCAAGGGCATTTTTTGTATTTGGGACCTTTTGTTGTGAATTGTAGGGAGATTTGTATGGATAGGTGATGATGAGTTTTGTATAAGAGAGTTGAGAATTTTTAAAGGGGGAACTCCAGCTTTGGATAAATTTTCAACCACCTCCTTTTTCTCCCCTTGGATTCTTCTGTGAATGGGATGAGTGGAAGGATCAATAGAAGGTGGATGGTTGTGCTTTGGACATATCATCTTTACCACCCAAACACCCAATCTTTTTGAAAAATTCCCTGATAACCTGAAAGGACAATTGGTCTTTTTTTATTTTTTTAATTTGGTGGTATCTTTTCTGGGTTTATATTTCCCAGATTTATCACATTGGTAATTTTAGGCCTGATTCTTGCAATTTGATACTCTTGTAGGTATGACATATCCATAGGATTTTGCCCATGGTCAGATAGCCTCAACCAGATCCTCCTTTTGGTTATATGATAGCTCAGGAGGAGGGGCCAGAGGACTTGAATCAAGAGTTTGATTAGATGAATAAGGAGCAAGAGGATTTCAATCACTAGTTTTACTAGATGAGATAATTGAGGATGGGCTTGGTGAAGCAGTTGAAACAGTTCTGAAAAGTGGGTGGATTTTTTCTTGAGCCATTGAAAAAAGATATTTTCTTGTTTGGAAGTATCTGGAGTGTTAAGTTGTTTTGATGAGTGGTTGGTGGTGTGGTTTTAAATAGTGTGTTGTGAGGAGGTGTGCTGTAGTGAGGTGTGGTGATGTGTGGTGTGGTGTGGTGTGGTAGTGGTGGGGGGTGATGGGAGGGTGGAACAGGTCAAGGGGGTGGTTTATAAGATAATTGGAGCGCTCCAAGATGGGTGGTGGTCTCAGGAAAAAATTTTCAGTCATATTGAATATATGCATGTGAAGGGCTCAAAGAAGAGTGATTTTTTGAATTTTTTGGTTTTTTGATGGAATTTTTTAATGTCAAAAATTACATCCAAAAGTTCTGAAAAAAATGTTAAAAAGCTTTTCAATAGTCCTTCCAAAATTCTCAAAGCTTGAAACACCAAAAAAAAATTAGTCAAAATGGCAAACATAAGGATCCAAAAGTCCAATGAGAAAATTGAATTTTTCAAATTTTCTACTTTTTTTAAGGAATTTTTTAAGGTAAAATAATACATGCAAAAAATCTGAGAGAAATATTTTAATGATCCTTAACTGATGTTTTAACTTTTTGATAACTTGAATCACCCCAAAAAATGAAATAAAAAGGAAAATAAAAGGATTCAAATGTCCAAAGAGAAATTTGATTTTTTTTGATTTTTTATGTTTTTTGAGAGAATTTTTTGAGGTGAAAGGATACATCCAAAAAATATAAAAAAAAAATTGGAAAGCTCTTTCAAAGTTTCTCAAAATTTATGTCAGCTGAAGTAACCAAAAAATAAGATAAAATAAAATAAAATAGAATAGAATAAAATAAAATAGAATAGAATAGAATAGAATAGAATAAAATAAAATAAAATAAAATAAAATAAAATAAAATAAAATAAAATAAAATAAAATGAAATGTAATAAAATGAAATAAAATAAAATAAAATAAAATAAAATAAAATAAAATAAAATAAAATAAAATAAAATAAAATAAAATAAAATAAAATAAAATAAAATAAAATAAAATAAAATAAAATAAAATAAAATAAAATAAAATAAAATAAAATAAAATAAAATAAAATAAAATAAAATAGAATAAAATAAAATAAAATAGAATAAAATAAAATAGAATAAAATAAAATAAAATAAAATAAAATAAAATAAAATAAAATAAAATAAAATAAAATAAAATAAAATAAAATAAAATAAAATAAAATAAAATAAAATAAAATAAAATAAAATAAAATAAAATAAAATAAAATAAAATAAAATAAAATAAAATAAAATAAAATAAAATAAAATAAAATAAAATAAAATAAAATAAAATAAAATAAAATAAAATAAAATAAAATAAAATAAAATAAAATAAAATAAAATAAAATAAAATAAAATAAAATAAAATAAAATAAAATAAAATAAAATAAAATAAAATAAAATAAAATAAAATAAAATAAAATAAAATAAAATAAAATAAAATAAAATAAAATAAAATAAAATAAAATAGCCAAAATGAGGATCCAAAAACCCATTCAAAAATTTGCTTTTACAGGATTTTTTCATTTTTCAAATATGTTTTTGAAGGGGTTCCAATGCCCACAAAATTACCAAATATGTTGGTTAGTTGTTTAAGAGCCCCTGATACGGGTCTTTGGAGTCAGAATTCAAAAAAAAATGAATTCTTGAAACTTGCGTGAAATATCAAAGGGGTGCAACCGCGCAACAATGTCAAAATGTGTGAAATAAAGGAGTGGATGTGTGAAAAAATAATGCCACAAAAATATTCAATATATACATATATATCATAAAAAAAATATAAAAACATAAAGCAGGGGGGGAGGAGGACCACCACCACCTCACCCAACTCTGGTTGAGGTTAAAACCTCTGGTGCCCCTTGCAGTTTTTTCAAAACTTCCCTGCCACTGGGTGCTTCAAAATTGTTGTTGAAACCTTTTCCAGAGCATTGGGGCAGTTTTCACAAGGCTTTTTCAACCTGCAGTGCCACAGTGGTTTCAACCAGGCTATCTAAACTTTGCAATGCAGGCTGGAAGGTTTTGATGTTGGGGCCAGCCCCCCCTTCTGGTGTTTCAAGGGGGGGAGGCCCCTATTATCCCATGACATGGTGTGGGATAATATGCAACTGCATCATCCTGGAATGAGAAGGCACACCATTTGGCCTCATAATATCATAAAAAGTGCCATAATGAAGCCAATGATGTCTTATGGTGTCATTATATATCCTGACCCTTCTATGTTGCAAAAATACAGCATTCTACAAAATGAATACCTTGCTACTGGATTCTCTTTCTGGGAATTAAGAGAACCAAAATATGAAGACCTACTACAGCCATGAGTCTATTGATGATGATAATGAAAATCTATACCAACAAGAGTTCCTCAACACATTATTTCTTCCCAGATTTCCTCCTCATATCTAGACTCTGAAAGATGGTGCTCCTATGATGATTTTGAGGAACATGGACTATAAAATTGGGATTTGAAATGGAGCTTGCTTGATTTTTTTGACAGATTTGGAAGAAAGTTTGAATTTTTCAATATTGCAACTGGTGATTCCACAGGAAACCAGGTTTCCATTCACCACATCCCCTTGGTTACTGACCCTGATGAAATCAACCTCCCTTTCAAGATTATTTTCAAAAACATTTCCAGTTGATTTGGTTTTCTGATTGAAAATCAGCAAATCTCAAGGTCAAAAAATTTCAAATTTTGGTCTTTATCTGGAAGATCCAGTTTTCATTCATGGTCAGTTAAATTTAGCATTTTTTAGGAGCAGATATGGTCACACATAGATTTGACAACCAAATTTTATTCACTTGAGAATTATAGAGTTGATTTTCCCTGTGTTTTTAAATGCTATACATCCCAGAAAATGATTCATTTGAAATTTATATTGTGGTTGAATTACTCCTATATTAATAAATTGAAATGTATTTATTATCTTGACCATGATCTAATTGAAAATTAAGAATTGATTTGATTTTTCAACTTTTTCCAATCAACCCACATTTCATTCCCTATCCAAGTTATTAAATTCCAATCAGTCCCTGAATTTGGTGGCAATACTCTAATATTTTTAATAATTTCTTTTTTACTTGATGATATCTTTTTTGAAATATTTTGAAATATTTTAATTCCCCTCATCAAATAGGTATATATATATATATATATATTGTCAGAAGTCATATGAAAACAAATCAACACTGTGGGATTCGAACCCACAACCTCAGACTCTTTATATGAGTGATGCTCTTACCAATTGAGCTAAGTGCACTGTTGAGTAAGGAGCTGTTGATTCATAGCTATTTGGCTGATCACCCCAGAAGAGGTGTACTTATCCCAGCATTCTATGATGTGGGTGGCACATACCAGTCAATGAACTGCTCATAGCAATTATGTAATCTAACACCCCTCTGTGCTTTGAGCAGGGACTCAACCATTTTATTTCATTGATAAATATGGATTGTTATTTTTGACAGCTGTTAGGCTGCAGTCTTTGTGACTGTATAACTCTCGCTACCATGTCAGAAGTCATATGAAAACAAATGAACACTGTGGGATTCAAACCCACAACCTCAGACTCTTTATATGAGTGATGCTCTTACCAATTGAGCTAAGTGCGCTGTTGAGTAAGGAGCTGTTGATTCATAGCTATTTGGCTGATCACCCCGGAAGAGGTGTACTTATCCCAGCATTCTATGATGTGGGTGGCACATACCAGTCAATGAACTTCTCATAGCAACTATGTAATCTAACATATATATATTTGTTTATATATGTTTGCTACAAATGTATTTATATTACACAGTATATATTTCACTTTGTGTAAAGAAAACAAATTTTGATCATTTTTTTTTTCTTTTTTTTTTTTGGATACTGCATAAAGAGTTTTTTTGAATGAGAACTCAGTTTTGAACTCTCTGCAAACATACAGAAATTTATTGTATATTTACATTTCACATTAACTCAAGTGATTTGAATCATTTAATTCTCCAACAAATTATACCACAGACAGACCCCACAGGGGGGTCTGGAGGTCCTATTTTAGCCCCCAAAGGCATCAATTAGTGTTTACAGGCCTTGGGGGACCCAACATGTTCTCCAAAGGTGTTTTATTCCATCCAAGGCACTCCTGTAAACCTTGAGAAGTAATGGCAAACCTTAAATGTCTAAAATCATGCAATTTTATCTTATTGGCACAAATTTTTTATTTTTACATACCTTCCTTGGGTGGGAGAACATGCCAGAAGGCATGAAAGTTTTGGAAAAACTTAAAATATCCATTCCTCTCTTTGATAAAGGTGTGAATTTAGCAACAATAAATAAAATTATAAAATGACATCTTTGTTTGAGGGAGGGTGTGGATTTAGTTAGTCTGAAAGCATGGGTTTAGCCTGTGCCTTTTTAAAATGGTTTGGCCAGCCAAAAAGTAAAAGAACTTCATCTTTCCAGCCCAGGATTCAAAGATTCACACTTTCATGGCCTTTCAAATGAATATTATTATAAAAACCAGAAATACCAGCAGGGAATCAGAAAATGCCCAGATCTATTCAAGCAGAAAAAAAAATAAAAAAAATAAAGGATTCTTAAGTTTGAGTGATTTTGAATTTTGTGAGGCATATTTTTGAAAGAATAGAAACATTTTCTTTCTGATTTTCTTTTTTCCACAAGAAGCAAAATATTCAAAATGCAATTATCTGAGCCATTTTTTCAATTTATTCTACTGTTCAACTGCTCATAACATGAGCAATGGTTAAGTAAATTTTTTCCTTTTTGGTCTGACTGAAAACCATCCCTCTCCTTCTCCTTTTTCCAAAAATCTAGTTTGATTTCATTTAAATACTGCTCTACATCAAGTCTATCTTTTTGAGCTATAAGCTCAGATTTTCACTCTTTTTTCTTTTCCCAAATTCCCAGAGTCTGATCCCATTTTTTGCCTTTGAAACTCAAGTTTCTCACTTTCAGTCTGAAATTCAACTGGTTTGAAGATTAATCAGATCAATTATTACCAATTTCAATTTCAGAAGTTTTCTGATTTGCTTTATTCCTATACTTAAATCTTGCTTTTCAACAAGTCATTCAAAGCCTCCAAAGCTAGAAGTGTGACTTCTATTTTCATTGCTTTTTGGTTTCAAATTGATGAATTGATTATTCAAGTCAAGTAAGAATGGCTTGGGGCTGATTTTAATCAATGATCTGGAATGTGATACTTGAGATCAGCTTCTCCAAATAATCCAACCACTTGGCTGAAAAAAAAGGCAAGTTGAATCCAATTTTTCAGCCTGAAATTTGCTCCCATTGGCTTGATCAGTTTTGGTAATAACAAATCCAGTTGAGATGGACTTGGAGTGGGCTTTTCTTGTACTTGGACCTGTAGTTCTTGGATTTCTCCCTCATTTTTTCTTATGACAAGTACAGCCTACCATTTTTTTTATTCTTAAGCTCATTGGCCATCCATCCTGAGATAGCCATTAAACTTTGAAGATGGCGGTCTGCCAAATCTTGTTTCATTTTCAAACCAAAAGCAAGCAGCTTGGCTGGAGGAAACTTTGAGGCAGTTGATTTTTGAAAGCCAAATTTTATCATGGTTTACCTCATCCATCTCTACATACAGCCTGAACTCAGAATGAAAGTTTGCGGGTGTTGATTAGCAAGACGATTGAGAGTGCTTGATTACTGAATTTTTCTGTGTAGTACTTTCTGGTTCACAATAGGGCGTATCAAAGTTAGCAAACCCGCCATTAGAAACCCGCCATTTTTTTGACAAAACCCGCCATTTTTAATGGCGGGTTTCTGAAATACACATACCCCCTAACTGGTGTATTTCAAAATGGCATGTTTCATGAAAATGGCGGATTTCAATCATCAAACACGCCATTAAACCCGCCATTTATGCATCATCATCCATCCACCATCCATCACATCAAAAACACCCATCCACATCAGCAAATCCATACCGGTCCCATATTCATTGCATCACACACATCTCTATTGTTTTTCACATACCTTCACATACCCATCTTCACACAAATCCCATCATCATCTCATCACCCCACATCACTCACCACGTTTCTCAACATGTCCAATCAAACATCCCTCCAGCAAGTTGAAAACGCAAAAAAGCTGACTGAACTTTTGCTACTGTTTGACTCCCATTCAGACTCTGATTCAGACTCCAATTTGGAATCAACTTGGTTAGCTTTGAATTCTCTGTTGGCAAAGCAATACATGGTTCCAAGAATACACACTCTCCATAACCCTATGTATGAAAGGCAAAAGCTTCATCTCATCCCTGACTTAAGCTTCCAGCAACTGTTCCAAACTTTGTTGCCTTCTTTCATGAAACTTTTGGCAATGATTGAAGACCACCACATCTTCCAGAACAATTCTTGCAATCCTCAACGCGATCCAGCCATCCAACTTTCCGTTGATCTTTGTAGATTGGGGTCAAATGGAAATGGAGCAGCAATCCATCGATTGGAAAATCTATTCTCAGTCAGTTATGGAAGCATTGACTTATACACCAAAAGAGTCATGATTGCTATCCTATCTTTCCGTCGCTTGGTCCTTTCATGGCCAAACAAAGAAGAAAGCAAGGAGATATATCAAGTAATGGAGACAGAAGGCTTTCCTGGTTGCATTGGTTTTGTTGATGGAACCACCATCCCCTTGAGTCAAAAACCCAACCTAGATGGCAACCACTATTTTGATCGTAAAAAAAGGCAATTGATTCATTTCTTTTCCAATCGCTATGATAAAACTTTGGATCACACACTGACCAAATATGTTCCATCTCTTTGTTTAGATACTCCGTGGCACTACAACTTGTTTGCAATAACAACAAGAAGTTCATCTCCCTCCATGCTGGCCTTCCAGGTTCTTGTCATGATTCATATGTTTTCAATCGGATGCGGATTGCCCAACAACCAGAGATCTACTTTGACCAAGATCAATACCTTCTGGCCGATTTGGCTTATGCTAGTGGGAAATATTTAGTTCCAGCATACCGGAATGTTTCGTCCAATGATCAAGGAAAAACCAATTTTAACTATCATCTTGCCCAATCACGAGTTCTGATTGAGCATGCCATAGGAATTCTGAAAGGAAGATGGGCCAGCTTACGGGAGATGCGAAACCAGCTCCAATGTTCCAAAGAGATGAGGTTCCTCATCAACTGGATTATCACTTGTGTAATCCTTCACAACCTTTTGGCCAACATCAAAGATGAATGGGACAAAATATTCCAAGATGATATTCCTGATCCGCCTCAAGTCATCCCTGTCTCATCTGGTCCCTCATCTTCTTCTATGAGAGAGCGGATTCTTCCTCTCACCCTTGCTCGCTTTGATGAGTAATTTTTGATTTTGAAATTGGTAAAAATTCCCTTCACCGTATTTTTTTGGTTTTGGTTGTTCACCCAAGATTCATAGGCTGAGTTTTTTTTTATTTTTTTTTTTAGTGGACTTGAATCCAAAAACACCTCCACCTCAAACCCTGCCACTCACCAAATGCCACCCCCCTCCCCCTCACCACTCAACCCCTTCAACCTCACCCCACTCACTCACCGGTCAAACCCTGCCTCCTCCTCACCAAACCACCTCACTCATCACCATGACCTTACTCACCACCACCACCTCATCTCACCTCACTCACTGAATCCCCTCCTCCTAATCCTGGTAAGCCCCCTCCACCCTCTTCCTTCTCCTTCCCCTCACCAGTTGCTGATCCTTTGATCATTCAACCTTTAGTCCCCCCCTGGATCCACCCCACTCACTCACCGGTCAAACCCTGCCTCCTCCTCACCAAACCACCTCACTCATCACCACCACCTCATCTCACCTCACTCACTGAATCCCCTCCTCCTAATCCCGGTAAGCCCCCTCCATGCTCTTCCTCTTCCTTCCCCTCACCAGTTGCTGATCCTTTGATCATTCAACCTGTAGTCCCCCCCTGGATCCCTTGGTCAATCCCTCAAGGTCAATCCCTCAAGGTGAGCCCCTCCCCTCCTCCAATTTCTCCTCTCATCAATTGAGAAATTGATTGCTTGATTGATTCGCAATTGATTTGCAATCAATTGCCCAATCAATTGCCAATTGATTGCAAATCAATTGGGCAATCGATTGGCAATCGATCGCTCGATTGATTTGCAATTGATTGGCAATCGATTGCCCAATCGATTGCCCGATTGATTGGCAATTGATTGCCCAATCGATTGCCCGATTGATTGGAAATCGATTGCCCGATTGATTGGCAATCGATTGCCCAATTGATTGCCCAATTGATTGGCAATCAATCAAGCAATCAATTGGCCAATTGATTCTGGTTTTTTGTAGGGCACAGGAACTGACTTCCCTGTTGTTTTTTTTTTTTTTTCTTTAGGTTTTCGAGCTCAGCCAGAACACATTCTCTCAAGTCTTACGCCAACCAAGCTACGTCCTGGGACAGTCTGGTTCGTCTAGTATCATGCCGGCTGCAGATCCTCATCATTACCACTCTTCCCCATCTAATTCTATTCTTTTGATATCTATTGATTCCTTCACTGGCCACCAAACTCAAAATGTTATACATCCATCCAAATTTCACCTTGATCCTCACCTTGGGTGCAGCAAGTGCCTGGGAGGGAGAAAGATGGAAGGAGATGGTATGAAAAACATAAAGAGAGGTGGCAAGCAGAGGAATTGTTGATTTTCATCTCTTTTTTATTTTTTTAATCCCACCGTTTCCATAATGAGAACATTGCTGACATTTTTTTTTTTATTTGTTTGACCGGTCTTTTCGTTTGTCCAACCCCTTTTTTGATATTGATTCCTTCAATGCCTACCAAACTCAAAATGTTATACATCCATTCAAATTTCACCTTGATCCTCACCTCGGGTGCAGCAAGTGCCTGGGAGGGAGAAAGATGGAAGGAGATGGTATGAAAAACATAAAGAGAGGTGGCAAGCAGAGGAATCGTAGAAAAAGGAGGGCTCAAATGAGGGATTCGGAAATTTCTTTGGAAGTGACTGACGACTTGATCAAGGAAAAGTTTGCCTGGTCTAGACAAAAGCTATTCCCTTTGGATCTGTACCCTGCTATCATGGCTGAAAAGAAAAACAACCCTTGAAAACCCACCCAGGAAGAATTTAAGCAAGCAAAACAGACAATTGGGGCTTTCCACTTCTTCCACCATGGAAAAGTTATTGTTCTCAACCAATCTGATCACCATGCTCTTGTTGCCATCATTGAATTTGTGCATTTGGATTGACTATCTGAGCAAGATAAGAAAGATATCAACTTTGTGACGACATTCCTTCACAGTTCAAAAAAATTTGTCAACCCGGTTGGTCCCTCAAGATCTTGGGGGGGAAAAATGTGGGTGATTGGTTGGCAAAAATTGATGAACCCTTTGGAGTTATTCGGACGTTATGTGAAGAAATCATCCATTAGATCTTCTCCTCAAGAGTACGCTGTCCTCAACTTTAAGGCCAACAAAGTATACCAAATTTTAGGACAAATGTTTTGTAATTTGGCCAAACTTGCCTTTGAATCAAACCGTGATACCATGAAGGACAGCAACATCCCCTCTTTCTCTTTGTTGGAATTTGGTTCCAAGCCTACACCTTTTGATTGCTCCCCACACCTCACTTTCACCTTGGATTCTTTTTACAATTCTCCTCATATTGACAAAGGCGACATCTCTGGCTATTCCTTTTTACTTGTGGTCCCAACCAAAAAATCAAATGGTCAACTTATTGAAGATACGGATGAATATCAAGTTTTGGACGGTCAATTTGTTTTTCCTGACCTTGGCTTTGGAATTGATTTCAAGCAAAAAGGTATAGTCAAAATGGTTTGGGCGGCTAACAAGTACAAGCACTGTACCTTTCCAGCTGTGGACACAGCAACCCATACCAGAATGGCCATGTCACTCCAAATTAATAAAAAAACTCAGAGCACTTGTAGGGACATGAAAAACGGCCAAATTTACTCTAGAGAAAAAAATATCAATAAAAACAAAAAAGATTTGTATATTGGTGGGGTTAAGAATGCTCTCAAACATTGTTGTAGTAAAAAATAATTTGTTTTTCTTTCATCCATGCAAATATATTTACAAGCCCAGCATTTGAGTAATCTGCTGTATTTCTTCTACCAATCTACCACTGCCAATGCAAGCCAAAGCTACTGATACCTTATCCTTTTTTTTGTTTGCCCGTTGTTCCCTCTCCTTTTCCAGTTGCACTTGCTGCCAATCCTTCTCCTTTTCCTCTTTTTGAAACTCTAGCTCAGCTTGTTTCAACCTCCACTCAGCATCCAATTTTTGTTGATTAGCCAAAGTCTTGGCTTGCTGCTTTTGACCATCCATGGCCAGTTGGCGATCCCACTTTTGCTTTTCAAACTGAAGTTTAGCTGATTCAATTTGTGATTTCACTGTTTTTTGGAGGGGAATGGCAATGAGCATGATTTTGAAAGCAAGGATATTGAATCAATCAACTTACATGAATCTTGCTCCTCCATGATTTCTTCAAAGCCCAAAAAACTGGAAGTGTTTCTCCTCTTTTGATGACTTTTGGGGTTGACATTGATGGAATTGGAGGCTTTTCGCTTACCCTTGGCAGAGGAGGTTTGAGTCTGAAAGTCCTCACTAGTATTTGAAGGCAATGTGGGAGGCCCCATTGGCTTGAGTTTTCGGCCAATCAAAAATGGATGAGCCTGTTTTTTTACAATGTAAATCAGTCAGGAGCAACCAGACAGAATCAAAAACAATTTAGTTCCTTACTTGAGCCAATGTTGATGGCAACGGTGATCCAGGAATAACATCCTCCTCATTGGGCAAGTTCTCCAGTTGTTCTGCCCCAGGAAGAGAGCAATCAAAAGAAGGAAGTGAGGGGTCCAAGGTCGGGATTGACTGATCAATCAATACCAAAGTAGAAGTGATTGGAGCCGATTGTGTTTGAATATCCTCCTCGTCATCAGATGGGGGCCACTCCAAGGCCAAGGTTTGATCAAGGTCCCCGTTGGTAGGCTGAGCATCCCCAGCCAAGTCCTCGGCATCAACGGAATTGGATTGTTGGGCATCGAAAGCAGCTAGGGGGGTGATGTTGGCCTTCTTTCCAAAGATTTCATCCATTTGAATATAAAAAGGACAAATGGAGTCCAACTTATCAACCACCGAGTTGATTCCTTTGGCTTTGTCCAAGTCGGTGATACCAAATCCAGTGGAGATAGACATGGAGTGGGCCTTTTTGTACTTGGCTCAATAGTTTTTGAACCGCTCCCTCATCTGTTTGGATGACAGATCCAGCCTACCTTTTGTTTTGTTCTTGAGTTCATTGGCCATCAGCAGACAACCATTGACCTTAGAGGATTGAGGTTGGCCAACACGTGTTTTGTTGTCAGATCCAAAGCAGGCATTGTAGTTGGAGGGAATTTTCAGCCAGTTTACCAGGATGATGTGATCAGCTCTCTTGAGCTGACTTGAGCCCTTGGAAGCTGATGGGGGAGGATTGTTTGTTGTGGATTTCCTTGGCAATGTTCTCTTGGGTGTGTTGGACTTGTGGGGGGAGGTTTGCTGAGGGGCCATTTGAAAGAGTTTGGGCTATGCAAGTGATGAGAGCGGTTAAGTGATGAGAGTGATGAAGTTTTGAGAGCGATAAAGTGGATGAGAGTGATCAAGTGATGAGAGTGATGAAGTTTTAAGAGCGATGAAGTTTTGAGAGCAATGAAGTGGATGAGAGTGATCAAGTGATGAGAGCGATAAAGTGATGAGAGTGGTCAATCAATTTTATGATGAGGGTGGGGGTAAAAAATTTTCCGATGAGGTCGGAGGTAGAAGGAGGTGGGAAGACAGGGGTGTATGACGCGGACAGGTGGTGGAAGCATTTAAATACTTTATTTGAAAAAACCCACTTATTTCAGGTTAACTTTGACACGTCTGATCTGAAATAAGTGGTTTTTTTTTGATTTTTAATGGCGGGTTTGAAATGGCGGATTTGGGTTGAAACCCGCCATTAAAAAATGGCGGGTTTGGTTAACTTTGATACCCCCTAATGATTTATTATTGATTTGGATCCACAACCCGATTCGGCGAGGCCGTCTTGCGCAGCCGGCGGCGATGGGATCCCAGACTGCCCCGCCCTCTCGCCCTCTCCTGGCCAGGTTCCTGGCGTAGGGGGTCGAAAACCACATTCACCGAAATTTCATCGGAACAACTGATCAGTCAAGTCGACCACGAAAGAGAACGAAGGAGGCGAAGGGATGATCGAACCCAAGCCTCAAACGCTCAAGCCCGTCGATATCAGTTGGGTTTTAGTAATCTTACTCCTTGAACCCTTTCGATCCATATTCCCTCGGAGCTGATCCTGATGAATGCGCCTCTTTTGGTTGGTCGGGTCGGACTTGAATAGCTAAATCGAGGTTCGACTTGGACACCTACTGTGCGCTCATGGCCCATACTCTCTTGAGGCACTGTTTCTGCTCTATCCTCGGCTGATACGACCATAGACAACATCCATAAATGACTAGCGTGCTCTTCTCTTTCAAACCTCGAAGAATATAGACGGGCGCCTTCGACACTTTATCACCGTCACATCCCCCTTAACTCTATTCAATTCGAATGATGACCTCCGAAAAGCACAAGAACTCCTGAGAGATTATGCGGCGGGAAAAAGGACCGATCTAGATCTAACCCCTCACGCTCAAGAAAAAGTTTGGGAGGCTAAACAAGGTTAGCTCCATATCTCATAGGCTTCCTCAGTTTACAAACTCCCGATGAACGTTTGATGCTGAAGAAATCTATGACCTCTTCTTCATCAACTTATCCAGTCGTTGAAGCTTCCCTACATCCAGACACTCACGAACCGATCCCTCTCCCATTTCGAATGTCCGCCTTCGTCCCTACCAACCTGATCATTGCTACTGGCCTTCTATTACCCAATCCTTCATTGCGTTCTGTTATCGGTTGGCAATGGGCTAATCAAACTCTCAATGTTTGTGTAAACTATTCCAACGCCAATAAATCCACACAAATGAGTCATGGTGAAGTAGCGAAAGCTTATCTATCCGCCACGATCACATCCGTCGGGCTTGCTGTTGGCCTAAATAGGCTTGTGCCCGCATTAAAGATGGTCGTTGGGCGCGACATGGGTCATCTCCTGGCACGCTTCGTTCCCTTTGTAGCCGTTGCTTCAGCTGGATGTGTAAATGTTGGCTTGATGCGTTGGAAGGAGCTCCGAGATGGAATCGACATTTATCCTCCCGGGGCTGCCGATTCAGTTGAGGCAGTCGGCAAATCGAGGGTTGCGGGCGCCTATGCCGTCGGCCAAACTGCAGCCTCTCGGGTCTTGACAAATATGTAAGCATCTACTTGACCTCATGAGATTTCCCAATCAACCCGGGCTCTGGGGAAACACTGATTCAGTTACCACAACCAGCCCCACTCTTATCCTTCCCCCCCTTATTATGACTGCATTGCAAAAAAGAGGTTCGTTCTCCGGAAGCAGGGGCAAGAGACTTGAAATGATGGCCAACCTTGGTATGCACCTCTATCGTGGCTGCCCAGACGCTCCTTTCAGTATCGAGACACTGCTTCTGATTCACTTTTTATTTGCTAGGTTTGATTGGTGGATCGCTTCTATTTTTTCTACCGCCGGCTATCGCTGCTTTTCCCCAGCGTGGAAAGATTCCGACCTCCCGCCTGGAAGAAGAATTTTCCGAGCTAGTTGATGAAAAAACCGGGGAGCGATATCATTACCTGGAATTCAACAAGGGGCTCTAGTTTCAGCTTTTTAGAGTTGTCGACGCCGCTGCAGACTCAAAAAAAAAAAAAAAAAAAAAAAAAACAGGGCAACCTTAGCTCTGGGACTAACGTCACCAGCCCCCTCCTGACAGTTTAGACTTGAATACTTGACAATACTTAACAAATATCAGCTCCCATCAATTATGAGCAAAGTTGGTAACTTGATGAGATTATGATACAGAGATTAATGAGGAATGAAATAATAACCAACACTTTCCAGAAATGGATCGAGTAGCTGGAGTCGTGGTGCCAAGGTCACCAATAAGGTCCTGGCAGTTAACGCCTGAATACCCAACCCTAAGAGTGCAAAAATCAAGACAACCCTCTGGAAATTTGACTGCTAACCTCACTCAAGCATCAAGGTTTTGCCCTTTCCTGCTGCCCTACCACTCTTCACCTGAATTGAGTGAACCAGCCCACTGCCCAAATCAGGACACCTGAAAATGAGCTGCATCAAAGCCATACCAACAAGATTGATATCTTTCATCCTCAAGACATTGATCTTAAGCCATGCCCAGCCATCACCCAGCCCAGCCCTAGCCACCCAAAACAACAGCTAAAGACCACCCTCCCCCCCCACCACCACCACCATGCCTAAACCCACAGCTTGAGAAATCAATGAGATTACATCCCCTGCCAACAAACCATTGGTCATATTGCTACTATAACAGACAAAATGACTATGGTACACCAAGTTACCACAGTAAAACAAAAAGTTAATCAAAAGTAGGAATGATGGATTGATAAAAGGAATGACAGCTTAAAAATCAGTCATAAGAGTGATTTCAGTTTTTAAAAGAGAGGAACAAGGAGGTTTGAAGTGGAAAGTTTGTGTGACAAGGATGAAGTGTTTGGCACCTTTGATGGATATGGCAAACCACAAACCCACCTGTGGTGATTGCAAATCCATCTGGTCAACCAAACTTCTAAATGGATTTTTTCAACTGGAAGACCAGCCAGTAGGTGTATCAATGTTTATCCATGGTGAGAGGGGTACCATACCCAGGCAAAGCAGTCTCCAAAGATGAGAAACTTAGACCATTCATGACTACTACTGATTGAAAACAAGAGGTTGAGGTGGCCATCTACACTAGAAGCACACCAGCCTGCTTTCATTGCATCTGATTAGTCCTCCCAAGCCTGCACTAGATTGAATGCACTCATCCTGGGGTGTATGTACAGTCTCTAAAGCTCACCCCATGCATGGTGTGTGAAGCCTGTTTGGGGAGCACCTCAATTCATCCACCTTTTTTTTTTTTGAAGCATGCATGGTGCCCATGGAAGCACTCTTGCCACCCATCCAAGCAGGTTTGGACACATCTTTAAACCCAACTTGGCTCATAGCCAAAAATGGCTGGGACTCTGCAGCCAGGTGGGTTTGGGCAGCCATCAAACTTGGGCACTTTGACCTTTTCTCAACAGTCTTTCTTTTTTTTTAAAAAAAAAAAAAGAATTCCAACTTTAAAATTAATCAGGAAAAAAAAAGAAAGAAAGAAAACCTTGTAGATATTTTTAATGTGTGGATTTACATTTGATTTTAAAAAACCATCAACAATTTTTTTTTTCTGGAATGGTTTATTGAAACATCTTTTTGGGCATTTTTTTTAAATAATAATAATAATAATAACAGCAGTGGTATATTCACAACCCTGGGTTGTGAATGGGTGTGAAATGCCAATCACTGTTGAGATTTGAGTTGAAGCTCCGGTTGAAATGTTAATAGAGAAGATGATGAGAAGTCTTATGACACCAAGAGGAGTGGATCTGGGGAGCCAAGGAGGGCGCTCTGGTTCAGTGTGAGGAAGAACAGATGGGTGTTCATTCACTTGAGGTTCAGCTGGCTTAAGTAGACTAAGTACAAAAGAGGCTGAAAAGTGGTTGAACAAATAACTGGAAATGAATAAGAAATATTCAATACTGGGCCATCAGAGACCGCACAAGGTGAAGGACTACAGGACTGGTTGCACTCAAGATTCAGGCAACACTACTAGTAGATCAAAATTCTGACACACCCCCTTGACTGAAGCTTGAGGGAGTTAAAACACAATAATGAGTTGAAGACTTTTTGACTCTTGCATGTCTATTAAATCCAACATTACCACCTGGTATGAAGAGATGTTTGAACACTACAATAAGGGCATATTCCATTAGAGAGGAAGGAAATCTTGTGATTTTTGAACTACAATTGAACCTACAATAGAGCCTATTACATCAACAAGTTACACAAAAATTCCAATCATAATTTTTGAACCCCGGACTATTCTGAGCAACAACTTGAAAATTTTGCCCACAAAGGAGCATATAAATGAATTACCCACAAAGGAGCATGATAGACAAAACTTGCAACTTGAGGTAGCGCATGACCAACCGACTTTAGATGGTAGCAATCAAACCAATCTTAATGGATCAACCAAACAAGCGCAAGGTTGGGGCTTGAAGAGTTGAGGGAGTAAAATGATGAAGACACAAGCTAACAGTAAGTTGAGGTAGGATGACTATGGTTTAAACAATTGCAAGGTTGCTACTTGATGAATCAACCAAGCAAACAGGAGATGTCAATGATGGCAAGAGCGCAAGTGACTTCAGGTCATTATCCAATTGGGTGTCAGGGCTGAGCGATTTTGGAGTTTGAGCCGACTAGGGTGAGCAATGATGAATATGATGAGGGCGTAAAAGCAAGCGCGAGGTGAGTTTGATGAGTTGGAGGGACATCAATGGCACATTCATCAACAATCAAGCGGCATGGATATTGACTGAGCAAATAGAAGATGTCAACGAGGCTGAAGGCAATGCCAATTAAGGGTGTGATTGATCAAGCTGGTGCAAGGTGGATACTTGTTTGATCGATTGTTCAGGTGATGGCAATGGACCAATACGAGCAACCAAGCAGATACAATTGAAATCACAATTTTTAGGACAGGAGCAATTGAGGCAGCAAGATGAAGCCTTGAGCAATGCAAGATCAATAGGAATAGGGATAACCAAGGTACAGTATAGGGGATCTAGCATTAAAGTACAACCAGACCTATTGACGGACATCAAGAGTGCGTTTGAAGTAAGACAATCAATTGAGAGTGATTGAGAAGGAAAGAAGTTGACCACAGTGGCAGAATGGAATGATGGTGCAGGATCACTTCTCAAAGAGTCAACAGATCAAGGAGATGATGTTGGTGATGTAAGAATGTGAAAATAACATGTGTCCTCTGGGAATTGAACCCAGGTCTCTCATGTGCATGGAAAGTTTACTTCCAACTATACTAAGGACGCTTGCTTCCCAGTGATCAAGATATGCTTGTAGAGGTCAATGACAATGTCACTTTGTGAGGACATATGATGAATAGGTAACCAACTACAAGCATGCAGGGACCAAGGTCCTGAAGACTGCATGAAAGCATTGATCATATCTCAACACACCCCCGTGCTGAATGTAGGGTGAAGGAAGCAAGGCAACATTCTAAGATCACACTCATGATGGGCGCTTGGGTAGCGCTGGGCTCATAACCTGTAAGAATGTGAAAATAACATGTGCATGTGGTGAGGACGAGTGGGGCTCAAATAGTGGGACCAAAGGAGACGAGGGAGATGGACAGTACCTGAAAGACGCGACCAGCGAGTGAGGACAAGTGGGGCTCAAATAGTGGGACCAAAGGAGACAAGGGAGATGGACAGTACCTGAACGAGGTACGAGAAATAAGAGACACAGTTTGAATACACATAGTTAGGTTTCTCTACACTTGGACGTCCCCTTCAGGTCTACTGGTCGTCCGATTGATCTGAATGTTGGGTGTCGCGAGTCACGGTCAGATTCCAACACCCCCCCGTGCTTGCTAATCTGAATGAAGTCCCAGGATGCCAGTGTCTTTCAAGAATTTTGAGTGGAAATGTGGAGGTAGGATTTTGGTCATCCCATCCGCAAGGTTGTTGGTGGATGGAGTGTAGTACAAGGAAAAGTTGTTGTTGGCAATGTGATGTCTGATCCATTGGAGTTGGACATTGATATGGCGTGTTCAATGTTGGTAAACGGGATTTTCCAGAAGAGCTATGGCTCCCTGGTTGTCGCAAAAAAGGGAAGGGGAACTGAACGGATGTTGAAAAACTTTGGCCAGGATGGACAGAAGTTGAGAGGCCCAAAGGAGATCCTGTCCTGACTTGGAGCAGGATCTATGTTCTGCTTTGGTGGTGGACAGGGCTATGACGGATTGCTTAGAGAACCGCCAGATGACTGGACCGTTTAGAAAGACGGAGCTGCCAGTGAACAAGCGACGGTCATTACTTGATGCATGATCAGCATCGCAGTATGCCTTTAGTTTGAAGGAGGTTGACAAGTCACCACCCAAGGAGATACCCAAGGATTTGGTGCGTTTAAGATAGCAAAGGAGATGAAGGAACTGTCGTTGATGAGTGATGGTGTGGTTGTTGAGAAACTGGGAAAGGTAGCTCCAGGTGAACGCAAGGTCCGGCCTGGTGCATTGGACAAGATAATTAAGGAGGCCCACCCCTTGTCAATAGCTGAATGAGGAGTCTACTGGTTTGTCCAATATGGGGACCTTAGCAGGTTGTTGAGGAAGAGGGGTGGAGGCTGGTTTACAGTTGGTCATACCAAACTCGGAGAGCATGTTCTTGATGTATTGGTCCTGATGTAATTGAATTGTGTGACTCTTGCAATCTCTGGTGACCCTCATTCCCAGTACCCACTTGCATTCCCCTAAATCTTCCATCTCAAATTTTGATTTAATGTTCTCCTTGAATTCCATCACATCTTGTAGTCTTCCACCAATGACAAGGTCGTCTACGTGAACATACACAAGGCAAAGTTTAGTGGGATTGGAGTGAATGAAGAGACATGGATCAACAATGGATGATTTGAAATTTAAGGAGGAGAAGAAGGTGGACAGAGCCGAGTACCAACATTGCGGGCTTTGCTTGAGGCCGTAGAGTGATTTGGTGAGTCTGAGACCATATCCGGGGGGGATGGAGATTTCAACTTCTTCGGGACATTTAATAAAGATTTCTTCTTCTGGTTTCCCATTCAGAAAGGCGCATTTAACGTCCATCTGATGGAGTTCAAGGTCAAAGGAGGCAACCAGGCTGAGTAGGATGCGAAGAGAGGATAGGCAACCCGTGGGAGCAGAGGTCTTGTTGTAGTCGATGCCTTCAACTTGACAGAATCCCCTTGCGCAGAGTCGGGCCTTCCGTTTTACAAACAGACCATCAGAATCAAATTTGGTTTTTAGGACCCACGTGGTGTCGAGCTCCTTGATGTGAGCTGGCTTGGGAACGACTTCCCACACCTGATGCCGGACACAATTATCCTTTTTGACGTTGATAGCGTCCTTCTGGTCCGGCCAGTCAGGGGACCTTTTAGCTTCAGACACAGTCCTTGGGTTGTAATGTGCGGAGGGCTCGGAAATGATGGCATGCGCTTGGTTACGTCTTCTGGTAGGGAGGATCTGATCTTCTGAAATGTCAGATCCAACCTCCCTGGGAGAAGAGTTGTACCAGGGAACGTAGCAGTGATGCTTAGAGGATGGGGGTTGAGAGATGGGATCAAGGTTTGAGGAAGAGTCATTGGCAGGGGATTGAGGAGGGTTGGTGCCCTCTTCCACAGCCGGCAGGTTGGCTGGATTTTGGCATTTGGTCAACTCAATTGGAGACATGTTGGGAAGTGTAGGAGATGGAGCAACTGGCAGATCGTCCATTGGAAAAATGAGGAGTTTGGGGAGATCATGATTTTGGGGAAGGTTTTTGCAGGGAAAGGTATTGAGACATATCTTGACATGGTGTGACCAGAGGATTTTATCTGATTTGGGCATCCAGATCTTGAATGAACGGTGGTGGGAGTTGAAATCTATTAGAACGCCTTCTTCACCGGATGGATCAAACTTGGAATTTCTCCATTTCTTTTCTATGTAGACTATGGCTTTGCTTCCAAAAGGAGCTAGATGATCTAGCTGAGGAGGTCTACCGGTCCATTTTTCAAAAGGAGTGGAGAAGTTTAAGGCGGAGTGGGGAGTGCGGTTTTCTAAGAAAACGGCTGTTGATACTGCATCTCCCCAGAAGGTCAGAGGGGTCCCACTGGTGTGAAGCAGGGTCCTGGTCTTCTCAATGGTAGTTCGATTCCCCTGTTCGGAGAAAGGATTTTGCTGAGGGGTGTATGGAGCAGTGGTGATGTGGAGAATTCCTTTGTTGTTGAAGAGGGTACTGAACCTTTCATTGACAAATTCACCCCCATTGTCCGACACTACTGATTTAACTTTGCGGTTGGAGAAGCATTCAGCTTCATTGAGAAAGGAGATGAAACAATTGTACACATTGGACTTACTCCTAATTGGATAGATGAACGCATAACGACTATAGCCATCCACTATCTTCAGAAAGTAACGGTTTCCTCCCTTAGACATGGGAGAAATAGGACCACAGAGATCCATGTGGATACATTCAAGACAGGAGGATGGAGTAGGAAAATGACCGGTAAAAGGGGTTCGAGTCATTTTATAAGACAGACACTTGGAACAGTCAATAGGAGTATTAGGGAGATTGGGAAATAACTTTCAGAGGTATTTGTCATTTGGATGACCAAGCAAGCAATGAAGATCAAGGGGGGATTTGGCTGTAAGAGCTCTGGGGTGCAAGATGTTAAGAGCAAGAATGTTGTCGGAGAAATTACCAGTCATTAGTTGATGACCGTCCTTGATACACTCAAAACCGTTGCTGGTCGGTCTGATGGAGTATCCAGATTGGAGGTAAGGTGTCATGGAGATCAAAGAATTGGATAGGTCAGGAACTAGCTGTACATGCGGGATTTCAAGAATTCCCGAAGCCAGAGGGATAATGGCTTTGCCGTGTCCCACAATTTTGAGAGGAGTGCCATTGGCCGTATAAAGGGTTGAGCTGGAGGGTTGGAATGTAACAAAGTACCCCCGGTGCTTGAGATAGTGACCGGAGGCCCTGCTTTCTAGGATGATTAAGTCAGGGTTGACGTTGTTCGAACTGAGATTTGCTTTTCCAGGTTGAGTCTTGTTTTGAATTTGACTGAGAGCAGCCTGATGGTAGGCAATGGCTAGCTCTGGATGCAGTTGATGGCATTGATCAGGGGTATGTAGGGTATTTGGATTGTGTACCCCATTTTCGCAAACGTTTTGTCATTTTTGATTTTTGTTCAGGGATGGATTGGATGAGGGTTGGCGTGATAAGTTGAACGCAGAGGCTTGATTCACTTTGGTGGATTCAGATTGTTGCTGTATTTCAAGTTCAAGGTTGGACAGGAATGTGTCCATTGGGATTTTGGCTTGTTTCCCTTTGTATTGGGCAAATTGCAAGGATCGCATGACAGCAAAAGAGGAAGGGAGTTGTTTGAGGATAATGATTTCCCAAAGAGTTTCTATAGTGGAGGTGTCCAGGTTGTTGAAAGACACTTCCAAGAGCAATTGAAAAGTCTTGCGGAACTTACTGATGGAGTCTTGTAGATCACCATTGGAAAAGGGAATGTCGTATAGTCAATCCATAAGGTTGACCACGTTCTTGAGAGACTTGGTGGCGTAGTGGTCACAGATAGCGTCCCAGAGTTCTTTAGGCTTGTATTTAGTTGGATCCCTGAGAAAACGAGTGAAGTTTTGTTGGTCCAAGTGCAAGCGGATAAAGGTGGTGGCTTGCTTCTTCTTTAGTTTAATCTCTGGAGTGACTTCATCGGGACATTCAAGAACAACAGTGTCCAGATCCTTGTATCCAAGTGCTGTCATGACGTTGTTTTGCCAGCTGGAGAAGTTTCCGGGTCCGGAGAGCTTTTCACATAGGATACCGCGGGAGTCATGGGAGTTGGTCATGATGTTGGGAAATGAATGAGTTGAATGTTGGGATTTGGATCCTAGGAGATGGTTCTGAACAGTATTCCCCGATGATGCAGTAGAGTAGGTGGGAGAGGAAGGGAAGCCACTGGAAGAAGTGGGTGGAGGAGAGTTTGTTGAAGATGGGGAGAAAGGGAGATTGGCCACGGTTTCTGATGTACTTGAATCTACACTACGCTCCTTGTCCTATTGGCTGCACAGCTGGTATTTTACTGGGCTCATAACCTGAAAGAATGTGAAAATAACATGTGTCCTCTGGGAATTGAACCCAGGTCTCTCATGTGCATGGCAAGTGTACTTCCAACTATACTAAAGACGCTTGCTTCCCAGTGATCAAGATATGCTTGTAGAGGTCAATGACAATGTCACTTTGTGAGGACATATGATGAATAGGTAACCAACTACAAGCATGCAGGGACCGAGGTCCTGAAGACTGCATGAAAGCATTGATCATATCTCAACAGGTGATAGAAAAGTAAAAGGAGAAAGTTCTCAGGGAAGCCTTCGGCTTTTAACCGTGTTAAGATTTGAGTTGAAGCTCTGGTTAAAATGTTAATAGAGAAGATGATGAGAAGTCTTATGACACCAAGAGGAGCGGATCTGGGGAGCCAAGGAGGGCGCTCTGGTTCAGTGTGAGGAAGAACAGATGGGTGTTCATTCACTTGAGGTTCAGCTGGCTTAAGTAGACTAAGTACAAAAGAGGCTGACAAGTGGTTGAACAAATAACTGGAAATGAATAAGAAATATTCAATACTGGGTCATCAGAGACCGCACAAGGTGAAGGACTACAGGACTGGTTGCACTCAAGATTCAGGCAACACTACTAGTAGATCAAAATTCTGACAATCACAACCCATTTGAGTTGTGAAAAAAACCACTCAGGACTCACACAACCCCCCAGGGGTTGCGCAAGTTGATCACAACTCATTTGGGGCAAAACAGCCCCAAATGGGCCATTTTTAATTTTTACTTTTTCTATTTTTGTTCTATTTTTTTGATGTATTTGTTTTGTTATGGTTTTTTTTTAAAATTTTGTTATTTTTATTTATTTTCATTTTAATTTTAATCAATTTTATTTTATTTTTTGCTCAAAAACCTGGATTTGTGAACAGCACACCACAACTCAAAATGGTGGCCCTGCTCACAAATCATCTGAGTTGTGAACAGCCCTTTGCAACTCTGGGGGTGGCTGGGGGCCCGGCAAAACTTGAAAGGGTTGTGAACCATGCCACACAACTCATTTGGAGTTGTGTATGGGTTGTGTAGGGTTGTGAATTTATCACAGCCCTAATAATAATAATAATCATAGTAAAATAAAATGAAAAGCCTTAGGGTTCATTTTAATTTAATTTTTTTAATTTTTTTTTGCTCACAAACCAGAAGTTTTGAACAGCATTCCAAAACTCAAAATGGGTTGTGTGGCCTGGCTCACAAACCATCTTAGTTGTGAACAGCCCTTAACAACTCTGCGGGTGGTGGGGGGCCCCGCACAACTCAAAAGGGTTGTGGACCATGCCACAAAACTCATTTTGAGTTGTGTATGGGTTGTGCAGGGTTGTGAATTTATCACAGCCCTAATAATAATAATAATAATAATCATAGTAAAATAAAACAAAAATCCTTAGAGATCTTCAAAGAGGTTTCCCATGATAGGCCAAATCTCAATTAATTTTATGTTAAACTTCTTGACATGAGAGACAAAATTTTGATTTTTTTTTTATTCTGTTATTACCTCCTCAATCCCATTTTTGCTTTGTGCCACAATTGTGGCTTGATTTTTTTGAATCTTTACTTTGACATAACATTTGATGGAGTGAGAAGAATACTCAACCGGGTGGAGGAAAAGAAAACAGGGAGGGCAAAGTTTGATCACAATTGCTTTTGAATTGTTGAGATTGGCTCAAAATTATTCAAATCAATCCTTACAATGGATTGGGGAATTTGCAATAATTGTGATTTAATTTTATTCCAATCTTTATGAAATAGATGACAGAAAGATGCAGAAATACTCAATAACTAATACCTTTACCTTAATAACCTCTTAATTGGGGATTTTGTGATAAACATAAACATCTTTGGAAAGTGAACCAATCAAGGTAACCTGCTGGAAAATGGGAACAAGGCTCAAGAAAGAAGGGTTTCCTTAGAAAATCCAAAAAAAAAGTGATTCACTGTGAAGGAATAATTACATAAAAGAATGCAAATGCATTTGAATAACCATTGGATCAACCTTAATTCAAGTCAAAACCTGCTTTATAAACATAAGCCACCTTCTGATATATATCCATCCTGCATAAATTGACAAAATTAGCTTGCTGCCAATGAATATTGGGTCAATTAGATGATTCTGGAATCTTTTTGACTTGCTTCTGGGTTATTCAAAAATTCTTGAGGAGGTTTCTGATGGATTATTTTTTCACAATCATCTCATGTTCATTTTTGAGCTATTTCTTTTAGTTTTGAGGAGGATTGCAGATTGATAAACATAAGTAATTCAGTTACTTAATCATCTGTGAATTTTGATGGATTTTGATTTTTGAATCTGAAATGGTGGTGGTCTTATTTGATGATTCTTTGAGAATGGAAATCCAAGATTTAAAACATGGAGGCCACTTCTTCTTGTGTAATTCCCTTTTCTAAAAAGATTTTTTGGACTAGATTGTGGACCTCAGACTTGATAATGGTGTTTTAATTTTTTTCCTTATTGGTAATTTGCTTGTTGCTGACCATTTGTTGTTCCTCCAAAATCTGATGAGCCCTCATAATTTTCTCCATCTGAAAATTTTCTTTATTCCATTCTTCCAGTTGAGCTTCAAGATATCTAGCCTTTGCCTTGCTTGCTTCAATTTCAAAAAAGGCTGTATCAATGAAATTGCTTTCTTTGGCCATATGCTGTGAAAATAATAAAACAGAGAAGTCAAAACTATTTCTCAAAGAATGGGGATGAAAAAATGTTGAAGGATTTAGAAAATTACTTGCAATATGTATGCATGAAAAAACCAAAAGAATCACAAAAAAATTACATTTAAGCATGAAGTTTGGGAGTGCAACCAGGTTTGATAAGATTCAAGAAAAAATTGGTTGGAAACCGAGTTCAAACCCCTGCCACCCCTACCAAATCTTACAATTTTTGAACTAATTCAAGCTCTGCTTGGTGCAGTTCATTTTGAAAGTGGAAAGGTGTCAAAACATGCTTTACACACAATACCTTGGGGATGAGTGTGGCACAAATGCAAAGACCATCAGGGAGAGAAGGCTTGAAATAATTGTGGATTTCATATTTTTTTAAGGGAAATGTTAGATTCATCACTCTTTGAGTTGTGTCATGACTCTTTGAGTTGTGTACAAAACTCTGTAAACAACTCTGTGAGTTGTGTGCACAGCTCAATGGGCCGTGTGGCACTCTACACAACTCAAATGAGCCATGTGGCATGCTACACAACTCAATTGGGCCATGTGGCATGCTACATGACTCAAATGGGCCATGTGACAAGCTACACAACTCAAATGGGCCGTGTGGCATGCTACACATCCCATTTGAGTTGTGTGGCACGCTAAACAACTGGAATCAAGTTGTTTAGCCTCCACTACATAATAAATAATGAATAATAAATAATAAATAATAAATAACAAATAACAAATAATAAATAATAAATAATAAATAATAAATAATAAATAATAAATAATAAATAATAAATAATAAATAATAAATAATAAATAATAAATAATAAATAATAAATAATAAATAATAAATAATAAATAATAAATAATAAATAATAAATAATAAATAATAAATAATAAATAATAAATAATAAATAATAAATAATAAATAATAAATAATAAATAATAAATAATAAATAATAAATAATAAATAATAAATAATAAATAATAAATAATAAATAATAAATAATAAATAATAAATAATAAATAATAAATAATAAATAATAAATAATAAATAATAAATAATAAATAATAAATAATAAATAATAAATAATAAATAATAAATAATAAATAATAAATAATAAATAATAAATAATAAATAATAAATAATAAATAATAAATAATAAATAATAAATAATAAATAATAAATAATAAATAATAAATAATAAATAATAAATAATAAATAATAAATAATAAATAATAAATAATAAATAATAAATAATAAATAATAAATAATAAATAATAAATAATAAATAATAATAAATAATAAATAATAAATAATAAATAATAAATAAAAATTATATGGTTGTGTACAGGGGTAAAAAAATCAAAATTCCCATTATGGGGGGTATATGCCCCCCAGGGGTTGTGTGTGTTTAGAACAACCATTTGGAGTAGTGTATGGGCCCCCACGCTTTGAGGGGCCCTAAAAAAATTCCCACAGGTTGTGTGGGGCCCTAAACAACTCCCAAAGGTTTTGTGGGGCCCTACACAACTCATACACAACTGGAGCTGTGAATTTAACATTACCCTTTTTTAATTTGAGTGTAAAATTAATCTTTGAAGGTAATTCAGATTGAGTTAACTGTTGTTTTTTTTACTCTATCTTATTACATGACCTCAACATTCAACTCATCAGAAATATAAAGAGTAAACTCAAAGGGGGCTCCAACAAAATGTTATACTGGATGCACCTGAAGCTCCTTCTTTTCATAAGTTGTATATGCATAGTTCAAAATTTCAAATCAAAATTCACCTAAAAAAAGAAAGAAAAAAAATCATACAAGCGGCTTTGGTGGTGCCTGCAGGTGTATTGATCCTCACAATCAAATTCTCCAAGACAAAAAAATAAGAATCATCAGAAAAACTCAAGTCAGCATCCAATTCCAATTTCACCCCCATCCATTTTTCATCCTTGAAATTGAGCATTCTCCACTTTTTCATGCTTTAAATACAGTCCAAGCCTTAATTCTCACATTAATATATGGGTAACAAGCCTAGCACTTTGGGAAAAAAATCATCACCAAATTCTATTTTCCATGAATAAACTTTTATTTTTCTGTTATTCATTTTCATACTTCCATCTAGATGAATGAAAAAAAGAGGTTATTGATTACATATATATATTTATATATATTCATCAAATGGGGGGGATACAATATTTTATGATAAAAAAAATCTTGATTTCAACATATCTTTTCACTAGAAGCAGGATTCATGTTTCAAATCAAAAGTTTCCTGGGTTCAATTGCTAACCTCACAAGCACCACCAAAACCTTAAATTTAATAGCTTATGATGGCCCTCTTGAAAACCATGATGGAAGTGTGTAAGCCAAGTCCAACTTCCAAGCTCAGTTTCTTGCTGAAACCTCTTAAGATAAAATTTAATAATTTGGAACTCTTACCACCTTGAAAGATATGATAGATTCTGAGACCAATATTTTTTTCTTCATAAAATTTACAAGAGTCTATTTATTTCTTTTTTTATTTTTCATGAGTAAATTTTCTCAGAAAGATATCTTCAAGTAAAACATTGGAATCCTTCCCAAAAAAAAAAATCTTTTGATTGGAAAATTATTGGGTGACTAGCTTACCAATTGGAAGCCTAGGGAGGGCAACTTGAGTGACTTTGTGTAAAAATAACCTAGATTTTCAAAGACAATTTCCCCATTTGGATTGATGAACCATGGATTCTAAATCAATCAAAATAAAATATCCCTGACTCAGAATTTTTTCATTTACCTCTTCCTAATGATCATCATTGCCATTATCAATAAGTTCTTAACATTAACCAACCTAAGTGATCAAATCAAATTAAAATTGGGCTAGATCCTGTCAAGCATTATTTGATATAAAAATCTTAGATTGAATGTCTATTGAACCATCCAGGATTAAATCACCTATTTGTTCATCAAACTCAAAAAACCTACTGATTCATCATAAGTCTCAATCTCAACCCAGCCTTCAAATTCCAATTTCCTCAATCCTAGCTTTCATTCACCCAAGAAACTGGAAAATATTCCTTGTTAAACTCATACAATTGAAAATTAAACAAATCTCAATCAAATTATTAAGCTTCACTAAAGCCTGAACACAATATGACAACTTTATGATGATAACATACACTTCAACCATGGTTAAAAATAAAAATAAAACTCATATTTTACTCTTCAAAAGGCATTCTCACATTGGTTTGTCTGTTTGATAAAAAATAACTTCTCTTTAGTGATAAAATAAAATTTTAATGGAAAAAAAAATCAAACCAAAACACCCAAAAGAATGGTAAATGAATCCCATTGCCAAAAATATTTATCCCATCCAAGGAATCTCTTTTAATTCATCTCACATCCAGGTTTAAGATTTTAAGGGAGTTAAAGTCCCATTATGAATATTTTTTAAGAGAGAGAGAGAGCTCAATAATAGATATATTAAATTTTAAAAGAGAGTAATGGCTCTATCAAATTAAGACTAATAGCTAATAATGGATAGACACAGCTTGGAGTAGTAAAAGAAATGCCTAGGATTCTAGAAGGAGTTTTTTCCAAGCAGTGAAAAATTTTTAAAGTGGATCATGTCAAATAAATCACTCTCTTCCTCTCTTTCTTCTTATTTTCCTTTTGCTATGTGTTTCCTTTCTGTTTCACTCTTCTTTTCTTTTTCTCTTTTCTCATTTCTATTCCTACTTTACTATACTGGCACACCTGTGCGGGTACAGTCTCTTATATGTCACAATCACTCTTACACTCTCTTCCGCGCGCTTCTTTGTTCTCTGTCACAAGTAGTTGTCTACATTTCACATCAATGTCTCCTCACAAAGTCTTCTTCACTCGCTCCTCACTCAACCATGAGGGGGATCTTGATGGTCATCCACTCACTCGATCCACTCTCAATCATCTGATGCCTTCAACTCAACTCTTTCCCCAATTCAACTCGACTCTTTTCTTCTTCTCTTATCTTTCTTTCCTTTCATCTTCTTCTCTAATCTTTCCTCAATTACTCAACGCTCCTCAACCTATACTCAATCTCACTCATCTTGTCAATATCTGACTGGTAAGACTTTAGCTCGTCGTCGATTCTCTTTTCCAATCAATCCTGTCTAATTCTTTATTTGAATCTCTATTCAAGTCTTACATCAGCACAACTTCAACTCACTACCAAACACTACCTCAACTACTGAAGATCTTGACAAGCCATCAACCTTTGTTCATTGCTCAATGTTTGTTCTTCTCATCAATTCTCTTTATTGTTATTGTTTCTTTCTCCTATCATTGTTTTCTTTCCTCTTAACTGATTATGTCCATCTTCCAGCCATCTTAGTTCTGAAATATAAAAAGCTTTTCTCAGTGAATCAACACGGTTAAAAGCCAAAGATCCGCCCAACAAACCTAACTGAAGCAATGGAGGGATCCAGCAATGACGACTTTTGACAAATTATCCTCAAGGCTGCACTCGAAGCCGTTCCAATACTCTCTGATGAAAACTACTCTATCTGGAAGGACAAGATGTCCATGCTCCTCAAGCTCAAAGGAATCAAAGAAGCCCTAGAAGACGACTCAAAAACTCTTAGCCTGACTGATGATATGGAAACTCGAGTTATTCTACTCTCACGAATTGATTTGATAACACATAACAATGTAGTAAATCCTGCAAATATCTCTTTGGCTTGTCTCCTCTGGAAAACAATCAAAGAGCATTTTGCATCCTTGCAAACCGCCAATCGAGCCCGAGTCTTCAATGAGTTTCTCTACCAAAAATTCAAGCCCAATGCTATTAACCTTTTCATAACCAAGACTAAGATTTTGCTCAAAAAGATGGTCAATGTAGGAATTGACTTACCTAACAATATCCTATCCTATCTCATTCTCTTCAAGTTTCCTCCTTCTCTCCACTCTCTTTGCCAGCAAATCATGCATTCCGATAAAACCATTACAATAGATCTAGTTTTTAATCATCTCACTCAGCTGGACAATGAATCCAAAGTTAAATCCAAAGAAGCCAAGTTGGGAGACACCGCTCTTATCACTTCTCGGTCTAATAAGAAACCCATTCCTGTTGAGCTCAGATGCAGAAGAGGTTATCATAATCCCCAATCTCCTGATCATCCCGAGAATAAGTGCTGGCATCTCCACGAACATCTTGCTCCCGATTGGTGGAAAGAATCTCAAGTTTGTTGGAGAGCCCAACTTAATTCTCAATCAAAGTCAAAAGAAGTTGCGCATTACATGGCTCTTCTTTCCACTTGGATTGAAGAAATTAATCCGATTAATCAAATTATCATCAACTCTGGCGCCTCGTGTCATATTTTCAATTCTTGACTTTTCTTCACTCATCTCAACAATCAAACTTCTGATGATTTCATCAACACCGGTAAAGAAGGTGCCAAATTACCTATCATGGGTAAAGGCACGGTCAAACTGTCTTGGAAAGGATCTTCCGTCACCCTAAGCAATATTCTTTACCTCCCTGATCTTGTAGTGAATCTAATCAGTCTGGGAGAACTTGTCTCTTCCAAAAACTGCACTCTCTCTTCATTTAAAAATCAATTTCATCTTTTTGCCAATTCCGAACCAGTCCTTTCAGGTTTCATACAAGAAAATCTGTTTGTTCTAAACTCTCCTTCTAAAGTAGGCAACAACTCCAAGTTCTGTCACCTCTTGCTTAAGGATCCGGATCTCGATCAAATCAAATTATTGCACCAATCTTTTGGTCATGCCAATCCTCACCGTCTCAAGAATCCTTTTCCCTCTTTATCCTCAAAGACTCTTTCTGAATTTCAATGCAAAGACTGCATCTACTCCAAGATTTCCAAAACTCCGTTCAAGAATACGTCCACATTATCTTCAAAACCTTTCAAAAGGCTTCACGTAGATTTAATTGGTCCCGTTACTCCTCCCTCCCGTAATAACATGAACTATATCATGACCATCATCAATAATTTTTCCGGTTACATTGCTGCCATTCCTCTAGAATACAAGTCCAATGCATGTCTTCAATTAAAGCTCATTCTTATTCATGAAAAGCAAAAACAAGATCAATTTCCTGCCAAAATTTGCACAGACGGTGGCGGCAAGTTTACTTCCTCCAAACTCAAAGACTTCTTCAACATTAACTCCATTCAACATTTAATTTCCAAACCGTATCATCACAAACACAACGGCAAGATTGAACGAGCTAATCAAACTCTGACTGAATCAATGAGAGCAATTCTTTGAAGCTCCAAGCTTCCTCTTAATCTTTGGGCAGAAATCGCTAAATCAGCCTCTCTCTCTCTAAACCAAATTCCCAAAACTCCCAACTCTCCATCTCCTTATCAATTGTTTACAGAAAAATCTCTTCCTACTAATTATTTTCACCCTATTGGTTCCAAGGTAGTCTATCTCAACAATAAAATCAACCGTGGCAAAAAATTTAACAATTGTGGACTTCCTGGTACCCTTGTGGGTTACAATCCAAACTTCCTATCTTTTCGGATCTTAAAATCTGACAACTCTATCATTTCAACCAAACACGTCCGATTTCTTAAAATCAACCATTCTTCTCAGATCCCTGCTGACTCAGATATCAGCTATGATCAATTGCAAATCAAATTGGACGACAACATCTTTGATTTTACTTCAAATCAGTCTTCTTCTACTCTTCCCTCTGACACTACCCTTCCTGAATCTCCTGCCAATGACTGCCCTCCGGGACCTTCCATCATTTCTAATCCTCTCGATAAAACTCTTTCCAAAACCAAATCCAATCCGTCTGAAGACCTAGTAGAACAACTTGTGCCCAATTACTCTCTTTGTGATCAATCCACTTTGAATCCACCCCAACGATACGGTTATCACCACTACTATGTCCCAAGAACCTACGAACAAGCCAAAAGATGCTATGATAGTTTAAAATGGGTACAATCCATGGACGTCGAACTGAATGGCATAGAATCCCTCAACGTTTGGGAAGATTATGAAGGTCCTGAACCCATTAATCCTCTCAATACAACGTGGGTCTACCGCCTTAAGGACAAATGCCATGGTGATCCATTAGTCTACAAAAGTAGATTGTGTGTCCAAGGGTTTGATCAAATATACGGCTTAGACTTTCAAGATACCTTTTCCCCGACTGGAAAGGCCGCTTCTCTTTGCATTGCGCTTCTTTTCGGTTTGTTCTATTCTCTTCCAATCTCTCAATTCGATGTGAAGAGCGCCTTTCTTCACGCTCCTCTATCCAACAAAGTTATTATTAAAAGACCCAAAGGATCAGACAGAAAATCAGAATATCTTATACTTCGAAAATCACTCTATGGTTTAAAACAAGCTCCCGCAAATTGGTTCAACACCCTCACATCATGGATTCAAGAGCAAGGTTTTCATGAATCAATCTCAGATCCCTGTCTATACATTCACCCCTCATCTAACTCAGTTTTATTCTTTCATGTCGACAATCTTATCCTGGTCGGTCTAGGTGATAACTTCAAAGATAATTTTCTTAAGAGATTTCCTAATTCAAGCCATCACAAACCGAATACAATTCTTGGAATGAAGTATGAACGAATTAGCAATAAAATTCTCCTATCTCAACCCAAACATATCAAACATGGACTCAAGGAATTAAAAATGACCGATTGCAAGCCAGCTTTGATTCCTCTCACTGCCAACCTTAATCTAACTTCTGCTAGCGACAACAAACATGAAGAATTTAAAGCTTTAAATATCAATTATTGTTCAGCCGTTTTTCTTATCAACTATATAGCGTGTTTAACTAGACCTGATCTTAGTTTTGCTGTTTCAAGTCTAGCAAGATTCTGCAAAAAACCGGGGATTTGTCACTGGAGAGAAGTTAAAAGGTGCTGGAAATACTTAAAATCTACAAAAGATGTCAAACATACTCTTCAAATCAACCACACAAATCCTCAAATCCAATGTTATAGCGACGCAACCTGGAGCAATGATTTGGATACTAGGCGATCTCAATTGGGTAATCTGTCTCTGCTATTCAATTCACTCATTTCCTGGAGCAGTTATTGACAACGAAATGTAACCCACTCTACTACTGAAGCGGAACTTAATCCTCTCGTTGATTCCTTTTTAGAAGCAATTTGGATGAGAGGACTTGTAGCCGAACTTTGGAAATCAAAAATAACCCCCAGTTGACACTTCATAGATAATAAAGGCCTCAATGACAAGCTCAAGAAGTTTGGTTGTAATTCTAAAACCCGTCATATCAACATTAAAACCAAAGCTCTTCGGGAGGAACTCAAACTTGGAAATTTGACCATTGAATTGATTCCTTCTGCGGACATGAAAGCCAATGGGCTTACTAAAGCTCTTCCTCTTTGCTCGTTAACCTCTCTCTTACAATTGATCAACCCTTCTTTTACCACTCCAACTACAGTCTTACAAGTCACGGGGGGTGTCAAATAAATCACTCTCTTCCTCTCTTTCTTCTTATTTTCCTTTTTCTATGTGTTTCCTTTCTGTTTCACTCTTCTTTTATTTTTCTCTTTTCTCATTTCTATTCCTACTTTACTATACTGGCACACCTGTGCGGTTACAGTCTCTTATATGTCACAATCACTCTTACACTCTCTTCCGCGCGCTTCTTTGTTCTCTGTCACAAGTAGTCGTCTACATTTCACATCAATGTCTCCTCACAAAGTCTTCTTCACTTGTTCCTCACTCAACCATGAGGGGGATCTTGATGGTCATCCACTCACTCGATCCACTCTCAATCATCTGACGCCTTTGACTCAACTCTTTCCCCAATTCAACTCAACTCTTTTCTTCTTCTCTTATCTTTCTTTCCTTTCATCTTCTTCTCTTATCTTTCCTCAATTACTCAATGCTCCTCAACCTATACTCAATCTCACTCATCTTGTCAATATTTGACTGGTAAGACTTTAGCTCGTCGTTGATTCTCTTTTCCAATCAATCCTGTCTAATTCTTTATTCAAATCTCTATTCAAGTCTTACATCAGAAAAATTTCAACTCACTTCCAAACACTACCTCAACTACTGAAGATCTTGAAAAGCCATCAACCTTTGTTCATTGCTCGATGTTTGTTCTTCTCATCAATTCTCTTTATTTTTATTGTTTCTTTCTCCTATCATTGTTTTCTTTCCTCTTAACTGATTATGTCCATCTTCCAGCCCTCTTAGTTCTGAAATATAAAAAGCTTTTCTCAGTGAATCAACAGATCAAAGCCTCAAATTTCAGATATAAATAGGCTAATTTAGTAGTATATTCAATTGAAATGGACAGAATATAAAGGCAAACACCACATGGTGCAGCAAGGCTGCCAAGAAGGAACTCACAAGTGCATTGAAGAACTAATATTCTTAATTTCTCTGGAATTTATTCAGAGGTAAAAAAACCAGAAACTGTTTCATTATGTCAGAGAAGGAATATCAAAAAAAATGAAAGGAAACAACCAAAACAGGTCCTAACCAAGCAGTAGAAATGACCCAGGTTGAGATACTTCAATAATGAAACTAGCAAGACTTAGCACACGGCTTGGGATGATATATCTGAGAGTCATGGCAATTAAGTTAGAGAGAATTGAGAAAGAAGAAGGAAAGAGAATGAGCAATTGCACCAAATTACTTGAAGACCTCTTTGATGACCTGACTTGTTCACTTGCTTCTTGATATTGCTTGATGATTTGCCAAATAAGAAGAAATTAAAAAGTGAAAGTCCAGTGAGAGAAGAGGGCAAAGGATTCAAGGAAAATTTTTTCTCTTTACCCAACATCAGGAGAGCTAAAACTACCCAGATGAATATGCATATTTATCTTAAACCCACGCGCTTCACTTTAAGAGAATAACAGAAATAAAATAAGATAAAATAACAAATAAAGAATAAATAAAAGTAATAAATAAAATAATTGGATGCAACTCCAACATAATAAATAAGATAATTGATGCAACTCCAACACCCCCCCATAATTCAGTTCAATCTTGAATCAAGACACCTAGACGTTAGAAGCCCCAAACTGTGCTTACTTCATGCTTTAGTTAGCAAGTCTGCAACCATTGAATCTGTGGTGATGAGGCTGAAGCAAATTTTGTTAGAGGAAAATTGGTCGCGGAGCCACTTAAGTTTCATGTCAATGTACTTTGTCTTTGAGTTGGAACCAAAGTGTTTTAACTTGTCAACCAGGCCTTTGTTATCCACTGGAAAGCTAGCCAGACCTTTGACTGAGTCTTGCCATAAGTTGCTAATGAACAAATCAATCCATAGTGATTCCTGCACTCCATTTCTCAATGCATTCAGCTCTGCCTCCATGGATGAGAGAGCAATGTTGCTCTGCTTCCTGCTCTTCCAGGCAATGGGTGTGGATCTCCAGAAAACTATTTATCCTGTTTGAGACCTCTGAGTATGGGGATTGTCCTCCCAGGTCAAGTCGCTGTAAATGCTCAAGGGTTTGTTTCCTCAAGGATGTAGCATCAGGGAAGATTCTACAGTACCTTCCAGATATCTCCAGACGTGCATTACCTCTCTCCAGTGCAAGATTCCTGGATTCTGATTTAACTGGGACAACATTGAAGCTGCTGCTGAGATATCTGGTCAAGTGCGGCAGGCTAGATAGTTAAGCAGGCCGGTAAATTTCCTGAAGTGTACTCCTAGCTTTCTAAACTCAACTTGCTCATTGTGAAAGGCCGGAACCAATTGAATCCCTGGAATCAAGGGGGTAAGAACTGGCTTGACATTGGAGATCTGTAACTCCTCAAGGGTTTCTTGAATAAGCTTTGATTGATTCAAAGAGAAAGAATTGCCTTTACAATGGTATTCCATTCCTAGAATGGTATCAGGTTGGTGGGCTGATGATTGAGGAAATCTAAGCAGAAATTCTTTTTCAAACCAGTCTACCTCCCCAGCAACAATTAAATTGTCCACATGGAAGAAAACAAAGAGACGTCAAACTGTGTGAATGTAAAGACAAGGATCAGCGTTGGACTGAGCCAGTCCAATACCTTCCAGCCATGTAGTCAAAGTTTTGTACCAGTTTGAAGGAGCCTGACACAAACGGTATAGAGATTTTTTTAACTTAAGGAATTTTGAGGAGCGGGAGCTTTCTTTTGGTGTGAGAATGTATATGTCTTCTTCTAAAGGAGCAAAAAGAAAAGCTTCCTTGACGTCAAATTGTTGTAGGGCAAGGTCATGATCCAATCCGCACAGCAGGAGGAGAAGAAGTGTTGTGAATTTGCCTGTTGGCGCGTATGTCTCTCCAAAATCTATCCCTGGAGTTTGAAATTTACCCATAATGCAGAGTTGAGACTTGCGTTTTTCAGGAGAGAGACTTGTGGCTGTCTTGATTTTTTCCACCCACATGGTCCTAAGATAATGAGCAGGTTCAATATCAGAGTCCTCCCATACTTCCTGTGATTCTATTTTGGCCAATTCAACTTTCCTTTTGATCAACCATTCTTTACACTTATCCACAAACAAGCCATAAGAATATTTCTGAGGTTTGATTGATGCCGTTTGTATTTGCAGATTGTACTTGACAGGAGCTGGTGTGTGCGTTGCCTCAACCTCTGTAGACACTTCTGTGGGGGTCAGGGTTGAGTTGGGAACGTTCTCAACAGAAGAGACGTTGTTCTTGTTCAGTGATTGTGAGAGACTTGAGTTTAGTTTGATTGCTGAATCAGGTGACAAAGCATTTGACATGACTGGATCATTTCATCAATCTCCAACTTTGGTCCCAGTGTCACCGGATAACTTCTTGATGTTGGAATGGAAGTCAAGTAAAGTAACGTGCTTAGTATCAATTATCTTGTGATTGGTTGTCAGAATCTTATATGACAGCAAGTCATCATCACACCTGATCAGCCTTCCACAGAGACCTTGAGGTTCCAGTTTGGAGAATGACGCTCTGTCCTTGTAGATGTAAGTAACTGGATTGCCTATGGGGTGAAGGTAATAAACATTCAGTGTCCTTCCTTTAAAAAGCTCATACAGGGTTTTTTTAGATTTATGCAATGGTATTTGGTTAAGTGCCAGAGCACAAGATTTGATAACTATATGCCAGAGATTCTTATTCAGCTGAGAGTTGTAAAGAACTGTGCAAAGAGATTCCAGGATAAGAAAATTAAAGTGTTCTGCAAGTCCATTCTGTTGCCATGAATGGCCATTGGAGAAGGTCTGTCTAATATCATTCTTGGCGCAGTAATTAGAGAGAGTTGAGTTCCAAAATTCTGTGCCTCAATCAGAGTGCAGGATCATGGGACTGTAATCAAAACTCTTTGACTCAACATTGATAAGGAAAGGAAGAAAACTTGCCACATTGCTCTTGCTTTTGATTGGAATCACAGTGAAAAATCTGGTGCAGCCATTGACTACGGTAAGAAAGTAAGCATCTCCATTGGTACTCAGACAATAGATAGGCCCAACAAGATTGAAATGCAACTCTTGCAAAGGCCTTCCAGCTCAAATATGCTTGTTGTTGAAAGGGGTTTTGGATATTTTGCTGATTGCAAAAGCCTCACACATCAACACTTTCTTTACGGGGATGCCTAGTTTTTGGCATATCCTGCTGTAACTTGCATGTCCCAGAGCCTTGTGAATGATTTCATTGTGAGTGAGATAGGAAATTTCATTGAGTCCAGCATTGTCAAAGTGAAGAAAGGGAATATTACAGTCATAAATCCCAGTTTTCTTCCGGTTCCTTTTCTGAATTAAGAAGTCATCTATGCCAAAGTTAAAATCAAAACCATCTATTACAAGAGAATGCGTAGACAATAGGTTTGCAGTTGATTGCGGTGAGTATAGGACATCTGACAGAAAAATTTCTCATCCTTCAGTATCCAGCAGTTTCGCAGTCCCAACTCCATCATACTCAAGAGAATCCTTTCCCAAGCTTGTGGAGATGTAACCAGTTACTGATTGGTCTAAGTGAGAGAAGTGCTTAGAGTCAGAAACAATGTGCCTTGATGAACCTGAATCCACTACAAACAAATTTGGAAGAAACAGAGAGCTTGTATGAAATGAGCTAACTGAGGTAGTTTCATTATTGGACTTGGAGATTCCAGTTTTTTTCTTTCTCGGGAAGGACGGCCTGAGATGCGGGTACAGTTTCTAACATCTTCCCTCTGGATGAGCAGCTTTTGGATTATGCCATTTATCATCACATGCCTTCACACTGGAGTTCAGAAAGGAGACTGAGGTTGTGTTCTCCTCAATTTTGTTTGTAACTGGATCTTGATTCAAGAATCTATTATTTTTGAACATTTGGAGGTGATCAAGTACTTGTTCAGGGGTAATTTTCTTGTCCAAGTGCGTGATTTGTTGAACTATGGTGTCCATGGTAGAGGGAAGTTTTTCAAGGATCAGGTAGGCTATAATTTTGGTTGGCAAGTCAATTCCTACATCATGTAATCACAATATGGAAGTTTTTGCATCAGTGATGAAATTGGGAATGTCTGATGGGGAAAAAGGAGCTTGCAGAAATTCTTTGAAAACTCTGGCTCAATTTGAGGCATGATTAGAGGGAAAATATTTGTGGATGCCTGCCCATATTTGATGGGTGTCCTTCTCATTTTCTGCGGTTATGATATTGGCCTGTATAGTGGTGTCAAGCTTGGAAGTGAGTATTTTTCTAATCCTTACGTTCTCCATGTGATTGAGTCCAATTGGATTCCCAGCGGGATTGTTCCTTTTCTTGGTGAGTTTATCAAACAAATCCTCTTGTAAATCCATCATATTTACAACTTGATTACTCCATATTGAAAAATTATTGGAGGTGAGCAATGGAATTGCCTCAATGGCTTTCTTGAGTATGTTTGCTGTTAAGGAGTTGGTCATCTTGGTTTCTGGTTTTTGATTTAAGAGAGATCAAAGCGTTCCAGTTTTTGAGTTAATTGTGAATAACTAATATTCTTAATTTCTCTGGAATTTATTCAGAGGTAACAGAACCAGAAACTTTTTCATTATTTCAGAGAAGGAATATCGAAAAAAATGAAAGGAAACAACCAAAACAGGTCCTACCCAAGCAGTAGAAATGACCCAGGTTGAGATACTTCAACAATGAAACTAGCAAGACTTAGCACACCGCTTGGGCTGATATATCTGAGAGTCATGGCAATTAAGTTAGAGAGAATTGAGAAAGAAGAAGGAAAGAGAATGAGCAATTGCACCAAATTACTTGAAGACCTCTTTGATGACCTGACTTTTTCACTTGCTTCTTGATCTTGATTGATGATTTGCCAAATCAGAAGAAATTAAAAAGTGAAAGTACGATGAGAGAAGAGGGCAAAGGATTTTAGGAAAATTTTGTCTCTTTACCCAAAAGCATCAGGAGATCTAGAGCTACCCAGCTGAATATGCATATTCAGTTACAGGTTTCACAACTAATTCAGTCAGAATTGAGGTGTTTTGTATATCTTATGAGTTACATGCCAAAGTAGGTTTTGTCAAAATTCCAGCCTCAGCCCCCCATCCCTGCATGCAGCCTGCAGAATCTAAAAACCAACCTGCATGCATGAACTATTCAAGCAAACTGCATACAAAGACAGCAACAATATTCCTGCATGCATAAGTTAGTCAAGGACCCGCATGCAAAGTCTGCACCAGCTTTCCTAAATGCAGTTGATCCAATTCCTCCATGCAGCAAATCCTACCTTTGCATGTCAGATCTGCCAAGTCAAAATGTTGACAAGGTACTGCACTTAACCATTACAACCCTCTAGGATCATTACTTCATATTTAATGATGCAAAATATGCATAGAGGATGATCCAGAAACATGATTTATCAAATAAGAAGATAGGAAATCAAATTATAAAGTTCTTAAATTTAAAAAAAAATAATCAAGAACACCACAAAACTTATGATCCAGATCTTAGCAGACCACAAAACATATCGAGAAGTCTGCAAATAGCTTAATAAAAAATATTAAAATTATCAGCAGATGATTCTCTGGATTTCTTTGGTTTTTTTTCTTGGGATTTTTAATGCTGTTGAATTTTGAAAGTACAAGGATTGAGAAATCAAATTCATGGATAAATCCAGAGATCTTTGGCTTTCTTTTTTGTTGAGAAGTCTGGCTATCATTTTTCTCATTGGAAATATTTGAATGGGTAATGTTAAATTCATGACTCTTTGAGTTGTGTACACAACTCAAATGGGCCCTGTGGCATGCTAAACAACTCAAATGGGCCATGTGGCATGCTAAACAACTCAAATTGGCCGTGTGGCATGCTACAAGACTCAAATGGGCTGTGTGGAATGCTACATGGCTCAAATGGGTTGTGTAGGGTTGTACATAACTCAAATCCAGTTGTGTTCCGTGCCACACAACTAAAAGAATTTCAGGCTTCAAAAAAACTAAAAAAAACTAAATAAGAAAAAAAAAACAGAAATCAACCAAAAAATCAAAAAATGTTGAGTTTTTGGTTTAAAAAAAACAAAAATATAAAATATAACATAAAATAAAAATAAATAATTTCTTGAAAAACCCCAGGGGGGTTGTATACCCCCATACACAGGTCCAAATGGTTGTGTACAGGGGTACAAAAATCAAAACTGCCCATTATGGGGGGTATATGCCCCCCCAGGGGTATCATGTGTTTGGAAAAACCCTTTGGAGTAGTGTATGGGCCCCCATGCATTGAAGGGCCCTACAAAAATCCCACAGGTTGTGTGGGGCCCTACACAACTCCCACAGGTTGTGTGGGTCCCTAAACAACTCCCACAGGTTGTGTGGGGCCCTGCACAACTCCCACAGGTTGTGTGGGGCCCTACACAACTCCCACAGGTTGTGTGGGTCCCTAAACAACTCCCACAGGTTGTGTGGGGCCTTACACAACTCCCACAGGTTTTGTGGGGCCCTAAACAACTCCCACAGGTTGTGTGGGGCCCTACACAACTCCCACAGGTTGTGTGGGGCCCTACACAACTCCCACAGGTTGTGTGGGGCCCTACACAACTCCCACATGACTGGAGTTGTGAATTTAAGTTTTTTTTATTTATTTCTTAATTGATTGATGAAATTTTCCCAGATTTATCAACCAACATATTTTTCAAAATATCTGAGATCAATCTAATAAAATTAGTTTGAATCAATATGTTGAGGATTTTTTTATCCAAAGACTATATGTTGAGGTTTTTTTCTTTTTTTTTGTTTGAATAAAAAAGGTTTGAGTGGTGCATTAATCTTGGGGAAGAAACTGAGACAGAAAAAAATAATATAAATTGATGATTTGCAATATCCCATAATAATGATGAATTGACAATGAATGATGAATGTACAGTGGGTAGACAAAAATGATGGGACTGACTGACCTAAAACAGTCAACTTATTTTCAGGCCTGTGTTTCAAGCTAAATCTATTGTTCAAAAAAAGGCATGTACTTACAGTTATTCATGGGAGTATATATTTCAGCATCTGTAATTTAATTGTACAACAATTGAAATTCCAAAAAATATCAAATCATAATTCTTAACAAAAAAATCTTGTAAAGCACAAAACTCTCAAAAAACATGCTGGAGGGAAAAAAAAAATTCAAAAAAGTCTGTACCATTGATTTTTTTTTCTTCTTCTTGATGAGGGTGTGAATTAAGATCAAAAGGAATGATTTTCATGAAAGAAACATAAATGTGGAGGGTTTCTAAAAACAATTCAAACCAATTTTGATCAATGTCAATTTTTGATTGCCTTGGTGAGATGGTGATGATAATCTTGAGAGAGGTAGGTTGGAATTCATGTAAACCAAGAAAAAATTTTCATTCAACCTTTTTATTTATCTGATGTCCATAATTGCTCAAGTTCTCTGCTCTTTTTCCACTTTGAGGTGCCTTGAGATGCTTGAGGTTATATTTGTTTGAGGTTGAATTGGAGTGGAGGTGGTTCACACTGTTTGGAAATTGAATCTGCCCATTGAAATCATACCCTTTTCCAATGGTTGGAAAAACTTGATCTTCTGAAATAACCAATTTCCCAAAGAAGACTAAATATCAAAAAAAAAAACCATGAATCAGAATCAAACATGAAGAATAAGATTTTGAAAAAATCACTTACCATGTTTGTTTTTTGAATCAATCAAGCAGTCAGAAATCAAAATCAAAAAACCAAGCCAGTGGAAATATGGCAATTGGTCAACTGGAGTGGGAGCCTGAAGATGGGTTTGTCAAAAGGAAAATCAAGACACCCCAAGCTTCATCTACATTGTTTGAAGTAACTGGGTGTGGTCCCTTTGACAAACAGTCCCACAACTTTTTTCTACCCACTGTACAATGAAGGATGAATGTACAATGAATGATGAAGAAATCACTGAAAGGTGTATGGTGCATGGATGCATCTATCATGATTAGTAGTCCATGGATGTACAAAGATATGGCATCAATTTCCTATTTCCTCCTGTTCACTAGTCAGTTTTCACAGCGGGGGGTACTTTACCTAGAAATGTAACTGTTTAAAAGATTTCTCCTAGCATGCTTTTGAATTCTGACTCAATTACTCATCCACTATTCAACCTAACAGTACATTTTATCTCTAGCATATACAGAAAAGAAATGAGTGAATAACAATTCTCCTCAAAATTTCAGCAAGTCCTATTAATTACCTAATTAGAACTTGTAGGCAGTTCTTTTTTTTTTTTTTTTTTTTTTTTTTTTTTGGAAGATGGGGGGAGGGGAGGAGGGCTTGATGTAGTGAGACTTCTGTCACCACAGCTGTACCTCTCATCCATTTCTTCCCTCAATCCCCCCCCCCCCCAAAAAAAAAGACTTTGATGCCTTCATTCATACAATTTCACAAAGGAGTTAAGCTAATCCTTTTTTTTCATATATATTCTTTGAGAGTCAAAAGTCAATCAAATTTGTTTTAATATGATTTCTATGGTGAATCCATCCGCTGAGTTGGGTTGGTTGATGAGCTCCCTGTTGTCATGAACGCAGCCAGGGTTGAGAGGCCTGGCCAAGCCAGCCAGCGGCTTGGGGCAACAGCCAAGGGAGCCCCATCTTGTCAGGCCATCACCTCGACTTGGTCCTTGATCAACTCAGAGCAACAAGCAGGATTTTGGCTGCTATCGTGATCCTCAAGATTGTGATCACCAACAGGCTGGCCTACAGTCAACACCAAACTCCTGGTAGCTTCAGTTCAAAGCCAGCATGGCAGCACACCCCCGCTAGTCACCCACCTGACAAGCACCGGTTGGCTCATAACTCTCACCTGGATTTGACCACCCACCAACGATGGCTTGAGAACAAAAGAAAAAAACTACTACTACTTGGTTGAGAACCCCAGCCAACATCAGTGGATTCACCATACTCGCTGGTGCACTTACCGCTGGCTCCGCAATGCTTTCGATCCAAAACGTCAGCCTTGGAGAGTCTCAGACTGAGGGAGGCTAAGGGCGTGGCTGGTGTTGAGGGTCCTGCTCTCATGGGCTTGTCATAACCCAGCACCTGGTGAGATCACACACCCACAAGCTTCAGCCCATTCAAATCATCTCTAGGTTAAGGTTGCTCACCATGACCTGCGCTCCACCAAGATTGACAAAAAAGAGAGAGAGAAAAGAACCAAGTGTTCAAGTAGGCAAGCAGCCTCAATCTTGGAGATCGTAAGACTGGCCTGGTGAATGATTCACCAGATCCTACCTTCACTGGCGTTTGTAATCTTTCAAGTCGTACCTCTTCATGAAATCAACTCACTTCCCCTTGATCAACAAAGAGTACTGATCAGCTTCTCCAATTGCCCCCCAAAAAAGGATATACGACCAAAGTGTTTTATGATACCTTCTCTTTCTGAGGGTCAGGAAGATTAACAATCACCTTCAAAATATAAGGAGGTTCACAACACCCGGGGGGTTTTTTTTTGAGAGAGAGAGAAGAAAAAAAAGGGGGGGTGACTAGGAGTTGATCAACATTACAATCAATCCACCAGGATCTCACTAAATATATCAAACTTGAGGTATGGGCCAATGATGGAGGGAGCAGAGGGAAGAAAAAGGGGGGGAGCTTTGAGGGAGTTGACCGATGGGACATCAATCATCGACATCCATCGGCTGGTTTCCAGAGGTGGGATCGACATGATTCGTGCTCTGATCGATAAGATTAGGTCCCGTATCACTCATCACGTTCCCATTGATGGGCGGGATATTACCATTGAGGATATCGCTAAGATCGGGGCGAGAGCTTGCTCGAGGCTTGGTTAGTTTAGATTGAATGAATCCAGTGATTTGATGCCATTCAGACTTGAGGATTTGGCTCGGTCTTACTTTCTCTAGAGTCATCCAACGTTCAATCCACCCGCAATGTCGTCATCGGCAGGCAGGAACAGAGTTAACAGTGGCGGACAGGCAAGGTCGTTCGGTTTATCTATCAGTCCACAGCCAGTTTGAAGGCACATTCCAACCAAAAAACACTGACCGCTTATTTTGATACTCCCATAAGGAGCTTTATAAAGAAAGCTGTCAACCTTCTGTGGATCTTCTTCGGTAGCGGGTGCGAATGCCGTGGAAATCTCATCAACGAACAAAAAAAAATCAGCCTGAGGAAACATTTTTTTTTAGGAAGCTCAAACCATCCATCCAAAACAATCCACTAGTTGAGACCAGGGCGGGTAAGGAGGGCTAACTTTGTAATACCAATCCGAGTCACTGTCGAGCTTGGGGTGTCGTTGCCTAGAGCTAGGGATCTGGACCGAGGCTTTTAGTTTTGAAGAGATGTCTGGTTAAAGAAACAAACGATAGTTTCATCAGCGCGGATCTTTCTGAGCTTGGGACTGGTTAAAACTCGGCGAGGAGTTAAGTCAAATTGGCGATGAAGCGATTAAGTTGCAGAGGTTTACCTCTAAGGTCAAACATAAACGGTTGAACTGTACAACCTTCTCCCAAACAGATCAACACCACGTCTCGGCAATCAGATAATCTATTTCATCAAAAAAAAAAGAGAAGCAATCAGGGCTTGGTTTCCTTGCTTTCTTAAGGGGTTTCAGGTCAAAAAAAAAAACTAACGTGATAAACTGATTCCATAGCCAGTGGACCAATCGTTTGATAAGTTTTCTTTGTTCAAGTTTTTTCGGCTATGGAGTAAGATCAGTTGAACGTTGTAGACAAAATCCGGAAAACATCGGGTGACGACAATAGATGGACAAGCCCACCAATCCACCGGCCAGATCGGAAGCGCCAGAGGGTAATACTTGAACATCGATTATCCCGTAGTCGTTTTTGCGAATCCAATCCATGAGCATCTTGTTGGTTTCGTGCTGGTAATTGAAAGGTTGAACAAACAAGTAGAGATCAGACGAAAATACCAGATCTACGCGGGCGAAGCTGGACGCTTGCTCACAAGTGAATCATTCTCGCTAGACAGGTTCGTGGGCTCAAAAAAGAGCTCGTTTCGGATATTACCACTAGAGGAAAGGGAGAAGAGATCATGTTGAGTTGCTTGCCGTAGGGTAGAGAGCGAGATTTGAGAGACGAAAAGACCTACAGATCGTGCATGAACAAGACAAGAGTTTCACAATCGTACACATTATCGCTAGAATATAAAATGACAGATCAAGTCGTTACAGAGAAGATCATCGTCCATGAAATGATTGATTGGGGTTTACGTGACCATGATTTGATTAGGGTAAGCTAGTGAGAGACCGGAAGTTTGATCGTTGAGGGGAATCGCGCAAAGTCCGTAGGATTGATAGAGGTCGTAGGATCGATGCATTTTCAAGACGTCTGTCGTGAAAAAAAGGGGGGCACATTGAATGTAGGCCTGAGATGACCCTACTTTGCACTAAGATCAACGAATCTTACCTCCGATAGGGATGCTTAGACCATCAATTTCGATCTCTGATCACAAAAGGAAAGGCTGCGGTCAGTCGACTGTTCAAGCCAACACATAGGCTTGTCGAGTGCAACTATTCCAACAGAACGTACCGTTTCTGGCAGATATTCCTCGGGGTAATGACTTCCAAAATTCCGACTGAATTCTCAAACATTCATCGACGGTCTCAGTTGCTACATCGCTAGCAACCATCGATGCTCCTATTTTAGGTGGTGCTTCACCCATCAACACTTTGATACATTCGGTGGCTGACAATGCCAGAGCCTCCAAATGATAGCCGCCCTGTTGTTCATCAACACGAAGTAACACACAGTCGTTCCTGAGCAAAGGCTAAAAGGAGAGGGGAAGAAGGACCGCAGAGCAACAATACGTACCTCGAGGGCCAGAACAAGGTTGCCATTGGCCAAGGAGGATAACATATGAGTCATATGGGCGAATCCTTCGGGCGTCACATTACATTCTCCCAGCGGATCGTTCTTAGCCGCATCGAATCCTGCCGAGACTGATCAAGGAGTGATTGGTTCGAGGGTTGATCAAACTCCCATTCGAAAAGTTAAAATCAGGAGCGAGACGATTTCTAACCAATCACAAAGTCGGGAGAGAATTCCATGGCTATGGGCATCACAAGTCGTTGAAAGGCATAGATATAATCGGCATCACCCATTCCTCCTTCTGGCCATGGGATGTTGACGTTGCTGGGTTAGAGTTTCGAGGAGGGAAGCATGAGCTTATCCTAATCACTTCGGGAGTAGAAGAACAGAGTAAGAAGATGAAAGCTCCGAGGAGAGACTAACAATCCCCTTCCATCACCTTCACCTACTCGATTACTTCCTCCCCAATCGGACCCAGGATAGAAATAGGCTGTACGATTTGATTCCAGGAAACGATGGATTGAGATATACAAGACGCTAGAATCAAAATAAAAAGACCGCTGGATCCCGTTCCCTAAAATCACGGCCGAGTTAGTCAGCCCCGACCCTAGGCTGGGATGAGCTCAGCGTGGCATGATGAGAGAAACTCAATAGAGACTTGCCATGATGGACATCCCTACTCGCCAAAGGTTTAAAACGTCGGTCAATAGATGGCAAAGTAATCAGCTGAAAAGCGTGAACGGATTGGATTGCTGGTTTGAATTGTACCATTTCCTTACAAGTCAAAACCTTCCGATGTGCTCGTTCACTTACCAATCGACCATTAAGACCTTCTTGATTCTTTCAGGATAGACGGTCCTCAGCCATTTGGCAGAGATGGCAGCATTATTAAAGACGCAAAAACCGGAAGGATCCTCTGGTTCAGAATGGTGACCGGGAGGTCTAACCACCGCAAACCCATTTTTAATTTTTCCATCGACGACTGCTCGACACATCTCGATCACTCCACCACACGATAACCTTGCACATTCAAAAGTTTCTGCATTAACATAGAGGGATAAACGCGAATAGTACGCCGCTCTATCTTTCAAGTCCTGTATTGACATCGCTGTTTGCAAGGTTGGATCATACCAAGAATGAAGAAATGGTTTCGGTCAGTGATGGCTTTGGTTGCCGACGTGGGTCTTTGCTCCCTAAACTTCGAGCAGACTGCAGTCATAACACTAAGGGGTACAAATGATTCTGAGCGGAAATTCATAAGGCAGCGCGTGAGATTCCTCGAGATCAATCGATTCGCTGGTTCGTACTCTTAGTAGAAAATCTTGCGGTTCAATCCAAACCAAAAAGCATGGAACGCAGGCTCACAAATCTCATTACACGTCAAATTTCGAGTGGAGGAAATCCTACATGGATATCTCTCACTAGCACTGCACTGATACAAATGATCTTCATCCCGAGTTACACGCTTGCTAATTTGATCACTCACATGCGGTTTCCTCTATCCGTTTCCAATGCCCTTCACTATGAACTAGCATGATTTCCTCTTTGGTAGCTTTTCGAACTTTGATATGCTCGAGATAGGCGGTCAACTTCTCCTCTTTGTTCACAAAGGTGGGGGGTATCAATTTGAAGAGGGAGTTAAAACATGGGACAAATCAGTACATGACATAGATCATAAGATCAATACAAAAGTATGAAATGTTGATTCAGGTGCTTATTTGATTCTTGGAAAGTTTGGTGATGGGAAATAAGCCCAAGGGAGGTAGTGTTTGCTTGGAACGATCGATCGAGTTTACAGGGAGATCTTTTTTTTTTTTTGTTCTTTTAGAGGGTGTGGGTTGTGTGTGAGAAAAAAAAAAAAAAAAAAAAAAAAAAAAAAAAAAAGAAGGAGGGGGGATTCTCTCAACTTGAAACTTGGTTCATGATTCTCGAGATCCTAGAGGGTCTTTCAGGTTCTTCGTTCTCGTCATCCTGATCTTTGACAGAGTCGAATCGATGGTCGGGTTTCCAATGTTTGAGCATCTGCTGAGAGTGACAGATGCCAGTCCGAATTGATTTGATGAGCTTCGATCGATCATGGTTTGAATCTGAGTTACGGTGAAGATCTTCTATAGGTTGAGCCGATCTGTTGGGGTGTTGGTTGAGTTGATGGTTGTTGTTAGTTGGTTCGTTGCTGTTCATGATGACGATCCAGATCCCAATCGTTCGTCTGATCGTGATCGAATGAAATCCTTTACTATCTACTTGATTGCATGAAGTTACAAGTTGTTGATGTTGTTGTTGTTGATGTTGATGTTGTTGTTGTTGTTGTTGTTGATGATGTTGTTGTTGTTGTTGATGATGAAGGTCTCCTTCTTTCCTTTCTTGGTCCAAGAATGACTTGCTGGCTGGTTCTTGAGCAGTAACTTGCAAACGACTACACCGCGGTGGCTGACTGACTACATCACACCTCGAGTCCCCACCCAGCGCGCGCCCCTTTGTTCCTGCTGAGCGAAAAGGGCAAAAGCGCGCTGGCCGCCCACAACCAGTCATGCCGGGCATGACCCCTGGGGCATGCTATAGACTGGCCTTAATTCTCTACACATCCTGCCCGAATCACAGGCAGCTTTGGGTCCAAGCATACACTAGCAACACTACGGTAGTAAAACTCCATAAGCAATTTCTGTCTCACCAAACTGGAAAAACAATCAACATTCCAACATTCAAACCATGTTCTGGATTTGTATCTTTATTCTTTGGGCTTGTCCCCATCAAACCAATCTGAAATCAACAGAGACATAAAATAAAGTAAATAAATGAATTATTATTTTCAATCAAATCAAAATTAATAAAAATTTTATCAATTTTTCAAACAAGCCTTGAATCATGGTTGACAAACAATGAGTGCGGGATTGAGGCCATCCTTTTCTATTTTTGTCTTGTGGTTTTTTGAGCATTTTGAATCAATTAAAATTTTTTTAAAATATAAATTTATTTATTCACATAAAATTTAAAAAAATACTTTGTTTTAAAACAAGTTTTAGACAGTAGCTGAAGTACCCCAATGCCACATTGGAAGGTGTGCACTGCACAGGTGGGGGAGCACATCTTTCACACATGCATTTAAACTATGTGAGAAGATACAATAATTCCTCAAGTCCTTTCAAATGAAATTTAGTAGCTTTAGCTACTCAAACAGATTCAATATACTGGAATTTTTAAACAAACCTTTGTATGGAAGTAACTCTTGAACTATAAACAACACTTCATGCTTGAGTTAATTTTGGGCCTAGGGTATGTGCCTGAGTTAAAAATTCAATTAGTTTGCCACAGAAATTTTCAAAGGAAACTCAACTCAAATGGGAATCAAAGAATGATTTTGAATTTTTGAGTAGTTACAATTGATGTATATACCTAAAAATGTACCACCAGTCCATTCTTTCAAAATTTTTGAGAGAATTTATAATCCTTCAGGTATTTCTGATCAGCAATAACTTTTGATTACTTTTTTTTGTCATTTTTAAACTTATTTTGTGAAATAATTATAAAGTAGCTACCTCTGCTATTCTATGAAACTGACCATGGAATTTTAATTGAAAATATTTTGATGAAGACAAAAATAAAAACAAAAGGGTATCATAAGAGTTCCTTATCAACTTGATTGATTTGATTTACATTCACAAGCCTACCAGATGTACTTCTGGAGAATCAAAGAGGGAAAATTTTCAAAATTAATGATATCAAAAAATAACAATGATTCCTTCAAAATTTGATAGATTAGAATGAGTTTTGAAGACCAAAGTGAGATTTTTGGATTTAGCTTACAGGTTTCTTGATGGAAAATGAAACTGGCAGAAAATTCCAATTGAATAATTCCCTGAAAAAATTTTGAAATAAAAAATTGGAATTCAAGGCTGGAAGGAATCATTAAATAAGGAAAAAGAATGGTCAATCTGATGAGGAGAAGATCCCCTCTTGGCTCAAAAGTAAAACTCAAGTTGATGAAATAAAAAATTGAAATTGTATCTTGTGGATTCCAAATGAGTTTACATGCAAAGTCAGAGATAGAAATTGAATGAAATGGTAATTTAAATTTAGTGAATGAATACTGAGGGGAAAAAAATAACAACAAAAGCTTCAAGGATGAAGAAAGAAAAATTTACAAGGTTGGTGAGATTAATTTGATAATTTTAAATAAATTCTGGGAATCTCCAAATCTTGTGGTGAAGAAATTAATTCAAAGGTGAAAAAAATTTTAAACTGATTTTTTGGAGGCAAAAAAAGAAAGGAAATTAATCTGGATTGAAGAATCCATGCCAGATGAAAATCAAAAAACTAATAGTTCATGATTTGGATTAAATAAAATTCTTTAAAGATTGATCCCATAATTTTTATATTTTTCTAAAAAAAAGAACAATCTGTCTCTTTTAGGGATAGAGTTTTATGCTTTCTAGCACTTATTTTTTTAGAATTATTTTTTTAAGTGTCATGATTTAAAATTTTAAATCAAGAATTGATTAAATGAATATATTTTTTTGAGATGAGAACTATGAAAAATCATTCCTTGGTTTTCAAGCATCAAATTATCCTTCTAAAGACAGGTCCAGGATAAAATCATCCATTGAGGGTTGATAAAGTCTTGCAGTTTCAATCCAAAATATAAAAAAAATCTAATTGTACCAATCAATCACTTTTGGGATATCCTTGTGAATTTGAAGGGTAAACCAAACCTTTTAGAATTTTTTCTAACCCAAGGAATTCATGAACAAAATATCAGTTATATCATTTTTTTTTTTTAAAAAAAAAAATTATTTCTATTGGAATATCATTTTAACCAATTCTTTCAGCTTATTACTAATCCAGTATCAGAAATCCTGCAATAATTGAAGATTTTGAAGAAATTGAAGTAATTTATTTGAAATAAAAGATTGAAGAAACATTCATAACCCATGGAGTAGTTAGAAAAATCACTATATTATTGTAGATTTTGATTTTTGGGGAAAATTTGTGTGCAGTCACCCACCTGCACTGTCCCCAAACTCCTAATTATTTCTAGGCTTCTTACTGACTCAAGTTGCCAATTTTAAAAATAGTGTAATATTTTATTCAAGGATATTCCATGTGTACACTTAATTCAAGTAATTAAGCAAAAAATGAGTTGTTTTTTATAGTTTTGGAGTTAATTACTTAATTTAATTTGAGTCAAAATCACTGCATGCAGCAGCATGAAAAAATGAAATTTAGATACAAAAGGAGTTTTGAATTTCAAGACCTTCACAAATCCTTGCAACTGAACCAAGAATTCAGAAATGTGCATGTCATTTGGTTCCCCTTTATGTGCAATTTGCAATTGACAAAATTTGTCAAGATATGGGTTCCTGTTTAAAAATGCTATGGAAATATTTTCTTTATTAAATATTATTACCCAAAGATTTCTGATGTCATAAAAAATAGAAAAGAAGAATAAGGATAAAATAAAAACAAAAAATAAAATAAATAGAGGGTCATTATAGAAGAAGAAGAATATGAAAATTGAAAACTTCCACAAATAATATTTAAAACCTGGATTCTCAGAATTTTTGAGTACCCTGTCAACAAATATTTGAGATCATCTTATTTTTAATATTTTAATCATAAGATTAGAAAATAAGAAAAAATGATACTTAAAATTATTTGATTATAATTTTTTTAAAAAAAATTGTAAATTTGAAATTTATGGACCAGCTACTATTCATACAAGAGAACCATAAAATATTAAGAAAAATACTTGATCTTGAAGATACAGAAAAATTCTCCTTGAAAATACCAAAAATTCTGTGGTGATTTGCAAAAAAAAAATCCACATGTAAAAATCTGGAAAATTTTTGAGCCTTATTTCAAAGGGGAAACCTCATCTTTTTAGGATAGAATTGAAAAATTTGATATGTATGACAAATTTATTGTTTAAAAAAAATCCCATAAATCTTCAAATAAAAATGCCTCCCTAAAATAATAATAAAAAAAAACATTATTTAAATTCAATCAAGAAAATTTACATGAATTCCTCTGAACAACTCAGTACCCTTATTTTACAGGAATACACAAAAATTTCTGAAATTTTGTGAAAGAGGCATCATATAGAAATTAAATAAGATTAATAAAATCTCAATCTAAGTTGAATGTTTTGGATTTTGGTTTCTCTTCTCATTGCCTCATTATCCTATTTCCTTTTAGTTCTTTTCTTCATGCTGATATAAGCCTATAGCTTGGTTTCATCAACACTGTCATTGGTAATATTCTATTAGTACACCACCTGTGTCCTCTCTTATCATTAAATTTCACCAGACCTGTCTAGCTGACTAGTACTTTATTGACTTACTGATTCTCTATTATTGGCTTACTCCATATTTCCTCACCTTGTTGCTTATTCATTCAGTTTCTGCCATATTTGATTAGTAATCACTGTCCTCTAGTATTGTTATTATTGCCTTAGCCCCCCTGTTAGGGCTCTCTAGTTGTCTATTTAAACTGGTCTTTCCAGGACCTTGCAATTCAAATCATTCAGTTTTATTCTCTTCAATCAAGAGCCACCTTTAGTGGCTGTGTAACTCCTGGTAATTCAGGTTTTAACCTTTATTGAGTTATTCCAATGTGAAGTGAAATTCCTCCTATTACTGTTTACTTATGCCCTTTGTAGGCTTATCATCCACTATCCGCTACTGAAAAACTTCAGTCTTAGAACTGTTTTTGCCTTATTCATCCTTATTTGGCTTTCCTACAATATTTTCAAAATACCCCATCCTCAACCTCTGGAAATCCAAGCCTCTGTAAGTATAACAGAATGTATCACAAACTTTAGTTACTCATGGACATAGACACCTCAGCTTGAGGATCAGTTCCTTAAAATTGGCCCTGGCTATATTGATGCCCCTGGATTTGCTTAAATCCTACCATCTTTTGAAAAAGGAATAATTGTAAGATTTCTGTTTGCTACAATCATGAATTTTGATGTTTTCTCTAACAAATAAAGAAAAATAAAAAACCATCCAACTTAAAAATTAAAAATTAATAAAAAAAAAAACCCAAAGCATGAATAGAGTATTTTTTTTTTACTAAATCTGGGTCCAAAGGCATTAAACCCTGAATTAAATTTTTAACACTTTTCATGGCATAAGAAAGGTGTCCCCCTACTTTAAATGGAAAGGGGGGAGGGGTGCTGACCCTTTTTTGCAGCCTTTGCAGAATTCTTTTGGCCATTGAGTGTTCCTCTGCTCCTCCCATCCATAATTACATATCTTCCCCTTTGGAGGCTCCCTCCTCCAGTGATATCCCTGAGCCTAACCTGCCCACAATCCTCAAAAAATTGCAATCAAAAAACTATCCCAAGCAGGAAAATCATTCTATACACACATACCACAAATTCCAAAAGAAAATGAGAGCTGCAATCAAATCACTGTTTAGTCACTTGGCAACCAAGACATCATTATTTTCTGAAAGATTATCACCTTTTAACCAATACCAACCTTATTTTTGAACACCTTATGTCCCAAACCTGATATAGAATTCCACTTCTGAATATTTAACTTCTGTGAATGCAAAATTTTATCCATTGGCTGATGGTTTTAAGTTATTTTTCCATCACAATGAAGGCCACTTTATTTATCACTGTCATATAATACTGAAAAATATATTCCAGAAATCACTGGGGGTGATAGTGACATGCTTGGCAGGATCAATTGTTTTACTGAAGGGATTATTTCAAATCTCATCAAATGTGCATCTTTTAAGGCCCTTTCTCCCATTTGAATGAATACAGAATCAGTTGATGAATCATATCTACATCCCAATTACTTTTTTTACACCACAACTAACCATCTTTTGTCTCCCACCAGGCAACCTGCCTCACAGGTCAAACACCCTGTCACACAATTGGATGATTCAATCTAGCAATCCAAATGGTGATTCCAATGGACTTGTTACTTGTGATGGGAAATCTCAGTGCTTATTATATTTCTTATTATTCCTCTCATTACTCCCATCCTCTCCTTTTGGTCTATTGCCTATGGGTTTAATTCTTTTGGATTGAAAATATATTCAGGCCTGGTTTACCCTTACATGATAGACCAAACCTTCCCCCAACTTCCTGCTAATCCTCTTCTTTGGAAATTTGACAAGGATTGGTGCTTTTTGATTGAGAATCTATTCACGCCTGGCCAATCTTACAACAATAGATAGGAAGAGATGCCAGTGTTTGTTAGGATGTGGATTGGGATCTGTTGGACTGAGAATCTTTTCAGACCTTTAATCAGTGTAAATATCCCAAAGCACCTCCCTCATCCAACCCCAAGACTTGGATTACACTCACCCTCAGTTTCCTTTCTCCCCACAGACACTCATCTGGAAAGCAAGTCCACCCATGTAAAAACATCAAGCAATGGTGATTGAAGAAAAACAAGATTTCCAAACCACTTCAAGGATATTCTTCAACTTTGCAACCTCAAAAACAAATGGAGACAAATGAATTGTCCCCAAAAAATCCCACAAAAAACAAGATAGAAGAAAATTTCCACTATGAACTTGTGCCTCCTAGCCACCAGTGTGATCAAAACCCTCAGAAATAATCACCAATAAAGAAAACCTCCAACTCCACAAGAAACTCACTCATGGTACCTGTTTTTTAGGAACTCAAGAGGGTTCATCATTATGAAAGGTGAAATTCATCCTGTTTCAAGAAATTCCTCATGAAGAGCTTCAAGGTGGGAATAAACTGGTTTGTAACTTCTTTGAAAGGACAAAATACATCAAGGTAGTCAAGAGAAACAGAACTCAATTGAATGGATAAATCTGGGTAGATGGATGGTATAAGAGCTCAAAGAAATAGTTGTTTGGATGTTAATGCTCCTTTGGTAAACTTTTAAAGATAATGCATCTTTCCAACTAAAATCCTCAAGAAAAATAAACTTCATTCAAAAAAGCAAGTGATTTCATCTCAGTCAAGCTCCAACACCTGGACCCTGGCTTCTTTGAGTCATACCACCAAACCAAAAACAACTTGCCATCCATGTCTCAAATTGAATATCCCCTGCCTTATCAAACTCTCCATTTTTCCTCTTTCCTCACCTTCACCATGTTTTACCTTCCCAATGGACCTCATTTCAACATTGATGCCAACCTTTGGAATCTGGTTTTCTGTATTCCCATCTTCAACCCACACAACTCCTCAGACAATGAACCAATTTTTGCCAATGAAGGTTTTGATATGTTGGTATGTCAATTCACCTTTAGGGAATTTCACGTTTGCTTAGAATTGCATCATGTTTTTGTTGTTACTCTCTGTGCTTTCAGGTCCAAGGATCACAAACACCACACTATTCCTGGAGCTTATCCATCTGATAGGTATACTTGCATAGGTTTCTATTTTCAAATTTCTGAAGCTATGTTTAATGCTGTAGTTGCTTTCATCAATGGCACCACCCCAAACCATGATATGGCTGGGAAGCAGAAAAAAAATACAACATTCTCAGAAGAATTTGTAACCAATTCATTATCTCAGTTCCTATCCCTATTTTCTCTTTTGTGATAGCCTCATTTTTTCATTAAAAAACATGTTCTTTAGATGTATTGGCTTCTAAAAACACATTTCATTTCACAAAAACAAACCTATTCCTTTTGTTATTTAATTTTCCCAATAAGTGGTAATTAGAAGTTGCATATAGGCGGAATTTGATGAAAAAAAGGGGATTCACTCTGCATTTTCATCTCAAAAAAATCACTATTTTCTTTCTCTATACACATAAACGCATTTCCAGTCAAATTTATATTTTCCCTAAAATATTCAACAAAAAAATTGATGAGCCTCTTGCTTTCCATCAATGGTATTGTGATATTTTTGGATCATAGATTCAAGGTGATGGCACAACAATATACCAATTTTATTAACAATGGGAGACTCAACTTGAAACTAAAATTCTCTTGTGGTAGATTCCCAGGAGGGAAGTTGTGTATCAAAAGATTCAAAAAAATACCACCATTCTTCATTAGGATTAATCAAGAAGTTGAAATTTATTTTGTGATATCTTCAAGATGATTTTTCTTGATCATTAATTTTCTTTTCAAAATCACTTCTCAAATTGAAATTTGTAACATATTGAAATAAAAGGTCTGCTTGAGAGAAGGGGCCTTCACTTCCCATCTTGGGTGGAATTTTGATTCTCTTTTGAAAAAAGGAAGTGAAAAACCCACACTCAATGAAGATCATTATCCCCTCACTGGGAGTAATTTTAACTTTATGTATCCAAATTTGTGGGTGAGGTTTACATTATATCCTGGGAAAGAAAGAAATGTACCTGTATCTTAATCATTTGGAATCTTTAAAGTTTTTCCAAAATATGCTCCACCTATTGCCTGGATATGATTTCTGCTAGAAAATATTCCTCTGTACTTAGAAAATACCCCAAGAAAATATTCTCATTCAGCACATTACATTTCAATGTAGATTAAAAAATTGATGGAGGCTCAATAGCAAGTTTTTTATTCAAATTATCAAAGTGATCATAAAATCACAAAAGAAGATCAAGTTTATAGAATGGTCATCATATCTGATATGTGTTATGATCATTTCAAGTCAAAACATTGGTCCTGGATCAAAAATCACATCATTTTACTCATTAGGGCGTATCAGAGTTAGCAAACCCGCCATTAGAAACCCACCATTTTTTTTACCAAACCCGCCATTTTTAATGGAAGGTTTCTGAAATACACATACCCCCTGACTGGTGTATTTCAAAATGGCGGGTTTCATGAAAATTGTGGAATTAAAACATCAAACCTGCCATTAAACCCGCCATTTATGCATCATCATCCATCCACCATCCATCACATCTAAAACACCCATCCACATCAGCAAATCCATATTGGTCCCATCTCCATCACATCACACACATCTCATCTCCTTTGCTTCAAATCTCCATCACTTCAAATCTCTATTGCTTGACATCTCTATTGCTTCACATCTCCATCTTCACAAAAATCCCATCATAATCTCATCACCCCAAATCAAATCACCATCTTTCTCAACATGTCCCATCAAACTTCTTGGCAGCAAGTTGAAAATGCAAAAAAGCTGACTGAACTTTTGTTATTATTTGACTGCCATTCAGACTCTGATTCAGACTCCAATTTGGAATCAACTTGCTTGGCTTTGGACGCTCTATTACAAAAGCAATACATGGTTCCAAGAAGACAAACTCTCCACAACCCTATGTATGAAAGGCAAAAGCTTCATCTCCTCCCCAACCTAAGCTTCAAGCAACTGTTCCAAAATCTATTGCCTTCATTCATAAAACTTTTTGAGATGATTGAAGACCACCACATCTTCCAGAACAATTCTTGGAATCCTCAACGCAATCCAGCTATCCAACTGGCTGTTGCTCTTTGTAGATTGGGATCAAATAGAAATGTAGCAGCAATCCATCAATTGGAAAATCTATTCTCAGTTGGATATGGAACCATTGACTCATAAACAAAAAGATTCATGGTTGCTATCCTATCTTTCCATTGCTCAGTCCTTTCTTGGCAAAAAAAAGAAGAAAACAAGGAGATATCTCAAGTAATGGAAACCAAAGGATTTCCTTGTTGCATTGGTTTTGTTGATGGAACCACCATCCCCTTGAGTCAAAAACCCAAGCTAGATGGAAACCACTATTTTGATTGGAAAAAAAGGCAATTGATTCATATCTTTTCCAATCACTTTGATAACACCGTTGATCACACACTGACCAAATATGTTTTGTCTGTTTGTTTAGATACTCTGTGAAACTAAAACTTGTTTGTGATAACAACAAGAAGTTCATATGCCTCCATGCTGGCCTTCCAGGTTCTTGTCATTATTCATACGTGTTCAATCAGATGCAGATTGCCCAACAACCAGAGAACTACTTTGACCACAATCAGGGCCTTCTGGCAAATTCAGCTTATGCTAGTGGTAAATATGTGGTTCCAGCATACTGGAATTTTTTGTCCAACAATCAAGGAAAAACCAATTTCAACTATCATCTTGCCCAATCACAAGTTTGGATTGAGGATGCCATAGGAGTCCTGAAAGGAAGATGGGCCAGCTTAAGGGAAATGTAAAAAAAGCTTCAAAACCCCAAAGACATGAAGTTCCTCATAAACTGGATTATCACTTGTGTAATCCTTCACAATCTTTTGACTGACATCAAAGATGAATGGGACAAAATATTTGAAGATGATATTCCTGGTCCTCCTCAAGTCATCCCCATCTCATCTTCTACCTCATCTTTGGCCATGAGAGAGCAGATTATACCCCTCAAACTTTCTCAATTTGATTTGTAGCATTTGGTTTTTAAATAGGTGAAATATCTTTTTGGGTTTTATTTGTTCAACCAAGCATCCAAGGCTGACTTGGATTTTTTTTTTGGTGAAATTAGACAAAAACAGAACCAAAAATTCCAAACCACCCACCTCGCCCCACCAAACCACTGGTCCACTCTCCTCCTCACCCACCACCGGTCCACTCTCCACCTCACCCACCACCTCCACCTCACCCACCACTCCCCCCCCCTGGTAAGCTCCTGCCCCTCCTCCTCATCCTCCTCCCCTCACCCACCACCTCCACCTCACCCACCAACTCCACCTCACCCACCACCTCCACCTCACCAGCACACCTGGTAAGCTTCCCCCCCTCCTCCTCATCATCCCCATCATCCAATACTCACATCCAACCCCCTCCATCCCCCTTCAGCCCCCCCCCCATCTCACCTCCTTGGTTGATTCCCCAGGTAAGCTTCCCCCCCTCCTCCTCATCACCCTTTTTCCTCATCAACCTTTTCCCTCCCACTCACCCCCTCTCCCTTGCTCCCAACTAATGCCCCCCCACTCTTGCCCCCCCACCTTCCTTGCTGCCCCCCCTCTTGCCCTCCCCCACCCACCACCCTTGCTTTGGTCAGCAGCCCACCCCCCCACCCCCCCACCGCCCTTGCCGCTTTCTTGCAATCCCCTCACTGCCCTTGGCCCCCCCACCGCCCTTGCCGCTTTCTTTCAATCCCCCCACCACCCTTGCTTTGGTTGGCAGCCCACCCCCCCACCTTGGCCCCCCCACCACCCTTGCCGCTCACTCCCAATCCCCCCACCTCCCTTGGCTGGACCCCCCACCGCCCTTGCCCCCCCTTGGCTGGCCCCCCCGCGGCTCCCTCCGCACGCCCGGCCCCCCCACCTCCCTTGGTCCCCCTTGGCCGGCCCCCAGGCGGCTCCCTCCGCCCGCCCGACCCCCCCACCACCCTCTGCCCCCCTTGGCAGGCCCCCTGGCAGCTTCCTCCGCCCACCTGGCCCCCCTGGAAGCTCCCTCTGCCCGCCCAGCCCCCCAGGCGGCTTCCTCTGCCCGCCTTGCCCCCCCGGCCACCCTTGGCTGGCCCCCCGCGGCTCCCTCCGCCTCCCTGGCCCCCCCACCGCCCTTGGCCACCCTTGGCCGGCTCCCTCCGCCCTCAGCCACCCTTGGCCACCCTTGGCCACCCTTGGCCCCCCCACCGCCCTTGCTTGCCCCCCCCACCTCCCTCCGCCGGCCCAGCCCCCCTTCCTTCTGCCACTCCGCCCAACCAAAAACCCAAACCAAGGAAATGGCTTGAAAAACATACAGAGAGGTGGGAAGAGTAGGGCTGCTTGCGGAAAGAGGAATCAAATCAGAGATTCAAAAATATCTTTGGAGGTTTCTGACAAAGTTATTAATGAAAAGGTGGTCTGGTTGGGTCAGAATCCATGTCCTTTGGATCTGTACCCTTCAATTGTTGCACAAAAGAAAAAGATTAGTTGAAAACCAACCCAGGAAGAGTTTGAGAAAGCAAAAAAAAAAATAAAACAGTTCCATTTCTTCCACCGTGTAAAAGTAATTGTCCTTGATTGATCTGATAATCAAGCCCTGGTTGCAATAATCAAATTTGTCCCATTGGAGAAAATTTTTGAACAAGACAAGAAGGACATCAAATTTGTGACAACTTTCCTTCACCAGTCAAAAAAATTTGTCAACCCGGTTGGTCCTTCAAGATCTTGGGGTGGAAAAATGTGGGCGGTTGGATGGCAAAAATTGATGCACCCTTCATAATTATTTGGACGTTATGTGAAGAAATCATCCATTATATCTTCTCCTCAAGAGTATGCTTTCCTCAAACTTAAGGCTGACAAAGTATCCCAGATTCTAGGACAAATTTTTTGCAATTTGGCCCAACTTTCCTTTGAAGCAAACCATGCTGCCATGAAGCACAACAATATCCCCTCTTTCTCTTTGTTGGAATTTGGTTCCAAGCCTTCACCTTTTGATTGATCCACACACATCACTTTCACCTCCAATTATTTTTAAAACTCTCCTCATATTGACAAAGGCAAAATCTCTGGCTACTCCTTTTTACTCATGGTTCCAACCAAGAAATCAAATGGTTGACTTATTGAAAATATGGACAAATATCAAGTATCCAATGGCCAATTTGTTTTTCCTGACCTTGGCTTTGGAATTGATTTCAAGCAAAAAGGTATAGTCAAAATGGTTTGGGAAGCTAATAAGTACAAGCACTGTACCTTTCCTGCTGTGGACACAGAAACCCATACCAGAATGGCCATGTCACTTCAAATTAATAAAACAACTAGAAACACTTGTAGGGACTTGAATAATGGCCAAATTTACTCTAGAAAAAAAATATAAATAAAAACAAAAAAGATTTGTATGTTGGTGGGGTTCAGAATACTCTCAAACGTTGTAATCAAAAATAATTTTTTTGTTTTTCTTTCACCCATGAAAATATAGTTACAAGCCCAGCATTTGTCAGCTCTCTGATACCAGGAACCTTGCAGTCCTTTAGCTACAGAGAGTGATAAAAATGCTGGAATGATAATAATAACTATTATTCAAATTATAAACACTTAGAAGCTCAAATAAATGATATAATAAGAGCAGTTGCAAGGTTTAATTGGTTTGGTAATAAATGGTTTTCAATATAGTATAAAAGAGGGGCCACAGTATTATACTACTGGGGATCTTTAAAGACTAGCAACCTCTCTCCAAGGGGCCTCCTTAGGCAGTTTAAGAACCTTGATATAAAGATGGGTGCCTTAGAAAGGACTTATTCCACTAATGGCTGGGCTTAACAGCTCAAATGGCCAAGACAGGAAGGGTAAAACTCACTCTGAGCACTTTACCACGAGAATCCTGGAATGATTGGAAGGGTTTCAGAGCAGATGGGGTAGATTGCTTGACTAAACTTCAATGGTTGATTGGTTAATAAGGGTAAATAATACTACTATAGAATAAGTCATAAATCACTTGCTTATCTTCATATAAGCACTTGATCAACAATGACACGGTGTCTGATTGATAATAAATAATTCCTGGTAACTGATTAACTGATTGGATCCAAAGTGGTCTGTATAAATACCTTTTTGGGGTGATTTTGATCTTCTCAGGGCATATAGAGAGGGTTCTGCTCGTGGGCTGAGGCTGGCAAGCCAGTCAGAGAAAGATTAGCACGTCCACTTGGTGCTGTCAATCAGCTGTCCTTAGATCTGCTGGATTTCTGTACTATTTTAGCCGCAGGATCTGTTAATCTGTTATGGTGTAAATTTGATCATTCTGTACTCATCCTTCATTTGTACTATTGATATTGCTTTGAAGCGGGCAGATGTGGATGTTTCCTGATTTTCCATCATCTTCTGATCATGTAAATAATTTATAATAATTTTTTAAACACTCATTGTAGTGTTTTGTGGTCTTCAAAGATCAGGGTCAGTGATTTATGTGGTAATCCTTGATCTTTGATTTATTATTAAAAAATGTTTTAAACTTAATTTTTGTTAATTTTATTTAAGTTTTGATCTTTTTTGATCATTAGTAATTCATATGTCAGTTTGTTACATATACTAGGCAAACCTAACTAGGTTGTAGCTCTTTTGAGTGGTACCTGGTTGTCAGATTAGTCACGACGGATCCAGACGTGGGGATCAGTTTGTACAGATGCGCGCGGGGTAAAATCCGCTGCGTGCATGGCAGAATCAGCTGCGCGCGGGTCTCTAGTACGCGGGAATCTGCTACTACGAGTACGTAGGGAAATTTAATGATGTGGGGCTGCGCGGGGGAATTGTGACATAACACATTTCCGCGTGTAACTCCTAAAATATACACAATACCTCAATTCTGAGTGAATTTTAGGTGTAAAACCTATAAGTGACAGCACGTGTGAAATATTAAAGTGGCCAAAAAGTGCCATACTGGTGTTGTAATTTTTGGTACTTTTCTTTTTAATTATTTTAAAAATGGAAGGACTTGGAATTCAAGGGTGGGGTCAGTGAGTGACCCTACCTAATTTTGGGTGACAAAATCCATTTCTTTAATAATATTTATGGATTTCTCACTCCTTTTTTTGTTAATTGAGATATTCTTATTTTCTCATAGTTTTGTGTTGCTATTGACAGTTTGCTCTGTACATAGTAGCAAGCTGACAGCATTTGAGTTATCTACTGTATTTCATTGACTGTTCTACTGCTACCAATGCAAGCCAAGGCTACTGATACCTTATCCTTTTTTTTGGTTGCAAGTTGTTCCCTCTCCTTTTCCATTTGTGCTTGCTGTCAATCCTTCTCCTTTTCCTCTTTTTGAAATTCTAGCTCAGCCTGTTTCAACTTCCACTCAGAATCCTATTTTTTTTGATGAGCCAAACTCTTGGCTTTCTGCTTTTTAACATCCCTGGCCAGTTGAAAATCCCACTTTTTCTTTTCAAACTCAAGTTTTTTGGATTAAATTTGTGATTTGACTGTTTTTTGCCGTGGAAAAGCAATGAGCATAATTTTGAAAGCAAGGTCAACCAATGGACTTACATGAATCTTGCTTCTAAATGATTTCTTCAAAGCCTGAAGAAACAGAAGTGTTTCTCCTCTTTTGATGAATTTTGGGGTTGATATTGATGGAATTGGAGGCCTTTTGCTTACCCTTGGAAGAGGAGGTTTGAGTCTGAAATTTGTCACTAGTGTTTGAAGGCAATGTGTGAGGCCCCATTGGCTTGGGTTTTTGGCCATTCTGGAACCAATGAGCCTGTTTTTTTACAATCTAAATCAGTCAGGATTAACCAGACAGAAGAGAAAAGAGCTTGGTTCCTTACTTGAACCAATGTTGAGGGTAATGGAGACTGAGGAGTATCTTGTTCCGCATTGGCAAGGTTGATGAGATCTGCTAACAGAGGAAGAGAGAAATCCAAAGAAGGAGGGGAGGGGTCCACGGTATGGTTTGACTCCTCAATCAAAACAGAAGTAGACGTGATTAGAGCTAATTGCATTTGAATATCCTCCTTGGGATTGGATGGGGGCCACTCATAGGTTTCTTTGAGATCATCATTGCTAGGCTGAGCATCCCCAGCCAAGTCCTCAGCATCAACTGAATTGGATTGTTTGCCATCAAAAGCAGCTAGGGGGTGATTTTGGCCTTCTTTCAAAATATTTCATCCATTTGAATATAAAAAGGAAAAATGGAGTCCAACTTATCAACCACCAAGTTTATTCCCTTGGCTTTGTCAGAGTCAGTGATACCAAAGCCAGTGGAGATTGACATGGAGTGGGCCTTTTTTTACTTGGCTCAATAATTCTTGAATTGATACCTCATCTGTTTCAATGACAGATCCAGCCTAACTTTTGTTTTTTTCTTGAGTTCATTGGCCATCAGGAGATAACCATTGACCTTAGAGGATGGAGGTTGGCCAACACGTGTTTCATTGTCCAATCCAAAGCAGGCATCATAGTTGGAGGGAATTTTGAGCCAGTTGAACAGGATGATGTGATCAGCTCTCTTGAGCTGACTTGAGCCCTTGGAAGCTGATGGGGGAGGATTGTTTGAGCCCTTGGAAGCTGATGGGGGATGATTGTTTGTTGTGGAATTACTTGGTGATGTTTGCTTTGGTGTGTTGGACTTTTGTGTGGACTTGCGGGGGGAGGTTTGCTGAGGGGCCATTTGGAAAGAGTAAGGGAAATAAGGTGATGAGAGGGATAAAGTGACAAGCAAGATAAAGTGATGAGAGATATGGAGTGATGAGAGAGGTAAAGTGACAAGAGAAATAAAACAATTATTGGATTCTTTGGATGATGTTGGAGGTACAAGTTCTCATTTGAGGTAGAGTGATGAGAGTGATGAAGCAATAAGACCAATGAAGTGATGAGAGAGATGAAGCAATGAGAGAAATGAAGAAATTAGAGCAATGAAGCAATGAGAGAAATGAAGCAATGAGAGCAATGAAGCAATGAGAGCAATGAATTGGGGAGTGATCAAGTGATGAGGGTGATAAATTGATGAGAGTGATGATGAGAGTGATAAAGTGATGAGAGTGGTTAATCTTTTTATGATGAGGCTGGAGGTAAAAAAATTTGCAATGAGGTCAGAGGTAGAAAGAGGTGGGAAGCAAGGGGTGGATGAGGTGGACAGGTGGTGGAAGCCTTTAAATACTTTATTTGAAAAAACCCACTTGTTTCCAGGTAACTCTGACACGTCTGATGTGAAATAAGTGGGTTTCTTTGATTTTTAATGGCGTGTTTGAAATGGCAGATTTGGTTTGAAACCTGCCATTAAAAAATGGTGGATTTGGTTTGAAACCTTCCATTAAAAAATGGCAGGTTTGCTTAACTCTGATAGGCCCTATTATCCTACACAGTATTTTGAGACTTGAATTTTGATTTTGATAGAAATTGGATGAGCCAAAAACATGAGATATTTTTTCTTGAGATAAAATAAAGATCTAAGTTATTCATGAGTAAAGGATGATAACAGCTTGACTTGGGACAAAAATCAAGTTGGTTGTTGAGCTTGGTATCAAAAAAATTTACAACCAAATTTTTCCTGAGTCCAACCTGAATTTTAATTTACTTCAGACCAACATACCATAATTCACCAAGGGTTTATTCAAAAAGTGATGCCAAAGAATTTTCATGCAAGTGCCACAGAAACATCCCTGGTGTTTGAAATTTAGTCTGAAAAAAAATTTTGGGATTACCACAGACAGTCCAACACATTGAAGACATGCACCTGCTCCCTTTTTGCCACTGAGAAATGGAACACTTTGGGGTGGCAACTACAGGCCAACCCCTGATTGGGAATTGTAGAAAGCCTTGAAAATACTACCAACCATAACTGAATGGCCTGTTTTATCTGGAGAAGTAGAATAAAACCATATCATTCTAATAAACTTTATTGATTACACCAAAGCCTCCTATTATTTACCAGAAGAAATAATTGAGTGAGAGAGGAGCCCTGCATTGGTTTATCAGTAAGAGAGATAAAATGTGCTCCATCTCCTGTTTTAGCTTGCTACTATTACAGAGCAACCTGAAAAAGCAACAGAAACAAAAACAGATACACAAATAAAAATAAAAATACATTAAGGAAGAAATAATCATGAAATATTATTTAAAATTAAGATTCTCCATCAAATTTAAGGTAGGGTCACTTGCTGACACCTACCCCATATTCCCACTCCTTAAATTTTTAAATAATTCATGAAGAATTCAAAGAAGCCACAGATTTGAGATTTCGGCCATGTTAATATTTCAAATGAAACCCCATGTATAGGCTTCACAGTGAAAACTCAGTCAGAATCTGTGAATTCTGTATATTTGAAGAGTTAAGTGCAGAAAATTGATTTTTCACAATTCCTGCGCGCAGCTGCAGCAACTGAGATACCCGCGTGCAGCTGAGCAACAGAACTGCCAACCTGTCTACATGATATGACAAGCTGGTTACAAAGTCCTGGGCATCTGACATGTCAGCTTTCTGATAACAGGAATGTTGCAGTCCTTTAGCTACAAAAAGTGATAAAAATGCTGGAGTAATAATACTCCAAGAATAAACACTGAAAGAGCTCAAATAATAAATACTTCAAGAGCTGGTGGAAGGTTTGATTGGTTTGGTTAGAAGGGTTTTAAAAATTTTATAAAAAGAGGGGCCACAGTATTATACTACTGGGGATCTTTATAGACAGACAACCTCTCTTCAAGGGGCCTCCTTAGACAGTTTAAGAACCTTGGAATAAATGATGGGTTCCTTATATGGACTTATCCACTAGTATGGCTGGGCAAAACAGAGCAATGGCCAAGTCAGGAATTTAAACACTTACTCTGAGAAATAATTCCACAGAAAGCCTGCAAAGATTCAGGTAAAGGGTTTCAGAGCAGTTGGGGTTGATTTCTTGACTATACTTTAATGAATCAGGTTGATTGTTTTGAGAAATAATAATGATAATAAAGACTAAGTCATAAATAACTTGCTTATCTCTTTATAAGCACTTGATAAAAAATGATATGGTGTCTAATTGATAATATTAATTCCTGGTAAACTGATAGGGAATAATGGATCCAAAGAGGTCTGTATAAATAACTTTTGGGGTGATAATGAGCTTATCAGGGCACATAGAGAGGGTTCTGCTCATGGGCTGAGGCTGGTAGGCCATTCAGGGAGAGGTTAGCACGTCAAATTGGTGCTGTCAATCAGATGTCCTCAGATCTGCTGGATTTATGGAATATTTTAGCCACAGGATCTGTTAATCTGTTGATTGCATAATTCTGATCATTCTGCACTTATTCTTTTTTTTTACTATTAATTTTGGTTTAAAGTAGACAGATGTGAATATTCATTAATTTTCCATCATCTGATGAGGACGTAGGTAATTTTTAATAATTTTTACGGCCACTATTTGTAGTGTTTTGTGGTCTTCAAAGATCAGGATCTCTCTGTTTCGTGGTAACCTTCAATATCTGATTTATTATTTAAAATATTTTTAAATTTATTATATAATATTTTTATTAAGGTTTTAAGGTTTTTAGACAATTTTAAATGCATATTTCAACTTATTACATATCCCAGGTAAACCCTACTAGGTTGTAGCTCCTATGAGCAGTACCTGCTTTTCAGATTTGTCATGACTGATCCTGATGCAGGGATAAGTCCATTCAGATGCGCGCGGGGTAGGATCTGCTGCATGCATGGCAAACTTGGCTGCGCGCTGGACATCTGTACGCAGGAGAGTGATGCGTAGTGGTTGCATAGGGATGCGGGACTGCGCGTAGGAATTGTGACATAACACATTTCCGTCCGTAACTCCTAAAATATACACAACACCTCAATTGTGACTGAATTTTAGGTGTGAAACCTATACGTGAAAATATATGTGAAATATTAAATTGGCCAAAATTTGCCATATTGGTGCCGTGAATTTTTGGCCAGTTTTTATTTAATTATTTAAAATATTAAGGAGCCATATTTCAAGGGTGGTGTCAGTGAGTGACCCTACCTTATTTTGGGTGGGGAATTATTTCTGCAATAATATTCATGGATTTCCCAATCCTTAATATTTTATTTATTTTATTTTCATTTTTATTGTTATTTTCTGTTTTTGTTACTTTTCCAGGTTGCTCTGTACATAGTAGCAAGCTGACATGACAAGTACGCAGCCGTGGGACTACAGGCTGGCTTGACAGTCCGACGGCGGGAAACAGGAGGTACCACCTAAACATACAACTACCCAGACAGAGACATTTCACATATGTAACCAATGTCTCCGTGGGTAGAGCATGATTAGAAACATACATAATAATTATGAAATTACCTAAAAAGTACCTTTTACATATTTTAACTAAATGTATTAAGAAAACATGAGAATATCAAAAATAGATAACAGCAGATTGAAAAACCTTAAAACCTACCTCAAAGTAAAAAATATGAGCATTTTAAGACACCAAAATACTCGTGAAAATCTGAGAAAAATTAATGTTTAAAAATATTATATAATTTCTCATATTATATATTTTTAGTTAATTTTTTCAAGTAAATAAGGAAAATTTTGAAAATCAAGACCAAAAGCATTATTATGCTTTTGTTCCCATTTATTAATACGTAATGAGAAATTGAATTACATCAGAGTGACTGTAGGAAGGTGTACTAGGAAGAAATATCAACAAACTTGGAATATCTACTAGGGATAAATAATAAAATAAAGATCATGTGAATAAAAAAGGTTTCATTCACATGCCAATAACTCAATCAAAGAGTAGAATAATTCTCCCACCCTGTAGAATTAGATGCTAACCATGTTATAGCACCAAGGAAACATGATGGGCTACCACTGGGTACCCTGCCAGCCTTAGATCCCATCCCTCTGAGCCTTTTTAGCCCTCAAAAGGACAGAATTGGGACCCAAAAAGCTATAAATAAAGAGCTCTTTTTGAGGTCATTGATAACCAAGACCCAGTTGTATATACATCCTGAAACTTTGGAAAAGTTATCAAATACTTATAAGAGATAAGTAAGTGATTTATGGCTTTATTCTGATTAATATTATCGGTACCAAACCTATTTTTATCAATTTATTCTGCTGAAAAACCTTCAACCCCAGTAACAGGCTTACACCCATTAGTACACATCCCAAACAGGTATCTAAAGGATTAAATAAAAAACCCATGAGTTTATTTCACTTTTTCTGTTGTGGAAGCTTGGTCAAAAATCCCTGCCACTCCACCATATATTTTATGTATATATTATCTTTGGGCAATAACTCCTTTAAGAAAATAAATTAAAGGTTCCAGGGCAAGGAGGTCTACAGATTTCAAATGAGTTCCCTGAAGAAGAGGTGTTAAAAATCTCCAATGAACCATTGTGGCCCTTTTTTCATTTATTTAATAATCAATTTATTAATATTGATTAATATTAACCATCAATAAACAAACCATATTGCCTTGAATTTGCTTTATCCAAATATTTTACGGATTATTGCTGCATATTTATAATAATATATTTATTATTTATTCTATCCCCTTGGGTAGCTAAAAGGTAGCAAGGACCTTGAAATCCAGGAGGCTGACATCCTGGTATTCTGGAAAGAACCTGATCAAAAAGAAAATTGGTCCTAGGATGTGAAAGAGGAAGATTATGAAGGCCTTTTAAAGCTCCTTCTTTGACCTTTCCAGAGAAAAAACTCACAAATGGTGTCTTTACCAAAAGGAACATTTTATGATTCATCCAAACTTATTCCTACTCAGAAGAAAATAAAAAAAGGCTATGTAATCATTCCCATGAAATCTGAACCACTCAGTCAGATGCAGAATGGATATTGATGTCAGCTCTCTGATACCAGGAACCTTGCAGTCCTTTAGCTACAGAGAGTGATAAAAGAACTTGGAGCAATAATATTCCAAAGAATAAACACTTTAAAGCTCCAATAATGGTACGGTAAGAGCAAGTGAAAGGTTTATTTGGTTTGGTTATAAATATTTTAAATATAAAATATAAAGAGGGGCCACAGTATTATACTACTGGGGATCTTTACAGACTAGCAACCTCTCTTCAAGGGGCCTCCTTAGGCAGTTTAAGAACCTTGGAATAAATATGGGTGCCTTAGAAAGGACTTATTCCACTACTGGCCGGGCTTAACAGCACACGTGGCCTAGACAGGAAGGGAAACACTCACTCTGAGTACTTGACCACGAAAATCCTGGAGTAATTGGAAGGGTTTCAGAGCAGATGGGGTTGATTGCTTGACTAAACTTCAATGGTTGATTGGTTAATAAAGGTAAATAATACTACTACAGACTAAGTCATAAATCACTTGCTTATCTTCATATAAGCACTTGATTAACAATGACACCGTGTCTGATTGATAATAAATAATTCCTGATAACTGATTAACTCCTTTCGAAACAGAAGGGCAAAAGAGCCTGTTTAAATATTCCTTTTTGGGTGCTTGAGGACCTCTAGAAGGGGTACTAGCCATGGGCTGAGGCTAGGGGGGCAATCAGGGCAAAATGGGCACGTCCTCAAGGTGCTGTTAGCCTGCTGGCCTTAGATCTGTCAAGGAACAGCTCCTTTTTAGCTGCAGGATCTGTTAATCAATAGATTAGTCATTTTGCTGATCCTGCACTGATCCTCAATTTGTACAGTAAGTACTGGTCCAAAGTGAGCAGACGTAGATTTTTATTGATTCTCCATCCTCTGCTGATCCTGTATGTAATTTTTAATAATTTTTACGACCACTCCTTATGTAGTTTCGTGGTCTTTGAAGGTTCTGATCAACTTACTTCGTGGTGAGTCTGGATCTTTATTTAATTAATAAAAAAAATACTAAAAATTAGTTATTAACTAATTTCAATTGATTTTTAAGGTTTTTGAACCATAATCTATGCTCGTGTGTTAGCTTTACATATGTAGTGTAGATCCTACTATGTTGTAGCTTCTCTGAGCGGTACCTGGATGTCATAGGAGGCGCGGGGATCAGTCCATTCAAATGCGCGCGGGGACTGATCCGCTGCTCAGATGCGCGCGGGAGTTCAGCGCTGTAGGGACGCGGGGCTGCGTGCGGGAGTTGGCGTACGCGGGAGTCCAACGCTGTAGGGACGCGGAGCTGCGTGCGGGAGTTTGCGTACGCGGGAGACCAGCGCTGTAGGGACGCGGGGCTGCGTGCGGGAATTCAGCGTACGCGGGAGTCCAACGCTGTAGGGACGCGGAGCTGCGTGCAGGAGTTTGCGTACGCGGGAGACCAGTGCTGTAGGGACGCGGGGCTGCGTGCGGGAATTCAGCGCTGTAGGGACGCGGGGCTGCGTGCGGGAGTTGGCGTACGCGGGAGTCCAACGCTGTAGGGACGCGGAGCTGCGTGCGGGAATTGTGACAAAACACAATTTCCCGTGTAACTCCTAAAATACACACAACACCTGGATTTCGACTGAAATTTAGGTGTGAAACCTATACATGACATATCATGTGAAATATTAAAATGGCTAAAAGGTGCCATACTGGTGCCGTGGTCATTTACCATTCTGTATTAAATTAATTAAAAAATATAAGGAGTACAAATTCAAGGGTGGGGTCAGTGAGTGACCCTACCTTATTTTGGGTGGGGAATCCATTTCTGCAATAATATTTATGGATTTCCTACTCCTTCATTTTATAATAATTTTATTTATTCATTTATCTTTATTTTGTTAATATTATTATTGTTGCTGCTTTGTCAGGTTGCTCTGTGCTAAGTAGCAGGCTGACAATTGATTCTGATATACAAACCCTGATAAATGTGTTAGAAGAAATGTCAGCTTGCTACTATGTACCAAGCAACCTGTCATGAGCAACACAAAAACTATAAAAACAAAAGAATATCTAAATTAACAAAAGAAGGAGTGAGAAATCCATAAATATCATTACAGAAATGGATTCCTCACCCAAAATTAGGTAGGGTCACTCACTGACCCCACCCTTGAAATCCAAGTCCTTACATTTTTAAAATAATTAAAAAGAAAAGTACTGAAAATTAGGACACCAGTATGGCACCTTTTTTCCATTTTAACATTTCACATGTGTTGTCATGTATAGGGTTTACACCTAAAATTCACTCAGAATTGAGGTGTTGTGTATATTTTAGGAGTTACACGTGGAAATGTGTTATGTCACAATTCCCTCGTGCAGCCCCGCATCATTACATACCCCTATGTACTCATGGTAGCAGTTTCCCGCACACTAGAGACCCGCGTGCAGCCAATTCTTCCATGCACGCAGCGGATCCTACCCCACGCTGTCTGAACTGACTGATCCCCGCGTCTGGATCCGCTGTGACTAATCTGACAACCAGGTACCACTTAAAAGAGCTACAACCTAATTAGGGTTGCCTGGCATATGTAACAAGTTGACATATGCATTATTAATAATCTAAAAAGATCAAAACTTGATTAATATTAATAAAAATTAAGTTTAGAACATTTTTTTCATAATAAATTAAAGATCAAGGATTACCACATAAATCATTGATTCTGATCTTTGAAGACCTAAAAACCCTACAAGGAGTGTTCATAAAAATTATTAAAAATTATCTACGTGATCGGCAAATAATGGACAATTAGTAAACGTCCAAATCTGTCCACTTTAAAGCAATACTGTTAATACAAATGAAGGATGAGTGCAGAATGATCAAATTTACGCCATAATAGATTGACAGATCCTGTGGCTAAAATAGTACAGAAATCCAGCAGATCTAAGATCAGGTGATTAACAGCACCAAGAGGACGTGCTAATCTTGCTCTTAATGGATTTCCAGCCTAAGCCCATGAGCAGAACTCTCTCTACGCGCCCTGAGAAGCTCAAAATCACCCCAAAAAGGTATTTATACAGCCCTCTTTGGATCCATTATTCCATCATCAGTTTACCAGCAATTATTATTATCAATCAGACAACGTTTCATTGTGGGTCAATTGCTCATGAAGAGTCTAAGCAAGTGATTTATGACCAAGTCTGTAGTATTATTATTTATTTCTTAAAACCAATCAACCTTTGAAGTTTAGTCAGGCAATCCACCCCATCTGCTCTGAAACCCTTCCTATTATTGCAGGATTTTCGTGATAAAGTGCTCAGAGTGAGTGTTTCCCTTCCTGTCTAGGCCAGTGTACTTTCATGCCTGGAAATTAGTGGAATAATAAGCTCTTTCTAAGGCACCCATCTTCATTCCAAGGTTCTTAAACTGCCTAAGGAGGCCCCTTGAAGAGAGGTTGCTTTGTCTTTAAAGACCCCCAGTAGTATAATACTGTGGCCCCTCTTTTATATAAATATTGAAAACCTTTTATTACCAAACCAATTAAACCTTGAAACTGCTCTTATTATATCATTTATTTGAGCCTCTAAGCGTTTATCATTGGAATAATAATAATAATTATTATTATTCCAGCATTTTTATCACTCTCTGTAGCTAAAGGACTGCAAGGTTCCTGGTACCAGAGAGCTGAAAACTGGGGGTCTGGCCGGAAAATATCCTTAAATAATTAATTTTTAATTATTTATTCCTTGGACCAGTCTATTTATTTTTTTAAAAATAAATTAACCTACTTATAACATATATTTTTGATCCTTTGTTTCTCTAGTGGATCTTAAGACCAACGGAGAATTGATCAATTATTATTTGAACCTTATTAAAAAGAAAAAAGAAGAAAAACTCTGTAACTTTTTCCCTGTTATTATAACTCCTGAGCAACAACAAGAGAAATTGATTTATTATAAACAGCAGGTTACAAAGGACAAATAACTTGAGCTTGAAAGAATTATCAATTTCAATTCTTTATTAAGGCAACATAAGGAGTGGAAAATTTATCAAAGGAAGCTTTAAATTTATAAACTAAATAATCCTGAAGATAAAGAAAAATCCAAAACTAATAAATGTGACTATTTTTCTAAAAATATCATCTTGCCATGTAAAAACACAAAAAAAATATTAAACTTGTATTTTTTTGTCTTTATCCATCTCAGTGGATTTTTTTTTTGGTGATCTCATTGACCAGGACCTCCTAGAGGATGTCCCAGACAGTTTACCCTGGGACTTACCCTTGGATTTATCCCAGGATCTGATTGGAACTCACTCAGACCCCGTTGGAATACCCCCCAAGGACAGTTGTGATCCCAACCAAGTGTTGGTACCCTTGAATTTAACTTTAAGTAAGTTAAAATATATATAAAAAAATTATTAAAAATATAAATACAAAAAAAATGTTATTTTTTTATATTTTCAAGTCTTTTTAAACAACAAAAGACTTAATCATTTTTTTTGGTGCTATGTACCAAAACAGGCGCAACACCCGTGCAACAGGCAGAGCCCCATTGTATGGATCTCTGCCCGGAGGAACCCATACGCACAAGGACTCCAGTTGCAACCGCAATGAGGGGGCTCAAACCAGTGACCATAGCATCACACGGGACGATGATGGCGATGACTGCGGCCACCAACTTAACCAACAGAGCGTTGGAGAACCACCCATTGTGCAACAAGTTATCCCAGGAGGATACCAGTCCTCCTATGCCACCCCAGCTGGAATCAACCAAGGAGGAAAGAGTCAAGGTATTAGTGAAAGAGCACGTGAGCTATTGGGAACAATTCAAACCGCCTCAGACCCAGGAGGATCAGCCAGGTATGAGAAAGGCTATTTCTCTGGCAAAGAAATCTCAGATTTATCTGCAAAGGTTGATCCCAAAGAGAGATGTAGAAGGCTACGTGCAGAACTGGAATCCTTGGGATCAGTTAGCTTCCTTAAAGGGAAAGGACCCCAAAAAGAAGAGGTCCTCAGTCCATCAGAAGTTAAGGAGCCCAAAGGATTGGAACAGCATAATATACCTAGCCCAGAAGTGGAAAAAGGTGTACCACAATTAGATGTAGAAGCTCTTAATAGCTTTTCTGTAAATGTGTCTCAAAATTTTATGGTTATCAGCCAATGTTTTGACAAAGTTTATCAACAATTGGACAAATTGAGTCTGAGTATTTTCAGAGTGATTGACACCCAGTCTCAGACTATGAGAATTGATGAGTGAGAAATACAACAAATCAAGGATAGTATAAAATCTAGTAAGTTGGACCTGATGAAACATATTGATGATAAACAATCAATTCTTCAGGAAGATATTCTTGCAACCATGAACCAGCTTAAGGATGAAGTTAGGAAAACTAGTCCTACTCCTTCAGCTCACCTGATTAACAAAATTGATTTACTAAATAACAAACTTGATTTGGAGTTAGGTATGATTAAGAATGACCTTAGAGATCTTAAAGTCAATTCTACTAACTCCCCAGTCATTGACCTGGAAGGAACTAGACCTGCTAGGTTCACCAGAACTCCTAGTGTTCCTGCCAGAACTAGGACAACTAGGGATGAATCTTTTAGGCCAAGTCCTACTCCTGAAATAGAACAGGCTTTGAAGTTACTTCCTCCCATTACTGAATGGCCTATATTTTCCGGAGAAGGAGAATACAACCATGTCATTTTCATTAAATTTATTGATTATACCCTTGCTTCTTATGGAATCCCTGACAAAATACTTGTGGTAAGATTTCCCAGAATATTTGAAGGAGTGGCTCTTGGTTGGTTTATCAATAAAAGGGAAGAAGTTGGATCTTTATTGTAGAGTTCTTGGAAAGAATTGATCAAAGTAAAATTTGGTACTAGGATTTGGAAAAGAAAGATGATGAAAACTTTTGAAACCTCCCAGTTTTTCCATCCAAGGACAAACCTCATAAGTGGTGCTTAGACCAGAAAAGGAGGTTAGACTGTTTTTATCCGGATGCTGATAAAGAAGAAGTCAATGAAAGACTTCTCAACTTATGTCCCGGACAAATCAACCACAGTGTAAGGTGCAGGATGCCTATGGATTCTGATCTTTCTACCTTGATAGGTGTGTTGGAAGAGACTATTGATATGAATGGTCTAGATGAGAGAGTCAACAGACTCCCCAGTGAACAAAATACTAGGAACAGGGAAGAGTATACTTCCAAAACTAAGGAATCCCCTGCCACTAATCCAACTACCTTGGAGGTCAAGAAGACTCCAAAGTTAAAGGAAAAAGTATGTTGGAACTGTAACCAAACAGGACATTTAATACCTGATTGTCCTCTACCTAGGAAAAGTATTAATCCTATTGAAGTAGAAGAATATGATAATCCTGAACCTCACCTTGATTATACTGATGGATCACTTTACAAGTGTGATTTGATGATCACTAACCCCATCAATTTTATTGAAGGAAGTATTGAGTCTTCTCTGGACCTAAATTCTGTTAATGAGGATTCTAAATTACCTCAAAAATGGAATCCCAAAATAAAGATTCACCATATCTCTCAGGCTAAGGCCTTGACTCTAAAACCTTCTGTTGGTAAAAGTTACACTTCAGGAAAAACATGCTATGCTACTGGTTTGATTCAAGGTTCCCCTGTTAAAATACTTCTAGACAGTGGAGCCTTTTGCTCTTGTGTTGGTTCAACTTATTTGAATAAACAAGACCCAAACTGGAAACTGCACTTATTACCAGTACCTCAGGCTAAGTTCAGAAGCTTTAATGCTTCTCTCAATGCTATTGGAGTATGGTCCTCTGATATCATACTCCCTCAATCTAAAGGATCACTCAAACTGAATATTGAATTTGTAGTGCTCCAAAATGGAGTATGTGATTACTTTATCCTTTTTAATGATTCTCTATGCTTGTATGGCATAGATGTATTCCAAAGCAAGGGCAGATACTTCACCATATGGGGAGACTGGAACAAGAAGTTTCAAATATTCCATATCAATGCTCAAACTTCTGATTCAACTTATGAAAAATACTTAGAGAGTTCCAATCAGGAATAATTCTCTCAGGCAGCTTTGAATCCCCTGCTCAATGAAGAACAAAGACAGGACATCCTACATGTATGCTTTGAAAATCAGAATGCTTTCTGTACAAAGGATCACCCCATTGGTAACATCAAAGGACATGATATGATTCTGACTCTAACCATTAAGCCTCCTTACCCACTTAACCTCAGGAGATCTGCTTACCCTTCCAGTCCAAAATCTAGAGCTGCTATGGAAACTCACATCCAAGAGTTGGTTGACCTACAAGTCTTAAGGAAAGTAGGCACAATGAACAAGTAGATATCACTACTCCAGTAATTATAGCTTGGAATAATGATAAGTCAAGGATGGTTGGAGATTTCAGAATGCTGAAAAACTACACCCAAACAGATTATTATCCAATTCCAAGGATTGACCGTGCTATGCATAAACTATCAAAAGCTAAGTACATCACTACCATGGACATGCTGAAAGGTTTTCACCAAATACCTATCAGCCCTGATAGCCAGAAATTCATGAGAATTATCTGTCATTTGGGAATTTATGAGTATCTAAGGATGCCTTTTGGTATAAAAAATGCTCCTTCCCACTTTCAAAGTATGATGGACACAGTTCTAGGATTTTTAATCAGACAAGGATGGATGATTTTTTGAATTGATGATGTTATCATTTACTCTGATGATTGTGATTCCCACCTGGGTAAAGTAAGATTAGTCCTCAAAACTATCTCTGCTGTGGGATTAACAATGAAAAAGTTCAACTTTTGTTATGGAGAAATGAAAGCCTTAGTAGACATTGTCTCTGGACTAACCTTAGCTGCTGACCAAAACAAGATAGCAGCAGTAATGAATAGGCCAATGCCTCAGAATAAAACTGAACTCCCATCTTTTATTAGCTTCTGCAGCTACTATAGGAAGTACTTACCAAAGTTTTCTCTTCTAGCCAAGTGTCTGTATGAAATCTGCAACAACACCACCTTGTTTGAAATGACTCATGAAAGAGTTAAGAATTACAAGGAACTCAAGATGGCCATGACTTCAGATCCAGTACTGATTCAGCCAGACTATTCTAAACCCTTCAAGCTCTATATAGATGCTAGTATGGACGGGCTAGGAGCTGCATTACACCAGGAAGTCATATAGGATGACAAACCAGTGGAAAAAAATATAGTCTTCATATCCAGACAAGTTAAGGATACTGAGAAAAGGTATGGTGCAAGCCAAATGGAATGCCTTGCTTTAGTATGGGCTCTGGAGAAACTTCATTACTACTTGGAAGGCACCAAGTTCACAGTGATTAATGACTGAAATGCCATCAGGACTTTGATGAACATGAAGACCCCTAGTAGGCACATGTTAAGATGGCAGATAGCCATACAACAGTACAGAGGTCAGATGACCATAGTTCACCAAGCTGGTGCTAAACACCAGAATGCTGATAGTTTGAGCAGGAATGCTTTACCCAATGACCCAAGTAACCCTGCTTATGATCCAGAGGATAATGATATATTCCCTATCCTTAACATTAACATGTTGAACATTGAAGCTCCTATAATGGGAATCCACATTTGTGAATTGGACAAATCCTTGTTTAACTCAATCAAAGAATCTTGTGATTCTGGAATGAAAACTCTGATCAAAATTATGGAAAGTACTTCTTCACCATCTGAATTGATCAATAGCCTACCTGAACCCCTCTTGAAACCATACAAAGCCGGAAGTTTCACCATATGGGATGGTATAGTATACTACAGGCATCAACATTCAAGTGTTATAGTCTTAAATAAGGATGACCATATCAAACACATCCTGGCTGAATGCCATGATAACTGCTCATCTGGCCATTTATCTGCTGATAGAACCTTAGATAAGGTAAAATAAACTGCTTGGTGGATCAATTGGAGAGACTCCACTATCCAGTATGTCACTAGTTGTCAAACTTGTCAGAAGTCCAACAGAACCACTGGGAAAAGGTTTGGTCTACTGAAAAAAATTGCTGAACCCAAGAAAAGATGGGAGATCATAAACATGGACTTTGTAACTGGACTACCACCACAAGGAGCCTATTCCTACAACTCAGTCCTAGTCATTGTGGATAGGTTCTCCAAGAAAGCAAAGCTTCTACCTAATCACAAGGAAGACATTGCTATGGAAGTTGCCCTATTATTTTGGAACAGACTCATTGCTGATGTTGGAGTTCCCAAGATCATTATCAGTGACAGAGATCCTAAATTAACCCCTGAGTTCTGGAGAAATCTTCATGACATGCTGGGAACCACCTTAGCTTTCTCTACAGCTTATCACCCTCAGACGGATGGCTTGGCTGAAAGAATGATTCAGACCCTGGAAGACATGCTCAGGAGATTCTGTGGCTTTGGTCTAGAAAACAAGAATTCTGATGGTTATTTCCATGATTGGGTTAGCCTTTTACCTGCACTAGAGATGGCCTAAAACAGTAGCAAGCACTCTACCACTAAGGAATCACCCTACATACTGGAAAGAGGATGGATTCCTAAATTACCCAAGGATAAACTTAATCACCAGCTAACAAATATTCACCCTACATCACTTGATTTCAAAAACATGATAGATGTAGCCAATAAACACGCTGTTAAGTGTGTCAAGGATGAGGTGGAGTATAACCAAGAAAGGTGGGATAAAACCCATAAGGAGCCTGATTTCAAGATTGGTGATCAAGTCTTGATCTCTACCACTAACTTTACCAACTTGGGTGGAAATAGGAAGCTTAGACCAGCTTTTGTTGGAACTTTCACCATTAGGAAAATTCATGGTAAAAATGCTGTGGAAGTAATCCTTAGTGATGAGCTTTCTAGAAAACACCCAGTCTTCCCAGTAAGTCTCATCAAACACTACCACTCAAGGAATGGAGAATATACTCCTTCACCTAAAATACCTGTTGCAGAAGAACCTGAAAAAGACAGAGGAAAAATTAGCAAGATCCTTAAAGATAAAAAAGAAAGGATCAGTGGAAAGGATGTCAGACTCTACCTAGTTAGATACAAAAGAGAATCAGCTGATAAGGATGAATGGTTATCTGAAAACAATGTCCCTGATGGACCCATACACCTAAGGAACTACAGAGCCAGCAGAAGGCATTGACCCAAAAATCTTTTTTTCAGATATAGACATATCTTGGAGTGGGGGAATGTCAGCTTGCTACTATGTACAGAGCAACCTGTCATAAGCAACAAAAAAACTATAAAAAATAAGAATATCTAAATTAACAAAATAAGGAGTGAGAAATCCATAAATATTATTACAGAAATGGATTCCTCACCCAAAATTAGGTAGGGTCACTCACTGACCCCACCCTTGAAATCCAAGTCCTTAAATTTTTTTTTTAAAATAATTAAAAAGAAAAGTACTTAAAATTACAACACAACTATGGCACCTTTTTGCCATTTTAACATTTCACACATGCTTTCATGCATAGGGTTTACACATAAAATTCAATCAGAATTGAGGTGTTGTGTACTTTTTAGGAGTTACACGCGGAAATGTGTTATGTCACAATTGCCGCGCGCAGCCCTGCATCATTACATACCCCTACGTACTCATAGTAGCAGTTTCCCGCGTACTTGAGACCCGCGCGCAGCCAATTCTTCCACGCACGCAGCTGATCCCACCCTGCGGGCATCTGAACTGACTGATCCCTGCATCTGGATCCGTTGTGACTAATCTGACAACCAGGTACCGCTCAAAAGAGCTACAACCTGATTAGGGTTGCCTGGAATATGTAACAAGTTGACATATGCATTATTAATAATTTAAAAAGATCAAAAATCAATTAAAATTAATAGAAATTAATTTTAGAACATTTTTTCAATTATAAATTAAAGATCAAGGATTACCACGTAAATCATTGACTCTGATCTTTGAAGGCCACAAAACACTATAAGGAGTGTTCATAAAAATTATTAAAGATTATCTGCGTGATCAGAAGATGATGTAAAATCAGTAAACATCCACATCTGTCAACTTTAAAACAATACTAATAGTACAAATGAAGGATGAGTGCAGAATGATCAAATTTACGCCATAATAGATTAACAGATCCTGTGGCTAAAATAGTACAGAACTACAGCAGATCTAAGATCAGCTGATTAACAGAACCAAGTGGACGTGCTAATCCTGCTCTGATTGGCTTGCTAGCCTCAGCCCATGAGCATAACTCTCTCTACGCGCCCTGAGAAGCTCAAAATCACCCCAAAAAGGTATTTATACAGACCTCTTTGGATCCATTATTCCATCATAAGTTTACCAGCAATTATTATTATCAATCAGACACCGTTTTATTGTTAGTCAAGTGCTTATGAAGAGTCTAAGCAAGTGATTTATGACCAATTCTGTAGTATCATTATTTATTTCTTAAAACAAATCAACCTTTGAAGTTTAGTCAGGCAATCCACCCCATCTGCTCTGAAACCCTTCCTATTATTGCAGGATTTTCGTGATAAAGTGCTCAGAGTGAGTGTTTCCCTTCCTGTCTAGGCCAGTGTGCTGTTATGCCCGGCAATTAGTGGAATAAGCCCTTTCTAAGGCACCCATCTTCATTCCAAGGTTCTTAAACTGCCTAAGGAGGCGCCTTGAAGAGAGGTTGCTTTGTCTGTAAAGACCCCCAGAAGTATAATACTGTGGCCCCTCTTTTATATACATATAGAAAAACTTTTATTATCAAACCAATGAAAAATTGAAACTGCTCTTATTATATTATTTGTTTGAGCCTCTAAGTGTTTATCTTTGGAATAATAACTATTATTATTCCAGTATTTTTATCACTCTCTGGAGCTAAAGGAATGCAAGGTTCCTGGTATCAGAAAGCTGACAAGAAATAATAGGCACAAATGGGAAGTATAAGAACAGTAAAACTATAGTAAAAGAATTTGTAACCCAACCAAAGAATCCTTCTCTTCATTGACCTCCAAAAGAAACCAGTAAATGCCCTGAAAACAAAGAGAGAGTATCAGAAACTTTCTGGAACTGTAAAAACCCAGGTCATGTAAGAGAAGACTGCCCCTTAACCAAGAGGAAAATGATAAATTTCCTAGAAGGAGAATCAGAAGAATAATTGAAATAAAATCTTGTAGATACTGAAGGATAAATCTAAGAATATGATTTGATGGTAATAAAGCACATTAATTTTATAAATGGTGAAATTTATCCTCCCTTGGAAATCAATTTCATCCACGTTAAATCTCAATTTATCCAACAATGGGAACCAAAGATGATTATAAAACATTTCTCAGAATCCATGAACTTGAATAAACATGCAAAAAATTAGCATGAGTTACACTACTGGCAAAAATAAATTATGCTACTGATTTTAAACTTAATAAAACAGTAATAATACAATTAGGCAGTGGAGTATTCCTTTTCTGTATACTCTCCAGTTTTCAAGAAAAAAAAGGCTCCTGGTTTGAAGGATAATCTATTCCCAATTGATTAAAAAATAAAATTAGCTCTAATGCTTGAATTGATTCAGTGGGATTACTTTCCATAACCTCAGTAATTCCCCATACAAAAGGATCAGTCAGAATTCAGGTAGAATTTGTGGTGCTCCAGAATAAAGTTTTTGGCTATTTTATTGTGGGGAAAAACAAATTTTGGCTATATGGCATAGATTTTTTCAAAAGAAAAGACAGATAGTTCACAATAGGGAGTAACTGGGAAAAGAAATTCAAGATATGCCATATTAGATTTTTTCCCATTCCCACTACCTACCAAAGGTACTTGGAAGAATTTTACCAGGAATAATTCTCCCAAGCTTCTCTGAGCTCAAAAATAAGTGAGGAGAAGGAAAGGGAAATTCTCAAAGTATTTTTTGAGAACTAAAGTACCTTTTTCACCAAAGATCACCCCATAGGCAAGATCAAGGGCCCTGAAATGGCGCTTACACTACTTACTGTCAGCTGGCTACTATTGCAGTGCCAGCTGAAAAATTAATCATGAAATGATTAAGATAAAAATAACAAATAAAAATGAAAAAAAGGAATTGTAAATGCGGAATTATTATCACAAAAATGGGTTCCCCACACAAAATTAGGGTTTATCAGAGTTATAAAATCCACCTTTTTATTTTACCCAAACCTATCATTTTAATGGCATGTTTGTGAGGTAAACATACCCCCTAAATTTTTGTATTTCAAGACAGTGTGTTTCATCAAAATTTTGTTTCTCAAAAAAAAAAATGTTCCATTTCTGCATTACCATCCATCCATCATCCATGGTATGCAAAATACCCATCCAAACCCCCACATTTTCAAATCCACTCACTATTGCTTCACCAAATAAAATTTCATCTCAAGTGCATCATAAAATAATCACTCCATCCCAGAAGATCATAAGCTCATCATCCCATTTCCCAAAAAATAACTCAAAATAATTTCTCCACATCAAACTTCAATCACTTTCAACATTTCCAAACAAAATCCCCCAGCTCATTTCCAAAATGGAATCAAAATGACTGAATTTTTTTACTATTTGACACTGATTCAGACCCCAAATTGTAATAAAATTTGGTATCCTTGAATTCTCTATTGGAAAGGAAATACATGTTCCTTAAAAGAAAGACACTCTGTCAGCTTGCTAATATTGCAGAGCAAGCTGCAAAAGTAACAAAAATAACATAAAAATAATAATAATACAATTAACCTAAGAAGGAGTGGGAAAACCATAAATATTATTACAGAAATGGAGTTTCCACCCAAAATTAGGTAGGGTCACTCAATGACCCCACCCTTGAAATCCAACTCCTCATACTTTTAAATAATTAAGGAAAGAAAAACAAAATACCACAGCACCACCATTGAGCTTTTTGGCCAATTAAATATTTCACACGTATTGTCACGTATAGGTTTCACACCTAAAATTCAGTCAGAATTGAGGTGTTGTGTATATTTTAGGAGTTACGGACGTAAAGGTGTTTTGTCACAATTCCTGCGCGCAGCTGCGGCAGCCAATGCACCCGCGCGCGGCTGAGATACAGCCCTGTCACTCTGTCCAGGTTGTGTACGCAGCCCCGGGCATCTGACAAGTACGCAGCCGCGGGATTACGGGTTGAAAGAGTGACAGGCGGCCTGAGAAGCTTCGGTACCGCGCAAACATGCTAAAACCCACACGGGAACATTCTACATATGTAATAAATGTTCCTGTGGATAGTAGACAGTCTAAAAGTACATAATATTATATAAAAATACTCAAATAACCCTCATACGTTTTTTTTATTAAATATGATTCAAAGTACCAAGAATGTCGAAAATAAGACAATGAAAAATTCTAAAAATATATTAAAATACTTTAATATACTTTTATGAGGATTTCTAGACATGAATATCTTTTTGAAATAATAAGAAAACTAATGATGTAAAAATATTACATGAATTCCCATGACTTATATTTTTAAGTAATTATTTTAGTAAATCAACTGAAACTTGAAAATAAGGAGTAAAATCAATATAATAACTTTACTCCAGTTATTTAATACATAATGAGAACTCACCTGACATCAGGATGTCCGTAGAAATTTCTATTAAAATAATTATTAACTTACTGGGAACACTTACTACGGATAATTAATTAAATAATACATAAATAGGACAGATTAGTGTTATTCACACGTCCTAATATCTATTATAAATTAGAATAATTCCCATACCCTGAGGAATTAGATGCTACCCGTGCTACAGAACCAAGAACACCTGAAAGGCTACAACTGGTTACCCTGCTAACCTCAGTGTCCCTCCCTTTGAGCCCCTGTACCCCTCAGAAGGACAATATTGGGACTCCAAAAGCTATAAATAAAGAGCTCTTTTGAGGATATTGATGGGCAGAGACCCATTTATATTTATATCCAGACACCGTGCCAAGGTAATCAAGTACTTAAAAGAGTTAAGTAAGTGATTTATTGCTTAGTCTGATCAATAATATCTGTCCTCAACCACTTTATATATATTTAAACTGCTGAACAACCTTATAACCCCAGTATACAGGTTTAAACCATCAGTGCACGTCCCAAACAGATACCCTAAGGATTTAATAATATACAAGTGAGTTTTATTATCCTTTCTCTGTTGTGGCAGCTTGGTTACAAGGCCCTGTCACTCTACCGTGTATTTTATATACATATTATCTTTGGGTAAAATATCCTTTAAACTAAAGAGCCCAAAGTAACCAGGACTACGTGTTTTCATACTGGAATCCCTGAAGAGAGGTGTTAAAGATCCCCAATATAATTGTGGCCCCTCTATAAAAATATTTAATAATCAATTTATTCATATTGATTTATAACAATAAACCATAACCAAACCAATTAACCTTGCAATAAGCTTAATCCAAATGTTTCACGGATTTTTGCTGCATTTATTAAATAATATATTTATTATTTATTCTATCACCTCTGGTGGCTAAAGGATAGCAAGGGTCTTGGCATCCAGGAGGCTGACACACTCCATAATCCAATTTATTTAAGGCAAAAATTCATATCCTCCCTGACTTGAGCTTCCACCAAATTTTCCATTGGAGTCAAAAACCTTCCCTTTCTCAAGGGTTACCACCCCACCTACCTTCTGCCTCCAAATAATTGGAATCCAGATCCTTCAGCATCCTCACTTAGCACAGTCACCACCTACTCACCACCAACCACCACTGCCAACTCCTCCCTCAACCTCACCACAATCCACCACCCATATCCTCTTGACCACCCACACCCACAACCCATCTCCAAGTGATTCCAAAATTCATTCAATTCTTGAGGCTCTTTGGTGATCCTTACACTGTCATATCTACCAGTAGGTCATTCCTGGGTCTCCCCAACACCTCCTTGGACCCTCCTCCCCAGGTAAGGACTCCCTCTTGCCTCCTACTTCCCCCACTCCTTGATTTCTATAAATTGCTGATCAATTAGAAATTAAATATTATAATCAATTAGAAATTCAATTTTATAATCAATTACAAATTCAATTTTCTAATCAATTAGAAAGTAAATTTTCAAATCAATTACCAAGTCAATTTTCTAATCAATTAGGAATTGAAATTTCTAATCAATTTTTAATTAAATTTTCTAATCAATTATAAATTCAATTTGATAATCAGTTAGCAATATAATATGCCTATCAATTAGAAATTCAATTTTTTAATCAATTAGAAATTCAATCTGCTAATCAATTAGCAATTTCATTTGATAATCAATTAGCAATTTCATTTGCTAATCAATTAGCAATTTCATTTGCTAATCAATTAGCAATTAAATTTGCTGATTGATTAGCAATTGAATTTTCTAATCAATTAGAAATTCAATTTGCTAATCAATTAGAAATTTAATTTTCTAATCAATTAGCAGTCAATTTGCTGATAAATTTTCTAATCAATTTTCTAATCAATTATAAATTCAATTTGCTGATCAATTAGAAATTCAATTCACCTATTATGTAGAAATTCAATTTTATCATTGATTAGTGAAGAAATTTTCTGATGAAGCAGTGATTTAATCCGCTAAATATTCATAAAATAAATTTTATACTTGATTATCAATTCAATTTTATAATTGATCATTGAATAAATTTTTTAATTGATTAGAAATTAAATATGCTAATTGATTAGTGAGTGAATTTGCTAATTGATTAGTGAGTGAATTTGCTAATTGATTAGTGAGTGAATTTTCTAATTGATTATTGAGTGAATTTGCTAATTGATTAGTGAGTGAATATGCTAATTTATTAGTGATTGAATATGCTAATTTATGAGTGGGTGATTTTGCTCATTGATTAGGGAGTCAATTTTTATAATTGATTAGAAAGTGAATTTGATAATTTATTGGAAATTCAATTTGTTAATTGATTATCAATTCAATTTTACAATTGATGATCAATTCAATTTGATACATTATTAGCAAATAAATTTGATGATTGATTACAAAATCAATTTACTAATTGATTAGAAAATCAATTTTCTAATTGATTAGAAAATGAATTTCCTAATTGATTAAAAAATCAATTTACTAATTGATTGGAAAATCAGTTTCCTAATTGATAAGAAAATCAATTTCCTAATTGATTAGAAAATCAATTTCCTAATTGATTATAAAATTGATTTCCTAATTGATTAGAAAATCAATTTCCTAATTGATTAGAAAATCAATTTGTGATTAATTAGGAAATCAATTTTCTAGTTGATTAAAAAATCAATTTTCTAATTAGGTTGTATCACAGTTAAGCAAACCCGCCATTTTTTAATGGTGGTTTCTAACCCAAATCCGCCATTTCAAACCTTCCATTAAAAATAAAAAACCCACTTATTTCAGATCAGATGTGTCAAATTTAACCAGAAATAAGTGGGTTCTTGGAATTAAAGTATATAAAGTCTTTCACCGGCTCAACCACGCATCATCCCACATCATCACCCCTGGTTTCATCCTCCAAACTCATTGTAACACTTCATCACTCTCATTGCTTCATAGCTATCCTTGTCACTTCATCACTCTAAGTGATTCCATTGCTTCATTGCTATCCTCATCACTTCATCACTCTCATTGCTTCCATTGCTTCATCACTATCCTCATCACTTCAGCACTCTCATTGCTTAATCACTCTCATCACCTCATCACTCTAATTGATTCATCACTCTCATCACTTTCTCACACATTATCACTTTCATTGTCAGCTTGCTACTATGTACAGAGCAACTTGTCATAGCAACACAAAAACTATAAACAACAAATTAAACCAGAATATCTGAATTAAAAAATGAAGGAATGAGAAATTGACAAATATTATTAAAGAAATGGATTCCTCACCAAAAATTAGGTAGGGTCACTCACTGACCCCACCCTTGAAATCCAAGTCCTTACATTTTTAAAATGATTAAAAAGAAAAGTACTAAAAATTACGACACCAGTATGGCACCTTTTGACCGTTTTAACATTTCACACGTGTTGTAACGTATAGGGTTTACACCTAAAATTCACTCAGAATTGAGGTGTTGTATATATTTTAGGAGTTACACGCGCAAATGTGTTATGTCACAATTCCCGCGCGCAGCCCCGCATCATTACATACCCCTACGTACTTGTAGTAGCAGTTTCCCGCGTACTAGAGACCCGCGTGCATCTAATGCTTCCACGCACGCAGGGGATCCTACCCCGCGCGCATCTGTACTTCCTGATCCCTGCGTCTGGATCCGTTGTGACTAATCTGACAACCAGGTACCTCTCAGAAGAGCTACAACCTGGTTAAGGTTGCCTGGCATATGTAACAAGTTGACATATGCATTTTTAATAGTCTAAAAAGATCAAAAATTAAATAAAATTAATAAAAATTAAGTTTAGAACATTTTTAATAATAAATCAAAGATCAAGGATTACCACGTAAATCATTGACTCTGATCTTTGAAGACCACAAAACACTATAAGGAGTGTTCATAAAAATTATTAAAGATTATCTACTTGATCATCAGATGATGGAAAGTCAGTAAACATCCAGATCTGTCAACTTTAAAACAATACTAATAGTACAAATGAAGGATGAGTGCAGAATGATCAAATTCATGCAATAACAGATTAACAGATCCTGTGGCTAAAATAGTACAGAAATCCAGCAGATCTAAGGTAAGGGGATTAACAGCACCAAGTGGACATTCTAATCTTGCTTTGACTGGCTTGCCAGCCTCAGCCCATGAGCAGAACCCTCTCTATGTGCCCTGAGAAGCTCAAAATCACCCCAAAAAGGTATTTATACAGACCTCTTTGGATCCATTATTCCATTATCAGTTTACCAGGAATTATTATTATCAATCAGACACCGTGTCATTGTTAGTCAATTTCTTATGAGGAATCTAAGAAAGTGATTTATGACCAAGTCTGTAGTATTATTATTCATTTCTTAAAACCAATCAACCCTTGAATTTTAGTCAAGCAATCCACCCCATCTGCTCTGAAACCCTTCCTATTATTGCAGAATTTTTGTGGTAAAGTAATCAGAGTGAGGTTTTCCCTTCCTGTCTGGGCCATTGTGCTGTGATGCCTGGCCATTAGTGGAATAAGCCCTTTCTAAGGCACCCATCTGCATTCCAAGGTTCTTAAACTGCTTGAGGAGGCCCCTTGAAGAGAGGTTTCTTTGTCTGTAAAGAACCCCAGTAGTATAATACTGTGGCCCCTTTTTTATATATATATTGAAAATCTTTTATTACCAAACCAATTAAACCTTGCAACTTCTCTTATTATAGTATTTATTTGAGCCTCTATGTGTTTATTTTTGGAATAATAATAATAATAATTATTATTATTATTCCAGTATTTTTATCACTCTCTGTAGCTAAAGGACTGCAAGGTTCCTGGTATCAGAGATCTGACATTCATCACATCCATCCTCTCATTACTTCATTGCTTCATCCCTTACTCTCATTAAATGGCCCCACATAAATCCTACCCCCACAAGTCCACTAAACAATCCAATGGACCAAAGCAAACATCTCCCAGGAACTCAACATCCAAAAACCCTCCCCCATCAGCTTCCAAAGGCTCAAGTCAGCTCAAGAGAGGTGATCAGATCATCCTGGTGAACTGGCTCAAAATTCAATTCAACTAAAATGCTTTCTTTGGATCCAACAATGAAACACAAGTTGGCCAACCTCCATCCTGTAATGTTAATGTTTATTTATCCAGAAATCAATTGCCAAGATCATTTGGAAATGGATTGGCAATTACCTGTCTCTATATGTTTTTCAAATCATCTCCTCCCATCTTGTTCCCTCCCAACCGTATACTTTGATTGGGGTGAGTATCAACAAGGAATTCAATTTTTTGTATAAAATTTTGAGGGTAGTGGCAGTTTTACTGCCCAAAAGTTTGCACACTCTGGGATTTGAACCCATGACCTCAACATTTATGAGTGATGCTTTAACCATTAATCTAAGTGTGCCACTGCCAGATTTGCCAATGTGCCTTTCCAAATACATCATCCACACTTTGTTTATTCTCCTTCTCACTCTACCCATTCCTCCCCCCCCCTGGGGGGATGTGTGGTCTGTCTCTTCTCACAGCTACTCATCACCTTTTCAACCCTATGATGATCCTCAAAAATTGGCCCATCAATCTGTTGAAGGGTAGGGGCTGGTTGATCAGCCTGTTGGTTGGTCTAGGGGGGGGCTGGTCAATTGGCCCATTGGTTGGTCAAAGGGGGGGGGTGGTTGCAGTCAAGGGGAGGGGTGGCCAGTTAAGATGGGATCAAGAAGAAGGGCAGTTTTGAAAAACTAGTTCCCTGATTGCAAGTTTATCTAGTTCTTTGACTGCTTGTTTGTAAGAGTTGGAAGCAATAGCTGCTTTGGAAAAATCACTGTAAAAGGTATCAATTGTCTCTCCAACTCAAGTTTGAGTGCTTGTCATGGATAGGAGGTAAAGAAAATGGTTAGATGAGCTGGATCCCAAGATGGGGTATAGTATAATAAGAAGATCAAGCAAAAAACCTTGCATTGAGTCTAGGTATGCCTTTGCCTCCTTCTGTAGAGCAAGTGAATTCTTTTCAATCCTGATTTAATGTAATTAAAGTGAGAATCACATGAGCAGGACTGAGATTGAGAGTTGGGGGGCAGGGCATTGTTGATTTGGAAGATGATTGGGATTGTAAATTTTGAATCAATTCTCATGATCTTGAAATTCACAATTAGTGGTCTTTTTGAGTTGACTGGTCTTCTGCATCAGGGTAGTACCAGCCCAATTGAAGTTTTTTTTGAACCTAGGATGTGGGTGAGGATGTGGTGTGATGGAATCAAGGAGGAAGGTTAAAGCTACAGGATTTGATTGGGATTGCCAGCTCTGATGGAATGGAAGGTGCTCAAGGACTCACCCAGACCTGAGGGGTTCAGGTGATTGATGGGTTTTAGGAGGTGTGGGTAGTCAGACCATTGTCATCTTCAAGAGTTGGGATAGGATCAGGTTGCTGATTGAGAGGCTTTCAAGATGGGATTGGTTGATGATGAATGGAAAATACCAACTAATTGTAGATGGGAGATGGAGGAAGGGTCTAGCTAGTTAGCTGTGCTGTTGTGCTTGTTGGTTTCATTGATGAGCTCCTTTGAATCAATTTTTGAATGAGTTTCTCAAGCATTCAGTTTTGTTTGTGTCAATTCCAAGTTGGGATGTGGATGGCAATGGCAATGGAAATGGGCAATGGTGGTGGTGGTGGTGCTGAGGGGCCAGTTTTTGATTGAAGGGGGGGGGTTGTTGAGGATGGGGGAAGGGGTTGCTTGGGCAGTTGCCATGGATGGAGGGGGTGTGGCGGGGGGGGGGGGGGGTCTGGTGCATCAACAAGGAGGGAGGAAGCAAGGGCAGAGTGGTTAGAAAAAGTTCAAAAGGGGGGGAGGGCATACTGGGATGGGCTGGAAAAAAAGATGGGAGAGGAAAGGGGGGTTGTTAGCAAGGAAATCAAAAAGGTAGTTGAGATAAGGAGACTGACCTGGAGATGGAGACAGTGATGGTTGGTTGGTGGTGGATGAGTGTTTTGCATGCAATGGGATGTGTGTGATTTGATGGAGATGTGAAGCAATGGAGATAAGATGTGTGTGATGCAATGGAGATGGGATTGGTGTGGATTTGCTGAGGTGGAGGTTTGGATGGGTGTTTTGCATGTGATAGATGGTGGATGGATGATGATGGCGGGTTTGATGTTTGAAACCCACATTTTCATGAAACCCCCCATTTTGAAATACACCAGTTAGGGGGCATGTGTATTTCAGAAACCCTCCATTTTTAATAGCGGTTTGGTAAAAACAAATGGTGAGTTTCTGATGGCAGTTTTTCTAACTTTGATACACGCTATTGATTAAAAAATCAATTTTATAATTGATTAGAAAATCAATTTTATAATTTATTAGAAAATAAATTTTATAATTAATTAGAAAATCAATTTTATAATTGATTAGAAAATCAATTTTATAATTTATTAGAAAATAAATTTTATAATTTATTAGAAAATAAATTTTATAATTTATTAGAAAACCAATTTTATAATTGATTAGAAAATCAATTTTATAATTGATTAGAAAATCAATTTTATAATTGATTAGAAAATCAATTTTATAATTGATTAGAAAATCAATTTTATAATTGATTAGAAAATCAATTTTATAATTGATTAGAAAATCAATTTTATAATTGATTAGAAAATCAATTTTATAATTGATTAGAAAATCAATTTTATAATTGATTAGAAAATCAATTTTATAATTGATTAGAAAATCAATTTTATAATTGATTAGAAAATCAATTTTATAATTGATTAGAAAATCAATTTTATAATTGATTAGAAAATCAATTTTATAATTGATTAGAAAATCAATTTTCTAATTGATTAGAAAATCAATTTTATAATTGATTAGAAAATCAATTTTATAATTGATTAGAAAATCAATTTTATAATTGATTAGAAAATCAATTTTATAATTGATTAGAAAATCAATTTTCTAATTGATTAGAAAATCAATTTTCTAATTGATTAGAAAATCAATTTTCTAATTGATTAGAAAATCAATTTTCTAATTGATTAGAAAATCAATTTTATAATTGATTGGAAAATCAATTTTCTGATTGATTAGAAAATAAATTCTCTAATTGATTAGAAAATAAATTTCCTAATTGATTAGAAAATCAATTTTATATTTTATTAGAAAATCAATTTGATAATTGATTAGTAAATCAATATGTTAATTAATTCAAAATTAAATTTTTGAATTTATTCAAAATTCAATTTGCTAATTGATTAGCAAATAATTTTATGATTTCTTAGAAAATAAATTTTCTTATTGATTAGAAAAACTTAATTCTTTCAATTGATTAGAAAATCAATTGTCTAATTGATTAGAAAATCAATTTTGTAATTGATTGGAAGATCAATTTTCTAATTTATTGGAAAATAAATTTTCTCATTGATTAAAAAATCAATTTTCTAATTGATTAAAAAATAAATTTTCTAATTGATTAAAGAATCAATTTTCTAATTGATCAAAAAATAAATTTTCTAATTGATTATAAAAAAAAAATTATAATTGATTAAAAAATCAGTTTTCTAATTGTTTGAACAATAAATTTTCTAATTGATTAAAAAATCAATTATAAATTGATGAAAAAATCAAGTTTATAATTGATTAAAAAATCAATTGTCTAATTGATTAAAAAATCAATTGTCTAATTGATTAAAAAATCAATTTTCTAATTGTTAACATATGTATGCACTTAGGCATGTGCTAAGTATAAGTGTAATCCAAATGGGATGCACATATGGGCCTCTCCGGCCCATTGGACACTCACACAGACCATACGGGCCTGTGTGGATGTCACTGATTTGGGGAAACTGGCCTCAAAATGCATGAAACAGGCTCATTGGTACACGGGCCCTAACGGGTCCGGTGGAGGATATGAGTAAATACAGCCAGATGGGCTTGTATGGGCATAATAGGGCCCAAGGTTTATTCTTGACATACTTGGCCAGACGTGCTGGCCCACCGGAGTATGTTTTACTTAGTTTTCAGGCTTGGGGTGGCCCATTGGGGCTGCGGCCCGTGTTGCAGCCCGCTTGGGGCTGCTTCCCGTGCTGCGGCCCGCTCAGGGCCACTTGTATTCCTTGTTTTGGCCCACGTGGGGCTGTTGCAGCGGCCAAGGGATCCTGCCCAGTGTGACGCTGCCCGGGCCCGGCCGGTTGCAAACAACAGCCACCGCTGGGGGAGCAAGGGCCAGCAGCCCTGGCTCCCTCCCCCTCCCCTTGCTTGCCATTGCAAGGGCAAGGGGGTGGCTGGCTGGGTTGAACCAGCCAGAGACCAACCGCAACAAGCCGGTTTGTCAGGGCAGGAGGGATTTCATCACCCCCTTTCCAAAAGGATGACAAGGCTTGCCGCAAGGAGAGCAACCAGCGGTGGGGAGGATCTGATCACCCCTCCACCATCAAAGCAAAGCAGACACCAGGGGTGCTCTCCCCCCCCCTTTCACCAAGGCGGAGGAGCAACGGGGCTGAGGGGATTTGACCACCCCCCAGCCCACTTCCATTGACAACGCCCTGGGGTATTGACCCCCAGGGCCCCTGGTAGGGGGAATTGACCACCCCCTCCAGGGATCTGAGAGAAAGAGGGGGGGGGACAGCATGTCCGCTGGTCACCCCCCCCATGTGGGTCTGAGACCGGACCCAGGTGTGTCCTGTGTCCCACCTGGCCATTTTTATGGCCAGGGGCTGGTTGCATGAGGCAACCAGCCAGTGTGTGAGGCAATAGGACTGGTTGTAACAGACAACCGGCCCAGTATTGAACAGCACAGGGGCTGGTTCAGCCCCGTAAGGGTGGAAAAACCAGAATGGACCGGAATGGGTTGGTTGTAAAGTTCATGGACTGATGCCATGTGGGCTGATATAGCCCAAACCAAGTAACAAGGCCTGTAGAGCCTGTAGACCTTTTTTGGGCGGAAAATTTGCCTTTTGGCTGGTTGTATCATGGGCTCACAAGAGGCCAATCTTTTGTACTTCAGGGTTTCTTCTCCCTGCTGTTTTCCATCCATCCATCCATTCATCATCCAATCAAATTCATCAACAATATCATCCAACGTGTTGCCCCATTGTGAGAGCCCATCAAGAAATTATTGACACAAGGTGTCCAGAATTTCTTTTGCTTTAAATACTGCTCATTTGCCTAAGCTAATTGCTGGCCATAATTTTGACACATTATCAGTACCAACATCATCATTACTTCCAAGCCATCTAGACCCTAGTACCTTACTCTGGAGAACCTCAAAGACCTCAAGTTTTCCAAGAAGATGTCCTATATCCCTGATTTTAGCTCCACCAAGATAATTCTGAACAGTCAGAATTATAATGCTTGGGCTGTCCTTATGGATAGTGAGCTGGAAAAAATCTGTTGTGGGGAGATAATGGTTGCAGATGACACTTTGATCAGTTCAGAAGTGGAGAAAAAGTCTTATCATCTCATCCTTAGGCATCTTGATGAGAATCATGTGAGATGGGTTGCTGATACTCTTAGGGAAGATGAGAGGAGGAGGGGCATCATCCTTTGGAAGTTGCTTAAGTATAAGTATGCTGGTGATTCTGTTCACCAGAAGGGTATAGCTTTCAATAAACTGTTCAAGTTACAATATTCAAATTGTAAACAGTTTGTTGCAGAGGCTAGGTCTAGCATAGCCCAGTTTAAGTCATCAGGACTTAACATGGATCCTGAGTGTTTTTCACTCTTAATCCTTCAGAAGCTACCAAAGGAGTTTGATTCTTTAGTCAGAATTATTTCTCAATTGGATCCTCTTCCTGGGGAGGAGGATGGGCTGAAAAGGATTGAAAAGTATGATCTTCAGTTCAAGATGAAGGGGGGCTCTGGAACAGCCCTTGTTGGAAAGACTGGGAAATCTTGCAAGAAGGCAAAAAAGGGTTTGTCCAAGGTCTTATGCTATGATTGTCAGAATAAGGGGAATTATGCTAAGGATTGCAAGGAGGAAAAGAAGAGGAAGAATTCCAAAGAGAATGTCAAGGAGGTAAATCTCACTACTGAAAACCTTACAATGGTGGCGTTTGATGGTCCAATGGAAATGGTTGTTGGGGAAGAAGGTCCCAACAAGAAGGCCAAAATTGATGAGGATCAAGAAATGGACTTGATTGATTACAAAGAGGATTGAAGGAGGATGTTCTTGTTTTTATTGATTCTTGCTGTACAGATCACATGTTCTTTGAACCAAATTTATTTTCAAATCTTAGTGATTATGATGGATTTGTAAATATTGATCAGAAAGGCAGAACAATTCATATTAAAGGAATTGGAAAAGTTATTCTTGCAAATCACTTTGGTTTCAAAATTTCTTTTGAGAAAGTGTTCTATGTACCAGAGTTGCCTTATAACCTTGTGTCCCTTGGAGTGTTGTGGAAAAAAGGTTTCCAGATTTGTTATCTGAAAGAAGATAAGTTTTTTATTGATATGAATGGGAGAACTTTTCTTAGTGGATAGGTTTGGAAAAAGCTTTTGTGTGCAAGCTTGTTCAAAATCTTAGCCTTGAGCATTGTTTCTCAAAATAGAAGTGGCCATAAGGTAAAGGACAGCAGCTGTGAGATTTGTACCTTAGGGGCTAAGACTAGAAATGTTTTCTCAAAGAGTAGAGATTTAACTGATGTTCCTAGAGAGGAATTTTCCATTTATTTGGCAGGGCCATTCACACCAGAGTCCCTTGGTGGGGCAAGATACTTCATCAATTTAGTTGATACCGCAACTAATTATGTTTGGGTTAAACCAATTCAATCTAAGGATCAGACCACAGAGGAGGTTTCTGTAATCTTCAAGGTCTGGAAACAGAATGGTCTAATCAAGGAGATCAAGAGGGTTGTCACCGATGGAGGTGGTGAATTTGTGAGTAAAGAGTTTGAGAGGTTATTGAAAGATTATGGTATCATTCATATAGTCATTACCGCAAGTAATCTACAAAATAATGGAATAGTTGAGAGAATGAATAGGAATTTACTGGACAAGTTCAGAACTATTATGTCTCAATCTGGTCTACCAAAGTTCCTATGGGCTGAGTTGATGTTTAAAGTCAGTCTGTCGCATAAAATTTAAGTGTTAATGGGAAGAGTCCTCATTATCAGTTTTGGAAGTTGTACCCCAAAACATAACACCTAAGAACAATTGATTGCTTGATGTATTATAGTGTCCACCATAATGAGATGGTGGGAAAATTAGACCCTAGAGCCAGAACAGGGGCACTTGTAGGCTATGATTTAATAAGTAAATTGTATAGGATCTATTGTCCAGGGACAAGAAAGGTTATCCGTAGTAGGGATGTAAAATTTGATGAAAGGACCTTTCCACTCAAAAGGAGTGAAGATGTTGTTGTGAATAAGTCACAGCAAGAAATAGAATTAGCACCTATTTCACCAGCAAAGACTGTGAAACATGTGGTTCCAGAAGATGAAGAGATGGCAGACGTGCCACCAGAGGGTTCAGTGCCCGCTTCAGGGGAGTCCATTAATTTGGAACCTGATGAGCCTCCACCTCCAGTAAGAAGGAGTGGTAGGGTTAGAGTACCAGTTGATAGGTACGGGGAATGGAAGTCCCATTATGTTGCAGCAGGATATGAGGAAGATACATTTCAGGAACAGTGTATGCTCAATGAAGTCCTGGAGTTGAGTTCAGAAATGGGTAACAGGGTTAACCCAAATAGCTTTGGCCACGCTATGAACTCTGATGAGAGAGCCAACTGGAAGAGTGCTATTTTTGAGGAATTTGATTCTCTAGGAAATAATAGTGTATTTGAAGTGGTTAAGCGGGATTTTGTTCCAAAACAAAAGACCATTGTGGGGTCTAGATTGGTTTTAAACAAGAAGTTTGACACAAATGGAGTTTTGAAAAGATTCAAAGCTAGATGCTTTGCACAGGGCTTCAACCAGAGAGAGGGTATCAATTACCAAGAAACTTTCTCACCAACTGGAAGGCTTTCCACCTTCAGGTACATCATTGCTCTGGCAGTGGAGTTGGGAGAAGAAATAAGACAAGCTGATTTTGTAACAGCATACTTGAATGAAAAACTTGAAGAGGAGGAGACTGTTTATATGTCAATCCCTGATTGTTTTTGTAAATGGTTAGTAGAGACTAAAGCAGAAACCATGAAGAAAATCTGTGTTAGAAGTTTTCTTTCAGCAGATAAAGGTGAATATGTCCTCAAGCTGTGTAGATCCCTTTATGGATTGAAGCAAGCAGCTAGATTGTGTTATAATACCATGAGTGAGAAACTGATACAGATTTGTTTCAAGACGTCTGAGTCTGACCCTTGTCTTTTTGTAAGAAAGGATGCAATTTTGTTTGTATGGGTTGATGACATTATCATTATTGGAAATGGTAAAGAGAGAGTCATGGAGACACTCAAAAAGTAATTCAAGATCAAAGATCTTGATCTGGCGCAACAGGTGCTAGGAATGAAAGTCAGTAAGAGCAAGAATGGTATTAAGTTAGACCAGAGCCATTACGTGGCAGCTCTTCTTAAGCAATATGACTTAGAGGATACAAAGGAGTTTGGTACTCCCATGCAGTCAAACATTTGTTTAGAGAAGTCTACAGATGAGGAGTATCTGGAGTTTTTTCAATCTGGTAATGACTACAGGTCAGCTATTAGATTTCTTAATTATTTGGGGCAGTGTACAAGGCCCAATATTGCTTTTGCAATTGGTGTCTTGTTGCAACACTTAGAGAAGCCAAGCATGAGGCATTGGTCAGCGTTTAAGAGAGTTATGAGGTATCTTAAAGGAACACACAGTCTGGGACTGCTGTTTACAAAGTCAGAAAACTTTGACTTGGTTGGTTATTCCAATGCATGTTGGGCAGATGGTAACACCAGGGAATCAACAAGTGGCTTTGTATTCTTCTTAGGTAAGAATCTGGTGTCATGGATGTCCAAGAAGGTGTTGGAAATAAGTCCTTCATCAACAGAGGCTGAATATAGAGCTTACTTAGAAGCTTCAAAGGAAGCAAAATGGTTGAGAAAAGTCTTAGAGGATACACATAAACCACAAGGGTTTGCGTTTTTGTATTCTGATAACCAGAGTGCCATTGCGTTGGCGCAAAACAAAGTGTTCCATTCAAGAACAAAACATATTGATGTTCACTATAACTATATTTGCAATGCAGTTAACTGCAAGAAGATTGTGTTGAGGTACATGCCCACTGGAGCAATGATTGCGGATATCTTGACTAAGGCCATAGATAGGAACAAGCATCAAGGCTTTGTGACTAATATGCGGATGTCACCCCTTTTGGATTTGGGGGGTCTGTTAAAATACGTATGCACTTATGTGTGTGCTACGTATAAGTGTAATCCAAATGGGATGCACATATGGGCCTCTCCGGCCCATTGGACACTCACATGGACCATACGGGCCTGTGTGAATGTCACTGGCCTCAAAACGCGTGAAACAGGCTCATTGGTACACGGTCCCTAATGGGCCCGGTGGGGGATATGGGCAAATACAGCCAGATAGGCTTGTATGGGCATAATTGGGCCCAAGGTTCATTTTGGACATAATTGGCCAGATGGGCTGGCCCGACAAAGTGTGTTTGTCTCAGTTTTCAGGCTTGGGGCCGCCGCCCGTGTTGCAGCCTGTGCCGCGGCCCGCTTGGGGCCACTTGTATTCCTTGGTTTGGCCCATGTGGGGCCCAATGGCCTGCGCGGGGCTTTTGCGGCAGCCAAGGGATCCCGCCCGGGCCCGGCCGGTCGCAAACAACAGCCACCACCGCGGGAGCCAGGGTCAGCGGCCCCGGATCCCTCCCCCTCCCCTTGCTTGCCATCGCAAGGGGTAGGGGGTGGCTGGCTGGGTTGAACCAGCCAGAAACCAACCACAACAAGGCAGTTGGTCAGGGCAGGGGGGATTTCATCACCCCCTTGCCCAAAGGATGACAAGGCTGGCGGCAAGGAGAGAAACTTGCAGTAGGGGGGATCTGATCACCCCTCCACCATCAAAGCAAAGCAGACACCAGGGGTGCTCTCCCCCCCCCCCCCCCTTTACCAAGGGGGAGGAGCAACGGGGCTGAGGGGATTTGACCACCCCCCAGCCCACTTCCATTGACAACGCCCTGGGGTATTGACCCCCAGGGCCCCTGGTAGGGGGAATTGACCACCCCCTCCAGGGATCTGAGAGAAAGAGGGGGGGGACAGCATGTCCGCTGGTCACCCCCCCCCCCCCATGTGGGTCTGAGACTGGACCCAGGTGTGTCCTGGGTCCCACCTGGCCATTTTTATGGCCAGGGGCTGGTTGCATGAGGCAACCAGCCAGTGTGTGAGGCAATAGGACTGGTTGTAACAGACAACTGGCCCAGGGATTGAACAGCACAGGGGCTGGTTCAGCCCCGTAAGGGTGGAAACAACAGAATGGACCAGAATGGGCTGGTTGTAAAGGTTCATGGACTGATGCCATGTGGGCTGATGTAGCCCAAACCAAGTAACAAGGCCTGTAGAGCCTGTAGAGCTCTTTTTTGGCGGAAAATTTCCCTTTTGGCTTGTTTTATTGTGGGATCACAAGAGGCCAATCTTTTGTACTTAAGGGGCTCTTCTCCCTGCTGTTTTCCATCCATCCATTCATCATCCAATTGAATTCATCAACAATATAATACAACGTGTTGCCCCATTGTGAGAGCCCATGAAGCAATTATTGAAACAAGGTGTACAGCATTTCTTTTGCTTTAATTACTGCTCATTTGCCTAAGCTAATTGCTGGCCATAATTATAGCACTAATTGATTTGAAAATAAATTTTGTAATTGATTAGAAAATCAATTTGCTAATTGATTATAAAATCAATTTGCTAATTGATTATAAAATCAATTTGCTAATTGATTATAAAATCAATTTGCTAATTGATTATAAAATCAATTTGCTAATTGATTATAAAATCAATTTGCTAATTGATTATAAAATCAATTTGCTAATTGATTATAAAATCAATTTGCTAATTGATTATAAAATCAATTTGCTAATTGATTATAAAATCAATTTGCTAATTGATTATAAAATCAATTTGCTAATTGATTAGAAAATCAATTTGCTAATTGATTAGAAAATCAATTTGCTAATTGATTAGAAAATCAATTTTCTAATTGATTAGAAAATCAATTTTCTAATTGATTAGAAAATCAATTTTCTAATTGATTAGAAAATCAATTTGCTAATTGATTAGAAAATCAATTTTCTAATTGATTAGAAAATCAATTTTCTAATTGATTAGAAAATCAATTTTCTAATTGATTAGAAAATCAATTTTCTAATTGATTAGAAAATCAATTTTCTAATTGATTAGAAAATCAATTTTCTAATTGATTAAAAAATCAATTTTCTAATTGATTAGAAAATCAATTTTCTAATTGATTAGAAAATCAATTTGCTAATTTATTAGAAAATGAATTTGCTAATTTATTAGAAAATCAATTTGCTAATTGATTAGAAAATCAATTTGCTAATTGATTATAGAATCAATTTGCTAATTGATTAGAAAATCAATTTGCTAATTGATTAGAAAATCAATTTGCTAATTGATTAGAAAATCAATTTGCTAATTGATTAGAAAATCAATTTGCTAATTGATTAGAAAATTAATTTTCTCATTGATTAGAAAATCAATTTGCTAATTGATTAGAAAATCAATTTTCTAATTGATTAGAAAACCAATTTTCTAATTGATTAGAAAATCAATTTTCTAATTGATTAGAAAATCAATTTTCTAATTGATTAGAAAATCAATTTTCTAATTGATTAGAAAATCAATTTTCTAATTAATTAGAAAATCAATTTTCTAATTGATTAGAAAATCAATTTTCTAATTGATTAGAAAATCAATTTTCTAATTGATTAGAAAATCAATTTTCTAATTGATTAGAAAATCAATTTTATAATTGATTAGAAAATCAATTTTCTAATTGATTAGAAAATCAATTTTCTAATTGATTAGAAAATCAATTTTCTAATTGATTAGAAAATCAATTTTCTAATTGATTAGAAAATCAATTTTCTAATTGATTAGAAAATCAATTTTCTAATTGATTAGAAAATCAATTTTCTAATTGATTAGAAAATCAATTTTCTAATTGATTAGAAAATCAATTTTCTAATTGATTAGAAAATCAATTTTCTAATTGATTAGAAAATCAATTTTCTAATTGATTAGAAAATCAATTTTCTAATTGATTAGAAAATCAATTTTCTAATTGATTAGAAAATCAATTTTCTAATTGATTAGAAAATCAATTTTCTAATTGATTAGAAAATCAATTTTCTAATTGATTAGAAAATCAATTTTCTAATTGATTAGAAAATCAATTTTCTAATTGATTAGAAAATCAATTTTCTAATTGATTAGAAAATCAATTTTCTAATTGATTAGAAAATCAATTTTCTAATTGATTAGAAAATCAATTTTCTAATTGATTAGAAAATCAATTTTCTAATTGATTAGAAAATCAATTTTCTAATTGATTAGAAAATCAATTTGCTAATTGATTAGAAAATCAATTTGCTAATTTATTAGAAAATCAATTTGCTAATTGATTAGAAAATCAATTTGCTAATTGATTAGAGAATCAATTTGCTAATTGATTAGAAAATCAATTTGCTAATTGATTAGAAAATCAATTTTCTAATTGATTAGAAAATCAATTTTCTAATTGATTAGAAAATCAATTTGCTAATTGATTAGAAAATCAATTTTCCAATTGATTACAAAATCAATTTGCTAATTTATTAGAAAATCAATTTTCCAATTGATTAGTAAATCAATTTGTTAATTAATTCAAAGGTAAATTTTCTAATTGATTCAAAGTTCAATTTCCCAATTGATTAGGAAATAAATACATAATTTCTTAGAAAGTAAATTTTATAATTCATTAGCAATTCCATCTTATAATTGATTAGAAATTCAACTTTCTAATTGATCAGTGGGTGAATTTTCTAATTAAATAGCAGGTAGTTGGGGGGGGAGGCCCCTGGACCATATTTGAGTTCTTCCAGCTCAAATAACTGGTCCTTCCACACTATATAGGTGTGAACAATACTTCACTGAGTATAAAACAATGGAATGTTGGATGAATCTTCACAAACATAGTTCTTAGTGAATATGAGCTAGTGTCTGAGAAGCAACATCAACATTCTAAAAATTCTTTTCAACTTTCAATAAAAGAATTATTTTAAAATTTACTTGCCATGGTTTTCCATCAATTAGAAAATTCATTTCCAATCAAGTAGTTAGTGATTTCCCCCCTAAAGCTGATTGATGCTGATCTGATTTTATTTCCTTGGTTATTACATTGTGAAGTTGATTTTCATTTCATTTCATTTTTTTTCCTGATTGATCTCACTGAAAACCAGAAGCTGAAACTGTCCTCTGGTTTGTTTTTTATTATTTCAAATTTTAGCTGACTAACATTCAGAGACAACTGAAAAATAGCCAGAAAAAGAAATGAAACAAACTTAATTGAAAATATAGAATAAGGAGTTTGAAGTCTTGAAATATTCTTTCAGAAAGGGATTTTTGGTGACCAATTTTTTAGGGTCACCCACTGGAACCACCACCCAGTTTGTACTCCTTCAGGTGGAACCACATCCACCCATGTACCCTAAGCCTGGTGGGTCACTTGCACAGGTAGGGGTTTCTGATCAAATGTCCAGTCAGAAAACCAAAATGATGTATACTTTGGGATTTGTGCACAAGCATTGATATCTTACATAACCCCATTAACAGCTTAGGGCCCTCTGAAACCACAAAGAGCTCTGGATAGCCTCTTCAGGCCTTCAAACAGATTTTACAGCTCCTGAAAGATTTGGATACTTCCACAAGCTGAAAAATGGACCTTGCACCTCTGGAAAGCTGCTGCAGCAACTACCACCCCCAGGACATGAAGTCTGAAATATTTTCAACAGACCGCAAGCCCCACTGGTAGTTGCACCAGCCTGAGCTGGCCCAACCAGCTGTTTTATGTGAGGCAACACATCCATAGATGAATACCAGGATGCAGGGTACCTCAGATACCACCTAAAGCCTCTTTCCACACCACATGGGGCCCATAGAGCCCCACCATGAGGTGGGGAACCTTCAAAAAGTGTAGAAATCAAGATAAAATTTGGAAAAATGGGGCCCTAATTTTCAGCTTCCAGATTCCAAGACCCTTGCAATCTTTTAGCTACAAGAAGCCATGAATGGTAAGGATAAATATATTCTTAAAAATAAAGGATAACCAATCCCCAAAAATGATATATATGATTAGTAAAGGTGAAAGTATAATTAGTTTGGTATGATGGTTTTCAATTTGAATATGACAAATAATAAAGAGGGGCCATATTTAAAACAGAATAGGGGTCTTCAAAACCTTTTCTTCAGGATATTAATTTATAATCTGGTACCCTGGAACAGTGGGACCTTATGAATGAAAAATAAGGAAGTATTACCCAATAATAAGGTGGTATGGCAGGGATATGCTTGCACAGAAGCCAGAGCAGAGAGGAAATAAATGAATTATTAAAGCATTCAATTTCTGGGTTACTGAAATGATTTTCACTTGGAAGGGTTTAATTCTAATAGGGGTGCTAATTGATTTATGCTCAGTGAAAATGGACATAACGGTTGAATCAATACTAATATTCTATCAGACTGGGGCCATATATTGCTTTCTTATGTCTTATAAGCATTTTAATCAAGCTTGGCACAGTTTACAGGATGGTTTCTGGTGAATTCTGGGTGGAAATTGGCCAAAGAAGGTGCTGTATTAATACCTTTTTGGGGTGGAAAGAGCCTACTCAGGGAACTTAGAGAGGAAAAAATCAATTTTATGAGGCTATCAGGGAAGTCAGAGTTGTATTAGATGGTACTCTTGGAGATTTAACACTGCTGGTACTTGATCTGCAGGACACAATTATTGTTTCAGATCAGTCTTTGTGTTTATTTTTTAATCTGGTGAACCTGCACATGATTGTCTTTTTTATTATTTTTACTTGAATAAAATTATCTGCAATTGTTGCTTAATTATTATTTAAACTCTTCTGGTCATTTCAGTATTTTTTGTTATTTAATTTCCTAATCTCTTGATATTTTTTGTGGTCTTCAAAGATCAGGATTGGTTATTTTTTTTGTAAGCTTTATTATTTCATATTTATTTTTAAATACTTTATACTTTTTTTCCTTCAATATTATTTGCTTTCATATTTTTTTGGATAATATATTATGCCTTTTTCATGTTTTACATATTCATGGATTATCCAACTAGGGTTTAGCGGTGAAGTGTGGTACCTGGCAGCTCCTTCTTGTGTTGCTGATCTTGGATAAATAGATCAGGCTGCTGCATGCATGCTGATGTGCATGCAGACTCTACATATGGGATTTATCTGTTTATACAAGCAGGAATGATCAGAAATTGTGCAGGCTGCATGTGGGAATTGTGACAAAAACTCTCTTAGCTCCTCACTCCTAAACTATACACAATTTGTCAATTTTGACAGAATTTTAGGTTTGAAGCCTATATGTGAGTATACATGTGAGATATTACATTTTCCAAAAATTTGAAAAGGGTGGTATAGTGCTTTTTTTTCTATTATAAAATATTCATTTTATTATTTTAAGGAGTAGAAATTCAAAGGTGGGGTTGGTAAGTGACTCTGCCTACATTTGGGTGGGCAATCCAAATTTCCAATAATATTATGTATTTTCCTACTTTTTATCAGTTTTTTTTTTTTTGCTATTTTTTTAATTAGAAATCTAGCTTGAAATAGTAGCAAGATGACACTTCACACCACTAAAACTGTACATAAGGCAGTCAAGGCTCCTGTAACTGGGACCAGAAAAGATGTTTGTACGCCAGTGAACGTAAGGCATGGTTACTTTAAAACACTGAGATTGTGTCCAGAGAACAGAACAGAAGGCATTTTCTTGTGCTAGGTTAATCAGAATGTCTTTGGGACCCAGCTACACCCCTGTAGCCTAAGAATTAAAAACTGTTTGTAACTTCTTGCAAAAAGGGGGTAACTTCCCGCATAATGCCTTGTGCACAGTCAAATATGGTAAAAAAATCCTCAGAATCAAAACTGCCATCAAGTACACAGTTTCTGGAAACTTTGGATCAGACCTTGGCATCAGGAAAAAAGGAATTTTAAATTGATTTCAAATTAGAGACCACTCACATGGCTGTTACAGTGATATCATTAAAGACATGGAAACATAAATGAGCCCCATGAATGATAAAATTATTCTTCCTGTACTTCTCTAATGTCTATAAAAGGTCCACAAAAAACTATTTACATCTCCTTATCCTCAGTTCAGGCCTGGGTCATCTATCTTTGGCTGGTAAAAGGAACTGTGCAATGAGGGGGCCCAAAAGATTTAAAAAATGGTCCCTCTCCCAGCTATCTTTACAGAATTCATTCCAATCATTAATTCATTATAGAATAAATTGTTTTTTTTCCCTTTTCCAACAAAATCTTACTAGAGAATTAAGTGTGTGATCTTGGAAACCTTCTGATTGATTGATTGATTGATTGATTGATTGATTGTTTTTTTTTTTTTGGCAAATCATCCATATTTCTTTGAGCTTGCCTCCAGTACCAACTTCTAGCACCCTGAAATATTGAAAACTAGCCCACTTCCCACAAATGATTATGGATCTTGACCAAGTAAGTTATCATGCTCACTTAACCCCCCCTCCCTCCCTTTTATAATTTTTTTTTTTAAAAAAAAAAAAAAAAAATAAAAAATAAAACCACCAAGGAAATCATTGAAATCCACCTTGAAAGTAGTCCTTGAATATCACCACAGGAACCAAAGCACCAAAATTCCTCAAATATTTCTCCCCCCCCCCCCCCCAAAAAAAAAAAAAAAAAAAAAAAAAAAGACATGAGTTTTTTCCAAAGGGCTAAAAAAAGACCAATACAGTCTTGGTCCAACCTTCAAAATTTATTTATTTCAGCTCCTAGATACCAGTAAACTTAAAATTCTTTAGCTACTAGGAGCAATCAAGTTCATGAATAATTATCTTCTTAAAAATAAAGAGTAACCAATCTCCAAAAGGATATTTATAATTGACAATGGTGCAAGGTTTAGGTGGTCTGGTTAAGTATTTTTTTTTTTTTTTTTGATATAATGAATAAATAATCATAAAAGATGGGAAAAATTTTTTACAGACTGTTTTTCTTTGACACCTCTTCCTCAAGAGATTGACTTTGAATCTGGTACCCTGGAAGGATGAGAACCTTATGAATTAACAATAAGGGAGTTCTAAAAATTAAAATGGTGGTATGGCTGGGATATAGCAGTAAAAAGTTCAGAGCAGGGAGGAAATGACTTACTAATTTGAGAAATCACTTGCTGGGTACCTGCAATGTTTCACAGTTGAAGGTTTACAGATCAAAGGTAGGTTGGTTTTGGGTCTATTCTTAAATTCAAAAAAGGATGTTATCTATCAATTAATACCATCATCCTAGAATGAGGCCATAGATCACTTGATTATCTATTCATAAGCACTTGATCACAGATGGCACAGTTTCTGGATGATAACTGATGGATTCTTGTGATAAAGGAGCCAAGAAAGGGGCTGTAGGAATACCTTCTTGAGGTTAAGCAAGCCTCCTCAGGGCACATAGTGAGGTTAGGGATCATGTGCTGAGGCCATCAAGCCATCCATAGATGTTTTTGCTCATACTCTGGGTTTTTTAGATCAGATGAACCTGGATCTGTACAACCAGTGCATGATCCTTTGGATCAGGATCTGTCAATGTGTTGATTTTCTTATTTCCTGATCTGGTTCTTAATTTATTCTTGTAATATTTCTAGTTCATCGATTTGATCAGTAGCAGTTTCTTATTGATTCACCATCATCTGCTGATCATTTGAGTTTTTTTTTTTTTTTTTTTTTTTTTTTAACAGATCTCTTGATGTCTTTTGTGGTATTCAAAGACCTGGATTGGTGAATGCCATGGTCCTTGTGATAATTCAAATTTTAATTTCAAATAAATTCTATTTGGACTTTCCACACCTTTATTTATCTTAGCATAGTTTTAGATCACCAACCATGCATATTTCAAGTCATTAAATACATATGGTTGGTCCTTATATGGTGTAGTGGTCAAGCCCAGTACCTGTTGGTATTTCTTGATATTTCAGATATGAGATGGGAAGGTCAGATCTGCTGCATGGGGGATCTTGATTGATTGATGCATGCAGGGATTTTTTTGAATTGCAGGTTACCTGTGAGCACACATGAGCTGCAAGATTTGGGAATTTTTTTTTCTTCTTCTTCTTGCCTGTCAATCCTAACCTACTCACAACTCATCAACCCTGACTAAATTTTAGGTCTCAAGAATCAGAACTCAACAAACCTATGAAGGATCAAATTGGCCAAAAACACATGCACACACAATGGTAGTGGGGTGAGTGCTAGGCTGTCTTTAAGGTGTAATTTTTTTTTTTTTTTTTTTTGGAGTGGTGGCTGAGGAGGATGGATTCAAAGGTGGGAACAGTGGGTGGGTGAGCCTACCTAAGCCTTAGCTTTCCAATCCAAATTTGACAATCACCTTTGAGGTCCTCAAACTCCTTGTCTAAGGCTTTCATTTTTTTTTATTATCTTTGGTACTTTGATGGCTTAATCTAGTACATGGTAGCAAGCTGATGTTCCCTCCACTTCAAGACATTTCTATATCTGAAAAAAAAAAACACACATTTTTGGTTTAGAGCCTCTTACTAGCTCTAGAATCTCTCAGGTAAATAGGTTCATCTGGTATCTTGGTTTCTGGTAACCACTCATATCTTTCAGATGGATCACCTTCAGATCTGACTAGGTAACCTCTTGAATCTTTCCCTGGGATCCTTTTTTTCTTTTCTTTGAGCTTCTTTCAAACGTTCTCTCTCTCTCTCTCTCTCTTTCTCTATCTAGCTCACCTTCAACTCATAGCTTCAGGGTTTACCATTTGATCTCCCATCCTGGGTTGAAAAATCTTTGATCAGACTCACTGGGTAGACTAGGTTCTTTTTCTGAATAGTTCAGGACTCAGGATAACTCCTAAAGAATATTTAACATGGATTCTCTTGATTTTTAATGGTCCTAAAAAATTCAGGTCTAAATTTTATGTGAACAGCCAGGTTTTTGAAGTTGGTGGTAGAGATCAAGACTTGGTCTCCAATTTGAAACTCAGGTTACCTGTGAGCTTTGTCCCACCTTTGTTGGCTATTCCCATCAGAGTATCAGACAAAATTTGATTCAAATTTGTTGACCATATTAATAATTCTCTCAAAGTCTGGAGAGGTGGTCTGAACACTTCCTGATGATGGTTTGTTTATGTTAACCTAAGTCAGCTTGGGAATCCAAACGCTTGTCTAGAAAATGAGGAGAGTCTTCTGATTTAGATTTCTTTCTAATGTTATGAGACCTTCCTAGTGCAGCTAAGAGCTGGATCACCCAATCATGGCCATACCCATCTACATCTCTGTCCCCTCATCCAAAAAATCAGAATCCTTCTGAGAATGTGTTCCCATCTTTGAATCATTCTGTCACACGGTGTGGTAGACCAAACCTGTCCTATAGCCATCAGACTCACTTTTTTAGTGTAACAACAGCTCAAACCCTCAAATTAGCCTCAGAAATGGATTCTAAATCACAAATAACCTATAGTCACTCAGCTAAAGTACCCCTCTATCTTTCATGGATTAGAAGATACAGCCCAAGAACCCTTCAACTGTGGCAAACTCATACCCAACCAGGTGTCACAGCTCTGTAGAAGGCATAAAGACATACCTTTCAAACCCTCAAGTACATACTAGTAACAGCCTACCCTCAACACCAGAACCATACACCAACCCTGTCACCTCACTCAGAATACAGAATACAGACACAGGAGGTAGTTCAGCATGCCAGATCCAGTCACCTCATCCAGCATGCCAGATCCAGTCACCCCATCCAGAATACAGCATACAGACACAGGAGGCAGTGCAGCATGCCAGATCCAGTCACCTCATCCAGCATGCCAGATCCAGTCACCCCATCCAGAATACAGCATACAGACACAGGAGGCAGTGCAGCATGCCAGATCCAGTCACCTCATCCAGAATACAGTACACAGATTCAGGAGGCAGTGCAACCAGTCCAGAACCAACCAAACAAGCAAATATACATACACAGAAGGCTGTGTAGAAGTATACAGGAGCAATATATGCAGGAGGAGGTGATACCAAACAAACTACCAGAACCATGCAGTACCAAACAACCTCAGCACCACACAGCAATTTATGCAGTCAGAAGCATGTGATACCAAACAAACTACCAGAATCATGCAGTATCAACAACACACAGCACTACACAGCAATATATGCAGGCAGTCAAGATCATGCAGCACCAAACAAATCACCAGGGAATGAACAGCAGCACATGTAGGGAGAATCAAGTAGCACCAGACCAACCATTGGTACTGCACAGGAATACATTGTATCTGCACTTCACAGCAATTTATGCAGGGCTGTGCATGCATGAAACCCCTTTACAAGCTTTCCCCAACCAGCAGAAATTCCTCATGAAACTGTACAAGCTTTTCCCAACCAGCAGAAATGCCTCATGTAACTGTATCTCACTGTTCCTCACCAGAACAGGGAAAACCCTCAGGGGAAGCCTTGAGCACCCCTGGGTGCAGGATTTGTCTATTTAAGGGGGGCCTCTCTGCCCTATCCAAGTTTTATCAACATCCACCACAAATGACTCACCCCATCAGCCCATCTATCTGTGGTACCTACCCAGATAAAATATTAGTATTGAATCAGTTATAAAAGGAAAACAAGAAATCAGAAACCAAGTTATTACCCATCTTTAACCAATTAAACCACCCACCAGGTGCTTGAATAAGGGTTCTTCTGTGACCTAAATATTCAGCACCATACTAAAGAAAACCCACCCATTAGTTAATAAATACCCTTATAAAAAAA